>JASKOS020000006.1:3750000-5000000 GCA_030770465.2 Perdita meconis | reverse complement strand
AATTCGCCGGTTACACAATCTAGAATAACAGCAGCTTACGGTAACGCGGTGTCGCCGTTAGCTAAACAATTCGACGACTCGTCGTAATTCGGGGGACGAACTTTTCTTATTGCGTTGAAGGGGAGGGGTCAATAAATTAAGGGGTGCCATTACTGAATCAATGCGGAGTAATTGCGGCGAGCAGTTTCGAAAGCGCAACGTAAATTGGCAAGAATCGGGAATCTCGGTTACAAATATCGTTCCCGATAAGGCCGACTTCGATATTCCTTATAGGGGGGCTTACTAGAAATCCATTGAGCTCGATCCCCCTCTTCCTCTCAATTCCTTAGCTATCTCGCTATGTATCAACGCCGCGATCGCGTAACTCTTCCCCTGTTGGCCGTGATATCGCAATCGATCGTCCCCGATGCTTGTTCGGCGTATTAAGCGATCGGATGCACAGGCGCAATTATTACTCAACGATAAGGTGATGAGCACGCGGTCGGGATATTCGATTCCCCATTTTTGTTCGCGGTACTTCCTCCAATATCCATTATATTTTCCCGTCTTCGCTTTCTGCTCAGCGATTTTAACGTTGCTGACCTACCAATTTCCTTCTCGCCGCCGCGGCGTTCCTCCAACCAAACGAGTTTCCCTTATCACGGGGTACTTATTACATTATCATTCGAGAGGGAAAAGGGTCGTGGCTCGCGTTTATGGTCTCCCTCGATTCCTCAATATCTTTCTGCTGCGTCACGCAAATAACGAGTCCCTGGTAAACGATTGCCGGCTAGACTAGTGCCGCTCGAATTGTTTGGTGGATACCGAAATTACGATGAAGGCTGACGGAGGGAGTATACGAAGTTGTCAATTATCGATTTTAACGACGACCGAACATAATTGACACGTATTTCTTTGATGAACAATTTTTGACATTGAAGGAGTGAAGGTCTTCAAAGAAATACTCAGCTAATATCAGATTTCAAGTGTTTTTTTTTATCTACTTATAAGGAAAACTGCACAAATGTTATGCTCATTTAGTGATAAAATTTCGCTATCTTATAGAGTTCGTCCAGTTGTACCTATATCCCATTTTGGAAGCAAGTAGCTAATTGTTTACCAGATATTAAAAGTATAACACATGTGGTTAACTCCATGGTTAATAGGACTAAGCAGTCAGATTTGGTAAAACTGTAGCGTTCTCTTGGATATTTATTACAAGGATAAAAATAAAAATTATGATTTGTGCTTTTGGATAATATTAATTACAGTGTTGACTCAAAGAATGGCTGGGTTTCAGAACCGAGCGCAGCCCTTTTTCGAGTCGAGTGCGATCTCGGTCACGACGTAACGAGGAGACTCGCACCGGCGAAAAAGTGGTAAGGACAGAGAAATTCCTTTTTCGAATCAAACTCAGGCGTCGTTCTTTGAGTCAACACTGTAAGATTATCCTTATATCGAAACAGAACTGTACTAAGGAGAAGATCGACCCGACTCGAAAAAGGGTTGCGCTCGGTTCTGAAACCCAGCCATTCTTCGAGTCAACACTGTATTACCTCTATTTTTTGTGGAGCTTTTTACTAAAAATTTGATCCATATACCCAGCAGTTAATATTCCCCGAAGATTTTTTAAATTTCGAACGTTTCTAAACAATCCCACGAGCGAACTAATTCCGCGCGCAGGACACACGTCACCCGCACGCTATTACGTGGGTACAATAGACTCGAGATGGGTGTCAAAACGAAATACACTGGTCGCTGTCAAACACTGTGTCCGCGGATTATTAGACTGTTAAGTGTATCATTGAATTTGAACGGACGGCTGAAGACCCGACGAAGTGGATAACCAGTAACGAGGAGCCGCGCGTGCAACGGCTTTCGTTCCTCGATGACCATCGATACACGCGAGTATCGCGTGTCATAAACAACGTTTTTAATCAACGAATTTCGAAAATTTCGCCCGAAAAAAAGGGGGTCAAGAGTTAATCCGAACGGGGAGAAGCGTTCAACGTCGGTGAATTTGTTGCGATGGCTCAGCAGAAAATAGAGTACCGTTAAACCGTTAATTGAAACATTTGCCGGGATTAATTGACACGAACGCAACCGGGGAAGGAATTTAATTAAAACCTGTTATCTTTGAAGGTCATTTGGTATTGACACGCTCGGATTTCTGCGGCAATAGTCGCCTCTAGTTCGACGGCTGTATTTGAAATAAAACTTACCGTGGCTCCAAAAAGTATTGGCACACACCATTTTTTTATACTAACAGACTGAAGCGTTTAGAATTTGCAAAAATGTGTATTAAAAGACCAATAGAGTTTTGGAAACAAGTCGTATTTTCGGGTGAGTCTAAATTTAATATTTGCGGATTCGTAGGACGAAGATTTGTACGGAGAAAAGTCAATACATTCATCGCAATTAGAACTGTGTCAAAACTTATTTAGCCATCAAATTTTCATTCTTTTTTTTATTATATAATTTCTTCATAACATGTTATTGAGTCGTGGAAGAGAATACTTCTTTTATATTTAGTAAAGTAACAACGGATACACTTTCTAAGAAAATATCATTCGGTTAAATAAGGTTATTACAAAAAAACTAGATGTGTCAATACTTTTTGGAGCTACTGTATATTTTCCCCGCTCCGCTGTGCAAGGTAAATACACTAGCGGATGCAGAATTTTTAAATTGCAAACTGGCCTTCTATTTTTTTTACTATCTATTTTATATCGTGTTACTATCTATTATATATTGCTGTTATTTTCCCACGGATGGTAATACAAAAGGACGGTCGTGCAATTGTTATTGTAGGAAATTAATGACTTTTCGTGATCAAATTTATTTTTGTTCGGAAACACAGAAAATTAAATTTCATTTATTGTTATTGGATGTTTTTTTTATGACTGATCAAATTGAATTCATTTGGCCCTTTTTGAATAGTTTTAAATAAATATTTTCATACATATTAGAGTGGCATGCTGTTGCATTTTTCTGTGTCTGTAATTTTTACAGTAGAATATTACAGACACGTGGTTTGTGAACAAACATGACACGAAGTCCAAAAATAACGTAGGGCACCACTTCATTAAAAAAAGTTTAATTCTATTTTGGAAAAATGCAAATCTGTATCCCAGAGCCAGAGTATATTAAGTCATATTTTTCAGACTTTGAAGGAGAGCAAATCGAAGGTGCAAATACTCTGTAACTTTGTAACTGTTACAGATATATTACATGTAAAAATTAATTCTTTGCGTCGAACCTTTTTCACACAATTAGTACAGTAATTTGATTCTACATAAAATAAAAAATTATTAGCCGGGAGAATGGCGTAATGTCATTAATAACAATGGTGAATATTTCAATGATTGGGCTATTACATTGTTTTCTTAAAAAGACTTCTATTTTTTACAAAAGTCGAAAAGAATTCATTCTTACACCTAATATGTACATAATTTTTCTCACACAAATAAGAAAAATATGACGTTATTATTTAAAAGTGAAATCCTGTACCGAATATCGTGATTTTTTAAAATAAAAACTAAATTGGACTTAATATTATCTGATGCTGAAAATGGACTTCATTCAGCGACTTAATATCAACATGTTTTGAAAATAAATCTGGACATAATGTTATGTGACTCTGATTATCTTCCAAAACAGGTATCAATTCCAAAAATATCCCAATTTAAAACTGGATTTCTTTGTCTCCGAAACCTTTATAAATATTATATCAAAAATTTAGAAATATAGAACGAAATATTTTTTACCATCAGAAAGGATGAAAAATGGACTCAATATAATCTGCTTCTGGGATCCAAAAACAAATATTAATTAACACTAATTAGGCGAAGAACAAACGAGTTATCTTCAATAACAACACATTAACATCGAGCACCAGGAATTAATTTACATATCCTCTCTCAAATGACCCTAACCTTCTCCTTCCCAAGATCAACATCTGAGCAACCTTTTGATCAAGGAACAATAAATACCGCTCAAATAAAGAACGCTCTAGCGATCTGCCAATCACGCTCAGATGTTCCTATTGCCGTATCGCAAACATTAATCCTGCCCATTCTTTCGGAATGCGAATCATTTCAGGATGGTTGATCCATCAGCGTCAACGTTGGAATGCATCGGAACTAGGGGGTTGCGGAAAGGGGGACTCAATGAACCCCCCTGAAGACGCGACTTAATCGTCTTCCCTAGCATTCCCTCCCTCTCCCCATCAGTTTTCTCGATCACGCTCGGAATCAGCGTCGTTTCGGTGCGCACGGGGGGCCGGCGTATAGGTATTCAACGGCACGTTCAGCGGTTTTCAGACTCCGTGCGCCTATATACTTCGTCACTCGATAAGTCGCTTCAGCTGCCTATGGAGCAGCGAAATGAACCGGCAGCTTCGAGTGGAGGACACAATGGCTGCGCACCGTCGACCCGCAGGATCGAACGGGTGGATGATGGGCTGGAGGGTGGGAGGATGAGACACACCGCGGCACAGAGCGAGTTCGGGGGTTGAGAGAGAGAGAGAGAGAGAGAGGCGGGGGTGGCGCACGATGGGACCGCGACCGTAGAGCCGAGGGGAACCGCGGGGAGAACACGGGACACGGTGGGTTCTCGTATAAACGTAGAATATTGTCGCCGCACATCGAACCGAAATCCCTATCCGGTCGTGGAAAGTTGGCCAGGGTCCAGCTCTCTCTCACTCCCGTAGAGCCGCCCGGTGGATCGCTGCCAAATCGCAGCAGTCCCGGACTATCCCACCGATTGCACGGACAACCAACCCTTGCCGCCGTCTGCCTCCTCATCCTCGCTCCCGTCGTCGTCCCTTCGGACCTGCCCTTTCCAGATGACGCCCGCTCCGCCGGGAAGAAAAAATGTCGCCGGCCGCTGGGGAACCGGAGAGGATTGCGGGGACAACGTAGATGGATAGCGGGTGGATAAAGGTTCGCGGGGAAATAAACTGCCGGGACCGGTGAAAAGGGAACGGGCTCCGGGGGGAGGGGGGGTGGTTGGTCCGTCTCAGCGTCGGATACCCAGGTTCCCGTCGATCCCTGAACGCGATCCGACTCGAACGAGGGTGATACTGTTCGGACGCAATAACCTGTTAAATGAGCAATTATTAGCTGGGGAGTCGGGAAGATTCATTCGGTGCCTGGGAAATTGGCGGAAAGTCGGGGAATCCGCGTATATCATCTGCAACGTGTTATCAATCTTTTCCCTGTTGCTAAATAGTGCACAACGGATTTTGTAGCGAATATCTCTGCGATTATGGTACAGAGATGTGAGTAAATTATACCGTATGGAGCTTAATTATTGAAAATAAGTGAAAATCTTTATACGATAGTAAAACCCCCTGTAAAATTGAAACAAATTGATTTGGTAACTATTGAAAATTAAGCGTGAATGTGATAGACCAAAGTTTATGAAATTTTATGTACAGAAATATCAAACACTAAACATAATTGTCACAAAAATTCCGGTGTTTTTTTAAGTGTGAACTTCAATAACGTTAAAAATAAGCGAAAATTTGTGAAAATTGGAAAAATGAATCTTTATACAATAGTAAAACACCAAGTAAAATTTTTAAAAAATTTATTCGGTAGTTCTTAAGTTGTTTAATTTTTAACTTAACGTGTATTTTTATGAGCAGACAGATTTTATGTATTTATAACAATACATAATAAGTGTGTATAAAATTTACAAAATTGTTATCATATGTCAAAATATCACAAAATACCAAAAATAGTATTCAGCTTAGAATGTTTAGAACATTTTCGCTTGTAAAAATTTTATTTTCCATAATGATCCGCTTTCTGCGTATGAGAAACAGAAATATTAAGAAATATATTACAAAAAATTAAAAGTGAGTGGTTAACAGCTGCATTCCAAATATATTTCAATAAACAAGTTTATGGTTTTCATCGCAAGAAGAAGCCTTATTAATATCTTAGAAATTGATTAACTTTTGGCTCAGATTATCGCTGAAGTTCATCCTTAAAGCCTAAAAGTCGTCGTGTGTCCAGGCGAAGCACTGAAACGAAGAAAAAATGTATAAAGTAGTGAATCTTGTGGAACCAAGTGATGGAAAGTGCAGCGCAATCGGATAAATTATTTAAAAGTATCAATTTAAAACTCAACAATCTTGATCACCTCGAATAAATCATTGGGTCATCCGGAAAGTTTATTATGTACAATCTCTAAGCTAATATTTTTGAAATGCCAAGTTTTTCTGGAGAAGGATCGTGAAAGTAGCTAATAGACCATTTTATGACTTTTTAAGAATTCTTAATTTTCGAAAAACAGACATTTTAAAGCAGTACGCACTTTACGACCAAATACTGATAGTTATTCTAATTAATTTTCCTAAAATATAAATGTATCTACTTTTCCTTTTTTTAAATAAAATTCCTTTTTATTAATTTTCAATATTTGAAGTAAATCGGTTAAAAATTCACTAAAAACTCATCCGATTTGAAAAACTCGGTTTTAGGAAAAATCCGTTTAAAGTATTACAATGCATGATTTATACCGTTACGATATAACGACTAAAATTTCTGTACCTTTCTCATTTTCACGAATTCTATTGAAAAATTGTATGGTTTCATTCTGGAAACGGCAAACATAAAAAAAAAGATGAAAAGTGGTTCCCCCACTTAATAAATAATTATAATCATCTCAAACACACTGGTAATCATTTTTCAACTGATATGGTTTGGCAAAAAGTTGTAACTTTTATATCAATATCTGGTTTCAGTATTTCTAATAAATAGAAAATATTAGTTTATGAATTTAACAGTATTATTTATAAAATAGTGTATGAAATTCAGTCTCCGTTTTATATTTTGGATGAAACCAATGATTTTTTTTCCTTTTCCTCAACTGTTTCGCGCAACAACAAAAAATCCATTTGAACCGGATATCGCAAACCGTTTCGTCTACGAAACATCACTAAATGCGCTTTGAAGACAATGTCTTCAATTTACTTCGTAGCTCTTCGCCAAAATCCGCGATGTCTCAAAAAAATCCCAGAGAGCGACGCAAATTTTTCGCAACGATAGCAAATATTACGCGGTGGAAAAGTCGCAGATGCGGTGACACAATGAATTCGTTCACACCAATAAGAAAAATTGCGTCCATGTATTTCAATACTGCGAACATCCCGTTGCAAAAAATATTCGCCGCCTCTGCGGATTTTCGCGTTGGTCTGTGGAATCCTCAAATTCTAATTTTTTTTAAACATCCAACTCAAGCCGTTATCCCCTTGAAATCTCGCATGTTCTAAAAAAGTGAATATTTCCATTCATGATCCATGTAATATCAGGATCCACACAGGTCCTCATCCTCTTTCGGATTATTCGAGATTCCGCGAGGATCGAACCCGGTGGCGCAAAACCGCTCATCCAATTCCAGCGAAGACTGATAACGGTCCCCCCGATATCCACGGAATTAATGGAGCAATTGGATCCGTTAATCTTAGTAATAATTCATCACTTACGCATCGGCGAGGGAAATTAGAAGAGTGGTAACATGGATACCATATGCTCGAGATCGGAACAAAGAGCCTCGGTAGGCGCGAGTCGTTATTTCCTCGTCGCTCTCCCGTTTCAGTGTCGAACCTTTTACGGGCGGAACTGTAACGAGAGACGAAACGCGAGTTCATTACGGGAAGGTGGGACAAAGGGAACCGAGGGGCGGTTGGACCGAAGAAAATTACCACTTAGAGAACCCCCGGCAAGTTTACTCGGTCTAATATAATAGCATGATTGATTGCGGCGGTGAACCGGGGTGCCCTGGTGATTAGACGGCTGATACGAGTCGCGGGCGATCTTTCGAGCTGCTTGGCGTTCCGGAATTCGCGCGACTTTCATTGATATCCCTGAACTTATTTCATTTATTATATCCCGTTTGTCGTCACCTTGTATCATAATGTCGCGCGGCTGCGGGGGAAAATGTCGGACACGGTTGAGAAGCCAAGCAGAGTATGTCCGTCTGTTACACTATCATTAGAAGTAAGGTGGTGCCGACGATAAGCGCTGCGTGATGTCATTCGGCTCATTGTTTGAGCACTGATCGATGTTCGGATGTCCTTTTTTTTTCTTATATCGCTACTTACACTGGTTTCGTTACTTATGATAAGTACTCGGGTTGCATCATCGCGTGTAAATCGTTGTTTAATCCATTATCGTAATTACCTTATCGAATACAGAACCACATGTTTCTTAAACGAAGGTTAGTTTGAAATTGGAGTAATCGCTCGTTCTTAGTTTTTTTCTGATATCACTGTATTAGCAACTTGGAGAATCCTTACTTCCTTATTTATATTATAAATCCGAAAGTGTTTTTGTGTGTTTGTTATTTCTTGACGACTAGACTGCTGAACTGATTTCAATAAAATTTGGCAGAAATGTAGCCTGAAATCTGGAGAAGGACATAGGAAAGATTTTCTTTGTCAGGAGGAGCCAATTAATAAAAAGTGGAAATCCAAGTGTTCTATGCTCAGGCCAAATTCAATTGAAATTGTTTCAGTAATTAAGTCTTGAAGTCGTTATGTTTGTTACACGCTTTCAGATTTGTATTGCATTGACTTGTTGGTTACAAGAACAATTAGATATGATTGCGTTTGACTTCGATATAAATTAGCAACTAAAATACAAGATATAAAAATCATAAGATTAAAATACCAAAAAAACGTAAGTATCGAACATTAATAAATCAATAAAATCAATTAAACAGTCGATGAATAAAATAATATATTTAAAAATATTGAAAAGAAGACAAAAATAACGGCAATATCATAGGGTAAAACAGTTTAATAAAATTGTCCCTATATGATGCTGAGAGTATTTTACAAAGCAGATATGGTTTCATATACATTGGAATATATGTATAAGTGACGATTGTTACCACACCTTTTTACTTATGGAGCTACTATTCTGTTTGACGATTTGTGCCTGATTCTTGATTTCTGATTTTGCTTTTTAATTTAATCTGTTTGGTTTATAATTTGAAAGTTAAGTGTCAGGTTTCCTTTCCATGTTCTTTCTTTAAATGTAATTTTGGCTTTTGTTTCAACAAACTGGTATTAATACCGAGCCGTAAAAGCCTCGAATCCCCAAATTGCTATTAATATAAAAGCTCAGTTCAATCTTATTCAACAGCTTAGAAATTAGGCAACTTTTGAAACGAAATCCACGCGGACGAAGTCGCGGTCAAAAGCTAGTTATTAATACATTCAGAAATTCATTCAAAAAATCTTTACCTATAAGTAGACAGCGGATTTTTATGCAAAATAAAATCTTCACAAGCACAAATAAAGAATCGCAACTTCAATAACAGTATGTTCAATTTTCTAAACATTTTAACTTCAATTGTATTTTTGACATTTTGTATATTTTGGTACATGTTAACAGTCTTATAGATTTTTTGCAAACCTCGTTTCGCCATAAATGCATAAAATCCGCAGTCTACCTATAAGCAAACACAACTAAGTCCTCAATCTTCCCTCCGATCATCGCTTCTAATTATCCCCACGACCACAGAATCGCCTAAATTAACCCGTTCTATTTCCCGAACGCAATTCATCAAACTAAAACAGATTCCAACCACTTTCGGTTCCCCTAAAACCATCTCGCTGATAATCGCATTCAAAACCCGCCTCGTCCCCAAAGAAGGGTTAATGCCCGCTAATTGCGCGTACCCAGCCATTTGTCAGCCCCTTAATTACTGCTTGTCAATTTTTAATCGTCATTAAGACCAGTGTCGCCCGCACGGGTGCCGCTATTAATAACAGATAATTGCCGGGACACCGACGCGGTAACGGCGGCCGCGGGAATCAAGGAATCGCGATCGATGGGGGATTAGAGTTTCAATCGCGAAAATGCGCTGGGACGCGGGGGAAAGGAGAGGCGACGCGGACGCATAGCGTAGGTTTTAAAGCGTGGCAGAAAGGGGGAAACGATTTTCGTTCAAGCGGCATAAAACTAACGGGCAACGATAGTAGTTTCCCCTTAAGTCGGACGCGGCCGGAAGAATTTCCCGAAATTTACTTCTCCACTTTATACCCTCGACGAGGCTGTTTCACCTGGATAGCGAGAAGGAGGCTGAGGGGGGCGCGGAATAAAGACATTGTTAGTATACACCGGTGCATGTACAATGGCTGGAACTTTGTTATTTATTGATCGTTATTCGTGTAGAAACCCAACCCGTGCAGAATGCATACTTATCGGGTTGTCGTTCGTTTCCTGCGCAAGGACCCGATATGTTCTGATAAAATTTCAAACGGCGGAGGGGATGGCGTGAAGGGGGACGTTGCGCGGCTCCGTGAAAGAAAATAGAAGGAGATCGCGCGGAAAATCGGGTCGCGGTTTATCGAAGACACGCTCGATTTCTGACCTGAGAATTACGCGTTTAGCCGGCGCGACGCGCTGCGAAACGCTGTCGGAAAAGGAAAAGATTACGCCGTGCGAAGTTGTAACGCGAAGTGGATGAGCTTGTTAGACCGTCGCACAGTGTGTCGCGTATATGAGCGTTCGGAACGAAACTCATAACTTGTAAACTATTTAATTTTTTACCCATGTACCTTAATATTTTTTTAAAGAAAATGCAAGAATACATCGATTAATGCATGACAAATATACAATTATATAAAAAATTATTGAGGAGATATTGATTTTTAATTAAATAAAAACTTTTTCGGTAATGTTCATTATTAAAATGTATTATCAATTAAGAACTGTCTAACTTTTGTTTAAAACATTTTTTCATAAAATTGACGGAAAAGCATGAAAAATTGTGGGGAGGATTATACGGTACCGTAATACGTAGAACATTATATTTATTTCTAAATCATTACAAACGTTAAAAGTTTAAGACCTACATTCTTTTATTAAAATTTCAAAATACAACAAAAAGAAAAAGAAAAGAAAAGAAAAGCTGAACGTTAGTCGAAACAATCTCAAATGCTAATCGCTTCAGGCCTGAACGGTGAGCGCCTTGATGATTTTAATTATTTTCTTCGTTTCGGGCAAATTCGGGCAGCTAAAGTTAACGCTAATATAAAGTTTAGTGCTTCCTAAATTAATAGAAAAAAAATTACGGAGGTATTTTTTGGTGTTTTTTTTAAAAGTCTTCTCAAAGGTGACAAACATTTAACATTAAAAATTCGAATAAATTATTATTATTGTAAAAAATTTTCTCTGTAGTTTTAAAAGGATTATAATACCAAATATGATGTATAAAAATCAAACGAAAAACACATACATTTAGCCACTGGCATGTGTTTGAAGAAATACACCGAAATTTGGAATAAACTTTTAATATCAATTTTGGCAACAAATTAGTAAATTCATAAAACGTGATG
The DNA here is from genome assembly GCA_030770465.2 of Perdita meconis. NCBI lineage: Eukaryota > Metazoa > Arthropoda > Insecta > Hymenoptera > Andrenidae > Perdita > Perdita meconis. Next base: position 4,988,662 of record JASKOS020000006.1, on the reverse strand, counting down.
GGTAGTATTAAAATCTACGTTCCTTTCTTAACATCTTAAGATAAAACACATTGTGAATTAAACACTTCAGATTTTTGGGTTTTGTCCATTGAGCGACACACTGTGCGTCGTGTCGTTTCTGCGGAAAATTATTAATCGGATTAAAGGGAAGCGGAGTTTGATGGGAAAAAAAGCTGGATTTCGCAGGGCGCAGAAGGAAAACTCGATTCTCGCGCAGACCGTTCCAATTTTAATCACGCGGGATTTGAAAAAGTAAACGGAGATTCGTGTTCTGTAAATGTGTTCGCGCGATCTCCCTATTTAAATGGGTAATTAATATATATCTCGCAGACGCGAAGGGATGGATGTAACGCTAATTGCAATTCAACGCTCATTAGCGAATTTCTCTTATGGGTAAAAATAACGGGAGCAACGCGAACAGGCGGTTTCAATTCGTCCATCGGCCAAACGGTGATTCTTCTCCGGGATGAAGGATCAGGCGACGAACGAGAAGCATGATTAAAGTTTCTGCGGTTCTACTTTTATTATTATAGCTCCGTTGGATACGACGGCATACATCGGAGCAATTAAAAGAGGGGTCGCGGTTCTGCAAAAGGTAAAACATCTCCGCGTTTTAATGAAGCTCATAAAGATATTCAAACGCGATCCAAGCGGTTCCGCATCGAGCTTTGATCAGGATAAAAGGTTACGGTGAACTAGCTTCTGTGCTCGGCCTTATAGAAATTAATCCGATCCCCACTGCTTTGAAAACGCAGAACAAATAGCCGCAGAAACGACATTCTTCGAGTCTATCGTGATTAAAAACTCCACCGCGGGCTGTGCCGCATTGATTCCTCCTTCTCTCTGGAAATCAGTTACTTATTGTTCCCCGCGTCACATACTTTCAACCCGGAGAGGATTTCTGCTCTCGATAGCGATGCATTCGACACTTTCAATCCTCTCCCTGCTAAACCTCAATAAGTCGAGAACCATCGTTTTAGCCGAGTTTGGCGGACAATTCTGCGGAGCTTTTAAATAAAAAGGTCAACTCATTATCGCGCAAATTACTTCGTTTTCTGATCTCCCGCGTGCATAGAATTTTTTCCCTTCTCATTCGCTGGATAAAATACTTTGTATAAAGAATAATCGAATATTTTTCATGGAACTGTTAAATAGTATTTTTAAGTAGACGTAGGGAAGAATAAGTCGGTCAATAAAAAAAAATCCAATAATCAACATTTTTTAAGATTATTTTTAACATGAGTGTAATATAGAATCTCTATTTATTTATGAGCAAGGGAAATAAAACTCAACACTCGGAAAACACGTCGATATTGTCAGGATTTGTTTCACTCTCTTCCATGATTTCTTTATTGGTTCTGGCGTTCATACATAAATGCCACTTGCTAAGTTTAGCTTGAATAAAATTAGCTTTTAATGTTTCATTCAATAAAAGGTATTATATTCTCTTTATTTTTATTATGAAACGATTTCTTTTACTAATTTTAAACTTAGTTTCATTATCTCGAACTTACACATCCATTAAATTACTAAATAATATGTTCCTTCAAATTTAATTTAACTTTTCTCGAAAAAGATAAAACGTGTTTTGAGATCTATGTGGGAAACTATTTCTAGTACAGTCCTCGACATTATTCTACAAAAGTTTTTGCCATAGTCTACTCCTTCAGTTTTTATTACTTTTTTTAGAAACCTGACAGTTCTGATAAATTAAAAAATGTTTGAAAAATGATTATTTTCTGTATTAAAAGATTAAAAATTGCATGTTCTTCGTTACGAAATTACTATGAAAGTATAATTTTGATCGTCCCTATGACATATACTCACTCTGACATACTCAAAGCACTTTAAGTCAGTTATGAACAATGCTCCTAATTCCGTTATCACCAAAGTAGCAGTTATAATTAATTGTATAAAATAATGTTTCCAACAAAAGTTACTCAGTATTGAGTTAAAAACAAATTACAATAGTAAAATATTAATACAAATTTTGTATTCGATAAAAAACAAAATCACTTCAATTTCTTTAAATATAACTTCCAAACATATACGAAACTTTGCGAACGTTGCTTTCAACTGTCATCGTGTGAACTGGCTTGAATGATAGATCAAGAAACTTTCTTTAGGCATAATTTTCATTTTTATCTCTTTAAAAGATTTTAGCAGCCAAACCAAATACAAAAAGTGTTACTTTTATCATCACTTTCCCCTAATAATCATTCGTGTACATTTAGGATTATCATCACCGGAGGTTAAAAAGCTTGAGAATAATTCCTTTCATTGTCCAACAGCCGTGGAAATTGTTTTAACGAACGTCTTCGTACTTGATGCAGTGGCAAAGTTTCGCAGCAACTCGCCAGCCATACACTCGGCGGATCCGTTTTTCTTGCGGTCCAGTTTTCGGGGAACTGCGAACTTCTCCGCGGATAGTAATATGCACATTTGAATTTACTTCGCGGAAAGTTCCGTCGCGAAGCTTTTCCTCCGTCCGCTTCCGTCTGCCTTTGACTCCGAACAGGAACCGAACTTTCGGCTGGACTGGTAAAATCGATTATTGCAAAATATCGAAATCGTTATACCCACTATTCAATCTCTCCCAACTCGCGGAAAGAATAATGCTTGATATTTTTCTTGACAATACATTCAAATTCGCAAAATTCACAGCCAGAAATTAAATCGTCGGATACAAGAGAAAATGAGAAGCCGGTCCGTAAAATATTTGATACAGTATTTCAGCCAAACGGCGCGCAGAAAAAAAACCTTCCGTCTCTAATTCATTCCTCCGAATCGATATCCCTATAATTACCATTCCGAAGCGGGTTACACTGATCTCGAGCGGCCGCCGAGGAGCTGAATTTACAAAGAACGGATCCGCACATCGGTCGACGCTGCAAATGAAGAATGTACCATCGACTATATTACCGTTCGCCACAATTTACTTAAAGCTCCCCATTTACGTGTCATATCCAACGGGTCGGCCGCCCTCCTCTTCCTGCCCCTTATCATAGCTATCGCGCTTTGAAAAGGAGCCTGACCTATTTGAACTTATCCACCAAAAAGCCTGCCGCGCTCAGCGGCCGCGCGCACTCTCTCCTTTGGAGCTCGTGGATCAACAGTATTCCCTCGATTAAACTTCCCTCTGCTCGGATTCGAGCCGGCGCGACGCGCCGCGACGCTTTCCTCCGCCTGGGAACTCATGCTGTGTGCCGTTCCGGCGGAGGGAACCGCGCGCGCTGGGCTGGGTAATACGAGGAAGGGAAGAATAAGCGAAGGGATCATGATCCGCGTGTCGTGTGCGCGCAATCCGCGGTGGGATCTTCATCGGGGGGGGGGGGGGGGGGGGGGGGAGGGCTGGATGGAAAAGCTACCGCTGGCGAATTTGACAAACTTCCCTCGGCCACACTTTGTCACCGGGAAAGGAGAAACGAATGGGTGGAAGATAACCGCGCGGCCGGGAAAAAAGGAGAACGCGACGAAACTTCCTTAGGAAAAGTTTTCAACGTCGTCCAGGATTTCGTTTACACAGGTGTTCCGTCTGTACGGCTTCGTGACAAATGGCTGTGACAATTAGTCCGGTCGATGCCTCTTTTATAGTCAGATCGAGAAGCTATATTTGTCGACTTATACAATCAGTTCTAGAAATATTTGAGGAAATTGTTTTTATATGGATATCTAAACCGGGGTTATTTTGCATTTTGAGGATTCTCTTTGCATTGAAATTCGGAAAGAATTGATTTTGCTACTTCCTTGTGTATATGAGTTCCTGAATTGACAAGTGAAGTAAGTAACTTTTCTTAGTATTGAGAAAATTGGACTTTTATGTAATGCTTTATAAAAATGAAGAACAGAAAGTAGATTTGCTTTGAGGAAATTAAGTCAAGGAATAATAATTATGGTTAATTAATTGAATAGTAAACTGATTCACGTCATTAATAATAAACTGGAGTCATTATTTCATATTTTTCTGTAACGATTTTGTTTATGACGCAAATCTGACTCTTACTTTTTTTTATTAGAATAAAAGAAAATATATGCGAATTGAATTGATCGACTCATTTTTCGTACATTTGGGCTTACGCCATTTATCAATTAAGGGGCTCATATAATTCAAACCGGGAATAAATATGTTGAAAGTTAAATTAAAATTCCTAAATACAATTATAAGTTGAACAAAATCAAAACAAAAATGTGAAAAATTATGTACTTCTATCCAGAAAGAGTAATTTCACGGAATGAGTCAATTTTTCAGTACTTTTTCAATTCATCCAGTTACCAATTTTAATAATCAGTTTTTCTTTAAAATTAACACGTTTATACTCGATAAATATACACATTTATAATACTAATATTGTGGTGATATTTACCAGATTAACTTTGCACCAGAAGAACATAATGGACCAATACATATCAGATGAGTAATTTTCTGCCAATTATGGTTTACGCAGTTTCGTTTGAAGCCTAAAAACCGAATGTGAATAACATTCATTTTTTTGAACTGTTTAATTACAAATTTTTATTAAATAATATACAGAAATCTGAAAAATTAGTGCAAAGTAACCCTGTTTTACGATTTTTCGATATGATATGCATCATATTTTTGAGTATTTAAAAATAATTGTGTCAGATGATATTTTTATCGATTTCATGGGTTTAATATTAACCATTGTCCGGAATTTTTGTAACAATTGTGTTCAGTATTTGATTTTTCTGTATACAAGATTCCATAAACTTTATATTTTTCAAACTAGTTATATTTTTCAATAATGCGTTTTCCCATAAGAATACACATTAAATTAAAAGTTAAATAACTTCAAAACTATCGAATCAATCTTTTTTTTTTAACTTTGCAGATAGTTTTACTATTACATAAGAATTCATTCCTCCAATTTTCAAAAATTTTCGATTATTTTTAATGTTACGAAACTTCATTTTTAAAGGATTATGAGCAGAAAAGTAATAAATGAAATATAAATTTATTTTAACTTACGATTCAAAAATATAAGAAATTTAACAGAAAGGAATAAATCTTTAAAAAATCTTTCCGATAAAACCGAGTTCACCTTTGGCACAGAAACAGAGAAATTTAATTTCCAATTAACTACTTCCAAAAAGTTCACCAGTTCATAAATATTACAATTTGTAATAGCTTGAGAGAATACAAGAATAGCTTGAAGCGAACCATACCTAATCTATTTTAGAATATTTTAAGAATCGTTATAAATAAAATTTCGTTACTCCAATATGACCTACATACCGTAACAAATGAATGAAAGTTCCAAATTGGCAATTGCATTGAACTGGCAAAAATGAGTCAAACCCAGTATTGAGTTTGTAAACAATTGTATATTCTATATAAAAAAACGACAGTGTGAAATTCTACCTAGAACCGATGATAATACTATTTGTATACATATAAAAATGTCAACATTTTTTTATAAAAAACAAATAACATAACCTTTGCTTCTCTCTTTTCGTATTAAAAAAAAAAGTTCTAAATAATAAAAATTATTTGAACATGAATTTCTCAACGTGCAAATCGCAGAAATTTGTGTTGGACAGTTTCTAGTTGTTTAATAATATTCTGTAATATTAATATTAAATTTAAAAAAAATTAAAATTACTATTCTTAATATAAATATCTACCAGAAACTTTTATCAAACTATCGCCTAAACAATCACACTAATCCAAAATTAATTATTCGCCCATCCGACTTCGAACAAGCCGAAGACGTATCCAATTTGTTTCCCCTCTGTTCTGAATGCAATATTCCATTACCATAATCATTCAGTCCAACTTCTTTCCCGGCGGATCTCGTGCATAGATCAGAAAGGGGAAGCACGGAACGGAAGCCAGCGGCTGGTTCGACCTTTTAACCCCGAGACACCCCGAGCCGTGGCACGATACCGTAAGAGCGGCACGCAGGGAAAACAGAGGAACGTTTGCTTGCACTTTCGACATTTCCACTCGCTTTTTCCTCGCCATCCACCCGAGGAAAATGTTTTCGCAGGCTTGCACGAGGCCGCGCGCCCTTTCTCGCCGCGACTTATTAAACCGAGAGCCCGGTTTCCTCGTAAACAGGCCGATGTTGTGGAAACGCGCGGACGATCCTTCGAGAGCGCACTGCCATAATTGTCCACGATCGTCTCGTTCACGCTGTTATTCCCTTCTCCCCGTTGGGGGCTTGCGATTTGGGTAATTGAAGAGGTTGTCGGTTGAAACGCCACGAACGAAAAAGCAAATTCATTAGGAGATGCAGGGAGGGTTGAATGTTCTCTCGCTCATTCTCTAGATGGCAACGAGGGGGAAACTGTTTGCGAACCAACTTCTATGTATGAATATATTTTCTGCCGGGTTGCCCTGCTCTTTGGTCTTCGATTCTTGCTCGAACCGAACGGCGAGCGTTCAATATTACTCGATATAATTTGAATGTAAAAGCGAGCGGCAAAGTGGTGTCTGGGGAATCTTCGAGTGTTTTCATCGGTTTTATTTTCGGAAAACTAATTCTGGTTCGGTTGCGTGGATTATCAGAGATTTTAGCAGTAAATTAATTTGATAACTCTAAATTTTGATGACGTTTCATGTTTACGTAGTTGAGTAATTTATAGAACAGGCCAAATTTGGAGTATTCTATATTTCGTAAATACGTATAAATACGTAATATTAATAATTAATGTATTAACTATTAACTTTGGTACGGACTTAGCCGAATAGCTTTTGAAACAGTAAACATGTTATTCATAATAATACTGTGAACTGTGAAATTAAATAACCATGTGGACTAAAATAGGAGTCAGAGTTGGGCATAAGTCGATTACAATTTTTAGTTTGATTAATTGATTAATACTTACGATTAAAAATAAATTATTATCGAAAAATTAGCAATTGATTGAATCTATGGATGAAATTAATCGTCAGTTATCAATCACTGATCTGAATCAAATATGATTATATTAGGTATTCCGTTTAATATTATCTTTATTACAATTTGTTAAATTACTTATTTTCTGTTGAACATTAATCAATTACTCAATTACTCAATTAACAGTTAAAATTTTAATCGTTAATGGCAATTAATAACAACAATAGAAGTTTAATTGTTGGTTACGACTAACGATTAAACGGGAATCTAACTGTTAATTGTAATTAACGATTGAAGGAGAAATTTAATTGCTAATCGTTAATTAAATTTTCGCCCAAGTCTGATAAGAGTTATGGAAAATTATACGAAATCTTCCTAGTTTCTTCAGTTCAAAAATTGGTTATTTACTTTTTCGGTCATATTGTGAAATTTGAAATTCAACCCAGCGTATAATTGGATAACAGTTATAACATGGTATTTCATGGAGGTCTTACAACCATCGTGGAATATGTCGGGAGCAAAGTTTATAGAATGCACTGAAAGATTCCTGAGGTCTTGTGTACACTCGTCCCCCGCTGTATTGGCATGGGACTTTTAACATCGGGCATTGGACCGAAGTAAAAACATTTTGTTACGTAACATTGGGGAGTCGGAAACTTGTGCGGACGTTTAGAAAGCACCGACTTGGAAAACATATTTCGGAAAGAAGAAGTTCCCCTGGAAATTTTAGAGAGAAAACAGCCGCGGACGAGAAGTTCGCGTAAACTTTCCGTCCCGTGTCGGTACGTGGATTCAATTGCAAAAAAACGCTTGAAAATTTGATTAAAACTACTTTCTGCTGTACCGCTATCAAATGTATAATTCAATACCGACGAAACAATTATTTATTTTTCGCGTTCCAAATATCATTTACACCCTGCATTTTCGCTCGTTCGGTTCTTGCAATTCTTTTGTTCTAACTTCGTCTCCGTTTTTGTCAACCGCGGAATATTTATGAATGCAACGACACGAATAAGGATCCATTTATACTATCAACGAGCTGTGCACGGGACGAGCAAAATAAAACACATACTACAAAATTTTACACATACTAACGAAGAATCGGAAATATGTGATAATTAGACAGCGGATCTTTATGCAAAATAAAATTTTTATAAGCACAAATGGAGAATAGAAACTTGAAAAACATTGTGATTAATGTTTTAAATATTTTATCTTAAAGAATATTGTTAATATTTTGTATATTTTGACATATGTTAAAAGTCTTGTAGATTTTTTGCATACTTAGCATTGCCATAAATGTATAAAATCCGCTGTCTAGTGATAATAATAATAAAACAATATCAATACGTTTTACTCGGCTCGTGCACGGCTCATTGATAGTATAAATGAGGCCTTAAGTTTTGTTATAAACAAAAAAGTTGCAACATTGAAATAACAAAGAGCCGAACACTGGACGATGGGTCCACACATCAGTGGTCCACACTTAGTTAATGTTTACTGCGTCCGATACAGCCGCCTGCCAGTGTTTATAATCTGGCCCCCTGAAAGTTAATCGGAATGTCGACTGACTCAGTTATCGACGAAAAAAGACTTTGAAGGTGACTTTAGCATCTCTGGAAAAAAGAAACGCCGGGAATCTCGTTCCGTTTGTCTGTTATTTATGGGGTTCCGCGGGCGAAGAAGTTTATTTTGAAAACAATGAAAATCTTCCACGATCGAGAGAAACAGTCGTGAAAAATTCGAAAGAACGGAAATTGAAGATACAACCGGCTCTGATCAACAGGGCAGAAGTTCGCGCATTAAAATCACAAGAAAGATAAGAATACCAGGCGTGCAAAGTGAATGCCGGAGTGAAAGCAGTGGTCCGCGCTGAGGTTTGTTTAGTCGAAACTTACAAAACATCCATTCTGCGAAAACTTCGTCGACTCGTAGACCAGCCGAAATGAAACAACACTTTTTCTGAAGTTTAAGCAATTCCCACCGAAGTTCCACGCCTCTGGTATCGTTTCGAAAAACCATTGCAATCGGTGGAAATTGGCCGAGCAAATATTTCAAAGGCTCTTTACGAATGAAAATTAAACAGCGAACATTCTCGAATTTATTTTTCAAGTTAGAATTACTAAAGTTCGTACGGATTCTAAACTTTATAGTGTATTAGAGAGATAGAGAGAAAATAAGCGAAATTAATTCGCAAATTAATTACTGGGTACGCTTAGTCAAGATAACAGCGGGTTTTAGCGTCTATATTTTATGTCCATGCAAATGAGGTATTTAAGAGAAAACGAACACATCGAAAAATTCCTGATTTGTGTTAAACTGTTACGCATGTATACAGCATAATAAATTTCAGAACCAATGCAATTAAACGTCCACGAAAAGAACTTTTTTTTTCCTCGTTCCAAAAAGCGTTGCGTTTCCCTAAATTGTTCGATCCCTTTTGTTAGCTCTATCACTATAGCTGAAACGAGATTTAACAATTAGCGTGAAAAACAAACCGGGGAAACGTCGGACGGGAGGAAAAAAGCGCATCACGTGCTAATCTAGCTGGGAAAAGAACAACTGGTCTAGCATTAAAGGGGCTCGACCTCGTAACATTGGCGCGGGGCTCTCAACTTCGCCTGTCTATTCACCTGCTCGAGTGTTTTCGTGATCAAGGATCCGCGGCTTTATTAAAGCAAGGAGAGTATTTACCTGGAAACTGCTCTCGTAAGCGCGATGGTACTTCGAAAGTGCCGTTCCCCCCCCCCGCTCTGACGAAACGAACAACAATTTGCACTCGCAAAGTCGTCCGCGTTTCCGCCCCGTTGATCATCTTTTCAAGCCGCGCTCCTTCGAGAATCTCCCTACCGAATTTGTAATTACACCGTCCCCTCCGTCTTTTACACGCTTGCGTTTCCGCTCGGCGCGCGATCTTTTCACGCCGCCGAAACAAGTTTCGCCGTCGCGTTTTCGCTCTCGCGATTTCGCAAGCCGTTCTAGAGCCGTCGGTCACGTTCGCGATAGGTCCGCCGGGAATATTATTTCTCGCGAATACGGGTTCTGGATTCTTGTATGAAAAGCCTGCTAAATGCCAGTTAATCCGTCGGCTTTTAAAAAAGGTGAACGCTGTTCGCGATACAGGGAAATATATCGTAACAGCGGAGTTGAAAAATAAGTTGTCGAGATGAGTTATCGTCCACTCGTATCTCTATTCATATTGTATGTTATTTTATCATCCGCGGGAAGTTTCTCTATCAATTTCTATATGTAAAACAGGGACTATTTTATGCTCTGCTGTTGTTGATAAAATAAACGCCATTAATGAATAAAATACACTTGGACAGGGGATCCGAACTATAACAACCGTTCCTTTCAAAATATCAGCTGCAATTACAGGAGTGTTTACTCTGTAATCAGCTTTTAACTTTCGGCGACGAGATACTAATTAAGAGCGTGAATTTAGTCGTGTGTGCTTTGTAGTCAGCGGCGCGAAAGAAAAAACAATTGAATTGCGTCGGTGAAGAAAACGGTGTACGGTGATTCGGGCGAAAGGCGCGGATTGCTGTTTCAATCTAATTCGGTGTAGTCGCAATCTCGCAGTGATTTCACAAAAGATTTCACAGCGACGAAAAGGAATACCGCGTTTCTGGAAATTAGTCGTTGGCCCGACTGCAGACATTCCGAATCTACTTCGCGCGAATCCCTGAAACAGAAGAAACTTCCTTTGCGAAATTAGCTTAAATCCTCGCGTCGGAGGAATCGCGAAATTTTTAAACAACGCGATCAAATATTCGGACCGTCGTATGAATGGTAGAAGTGATAAGCAACCGCGAACCAGAAAAACTTGTTCTCGGCAGGATTGAAATCCAATTAAAAATCCTAATATTGCGATGGCAACGGTAGAGCGTTCATATTATACCAGCTCGTCGATGCAAAATTAAAGATGACAGAAATCCCCCGTCCAATCAGGCGCAACGATAATGGAACCCGCTGCAATTTCGAAAATTACTGTCCCCGATTCTGTTCGTAACGCAGGCGAACGAGCAGACGTCAGCGTGACGTTTTACTCAATGTTTTATGGAACGCGAATTACCCTTTCTCCCTCGCTAATGTCCTCGAAGAATGGCTACATTAATGGTTTTTAGCTTCGTTCGTGCGGAATTAACGGTAAGGTGACGGAAAACTTTCCCCCTCCGTCGCGTTTTCTTTTTCGCCCAACCCTTTCTCACCCTTCCCAACGTTCCACGGTCCGACGAGTTCCGAGTGGCCCGCCGTAGATTACGCTTCTTTAACGTTATTGTTCCCGACGAATTTTTAATATTAATGTCCGTCAGCGCGCGACTCCACGGACGATTTGGCGGGGACCGGGCGATTTGTGATTTAAAAGCCAACGCCAAGACACGACTCGTATCGCCCGTGTGAACTATGCATTTAGGCCGAATTTGAATTTAAGATCGCTTTAAGCTCTTTGCGAAATCGAGTCGCGCCCCCCTTTTCCGCCGTCACTTTTATTTTTATCTTACGCAAATAAACCCCGAGGACACACGCTCGTCTGACGATCCTCTTTAGCGTCGTGTTCGATCCTCCGTCTCTACCGCCGATTGCTCTTTTTCATCCCTCCAATGTTATTGCCCTCCTCCCTACTCCCTGCCTACTTCATCCCTCGTAATTCACTTTGAATCGTCGATGGATATTTAACTCTGCCGGATTCTGCTCGGATCCATTCAATGCGAAACGGTTTATATGTACTCTGGGTACGAAGATATGGAATATTGGGAAAATCTCTCAGCGAGAAAAATGAGGATTCAGAGATGTAGGGGAAATGTGTCTGAATCTCTCTAAGATTTAATTCGTGTAAAAAATACAAATTCGCGTTATTTAAATAAGATTAAAGTAGTTTTTGCAGGTTAGTGCATCTATCTTATCACTGGTTTAGATAAAAGTTAGCTGCCCCATCAGTTACACTTTTTATTCACGTTTTTCTAAAAACATACTTAAGGATCATTTGGTACCACGGGATCCTATTCATCTGGAACACCTATTTGTAATAAATAAGATGAAACTTGAAAAACATTATTGGCATACAATAAATGAGAATGAGGAATATTTGAAATTTAATAAATGTAAGAAAATGAAATCAGTTTCAGAAAATCAAACTTTTTCGCGTCCAAGCGAAGTAATCTTGGAGAAATCGCAGGTAATATCATCAATAGACTGCGAATTTTTATGCAGAATTACGTTTTTATAAAGCTAAATAAGAAATTCAAATTTTAATATCAGATTTTCTTATTTAACTTCCCGATTTATAGGGAAGTTATTGTATTTTTTCTAAACATTTTAATTTGAGTTATATTTTTGATATTTTCTATATTTTGACATGTATCAACAGCTGCATAGATTTTTGCATAAAATTGCCCTAAGTGTATAAAAATCCGCAATCTAATCAATGTCCTCGTGTTAAACATATCCAATTCATTCTTGCAAATATTTTTCGTTGCAAAATAAATTTGAGATCTGAAGATGATTCCAAAATGTAGGCAGTGTCTATTTTCTTTATTCCTTTTTCTTTGGATTGTTGTAATTGAAATAAAAAACAGTAAATCTTAGAAAGTCTTCTTGCTTGGAGAGCGAGATTTTTTGTAACAACATATAAGTTGCGGACAAAAGTTTCCAAACGATATCGATTTTCATATTTCATGCGGTTTGTGTATTTCATTTAGAGTAATAGAAAAATCCAATTATTTACATCGCACGAAAATTTAATGATCAACAAGAATTCATCGAAAATATTTTTATTTTTATATTTTAATTGTACATAGTCAATGCGTTTATGAGTCATCTTGCAAAAATGTGGTTAAAAAATTAATATTGTTTATTCGAAGTCAGCTTCAGTATTAACGCAATAATTTGTTAAGTAGATTTCTGAAAAATAAGAATACATTAGCAGCTCCTAAAATTCGCAGAAAAACCGAAATAACCAAATATTAATAAATCGTTGAAAAAGTTTTGTCGGGCTATATTTCAGGCAAATATGTAAGCTTTAAATACATATAAAAATATAAACATATTTCGGTGAAGTTTGGTAGAGCACTAAATTCTCTATCGGTCTACATAATTAGATTTTGCTGTTACTTCAAATGAAATACATGAAATTGCATGAAATATTGAAATCGATATCGTTCGGAACCTTTTGTCCGCACTAGTATAATAAAATACATAACTCTGTGAATATTAAATTTCTAATATCAGTCGAAACGGTTTTTTCTTGATATTAACTTTGCAAAATCTTGCACTGCATCTTCAAAATCAATAGACTTCAGTAGCCCAGATTCAATTGCTAAATGATAACCAACGATGATAACCGATCGTCTAATCTAACATCGTCGCTGTATACATATTCTTTATTCTCTGTAAAAAAAGAAACTAATCTGTCTACCTAACTATTCGCAACAGGCATAGTTACTAATAATCATGCATTGAAAAAAAAACATCAATGATTTGTCGATCGAATGTCTAATTTGACAGTTTCAAAGGAAACAATGAGTTGTCTGTTTCATTTAGAATTTTCATGAGATTAAAAAAAGAATTACGACTCATTATTAGCCAGCGGATCTTTATGCAAAATAGCCTTTTGACTTTAGACTTATTAGACTCTTTAGAACTTGAAAAACAGTACATTTAATGTTCTAAACATTCTAACTTGAATAATATTGTTGATATCTTGTACATTATGGCATTTGTTAACAGCCTACTTACTGTAACTACATACTCATTGTTAGAAGTGCCATAAATGCATGAAATTCGCTATCTACTTATTACGGCAGTCGAATCGCGTGAACAACTGTCTTCATTGGGATTTCCGATTACTTCAAAAGGAAAGAGTAAACAAAATTTCATTAAATACCGTTTTGTCTTAAATGAAAATTCAGAACAGGGCCACTTGGAAAGTGGAGCTCATAGTTCCCCCCAATTCGACAAGAAAATACGCGACGAGTTTAAACCACAATATTCTTGAAAATCATTTCTAAACTTCACGCACCAGGATTTTCGCAACACCGAACCGTCGCAAAAAAAAAATCCTGCGTCATAAATAATTCACGTAATGAATTAGTGAAAACCAAATGAGATTCACAGTAATGCAACAGAGACTACGAAATAAATTATTACGCTGTTTAAAGAAAAATGGTTCTCTCGAAAATAACGTTCACCGAGTATTTTATTCCGCTTTAAAAAAATACAGCTTCGAGAGCATTTCTCCGTCGACCGGCTAAGTTGAACACGGAGCGTGAATTATTAATTTTGAAAGCAGACACGATTCCGCGAAACGACATCCGGCAGGATGATACCGCGACGAAAGGTCACGGTCCGTTTTCCGATGGAAACCCCCGCATCGTATCCGAAAATGTTGTTAACGCTTCACGCGGGGGAGGGTCGTCACGAAAAGGACATATTTTTGCCACCCCCCCCCCCCCCCGTTCCCCGAGCGGCGCGGCGTAATTGATATTACACCATGGGCGTAACGTCATTCGGCGCCCATTATGCAGAGGTCGCCGCACGGATTAATATTAACACCTTATTACCCGCCACGAAATTAACACCACAATTTCTCGGCACCGTACGCAACGACACACTTGAACTGTTGTTTTTACAAGGACAGGCTAATTTTATAATACGCGCGCAACCAACGCGAAATTGTTATTACCGCGTAACGAGGTATCGCATTAACAATGCACGGCCCCGCGAACAGCGCTACTCGTTACCCTAATAACGCGTTGATTATATCCCGGTTCCTAACAGCGATTTGGAAATCGTAATTGTCCAGGACACCGTATAGAAACTCTGTAATCCTTGGCGAGAGAGCGTGGCACCGGGCGGAAATGGCTGTTTAATTAGTACCAGGAAAGTCAAAGTTCTGTTAATTGAATCTCGCCGCCCCGATGAAAGATACCAATCTCATAATTATGTTTGTGCCGTGGTTCGAGGCTCGTTTTTCGGTTCATAATTATCCGAACGCCGCTTAAAACGCCGATTCGCACGGTGAATCCGCGGCATAAGTTTGCCAACATTAACGATTCTCAAATTCTCTGAAAGATCATCTATGAATCGTCTCTCGCTCAGAGATCCGATAGACCAAAAGCGATTCCCTTCGGTACAAAATGCGAATGATAAATGTCAGTCACAGGGGGAAAATTGCGTGGTAAGTTGGAAGCAACAGTACACCGATGAAGCCACGGTTCGCGGAAATCGACGCTCGCGCGATCATCCCGTCAAACGGATCAAAAGCAACGCTCGAACTTCTATGCGATCTATTTTTTTCACAGAGTCGACCAGTGATGTGACGGAGGGTTTCTACGCCGGTGAACGCGCGCGATTGGTCTACGGGGTGTTCACCACCCCCGTGAACTCGATCGGCGGCTCGGCCGTCTGCGCGTTCTCCATGAAGAACGTCCTCGAAGTCTTCCAGGGTGCGTTCAAGGAGCAGGAGACCATTAACAGCAACTGGCTGCGCGTACTTCCGGAGAAGGTGCCCGAACCTAGACCAGGCGCTTGCGTCAACGACTCCAGGACACTTCCAGACGTGACCGTGAACTTCGTGAAGGCGCACCCCCTCATGGACGATGCGGTCCAGCCTTTCTTCTCTTTCCCTGTGATAACCAAAGTCAGCTTCAAGTAAGTTTCGATCCTCTTTTCTAATTTTCACTGTACTTGGTTGCAATAGCTTCCACTCCGTTGAAATTTGAGATAAATAGTGATATTAATACTAATAGTTGGGGAGAGAACTGAGAGTAATTGAAGTCCTTCAAAGTCCTCTGAAAGTTGTTGAGTTCGTAAAAGTGAGAATGTACAGCACATTGTAGTATAGCAAATATTGATAAAAATTTGGAATCGTAGCAAATATGAGCTTCGACTGATAGTAGAAACTTTTCTGTATTGAGTTTCAGAGAGATGCTGGTTTCAAGTTTTAAAAAATAATTAATTTTGTTACTTTCGGAACTATAAAATTACTCATCATAGGGATAATTATTTAAACAAGAATTTCTGGTTATTCTACTTTTGAACTATCAGTGATAAGAATTTTTAACTCCCCTTGATTTAATCTTAAACATTTCAAATCGTATTCTTCAACTCACAAGGAGAGGTCGCAGTCAGTGGGTCATCGATTTTGACGAAACATTTTTTGGTGAATCTAGAGCAAAAATAAGCGGACACGTGTCCGGCCGTTTTTGTCAATACTCATTATTTAAAAAGGTATAATTTTTTTTATTTAATATTCAATTCTGTCGAGTTAAGTAAATAACGAATTTTTTTCTGTTTTGATTTTTTTATGAATGTATTTAAATAGTTTTACACGTTGTTTCTTGTTAAAATTCTATAAAATTATTTTATTAAATTTTATTTTATTTTTTTCATTCTTCAGTAAAACAAAAGTAATTTCAAAAAACTTTAAGAAGAAACAACGTGTAGAACTACTTGAATATATTCATAAAAAAATCAAAACAGAAAAAAAAATTCGTTATCTAAGTAACTCGACAGAATTGAATATTAAATAAAAAAAATTATATCTTTTTAAATAATGAGTATTCACAAAAACGGCCGGAACGTGTCGGCTTATTTTTGCTCTAGATTCATCAGAAAAAGTTTCGTCAAAATCGATAACCCACTGACTGCGACCTCTCCTTGTCAGTAATTATCTGCATCATGAAATGAATAAACTGTAACAGAGAAAAATGAATGGTCCGTAAACAAACGACACATTTTATAAAATTCTACGTATGAAGAAAATCTGTCCCTGTTCTACAAACCAAAATGCTGAAGTACCCCTATACTTTTCCGTCGAAAAATTCGGATGCGGAAACATGACGCAATACCTTGTGTTTAAATTCATTTTCTGAAATTCGAGCCTCCATCTCCGGAAACTTGATGCGATATCCAGTTACCAGATTTAAATTTAGGGGACGAATCAAAATTCTCTTTTCTCAAACAGTATAATGAATATTTTAAAATATCATATGGCATCACGGCAGAAATACAAATTTTAATATCTGTCTCTTTGCTTTCATTATTTGAGTACTCTAAAAATTCTAATACCACCGATGAAAAATTCCCTCGTTCACAAAGAATAATACTAATAATAATAATACATAACGTTGAATATTGAAATTAACTAAAGTGATGTTTTGCAGTTACAGATTTACCAAAGTTGCCGTAGATTCGCAAGTAAAGGCGCTGGATGGCAAGACCTATGACATCCTTTACATAGGAACAGGTGAGTGGCCCGTAATTAGGCGCGGCGACGAACGGGAAGCACTCCCGCGGATTCAATTAACATAATTTCATAATTATGCGTAGACGACGGTCGAGTTCTCAAAGCGCTGAACACTCGGGCGCCGGATTCCCTGAGCAACGTCGGCCAGGTTATCGTCAGTGACGTTCAAGTACTAAAATACGGTAAGCTACGCTTCGAAATATCCTCCACAATTTTGTTCTTTTTTTTTATTTTTGTGTGCCAGGACGCCCACGACCGTATAACGCGGTCGTTCGTAAAATTCAGTGCTCGATCGGTCGCGTCTGATAACACGTCAACCCAATTACAATGCAAAATAGGGAATTTCTGGCGACGGGTTCGAACCGCGAATCTAAATTTCGAACCTCAAGAATTTAATTAACCCCGTTGAATTATGCGCGAGTTTCCGTCGATCCGCGGATCGGACTTTTTTTTTTTTCTCTCTCCTCCCTCGCGTGGGAAGAAGCAACGGTACGGAGGGGAAAGAGCAAAAACAAACGCGCGAAAGGTTTTTCTGTTTGCAGCGAGAGTTCGCTTTTAACGAGAGAAAAAAATGTAAATAAATAAATAGAATAGTAAGGGAGCAGTGTTCGTTTCTCGACTCGTTGGATGAACCGTCACGAACTTCCCAGCCAAATATTCGATTATTCATGTGATTTATTCAGTCGCGCGTATCCGTTGCCAGCCGTGGCAAAAATTCGCGTTTCGCGTGACGAAACAAGTAATGCGAGCAAACTGAATGAGCATTTGGCGGATCGTATTTCTGGCCATTTAATGGAGGGACTGCGTGGAGATGAAAAATTTGGATAATACAGTGGATGTAGCTTTCTCTCTCTCTCTCTCTCTCTCTCTCTCTCTCTCTCTCTCTCTCTCTCTCCCCCCTTCTTTTCATATATTTTTTTAACAAAAACGCCGTGAGAAAGGAGTCAAAAGAAAAGATGACAAAATATTAAATCTGAATTTTTTAATTTAATCTTGTTTAATACTTATCAAAAAGTAGCTGCTTTCGAAGCGTTGAATTTAGATATAAAGACTCAGATTCGAATTTTAATCCGAGAATGCGATAATTCTGTTCTCTGCTTTTCACTCGTTCCCGGAAGAGGATTATCTGTACTTTTTGTTTTGCCTTTATATCATTCCGATTTTTGAATTTTATCTACGAACCATCGCAAAAATTGTATATAAAAAAAAAAAAAGAAACAGAGGTGCTTATAGAAGATTAAGGGCAGATTTATACAGTATAATTTTATGCCGCATGTCTCAGCAAAGTAGCCATAAAATTAATTTCTGTGAGAGTATTAAAAAATACAAGAGAAACTTTAATATTTTAAGGAGATCTTCCTTGCAGAGATCATTTATTTTAGGGACACCTTTGCGCGTTTCCCCCACTGACTAATTTCTTAAGATCAGGCAATTTATTCACAGCCGACGGTAATGCGAACATTAAACTGTTCAGGGCAAACGATCAAAGATCTCCTGGTGGTCCACCTGGCAGGCGAAGCGAGCAAATTGGTCGTGTTATCAGACTCCGAAATTCGGGCAATTCCCCTTCACCATTGCGACGCACCAGCGGCGACCACCTGCGGGTCTTGCGTGGCTCTTCAGGATCCGCACTGCGCCTGGGACGCCACGAAGAACCTCTGTGTGGCCGTGTCGACGAAGCTTCACGACAGCGACGCCGACAAAACCCTGTTCCAGAACATTACGAACGGGAAGCATAAGGGCTGCGGCTACGAACTAGGTAATTAAACTCATTAGTTTGATTACCGTACTTATTAGAATTTACACGCTCAAAATTGATTTCGTTCCGGCCGGAGCCATGGAAACGAAACGGCTTGCGAGCTCTTCTCACGATTCTTCAGGCCTCTCCGACAGCGTACTTCTATTTACTCTTTAATATACTTTTTTTTAACACTCAACGTAATTTACTCTCGTCAAATTTTTAATTTTAATATGTAACGCTAGGTGGAAATTGCTTTTGAAATTGCAGGGGATGCTTTTTACCTCTACTTTATTCTAAACTTTGAATTATTAATAGGCTGTGGATGCTTATGAAAATTCATATTTTTGCAGAAACGGATAGAAAATGGTGTAAAATAAATAAAAGTGATCCTCGCTTGTTGAGGATGAACTTTAGTTACGTTAAAAATAAGCGGAAGTCTTTGAAAATTGGAGGAGTAAATCTTTATGCAATGCTAAAACCCCACGTAAAATTTAAAATAAACTTATGCAGTAGTTTCTAAATTATTTAACTTTTAATTTAAGGATGAATTATAGCAACGTTAAAAAAAAGTTACGTTAATAATAAGACCCCATGAAAAATGTTATAAAAATTCATTCGGCAGTTTTTAAATCATTTAGCTTCCAATTCTTATGCGAAAACGCAATATTGAGAAATATATATAACAAAAACTCAATATTTCTGATTTCTAACTGGTTTTCATCACAAGAAGAAGCCTTATTAGCAGACTGCGGATTTTATTCATTTATGACAATTCTAAACATTCTACAAATCTTCAAGATTGTTGATAGACGCCAAAATATGCAAAATGTAAAGAATACACTTCGAGTTAGAAGATTTAGAAAATAAAACATACTATTATTCAAGTTTCAATTCATTATATGCGGTTCTAAATATTTTATTTTGCATAAAAATCCGCAGTCTACTTATCAGCATTGATTAACTTTTGGCTAAGATTGTTACTGAAGTTCATCCTTAAAGTACTGTAACGTGGATTTTAGTTTCAGTGTTTTATGCGTTTGGCATCCGTAGTCTCGTTATTAAATTTTATTTCAAAGAAAAAACCCTAAAAACAGGTGCCTACATTTTATTTCGATAAATTCTGTACAAAGAAATTAACTGATTAAACCTAATCTAATTAAAATTCCATGGGCGATACTTCCAAAACCACGAATATTAAGAAGGTAGTCATAAATTCGCCCCGAAATTGAAAGAAATATCGAACAAAAGGTCCAAGAAACATAACAAGGCAGAAATAGAACAACACGATAAGCAAATCTCAGCAGAATCCGGAAAAATTGGATACAGCAACCCCGTCGCTGTGAGCTCCGAATCGATCACAGCGTTCGCGGCGCGTAAAAACACGTTTCCGGACAAGTGGAAAAGTGCCCGATCCAATTTCCTTCGTCCCGCATTAGCCCCGAAAAAAAAACCGGCAGTAAGGTAATAACGAGGACAGAGCGGGAAACTGTGCCACGGAATCCTCCGATATCTTTCAATGGCAGACAGTGTTCGCGCGCGTCAAGCATCCGGTTGAAATACAATTCGCGGGCGGCGTGGCAGTTCCGGTTCGCTTAGTTTCCACGTAAGAAATTGCGTGTCTCGGAGCGACCAGGAAGTTTCCGAAGTTTTCGCCTCCCGGAACGAGTTGTTCGCGCGGATCCGCGCGTCCCGGCTCGCCGTCTGGCGGGGCCACGATCGCTGGAAAGCTGCACGATACACCGCCGTTCCTCAGATCATTCCTGGGAGCTTCGCTCGTTCAGCGACCGTGACGGCGACTTTACCCACTTAGCGGCGGAGGCAGTAGGCAGTCTATTTTGTCGATCTTTTGCTACGGAGCGAGGGGAATGCCTGGGGGAAAGTCATCCGTGAATATTCGCGCGCCACGCTTCCTGATCGGTTACGCGGTCGGCTCGGGGCAACGGGAGTTTTCCGCGAAAGAATTTCGTTCGCGGGTGGAGGCGGGTTCCTCGGGGAAAGAAATTTCGGCGAACGGCTGATGATGCCTTGGAGGCTTGAAAGTGGCGGGAGACTCGCGGTTGATAACTGCGTAGATGATAGAGTTATATCATACGAAAGCGAACACAGGTTGAATTTTACTTAAATTTGGAAATGTAGTCCTTAGGGACGTAAAAATGTGTCTTGAAGGATTTTTCAAATCTTCCAAAAATATCGGGTTTACAGGTCTTTACAGTATGGTGTTAATCTTTTTTCAAGAAATTATAACGATTGAACTAATAAACCTATTAAAATGAGCTTTTTGGTACTTACAGAAGAAACTTTGGAGTATCTAATAACAATTATTTCAGAAAAAAATTTTCGGAATTATTGAGAAAATAATTTTTTTAACCATGTATTTTGCAATTTTTTCGAACAAATACCTTTTGCAACCGCAGGAGAATATTTAAAAATATTTAAAAAAAGGATATAAGCCTTTTTGTCCTTTTCGTGGGCAACTTTTTAAAAATATGGACACTTTAATATTAGCCACAGGAAAATTATTTGAATTTAACTAATTATTTGAATTTAATCGGCCGATTAGTCGGCACTACCGATAATTTTCAAATACCGCTACAAAATGAGTCCAAAGATGAAATAGTTTTTGTAAAACTGGCAATATATAACACAAAAAAAACCGCTTTCTTCTTGAACGAACAAAAATGTGACGTTCCTTCGTCATAATTCGTCTCTAACAAGTAAAAACATTTAATTGACATAGTTCGAGGTACTTGATTTACAAAAAAATATTTTAAACTTATAACTGTATTATAAACTCAAAGACGTAATGTTTAACATTGCTTATTTTATTACATCTGTTTCTCATTGTAAAGAGTTTTTCCTTTGTTAAAATTAAGAAATAATGACCAAAGTTTCTAGTCAATTGGTACTTAGGTATTTAGTTGGTTCAAAGAAATTGTGCACACATATATGTATATAACATATAGATATAACAACAAATAAATCTAGAAGCTGGAAACGATCCTAACTGAGAGCAAAGATTATTATTACGAATTTAATAGTTAATTAAGCTTTGGAATACATGTGAACAAATCTATGAGTCACTGTATATTAAAAAATATTAAGGGATCAGTACGGGTTTATTTTTTCAAAAATTCGATTTTCTAAAAACATCGGAAAGATTGCAAAAAAATGATGCTTATGAAGAAGCTGAAGGAATAATGTATGGAGCAGGCATCGCTGATTGAGGGTACGACGCTTTTTTAATAAAAACTTTAAACGCGTTTTTTTCGAAACAACGGTTTTCGACCTCGCCGACACGATTTACAAAAAACCATTGCACCGATTGGGCTCAAATTTTCAGGGATTATTCTGAACACGCATAGTTTCAGTCTGAAATAGAATTATAAATATTCATTTATATTTAACCATATTTTTAAACAATTTAAGTTGTAAAAAAAAGGATCGAAAAATTCAAAAGTCCACCATTTTATTATTTTTCATCGGGAATGAAAAATTTTACTTCCAACCATAGCGACAACTCTACTTTTTAAGAAACAACTCAATTTTTTGTTATTAAATGCTCCAAAGTCCAGATATCATGTCGGCTAGGAACAAGCAGGGCTCATTTCAAGCGGTCAGATCGCCAAGATAAATCAATAAAAAAAATGAAATAAAAAAATTTTTCTATTACTTTAAAACCTCTATTTTTATGTGTAAATGTAAAAATAAATTTTAGTATGAAAAAAAATTCTTGAAAATATGTACGATAAACCCGTACTGATCCCTCAAAATTATACTAATGATAGTAAAGAAAAATTTTGTCTTTATTCCTAAAGAAAAATATTGGTTTTTTTTTCTACGACTTATCTTTATTATAACAACATATCCAAATTTCACCAAAATCCAACACGTTACTCCGAAAAGTGTCCGTTTTCGCATGGAATGACTCGATTAGTAGCTTTGAATCGATGAGAGATAATTAATAGCGATTCATGAGACGATTTTATCGGAAATGGAAGCGAGAAGTTGTATTGGAGAAGTGATGACGCGAAGGCTTTTCGCGGTTTCCCACCGAAATTTACATATTTCTGAGCGCGCCGATATTTACAGTAACTTCTTCGATGGAATCATCCCCGCCGCCTCGGTTCGCGCTTCACATTTGCATCGTCTCAAATGAAACCCCCGTTATATCCGCTTGGAACACGAGATCGAGGTCTTTCGCCTGCTTCTCTGCACATTTTCTCAGGAATTTACTCATTAAACTGCTGAAACTCTTGCTGGATGTTCCACATGCATTTGCACACGTCAGTTCCACTCTGAAAACTTCCAGATTTACCTTCCGCTTTACGGATTAATTTTTCGGTACCGGCTCACCCTTCATTTATCGAACAAAGGAACACCTCGAAAGGGTTTCGCGACGCGTCGACAGAGCAAAAAAATAAAAAAATAAAAAAAATAAAAAAAATGAGCAAAAAATCCGAGAGTGGTTCTCGCTAAAGTAACGATATTTCTTCCGGGCAAACGTTTCCCTCTCGTCGGAACTTACGTTCGCGCGTACACACGAGGGGGTCTTATAAACTTCAGCATATTCATATTTCACGGCGGCTTATCGGCCGTCATCAATTTTCCGCCGTAATCGAATTCGCATCGGGCGCCTTGCGCGCTGAACGTACGCAATGTGCACGGCGTATCGGTGCATCAGGACCGTTTAGGAACGCGATTTCTCCCTCCAGCGACCATAACGGCTACTTAGTCGCTTCGCGAAGCATTTCAATCTTTTTCGCCTGTCCCCTTCTTGTTCCACCGTCGCAAGACTCTCCCGTGCGGGATCGCGAATTTTTCACATCTCTTTGATTGACAACGAAGCGAGCAGAAACACCAACCCACTCGGCCTCGCTTTTTCGCCGGGCTCGGAACAACTTGTTGAATTTTTCTGTATCAACACTTTTACGACCGTACGATATTCTTCCGCCGCGCGGAGGAGCCTCTCGCAAATATTTATTCGAAAGCTGATGCACGATAGCATTCCACCTTTCGAAATGACGAAGAATTGCATCGATTATCGGAGTAAGGAAATATTTCTGTTAGCATTTCTGGTTTAACTTTTTATGGAACTGAATCTCATTGCTTCTGTGTGGAGCTACTCAATTTTTTATTTCCTGCGTTTTATTACTACCCTCTGTGGTTGATGTTTTTTTTTTTTTTTGTTTACCAGTCATCCACTTCCTAGAATTTTTTGCGATACTTGAAGCTCTCCATCTGGTTTTCACCCTTTTAAGCATAATTAAAGTGTCTTAACTTCTCCGTTGAATTCTAGAAACAATTTGGTTTATTTGTTCTGTCTGAAAAGCAATTAAAAAATTTCAAATCAAACTCGTCGTCAGTTCACAGTCCCCGAGTGTTATAAAATTCCGTCGAGTTCCAAGCTGAAATATTCAGAATTCCATTACTCGGACCTTAAAATCCGAAAGCGAAAATACGCCAACGCAAGTGAAAGAGCGGTGATATACTAATGGTCGAAGCGAATGGTCAGGCGCATCGGGGAAGTACGAGAGACCGCTTTTTGCGTTCCTGCATTGTGGACGGTGCATGTAGATGCGATAACCAGCTATCGCGCAGCTAAACGCTCGCCGGAATCGATTTATGATATTCGACACGGTGTACAACATCATCACGGGTTGTGCGGATCGCGGTACAGGCTGTACGGATCAATTGGAATTTATGCATCGGTTTATATCGGCTGATGGGTCGCTAACGAGCGTCACTCCGGGTCGCGACTAGGAAAAGTCGCGTCGACTAGATCGGCGGAGGGATCGACGCTTAAGCAACACCGTGCCAAAAGCGGTTGTTCCTGGTGCTGGAAAGTCGACTGTCGGCGATCGAACGGGAAACGCGACGGAGATTACAAAACAGTTTTGCTTGCTCGCTTGCCTTTCTTCGAATCACTTTGGAGATAATTCCTACACGGGATATCTCGCGGGGAACACCATTTAAGTGTCACCCGTCGATTCTGAAGAAACCTTACGGAATCGCGGAACAGGCAAAAATGCTGTACACGTAAGTATATTTTTCTATCGGCGATCGTTCAGGGTAAATGTACCAGTAGTTGGCACTATGAGATTCATTTCTTACTGAGGTTTTTCTTTTCAATAAGCAATTGTATAAATACATGGCCCCATTTTTCGGCTGCTTTTAAGCAAACTGAGCTTAAGAGTATTGATAAATAATTCTATAATGAAGTTTTATTTTTTAAAAATTAAACCCTTCAAATTGCACAAGTAGTCAACACGTCAAATTTCTAAGACGAGTAGATGACAGGTTGATAAATCAGTAATTGACAGAAGACAAAAGAAAACATAATGAACTTCATTACAAAGTACAGTATTGTCCCGATATAAGGACAAGTTGACAGTGTTGAGTCAAAGAACGACGCCTGAGTTTGATTCGTAAACGGGATTTCTCTATCCTCGCCACTTCCTCGCCAGTGCGAGTCTTCCTGTTCCGTCGTGCCCGAGATCGAACCCGACTCGAAAAAGGGCTGCTGTCGGTTCTGAAACCTAGTCGTTTTTCGAGTCAACACTGTAGTAGTTTATTATAAAATAAAACATGTTTACTCGAACTTCGCTCAAGAAAATGATAGGAAATAGTGAAATGTATTAGTTATATTATTGATACGTGATGAAAAATAAAAGTATAGCAGTAAATAAAACAAAAATATCAGATTCAAAGATTGGAACAAAATGAAATGCGATAACCTAAGTAGCATTCAGGACGTTCCAGATTTTAAGGGCCAAATATTGTCAGCATATTCTGTCAGCCTAAACAAAAAAAAAATGTTATATAATTATAAGTCGTTTAACGCTCTATTGAAAAGTTATAATTAAAATTATGGAATTCAAAAGGAAAAGTTAAGCGATATTTACATGTTTATAAAACAAGAATAAATACGCGTAATGGACCGATACAAAGAATTAATGATTAATTCACTGAGATAAAATAAAATACAAATACATTTCGTACAGTATTAAATTCAATTTTGAAGTGCAGTCAATCTTGTATTGCTAAAGACGGTGGGCATTTTGAAATGGAACATTAGGAGCACCTTCGAATTTAATATTAAAGTCAACATCAGTAGTAAAATTACTATTAAGTGATTTATAGTAATAACTGATATTAAATAAAAGTTGGTATTAATTTAATGACTACGGATAACAAATATAGTTCACCTAAGACTACATGTAAATATCATTTAACTTTTCCCTTTGAATTTCATATTTTGGTTTATAACTTTTTAATAAGACTAACAAACTAAGTTTACATAACAACAAACTGAACAAGCTATGTTTACACAACATTTTTTTCTTGTTTATTCCCATAGAATATGCTAACAAAGTTTACTCATTAAAATCTGGAACACACTGTATAAAAAGCTTTTTAAAGGACTAAAAGAATACAAAAATCCAGAGTAATCCATAGTTTATAATAGCCAGATGTTAATTAATTAAGGGACATTCTCCGTGCAATGTGTGTAATGAATTCAGATTGTGATTATTTGTATTTAAAAGAATAAAGAAGAAAATAACCAATTTGCGCAGAATTTAACAACACACAGATAATAAACAAAAGGAACTGTTACTTGATTTCCTGCAACAGAAATAGTTCCAAACTTTAAGAATATTCCAAATAAACAGGTTCAATGCCAACTACTAACGCAGTTACCCTACGTCGAGAAAATGAAAAAAGCTCTGAAAGCTGACAAAAAAATTTACTTGATACCTCGAAAACAGTTCAAATTCAATATTCGTGTCTTTTCTTACGATTAATAGTTTGCACAAACAGTAGACATCTCAACAATTGATTTAAATCGGACAGATCGTTACGTTCCTCCTGAAATATTCCACGTAGGAGAGCATGAAGTATTAACCCGGAGCAACGAAGGATCTCCCAGCGAAGCTCCCGCTTTCTATATTTTAGCCGCATCGCTCCCGACTCTTTTCAAGATCGATTTCCCGAGTTCGCCCAAAACGAGACGTGTTAATCGCAAGCAGCAACAGTAAGCAGCCCCGTCACGTTCCACGAGGCCGATTGTGGGAGGCCGGCGCGAGGCGAGCTCCGCTCCCGCGAGCGAGTTTGACCTACTACTCTTTTATTGGCCGCATGAATTACCCACGAGACGAAATTGCATGAAAGGCGGGCGGTTTTCGCTGAAACTCACGCCGCGGCTGAAAGTCACCTCTCAAGTCGAGGCCGTCGTTATTACACGTACTCCGAACCCGGAAAAGCTTTTTTTCGGACGAGACGTAGACGCGCGGGGAAACGACGAAATTCGAGCGGAAAGTCTCGTTGCGACGAGTGTCGATTGCTCTTGGAGCTCGTTCAATCCGCATAAAACGGATCAACCGATCCACGCGTGACCGGTGTAACCATCGATTAATTTTAATCGACCGTGACGCGTTTGCGAGACTCGCCATTTAATTAGTCGTTAGAAAATACGAAGCCTACGCGGGAAGCTTCGCGTCGTTAAAGCTCGCGTCGTTCTCGGCGATCGACGCGCGATCAAAAAATGCGGACGAGCGTCCGTTGTTTATTGGTCGATAGATTTGCGGGACGATTAGCGTGAGTCAGGGATCGTACATGCGTACTGAATGAACGGGGTATAGATCCGTATCATAGTCTGTCGCAACGAGCATTCTTCGTTACGCGACTTTGACGGCTAATTACTGACTAGAACGTGTTGCTGTCGTGGTTTCTTTTTAGTAACGAGATGAAGACCTAGCATTTATCTATTGATGAATGCCGTACTCTGCGAGTGTACCTACTAGAAGACACCTGTGATTATAATAAATATCGCGGAGATGGTAGATTTCTGTCTTGAGGGTTCATTGTCATCAGGATATTGAAAGGTAGTTAGAAAGTTTTATGAAGGGGAGTAAGGTTGACTTACTTATTTTTAATAAAATAGGAAAGGATTTTCCCTTTTGTAGATTTAATGCTGTGAAACATTTTTTTAATCCGAAGGTATTCAATTATGCTTCAAATGCTTATTAGATTTTATGTGTAGTAATCAATTTTCGAGGAGAATACAGTAAAAATTTGATTATAGGAATCACAATTATCCAAAGAAATTGAAAAAGATGATAAAATATTTTTGCCTATAACTTCTTATTTTTTTCGCCAATAATAATATTCCCGTTCTAAAATAAAATTTGTCGAATAAATTGAGTATTTAAGCTGTGATATGCAATCTGTTTGAGTATTTACTTAATATATAAGTAATTTAGAAAAGGTGACACATACTTGTTAGTCTAGGGGCGCCAATTCTTTAAATCCGCCCCTGAAATTATCCCCATTTCTAATTATCTAGGGTTTCAATTAATTATTACACAAGGTATGAGTGGGAATCCGAATAAAACTTGAACTATGACTTAAGGATTTAGGTAACTCCAGCAATGTGGAAAACTAGAGAACTTGTAAGTGACAGTAAGAAAAGAAACAAACAACCAAATAACATGAAATTTTGTGCTTTATTGAACTATGTTAAGAATTAAAGAAAAACTGGTGCGCAGAATTACTTGAATTCTACTTGATCAATTACTTTGAAAATTTGCAGTTATCTTTACAATTACATGCAAGTATTGACCATTTTTTTTTGTTGTTGTAATTATTTTGCGAAGTATAAATGATAAATTGATACATTTCTTGTAGAAATTAGACCTCTAAACTTCAAATCTCTGCCATGTTGTTAATTTTTACAAATATCAAAATGTTTGATCGTCAATGCATTGATCATAATCAATGAAATTTTTTTGGTTTTGTTTGTAATAGTCGTTTTGTCAGAATCCTGCACAGCACTTGGACATTTAACAAGAAAAGTGTTCCGGAAAATGGTGTCGTACAGGCTTAGTTATAAACATCTTTTAAATAATTTAGCGTTTTTCTTTAATACTTGTCATACCTAAATGCAGAGTTGGGCAAAATGTAATCTGATAACAAATAAAAAATTATAATTGAATAGTTAATCACTAATTCAATTGCACGTTATTTTCTGTAATCGTTAATGTTTATTGACTACACTACACAGTCAAATTATGGTCAGTGACAATTAACGCTTATAGAAAATAACTCATAATTAAATGAATAATTACACTTTAATCACAATTTGTGATTTGGAATCAGATTACATTTTGCCCAACTCTACCCAAATGAACTACAAAATTGCATGTTCATTGGTTGTTCGTTTCTTTTTTCATCTTCACTTAAAAATCCCCTAACTATCATATAATTCTACTAGTTATTAGCATTTTGTTTAATAAATATCAATTCTGTTTAATATTATCTTTATATTAATTAAAATCGTGGTGTTCAACGTAGATCTGTTGAATTTCCAAAATTATTATCGACTGAACAAAATCATATTGTATTCCGCAGTAAAAAATTATGAACATACATAATACCTGATATTAGCAACGATATGATACATTATTCGACGGATGAATATATGAATTTTAATGACCATACTCACCCTGTTCTGACGCACTGTTTTTATGAACCATTAACCAGCGTACTGGGAAATTTCATATCCAACATGCTTTTTACGTTCATAATTACTTAAACAACGAAATGAAATACTTTCAGGTATCTAATTAAATTCTCCCATAATTACAAAACTAAAAAATGACAAGAATGATCCCCCGGAATAAACCCTTTTCCACTAATTTTAATAAAGAAATTTGATTAACGCCAGGAAAATCCCGCCCTGCAAAATGATTCCACGTTTCTGCTAACTCTCCGTACAATCGATTAAGACTTGGCTTCGATAGCAAACAAATTAACCCCCGAGATTTCCCTTTCTCGAATCTTTGCCGCCCTAATCTTACCCGAAAAATGAAGCGAATCGAATAATCCGCGCTCTGTTCCACTTTTATCCATAACTAGGTAACGCGAACGCGCGCAGGAAACTTTTTGACAATAATGGCGATGCGCTGGTTTCCCGATAGAAGAAATCAGTTCGCACGACGAAAAGTGAGCACGGTTCGCGACGCAAGAACTCGCTTATCACTGAGACACGTATAATTTTCTTCAGCCGTAGACGTGCTTCGATAAACTCTCTCGCGGCGGAATAATTTCTAACTGTACAGAACTTATTCCCGCCGTGCACCTTATCATGCGCACAGGTTGGCCGACTAACAAGCGTCAGAAGTACGGAACCGGTACGAGCGTACGGTTCTCCGATTTTTCTCCTCGCTGATTTCAGAGATCCCCCGCAGAAACCCCCGCCGCACCGTCGCGCATTGAAATTTTCCCCGAGTCCTCGTCGGTGCCCAGCATCGTGTTTATTGCACTGTAGCGCGGAACGCAACGAAAAACCGTTTCGAATTAATGCGACCTTTAATCAAACCAGTCTTTCAGTCATTTTCGCGCAAGCCGGAAACAATGTAACGGCGGTTCCCGGTGATTGATTGAAAAATAAATTGGCCCGTTGCCTGCAGTACGCGACACTGCCGGAAAATTGCGGCCGGCAAAGGAACCCAGTAAAAAGTTTGAAAACAAACGCGACGCTTTATCCGCGAAATAAGGTTACCCTTTTTCGCTCCGGGGATCGTAGAATGGAAAGTTGACTCTAATTGCGAACTCGGGTGCCGGCTTTTCTTTCCGCCCTCGCTGAAATTCAACCTCGGTTCAAATACGCGATTCGAACGGTTTTCCCATGATCTCGGCGGTAATCGAAGAGTTTTCCGTAGATCGTAGATCGCCCGATGCAACGCGCTTACCTCGCGAATAAGTAGAAGTTAAATCCTCCGTAGACTTGAAACTTCCCTCAAACTTGAAATTAACTGTTTGATTCCCTTGAAGCGAATTTGCGTGAAGTTTTTCCTCGCCGAGCTTAATACGCGGCGCGTCGGTCACGCGAAAACATGACGGGCAGTAAGAAAAGGAGAATTTGAAAGCTGATCCCGAGCGTCGCGAAATTCCACCCTCTTCGGGAGAAGATACCACGACGTCATTATCGCCAGAAGTTATAAGCTCGCGACTGCTTCCTGGCAAAGAGCTTTGTTCGCAAAGCACTTCCTCCGTGTTTTCCATTTTTGATAAGACGGAAACGGGTTATCAGGTCATAAATTGGTCACGGAGAAATGCTGGTTACTTTTTAAACGCTCATCGCTCGTAATTCCAACGCGAACGACACAAGGCGCTGGAATCCACCCAAAGTGTAACTTCCGTCGAAGAGGGTAGTTCGACGCGGTCATTAAAAATCTACGCCCCGGCTTCGAAACAGCTGCCGCGGTCGTAAATCCCGGGCGAATTCTGTAACGGACACCTTATAGGTCCACGTATCGGTCGGCGAGATCGGCAAGAGGCGCACCACTGCATATCGTTTCCCCGATGGTCTCCCTTCGTTCATTGACCGTGACGGCTACTTACAATTTGCAGCGATCCGCCTCACCCTTTCACCGTCACCCATACTAACGCTTCTTAGATACTCCGCCACGGGTATCGCACCGCTAACGGCCTCTTCTTGCCCACTTTGTGTGCCCACATAACGTCCACGACATTTTATGCGTCACCGGCGAAACCGAGCAACATCGAGTACCCACGTAATCACGAGATTCGTTTCGTTTCCATTTTTAATAATCAAACGAATATTGTCATTGAGGGGTTCTACGCAGTCAGGAGGCCGGAATAAAGCGAATAATTGAGAATTTTTCTTGAAAAGAGTTTTTGTTTAGTAAAAGAGTATTTACTAATATTTGGAATATATATTTATTTATGTGGCAGTTATTAGTAGTATTTGACAAATGCTTTTCTTAAAATGGTTATGCGATGAGCACTGTCGTTCGGAATCAGGTCATGTAAAATTGAAACTCTCAAAAGATTTCGTTAATCGATTAGTTTATCCTCTGATTAATCGGAGGAATTTTCGAAATACAGTGTTGACTCGAAAAATGGCTGAGTTTCAGAACCGAGCGCAGCCCTTTTCTGAGTCGAGTTCGATCTCGGTTACGACGGAACGAGGAAACTCGCACCGGCGAAGAAGTGGTGAAGATAGAGAAATCCCTTTTTCGAATCAAACTCAGGCGTCGTTCTTTGAGTCAACACTGTAAGATTGTCCTTATATCGAAACAGTACTGTACATGTCCTAAAGCTTTTATTAAAATCGGCGACCAGAAGTTGAGGTCTTCTCCTTGTAAGACGAAATTCAGAAACTCTCATTTTTGAAAATTCGATTTTTTCGGCTTCCTGACTGCGTATAAAGGCTGATTCACACAGGTTTAGTAATTTAGTCGAGTGGCAAGTATTTTAGTAATTTGCTATGTATGAACACTAAAATTTAGTCGAGTAATTCAGTAAAACACTGCAGTTACTCGTCACTCGAATGAATTACTAAACGTGTCTGAACCAGCCTTAACACGGGGGGGGGGAATATGTTTCATACTAATGTGTGTAACTAACTGAAGACGCGCCTGCGTCTGCAATTGACACGTTCACGGCTGCCTGTTCGCTCGCGACAGGTGAGAAAGACGGTAGAGAAAATAATTGGAAGTAGCACGTAACATTGTCTAATAGAACCTAGGCTACGTTGTATATTCTTTAATTAACGCGCACCGTCGACGGCCGGCGGCGACGGGCTCCGTCGAGGTCCAAAGCCAACCGGCGACGGTACACATCCGGTGAACGTGTTAACACGGTTGTGGCAGCGTTCCATCAACTATTCTCAAACGACGCATCCGCTAATATCGCTCTCTCAGTTGATCACTCTCCCAGAAATCTTGCAAACCGGTTCACCGGAAACGCGATCGGCCCGGAGGGGAGGGGAGGCCGGTTTACACGGTTTCCGGGAGCCCGTTTGCAGTCGCGCCGGCTATCAAAGCAGGATCAACTCCCGCGTCATGTTTACTTACGTTCATTGTCTACCTTAAACCTTCCCCCGACTGCCATCTGTGCCTCCCATCATCAAACTGGTGAAATGTTGCTTCAGAGATGGCGAAGCCCGTGCAACCAGCGGTTCAGCCCGAAAACGGGCGAGGCGAGCAGCCCGATGAACGGGACAATGAAATCGTCATCGAGCTGGATCGAGAAAATCAGTACGGTCGTACGCAGCCACGAGCTAACGAGCCTCAAGGTAATCATTTGCGCAATATCCAGATGGTCCACCCACTTACATTATAATATATATTTACGTCACGTTGCATATTTCCTTGTTTCTCTGTGATTCATTGGTCTCGATCACGATCCCAACTCCTTCACCGCCACCACACACCGCTTTTACACACGCACATACATTGAGACACGCACACATGCTCCCCGTTTCCCGTTTTTACTTCAGCGGTTCGAGTCGGTTTAATTCGTTTACAGTCGCAACTCTCCTCGTACGTTCACTTGTATACGTTGCATCCTAACTTTCTGCACCGTACTCGCCCCGTCGTGTGTCTGTAACTAGCTGCACCAGCACTCGTGTCCCTGACATCCGGTTTTGTTAAAAGCAACGCGCGTCCGAGTAGAAAACAGAGCGAGTCCCCCAAAAAAAAAGAACCTGTGCACATGGTTACGCCAGGAACGAACAGCCTCCGACGACGCGACGAGGAACTCGTACCACGAAGTCGCGCTTTCCGCGGGGATCGCCAAGTTTCGAACGGACGAGTTTTTGGACCTGCTTCTGTTGTTCGGAATGCAACGCCTCAGGAGCGATGCGAGTTTCGGCTGATAACGCCACGAGCCGTTTCGTGTATCTGTCGACATTGTAGTCCGTTTTTGTTGGGCCACTAGTTGATACGCCGAAGAAACTATTATCTCGGTCTGATAAAAGTTTTTTTGTTTCGAGAAGTCACGTTCGCTATTATCTTCCAGTCCGCATGCATTTCTGAAATTCTATTTTAAAAAATGTACACCCCCGCTCAAAAGTATGTGGACACTAACCATTTTAATGAAATTTGTATACTGTTGTTGCTACACGGTTTTTATTGTTAAATTCTGTTACGTACATGTATGTAACGTATTACTAGAACATTGTATACAACTACTTGAAAACAATAAAATTTTATTTTTTTCGATGATACTAATAAATAAAATTGGGACTGATTTTGGATTGATACGTTGGATACAGCTACTTGGAAACAATAGAATTTTATTTTTTTCGATGATACTGATAATATAAAATTGGAATTGATTTTGGATTGATACGTTGGATAAAACTACTTGGAAACAATAGAATTTTATTTTTTTCGATGATACTAATAATATAAAATTGGAATTGATTTTGAGTTGATACGTTGGATACAATTACTTGGAAACAATAGAATATTACTAGAATACATTACATACATGTACGTAACAGAATTTAACAATATATACCGTCTAACAACAACAGTATATATAATATATCACAAATTTCATAAAAATGGTTAGTGTCCACATACTTTTGAGCGGGGGTGTACAATTTTGTTCTTGACAAACCGAGTCGACGAAAAACTATGCGAACGAAGCTACAATTTTACGGAATCTAGTATCTTAACCCTTTCGCTGGCGAATAAAATTACGAAAAGGTCTCCAAAAATGTTCCATTTTTGTTACATTTCTACCAAAAAGAACGAAAAATAACGTTTTCCATGTATTTTTACGTTACCTGTTGTAATACAATATTAATAATTCCGCCTCATATGGTAAACTTTAAAACATGAGCTAGATAATCTAAACATCGCGCATATAGCAGAGCGACGCTCCGCCTATACAGTCCGTACGTCGTACGGACTAAACAGCGAAAGAGTTAAGCGTATCGACTAGTGCTCCAAATGTTAAACAAATTTCTTTATTCAGAATGATTGAAACCTTCAAAATTCAGAAGACGAGGTTCGATTTCTCTCTCATCGTTGGCCACAAAATGGCCCAGATTGGTCAGCACTCGGAAATTCCAACAGCTAAAGTTCAGAAATAGTCCGCAACGTAGAAACGGTCTATAGTAAAAGTTCCGAAGCATTCCTCCCGACCTGATGGTACCCTTCAGGTCCAAACTCGTCCGGCTGGAACTGTACTTGGTCGTAGCACCGTGATCCCCCGCGAGCAATTCGGTTTCGTGATTCGATTTCTGCGCGTCGAGAGCCGATCGTACAACGTAACGGTGAATGCAACGTCCGCGTAGGTTGAGTTCGAAGACGGCGCGCGATCAGCTGCGGCCGGCAGGATCGCGAGGAACGATAGGATTGTATTCAATTTAGATTTTCAAAGCGATTCGTGCCGGCTGAATACGGAGAAAGGGTCGGACGTTTCGGTTTTAATTTATGGAGTTGCGTGAACGTATCGGAGAAGAAATAAAGTTCAGGGGGGAACGACGCGAGTGTGCATCGTCGATCGCCGCGAGCGATTCGGCCGATTCGCGTTAATGCGAATGTTGATGACACGCTGAACGCGCGGCTTTAATTGACGAGTATTGGGGAGCAGCGTAGCTTGGTTTCTTTATAGATGCTTTTTGCGAAGCTAGGATGGTTTGAATAGAAAGCTTGCAGGGAAACATTCCGAATAGAAGGTCGCGATATCAATTAGGTTTCAATGCTCTGACAAACCTTAAACACTATCAAAATGATGTGGAAATTATTAGCTGCTAATGGCTCATACAACATTAAAAATAGTCTAAAAATAGTCTAAATGATACCTTTAAACAATCTACAAATCTGGAATTTGAAGACTTTGGAAATTGTTGAAAAATTGAAATACAATGCAATCTGAGCAAATTTGATCATTTGAAAAAACACAAAAATCTGGAAGAAGAAATTTTTAAATTAACTATACTTTAAATCCTTAACCATAACTTTCCAACTGTTCAAGTTGAAATTTTCAATCTGGAATTTGAAGACTTTGGAAATTGTTGAAAAATTGAAATACAATGCAATCTGAGCAAATTTGATCATTTGAAGAAGCACAAATCTGGAAGAAGAAATTTTTAAATTAACTATACTTTAAATCCTTAATCAACTTTCCAAGTATTCAAGTTGAAATTCTCGTATCTCCAACTTGAAATCTTCAAATCTTCAATTTCAACTCTGAAAATCTCTAAAACTGTAACTTGACATCTTGAAATTTACAACATGAAATCTTCAAGTTTTCAATTCCAACTCTGAAAATCTCTAAATCTGCACATTGAAGTCTCTTAGTTTCCTACTTTTTAGCCTAAACAGATTCTATGATTGCCGAGTAGCTTAGCTTATTTTGAACTATTATCCTGTATTACTCGAGCAATTAGCAGCTAATATTCTATAGATCATTTTGACAGTGTTTAAGGTTTCTAACAGCATTAACATCTACTAATCTAGTTGATATCGCGAATCGCTACTGGGAATGTTTCCTTGTTAGAGAATAGAATTTTTGCGGCAGGAGTTGCAGTCGCGACACTTTTCACATTTAATGGGCAAGTGATGTTTTGGTTGTTAGTCTTTGAACTGAATGAGTGTACTGCGTTAATGCATTTTTGCGCTTATGTAATATTTATCAGAAGAAAAATGATCCGCTCTTCGGAACGTTGAAAGTAAAAAAAGAAGACTGCCGCAACGTGAAATGAAATTTGCAGTTTATGTTTCACAGAAATTGTTTAAAGTTTCGAGAATACTAATGGCAAAGTTCGAACTACAAGATCCGTAGATTTAGGACAATGAATCTTTAATTGTATTGGTGAATATGGTAACGACTTGAAAACTACTTACATCTCGAGAAGAAGTTCCTTGGAACTTCTTTCATTATATCGATACACCGAATTGAATTCTGAAGTCACGTTGCATCTACCAATATCGGAACTACGAACTTCAAATCCGTTTTGAAGTGTTAGTTTCGCCGAACGTTCTACTTTAAAAACGATAAAAAAATTCACAGTACACTTATTCGGTTTAAAATATCACCGAAATATACATTACCTCTTGCTCTTCAAGATTTTTCTTAGTCTTACTACAATCCAGACAAATTTCCCTCCTCAGTTTCTTCCCTATCCACAAAAAACTTCTGTCCTAAGACCAGACGTGCACTCGCGACAATTTCTTGGCCAATCGTTTCGTCGTTCATTGGTTTCTTTTTTAACAGAGCGATAAAACTCTATATTTCGCTCGTTGCGCTATTAAACTGTTGTTTAATAATCTATCGCAAGTGCACAGGTGTTATAAAGAGGCAATACTGTAGTTGCTCCCAAATCGCACGCGCGTAGAAAGTTCGAGGGTTTGATTTAAGGAAGTGGTACTGGTTTTAAATCGATCATGCGTACAGAATCTTTTTGAAAAGTGATTCAAAATTTTATGGACTTGTCTGCTTTCTTGTTGTAATTAATATTTTTGTAGCTCCGAAAGTTGGGATAAAAAAATTCAAATATTCCCAAAGTCCTGCAAATATAAAATTTTAGCTATTTTTAAGGAGATTAAGCAGTCAGATTTGATAAAAAGTGTGACCTTCTTTGAGAATTTATAACAAGGATAGGAATGAAAATTGTGACTTGTGCTTCTCGATAACGTTAACTAGTATTATAACGCGTAAGAAAACTTTTTGTTGAATAAAATAAAGATACGAATGACAGTGCTACTGTCATCCAAAGTACAGGGCGTTTTCTTGAAACCGCAGCGATTTTACAGTGATTCTAGCCGTCAGAAATGGAATTATAAAATACTCTTTGTGAAATTCTCTCTCTATAGATCCCTATTCTGCACTGAATATATTGGAAAAGAAAATCAAAATTGTAAAAATGACGGCTGTAGAACTGTAAAAAAGTGCTTCTGCATTGAAAAACAGAGCTGTTTTCTTTTTGATAACACAAGAGATTTTATTAATTTATAATTAAGTTCAGTCCTAAACTAGACATGTTTTACATTCGCTCTATTATTTTCAAATCGATTGGAACCTCCGCTCTTTAGCAATCGCTGCAAAATGAAGAGAAAGTACAATTTCGAGAACTATGTATTTTATATTTGAGTGCGTCGAGTACAATAGTACAAATTTGTTTATGCTTTATAATACTAATTAATATTATTCAAAGACACAAGTCACAATTTTCATTCTTTTGCTAATAATAAATTCCCAAAGAACGTTATATTTTTTACCAAATCTGACTGCCTAGTCTAGTTAAATCATGTAACAAAAGCAAAAATTCCAAACATAAACTCATAATATAAATTCTAAAAATCTTAACTACCTAAATTATAAATCCTGGAATACCAAAAACAAGAAGAATAGATTTTGGAACATCTTCTGCTAGCTGAGAAAGCCAGATATTACTGCAAGTCACTCCTTTCGAAATAACCCTTTAAGTAACTCTCGCCTTTGACAATCCGACCTCGTAACTTCAACCACTTCCGACGCCCTGCAAGGCACAAAGAAGCACAATCAAAGGGAATTCAAAGTCGAGCGATTTGAGGAGTAGCTACGGCAAATTTCCACGCATTATCCCCGCTGGAAGCTGATTCGATTTTCGTTGCAGACGTGATCGCGACGCCGGTGGTCTACTCCGCCCAGACCCTGACCGGCGCCCTGATAGGGACCTGCTTCTTCTCCCTGGTGGCCGGTTTCGCATCCGGCTTCTGGTTCTCGCAGAGGCTACGCGGCGCCCCGTACCCGGAGCCGTCGGAGCAACGACAACAGCTGAACCGGCTTACGGAAAGCTCGGAGTCGCCGGGCTTCAACAACAAGTCGATCAACTTGGTGCTGAACGTGCCGCCGAAGAACCCGAACGGGAAGAACGCGAACTCCTCGGCGGAGAACAAGCCGGTGCAGAAGGTGAAGAAGACGTACATATGATATAGAAGACGACAAAGGGCCGTCTGAGGCTTGCCGCAGGACCCGACGGGTTCCGGCTCATCCACATCCTCCTCTTCCTCCGACCTGGCCGAGTCGGACGGTCGCAACGACGACGACGACGAGGACGCCGCGGCGACCGCGACCGACAACGACGACGAGCACCGGGTCTCGCGTCTGAACGCGGACCGGTCGCTGGTCGGCCGCGACGAGGACGCCTACGAGACGGTCGCGAGCGACGAGCGATCGATGGGGTTCGTCGCCGCGTCCAGGGAAGCGCCGTACGACACGCGGTCGGTGTCGAAGGTCGTCGATTACAGGCGGCGGTACGACGACTTCCAGGGGCCCGAGTACACCGAGACCGCGCTCACCGAGCCGGTCAACGGCTTCCACGACTACAGCAGCAGCAGCGCGAACAGCCTCGACGACCTCTGCCGCGGCCATCACCGGATGCTCGCAGACTTCGGCCGCGGCGACACCGCCAACCCCCGCGACCACTACATGGTGCCGACCGGCGACCCTCGCGAGCTCAACGAGAGGATCCTGTCGCTGTTCAACCCGCAGTTCCTGCCGAACTTCAACGACATGATGATGTACGTGGCGAGCCAGTGCGACGCGAGGAGGAGTCCGCCGCCGCGGTCCCGCTCGATGGCCGACGGCGAGGACCGATTCTTCAGGGGCTCGAGCTACCGGAAAAAGCGCGTCGGTGCGGGCTCGATGTTCTTCCGGCGCGGACTGACGTACGAGGCGCGCAAGTGACACTGATCGTTCTCCCCTGGACTGTAACCGATGGTTCCTCGTTGAATCGATCCGGGGATGACGACCCAAAAACCCGTGTCCTCGAACCGGGGGAAACCGACCCAGTGGATGGGGGACTCGGATCCCCCGGAAGGAGCGTTGTTCCTGCTAAGCGTTTCCCGCCGTTAAGATCGTCTTTCGAGGCCACGGGGACGTTATCGCGCGACGAAAAGGGAACGGAACAAGGGAGTTCGAGGGGTCGACGGGGTGGTCGACGTCACGTTCGCCGGGGGGGTGGTGCAGGCTTCCTCGTCGTCGCTTCGGACGTCGTTTCGCGTGCTTCCGGTGTCGCGTGTGTCGTGTCCGTCTGAAACGCGCGAGCAGAGACACGCGGACGTGGAATTATTTTTTTAAACGTGCTACGCTTCACGAGGCAAGCTCTCTTTCCGATATATATATATATATATGTCTTTTGCGCGGCGAGCACCGCGCTCGAGGACGCTCGAGGGGCTCTCCGGGCTGATTTTCGCCGGGCGGAACTCGACCGTTCTGCTCGAGTTCCTCCTTTCCGTGTTTCTCACCAGTACGGCAATCGAGGGATATATGGGGGACGAAAGGGACTGAAGGGTACACACGAATGAGGCGAGCAACAACGACGATGGGACAAAGGATCGACTCGTAGCTGTGTAATGTGATACGATCAGAGGAGACTGTGTTCGCAGCAGTGGCCTGCTTAGGTGCATAGGACCGCGGTGATTTAAGGACGAAGGCGGGGGGCGTCTTGGCGCGGGTCCTCGCACCTTGAACTATGCCTCCTGAGAAATACAAGGATGGATTAATTTCGTGTCGGTGCGCGCTCGCACCGGGTCGAGTTCGCTCTCCGGGTCAACTAGAGGCGTCACCCTTTGGGAGGGGGGAACCCTTTTAGAGGAACAGGAGCAGAGTTCAAGGGACAACTCGCGAAAGGACGCTTCGAGCGTTCGCGCTAGACGAGGCGTGCCTTCGGTATATTAATTGTTGGCAAATTTCTGATGTATAAGAAACAGGAAAAGGAGAGAATGCGGCCGGTATAGATTCGGGCAAGTGCCTCATTTATGCGTTTCGTTTAACGTTATATTCGATAGGGAAGACGATGTTAGAAGAGAGAAAGAGAGAGAGAGAGAGAGAGTGGGAGAGAAAGGATTGCGAAAGAGAGAGAGACTTACGTAAGACTTATTCAAGTATTGTTGTGCACTTATTGCCGTGCTGTGAGTATTGGTAAATAGCAAGAGAGAAAGAGAGAAATTGTCGTGTTGAAACATGTACGGTTGTTTAGTAAGGAAACGTTAAACCGCATTGGTGGTGTCTTCGATGATGTATTTTTGGCTGGGACGTGTTAAATCGATGTATTAACTGTTTTGGCGGTGTTTCGGGGCGAGATGTAGAGATTTTTCTTCTTTTTCTTTTTCTTTCTCATACAAATTCTAACCGTTGCGAATGAGTCGCTCGACTGCGATCGTCTCGTAGAGAAAAAGCGACGCCTATGAAATACGCCACGATTCGCGTATTAACTGTTAGAAAAAAAAATTGATGCTTATAAATATTTGTTACTAGAACGGCGATGAATTTGATTGTTTCGTACGTTTCCGCCGTGCTTTTCGGAAACGGCGGTTAGAAAATGAATTACGTATTCGGCAAGTTCGATTCACGGTGTATTGCAGAGGTGTTCCGACAAAGCACCTCTGTTAGGTTAACTTTTTGCGATCAATAGACGGAAGTTCCTCTGGTCGCCGCTAGGGGCGTCGTGGTCGGAACTCCGCGTATGGAGTTCAGCGCTGAGCGTTCTGCACAGGTGTTTCTACGCGGACGCACTCTAGCGGTCGCTAGAAAATCTTCCACCTAATGATCGCACATTTCCGAAGACACTTGCAACTCCTGTATAATACACCGTGTTTCGATTAAACCTGCAACCCTCGCGACAGTCTCGACAAATGCATTCGCGCGATTCATTTCGCTGTATAGTCTCCTTCGAAAACTCGCGCTGCATGTTGCGCCGACACCTCGGCGAGATACCGACAACGGAGAGCTCTTTGCAACGTAGTATCCTGGATGTAGCGGTTGAAAGAGAACGCGGCGACCGACGGGGGAGGAGGAATTCTTAGGCGTGTTCGGATGCCTTTGACAATGGCGTAAATCGGTCTTACTATCGCGTAATAGCGAAACCAGCGCGGCGTTGTATCTCCTTCGCAGCTAAACCGCGGAACAGAGTGCCTGCAAGAAGCAGCGACTAACGTTTGTCCCAGATACCGCGGCGAAGATGGAAAGAGAACAATGGGGTAGGAATGTGGATCAAGTAGCGCGACCGTGGTATCGCTCGAACGACGTCACTCGATTTTCCCTGAACCGATTTAATCGGTTCCGTTTGTGCGCCGCGCGAAGAATCACGAGGACGCCCGATTACAGTTGTAGCTGAAGGCGGGACGAGCTTCTCTCTCCGGCGAAGGAAATGCTTCTCAATTTTGCTGTGAAAAGTATTTCTGTGTTAACGCACCGCGATTTCTTCATTCCCGTGCGCGATGTTAGGTAACAATTTTGCTAATTAAACATACACCGTTACCCAGATTTTGTATTCCGATCGATAGAATCGAGTCGGAACTCGTCCGCTCTCAGCTATCTACTCGTTTCAAAAATTTCGAACCTCCAATCCGAAGGCGACCGTAATTCTCAAAATTCATTAAAAAACGAAGCCCGAATCTGGAAAGGAGGACAAATGATTTCACTGAGAAAACGATAAAAAATAACAGAGAAATCCAATTGAACTATAATCAGGCGCCTCTGCGCTCTCAGAAAAAGTCAAACTTTGATCGAGAGATGATCGGAAAAGAAAGTTCCACGTTTCTTCCTCTTCAGCGTCGAATCTACTGGTCTCTTTTCATCGACCCCATCGTGGACAGACACGTCCAATCGCTGGTGAACCAACACTGCCGCGACAATTCTAACGTGCGTCTAAGCGCAGAACAGTACGACGATTTTAGAGAACCCAAATGAACTATCGATTTTCACTTATTGTCACTGAGCGTTAGAGGAGCAGAAAAAGAGGAGAACGAGGTGCGGGAGAAGAATCGATCCAGAGATGCGGCAGGAAGGGATCTGGGAACGTGCGAAGCTTCGATGGCCACTGAGGGCACAGTTTGAGCAAGTGTGAGAACTGAGGACGCGTAGAGAGACAGTTTTTTGGGAAGTTGCGTGCTGGAAGAGGGAAGAGAGTCACGTGTAAATAGGTAGAAATTGTTTTTTTTTTTTCTTTTTTATCATTGAGGATCATTTAATCGAGATCGAGAAATCATTCGTTACGCTACTCGTCACGCAGTGGCACGCATTATTGTCCGTGTGTGTACGCGTACAGGTGGTTGGACTGCGTGTATGAGTACACACACACACACACACAGACACACGTTGCATTCTCATTATTGCATATACATATTTACATACTACACACGTATATATATATATACATACATATATTTTTTTTTTAATCCGCGTAGAGATAAATATACTACGAGGAGTGTGGGGGAGAGAGAAAGAGAGAGAGAGAGAGAGCGCGCATGGATGAGTGAGAGTGAGTGAAAGAAGCAGAGAGAATGTAAGCGTTAAATAAGAGAGGCAGCTAATTACACTTTTTCGGCGGTCTTTGTGAAAGCCCGCGATCTTTTTTAATTAAAAATTCCACCAGACCCGCCGTCTCGTTACATCTGAGCTCTCTGACACTAACTTCCGTGTAGGAAACGGCGAATATTTTACAAATACGATGTTTATATATAAATATATTATACAAAAAGAGCATCTAACTTAGGTACCTTGTGTCGAGATGATGAAGAAAATTATACAAATATAAATATATATATATATGAATATAAATATTATTGGCGAATTGTTATACGCTACGATATTTCTAAATTAGAACCGTGGAGGCGTATGGATGTACATGTATGTATACAAAAGCGTTTTATTTAGAGTAACGTGATTATTAATTGTATCAATAAGAACACTGTATATAGTACTCCGTTTAAAACTGACTTCGTCGACGTTACAGTCTAGGACGTAAAAAAAAAATCTACTCCGTAGAGGGAAAAGGGAACGATGGGATTTTCCGAGTCGCGTTTTCTGTTTTTATTTCTTCTTCTTCTTCTTCTTTTTTTTCTGTTTTCATTACATTATCATGTCTCACGAGATACACCTGCACGCCACCTTCATAGAATCAGTTTTAAATCGAGACACATTTAAGATTAAGGCTCTTTCTTCATCGTGTAAGCGGGAACGAGACTTTACGCGAGAGGCGACAAATTTGCGTGACGTGCGAGGGAATACCATCGAGTCCGGGGTATGTGCGATAAATCGAGTCGAGTTCTAACGT
This sequence comes from Perdita meconis, assembly GCA_030770465.2. Classification (NCBI taxonomy): domain Eukaryota; kingdom Metazoa; phylum Arthropoda; class Insecta; order Hymenoptera; family Andrenidae; genus Perdita; species Perdita meconis. The sequence continues at coordinate 4,944,947 of JASKOS020000006.1, read as the reverse complement.
TGTACGAATCGATTCGATCAAAATCAAATGGACCTCCGTGCGAGGACTGATTGAAATTGTTGTATAGAGTGTATCAGGAGAAAAGGTGGATATTCGGAGAGGTCGTGGTATCGATCATTCTGGGGAAAATGAATTTCTACGTACGCCTGTTCTGCTCTAAAGGGTTTCGACAATGTATCTAATTGCTAATTGGTTACATTATGTAGCTTAGATTTCAACATTTTTAGCATCGAGCTAATATTTTTCTTTCGTGTGTGCGACGATTGAAAACTGTTTGAAATTTGAATGACTAATACTGTGACTTTCCGTGCTGCTCTTCTTAACTAAAATATCCAATTTAATTGAGTTTTGGTTTTTTAATGTTTTCGAATATTGGGAGTTCCGCGCATTTCTTGCCTAAGAATAATTAGAACAGCTGGTGAATTGTCCAGTGGATGAACACTTAACTCCTTGCCCTACGATTTGTTTAGGCTACAAATATGTGAATTATTTTAAACAGCAGGTAAAATCATCAAACATCTACCTATTCATTGCATGAGATCAAAAAAATAATGTAGATTTGCAGTTATCGAAAAATTTTGTAACTTCTCTTCTTCACCTTGCAATAATTTAACAACGTCTATTACAATATTTGAGACATAATTCGTATCACGAGTGTCACACGTTGTTGTAGACCAAGAAGTTAAACTACAAATCTGTTAAAATCTAATATTCAAAAATTGTTATTTAATTCTCTAAGTACTAAAACCGTGAAGAAGTTGTTTCAGTACTAAGAACACAATTCTAGAAATATTTTGTAGGTAAAATCTTCCTTAAAAGTCTAGCATTAATTTAATTACAACATCGACCAAATGACCAAAGAATGAACACGAATTTTCAGTGAATGAACAGGATAATATTTATGAAAAAACATTTAAATAAATAGGATCATTAAACGCACCTCAAAATGTAAATTGTAGTTGTCAATTGACAAGACTTGCCTTGAAGTTGTAGAACGCCATTAGAACAGCTGTCGAATAAAGGAATTTTAAGGGGGAGCCTAGGGGGAGAGTTTAGGAGAATAAAAATAAAATTTTGGAATTTTCTTTTTACGAAACTATTAAGCGAATAATTTCGAAATTTACAAAGTATGTTGTTTCATATTTAGACAATACAAGTCAATTTTTTTATTAAAAAAACAGTTATATTAATAAGTTTCTAGGGCTTCATCGTCAGAGTGTCAAATTTGCGGGAATTCTGGATCCTTTAATTGTTTTCTAAAATGAAAAAACCAAGGATTTTCTTATTTTTTCATAAAATTACATTGTCGATGAACCTCAAAAACTATAAGAAAATCCAAAATTGACTAATTGGTAGAACTTCAAAAGAAAAGTAATGATTTTAACCAAAAATTTTCGTACCATTTATGCACAAGAAATTGTCTAATTTTACTTTTCTTATAAAAGTTGAAAGTTCATCGACAATGTAATAGTATAAGGAATAAGAAAATCCCTGGTTTTTCTGTATTAAAGAAGAATTAAAGACTCCAGAATTCAATTTTTACGAACAATTCTTTAACGAAAAAATTAACTTTTATTGTTTAAATATGAAACAACACACCCTGCAAATTTCAAAATGACTCGCTTAATAATTTCATGAAAAAAAATCCGAAAAAATCAATTTATTTTTACCATCCTAAACTATACGTTATAAGTAAGAAGGAAAATGTTCGCGATGCATTTGTGAGTTCTCACTAAAGTTACTGTGTAACTTTTAAACGTGAAAAGAGCGTATTAACACCGTTCGTTCACTGTGTATTCAATCACTGGACAGATCGCCCGATATGCTTTTCTAATTTATTTCAACAAAAATATCTCAAACATTCGGAAACATTAAGCAAGCCTATTAAATAAAACAGAGCAGTATGATATTAATCTTTCCTCCTGAAACGCCCAGGTAAACCCAGTGTGCAGTTCAGAAACGGCAACTTTCATTGTATTCCACATTCCCGGGGGATCAAACCGAGCATTTAAATCGCGCAGAAAAGCGCCAATTTCCGTGAACGAAATTCTGAGCATCAACACTTTGACTGGCAAGCGTCAAATTTTTCCGTCGCGTCAGTTCCAAGCCGCGTTGCCTGGAAATTTCCCCGAGTCTCGGGGTATATAGTTTCCCCGCTCTTTCGCCGAGACGCCGAGCGAAGTGTTAATGCTCCCGGTAAACAACCATCCGGAAAGTTCGCCGAGATATCCGTGCCGCGACGGTAGATCCCCCGGGCCGACAGAAAGAAGCACAAGCGAGCGTCCCGAATTTCCGCGCGCCCACGCCCGCCTATCATAAGCAGGCGGCGATTGTACAACCGTTTTATTCCGAGATCGAACCTGGAAGCGCGCCGCGTAGAAAAGTCGAGCGGCGAGACTCTAAAAGGGATGCTCGATGGGGTGGCACTCGGCGGTAACTGGCGAAATATTCAAACGATCCGAGTAAATTGGAAGTATCCGAGTGATTCCGGGTGGCGGGGAAACGGTTCCCCGAGTCGAGGGGCGGCTCTCAGACGGTCCGCGATTTGAAAGTCGAATCGCGGCGATCGGAGTTCGAGACGGGAACGACGAGCCGACGACCGCGGCGCGCATACCCGAGCGGGACACGCGTCACGCGCGCTAGAACTATAGGGACTATAAGCGTAATAACGATCGCATTAATTAGGTAAAAGTAAATGCAACATTCCATTAAGGGCCTGGGCTGCCAACCGCTTAGCAAAGTAGCCGGGAACGCTCGCGACGATTGATCGACGCGGTTCTCCGCTCAGGCGCCGCGCGCGCCCGCCGATGGAACCGAGGCCTCGCTCGGTGCGCTTTAATCAGACGCTGGTGAACGACGATCATTCCTTTTGTTTAATAACGGGCCTTGCGAACCGAGCGGGAGCAGAGGACCGCGGAAAATCGGTGGCGACCGAGCGATCGCGCGAGAGACCAGGTTGCGAAACCGTCGCAAGTCCTGCAACACACCTACTTCGCGTGTGCGATTCCCCTTTTTCGAACGACTGTATCCATGGCTTTTCGGGAGTCTTTCTTTTGGTTCTGTCGTGGTGACGAGAGCAGTGATTCCTTTTTTTTACAAATCATGTAACGATCCAAGTAAAGGTTTCAATAAAGATGATGAGAAAATCACGTAACCGACGCCGGCCACTTTTTCATCTCGAATCCCAAAGCGACTCTTTCATTTGAATTTTCAACGGTACGACGAACGACTCGTCGAACGGAGAGAACTAGGACTTGCCACGTTTCGTGGCTGACGGTTTCGATCGCGACTCGCGAAAAAATCACTGCGACATGAACGATTACGTCGAAATTACAAACGGTGACTGTTAATTACTCTGTCGCTTGGTTTGCCGTATGTCCGGCGCGTCTTACGATCGTCGACGTTCGTTGCAATTAGTTACCGCGGTACTATTGCCGTTGATAAGCGAAACCTGTTGGCTCTTCCCTCGCGCTGATAATAGCCATTCGTTCGAGCGTTATCGTTCGCTGGCGGCTGAAAGCGGAACGGTAGAACTTTCTATCGTTTATCGAAGCAGAGGCGCGATCGAGGCCGTGTGTACGAACTACTTCCGTCACGTTGCCGGGCTAGGGTAAACAATCAACGTTATTGACGGAACCGCGTCACACTCGCGTAGACTTTGATTCGCGCGACACGAATGGGAAGAATGTTGTACTGTGACCGAGCCATCTGTGCTAAGGACGCGTCACTTTTATCTGTCGCGCGCAAACGCTTCGCAATTAGTCATAACGTCAGAGATCAGCTTCCAGGAAGTAAGTGATTTTGTATCTGTCGGTCGTGTCTGGTTTTAGATTAATTGCTTTTCGTGATTACCATAACAATTTTAGACGGTTTCACTCCGTCGAAATTTATATTCATTTCCTCGCGCATGAGATTTTTTAAACGATTATGGTTATGGTCACCATTAATGAGTGTGCTTTCACATTTAAATAAGGTGGAAAGAAGAATATCTCTAAGAAATAAAAGGAAAATACTTCTTTCTATTAAGTCACAGTTATACAGTGGTGATTCGATAAGTGCTCATTCAGATTTCTATGTTATATGCCTAATCCTACTTTTACTAATCAGAGGATGGTTTGATTTTTAACTCTTGGAAGTACAAATCCTAACCAAGGCAAAGAATGTAATAGTTTCTAGGCACTTATTGAATCACTACTGTATTAAACTTAATGAAAAAAATGTATTTTTTTTTATTTCTAGAGGTATACTTTTTCTTATAACTAGACTGCGGATATTTATGCAAAATCAATTTCTCATGGACATACAACAGCAACTGAGTCTTAAAGAAATGTAGATTTCATTTCCTAAATATTATAAAATTTATTATATTTTTGATATTTTATTGTGGTTTCTTTATCTGTAGGCATCCTTATAAATTTTTGTTATTTTAAAATTGCCATAAATGGATACACATCCGCAGTATACAATAGTGATTCGATAAGTGCCTACACCATTAACCAACGGATAGCCTCCTTAATTCTGAACTTTTGGAAGTGTAAATCGTAAAGAAGGCGAAAAAATGTAGTACTACCTACGTTAAATGTCAAACTTCATTCCCGACTATTCGACTCTTATCGAATCACTATTGCACTTATAACTAGACTCCGGATGTTTATGCAAAATCAATTTCTCATGGACATACAACAGCAACTGAGTCTTAAAGAAATGTAGATTTCATTTCCTAAATATTATAAAATTTATTATATTTTTGATATTTTATTGTGGTTTTTATATCTGTAGGCATCCTTATAAATTTTTGTTATTTTAAAATTGCCATAAATGGATAAGCATCTGCAGTATACAGTAGTGATTCGATAAGTGCCTACTGAAATTTCTACGTTATACGTCAAATACTATCTCCATTAACCAACGGATAGCCTCCTTCTGAACTTTTGGAAGTGTAAATCGTAAAGAAGGCGAAAAAATGTAGTACTGCCTACGCTAAATGTCAAAATTCATTCCCGACTTTATGACTCTTATCGAATCACTACTATACTTATAACTAGACAGCTGATTTCATGCATTTATGACAATGCTAAGGATGTAAAAAACATCTACGAAACTGTTATCACATACCAAAATATACAAATATCAACAATACTATTCAAGTTAAAATGTTTAAAACATTAATTTGTTCATGTAAAAGTTCTATTTTGCATAAAAATCCGCAGTATACATATAACTTATTTAAATGTAAAGGCACACTGATAGGTTCTAATTTTGAAATTTCTAATCGTGGAATCTGAAAATCGACTATTTAATTATCAAATCTCCAAAAGAAATAAAAATTCCATGGAAAATGGGAATGCTCGTGCCGAAATAAAATCCTTAAAGGACGGATGGCAGTCCAGGCGCAGAAATTTGCTGTGCCAATGCAATGCGTTTTTTGTACACAGTACCGTAGCCCTAATTAACGTTAGTTAAAGTGTAGCTCGGATCGCGTTGACGTAGGCAAAATGGCATATACACGGTGCACGTAAAACTAATCGATGAAGGCACACGGAACGAGTCGTCTGAACCGCGTCGTTCTCCAGCCATACGACACAATAAGAGGCATCGTTCTCCGTGCGTCTTGTATTTGTGGTCCTCGTTGACGCGTTGACTACCATCGATCTAATAGACACCAATCAGTAATCAATCGAGAGGCAATTAATTGCCATTCCATGCAAAACACGTTCGAACAGCAGGAACGGGAACTCGACTTGGCGCTCTTTTCGAGAGGAGCTTTAAAGGAGTTTTAAGGTCTTTCTGCTTCTCGCTTTGCGAGTAGCTTCTGTTATCAGAACGGTTGACGTGATAAAGTGAGCATTGAAAATACTCGCAAACGGAGCGTGTCTGTCGTCGGCCCGAGGCAGTGACCCTCGTGTAATCCTTTATTTGGTGGTCTGCTGGATTCTGTTAACGACTTTTAATGCTGCTCCGTGGAGAACCAGCACCGCGTTACTTGCAAACAGCATAATAGAGCAGTAATGGCCTTTGCCGCGCAGAAAGCACCAGTTCTCCTCGGATTACTGAAGTTAAGCTGCGTTGGACACGGTTGGTGACCATACAGGAACAACCCAAAGCGTGCTTTCAGTAGATCGGTCGTCCAAAGTTTATGGAAAACTAACACACCCCGGCTAAATTATTAGATCAAAGCTCTTTGATTCGGTTTGCGAAAATAAACAGCCATAATTCCAATGGCTTTTGCATAAAACATGCTTAGATAGCCAATTGCTTGTTAGCAGCATCGCATGAAGGATTAACGTATTTTTTGTTTGTACAGTAATCGTAATTTCGTTGGATGAAAATCGGTAACATTAGCGTTGGAGATTATTTTAAACGGTAGATGAGGAAGAATTAGAGATAGTATCTGCTACCGTGACATTATTACGAATAGTATTATTTGTTATTAATACTCGTGCTACTCAATTCGTTACGTTCGATCGAACGGAGTGATTTACCGTTCGCCTTAACTTCCATCGACGCGCTGACTCGCAGCGTCTGAAGGCGACTAACAGCTCCGTTTACCTTAAGTTTCAGAAGACTTGTACGATAATAAGTAATCAGTTAGGCGTTACACGAGATAAGAGAATCACCACTCCAAAGTCGTAGGAAGTTAGTCATCGTTGAAGAATCATTAGATTCTCTTTAGTTTCGTTCAAAGACCGAAAGAGACAATTATACTCATGATACTCATTCGTTACTAATTAGATTTGTTAACTAGCGCTGCCTCGATTCTTGGCACTCTAGTGAACCTCGAAACTCGCGCGACATGTTCTCCTTTTTGAAACTCCTCAAAAATGGAATCCACTACCAAACATTTTTATTTCATTTTTACAATGAGATTCTACGTGAAATTCAAGCCAACGTCACGGTTTGAAACATTTGTAATTCCGCCGATTTCGCTAAATAACTTATTGATTATTGATCAACAATAGAGTTAGAATTCGATGAGACAACATCGAACGACACCGTGCAGGACAAATATCCACAGAATACTGCCAGACACGGGACACGGGGCAATAAGCTTCTAAATATCCTTTTACACTAACAGTAAGAGTTTTGTATTCAATCTACTCGCAAAGACGAAACCGTAACGAGTCGCGGACCTGTTTCAAACTGGTTCGCTCGTGAAACGCGCGACGATCGCGCTTGAAACGGAGAGACAAAAAAGAAAAAACAACGTCTGCCCGAACAATAGTCTCGCCCGAGGCAGGAAGTGGCTAGAAACCCACGAAATCGTCTTCTTACACTTCGCACAAGACTGAGGAGCTTGTATATAATATATACCTTTAAACGCAGTGCATTTGATATGAACGAAGAGCTACGGATTTATCGGGAGGTTCGGTTTATTACCCCGCAGATCCATTTAATATTGTACACCGGTGTGAAAGAAACTGAGTATGAAACGATGAGAAGAGAGAAAGAATCGTAAGTTGTACATATACGAATCGTCAAGGTCCTATCGCGATGTTACATATGCGTATACATATATGTTTACTACCGTTATCAGGGCGTCTACGTTGCGTGATTGGTCGCGGAAGTTACGCGTTCGCGACACAATGCAGAGTGTTTCCTATTTTTCAGCAGCGCGTCGAGATTGAGAACTAAGCGTTGAGTGCGGTTTGCAACACACACCCGATCCAGTGGACCAAACGATTCACCGTTTATCCCCCTTTGCTCCCAGACGAATTTATTGGGTTGAGTGGAAAGCTCGTGCCGTTTGTACAACCTTTGGCCCTGAAGCTTGAGAAATTCTAGAGGGATAGAATAATTATGTGACTCGAAAAATGGCCAAAAGTTTGTGGAACAAAATAAAGAATACTTCAATGAACAAAGCTACATTGAAGTTAAAAAAATTGTCTTTTAATTTAATTAAAAAAACTGCACGAACTTTCTACTCAATCTAATACATTGTACACTTTAGACTTTCATCGGGGATTATTCATCCAGAGTCCATTGAAAGTAGACACTGGATCTACTTCGTTCACTGGCCACTTTGGATGAGTCATCCAAGACGCACGTTCAGAATGTAAAAGTGACAATTCGCCCTTAGCGTTCGATGATAGTCGGTTCATACGTTCACAATCTGCCATAATCTTCCAATTCGTTAATACAGGTTGGGAGTTGGGACTTGGAGCTCACTAAGTTGATACAGGATTTTCTGTTTGCATTGATAAGATTAGTGATACTACTGTGAATTTTTTTTTATAGTCTCTGGATTTCGAGTAGGTAAATCTCTTGATAATTAGTAAACTGTGGATGTTTATGCAAATTTAGATTTTTGTGCGTACAGATAAAGCTAAAATAAAAATATGTTTTATCTCTTTTATAATTTATTCTTAATGTTTCATGTGCTTTTGTATATTTTGATACATCTTATCGTATTCACACTTAGCATAAATGCATAAAAATCCGCAATCTATTAATTATATGCGATATTGTCAAATCGTGATTGAAAACGCAGTAGCAAAATTATTAGTTCTATAACAGATTCTCTCATATTCATTCCAGTCTATGAACTTGTGCTCGGTGAACAGGATTGTGAACGTATTATGATGACAGAGAATGTCAACACGAGTCGGATTAATCGCTACGTGCTCTAATTTACAAATTCCCCAGTCGCTGAATCATTCGTTCGTACAATCGCCTACCAAGCAAAACGCATCATTGTTCCGAGTTCCGGAATGTGTATAATTTTCTTTCACACGTTGAAACATCGTGAAAAGAACGTCAATCGACGCTACACACCATCGCGTCGAAGCTCATTTCGTCGATGAGCTATAAGGGTGTCCGCGATGTCCGATCGAGAACGGTAGTAATAAGCAAACGAATAAGAATGCGAATGTACCGCAAGAGATCCGCTTATGAGTTACACATTTACATTTACAATTCAGATATCTATACGATAACGTTAAAATAGAGATTAAGATGAATGTCACAAGTAATGTAAACTGAGAATAACGAGACGAAATAAACGAGACGATGATTCAAATAAAAGCCGCCTACGTCTATCTTTTTACCCTAAATCTCGATTCTTGCTTTGACTTGGAGGTACGTTAATAAAAGGCGAGGAGACGAAATAAGTAACAGCGAATTCAAATATCACATGGCTATATATATTTTCTCCGGCTAACAAAATTAAACGACTGCGCACATCTCGCTATATTTACATTGTAAAATTACGTCGCATCGTGACGCATATCAAGTCGATTTTCCTCTTCCTCGCAGTCTTCATCGAATTACTAATTAGTTGAAAAAGGACGAAAGATTTAGCCATTCAAACAACACAGCTTTAAAAAATGGAAGCACCTACTTCTTTCACGCGCATTCTTCGGCACACGTTCAGTTCATTTATTTCGTTAACCCAAACGGGTAAATCTTCGCATTTCCGAGAAACGTGTTTCGCTTTCCTCAGAAAGCGACGATCGCACAGGGCGTTATCAAGACTTGTACATGCCCAAAAGTACACCGTTGATTACGATGTCTGGAAGACTAGACGTCGTGCTCGGTTGAGCGTATGGATCACAATGGAAAGTCAACACAGGATGATGACTGAGAGTATTTGAATCATTTTGTTGCACGTCTTCTGTATCCTTGTAAGTGCTGAAATCAAACAGAGATGACTTCATTATAATTATAATGTATGTGCAACGTAAGAATGTTCTTCCTAGAAGCGAGGTAAAAATAGTGAACTACGTGTTCTACGCTGCTGAACAAAATTAAGGGAACACTAAAATTTTTCGAAAAATTTGGTCATTTTCAAGTGGCTGTATCACCGCGAAAAATAAGTATAAAAAATATTGAAAGCAGCTATTTTGTACATTGAAGTTTCTAATATTTAAATCATATATTCCATTTATTTTTTGTGTAGTATAATGCCATTTTTTTTCAAGATAAAGCGCAACAGGCGAACGTAAAAAAATTTTCAACCTTGAAGTGATGCATGGACTGAAAGAAATTGTTTTTCGTAAATCCATTTAAATGGACTCAAAGAGCAAACTTTTCCCTTTAATTTCGTTTTTTTGAATTTGTTCTAACATTCTTTTTTACCGCGTTATTTACTATTGTATGAGAAATGGCACTTTTCACTTTGAGCTCCTATAATTTACGACTGCGGGATCGTAGAAGAATTATAATGTGTGTTTTGGAAAGCTGAAAAGTTGCCTTTGAAGTGTTTTACTCGTAAATTTTATGAAAATTTTTTTTCATCGTACACAAGTCATTTCAAAATGACCTAAAAAATTAGGTAATTATCACTTTTCACAAATCATGGAAATATTCAGGTGTCTACGTTTTTTTTTTTACTTGAAAGTACGTGTAACACCTGTGCCAAAAGCTGAAGCGATCAGATTTTATTTACCTTGTGCCCATGATAGTGAAATATGCGAAACAAAAAAAAAAGGTTTACTAAATGCAGGAATAACATTTCTATCCAATCTTTTTATAATGATTTTATACTTTTTATATTTAAAATATCCAAAAAAACGAAATTAAAGGGAAAGAAGGAAGAAAAATAAGGAGAAGGAAGATACGAAGAAAAATTTGTTTCAGCCCATGCATCACTCCAAAATTGACGAAAATTTTTTAACATTCATTTGTTGCGCTTTATCTTGAAAAAATGGCACTATAACGCATAAAAAATTAATGGGATACATGATTTAAAAACTGGAAACTTCAACGTACAAAATTTTAGTGTTCCCTTAATTTTGTTCAGCAGTTTATTTCTTGGAACGTCAGTCTCGTAAAAGTGAAAAAGTCAACTTAAAGCTAAAGCAACGAGCCACTATAAAATATCTAAAAGAGTTAACGTTACTATCTCACGACCTACTACACGCAAGATTTACTGCAAGCATGCTCGAATCGCGAGGAATTATCTACTAGCAATTATGGAGTAGATAAAAATACTCTGCAACATAAAACAAGCTAAAAAGAAATGAAATTGAAATTCTAAAAAAACTTCTTTTATTCGTAAATATTATAATTGAGTACTCACGCAATTGAAACACTTTCGAAAAATTCTTTAGCACGAAACGCACTAAACGAGAAGCAAAGAATCTCCAGCCACCAGTTTCAAAGCGAGAGCACGGAACAAAAGTATTTTACGTCTTAGAAAATTAATCTTTCAAAGGCCAACGGAAGACACTAACAGTGCCGTAGGACAATAGAAAATACTCGACGTGGAGCGTCGCTAAAAGCGTCGACGTCTCGCAGATGCAGCCGCGCAAACGCATACCTTTTATATGACGCGCTGGCCGCTCGGCCTTCTATTCCGAGAAAATTGAGGACCTGTTGCTTCGTGGATGAAAGACGCAACATTTTTTGGATGTACAGCTCCAATGCGGTCCGCCTCTGTTCGAGCACTTTCGGCTGACAGTTTCTTACTTTTTTCGGTGGGAACGGAGCGATGTCCGTGTTCTCCTTTTTCAACTGCAATCAAAAGGAATCAAAATCAACCCTCTGCCCCCGTTGAAACGTTTTCGCTCTCGCTTTGCTCTTTCAACGAATAACATTCATTCTACTTCGGCGGCGACGGTATCAACCTTTTGAAAGCGTTTCTGAAATCACAGTAACTTCACTGATCTTGTTCCGCGTTACCAACACGATTCCTATCTTCGTTGTTCCTTGGATTTGCTCTTCCATTTCCGCGTTCGATAAAACAAAATCACAATCGGCGAATGAAGTGACACTTTAGAAGCGTGTTTCGTACGATCTACACGATGTAATATTTAGATAAAATCGATGAACGGATTAATTTCGTTTTTGTATAAGTGGAGCTATAAACTATAGTCATCAATTATAAATATTAACGTGAAGCTGTAAACATTAACTAGTTTTTGTGTGTTCAATTAATTGTATGAAACAACAATAATACCGAAAGTGGATTTAGTGGATTTTCATGTTCATGGTGTAACTTACGTTAATACGAAGCATTATTGCGAGTTAGTAATCGTGCCAAAGGAATCGCGCACATTTAACGCCAACGCTGCTAATTAATTTCCTCGGCTCCGTGTAGGAGTGACAGACACTGAATGTGCTTTAGAGGACTCGAAAATGCCAACTGCATATGCAAGTATTTGTTATCGTTGGTCGATTGTCAGAGGATACTACACAACTACGTAAATTGTATATCATTGCGATGATAATTGCTGCGCGACTAATCATGTTGTATCGAATTACCGTCGCGTTGCACACGCGATCATTAAAAACAAAAAACACATGAAATTTTGCATGAACTCAAATTAAAAAAAGGCAATCTTTAGGAATTTTTTTTCTTCTAAAAAAATAATTTAAAACACTCTGTTTTTTGTATACTACAGAAACATATTTAAAGAGTTGTATACAATTTTTTTATACGCGAAGTTCTGAAAGATCGAAGAATGAACTTCATAAAACATTTTCAAATTGTAATATGTCAGCTACAATGTGGCGTAGGATTTTTGCGATAGTTTGATTTTTCGATTTTTTAAAAGCATTTCTCGTAATTTTTCAAATTTTTAAAAAATCCTAGCTAATGTATTATAATTTGAAAATCTCTTATGAATTCCTTCTTCGATCTTCCAGGATTTCGCAGTGGGCCAGCAAGATTCTTTTTTTGCAAGAGTCGACGTCCAAGGCTGCCAGCTCGTCAAGTTTCTACATTTTTACGTAAATAAATTTTATATTAAATACATCTGCATAACATACAAAAAGCCTGGAATGTTTACATTATTTCTTGTACCAGAAAAAAATTCCTAAAGATTGCCTTTGTTCAAAATAATATTTCATTTTCCATCAATAAGTAAAGTAAAAAAAAAAAAATTATAATTTCGAGAATCGAAAAATTATTTTAATTTTTAAATATTGATAACTCGAAAATGAGAACCTAACACAAAGATAAATTAATTTTAATAAGTGAACAGTAATATGCACTGGCACTTTGAAATGGAATAATTAGTATTGCAAATTACGTACTGTAAGCGCATAAGTGTACCTGTGAATGTATAATACTAGCAATTGCAACACCTGTGTCCATATTTATTTTTCCTGTGTAAAATGTTTCCCGAATATCAACTGAATTTTTAACAGACACCCTATATTACAAATACAAACAGTGGAACGATAATGAAGGTAACATCTGACGTAAATCGGTGTGTATGTATCGCATAACACACATCTATAGTACAATGCACCGTAGTACACTCATTGTAAATACTAATCTGCAACGTACACGTTTATTCATGCGAATGAAACTGAATGGGAATCGGAATGAGACGAGAGCAGCACCGTCTTCGTTCATGGAACGAGGAAAAACGATAGAAGGAAACAGACATATGTCTTTCTCTCTCTTTCAGCACGCAGAAATCGTCTTGAAGATCCGTTTCGACAATTAGCTTTCTCGAAAAAAATTCACTATTTCGTATACGGTAAAACGTTGATGCGTTTAAAAAAGTTAAGTGTACCTTTATTTGCAAAAGTATGTCAATCTGAGGAACAACCGGTTATAGTAAATGTGTCAATGTGTTAAGAGAAAGACAGACAATAGAAACTGAAGACGTTACTCCGAGGACGTGTGTTAGAAGTTAATTTGACAGTTACAAACACTTGTTACGCAACAAACGAAACAACTGCGATGGGTAATTTGTAAAATAACTTACCGTGCGATGTAGCGCGCTGAATTCGCTATACCTTTTCTTGACGAAGTATCGACTGCCGCTCTCCGTTTCCAACACCTCGATACAGTAAACATAATAGGGCTTGCCGTGTGACACTTCGGCCAAACGGTATCCGTTGATGAAAGCTTGATACATTGCATCGCTAGCAATTTTCTAGGGTCCCGAAACGCGTACGATAAAGCAGTATGACGTTGCTGAATTGAAACCGCACCAAAAAACGCGACGCTTTAGTCTCTCTGCTTTTGATGCATCGGAGCGTTTTGAGCGTCTGTCAAATTGGACAGTGATCTGTGTGTTCGTTCGTAGTCGCGTGCATCATCGTATGCACTACTACAAAAAATGCTACGGGAATGCATTGCCAACCGAATGAATGCACTTTACACTAGAAATGCACGCGATCTTTCGATTCCCTATTCTTTTTGATTCCATATCCCAGAAATGTAACTTTAGAATTCTTCACTCCACAAATTAGAGGCAAAATTTAGAATGCTATACAAATGGAGAGATTCGAAAATAGTTCGAAAAACAAATTATTTGAAAACCTAGTTTTAAAATGGTGTTCCTAACCGTCATAGAAATAAGTTTTAGGGAATACAGGAATGAAGAAGCGGTAGAAAAGTGAAACACAAGTGCATTTTCTTACGGGACAGTTTCAGACAATTTTGTAGTAATTTTGGAGACAATAATGAACAAAACTCTAAATAGTTGCAGTATTCTTGTTCGGAACAAACATGCCGAGTACGCTATAGAATTTTTTTTCAGAAACATTGTTCAGAAAATATTTATTTTTTAAAACGTTCTGAAAGCTAAATTGCACAATGAATATTTTTAAAAAAGAGTCATGAGAAAATATCGTTTCCTCATTTTAAATTCTAGGAACAACTAAATCGACTAAATCAGAACTGTCGTATGCCAACATGGCTGCCCCAAGATTGCGCGGTCTGTTTAAATAGGTTAAATCAGGGCCGAGTAAGTTATGTAGACGTAGGATATATTTCTAAGGTGACAACATTTTTTTTGGAGCAAATAAAGTACAAATAGAAAAACTGTTTTGCAATAAAAAAAAAACAGACTTGCGTTTATTTGATTTACTAAAATTAACAAGTTTTATAGCATTTATATGAAGTATACAAGCGCATACATACAGGACGTATTTTTCTAAATTGTAGAGAAGTAGAATTTTTTCAATCAAAATAAGTCGTTTAGATATGCGTAATCAATAATTTATGTATAAAAGGAATTACCACTGGCCCGTAAGTAAATTTGCTACGGTATTATTCTTTACCCACGTGACTGCCATAAAGTATCCATAACTCGTATCACAGTCCATTTTTAAGCGGAGCTTCTCAGTCCCGTCACGTGCGGCGCTAATTCACTCCCTAAAGGGACGTTCACATTTATTAAATTATTAGACTTCAAGCACAAAGTATGTATGTACAGAGGCGAAACTCCGGCGATTTTCTGTCTCCAGTTTTGAGTGCGCATGCGTTACGACCACGGACTTATATTCCGCGGTTACGACCATGATATAAGAAGAAAGGTGTACTCGCTCAGAGGATTCATTTTCGTTCCCGACTGCGCCTTCCTACTTTTCGCCATATTTAGATATGATAACAGCCAATAATAGCAGTGTGGTGTAACGTGAACATAACGTATTTTGGTCTTCTTTCGCGCGCAATACTTCATATATTACATTTAGTGGCTTGTAATGCTCAACTATCCTATTGGTTGACTATCCAATATGGACGATCTTGGAAAGTGCATGTTATTGGCTAATTTAGAAGGCTGCGCAAGAGCACACCTTTCTTCTTACACCATGGTTACGACCATACGACGAAGGTATCGTTTGAATTTGAGCATAGCTCTACAATAGTTTCTAAGATATTTTAAGATGATCTTAGACTCTAAGGTCCTTTTATAGCCTACACTTCCTCTCCGAGATTTTGTTGCGCGGGAAATTCGCGTGCGCCTGCGTGTACCGCTGTGATTAATACCGTGCCGACACGAGCCGAATACATCCGAACCTAACACGATTGCAGACGCTCCTACCCAGAAGTCTGTGCACTTCAACCTCCGCAGTTTCCCCCCGTTGTAAAAGGTTTCCGAGCCTAAAATCCTATGCTCCGTCTATAGATGTCTACTGTGCAGACAGGGAAATGCGGGTCTGATTGATATTTCTATACTCTTTTTGAATGTGCCCGCCAATTTGTGATTTCCGTTTTAGATCAACATGGCTGCGCATTTTTCAATCATTCCGTATCCGTGTCGGTAAGGAAGGAACATGCAATGGTGGACGATCGGTGATTAATGGAAAATTTCGTTAGGATTGTGTATGTATATGTTCCACACAACTACTCGGCCAATCACAAGTCGTCCACCATTTCGTCCCCTTTTCCAACGGACCTAATCGACCCCTTGCCTAGAATGAGACCTTGTGCTCCGTCCTTTAATTCTCAGATCCATGGTTTCCGTTTCCTCCATGGTTTCCTCCCTTTTATTGTAAATTCAAGAAGTAATGTATTTGATTCTTTTCTTTAATTCGAATCAACTATTCATAAAAATTCATATTTTAAATGAAAACTTTATGTGCAAAATAAATGGTGCTAGATACGCAATGAAATTACTAAAATATTTTTTTAAAATTTATAGGAATGCATTTAAATTCTTGTAATAAGATTATGATAACTCTTATCATAAGAGTCTTATAAAAGGTGTCCCAGACCGGTACGGTGTCATTCGAGGAATGAATTTCGAACAGCTTTTTCTTTGGCGAAAATGTAAGGTGGGGCACTGTAAATAAATTATTAACGACAAACATCGACCAATTAGGGAACGAATACAGCGAACGAATTTCGGCGCGAATTACAACTTGCGTAACATTGACCTGCTATCAAAAGTGAGAGTGAACAGATTAAAGTTATTACTTAAAAGTTATAAAGTTATAAATTACATAAAACTAAAGTACTTGATTTCAAATTCAAGTTTATTATATTTTATTTTCTCCAAAGTTACTTCTACAAATACGTTAAAATATTTATGAGCAGAGCTTATTTCAGCGCCTTGTGGACAAAATTCTTCTCCTACTTTAATACTTTGAATGTTGAACCAATTTTTTAAAAATTATCAATAATTATCAACAATTCCATGATGACATCATCGGCAACATTAGCGTCGGTCACTGATGATTTCCATATGGCATTCAATGTGTTAAAAATGAGCAAGAAGGCACACAACAATGCGTATACGCCTATTGTAGTGACATTAATTTTCAAATATTTTTAGATATTTATTTTCAATATTTTTTAAATATCGTAGACGTTTCTCCCGAAAGAGATTTCAAAATTTCCATTCTGGATTTCGAGTAGGTGGTTCGACAACGTGCTACACGATGTCACTATGATAGGCGCTTGCGTGCCCTCTTACTAAAGATGGCGCCTTGCGGTGTTCTACCATTTGCATCTTGCTGGGCCGGCGGCGTGCGGGAAAACGATTACCACTGAGAGTCTGCCTCGTTCCACCGCATTCAACGAATATGCCTACTTAAAGCAGGCAGCCGCGACTGCCCGCTTGTTAGTGCGAGTCTCTGTCTTTCCGTGTGCACAAACGAAGTAAAACAACGATCCTCCTGTGATCCACCTTGTGTCTTCTTCCTCCATCGACTTGTTCTCAACCGCCTCATCCTCGGCCCACTTTGAGGTATGTGTGTTTCACGTTAATTTTCTCCTTCACGGCAAACTTTACGCTCTCCGTTACAAGAACGTCTCGCATTTACGGAAGATTTGTGTCATTTTTCGACCCGCGCCGACAAGGAAATCATTCATTTCTTGATTTTGCTTCGAGCGAATCGAAATCGGTCGTGAAAGTTCGTGGTCTGCTATTATCCATTAACCGCCTTCACGCGAGGATTTTCTATATTCTTAATTTCCCTTTCAAATGTTTAGAGTATCGTGTCTTCGTGGAAGTCTCATTTACACGACGTTACCCGTTTCCGATAAGACTGCCGTGGTACTGAATGCCTGATAGTTTCATCTTACGATTTTTTCCAATTTATCACTTTCTTTTCTTACTATGCAGCGCTTAATTGTCCTCGTGAATATTTCCTTTCATGTTTCGATGTGGGTTATATTTGATTAACTTTCCAGCATGTCGGTTTCGTTCTTGTGGTTAAGTACTTTTTAATTATTATCATTTTCGTAAGTTTAATTGTATTTAATATTTTCTCTCCTTTTTTTAACTCAAATTAGACACTCGATTTTTCGTATTGTATAAAACGGCGAGCATGTTTTTAAACTGATTTTGTCTTTCGTCTATTCCTCCCGATCGTATCATTCATCGAACATTCAATTATTTTAGCTATATTACAATAATTTACACTTTGATGTAAAATTCGCATCAAGTGAAGATTAAAAGAATCTAATAATTTACGATCGATAGAAAAATAAAAAATTTTTAATTGAATACAAAAAACTTTTCTGAAACTATGAACTGTTTCATTATTTATAATTAAATTTGTGTAAACGTGATATTTCGTTACTATTTTTTTTGAAACTGTATTATTGATATCAAACAATTTCCACAATAATTCTATAAAGAATATTTTTATATAATTTTCGATAAGTTCCTGGACTTTATCGTGCAGGACTCCTAATATCACGCGCGAAACGTTTTATCTTCGATTCTCGTACTTATAAACACACATCAGATACATGTTCGAGCACGTGGTAGAGATAAATTGCCAAAAAACTAGCAGTCGATACAATTTTTATAACTTCTGCATGATAATCTCTAAATTATAGATTCACATTTTTTTTCAATCTGTTAATTAAATATTAATCTTTTTTAATACTATTTTTTATAAATAAAAATTCTGTTTATTCCTTGCGTCATTGTGTGTCATTTCACACATCGATTAATTTTTCGTAACGCATATTTCCGAATTCAAAACAGTCACTATGACATCATATATTCATAAACTTTATTTTGCTTCACCGTATTCTCGAATGTATTAAAAGTAGATTATCGAATATGTTAAAGGCACGGTAATTAATATACGACAGAATTTTTTTTGTTCGCTTCCTCTTGATTATTATTGCATCGGTTAAAAAGACAATCCAAAGGTGACTTTGGCTCTCGAAAAGGAAGAACATGCCGAAGAACGCCATGTAATGAGATTATCCGTTGGACAAGTTATCTAAAGCAAACGGAACGCCGGATTGGTCCATTGGCGGCGTTTGTGTCACGTGATTCGTCCTGCACGGGAACAGACTCGTCATTTGGGACAATTTCGGCTACCAGAACTTGTTTCGCTAAAATAAGATTAAAGAGAATGCAATTATCCAGTAAACGCGACATTGGGAAAGACCAGAAACCGCATTGCGCTAATAACGTTCGTATTTACGAAGAGTTCGAAAAAGTACCGTTTTTCTTGTGGTCGGACAGTACTATTTTCCTCGTCGTGTTAATCCCCTCTTTGGACCGCGCGCGATAAAAAAAAAAACGGTTGATTACGGGGAAAGTCGTATCGCGCGATATCTTTTTATGATACAACACATGCGTGAAGTTTAACGTAAGCGCATCACGCCACACGTAGAGTGCGCTACCCGTCGGAATTCGAACTTGTTACGTGTTCAAGGTAAACTGCTATCAAAAATCGTATGATCATCGACTCGTAATTATTCTTGTACAAGTATAAACATAGTTAACTGTTGCTCTTTAATCGCGTGTTTAACACGTGGCTTTCAACCTGTTAAAAGTTCAAGAATTTGTAAGATGTTTGAACCTTACAGTCCAGAGTCTCTTGTTGGTGATTTAAATTAATATACATAACATGATATTCGCTTTACAAAGAGCTCATATTCGTAAAAAAAATTGATTTAAATTCTACCTCAATATCTTCTACGTACGTCAATCATGATCACGCCACGTTGGAATACGAAGTGTGCGTTCTACAAATTTTCGAGGTTGTTGATAGATTCCACAATATAAAAAATATAATTTAAGTTATAATATTCAGCAAGTAAAAAATAATTATTCATGTTTCAATTCATTATATGTGTTTTAAACATTTTATTTTGCATAAGAATCCGCAGTTCAGTTATAAGTTCCAGTAAACGTATGCTAATAAATGAACAGATTCTGTGGTTTCAAATCTACATAAATTGCTTATATGCATAATAGTAGGTTGGCAAATAAGTACGTTCGGTATTTGTCATTTAATCCACTTTAAAAATACAAGCGAAGTTATGTTACTCCAATAAATATGATGTACAATTATTTGAGAAGCTGCAAATTTTATTAATGCATTCTATTGGATTAGAAAATAAGTTTAGAAAATAACCCAGTACATTCAAAATACTGGAAAAATTTGATTGATATAATTAGTGTTTAAGTACTTGAAGTGATTTTAATCTAAATCAAGTGTTGGGTTTCTTGCAATTGCAATCAACGTTATAACGATTGAAATACAGTGACATGATCTTCCTTTCGCATTAGCAAGGTGTATCGTGGTAAACGTCTGACTAATACAAAGTCCATTATACCGTTACGCCGCTTGTCTGTGTCCAAATATTTCGTTAATCTATGCTCGATCGATAACTACAAACAGCACATTACTTTTGCGAAAGTAACCAGGAAATCATTCGAAAAGGAGGAAAGAGGGAAAGGTCGTTCTGTCGTGAATATTTCCCCTTCCATACACCCGGACAGGTATTCCCGACGTATCCGTGTTAATTACGAATTTTGTTTTCAAAAGTGACTCAGATTAGTTCGATCATGTCGATAATAATTGCGTTTTCGATCAAGCACCCGATAAGGGTCTAATTATTTCTCGTTTGCCGTTTATAGAAGCAAAGATTACTTCGCCGCCGAACCATGCCTTATCCGTTACGTTGACAAACAATGAGCTGATGTGCGCACGCATCGATTTTTCGCGTCGGAGCAGCCGCCATATGCTTTTTCGCGTGTGGCGTGATGTTCTCTCCCGTCGCGTCGCGACACGTGCGCGACCGCCCAAAGGTTTGTTTTCTGTGTCTGCACTTTTTGAACTAGTACAGCTATGCAAAATCAACCACTTTTTATATCCTTCTGTTTTGTGAGATAGAATAAGATAACGATAGATGAGTTTTGATCCTAGTGCAGCCAGTGGAGGAACAGAAAACAGTCCTCAAATATTTTCGTATAAAATCATGCAATTTCCACGAATCCATGTGGTTCAATTGAAAAAAAATCCGTGCGTCCTGTCGTCGAAAAATAACATATTACATAATTTCCCAATTTTATAATCATACTCGTGTGTTCCGTATCCGCGCAGTGTAGGAAAACGAGTGTGCACGGCTAGTTGTTTAATTTCTATACAAAATTCTTCAAGTTACACGTATTTTTGTACCGGCGTCGATAAGGTTAACAAAGCTTCCAAAGCTAAACATAGTTCACTCAGTTTCGTCAAAGGTACTTAAAAATGTGAAATCATAAAAATATATTTTCTTTCTATATGATCAAACAAATATGTATTTAATGGCGAAGGTGAGTCACGCGATACAGAACACAACGTGCACAGAACGTTCAAGAATTTCCGTTGGATTTCTAAATAAAGTTAGCGTACAATTTTGAATGTTCCTGGTTCGATAATTCCGTTTATTTTTTAGATTTAGTTTTTTTTAACGTAAGGTTCTGAACGAGTTATTCTGCTTCTATGTTGAATAAATAAAACAAAAATTTTCATTGAAGTTCTCTTCTTTTTTCTTTTATCATTCACGTGATAAAAAGTGCGGTACAATTCAGAAGATTACTCGCGAAATTCTACTAGACTGTTTTAATAAACAGTGAATTTTTTATTGCAAAACCGCATTTATTAACAAATTTTTTATCTGTACTTTTTTAACCTATTTTGTATAAATTGCTTGCAATTTTATACGACAGTTAAAATTCATAATTTACGGCCGAAAAATCCGGCAGTATTTTCCAATCTACGTAACATTTTATCGCTGAAAATCCCAGGCTCATAATAGCGCAGCTGCTGTCAATTGTTGATTGGTTATAACTGTCGCGAATTTTCATAACTGTTACACGTTACGCATATTTTCTTCTCGTTAAATAACAGTTTATCGGCTCAGCTTCAATCAGTCTCCGCCAGCGCGATCTTCAAACATTTTTCCCTGGAGACTCGCGTAGCGATATAATTTGACGAAGATCAGATTGATGCACATTTACTATTCATACAATACTCAATTGGCTAATGCCAGTTTCTTATTGTCGGTGCACGGATTTGCATTCACTGCGACAAGAAAGCGAGTCACGTTCGCTATCGTTTTTTTTCTCATTTACATTTTTTTCTTGTCCCTTTTTTTTCGTAACATTAACAATTATGAAATTTTTTAATTATTTGCGCTGTAATGACGTGTCACAGCCGCTCTGGTTTTACCGCGTTGCTGTCGCTAAAAATCGCGCTAGAAACTCCAACCGTTCGCGACTCTAATTAATGGGCCCCCATTTGATTTCACTGATACTTTCAGGACCAAAACGTATGAATTTCATCCCCCGAACAGTGCGATTTTTCCATATTGTCCTGTTACTGTCCTGGTTCTCGTGACTCAGTTCATATGCCCCAGAGTGGTGCTTAATTAATTAAAACGTCTGATTAAGGCAGCGCGAGCGAAAAATAGAATTTGTTTTCGACAAGTTTCGCTTCACCGGGAACTTCGATCTGCTGACATTGTAAATTATGAAGAACCTCGGTATGCGGAGTGCTTCGGCTGTTAAAATATTTGTCTTGTGTTAAAATTTTTCGTCGAAGTTGGACCTCGCGCGTCTTACCTTTTAGATAGAATTTTTTTTTTAAATAAGAAACGAAGAATAACAATTAATGACGCACAATAACACTCTCAAAGTCACTTGTGACGTCTTTCGAGTTTTTGTTAGGTTTTACCCAACCACTGATTCCGCAAGATTATTTGGAATTCAAGAATTTATTTAAATATATTACGCAAGCCTATCAATTTTTCTTTTTTAATTGAAAGAAGTGGAGTTTTTCGTATGTCTTTTAGAAATCATAATTATTTGGAATGAACAAACTTTGTATAGCAGTAAAGCTTATCGGAATTTTAACTTTTTAAATTGTGCCATGCTTTTAAGTAATTAAACAAAATTGTAGGGTAGTATAATTATACTATAATTAAACTATTCATTAAATATTTAAAGCATTTTCCATTACAAAATTAACTTTCAAAGTAGTTTTAAAATTTAATTTTGATTGAATTTAATATGATCTCAATTTAAATTGCTAGTGAAATGAAGAATAGTAAAAATGCTTGCGTACGCCTCATGTTTACTGAACATTAAAATTCAATTGAATATCGATTAAAATTCTAAGATTTTAATAAAAGCTTACGAATGAAAAATTATTCCAGCGTTCCGTTCTAAAATTAAATCTGAAAGCCATTTACTTATCGTTTCCGAGGAAGCGATTGTATGAAGTCACGCGAAGAATCGACTGTCATTATAATTTTATGGAATCATCCATTAATTGACGTCTATTCCGTACACATAAGCTTGCGAATTCCATCGTCATTAACTTCGCAAAATGTCTACTTTTACCGTACATTTTGCGCTTAGTTGATTCAATAACAATCCCTCATTTGTGTCGTTTTGTTAGCGACTGCTTCGACGATTCAACATTTTATCGTGCAATGAAATCGAGCTTAATACAATATACTGGGTGGTGTCGTTGAACTCTATTACAAAGAACCATCAGAAACTAATTAAACATTTTTTAATATATCTTTTGCATTACGTAGAAAGAAACAGCTTCAAGTTTCGCCTAGAGGTGCAAAAAATTTTCATTTCTTAAGCGGGGAAAGCGAGTTATACTCCGCGACAATACTATAAGACTATAAAACCACAAAAAATCATATGTAGCTGTAAGTTATAGGGAAGAATTTTCTCTTTTTTCATACAATGTATTATTGTTCACTTCAGTTCTGCAGCGCAATTTTTGTCAATATTTCTAGGAATAGCGAAGCAAGATTTTAAAAATACCTTATAGTCACGATGAAACTACAAGATAAGTACACAAATCGTTTCGTAGAAAATTGTCACGCAGAACCAGGACTATTCGCATACAGTGTTTGTAAGTAGTTTGTAAACTTTCTATAATCACTATACAATCCCTTCATATCTACTTGTGTGGTACATACAATTACGCGACTACTTCGAAATGCAAACGGATGATCTCTACGAAATTCAACTGTCAGTACTGTCACACTATTCGTGAACAGTTGGCGAAACAGAATAGTCGCACAGTGTGTCGACATATGGACAAAAATTGAAAAACATTTTCTGGAATAATGTGTAGTATTTAATATTCAGGGGTCGAATTTATTTATGGTTTTTATACAACCGAGCTTGTTTATAGACCTATTTGTCTTTTTAACCCAGATTATAATTATTTCGCGCATTAATAAATCATACGTGATAAAGTTTATATTATTTCTTCTTATTAGAGTTTAAGAATATTTATTTACTTGAGTTCATTTCTACTTTTACAGTTTCAAAGTTAGTGTTTAGGTTTACAAAAATACAAATTCTATTATAACCGAATTTTTAGAAAATACGTAAAAAATGTAAGCGAGTTCTTTACATTATGTATTGGTTGAACTTTACGATTTACAATTTAGTTTACGAAAAGAACATTTGTTTCTGCAACTTCCTGCAATTATTTTAAAAATCAAATTTTTTGGGAAGAACTGAATATACCAGGAATTCTAAAATAATTAAAAAGTGTACATTTTGGTACTTTTAAATATAATAGAATATCTGAAAGGAATTGATGAGTTTTTAATGGAAGAATGCACACAGTTTGACTTACATGTCAATTTTCTAGGCATTCCTGATAAACTTCGAAAAATATTCTGCTGACACAAATTAATTCAGTAATCATATGATAAAATTGCAATTGAATAAATTGGTATAAGGTTTTTTATTTGATAAAAAATTAAGACCACTAATTTTTTAAGTGAATTTTTAATTTTTTTTTCACCGATCAATACATCAAATAATACAGAAAGTAGACAAAGCAGTATACAAAAGTATTATTTTGAAAATCGCTTTTACCTTATACTTTCACACTAATTTTTTCGCAGTTATAGAAATTAGAATCAATGTTAAAGAAAAGTTAAAAATATTGCATCGCATTTTCTTTGATTACCTATAAGGTTGAACAAATTTAGA
Source organism: Perdita meconis (assembly GCA_030770465.2). NCBI lineage: Eukaryota > Metazoa > Arthropoda > Insecta > Hymenoptera > Andrenidae > Perdita > Perdita meconis. Next base: position 4,920,048 of record JASKOS020000006.1, on the reverse strand, counting down.
ACACACGCTAAATATAGATACATGTACATGGAAAAATTGAAAGTTATGCTATAACTTTTAGAAAAATTCCCCTTATTGAGCGTTCAAATGAATGTACTCCCCATGGAAAGTTTCCGGTCTAGAAACTTGAAGAAATCGATTTTCTTAATTTTATCTTCCGAGTCTTTAACCTTTCAAACTGAGGAAAAAGACAGTGCACCGTAATAACAAAAGCACCTTTTCGAAAAACAAAAGGAATTATATGTAGCCCCGAAATTTGTTCATGTCAAGCTTTCAATTCAACGTATAAATATTTCGAAAAATTATTACCCAATTCGATCAAAATTTTGACAAAAACTATTTTTGTTTTTAATTCCCAAGTAGTCTATTTATAATGTTGAATTATAAAACTAAAAAAAGAAGCTTCTAATAGTTGAAGAGATATTATTGATAACCTGTTGAAGCTGTGATTAAATTATTCACCGTGATTTTGTTTTGTATTAACTTTCAAAAATGTTCTGGGTTTGTTAGACTCTAGACCGGAATCTTCCTCTAATTTGTCACGAGGATTGCATGCAGATCACTCGAATGATATACATTTCAGTATTTAGGATGTTAGCACACATTAAAGTGTTATTTAGCGTGATGTGGGGCTTTGACGACCCCCGTAGCACCGATAAAAGTTAATAACTAGTAAGTAACTTAAATAGTTTGGTATAATAGAACCAAATGGGATCACATTTGATGAAAGTTCATGAATTTATTATTTAATAATTCGATTGTCATTCTTCATTTGCGAAAGATTCCATCAGGATGAAATACAATGATTCTAATCGAGAATGAAAATATTTCTTTAATTAGCTGTCAGTTTAATTTATCATTTAATTTGTACTATCGTTATTTTAATTTTTTACTATTAATTGGTATAAAAATAGGTTCTGTTTCGCATTCGTTTTTAACCAGGAATCCTAACTATTATAATCAGAATGAAAAGAAGTCTTCTTTTTGGCTGAAATGTTTTTGAATATTAATAATAATTATAAGTGACTAAAATTTTTATCTAATAACCGTTATCGGTGAAGGAAATTTATTTCGATTGCTCATAACAATTGTTAATAAGGGAAATTCAATTCTTTTATCGCTCATAACCGGTACTGATAACAGAAATTTACTTTGGTCACTCATAATAGTTATCAATGAGGAGAACTGTATCGGTTACTCGCATACAAGATGAGAGAAGGTTTCGATCGCTGGAAACAGTTGTCGATCAGGAAATTGTATTTTGATCGTAAATAACGAAAATATTGTTTTGATTGCATTCGATCAACCTAATTTTCAACTTTGCAATTTATACATTGCGAATAATATAATTTTTTGTTCAAATTATTAAGAATCAATATCAATCGAGGATTGAAGAATTTCACGTGTGGTATTATTTTTTAGTTGTTATTTAGTAGTTATTAAAATATTAATAATTACTGCATTACTATTATTAAATCATAGTTAAAGTTTTAATCGATGTCCTACTTGATTTTTATACTTAATGCATTAAATAATTGAAATCCTGGAAAGGTGAAAATTGAGGATAACTTTGATGTATAATTTATAATTTCTCTAATTAGTTATGAGTAGACTGCGGTTTCTATGCATTTATGGCAATACTGAGTATGCAAAAAAATCGACGAGACTATAAAGGTACATATATCAAAAATGTAATTCAAGTTAAAATAATTTTTTAAAATATATTTCCATTATCGATATGTAAGTGTTATAAGCAATCGAAATAAATTTCATTCATCGACAACAATTATGAGTAACAGCAGTTGAATACTCATCTCCGATAATTATTACGAACAGTCGAAATAATATTCCCCTCATCAATAATAGTTATCAGCCACGATAAAAAAATTCTTAATCACTTGTAATCAAAACGTATAAAAATTGTAATTTTTAAATCACACGATTCCTTGAAAAATTTTTCTCACATCTTATGATTAGTATCTTCAATTTAAATAATAAATCAGTTTCCCTTACAAATTCGTTTAATAGAATTTTTTGAAGTAAGTCTTAGTTTTTATCCCTGTATTAACTATATAATTTATACATAGACTGTACATCGCGTTAAATATAAAAAACTTATTATAGGCGCTAAAAATAAATGTTCTATGCTTTGCTTGAAAAAATACGTATGTTGATACACGATACTATGTCACCCTCAAAGGGTTAATGTGCTTATCCCGAGGTTAATCTCGATTAGTCATTTCATTTACTATCGGAGACTATATATGAACGTCTTCGTACTACAATTATTTTAGATGATTCAGTTCTTTTTAGACTAGACAGTTTCAAGATAACTTCGTTAGTCTTCGTTTTATTCCTTACTAACGAATAAATAAAATTATTTATATCACGCTAGTCAGTATGACGTGTTTCAATTACGTGCATGAATATCGCATGAATATTACATACAACTACTTTTTTTTTTAGAATAGTATTTGAATTTTGTTTATAAAACCAGTTAATCCATTGTTTAGCCTAAACAGAAAAAGTGATTTCAAAACCAGTCCTGTATAATTTAATTACAAATTTCTTGTTCATTCAAATTAGTTTTCAATAACGTTTCGAACATCACGCAGAATTGTCCTTAATAGACTAGACGCTCGTGTTTGTAAACGAAACGCTGCTATACGGCAACATTTTATTTTTAAGCTAGGAGAATCCACGATGTCACGTGTATCTGTATTTTGTAACACAGTAATCTTTGGCAAGGTGAAGAAAGCGATGGCTCGACCTTGCATGATATCCCAGATAACAGATTCGTTCTTTTGCTCGTCTGGACACGTGGTATTATCAAATCGGCGTATAATTTAATGATCTTATTGACCGCGAAATATACATATTTCGATTATAGACAGTTATTAATTGTTGTTAATAAACATACAACGGAACATGTAAATATCACAATTCTTCCTTTCCTCGAAAATGACTTAAGAGTGTGCAGGAAAGTGATTACGTGTCGCTTAGTACGCAAGATGGAAGTAGTACATAATCGACTAATAAATAGTGATCTAATCGGTTAGATTCCGTGACGTCACCGCGATGCAAATTACGAAACCGATTCGAAACGAATTCAAGGCACAACAAGACACAGTTACAATGACTCAAACTACAATAATGTTAACAGAAAAAAGAAATTTCTTGTTCGAAGAAAATTTCCTCAATTGTATCTAATCAATATCAAATCTCGTGTAGAGTAAAAGATCCAATTATTGGCACTTTAAGAAATAAACCTAATATTATTGTATACTTTTTGTATTAATTGACCAAACACATAAGTTACTGTATGCATTTATTATTATTTAACATGTTTAATAAAATATAAATTATAAACAATTTGATTTTATGCGATAACTGAGATCAAGAAAGTAGAATTCATATTTTTATCAAAGAAAAAATCCATTGAAAGAATGTTTTACATTAGAAATAAAAATATAAGAAAATGCAAGTACATAAAACAGTATTGATGTTTAAAACTTTAAAGGCGAAGACGAAAAAATTTGTGGACATTTCTTTAAATGTAACTATTATTTAAAACAAGTTGTAAAATCATAAATGAATTCTACATCATTTTATATATCTACTTTGCAATTCATTAAAGAAGATATTTTACCAATCATGCATTGAATATCTTACCCAAAATAAGAAAAAATATCTAAATTTTCTTTTTTCCAGTATTCCAACCACTGCATACTGTTATAACTGCTTTTACTAGTCTTGGCATTCTGAATAGTAATCTTCATTATTTTGCAGTCAATAATTATTTTTCAATTAAATTTGTGAAAATTTCAATAAAGGTATTTCTGGTTTTTTGTTCTGTGGTTTTGTTCTTTAGTTGACTTGTCTAAATGATCCTATATGTATTCTATAGGTTTTCTATAAATCACAAGTATTATTTTTGTTAAAAAAAAAAATTTAACAACACAGACCATTGAAAAATAATAGTAATTTACATTGTATGTCAGTTGTTCATTGAAAAGAGCAAGTGTCCACATATTTATGAACGGTAAAGTAATTGAAACAGTGATTGAAATGCTTGTGCCATTCACTCACCCAAATATTCAATTAAAAACCTTAATGAATTGCTGAATTATGATCGATCTAATTTTCTCTGATCTTTATATTATCTAAAACATATTTTCTTACGTTACTAGTTCGAATGTCACAATTACAGGCCATTTATTTACTATCTTGTTTTTTTTCCAATGAAGTCGTCGCTTTTACTCTTCCAATCGACTCGATAATTCTCACAATTGTATAAAAATCAATGAAAAAGAAAATGAAATGTTGCTCTCTCTATCATATGAATTATAGTTTAAATTACACAATAAATTTTCTCTGACTTTGACTTCATAACATTTATTTGCTGTTTCAATCAAGTGACAGTAATTGAGTACATAAAAGTTCTTTACAATTTGGTAACAAACAAGTAACGAAAAGTATGGAAAAAAAAAATAAACAAAGAGGTCACCAGGATGCATCGAAGGACGAATCGGAAAGATTCTTCGCTTTTCCTTGTTCGTGTGCAATCAACGGTCGCACGCGATTAACTTTGCTAACGAATCACCTCCTCCGTTCCGCGTGCAGGATAATATTTGCGACAAACATTGCACGAAACGTTTTCAAGACGGTGGCCGAAAGTGAAAGGGACAGTGATTAGTGACGAGGGATGTCGAGAATCTCGAATAAAGTTGATTGATTATCGCGCTTCGTATTTCGGAAAATCGACTCCGTGGGGTTCAGCCGAGTTCGAATGCACCCGGAGTGCAAGTTTAGGTGCATCAGGGATGCGCTGAGGTCAGGAGAACGTGTCGCACTTCCCGCGGACAAAGTGGGGTCACACTATTGCCGTTCCCTTCACCCTCCGCCTACCTGCGTACTCCCCCCGGTTAAGAAATGCTATCTCGACGGTTGCCAATCATAGAATCAAATTATACGTGACGGGTTCATCTCGCGAGACGGTGGGGTTCGAATCGAAAACGGAATAACAAAACGATTTGCTCGCGGTACTCGAGACGACGAATTATTTAGTTGTTCAAATAGAGTATCGTGCAATTATCACGCGAAACCATTGCGGTCGAAGTTTTGTAACGCGATGTTCGAACTTTTAAGAATCGAAGAGATTTAATATTTCAATAGCGCAGATCTTGACTCGCCGAAGTTGCGTAAAACTTGATTCTGTAGTGTGGCAAAAAGGATGTAATTTACGCTTTCAAATAACCCGAATTTGCAAACAAAGAGAAAGTATGGGGAAAGAGCAGTGTGAAACGTATTAATAGATTTTTTTTTTCCCCCCAGGAAGAATATAATGCAGCATTGATATTCCGAATTATTCAATGACAATATCCGGAGTAGTGAAACGTATAGTATGTAATATTTTGCCGCGTAACGACTGAATTGTCTAAATACAATTGAATATTTATAAACATAAATAGAAGACCAATCGCGAAAGACAAAGTGGAAGTTTGCATTGCTGTCTGGACTATCGCACATTAACAAAAGAAAATGTAGCGTAACACGCCAATAAACGGACAGATTTTAGATTAACCAATGATTATGAAAAAACTAGGTTTTCAATTTATATTATTGTGATAGAAATGTAACATTTTTAATAAAAATGTTTTTTGTATGCGAAGGAAAATATAATACCATTCATCTACTAATGATACTTGCTACGAGTAGAATTTTAATAATTTTGTGATTGATAAATCAATTTTATTACGCACAGCTACTTTGATCTTAAAATTGACACATTTTTTTTGTGCGAAGCGGTTGAATTTTATTTATGAAAGTCAATATTTCTAAGCAAAACCTTCATTTAAATATAGAAATCAGCTAAGCCTCTACTGACTGCTCACCCTAATTGTTTTCTGAGTGAATGAATTACAGTATTGAAAATCAAAATTAAATTTCCTTAATATTGTATACATATTTGTTAAAAGTTGGACACTGGTGGTTGAAAAAATGTAGTTATTCCTGGTCTTCTGTGTTGCTGCTTGGTAGAAACCGGTTCATTCATTTCTGAATCACCCAATAATCATGACAGAACTCATGTTTGTCATATTACGAGCAGATAAGCACGCACTGTTGCTTGCAGGTTTCGGTATTTTTTTATAGGGTATATTAAAAGTAATCATTTCACATGTGGGAAAACGGAAACGCGATAAAAAAAAACCACACAAGAAACGAGGGCATCGAGTTCGAAGTAGCTGTAATAAAACTTAAAATTACGGAGGCAAATTTTTCCGCGTTCGAGTCACAGAGGTGAAATGACGCATTTAAAAGCGCGTGGAAAAATAATTCAAGCTCCATGAAGAGCTTACACCTCGATTTACAGTGGTTTTTACGCTTTCTTGGAACTGTAGGAATAGCATTCCGCTCCGTTTGAAGTTTTCGATTTATCGAGGCTCTACCGTGTCATTATCGTAGCAAAACTATAACGAACGAAGCGAAGAAAGTGAAAGATGTATTGCGTAAAAGATCGAAGTCCAACCGAAACTGCTTTCACGGCTATTTTCATTCTTCGACCGGCGAAACTTGGGTATTTAATCCATTCATCGTCTTATGATCGGTCCGACGACGGAAAAGAAAATACCAAAATCCAAATCTTAATTAGAAATAATTCGCGCCTCGACAACCGGATTCGCCGGGTGACGATTACCGGTTGATGGCCGCGCGACGCGAAGGGTTAATATAGATTGAGAAAAAAAAAAATGGTGGGGATGTCCCGTGTAATTCTAAAGACCAATTTATACTATCCGTTCAGAGTTCAAACCCGCCGCGTTTCCGGCACGATTCCGTTCAAATGAGATCCCAGACGTGTCAAACATATCATTCACCTGTTAACGGATAAAACTCGGACAAATATTGCCGTTATCTCGTCTGGGATCCGTGAAACGTTTTGTACTTCGCCCAGAAAGTCGTCGATAGACAGAGTGGAGGCACGTGGTTTTGGAAACTCGTGTTCTAGTCATGAAACTTGAACCAAAATCAAGCTTCAAATTTTTATCTAAAATATTGAATGAACGGGAGCATCGATTTTACAATTGGTATAAGGTAAATGTAACCTATCATGAAACACTCTCAAGTGTGACCCCTTTATGGAACAGTATGAGAAATAATAACGTAAAAAGCGTAAAACTACCCAAATAAATATAAAAATTCTACATATCGTCATTGTTCTTTGCAAATTCAGAAAAATAAGTAAGTATTATTGTATTTCCAAAACTTAGCTTCTTGTGTCTTAAAAACAGCCGAATTTTACGACTGATTCTTTCAAAAGAATTTACAAATTGAAGTTATTTATGAATATGGGCTCAAGCGATAGTTTAATAATTAGTTTAATAATTATAGATTAGATTTTATAATAGATATTCGGGATTTTCATATTTCATATTGTATACATGAATTCTTAGTAATGTTCCGATTTATGGAACGCCTCAAATGCGTGTTTTAAATTCGCGGACTTATGTCTCTCTGCACCAGTTTATCTTTATACTATTCAGATAGTATAGTAACCCCCATGTTTCAAGTTTTTTTTTTTTTTTTTTTTTTTTTTTTTTTTTTTTTTTTTTTTTTTTTTTTGTTTGTTTGTTTGTTTGTTTGTTTTGTTTGTTTGTTTGTTTGTTTGTTTGTTTGTTTGTTTGTTTGTTTGTTTGTTTGTTTAGATCCAAATAGTAGTTTCAGAAGAAAATGTCCCTAATGTTGTAGTTATAAATAGACTGCGGAAGTTTGTGCATTTATGGCAATTTTCAAATTACAAAAACCTATAAAGACGCCTGCAGGTATAAAAATGCAATCAAATATAAAAAATAGAATGCATTTTATAATATTTAGAAAATAAAACACACTTATTTAAGATTCAGTTGCTGTTGTAGGTCTATAAAAATATTAATTTGCATAAACTTCCGCAGTCTAGTTATAAATGAAGAATTAGGTAGAATTTTGATGCATGCAAACAAAACAGGAAAATTTTGAGGGAAAATAAGAATGACTGTACCTCCAACTTAATAGTTTTTCTGAAGTTTGTCCATTGCGTCCGCAATATTTACCAAAAAGCTATCGAATTAAATTAGAAGTAAGTAGGAAATGCAAATTACCTGTAGTTTGAACCTCTGATGAATGGTGGAGGATCACAATGGGAAAAAAGAACAAAAAATAAAACAAGAAAAGTCTAGAAGAAAAAACTTCTGCAAGAGGGGAAAAGAAAACTAGCAAAAGTTTGTAACATCCAAAAAAAATCAAGAGCGAAAAAATTTAACAATGTAAAATTATATAATAATATTAACACAATAACGTCATAAATAATGTTATAGTATAATTTATTGATTCGTTTAATACTTTTAAAAAATCTTATTCATATTTATTTTATGTTGGCGAAAAGTTTATACTAGCAATAAAAGACAATAAAAGAGAAAATTAATTATTTGTTTTAACCTTTTCTGCATGAATTAATCATATTTCAAAGACATTCTGGAAAAAACAATGCTTCTACGTTATGCGCACATTGTTTTTTAGGAGATAAATACCTGTTTCATAATCGAGTATGATAATTCAGTATGAAACACCGGGACGTGGTGCGAAAATGATTATTTATTTATTGATAATACAGTGTTGACTCGAAGAACGGCTGGGTTTCAGAACCGAACGCAGCCCTTTTTCGAATCAAACTCAGGCGTCGTTCTTTGAGTCAACACTGTAAGATTGTCTTGTCTTTAGTATACAAAAAAGTAAACAAAATACAAAATAATGATGTTGCATTTATGTTCTCCTTTCACTTTTTTATTCATATTAAATAAGCATTTCATTCATTAATTTATCTAGAAATGCTAGGCTGTCGAACAGTATGTAAGTTTTCAATATTTACACATTTATTCATTAAAATTCAATAAAAATCTGGTACCGCTATTAAGAAACGTTCCATAATGAGGTGTACTTACGTTTACCTTAGGATTTCCCGCGATGAATGATTGTGAAAATGAAATGACAGTAGGGAGAGCTAACTATGACAGTACAAACAAGAGTTTAACACAGTGTGTCCATTTTGATCCACTTATGCGGAATCGATAGTTGTCAAAGAACATAGCCGGTGTAATACGCATTCCTGCCAAGCGTATAATCAACCTTAACCCGAGACGCAGCTATGTAATCAGGCACATCTATAGCATTGGATTATCATATTTAAATAAACAATTTGACTAATGCTAGAGAATTGACGTAACGTTTCGTGTAACTTTAAACTTCACTTTACGTTTTAATTTGTCTCACTCGATGCCGAACACACTCTTCACACCTGTACAGTCATTTCGAGTAAAACGCATCGTATACAACGCGGCTTTACACATTCACGACTAAATGATTATGCAGACCAACGCGAATTTTTCGCAACGATAGCAAATTGTTGGATTCTTGATGTGCAGCAAAAATCATGTAATGAGAATAACCCGTGAATACAGGATAACAACTATATGTTTACTATGAAATGACTATTAATGTTATTGATGTTCTATTTCGACAAATTTCATTAATTTTTTGCCAAATAAACAGTTAATACTTCGATCGCAACCATTGTGTGACGTGGTAGCTTTAATGCAAATTTAATATTCGCGAAAAATATAATATTTGCTACCGCTGCGAATGTTCGCATTGGTCTGTAGAATATTTAAGATTTGATTCGGTTGCTTCTTTAACCCTTCCGGTGCCGCGGCTCGGGTCATTGATGCCCCGATTTGATCGCCGTCGTCCCCGCTACTTCCGGTTCTCATTTTTTTTCGGATCGACGATAGATTCGTTCATTCATTGTGAGACGAGTTTCGTGATTGATAGTGTAGGTAGCTAGTAAAACTATACAAGGAAACTATATGGAACGAAACCTTTTGGTATCGCGCCGTGGTTTTCGAGGAAATCGACTGGCCGAGTTCGAATGCACCGAGGTGCAGTTTTGAAGGTTGGGTACTCGTTGGGGTGGAGAGAGCACTTGCACTCTGTCCATGATCCTATCTAGATAAGTGAGATGCACCCTCCCTTGCTGTCGCATATCTCCCGAGCGCAGCTGCACTTCGGTGCAGTCGAACTCGACCGGAATTCCAAATCAATTTCCTCGGAAACCAGGCTCGATATCGAAAAATTCCAGATTTTCGTGTTATTTATTCGCGTGAAATCGCCGCATCTGAAACCAAATTATCAAATTGAAGTAAAAACGACGCTACTGTGTTCTATTTAATTGGCGTTCGCTTTAATTAATATTCTGAGAGAACTCATTTACGCGCTGTCACATCCGCATTGCCTCTTCTTTAATCTATTCATGAAAACTATAGCTAGTTTAGTTTACTATTATGGTAGAACTTAGAGTGACTGCGGTAATGACTGGGTCAAAACTAAAGCACCCTCTCAATGGAGAAGTTTCTTTTTTCTGGGAAATCATTATTCAATTGTAGTTCAACTTTTAGTCGAACTCTTGTAGTTTTACCGCTAATGTATGAAACGGTGAATACTGAATAATAAAAATCGAAATCCATATTCCACTTTCTATAGTTCCCTACATTGCTTTTTCTCGAGAAATCTATTTGAAATTTAAAGGTTAAACAACGCTTACTAAATATTGGGTCCCATTATATCTTTACAGCATACTTTATTATTCAAGTAAAATTATTTGCTATTGTGGCATTGGATGGAACGATTTCGTTACAATATTACTTAATAAAAAGTAATGCAATTGCACTGAATTATTTTAAGGATGCATTAACAGTGTCTTTAAAACGTTCTGAAAACAAAAGTAATGATTTGAAAATATTTTGGTTTAATTTATGAACTTTTAAAAATCGATTAGGTGCCTTTTTTCTGTAGAAGGGATAAACTTCTAAAAAAATTATAGTTTCCTTATTAATTTAAATATTATTTGATTTACTGATTCATAAGTTTTTTAAATATATTTTTAAAATAAACAATACAAAACTAAGTAGAAAAATAAACAAAAAGTTTAATTTCTTAAGTATTTTTACATAAGTTGAATTTCTAATTCATGTTACTATACTCCAATTAGTTGTATGAAGGTATATAAATTATCTTTTTTCAAAACTATTACACATTCATTCTTCATCAGATTGCAGTAAATGAGTATCGAACAAGCTAAGCAGAAAAGTTAATCTAACTAATGTAAATATTAACCTAATTTGTTGTTGTTAAATTATATAAATAACACAGAGATGAATCGATTTGATTTTTTCATCCTATACCTCAATTATATTTAATAACTGATTAACAGATTATTGTTTCCTGAGATTCTGATATCAACTTCTGCTCTTGAAATGATTCTCGAGATTTTTATTTAAAAATTTTCAGCACTTTATAATCAAAATTGGTCTAATATTTCAAATTCATGAAAACTGAACTCTTCATTCCTAAAAGATAACTGTGTTACATCTTCTGTTTCTATCTGCACGTAATGTTTGAGTCAGTATATATTTTTTCATTAAAATCATGCATAGTGCAGATTTTACAAAGATAGTGAAACGTAATGATGTCAACACTCTTTTCTTATTTCGTAGAGAAGAAATTAATTGCAAGAAAGAAATGTTAAGAAGTATACTGTCAATTTCGGATCACGTAGACAACCAAACTAGCAAGAGACTTTTTATCAAACAAATCAGTATACGTAATTGTAAATAATTACATTTCGTTGTAACACGACACATCTTATTGTTAATACGTTACAAAGTAAAGTCTAGAATTTATGTTTAGTAAAATCATTGTCTCATTTGTTAAAGTATTTCATCATTTTCAATTTGATAGTTTGTTGATGCATAATTTCTGATTACTTTGCATCAAATATTAGAAATAGTTTTGAAACAATATTATTGAAAAAAATAATATAATTGAATATTCGTTATTCTTGACGTATTAAAAATGCAAAGTTGTGAAACAATATAAACATCTTTGGTGCCTGCAAAATGTTGTACGCAACAAAAATGGTTATCATTTTCTATCGAGTTATCGCGAGTCCTGTCATTGGTTGTTCTTACAACATGTCACTCACTTATCTCCGCGCGTAATCCTATGAATTCAAATTGGTAAGTGTTTATGAATACATGTATCAGCTAGGGTTCGAAGACGTCCAACGGTATTGTAATTCTTTTCAGTGCGTAAGTATGCAACGTAACGAATTTTGTCGATCTTGAGCTATAAATTTATACTTTGTTTATGCAGAAAAGACAATGTCGGAAAATGAAATCAGTTAATTTTTCTCACGATCCATAAATTACGCACTTCATTTGCGCACGTTTACGTTTTTAATTGCAAAGTTAAACTTTCTTTATCGCAACCGTTTTTGCAATTAATATCATAACGTTCTACTTACATAGTTACATGACAACAATGGAAAATAGTATGATCAGAGCGAACATAAAACAACTTTTAAAAGCAAACGGTGGTTCAACAGTTTTACTACGCATGCGTGAATCATTCGCCTTATTTAATTGCAATTTTAAACAAAAAATTGATGAAAGAAAAAAACAGACATAAATATAGTCTTTTCAGAAATAATTTGATCTAACTTAAGACTCGAAGAATATGGTTCATACTAAAAATTTCATACCATTGTTCGTACAATACGTAGGAATATTTACAATGAGCAGAACATGTTGTAAAAAAAACCAGGAGATTTTTCTACCAAACGAATGAAAACTAAAATTAAATATGACATAAACCAGGTATACAATGAGACAGTCAACGTGTTAAACAAATCCCTGAGTCACTGTACTTACAGTCAGAATAAAAAAAAATATTGACCATTTTAAGGTCATGTCCTCTCATTATAAATTCCGTTGCGAACTTCATATATTCAGAACAAAAATGAATTTCTGACATTAAACCTAGCCACTGGCGCCACTCGCAATTATTAATCGGATTCCTGGTCCTTAATGACAACATTTGCCATGAAAATTGATTTCGATGTCATTTAAATTACATTCTAAAAATCTTGGCGTAATCAATTCAGGGGGCAAACATTTTTTATTTATTATCTATAATATTTCTATTAGTCTATTGACTGTGTCGAAAGTCGTACGTTGCTTGATTATTCTGAACGCGAATCCTTTATTTTAAAGGTGGACTTAGACACGTTTAGTAATTTAGTCGAGCAGCAAGTATTTTCGTAATTTGCTATCTATGAACACTACGACTTAGTCGAGTAAATTAGTAAAACAATGTAATTACATACTTGAGACTCGACTAAATTACTAAGTGTACTTGAACCAGCTTTAATTGAAAGTATTTCACAAGTTACGGAACATGTGGTAGTTTAGCAGCAAAGTGAATTGATTATGTAAGAAGGTCAAAGTTCAACAATTTCGATTTTTAACTTTGCACCGAAGTTTGCAACGACCATAGGCTACCGTCAAGTGAGGCACTTGGGTTTTTATCTAGGAACGATGTACATAGACTATAATTCTCTTTCATTAATATTTATTAAGGTAAACGAAAACTGTATAAATCTTGTCAATGGAAAAATCTTTAAAATGAATCGTTTTCTTCTCGAAGTGCTCCAAATATTGAAACGCAAGTATTATTATATCGATCATATATTTTTCCATGGTTGCAATTACATTCTCTTAAGGTGTTCTGCGCATAACAATGAAATGAAGTAACGGAATCGATTTCAGTTATGTAGTAGCGGAAGGCATTTAAAGAATTTGCAATTCGAGTGCAAGGTTCAATCGTTTCATAATTAAATACGTAGGTCTATTGTTTTATTTTGTTAGTTATGTCGATGACCTAGTTGCTACTTTGACGGATGGTTGTGAAAAAGAAAATTCGCACGTGTTTAATGGGCATAATTCATTTTTATAACGTAGTTTCGAATCAATTTGTACGAGACATCTGCAAGCTACTTGCGCTTACAAATTTTAAAACCAATGATATTGCACTTATCGCTTTATCATTTTCGGATTTAAATGAGTATTACACGAGTCAGTCAACCCAAACTCATTTTTCTTCGTTGCCGTAATCACTGTATTTCGAAACGATTAGATATATTTTTGACGTATTTTTTCTATTTTTAATTAATAAATCAGCGTCGATAATTAATCGAAAACGATTACATTGGCCCAAATTGGATTGTTATCTGAAAGTTTATTACATTGGCTCACTTTTACAAAGAAAACACAAAATTAAAGATACGAAAATGTATATTTCGTGCGACATAATATCAGGGTCCACGTGTTCCGATAAAAGATAGACCCGGGTGACGTAACGTAAACGGATACTTAACAATAACATAACAAAATCGCACGCGGTAGAAAAAAAATAATATATTTTCTCATGTGAAGCGATTTGCGGCAAAAAACTTACGTTATGTGTATGAGTAAAGTGAATGAATTATGCAAATCGTCCCTTAAATTACGTTACACACGCGGCACCTTTCATTTGTCATAAATACTTCAAATAATCGTAATATCCAAGATTATATCCGATGTCGTTTCAACGCGACCGACAGTTTTCGAAGAAACCACGCGAAACCACGCGTCCTTATTTGTCTGTCGAGATAAATCTGCGAAAGAAAAGTGAAGTTCACGAACATGCCGAAAGGCAAACGTTTTCTCTTTCTGGTGGTAACCTGTTCTTCAAATTTACTTATATCCACGCGAGCGAAAGGCGCTTCGCTTCATTCCATTCGAGACCCTTGTGACGAAATATGTATTAATGTCGTTTGTTGTATTTTCAATTATATCGAACATTAAAGTAGACGAATTTTTAACAGCTTATCTCTTTCTGCTTTCAGTACGTTGGAAATAGAACCGCAAACGGAGTAAATTCTCCGATTCACCGTGGGAAAGACAGACACTTGCTGGAAAGGAACCGAAGAAAAAAGAAAATAGTCCAAGATGAATAAAGTGGATTATATGGAGGTCACTGTACCAAACTACTCGTATGTCTTCAACTTCGAAGAGACCTTCAGCCATTTGGACACCAAAATATGGATGACGAAGAATTGGACGAACGGTTTCTACTACTGCGGCATTTATATGATTTTAATATTTGGCGGACAGCACTACATGTCAAACAGGCCAAAGTTCGAGTTACGAGGCATACTTTCACTGTGGAACACGTTGCTCGCAACATTCTCCATTATTGGATTTACTAGAACAGCACCAGAATTGATCCATGTGCTTAGGCATTATGGCTTTCGCCATAGCATTTGTATACCTAGGTAATTCTTTGCATTACAACCGCCACAATCATTCTGTTTATCACTATTTTGCCTCCATGTAAACTCGTCGATGATCCCACTATTTGAACTCCTCAATTAGCTAATGACGTTAAGTCCAAAATTATGAGAAATGAGTTTATTATACGAATAAATAGAATTAAGAATTCTATATTAATGAAAACGCTACTCAAATTTATATCATAATTAAAATGGGCACGGAAAAATTTAGAATAACTCGAGTTTATTATTAATAATGTGAATTAGCTTATTGTTGGAAAAATTTTGTTTTTCCTTTAAGTTATGTTATTATAATTATTATTCTCTGGCTTTATTTTTTGCAACATAGCTTCTATACTTAATTTTTGTAAAGTACCAAACAAAAGCCCAATTTTCTCAATTCTGAAAAGGAGACTTCATTCATTTGTCAACTGAGGGGCTCATTTCATGAAACTATTCGAAAGCGTTCCTTTTGCTTTTCATTTTCCATACACTATTTAATGTCGTCTATCTTCACCGATTTAAATACTTCCACTACTTCAAAGTCGGGCAAATTTTAATCGAATAATCAATAAAAAATGACAAATAAATCTCCAAAATTTGAATAACGAATAAATGTGTAGCGTTATTCGAACCAATTTCTTTCGAATAAAAATTGATTCGTTATTCTCGACTAACAATTTATTCGAAATTCGAATAACGCAAAGTCCGCATCTACTTTAAGGCTGAAATAGACACGTTTAGTAATTTAGTTGAGTGACTAATTTACTATTTAAGAACACAATGTAGCTACTTCTCACTCGATTAAATCACTGGACGTGTCTGAACTAACGTTTAATACGATCGATTAATAATCTAGGCATTGTTTTTCTCTTTTTCAGCTTCATCGAGCATGATTGTGTGTCCGGTTTTTGGACATGGATGTTCGTGTTATCAAAACTTCCAGAACTCGGTGACACAATCTTCATTGTATTACGAAAGCAACCCCTTATCTTTCTACATTGGTATCACCACATAACCGTGCTTCTTTATTCATGGTTCTCGTACACAGAATACACAGCGTCCGCTAGGTGGTTTGTCGTAATGAACTATTTCGTCCACTCTATCATGTACACTTATTATGCTTTGAAAGCGATGCGCTACAAACCACCGAAATGGATATCGATGCTGATTACCGCGCTGCAGCTAGCACAAATGGTTATCGGCTGCATCATAAATATTACCGCTTACCAGTATCTGGAAGGTGGCCAGATTGACTGTCACATTACCCGTGTCAACGTCAAATTCAGCCTGGCCATGTACTTCAGTTACTTCGTGCTCTTCGCTCGATTCTTCCAAAAAGCCTACCTGGTCGGCAGGCGCAACAAGATGATCCAGAAGAAGAGTTACGCCAACGGATCGACGGATTACGAGAAGCTCAAGGCGAACTAAAGCACACGAAAAATTTTTGGAAACATTTTCTAGCGACAGCGAGGATTTCCGATGGCATTTGTCGAGAGATGTATGCGACGCTCTTCTCGGAGAAAAAAACACGATTCGAAGAGGCGTTCTTCGATAAATGCTCCTCGGAAACGTTTTTTTAGAAGTCTTTGTTAACTTGAAACCATAAAACAGTTGTGGTAGGGTGAAAGCGGAGATGCGTTATTTGAAGATATAGCACACTGAATTTTATGATAATATTAAATGTTGCGCACTGAATATAGTAATAAATTGAATGATAACGCATTCAACATTCGATGTTGAATGCGTTATCAGTAATAAGGAGCTTCTTAGAGATATTTCTCGAAAATATATATATATTTTTTTTTTTTTTTTTTTTCTAGAAACAATTTCTGAAGAAGTTTCTTGATGAAAATATCTTTTGGAGACACTTCTTTGTGAAGTTAAATATATTGTGAAGGTTTTGGTAGAATGAGGTTGGAAGCACAATACTTAAATATTGTGTAGCACGTTGAATAAACGTGTTTCGCATTACATTATTTAATGCTAATGTAAGCGATGTAATGCATATGGTGGTTTTTGTCATAAATGGAATATGTTTTCTACGAAATTCTAGAATATGTTTAACATATTTTATGTTATATCTATGAGGGTATATGAAAATATAAAGTGAACAATAATTAATGTGAAAACAACAAAATAATACTTAGAAATATGTATTGTAATCTTAAAAAACGCAATTTTTTTTTTTTTAATTTCTCTATGTTATAAAGTTTTATGACGTATCAAACGCGACTATTGATGAAAGGCGTAATAATGATTGATTTACAGCCTCGTTCTACCAGAATAGTAATACGAAATTGTTTTCGAAAGAGCCACAAAAGTGGAACATTGGTACACTGTGTCCACTAAAATTTCATTGGGCCTACCTCCAAAACGAGCTAGAAATATTCTTCATAGAAAATAGTAAAAAGGAAGTAGGCAAGAAACAAAGAGTAAAATTGCAAATTAGATTCGATCATTTCTTATAAGAAAGAAAACAGAAGATGATTTATATATTTACTATTTTCTATCACGACTATTTTGTGCTACTAGTATAATCAAATGGGCTGCTTACTGATACTTTTTAACTTTCAAAGTGCAGCCAGCCCTGCAGGGACGTTTGTACTATTTGCAAACATTTGTATTACATAATTTGTTCTAAACAAATTTCTGTACAAATTATGTTACTTATTTATTTAGTTATTTAAATCACTGAAGTTCGAATAACATGACGACTTTAATGTATTTTTGGGTTTCTCAAATATCATTATATATACAGCATATATATGTATATATACATATATATATAAAAAAAAGTGAGTAACAAATTTCTATTGAGTATGTAAGTAATTGTGAGTCACGTATAAAGAAAAAAAAACCTTTGAAAAACTGTTTTCCGTAAAATAATGAATTTATGGAAGTTCTGAAAATACAGTTTTTTACTCAAAACCAAGTGAATAGTTTAATTGTAAAAAAAAAAAGAAGAAAAAAAGATTTGAAACTCAAAAACCCTCTTCTCCTTCGCAATTTTAACTCATTGTATCGACATCTGCTTAGGGCTGGTCGCCCCTTGAAACGTGAACTGGCCGATTCTAGTCGCATGGTCAGGATGAGAGTATGCGTTAGTTGAAACAAGAATGTATTAAAACGTGATTCGATATTCGAAACATTTATTCACGCCGCTGATCAACGCGCACTTCCATTCCCGAAATTAATTTATGTACCTTTTAACTTGTAACGTGACTTTTCATTGGACGCATTTTTTTGCCATAAGTTGCCTACGTTTTTCTGGTTCGCACAAATTTTAACAATAGAAGCTTGAAAAGTGCTTACCTGCTCATTTCTACGCGTGCTAATATTTATAACTTGAATATTGTTTACAAGTGGTTCGATTGATTGACTTTAGGAATGATTAATAGATTATCTTTGAATGATCAACTGAATGTGAAAGAACGGTTCATTATGTGAACTCGGTTGAGTACTGTTTTGTTTATATAACCGAAACTTCTCATTTTCGATGTAAAAAGAAAAATCAGTTTAACGGTACATACAATGTTCAATTTGCTGGAAGTATAGCCAAGGTACAGACACAGATTGAATTTAAATAATTTAAGTAGTTAAACTTGTCTATTTATTTAATTAAGTAATATTAATTATAATAATAATAATGACAGTCAAATGTTCGTGTTTCACTTGGTGAATAAGGAAAATGTATTTTTGGTGTAGGCTGTTCGTATTCACGTAAAACAAAAAAAAAACAAAAAAAAACTGAGAAAAATTACGGTTTTATAGGAAATTCTTTCTAGCAATTAATACTTATTGTAAATTTATTGTAAGAGTGGGGAAAACACGAAAATACGTAATAAATAAGCGAGATAAATAAAACCGAATGTGTGAAATAGTCCGTAAAAAGTATTTGCAATAATCTTGCATTCCTTTTCTACATTTCGTTTTTTAGTATTCGAAAATGTTTGGAATTGCAATGGACTGTGAACAATCATTTGACATAAAATTTATTTGCTTATTGTATTTTAGTGCTAACGTTATTAGTAAGCCGATAGCATTTTATTAATTTATTATGTCTATTACGAGAATTCCAATGGTTGCCATAAATAAAATATTAAACAGAATTCTATTATCGTACTTTACCACAATAATATCACATTGAATTATTTAATGAAAACGAACTTATTTTTTTTGTATTACTAACATCGTTACAGCACCACATTTTTTCTCTCGAAGTTAACAGTTATTCTTTTAATATCCATAAATTAATAAGTTTCCTTCACTCACAGATAAGTCACGAATAAGCAATTATTGCAAATACTTCAATTTTTTTCTTTGTTAATCATAAAAGTCTTTATTTGAAAAGGATTTTTCTAAATCCCAACAAACTGGTTATTATATATTTTTTTTAAGATTATCATAATTAATTATAATAGAGTGATCAGTTAAATGAGTGCGCTATTTTTTCGTTAACAAAAATATCCTTGATTTATTGCAATTTAAATTTTAAATTGCATGCATTTATTACAAAGATAAAACGTATTTTCATAGGAGAAACTTACAAAACGGGTTCGAAGTCTCGAATCCTTATTTATACAGGTAACGTAATAATTACGCGATACGTTTCTTGTATCGGCAACGTTGCCGCTATTAAATCATCATTATAATTTATTTTTGAAATAGAAAAATGGCATTTAGAAGACACGAGAACAAAAGTCAATGACTTCAAAGTATGATTAAAGTGATAAGAATGAACTTTTTTAATTTTGTGCGCAAGTTATCGTTTCTGGTACAAAATGTACAGTATATTAAGTGTTTGAAAATTCTAGGCGAAGCTCTGAATAAACAACGAAATACGAAACAAACGATTCCGTTTACAATTACAATCGGACTAGTAACCTCTGTATCTAGAGACAAGTACAATTAACACGAAACAAAATTAAATAAACAAGAGAAAGATTTAATTCTGTTTGGTTTCTTTTATTTCGAAAATACTGTCGTCTAAATCCCATGAAAGATGCGTCCATAGATTGTTATCAACTTCATTTAAAATATCTTTTTGTATTCAGTGATCAGCGTACCTTTTTTAATAAAAGCATATCCTTTCATTACAAAGTTGTGTAAAAAGAAGTCACAGCATTGAAGCATTTATTGATCTTTTTAATAATAATATTCTATTCTGTATACAAAAACCTACAACGAACTATATATGTTTGAAAATAATCACACTTTTATTTCTGCAGTCGTAGGTAAAATAATTTGTGATACCTTGCATGTTGTTGTTTGCGTATACAGAATCAATCTGCAATTGCTAGTTCATTCATACTATCCTCTCTTCGCAGTTCCGACTCATAAATAAACTTCATTCTTCTTTCCCCCATTCCTCCGACACGTACGTCATTAAATCAGTGACGCTTGCGAATTCAACTCTGCTCTCGGCGACACGAGAATCCTTGTTAGGGGCTCGAACGATTGCTTGAAACTCTCCAAAGGTTGGAGATCCCATACATTTCCATATAATATAAGACCATAAACTAACACCACCAATCGCGCATACAGAGCCCCAAAGGAAAGCTCTCCTGGCAAGAGATATCGGGGATTCTAGAAACTCCTTCCCTCCCAAAAGTCCCTTTTCAAAACTCTTTGCGTCTTCTTTTTTGGATATTCCTAGGGCATTGAAAAATCCGCCAATAGCCGACATTCCGGCTATTCCAGTTAAAAATATTGCAGCTGAAATATCGATAACTAATTAGAAATATATTACTTTTTTGTTCTAATAAATGAGAGAAAACGAGAGGTGTACTAAAATTTTAAAAGCACGGATACTCTGTACCAGCGCTTAGAAATTTTTGTGTCAGAATTTCTTTTTTATGCGAATCAAGAATCGAAATTTTGAATTAAGTTAGTTGTTAGTAAATTTAGCCAATTAAAATTATTTCTTTTGCTTTTTTCGAACTGTTATGGTAAGCGAAGAGTCACTGTTTTTATACTTATTATAGTGTAATATTTTCATATTAATTACAATATTTAAGAAATTATAATTATAAACCCACTGAAATTGGAGATCACCTGAATACTTATTTTATTTTAAAATTTATTATTTTCGTAATATGATACTTACCTATTACATTAGAGTTATCTTTCTTACTTTCTGTCTCAGACATGATTATTATTTTTATACTACAATAGAATATACATTTTTAAATCATCGACAAATTGAAAAAATCGTCATACGAATTATCCGAAGTTATACATTGTTATGGTTAGGTCAGGTTAGGTTATACCAATTATACACATGGCCATCAACGTGAACCATAGATTTTTATAAAATAGATACGAAATTTATGGCAAATAATGTATAAAACGATATGTTTTTACGTATGATTTGATACAAAAATATATTATACGAATTTTATATAATTCAATTTTAGTTCGACTGCTATAATTAATAAGTTTATAAAAATGAATCACGGAGAATGTTTATAATTGTCGAACTAAAATTGAATTATATAAAATTCGTATAATATATTTTTGTATCAAATCATACGTAAAACTTGTATAAACATAAATTTTCATACGAATGCTCCTTTCATATACCAAACAGCGCACCAGCGTGCATCAGCGCACCTGCTAGCAGTTCGACGTATTACACGTTTTAAATCGTATGATCGTAACATTCGCTTCATTTGCTTTGATTTGCTTGGAGAACTTGGAGGTCCTGATTTTAACTGGTTTTAACAGCAAGAAGAAGAAAGCAAGATGAGTATAAATGATACACGGATTGGAATAAAGGACAAATATCAGCATATACAATCAGCTAGCATATTTTGATGAAACATCATTCTACCAAATTCTAATTTTTGTTTTTTTAACTTACATAAGCAAATTGCGGCCGGTCGTATTTCGTTTTTTCTAACAAAAGAGGCCACTTTTCAAATCATTCAAATGGTAAAGGTTGCAAAACATCTGTAGCAACAGGTTGTGATATTGTCTATAGCTTGGCAGTATTTATCACAAGTTCACAAGTCGCAATGGTACTTTGATATTTATTTGTATCATTATCAGTTGTTATACATAGTTCTTTTGATTTATCACATTACTGATCAAGTCATCGTGATAAGTTACAATTACATAAAGAATACGCGTGTGCATTTTAGAATCAATTCAATCATGATCAATCATAATGTGGAACATATATATATGTATAATATGTATGTTGCAATCGACAATGTCTATTATATTTTCGTGTAGAATTTTATAAATAGGTATATAATAATGCTTTTGTAATATATAATTCTTTAATAATGATGTTTCCATCAGTTTGTAGAATAACAAGCAATAAAACTTAACTAAAAACATATATCAAACATATTCGTAAATCTGTGGTAACTTGATCCATTCAAAATTCAAACTTAACCCATACAACCTACGCCGGTCCACACTTACGCATGTGTGTAAGTGTAAGTAATTACATACATACTATGCTATTGAATTGAGGTTTCTCAAATCCGAGCCCGATAAAAACAGTTCAGCTTATTTAAAAATTTATATTTTGCAGGAAAACTCTTTTAAGGATGCTCTCTTCTTTTAAATGAATTTCATCGTAATTAATTTGTAAGGATATTTTATTTGTTTAATGTTTGGAAATCTATAGAAGAAAAATGACGGAAGGTACGATGCGAGAAATATTTTAAATACAGTTGACTTTCAACATTTTTAGTGTACAAATATATAATAACGTATAATTTAATTCTCTAAGTATTTTTGAAAATAAAAACGAAGAAAAAATATTCATTGGAATAAATATAAATTGAAATATTACAATTCTATGTTGAATATTTTTTAAATTGCATTACATTTATTAATATTGAATTTTAATAACATCGAAATACTTTTTGTTACAGGTGACGTAAAACATAACATTGATAAATTGCTAGAAGAATTGAGGTTTGCTGTAAAGTCAGAAAAAGAGATTGAATACATTACCAGAATTTTGGATGCCATTGTCGTCGTTAGTCAAACTTCCATCGAAGGTATTGATCAATTTTTCTTTCTTGATCATGTATATGTATTAAAAATTAACGATGCCTTTTTCTGTTAAAAAGCTACAAAGTTCACGATAGACGATGTCTTTGTAACTCTGCTGCGTCATGAATCTAAAGAGATTATTGCCAAAACTGCCAAAGCGATCGCTGAGATTGCTAAAACTGACAATGGAAGAGAGGAATGTGCTAATGCAGACTTAGTAACAGCGTTAATAGATCTGTTAAAAGCTGACAGTGTTGACGTATTGGTACAGACTTCCAGAGCTTTGGGAAATATTTGTTACGAGAATGGTAGGGAGCTTTAATCCCTAATGATCTCAAATTTTATTTATGTATGTAGTTAACATTGTAATACAATATTAGAAATAATGAAATGAGAAAGTAATACATAGAAAGTTACTAATTTCTTAAATTTCAGTGCGAGTTCTAAAAAATATTTCTTAGGATACAAACTCTTTACTTTACAATTTAAACTGCATCATAGTGACAAATTTTATTCATTTAAAATCTTATTACAGAAAACGGTAAGAAATTTGTTGAGGATAAAAATGGGTTAACATCTATTCTATCTGTGTTGGAAAAAAGCGTTGCTTTGAAAAATGAAGAAGGAGCGCCATTCCTTCGTAATGTTGCCACAGGTTTTTTAATAAACTTCCTCGGCGATCAACCGTCTCTTCATAAAGAGGTACACGATTTTCAGTATCTTATAATATGCTAGTGCATTGGTGACAACACTGTTCGACAAATTTTGACTTTTTTTCGATTTTGTAAACTTGAATAAACATTTCTT
This sequence comes from Perdita meconis, assembly GCA_030770465.2. Lineage (NCBI taxonomy): Eukaryota > Metazoa > Arthropoda > Insecta > Hymenoptera > Andrenidae > Perdita > Perdita meconis. Next base: position 4,895,987 of record JASKOS020000006.1, on the reverse strand, counting down.
ATAGATTTCGACGTGCTGAATCCGAATCTGCAAACCGTTTTTTCTCCAGAACGTACAGTTTTTGAAAAAATCAATTTTGAAAAAAATGACAAATTTTCAACTTTGGAATTTTTTTGTGCTTTTACCGTAATAGTTATTTAGTTGCTCTTGGCACGAAATGATTCTGTGGACTCTCCCGAATAAAATGATATAAATAGTTATTAGATTCTAAGCATCGAAATAGGTTTAAATAACAATTAAAGTGAAAAGGACACCCAAAACGCACCCATTTTTGCTGATATTTTTCACTTTATTTCAAAAAATAAGAGTCTAGGAGGAAACTTGATCATACCACGCGATAGAGCAAACCTTTCCACTAAGGAAAGCATCAGGCGAATTTTCAAAATTATTTTTGTTTTCAATATAGAAATAAAATAGTTTGGCGAAACGCGTGGCGGCGACAGTGGTACTCAATGACGGCGACGCTAAACGGCTGACGAAGCGTCCTCCCGCGCGCCGCCGTCATTGAGTACCACTGTCGCCGCCGCACGTTTCGCCAAACTATTTTATTTCTATATTGAAAACAAAAATAATTTTGGAAATTCGCCTGATGCTTTCCTTAGTAGAAAGGTTTGCTCTATCGCGTGGTATGATCAAGTTTCCTCCTAGACCCTTACTTTTTGAAATAAAGTGAAAAATATCAGCAAAAATGGGTGCGTTTTGGGTGTCCTTTTCACTTTAATTGTTATTTAAACTTATTTCGATACTTAGAATCTAATAACTGTTTATATCATTTTATTCGGGAGAGTCCACAGAATCATTTCGTGCCAAGAGCAACTAAATAACTATTATGGTAAAAGCACAAAAAAATTCCGAAATTGAAAATTTGTCATTTTTTTCAAAATTGATTTTTTCAAAAACTGTATATTCTGGAGAAAAAACGGTTTGCAGATTCGTATTCAGCACGTCGAAATCTATAAGAAACATTTATTCAAGTTTACAAAATCAGACCCGTGTTGAACAGTGTAATTTGTTAATTAATCTGTGACTTTCTTAGGTATTGAGAAGAGATGCTATACCTATTGTATGCAGTATGTTGGAAATGGATGGTATTAAAGGCGAAGAAGCAGCAATGCACGTTCTCTTGATACTGGGAACATTGAATGACACTAGCATAGTGTTCTTAGATAAAAGACTCGCAAAGATCCTGGTAAACATTTTAACCAGCGACGCGTCGTCCGAACTCTCTATAATGTGTTTAGAGCTTCTTTACGGTCAAGCAGAAGACGGTATGATAATTACGTGCTTCGATTTTCTCTTTAATTTTCAATCTACGATGCGGTTTAATTTTCAGAGAGCGTCAAATTAATATTAGCAGAAGAAGGTGTTTGCGAATTGTTGCTAAAGCTTTTGGAAAAGCACAGTCCATATTGTACAAATGACGAAACGAAATCAATGATAAAAATCGCTTGCGATTTAATCGTTCTTATATTAACCGGAGGTACGTTCAAAATGAATTCTTAATCATTTAACGACGTTGCTATATATTATATTGTATTTTCAGATGAAAGTATGAATTATCTGTACAACAATAGTAACGGTGCCGCGTATAACAAGCTGGTTCAATGGATTGAAAGCAAAGACAAGGATTTACAAATCACAGCGGTATTAGCAATGGGCAATTTCGCCCGCAGCGACGCCCATTGCAAGCTTATGGTCGCGCAAGGCATTCATCGTAATCTCCTCGCACTGCTCGAGAACAATAATACAGATACCGCTGATATAAGCTTTCAGCATGCTTTGCTCAGTGTTCTGAAGAACCTTGTTATTTCTATAGATAATAAGCCCATAATATTGAAAGACGGATTGTTAGATGTTTTGTATTCAATGCTAAATGTTTCACGGTTTCCTGTAATTTTTAAACTTTTGGGTACAATGAGAATCGTGATTGATGGTCAATGTAAGATTCTGTGATAATGAATTTTATTTTCTCTTTAGCATCTCTTGAAATGTGTTTAATTTTCAATTCACGAAATTGTAGGCGAAGCAGCCGTAGAGTTAGGTAACAGAGCAGATTTAATAAAAAGAACAGTTGAATGGTGTAATGTTAAGGAGCATCTTGGAGTTCAAGGAGAAGCAAATCGTTTGCTAGCTTGGTTGATTAATAATAGCAGGTAAATTAATATTAATAAATATTTCGAATAATGAGAACGTAAGAATATTAATAATTTTCATGTTCGAATTAGGAACAAGGAAATCGCGCTTTTGATGATAGAAAACGGAGCAGTGGCGCACTTAGTCAATATGTTAACAGTGCAGCATGTTCTAATGCAAAATGAAGCTTTAGTCAGCTTAATAATATTGACTACAACTTGTTTAGTTGAATGTGAAAAATCCTTTCTCGAAGCTGACATTGGAGACAAAATTTCTACACTCTTTGGTAAAATAGACAGCGCTGACGCACCGATTTTGCATAATGTTTTGACTCTTTTGGATAATATGATTAATTCAGGTATTTCTTAACTACATTTTTTTTACCTTACATCTATATAAAATATCTATTTATATTTCAATTTCAGACGCATTTCGAGAACATCTTGAAAAAACCAAGTTAAAAACGTTATTACAAAATGTGACCCAAATAAACGCAACGCATCAGACGAAGTTGCAGAAAATTTTGGATAAACTTAATTAAAATAATAAAACAATATGGAAAGTAAACGTACATGATTTTTTTGTAAGGTATGAACATGAGTAATATAAGAGAATATAATTATATAATATATAAACTTTTGTATGTGTTAATCCATGTTCCTTATAAACCTCTTCCGTATTTATTTCTCCATGTAACAACAGCTTTACAATTTATTATTTTTACAAACGTATGTATAAAAAAAACTTGGATATTATAGATCTAACAGTCTTATTTATTGTATTGAAGTACGATTCAAAATTGCTTCAAAATATATATTCACTTTTGCTGAAATAAACAAATTTCAGTTTCCTTTAATTTTCAAGTCCGCGAAATAGCAGTGTGATCAAATTTCTTCATCAGTTTGTTGAATAAGAATGTTTAACAAACTTTTTAATAAGGGATTCGTGAACGATTTTGAACTCTTTGAATTCGACTCTTGAAAATATCGCTATTGTTTTTTAAAGTCTTCGCAGAGTGTCCGGTGCTGTTTTATCTGAGTTCAAGTCTATTGCTTTTGTTCCTTGAACTGATTCGATCTTATATTTGATTAAATTCTTACGTGTTAATGATTTGAAGTACGTGGTTCGCGATCGGTCCACGAAGCGAAAATGGCGCCTCGATCAATTGGGCTGCCACGTAATGTTGTGTGTCGCGTCGACGAGGTACGTCTCTTCGACAATTAACGGCAAATTACACCGTAAAAAGTGCAATGCACGTCTCCTGGTGCAGTGGAGTCTAAACTTTTGTTTATTTTTGCCGCGATAACCTCGCCCAAAAGGTAAGAAAGTGTCCCGCGAAAGGGAAAGCCAACGAGAAAGTTTCCTTCGTAGCACTTCAATCGACGTAAAGTTTTAACCTTTCGTACTTTTCCTTCATCTTAATCTTTGAAAATACGCGCAACCACTTCCTCACGTTTTTTTTCTCGTGAATCCTGAATTGCAGATTTCGTTGTCTTCTATTCGTTCATGTTTCACCTTGACGAATAATTCTGTGTTTATTTGTCACGTAGCTGTTGCGTTTTATTGGCATTTTACTTTATTTACCGATTCATTATTTCTCTTTCTATTTCTGACGCAAATATTGTTTTATTAGTTTCTTTCGCACAGTTTATGGTAATGTTTCAGTGCTGTTCTTGTCAACATTCTTCGACTTTCGTTTTGTCTCGAATGATTAAATCAATTTGCAGTGCTCATCTTTGACACAAATAATATGTTTTGAAGCTCTACTGTAATTCATAAGCATCAACTGTCAAATATTATAAATTCATATCGCGTTACAAAATCATAAAACTTGGCTTTCAGTGTTTTACAAACCTTGAAGCATTCGTTATTGAATAACCTATTTTTTAGATTGACAGTAAAGTGTTATAATTTCTTTTCCTTCTTTTGAAATAAAATGTATTTTTCAATACCATGAATACGATTTAAGTACCTATTCGTGTTTGTTATATTTTTCCGAAAAATTATAAATTAATTTTTACGTTAAATTATGTTAAAAAGTAATTAAATATATTCTTAAGCTCATTTCTCTAGAAACTTAAATTTATGTTATAAACTAATGAATTTATAAAGGTTTGACATTTGTTTTATATTTTTTAGTCATTATTGCTGTTTCAATAGATTCAATTTTATCATAGACGTCGGTCTAATTATTTTTGTTACAATAAATCAAAGTTAACATCTTATATCGGACAAATTAAGTAAAGAATTTTAAAATGCAAAAATAGAGGTAATATGTAATTTTATATGTATAAAGTGTTTGTTAACAGGTGGAAGAAAATGTAAGAAGTGAAATCAGAAATAATAGAACAGCGTGTATAGCTTTGTTTTATAGTTATTAACATTTGGAAACTTAGGTGAAAATAGTTTGAAACGCAGTAATATGCCTAATATTTTCTACAACATATAATTACATTTATATATTACGTATGCACATGTTTATTAACATTATTATGTAAATTACAGGATTTCAGACAATTTTCATTAGAGTAGAATCACTCTAAGCATTCTTTTACTTGTTTCTGAGCACCTTGTATATTTCAATTCTCTTTAAATTCACTGTAAAATTGTAATTGTTTTTCTAATTATTTAAGATTATTCTCATAATTTTCTCTCATTCTCATCTTTGACAAGATAAAAATGAGTCATCCAATGCATGAATTATTCTTGAAACCTGTTTACTGTACTCTGTAAACTTGTTACTGATAACTTGTAATACTATAACAAGTAAAATTTATACTTATACGTAGATGCTCCATGGTCTTTATGTGTAGATATTTAAAGTCCGATTGACTCATATCTGGTTAGGTATGCTTTTTTTTTGTAATGTATAAGGAACAAATTCGTTATATATTAAAGTTAAGTTGCTTCAAATTACATATTGCAAGTAATGCGTATTTTGTAATCACTATGCATCTATGCAGGATCATTTTAACTTGTGCTATAAATAAATAAACAAGTTATTTATATTATTTATTACGTATGTGATTCTTTTGCTAAAAAATTTGTTCTCTATATTAATTAAACTGAATCACATTTTTATTGTATAATTATAGACAGTAAATGACTGTTTCAAACTATTTTCGTTAAAAAAGGAAGAACAAATTTATTGTTCCCTGTAATTGTTTTGAAAAGACAAGCTTTTCAAATGTATTTAAATTCGTAAAATAAAATCTCATCACTGTTTTTCGATTCTTAATTTGTACTCTGTTTTAATATTTTTAGCGACGTTTGGAAAACAGTGATATTGATATGTCTCAACCAACAGACTATCAGTATCATTCCTATGGAAATGGGGGTAGTGCAAAAAGTGGCGGCCTCCCTCAAATGGTAAATGGACAGGCAAGTACAACACGCCATAATGGCATGCCGGCACCAGGCTACAGTTTCACTGGACAGAGAATGGTACGATTTTCTTGACTGTTTCTCACACCTTTTGATGTACATGTTTGAATTATATTGCTTCTGTTTTTAATTTATTTTCAAAGACTCTCAATTTATTTGTACAGTTTATTTGTAAAGAAAATGCGTTTTATTGTATTTCAACATTTTCAAATTTAAGGTAAACAAATTGTTCGTGTTTTAGTATCAAAATCCATCGCCGAATCCGACTAGCACAACAAATTCAATGAGTATGCCGCCACATCCAATGAATATGCCCCCAAATTCAATGGGTATGCCACAGAATTCGGTGGGTATGCCGCCGAATTCAATGAGTATGCCGCCGAATTCAATGAGTATGCCGCCGAATTCAATGAGTATGCCGCCGAATTCAATGAGTATGCCGCCAAATTCAATGAGTATGCCGCCGAATTCAATGAGTATGCCGCCGAATTCAATGAGTATGCCACCGAATTCAATGGGTATACCACAGAATTCGATGGGTAGACCACAGAATTCGGTGGGTATGCCACCAAATTCAATGAACAAACGGTATCCCGAATCGTATCCGGATCAAATGAATCAGTTGAATAATCAGATGAACACTATGTCTGTTACACAAGGTGGATATAGTAAAATATGGGTGAGTAATTAGAAAACTATTTTGTAATGATGATTTAGTTTTGTCGAAAGTTTTTGTCTATTTTTTAAGACGAATTTTATTTACTGTCATTCATTTAACTTCTGCTGTTTTATATCTAGGGAGAGGAAAGTTTCGACCTCTTACAGAGTAGACATATTTTACCTGCGGGAAAGGTAGAACCACCAAAGATCAAACTTCATCAAGAATTTTTAGATAATGTTAATTGTAGTCCTGAGTAAGTATTTTTCCCCAAAAAATTCAAAGTCCAGTGATTAATCATGATATTTTGTTCGTTTGATTTATTCGTTTGTTTTCTCTTTCCAGTATTTTTCGTTGTACACTTACGAAAATTCCGGAATCGAATTCTTTACTGCAGAAATCTAGATTACCTTTAGGAATTTTAATACATCCCTTCAAAGACCTTAATGTACGTAAAATAATATTTAGTACGTATTTAAAATGATAAACTTAATTGAACGGTCGACGTAATAAATTATTCTGGTACTTTCAGCATTTGTCAGTAATACAGTGCAGCACAATAGTGCGGTGTCGTGCGTGTAGAACGTACATCAATCCTTTTGTATACTTCAGCGACTCGAAAAGGTGGAAATGCAATCTCTGTTACAGAATAAACGAGCGTAAGTACGAATTTGCGAGATGCTCAATCTCCCCGTTTATTTCGAAAAGTAAATTATCATAATATTTTCAAACACAGTACCAGAAGAGTTTCAATTCGACCCTGTAACGAAATCGTACGGAGATCCAACAAGACGACCAGAAGTAAGAACGAGTACAATCGAGTTCATCGCTCCTAGCGAATACATGGTGAGAAATTAACGTTTGAAGTTAATTCGTTTACGAAGGAGTAAAATTGAAAGGTGCAAACAGTTTAAATGACAAATATGTTTAAGCTACGCCCACCACAGCCAGCTGTGTATCTGTTTGTTTTGGATGTGTCGCGATTGGCAGTAGAAAGCGGTTACCTGAGCATAGTATGCAACGTAATATCAGAAGAATTGTCAAGGCTGCCAGGCGACGTTAGAACGCAGATCGGATTCTTGGCAGTAGATTCTGCGATTCATTTCTTCTGCATACCGGACAATGTGATACAGCCCCAGGAGATGATTATGCTTGACATAGACGGTAAAATTATACGAGCCTGATATATAAATACGATGGCACTTTGTATGGTAGATTAAAGTAAAAATTTATTCATTGTCAAACAAAAATCTTCACGGAACCACGGATGGTTAAAATTAGAATGTCAGAGATACAAGGATTTCGTAATAATAATAATATTTACGGGAAATCCCTTTAGTCTACAGATAGACATTGATGGTGTAAATACATATGAATTACATAAAGACGCATCAGATTAGTTTACGCATTAAAGTTCTGAGTTCTCGGTATTTTGCGAAGTTCATTTAATGAGATAGAAAACAGATCTATGTCTGTCATATGGGTATTAGCAGTACTCATAGCTCTGTTTATGGGGTCAACACATGTTGGACTGAAGGTCGGTAATCTTGGATAAAACAAATCACACTTGCGAAATCGTCTTGGAGGCGCATAGAATTCAATTCTTTCAAGAAGTTCAGGACAGTTTATATGACCATTAATCAATTTGTGAAAGAAAATTAGATCAGCAATTGTTCTTCGTTCAACTAATGTACGTAGTTTTAACGATTCAAGGTGTCTGTCATAGTCATGATCCGTGATACTCATGGGATTACCAAATATGCGTGCCACAAGTCTTATAAACTGATGCTGAACTCCTTCAATGAGAGTGTCGTATATTTTATGGAGGGGATTCCAAACAACCGACGCATACTCAACATGAGGGCTAACGATCGAAGCGTACAGCAGCATAAGGGATTCTTTATTTTTGAAATATTTTGCAAATCTAGAAATGTATCCTAACACTATACGCTTTATTCACCGACGAATTGTAGTAATGATTCCTATAGTTCAGACAAGGCGAAAAGGATACTCCTAGATCCTTAATTTCATCTACTTGCTTAAGTATATTACCATGTATTTCATAAGAAAACAGTATAGGATTACGAGAGCGAGAAGCTCTCACTGCTACACACTTCGAGATATTAAGCCTCATGTTGTTTCTAATACACCAATCTCCAAACCTGGTCAAGTCAGACTGAATATCACGCGCATCTTGTAAACTCTGTGTTTTCTTGAATATTTTTAAATCATCAGCAAACAGTAGAAAATCAGCATTTGCAAAAGTATTACACAGGTCGTGATTAAAAATAATAAATAATGTTTGGCATAGAAATTATTTAATTTCCATATGCAGAGAAATGTAATCTGATTAATATTTTTTGTGCAGACGTATTTCTTCCATGTCCAGAAAATTTAATAGTCAATTTGAAGGAACGCGAGGAACTAGTTCGAGATCTATTGGTCCAATTACCCACGAAATTTCAAGGCACTCATGACACGAATAGTGCTTTAGGAGCAGCATTGCAAGCCGCGTATAAACTTATGGTAAATACCACCGAATTAACTAAAGTCATTGAATAATAAATCAAACTTCATTAATCCGTTATCTCGTTTTAGTCACCAACCGGCGGACGCATGACCGTCTTCCAGACCTGTTTGCCGAACGTGGGACCCGGATTATTACAGGCGAGAGAAGATCCGAACACAAGGGCGAGCAAAGACGTACCACACTTGAATCCGGCTACAGACTTTTACAAGAGATTAGCATTGGACTGCAGCGGGCAACAAATCGCAGTCGATTTATTCCTGTTAAATAGTCAATATTGTGATTTAGCCACATTGTGTACGTATTCATTTCCTTCGATTCGCTTCTTGGGTTTGCATTAGGGTCATTCCACGCGAACTCGGACAATTTTTTGGAGTAACATCTCGGATTTTGCTGAATTTTGGATACGTTCTAGTTTTTTGGGGATATATAAACGTGTGCGAAAGGATTTTCGAAAATTTTTTAAATTGTGGATTTTACAGCTCTTTGAAGTTTAGTGTTCACTTTTTTTCTATCAATTTTAGCTCTTAAACTAGCAAACTGATAAAAATATGCTTTTGGTTACTTATAGTAAAGGGATAGGAGTATATAATAAAAATTGTTTCAGTTCAGAAAATAATTTTTTTAACCATTTATTTTGCAATTGTTTTAAACAAATGCAATTTTCACACAGAGGGGCCAATTTGAAACATTTTCAAAAATCCTTTCGCACACGTTTATATACCCCCAAAAACTAAAACATATCCAAAATTCAGCAAAATCCGAGATGTTACTCCAAAAAGTGTCCGAGTTCGTGTAGAATGACCCATTATGCATTACAGTATGCATTAAATACGATGAAAAAAAAATCGAACAGGAAAGACCTTTATTTTACAGCTGGCATGTGCAAATTTTCCGGAGGATGTATATACCATCTTCCTTTATTCCGAGCTTCGAAACCTCAAAATGCAGACGTTCTTGACAAAATGCTGAGACGTTATCTTACGAGAAAGATTGGTTTCGAATCGGTGATGAGAATACGGTGTACGCGTGGTTTGAGCATTCACACTTTCCATGGAAACTTCTTCGTGAGATCGACCGATCTTCTCAGTCTGCCTAACGTCAATCCTGATGCCGGTTTCGGAATGCAAATTTCTATAGAAGAGAACCTTACGGACGTTCAAAACGTCTGTTTCCAGGCAGCTCTACTTTATACATCGAGTAAAGGTAATGCGTAAAAGATTTTTAAACAACTATTTTTAATACTGGGTCATTCCATGCGAAAACGGACACTTTTCGGAGTAATATTTTGGATTTTGTTCAAATTTGGATATGTTATAGTCTTTAGGGGCACCTAGATGTATCTCGAAGGATTTTTCAAAATGTCAAAAAAATGTCGATTTTACAGCTCTTTAAAGTTTGATTTTCCTTCAAAAAATTGCATCTAAACTACAACGATGTTGTACTTCCGTTTCAGGTGAAAGAAGGATTAGAGTTCACACATTGTGTCTACCAGTAGTGTCTACTTTATCAGATGTTCTTCATTCCGCTGACCAACAATGCATAATAGGCCTAATTTCTAAAATGGGTAAGGCCCACGAGTAACAAAACACTCGTATCGAAGTTCGAACTTCGCGTTTCCTTATTCCGTTTCACTAATTGTTTCCATTTACATTTCCCTAGCTGTAGACAGATCTCAACAGTCTTCTTTATCCGATGCAAGGGACGCATTGATAAACGTGGCCATAGACGTGTTATCAGCCTACAAAATGACTCAGTCGTCAAGTATTGGCGGGCTTCTTGTTCCGGGAAGCTTGAAATTACTGCCCCTTTATATTATTTCTTTGCTCAAATGTGTAAGTTATTACGTCGAATAGTTTTCTTCGATGATTCCTCGAGTTTAAGATTAACCATCGGGCACTCGCGCGCGTGTACGGAGTACACGCATCTTGGTTTTTGGTGGAAATAGCCACTGTATCCAAAAACTACTGTCCCGACACCTCATGGTATTCCTTCCGTATGTTATTAACCTTCTTAAAATATCAGTGTGTACATTTTATTGAAAGCCATTCCGGTTTATTGGGGATTCTGTACTTGGGCAATCGAGAGCGCTCTGGACCGAGATTTATGCTCAAACGGTTCATACCAGTTTATGATTGTTAGATATTGACTAGCTATTCTTATAATACAAGTGATGGGAGCTTTTTCCAAAATTATTGTTCGCTGGCATCGGCGGACTTCTAAAGCGTTACCAAGAACCGAGAGATTCGCCGAAAGGGTTCTGGCGGCGCGACGCGGTGGTCGGACTCGATCCTGATCGTAAAATTATGGAATCTGCATCAACGCAAATAAACTCATGTTTATTATAAGTCGACTGCGGATTCCTACACATTTACAGTAAATGTGAATTTGCAAAAATCACATTTTCTAATGATACGTCCCCGTGCACTCGGTACACGACGCAAGTGCTCGCGATACACAAATAGACGCGAGTGCCAGAAGATTAAATAGAAACTAAGGGGTAACTCGTTCCATTTAGGTTGCCTTCAGATCAGGAATGAGTACGAGACTCGACGATCGAGTCTTTGCGATGTGCCAGCTGAAAACCCTGCCACTGTTTCAACTGATTCAAATGATCTATCCGGACTTATACCCCGTGCATGCACTCGAAGAACGTAATTCAAAGGATATCGATGGAAAGCTCTGTCCGCAACCACCTAGAGTACAGCTCTCCGCTGAGCACGTTCACTCGAGAGGCGCCTTCCTAATGGACGCCGGCGATCGAATATACATTTTTATCGGCAAAAATATTCATCCCACGTTTTGCATTAACGTACTCGGCGTTTCCGCTTTTTCCTCGATACCGGAGGAACTTGTAAGTTCATTTTTACGTAATTATTCTTACATCAGAATCATGTTATTTTGTGAAATTGCTTTACAACATTTCGAGCGAGTGGATATATTTCGAAGAATGAAACGAAGGTTTTTTTCTGCTTTTTAGTACGAGTTACCAGAAATCGAGTCGGCAGAAAGCGAAAGATTGCGCAATTTTGTATTTAGCTTGCAAGAAGAGAAGCCTTTCCCTGCCTCTGTACAAATCATCCGGTAAAATATTTCTTATGTCTCGCGTGTAACTGCGTGTAATCTAACAAATTATACTTATTTATAGTTTCTGCGTTTTGTTTTTAGGGATGGTAGTCACTTTAGGACGCTCTTTATGGAACGGTTAATCGAGGATCGTTTCGAATCTGCCTTGAGTTATTACGAATTTCTGCAACATCTAAAGACTCAGGTGAAATAATTAATTGAAGCAACTTTTCAAATGAAATGGAAATACGAAGAGGAACATTAACAAGAAAACGCCATTGTTAATTACAGTGAAAGTGTTTAGCAATTGTGAACTGTGTTCAAAAAATGTGAACCACATAAAATAATTGTTTAATCAATTGATTAGAACGGTTTACTAGGGAATATAAAAAACTATATATATGTGTATATATATACATATATATACATATACATATATATGAAACACGCAGATAAGTGTATACGTACATATATATGCATTGTGTATCGTGTATATATACATGTATGCATATATGTACGTATACGTATGTAGGAATGAATGTTATTGTTTTAAGAATGTTAAAGCATTTAAATATAATTGAATTGTAATTATTATTACTATTATTTTATTACTATTATAATGATTATTATAATAATTATTGTTACTCTTATTGGTTGCAATACCTTTTCGGACTCTTGAATTGAACAGTTTTTTTAGCGGCTTTTTTTCGTATATTAAATTTATAGGTTGCCAAAAATTTTGAAGCAATGAAGTACTATTTATCTTACGAAATTTCATAGTATTTCAATTTGAATAATGGCCTGTTTTTAATGTTTTTGATAGCTTTACTCGCGTATTGTGTCAAATTTACAATCTTTTCTGCTTCGAAAGCAAAGTATTTCACAGAACTTTGACACAATTTCCTTTTTAAATTAAATTACCCTTTTCTAATTTATATATTGTAAATGTAATATAGATATTTCTTAAAAGGATTGTTATGTTTTTTCCTTTTAGTTTGATATGATTTTGTAAATAATCTCTATTTTTCGGCCTCGAACGGAAATCCTGCAATTACTTGCAAATCAAACGTATCAATTCCATCATGTAAAGCAATATACTATATATATACACACACACACAGAATATTTCATAAGGTATGGTGTATCCAAAAAAGAAGATATTCCTATGCCTAAAATAAGATAAGTCTTGATCCTCTCAATTCAAACCTATCAATTTTTTAAAATAATAATGATTAAACTTATGTATCTGTGTTCTGCTTTTATTATCAAATGTTTCATCGTAATTTGGAAAAAAAGAATTCCACACGGATGGCTTTTGATTGTCCTTTTAATTTTTAATCTGTGACCAAAGTATTATTAGAATGGTTAAAATGAAATATTTCGAACTTACGTATTTTCCTCGCAAGAATTTTATAGTTATTGAATATACCACTTTTTATGAAGCATTCGGTCCACATGTACAGAATGTCTCAATCAATATGATACAGAAGTATAATTGTTTTCGTAATAATCTTATTAAATGGCTACTTATGGACGAAATAGTTATACTGCAATACAACGTGCTTTCTAACATTTTCAACAGGAATTTCTTTTAGTATTTCATATTTCGTATCAATATTCTATTATAAACAAATAAATTATCAGTAATTATAGCATAAATTTTTTGTTTTCAAATTTACGTCATAAGAAAAGAGTTTTTACGGAAATTTTATAAGGAAAATAACACATTTATCTAATAATTTTATCAGTTACAAATATGGATGATTAAAAAACTTGTCAGTGAGTGATTTTTGGTTTTTTAATAAGACTATTGATGACAAAATTGTACTTGTTTATCACGTTTAATGAGACGTGTTAGGTATACATGTATGTACGTATGTATGTATACATGTGTGTATGATCTACGTGTATATATCTATATGTATATAGACTGACCTCGAATTAACAAAGTGAACGAGATAAATATTTACGAAGAAAACATTTTTTTAGAAATACTATTTGTAGGAATATATTAATTAAAAGAAATTTTACATACTGATGCAGCATCCATTCTATGGCATACATTTCGAAAAATAAAATACATAATATTACAGTAAACAGATTCCCGATTTTAATATCTACACGTAAAGCACTTTTCGTAGTTAATTATCACGTCGTTTTTTTGTTACGTAGTCAGAAATGTGTCAGCATACAATTTACATAGCAGCATACAAGAATTAACTTCAGTCTACGTAAACATATATGTTTCATTAAGAAGATAATAAAACTGAAAAATAATTTTCCAAATTTTTATTCATATTGATATTTAATTTCTATATCAAACTTTTGCTCTTGATTATCTTTTTTGAGGACAAAATTTAAGGAAAACTGCCTGCTTACAAATGCAAGTCAATAACCCGGTATACTATTTGTTTTTAATTTTAAACACAATCTAGAAAATGTTGACTACTAATATACGAATTATGAATATTAGAAATAAAAATATTTTCTACTGTTTTATATATATTTATTTCGTACTAAAAATATACAGGTTAAGTATACAGATTTCTCTTTTAAGTACTGGGTGTAAAAAAACAACGTTAATATTGATATTAAATAATAGGTAAACGAGGTAATGTAAAATTGTGTATGATTCATAAAAAATTACGATTGTACAGTAGTGAATTGAAAATGTATCAAAGGCAAAGAGAGAAGGATGAACTTTTTTTTCATTTGAAAGAGGGACTAATTTTGAGAATGGCATTGTTTTATTTATTGCACTCAGTATACGAGATATTTTACAACGCTTTACAGTTTACAGCATCGTGTTATTGAATAAAAAGGGAAGAAATCCTCCCCTATCCTATAAATCCGTTATTAATTAACTATAATTAGATAGTTTCGGACTTCACGTAACTTATTTACATAAATATGTAGATACAATCTAGTAAATCGTCTGCGACTACAAACAGTGTCTTGAGCAACAATAGTATGACTGTCGTATGACCACACATTGTTGAACATATTATATATATTGTACATGTACATGAATGTCCTATATATTTTGCTTCGTTAATTCGAGACAAGTCTATGCAGAAAAATCGACGATTTATAAAGATATCATTTCTTGTACCACTCTAATGCTGCCATATAAAGAAGTTGTATGTACTTGAAAAACCGAAATTTCGCATATGGATTCTCGAAGAAATTCTACGTCCATGTGAAGAAAACAGGGGTAAAAGGATAATGTAAATCGTTCAGATTTTCGAATTATATTATAAACGGTGCAAAAATAAAATACTTAATACCGTGGCACAGTTCGAAAATTTTCTTCGTCGTTTACTAAAAATACTAACCTTTTTGCGTTTAAAGTAAATCCTGGACCTGTACTACCGAACCGAGTCCGTTCAATATGGTTCAATACGGTTCAATACCTGCAAGCTGAAGATAGCGATTTTTTGATGGTTGATTAGGTTTCTCGGTCGAATCGAATACGAGAAGAACGAATCGAGAGTAAACAAGAAAAGGCGACAATAGCGATAAGCCGGTGCAAGGAACGGGTTATACGTGTAATTGAAAATTTACTTTTTTCACTGTGTAAGACTTTATTAATGAGAATAATATCAAACCTGACTTCGTATTGTTTCGAACTATCTAGATTTAGATATTAAATTATTTTTTATTTCACTAATCGATGTGTTCTGTTTTTATTTTACACATTGTAAACGCACTTTGAGGAATCCGTTGAACGAACTTCTGTTTTGAATGGCTCGTTCAGAACATTGACTTCCTTACTGGGATCACTGGGATGTGCTATTCGTCAGCAGACCGTTGCTCTGTCTCGTTTGTCTTCGATGCGTTTTGCTCGTACGGTTTAACCATAAAAACCAGTCAAGCCGAAATTCGCTACATTCTTCTTTTCAGGAAAAAATTCAGTCCACTCGATTTAGTTTCACGTAGTAAATGACTATAGTTATAATATTCTTGCCTGCATGAAGGAAATAGAATCATCTATATATGTATATTTCATATTTACTTTGCTAAAGAAATATTCTTTAAACTTGAATTTACATATTATTGAATTGAATATTATTGAAAGCAATAATATCTGAACAATAATGTAAACACGTAAGAAGATATCGGTTTCTTATTCCGCGATGAATTCCTGTGAAAAATAATAAATAGCGATGGTAAATATTACGGTTTATATAAAAATTAATTTTTTGGAAAACTGGTTTTCGAATTCCAACAATAAAAAAATATTTACAGCTATTTAAATATTGTTTTTTAGTTTATTTAATATTTGTAAAACTATAACAGTATAACAAAATGAAATAATGTACTTTAAAAAAACTAAAGTAACTGAAATTCTTACAATTTTTCAGATTCTATACGGTGAATAATTCAATTATTATGAACACTGCATAATTTTATCGCACTTTCTTGAAATTTTAACATATATTGAAAATTCGGATTACATATTTTTTCAGGCTCTAAATAAAATATCTCTAAATATAATCTATAAATTGATTTTTTTATGGCTGTTTTCACTATAATACAATTATAGTATTATAATTGTGCTCAAAGTTTCCTAATATAGCCATTTGTCGCTAAATTGGCGGCAAATTGGTAGTAGATTTAAACAGACCTTGCCATCAAAACAGTAGCCATCAGATCGGGAAGCAGATTGGCGTCAGAAACCGAGCAGATTCTGCTAATAGAATCTGTTGCGAAATTGGTAGCAGCGTCTGTTTGAATCCTGCTTCCAATCTGCCGTCAGACCGGCAGCAGGTCTGACAAGTGCTCAATCAGATTTAGCTATCTGGGTTATTTTACAGCAATATGTTAACATTTTTAATTAAATAACTAATTAATTTGTCTCAATTTAATTCTAGTATTTGAAACCGATTTTAAAAATTTAAAACCGGTTTTTAAATATTGCAAATTTACTCCAAAAAGCTAGTTTTTAAATTCAGTTTTTAAAAACCGACAAATTCTATTTAGTAAATATCGTATAAATCGGACTATGTTTAACGAAAATATAATTTTGTTAATTATTCTTGAGAATAAGATATGCATAATCAGATACGCAGAACTTAGCATTTCACAATTAGAAATAGCTATTGTTATCTTTGTGCATCGAGGTCCCCTATTCTCGACCGTTGAAACTCATAAAACTCTGTTAAGCGTGAAATTAGAAGAAGGAAATTAATGCGTCTCCCCGGTTACGAGGGAGACTGCGGAACTTAAAATTACCAAACTGTCGGGGGAACGCCTGTGCGTCGCTCCTGTAAACGGCGCGGCGTGAGGAGGGTTTCTATTCCAGAAATAGATCCAGATTACCTCACGCCTGGCTGGGTCCTGGGCTCGAATCGTTCGACGAAAGGAATGAACAAGAAACTCGAAGCGAGATAGAGCATTGTAACCGAAGAATCCTCAACTTGCCTGAGATTATCTATAGCTTTGTCCATTGAGAGCGGCAAGGATCGTGAAAAATGAATGTTACGAGAAACTATCTTCGAATTCATAAGAAATTATACCGTCCTGAAGAAACAATGCTTACGTTTCACATTATGAAACTGTACTCTTCGAAATGTCATCGTTCGATTCTTCATCATGAACATAGAAGATTCATTTTTTTATAACGTTAAAAGCAACAGAATATCACAAAAACTGAAATTTCATTGAAAAGTGAAAATAAACTTCGAAATTCTGAAAATCAGATACTTCGATATTTTTTCTCGGCAGAATTACATGCTGTTCCAAACCGGCAGAAATGGACTCGGAGGATACCACGGGATGAAAGGGACGTCCTCTCGACTCCTCCCCTGAGCCGCGTTCTACGCAACACACGGCCATTTCCGGCCTTGTGTGCCGTTAACGCGAGAGCGCAACGGCCAAAAGATGTCAGCACTTCCCAGATCTTGGTTCCGACCAACGGACCGCGCATGCCTTTCGCGTCGATTCTCATTAGTTCCCCCAACACTACAATAATCCCCGGACGTCTGATCGCATTCCACCCCGGATTTCTGTCATCCCCACCAACTCTGTCGCTTTGTCGGAGCGAGGTTTTCGCCCACGTTCAGTTAACCACAGACGGTTTAAAAGCGAGGGTTCGAGGGGACGGAGTTCGATCATCACGAAGCGAAACACGTACCGTAGAGTTCGTAAACAGTTTTCAACACACGATGTCAACCGAAAGAACCCCGCAAGTTATCTTATCGCTTAGGCAGCGGCTCGAGATCGTTCAGAAGTTAGAGAACGGTGTCGCTATAAACCAATTGGCGTACGATTACGGCGTCAGCAGCATTACCGTTCGTCGTATAAAAAGGAACGCGACGGAATTGCGGCAACGGTTGACGTTGCCGGGCGCGAAGTGCAGGAGAAAGATGCGAAAGCCGGTACTGCACGAGTTGGACGTTCGCCTGTTCGAATGGTACAAAGAGCAGCACGCGTTGGGCGTATGCATTACGGACGCGGTGCTTCAAAGCACGTCGAAGGAAATAAACGCGGAGTTGGGCGGCCCGTCGAACTTCACGGCGTCCAAGGGTTGGATATGGCGATTCAAAAATCGCCACGGTATCCGCGTGACGAAGAATCCTAACGAGACGCTGGAGATCGACCCGAGGGCCGCGGAAGAATTCGTCAACGAACACTTCCTGCGGCGTCTGAAGGAGGAGGACATAAAGCCGCAGAACGTGTACAGCGTGGAGGAAACCGCTTTGCTATGGAAAGCTCTTCCCCCTGGGATGTTGGCCGACGGAAAGGTTCATAAACATAAACTGTCGATGGATCGAGTCACCGTTGGGTTTTGCGTCAATGCGACGGGAACCCATAAGCTTCCGCCGTTGTTCATTCAACGATACGAAAGACCGCGGGCGTTGAAGCATTGCGCTGACCGACTGCCGGTTATTTTTAAGACCCAAGAGAGGGCATCGTTGGACCAGACGGTGTTTGCCGACTGGCTAGAGCATCACTTCAAACCGGCCGTGAAGCGACAACAGCTCGCCACCGGCGTGTATGGAAAAATACTGTTGCTGATAACGGAGTGCGAGGCGCATCGGTTACCACCGGGACTCCGCAAAAAGGACGGCATCGAGGTTGTGACTCTTCCGGCGAACACGGTGCCGTTCTTGCAGCCGTTGGACCAAGTTATACTGAACAAAGTGAAACGATCATTTCGGCATCGTTTGTTGAAAAGGATTTTAGATTCTCCCGGCGGGATAGCGGAATTCTGCGCGGACTATGATACGAAGGACTGCATGAACTTTTTGAGCGACGCCTGGACGGACATGAGACGGTCGGATGTTCGCAATTCGTGGATCAAGCTACTCAGGGAAGTGCCGGAGGAAGAGTCGAGGGAAGCGCAAAAAGAGAATCAACCTTATGACATGTCAGATGTCAGTGCTATCAGAGAAACGATAGTAAATATCGTAGGAAAGCCTGTTTTGAGGGATTCCGTGGAGGAGTGGCTTTTCACTTGCGAGGGATTCGAGGATAAAGTCGATAACTTGAGCTGCGAAGAGTACATCAACCAAACTAGATCGTCGATCTTGTACAAAGAAGGGATCGAAAGGATGTTTGCGAATCTGGTTATTTGGTCGAAAACTGTACCTGATTTTATTAGTTTGTACGGGCCTATGTTAAAATATTATTACGATATGAGACGGAAATAAATTAACCGTGATATGGTAAAATCCATGCATTTTACTGCTGTAACCCTAATTACCAAATCTGATCGGGCAATGCAGATCCTGCTCAAAGCAGTAGTAGCACCTATTGTAGACTGTTATATACAGTACTGTTGACAGACTATCGGTCGAAATCGAGTATATCATGCTACATTGTGCTACGTAATCTGTCGGTGGCAGGCCTACCCAACAGGTGACGGCATTTCGGTAACACGGATGCCTGTGCCACTGCTGGCAGGATGTGATGGAACCTGCAGCAGTCTGCGCGCACAGCTGCCAGCAGATTGTTTATAGGATAAATTTATTATTAAGAAAGATACGATAACGCATACACATAGTTGTTGATTTAACCCACTTCATGTATTTAAAATACAAGTTATCTTTCACACTTAAAAGTCAAAAGACACTGTTAAGTAAAAACTTTATACTTAACAGACTTTTTATTAATTCTCCTAACACTTTAGCGTACGAGCATAGTGCGAACAAGAGAGGTATATTCCCTGTCCACTTGTAATGCACGTGCCGATACATATAGACTACGTTGATTGGTTGATATGGACAACAGCATGTCAATGATCATGTGCCCCGCAGACAACTAGGGGACCAACCAACCCTCTCCTTCGCGCACATGTTGGACTCAGTTTCGTAGTTTCAATTTGCGCTCCATAATACATGCTCTAAGTTAGAATATTTAGAAAATTAAACACACTGTTATTCAAATTTCAAAATTTCATTTTGCATAAAAATCCGCAGTCTAGTACTTATAAAATTTTCTGGCGGTGTCCGGCTATGTTTGGTCACTACAGGATATAAAAAAACTTTTTACAAGAAACGAGTTTTGAATATGAATTTATTTTTTAATACCCTCTGAGGACCACCATTTTAATATTGTATATAATATTAATGTTTTATTTAAACAGCCGATGAAAACAGGCTATTCTCGGAATAAGAAGAGAAAATGCGGCGAGTCACCATTTTGCTTTCGCGATGTTGCCGCTTCTCCAGGCTTACGACACTTACGACTGGGGGTTCTGACGTTTACCCTACTCCCTGGATGTTGACCAATGTCTATTGGCCATTCCTTGGGCCTTGGGGCACTTAGCTATTGTCTGTCCTTGTCAAGCATCTATCCCTATCCTTTTCGAGAGGACCCAATCAGAACCATGCCCGTAGTTATAAACCTCAGTGCTAAACTGTATTGGAGAATGCGGAAGACAGGGGGTGTGCAGAATGAATAGGAGACAGAAAGAGGTGTCTGACCGAACCACAGACAAGGAAACAGTTATATTGTAAAATTGCCTATACATATGCTACATAATTTGGCACCCTCGCACCCGAATACGCTGCAGGCATTAGGCCCTTAAATATCCCGCTTTTCTGAGCCGGCCCTGCCGCATTTTCTCTTCTTATTCCGACGGTAAACACTTATGCATGTGTTATATGTTTTCTTCTAACTTACAGATCCATAGCAAAGCCCTTCACTTTATCCCTTTGCCAAAATCTTAGTTTGAAAAAGTATCTGGTGATTAGCCTCCCAAATGGCCCTCACATGATTAAATATGTATTATTCAATGATAGCTTAATACACGTAGGGTAACATATACAGTTGTTGACCCCCCTATACAATGATGGACCCTTTCAAGAAAAGTAAAAAATATAGTATAATCCTTTTCTGATATAGTAAAATATTAATTGTATTCGAAACAAGAATATTTGGATCATTGAAATATATATATATTTTATTATGTAAGAAAAGGATTATACTATATTTTTTACTTTTCTTGAAAGGGTCAATCATTGTATAGGGGGTCAACAATAACTGTATACTTTACCCTATAAAACATTATTTATAAAAAATAAAAAATATGCTATCTGCAATAAAATGGGACCGTATGCAACCATATTACTCATTGTCAGATATGAGTGATTTGAAATAGAAAATTGAATTGTTTTCTGAAAAGTAAATATTGTAGTTAAAATACAATGTACGGATTTTTGAAACCTTTAATTTTTATGTTTTGGCATCAAGCTTCATAAAGTGTTCATGTTAACGCTTTAAGCTAATATATATCTTACATTTTGAATTTTCGATGCTTGTCCATCGTGTGAAAGATAAAGTGTAAAAGACGGAATAAAACAGCCCCCCACCAGATGGCGCTTTGACCACCTGCTCCCAGGTAAACGAAAGCAATGCGCACGCGCGTCGACCTATCGCCTCGGTCGAGCAATGCTCAGGCAGCAATTGTCAGTAGTGGTGCGGCGCCCGTGGCGAGGGTTGGTGCTTCTTGTCCGATCAAGACAACAGACCGGTGAGTGATTACTATCGTCAACTTTTTCGCACTCTCGTACGTTCTGCGTGCGTCCCGCTAGAATTTCTCTAGCTCGTTACGGTTTGCGTTTTTCTTTCCATGTCCGTCCATCCCCTTCGCGTCGCTTATTTCTATTGCAATATTCGCGACGCTGAGATGTTACAACGACGGTGCGATACTTATTTCGCAAAATTCGAGATCGCTGTTTTTTTTACATATCCGCCGCTCGATAAATACCCCTCCCATCGCCATTTTGACTCGTTCTTACCGATCGATAGGTTGAAGATAATTGGAAACATTACCGATACGACGATTGTTTCCCGTCCCGGGGAATTAAAAAAAGAAACTAATTATTGCCCGTTTATCGATAGACAGGTGGCGCTCCGGATCTTTCCTCGGGAACGTTGCATATTTTTATGCCTCTCCTTCTCTTCTCTTTCGCCGCCTTATCTTCAATTTATTATTTGGCCGACGGCCGTTTACGTTAAATCTCTTGGTTTTCTTTTACAATTAATCCATTATCTGATAGAACGTGGAACAATTTCAATTACGGAAAGGAACTTATAAAAAAATTTCATACGAATTCGTTAAAAATATAGAATCATGAAATATGTCGATGCTTTGGAAATTTTTCATCGTATTGAGGAAATTTTTAATAATATTCTCATGAATCAATTTCCGTTTTTATGTTTGCAATTTTTCGTTAATTCGTTCGAATTCATTTGCCATGAAATGCAGTGAAATTATACGTTGGGTAATAACAATAATTTGAATATGAAACTGTATTTTTGAGAATTTATTCTAATTGGCCTACATGCATAAGTAATTGCTAATGTTATTGATCTGCTTAGACAATGTTCGGTGCTTAGTTAATACGTATATGAATTTTTAATGCTCCAATTCTAAATTTCATGCGAACAAAAAAGGTTATAATAAAGTAATTATACTTATAAAAAACTGCAAGAAAAATATTCTTCATTTCTTTCATAACACGTTATAATATCAGGAAATAATTTGTTACAATTCTTCTGACATCTTTACATTTACCGTATATTTCTACTTCTG
Organism: Perdita meconis; assembly: GCA_030770465.2. NCBI lineage: Eukaryota > Metazoa > Arthropoda > Insecta > Hymenoptera > Andrenidae > Perdita > Perdita meconis. The sequence continues at coordinate 4,873,175 of JASKOS020000006.1, read as the reverse complement.
CATTAATAAACAATCGATGTAATTTGATTGCTATTCGTTCGTTGAGTAAATAAACAAAGAACGGTTCAAACATAAAATGGTATAAAGTATAATGGTATGATCAAACAACCATAATTAAATTGATGTTTATTTGTTAATAATTGAGCAACCAGAGTTACTTTTCAAATTTCAACCTTTGTTTGTCAATTACTTCAACCGTTTGCATAGAAATATCCAGCAGAACAAGAGGAACACAATTATGTATAGCTGAATTTCGTTCTTTATTTTCCTTTGGATTTCCAAAAGGAGAAAAATATGATTTCTCAATTCTATTCGTTTCGTTGTTGTTTCGTGGAAATCCACAATGGATACAGAATCATCCAGCGTATCCAATACGTTAAACATTTCTCAACGGTGCAATATCGCATTCACTTAATTGATACATCTCTTCTCTTCGCTTTTCCCTCGTTTCAATTTAATTTCCATAGTTCTTCTGTCGCCGGTGTTTTATTTACATGGCTATCAGACTCGCGGCGCATCGGGTTTCACCTACATTTTATAAAGTATATTTACGTTTTTCGTGTTACCGCGATCCCAACTCGGTTCGCTTTTCCATTTCAACTTCGGTGCATTCCATTAAAAACTTTTTCTATAAAATCATACCAATATGTTACGGTTCATTCGTTCTCTTTGCGATCGTTAACAGCGGCAAAAAGTTTTTCATCGTTCGAATATCTCTCATTATTTCAATTAATATTCCAATAATTTTTTAATAATGCTGTAACTTTTGTACGATTCCGAAAGGAATAAAAATGAAATCCATTTGTCTGTTACTTGCGCAAAAATGTTGGACAATTTTCTCTTTTATTAAAAAAAGGAAGTCGAATGTTATGTATGATCTAACCAGAGAGTACGCAGCATTTTGCAACCTTTAAAGTCAAACATTTCCTTTTTCGAACTGTTTGCGTATCGCGACAAGTAACGGAAATATTTGACATTCCGGTGTCGATTTACGTAGGTTGCGTTAGGTCGCTTTGAGTGTCCATCGTAACAGGTGTGATTTTTTCAACACCTCTGATAACATAGCGAAAAAGTTATCTAACAAACCTATATTTGATTCAGGAGTGCAGCGAACTAACAAAAAACATTCTGTCATTAATGTTAATGCTTCTCCACTGGTTTGGAAATAATTGATATAAAAACGATTTGCTGAAAAAGAAGAAAGAAGATTTCTTCCCAAAAGAAGAAAGATTCGTTAGTTTAATGTGAAAATTTAAAAAACCGAAAAAAACAGAAACATAAATATAATATAAAATGTAATTTCACTTAATAATTAAATATCATTACCTGGTTGAGATAAATGAAGATACAATTACTTCAACATAATTCTTAGTGATATCAGTCACATAATGTTTAAGGTATTTTATTTAAATAATTCGCAGCTGTATTATGAAGTAGTTGTAATAGAAGTTAAACTCTAAATCAAAATAAATCGTCGTGTATGGATTCAATTTCGTTGTGACTCCTCGATTACGAAGAACAAATCATAATCGTCATCGAACATCGCCATAATCTTGGTCGATTTTTTTGGTATTTTTTTAATAAACAAAACTGTAATCTTAATCACTCTAAAACTTTGTATATGTTTTATTATGTAACACAATTTTTTAAAAATTTTTTCTTTGTAAATAATAATTTATAGTTAGTCTTGAAAATAGGGCGCTATCAGTCGCAATGGTGGACTAAAAGTAATTAGTTTTTCAATTCTATATACGAAGCATTAGAGTGTGAAACTTTAAACGTCTTTCTTCAATTTTAGAATATTTCTAAAATTGGGGTGCAACATAATCAACATAATAACTCTTACAATTTTGAGAGGATCATTTCAGTTTGACGATCTAAAGTCTGAAGAATGTGTTAAAAATTGACCTTGTTACACACATTTTTATACTCAATTTTTAGGTAAAAAATGGCATTTTTTCTTTAGATGTTCCATATATTTAAAAAAAATCCTATGTATTTCTTTGGTAAATGTCGCGTAGAGAATGAAAATATTCTTCTTCTAGGTTTAACCATATTCCAGATGTCTTTGTCATTTTATTTGGAAAAAAAAAAAAATTGTATGCTTTAATAGTTGTACAATAACTTTCATCAGACAGATTCTTCATTTTCTTCATCATTGTCTTAAAAAAATCTCAAACATAGTAATTTTCATAGGATTTCAAAGTGGTGTAAATCTTGAATACTAATTGAAACATTTTTTGCAATCACGTCTATATAAAATTTACATATTCAGTAGGAAAGTTTGCCAGAATTTTCTCCCGTCTCGCCATTTTTATTGCATCGACACACGAAGCCATAAATCACGATTTATCGGTGAATGTACTGGGTGGGGCGCTTGGATCACTACGATAATTCTGTAAATAAGAATTTTAACATTCGTTTGACGTAATTTATAGCTAATATGCCATTGTGTTTCTCCTGCGCACATGTTTAATTCAATGTATGTATGTATTTATAGTCGAGGGTATTTATTCTGCATTCCGTTTCTATATTTACCTGGTTACCTGTTTAATACCATTCCGTGCAATTTATTTTCGCGTCTATTCTTGCCTTCGCCTCTGTACTTCTACTTTCTATCGACAAAGTTTTTCTCCTTTTCTTTTCGCGGACGAGTCCTACTTTTGCCGGGCTTCAAGCGTCTAGCTTTATCGCCTCTTTTCGATGAACACATGAAAAAAGATATGTATTTATTTAGGAAACATTGTTAAACGAAGGTCGCAACGCACATAGACCGCTTCGCAAACATCGGTATTTAACGCCGTCAATGTTTTGATTGGATTATTTATCCGCTTGAATCCTCTTTTCCGTTAAAATTTTAACGGAAACAGATAAATACGAATTAAAAGCAAATAGAAATACGTTTATTCGCGATAAATACACGAGAAATTGCAAATTTTCCGAACACCCGATATTTACATTTCTCAAAGACTCACGGAATCTCGTTGTATAAGAGTGATCTAGATTTTGCACATTATGTGTATATATGTGACAGGCGGAGAAAAGAACTTACGGGTAGACAAAAGGGGCAAATCGCACAAAAGAAGAGAATAAAGGTCGTCGCGAACGAAGAAAGCGTTGGGCATGATCTGAGGAACGAATTCGCGACAGTCATTAAGAAAGGAGACTAGATAAAATACGCAATTGTTTTATACCATTCTCCCGTGTATAGTTTTATCATTTAAGGGGTTTTTTCGACGTAATATTACTTTTTTAATCTGATAAAATTCTAAATCAGACTTTTTGTTTTATTTTCAAGAAACAAATTTAAAAATTTGGAAATAAGTATAATTTAATTATTTACAAGCTATGAAATAATAAAGTAACTGGGAACTAGTTTTTAATTATCTAAAATACATGGGAACTAATTTTTGATGACGTGAGAAACTAATTTTTCATCATCTAAAATGCAGTGGAACTAATTTCTCATCATGAACTGTACTGATTTTTGATCAGATATTTTTTGCATAAATGTTGAATAAGAAATCGAAACATATACTCAATATTTAAAGTGTTTAAATTTTTAGTAAATCTTCCTCTTCAAAACTTAAAATTGTCTGTAAACCGAGACTTTTAATGACTCTCCTCTTTGTAGTTTGGTACTAAAGTCGAGAAAAGTACATATACTAAATCTACAATTAGCAGCACCTACTAATTTATTATAATTTATATTTTCATTGTATTTTTTATACCAACTCTTAATTTTATTTACTACGTTATTTACCCAACTCTAATACTTATACCATCTAAAAAGAAACAAAAATAAACAAAAGTAGTTTGTAATAATAAATAATAAACTCATTCTTAGTATAATAATATAAATTTAATATTTTTTAATCATTCTGTGTCTTAATTATTTAGGTGATCAAAAAATTAGTTATACGAAAAAAATTGAACTAAATAATTGATCACTGATTTTTAAATAAAAATTACATATATATTATTAAAATTCTTGCACTGTATTGTAAATAAACTATTCAATGATAATAACCTTTTAATAGTTGCTATAATATAATAAAAATCTACTGCATTATTGATTCTCTTAAACTATTCAGCAAGAAATGGTTTCCTGCAACTGTGCTACATTACTAATTTATGTTCTCGAAAACCTACAATGTTATTGGCTTTGACATGCCATACTAACATTTTGGAATGGTCATTCTTCTCTCCAAAAATTTTTTCGATCGACTATTTGTTGACATAAATTTAAAAGAACGATTCATTTCATGAACTGATCAAAAACTATAATTGGTTCCTTGGCGGTATATTCGTGTGTTTTGTTGCTCCGAAAATACTTTGCGAGTCATTCTTTTCTTAAAACAATACTGTCTATCGCATCGGAAAGCATGGCAAATGGAAAAACGCGCTCCAACTGTCTTCGCTGTCTGCGCGAAACGAAAGGAAACGCGAAATAAAAATATGGAAGAAGAGTTGGCTCCAAAGTAACGCCGAAGAATGGCTCAGAAGTACCTATATGTGTTTTCTCTGTTCCTATTCAAACATTCAGGGGAACGTCAAACACTGGGAAGTGGAAGGAGGATGGCAGAAGGAGATTCGAACAAAATACAAAATAAAATCCCTTCTCGCGTATTGTAGGATACGCCGCGCGTATATGCATTTTAATATTACATACTTCGTTTGTCGTCTTAGGAATTCGTAACCCACATACTCGGAAGACTGTTCCAATTTTTTCGAACATGTGTTCCGTTTTGCAGCAAAATTTTGTATTTTCGATGGGACGGCGAACAGAGTTTTAGAATACGAGGCTGAAATATTCGATCACAGATAAAACAGCAGTATGAAATCGTTCAACGTTTCAACTTTATTTGATTTCATACTATTTTAATTTCGAATTGTACGATACATTTATCCACTTGTTGGAACATTCGTTCCCAATAAATATCGCGGGTCACGGAACGTATTTATACCTTTCAATTAATTTTATCGAATACTGCAGACTGTGGGAATGTGTAATCGATGACAAGAATCGTCGCGCGTTCTGCCAGTTGCAATATTTTTGAAGGCACAGGATTGTTCTTGACACTAAAAACTCATTTCGAATCGTAAATTCTCCTGTAAGTTTCATTTAGTATTTATTGTTACAGCAGGGAATGTGAAAAATTGCATGAAGTGTAGCAGAATTGGGTTTCGGTGTGAAATATATTTGAAAGACTGACGTGGATGAATGTGATTTTAAATAAAAATACGAAGTAACAATTCTGAATAATAAATCATTTTCATTTTTAAGAAAAGTAATTTATTCTACGGCAATATTAAATGGTTTATTATGAATCACTATTTTACTACACAGAAATATAAATATAATATAAAATGTTATTTCACTTGATGGTTAAACATCAAAATGGAAATTTTCTTTTTCTTGATCGAAAATATTGAGTATTTGATATTTTTTTAATAGACAAAACTGTAAACTTTATCAATCTGAAACTTTGTACATGTTTTTCATTAAGTAACATAATTTTTTCGTTCGAATTCACTCGAAAATACAGTTCAAATCAACTGCGAACTAAACGCATCACAAATCTGCTGGTGACATGATATCTGCCCTTTAGTTCATATAAAATCAAAAATTCCAATGTAGTTTTATTTTATATAGTTATCGTTCAACCTACAGACAAGGCGACAGGTTGTACACTTTTTTTTAATTAGCAAAAGTTTTAGAAATTTCAGGAGAAAAATCGAACATTTGAATGAGAACATTTACCATTTTTTGAGAAAGTAATAAACGTATAAAACATTGGAATTTTTGATTTTATACGAACTAAAAGGTAGATTTAATTTGTATTTTCCAGTAAAAAATTATCGCATAGTTTTCACTATTGAGAATTGTATGAACAGTGTTTGCTTGTTGTAGTAATCGTGAAAATTATTGCTTCAATCACTTTTTTAAAACTTCTGATCGACAAAATTATCATTAATCTAATGGACAATTATTTACTGTTATGATTTTTCATTCCTAGTATCGTTTATTATTAGACTGCGGATGTTTATGCAAATTCAGATTTTCAAGGGCATAGCAAAAGAAAAGCAATATTAACAAAAGTGTCTTTTACCTTTTAAATATTATAAAATGTATTATATTTTTGATATTTCATGCATTTTTGCATCTATTCACATCCTTAAACATTTTGGCACATCTGAAATCGCCATAAATGCATAAATATTCGCAGTCTATTTATTATGATTCATTTTTATATAATAATTATAATTAATTTTGAATAGACCGGTTTTATCATTCTACTTCTTTCACTTTTCTCTTTTCCTTCCTTCCACTTTTATTGGACCCTCAAGATCAGACCAACTTTTGGTAGTATCTTTAATTTCCATTTTCGTAATCTTCGCGATTCATACTTTCGATCTACACACAAAAATCCACGCAATCTCATAATCAGTTGAATAGTGTTCCTTGTAAGGTGCCGTCGCTAATAGAGACACTACTGTTTCAACCTCTGTCCGATTTCCTAAAATAATATTTAATCCGCTGTTGCGACAGGTAAACAGACACATATGTGTAACAGCAATCTCGCTTCCCGCTTCATGTATAATTTATCTTCTAACGCGGTACAGCTCCACCTCGGAAGTAATCCGTCTGCAGTACTTGAAGTTACAAATTGAAATTCCAGTATCACAGATTTGGCGGTAACCGGTAACCGCGAGGGGAAGAAACAAAAGCAAACGAAACCGTTCGGAATAGTTTCGTAACTGTATATCTACGAGAAAGAGGGGAAAAAAGGGCGATTCGCCGACGGAATTTTCCCGTCGTGCCCTCGGCGGATCGTCGATCGCGTAATTTGTTTTTTTTTTTTTCTGTTTCTCGATTCCACGACGAAGAATCTGCCGCGTTTATTTGTTTAAACGAAACGATTTGAACGGCGTGCTTTTCCTCGAGGCTAGTCGATTCAGCCGGAGTTACGTCACATATATGTATCTCCCATCTATGTATGGATCTCGCCCAGGGCGGGTGGTCGGGTCAAAAGTTCAGGGGTTCACCTGGAGGCAGCGCGCACACGTTCATAAAAACTTGTGTATTAGTTGCGGGCGTTTCACCTACATTCTCGGTCGAAAAGTCTCGGAGCACCTGTCGAAGTTTCGCGGAAGCCACGGTGTAAAAAAACGATTGAATCGTCGAAAGATTTGAAACACGCGTCGAATGAGAATCTGGAAAATGGAAAACTGGAGGAATTTCGCAGGAAAATTCGTGCGCGGAAAGAGAAATACTGATCTTTCTCATCTTGACATTGAAACAGACAAAGCATTTAATCGAAGCGATTGATGAAATTTATATCTACGCTAATTCACTTTGTATGGAGACAATGCTCACGTTGTTGAATTCATTTTTTTTCGATAGCGGATCGTCAAAGTTTTTAGCGAACGCGGTATCAGTTCTCGGTACTCGTTCACCTCAATGTGCAGCAGTTCGGTCGTTGTTATCGTGTTGCTGATTACACTATTGAAACAGAGAGAAGTTTGTCGAGTGGCTTTTGTGAAGAAGCAAATGCTAGGCGATTTCGTGCAAATAAGGGTAATTCTCTTTGTTTCTCTTTCGAGCGCAACGAATAAAGAAGAAAATAAATCGTTTGCGTTACCGAGACAAAAGAGTTTTTACCTCAGTTCAAAAGGATTGATATTTGTTAACTTCTTTTCTTTTTTTTTTTTTTTTGTTCGTTCCTCTTTGCGAACAGCGAGCGCTATTAAAACGCGCGCTCCTCTTTCGGAACGTCCTTTGTGAAAATCGGGTAAAGAACGCCAATTACCGTAATTACTTTGAACGTTGTTATTAACAGTAAATTGGGATCGTCGAAAAAAAATCAATTTCTAAAATAGGACTTTTCCAAAATGAAATAACCTTCGTCGCCGGTTAATTTCTCAGTAAGCTCCGATCCTTTTATCTCGCACATTTCTCTTTAATTGAAAAAAAAAGATACCTCCACGCGTGACTGCAGATGGAGCGAACACAAAAGTGGGACAATTTTATGCGCCCTGGTGCCGCACGGTTTAATTATCGGAACATTACGATTTACATATTCGACGCGACCTCGTTAGTTATTTTTGTACGATTATAACACGTTACATGCCGCGGTATCTGCCACCTTTTTCGATCAATTTTTTTTTCGTCCCTTTCTGTTTCGCTAAAAGAGAGCGCTCGCAGCGTTTCCGAATAAAATTATTCACGATTCAGGTCAGAACGTAAGAAGCGGCGAGAAGAGCTCTTCGCCATTTATCAAAACCAGTCTTCAGAATAAAATAAAAGACGACGTCGAGGAAAAACTCGGTTCCGTAAGAACTGTCTATAAAAACCGAGCCGGAATCTGTTTTAACGGGAGCAGTTTAATTGTTACTGCACACTCGTAGCAAGAAAAATCTTCCTTTTATCGGAGTTCCCGCGTCGCTGGAACTTTTTTTAATGTCGAAACTTTCCTCGCGGAAACGGCGTCGTGTGAGAGCAGCTCGACAACTGCAAATGCATTATCCTTGGAATTTTCCGGTGTAAAGGAACTCGTGCTTCTTTTTTTTTTTTTTTTCTAGAAAAAGTTAAATGCTCTCGAATCCCTTTTCCCTAGAAACGCAGCTTTCGCATTTCGCAGCCTTTCACGCTCTTCAACGCTCGCGAATTTGCTGACGCGTTCGGATTAACGCAGCATTATTCTTTGAAGCTATTGTTCAGTTGGATGAAAATTCTTAACCACTTTTTACGTATAAAACAGTTTCTGTTCTCTATAAGAATGGAGAACGCCAAGACTGACATTTTAATTAAAACCGATTCTCGTTTCGTAAACTGTTCGTTCTCGAATTTCGTCCCGCTTCGAGCTCCAAATTCGAGTAATTCTCTTTGTGCCAGGACCAAACTGCTTCTATAGAGTCTTGACACGTTAATGAGAGCAGATTCCATAAACCATACCGTCAACCTTCCTGACCAAACACATACACGAGACTGCTCGGCAACGCGCGGCCGCCAGCGTCAAAGTGCCAAGGAGCTTGTTAAAATTCAATCAACTTTCCCCCCGCGTAACTCGCAATTTGTCCATCGACGAAATTCGTTTACGGTCTCCAGAATACCGCCATCGCGGCAATTTTCCCCAGCGTGGCAGCGGTTGGACGATACCTCATCGATTCAGACCTCTTATCGGAATGCAACCGCGCTTCGTATCCATTCTGCTCGATTCCCATTTCACGAGGGCTCAGTTTCATCCCCTTTCGGCTTTAATGGATTCCCAGTTCCGCGAAATTTTCCACCGCATCCGGTTAAACGGATGCTACGCTGATTCTTCGGAACGGTCGATCCTCGTTACTCTTCACCTGGCGATTACAGGGGAACGCCGGGACTTTCTTTACGACGAAGCCGTGGGTGGAAATTGAACCAAACGTTTCGCGTCTTGGCCAATTTCCTCGTGGCTGGCGTAGGAAAGATATTAATGGTCAACGGAGACGCTGTTGATAACCGTAGGCACACGTATAATAAATAGACTGCGTGGTTTCTATGTTTCGTAATAAATATGTAGCTGCTCTGTGGTCACCATTCTGTCATGAATAATACATTTCAGAATTTGAGGCAGAAGCTAACACATTATATTTACTTCGTGACGAAGAATAACACATTTTAAATACGGTAAATCTCACATTAATTATGGTTAAAATAGATACTTAATACATTTTGCAATCATTCTCGTTTATTATAGTTTGAGTTATATAATTACTAATATTTTTTCTGAATTCGACGGTGTTAATTGACAACGTTTAACAGTAGAAACTAATTTGTACGTATAATTGCGTTAAATGTATTCCAGCAATATTCGAAAATATTTATAGTTTCTTCTACGAATATTGTATGTAGCTTGAAATATTTGGAATTTTTATTAATTTAATTAATCTCGTATTTTCCTCTAAAGTAACAGTTATTTTTTCTTTACAATTTCCAGGAATGTTTATTAAATGATTAACCCTGCTACGGTTTTCAGGTCTTTTTTGACCCATTACAGTACTTTATTTCTTTTAATAACTGTTTCATTTTAAGGCAAAATGTGAGAAATTTAATGTTAATATTTAAGCTCCTTATTCCTTAACACTATGTGAAAAATTCATTATCTACAATCTTTAAACCATGATGATAATAAAATTTCCTCAATTCTGGATTTTCAAGAGCGTAGCAGGGTTAAGATAAATCATATTTTCGCAAAACACTTTGATACACACTAAAAATACTTTAATGTACTTATTCGTAATTTTCGAGGAAATCGTACTAAACTCTCTGAATTTGAAATATAAACAGTCGCATCTAATGTTCAACGAACAACTCAAGGCTTTCAAAATGTTTTATATGATTGCATATGTTCTTAATTTATTTATTTATTTATTTATTTATTTACGGGAAAAGAACCCATTAGCACAAAGAAAAATAAGGATACAAAAAGTCCGAGCTAAAAGAAAAATACAAAAAGAAAAAATACAAGTAAAATATAAGTAGAAAGAGAAATGTATGGACAGACAAGCATAAGTATGCAACACCGTTTATCGCGTGAAAAAAAGTAATGGAAGATAAAAGATGCTTCTTGTTTAGATCTATAATTTTCGTTTGACATGATTCTTCATATAGGATACTGGTCCCTATTAGTGAGCCTGAACCTATTGGTGTACCCTTACATTTACATAAGTTATAAAAAAGGAATCCCTTTAGAAATGACAGAAAAACATTTTTTTTCATTAAGTTTAATACTTTGACTTTATTTAAAAAAATGTTTTTCTTTTATTTCTTAGAGATATTCTTTTTTACTATTTATTTAAGTGTAGAGGCACACTAATATGTACAGGCTCATTAATTGGGACCATTACCCTAATGGAAAATTTAGTAGATACTTTAAAAACCCGACTTTGTGTACTTCAAAATAATGATTTAAATCTTCAATAGTTAAAAGGCACACGAGCGACAAAAAGTTTCTGCGATTCTGCATATTATTATGTTTTTCACAAGTACACGCAGTGACATTGATTCTTGCCCCTAGGTAAAAAATGAAGTGAGGAAAAGTACCCATTCCCATTAATATATACATAAAAAATATATACGTATATATACTACAACACTATAGTATATACTGTATATATTGTATTTTATAAATTTCAGTGGGAAATGAGGATTTTTCCTCATCACATTTTTCCCTAAGGGCAAGAATCAATGTCACTAATTGCACAAAGAAATCAGACAACGTCACTGACACGACATTGTAATAATCGCAGAAACTTTGCGCAAGTCTTTGTTCTGATTAATTGAAACTATTCTATGGGGTGAGGTGAGAAAACTTGTAAAGTCGAAGATAAGAACCACCCTGGTGCCCACCGTCGACAGTCGTGCGTCTCTCATCAGCAGCGACGTCTCAGTGATTAATGTTTTTCGGTGCGAACGTCAGAAAATCCAGGTAATAAATATACCTTTCAGCGGAAAGATATCTGGTAAAGCTCCCACCCACGCTTTTTCTCTGGAAAAGATTTCTAAACGTGTATCTTCTTTCCCGTTTCTACGTAAACGCGACCCCTTAACTGCACTAAAAGGGGAGTCCTATTTCATCCTGTCCGCGACGAACGTCCGTCACTCGTGCCTCGACTTTTCTTGTCGTCGATAATTGCACGGACATTTCATCTCTCAAGCACGTGAAAAGAATGGGGGAGGGAAAGCTCCACTTACTACCTCAATGTCGCTCAATAAACCAACTCCACGTTAAAACGCTGGGCGGAAGAGGAGCAAGGCGCTGGCACACGGTTCCCTTCAACTACGCTCCATAAATATCTGAACACCCTGGCGAATTTCAGGAGCACTCCGAGCCTCTTTCTTCCTCGGCAATACGAAATCGAAGTTGTCTCTTTTTGCGTTTCCTTGAAAGCGTGCACTATGCAGACTTAAAGCACGGAGTGCAAGTAACGCGCCGAAATGTTTTAGGGAATGGTGATGGACTTCAAAGTGCCATAAGTAGATGGCGGGATATTTATGTAAATTTATATTTTTATGGATAGATATAAAAGAACAACTGAAACTTGATGAAAATGTGTTTCGTATTCTGAATATCATAAAATGAATTTTATTTTTAATATTTTATATGTTTTTGTAATGAATTTTATTTTCAATATTTTATATGTTTTTGCAATGAATTTTATTTTCAATATTTTATATATTTTCATCTTACAAATTGAATCTTTACAAATTGAAGATTGCTATGAAGTATAAAGGCATAAAAATTGTAAGTTCAGTCTAATTATAATTTTCTCAGTAATAAAGCTTTTTTCACACATATAAAGCATATATAAAATTCAGTAATAATAATCTTGGGATATACTAAATGATTGATCGGTACTGGACGATAAGTTTTCGTTTCTCACAAACTTCAACTTTTTTATTCCTGCAAAATAACTAATTCTTATTATTGAATTTCATAAAATTGATTTCCATCCATTTGTGAAGTTCTATTTTTGTTACAAATTTTTATTTTTTATCTTGCTTTTTTTATCGATTCTAGCAAAACAAAAATCCTACAGCATGTACGTTCAGTCCAGTTGATTCTTACCCCTAAAGAAAAATGTGATGAGGAAAAATGACCATTTCCCACTGAAATATATAAAATACAATATACAGGGAATCCCAAACTCGACGCGGGAGCCGGAAATGGAAGATTCCTGGGGTAATTATAAACAACTTCTTCCTTTGCAAAAGTGTTATCGGAAGCTTTGTTAAGGAGTTATTAACGAAAAACATTGGCCAATCCGAGAACGAGTACACCGGATTAATGATGGCGCGGACGATAGCGGGCCAATACTACTCAAAGCTGGAGCGCGCGCTGAAATTCATCCACTGTACTCGTGCTTCTATTGGTCGGTGTTTTTTTGTTAATAACTCAGTAACAAAGCTTCGGAGGACATTTTTGCAAAGGAAAAAGTTGTTTAGAATCACCCCAGAAATCTCCCATTTTCGGCTCCCGCGTCGAGTTTGAAACACCCTGTATTTTTCTTAAGTAGAGAGAAATAATTTTTAAAAGGAGTGACAGAATATAGTTAGTACAGTAATTCGTTTTATAGGTGACAGTAATAGCTTCCGAAATATATTTTTGAAACTGATGAATTTCTTAACAAAATTCGAGGTTCAGAGTGTTACAAAAAATGTTTTCTTCGTTTAAACATGTCAAATAATAATAACTACATACAGAAATTTATGTGTCCAATCAATTAATATCAAAAATATACAATAATGTCTGGTTTATTTCTTAAAGTGTCAGGCCTTTAACCCTGTTTAAAATCACTTATCTTAGGAATCATATATTAACGGTTACTACACTAATTCTGGAACACCCTGTATGTGCGAGTGAATTTTTTAAAAACACGTCGCCTACTCTCGCCGCCATTTATTCTGAATACTGTACAATATTGCATTCTCTTCGCTTCAGCAATCCCTATCAGAAATTCTTAGTCTCGTCATGTAATATCGCGTAAATTAATATCGTCCGTTAGTCACGTGCGACCGAGGGAACCGAGTGAATAAAACACGTCGTTCGCCCCTCGATCATCCGAGGCGATTCGATTGTCCTGTCGTCGGAGCGGGTCATGTAATTGATGTTTTACCCGTGGCTCATTTAATATATTCGTCTGGACCCCGGAATATCGTACGTAAACGCGGCGTGTCACGCGCCCCATAATACGGCGACAGGATTGCCTTATTGACGCTGAGTGCACTATACGCAACCTTGACGCAATCCCCGCGCGGAAAATGCTCCCTTCGGCCTGACAACGAATTTCTCGCGCTATCGATTCTGTCCTGAAATTAAGCCTTTGTTCCGAGCAATGCGTCGGGATGAAACCTTTGCCGTGCCCCCGATGAAACTGCGGGCTGACGAGCACGTGTCGCGATAATGGACCGTCATTCGAGGAATGCGCGCGTATACAAAAGGTCTTCTACAGGGATCGAATTTCAATATTGTATTCCTAGTGTGTTGGGAAGTTACATTGCACTGAGTACTGCAACGCCGGAACTCCTTCTTTCGGGCTGAAAAACTATTTTGCAGCGGGGACATCGTGAAAGTAGCTTACTTGAAACTCGTATGTATGTATTTTATTGCACAATTCAAGGTCCGCTTTCATTACGGATCGCGGTAAGAAATTTCATACACGAATAGTAAAAATTTATCTTCGTATTAAATATAACGCGTCGCGAGTTAATTAGCATGTGGTTGGGGAGATGAAGTTCCTGTTAATTAAAGATATACACATGTTTCACAAGGTCTTTCGTAACTTAATTAAATTAAATTCAACCATGTTTAATGACTCTATCTCGCGATGCAGAGAATGTTAATGATACTACAGATCTGCTTGAATTTTACTAAAATTTGTTCCGTTGAATTTGAATCACGATCTTTTTTTGTGTTTTTATAGATACACATTTGATTTCTGCATTCGAGAGAAATGCTGTGTGCTGTGCAATGCAGCGACGATGTTTCAATTCGCGTAATTTTCATCGTACCTTTATGAAAATAGAATTAATGGATTAGTGAGATTTCCGCAACGAGAACGAGCTCAAACATATCATAAATCAGATGAGTTATAATAGTAATCATCTGGGATAAGTTATCCGGAATAATAATCAGAGTAATCGCCGATCACCGTTAAATCTAGTCCGATTTATGTCGTGTTTGGACTCGTTCTCGTCGAGAAAATCCCACATTGTAGCTCTATTAAATTAAACCGAACAGTAATTTCTATATCGCATAAAAAAGAGTAATAATTTATTCAAGTATTTAGTTCTAGAGTTTTTGTGATTGGGTTATAAACAAAACATTATGCAAACGTTAGAACAAAATATTATAAACGTTAGAAAATATTTATTAACATATTAAATATAACACATAAAATATTTATTATATTTATTAAGAAAATATTATTAATATTTATTTATTTGTTGTACTTTACAAACCTTTTAATAAATGAACAAATGATTTACATTGTAAGTTGTTACAGAATGTGTGAAACGAACTTAACAGTAACTTGCTGTTTCACTATTTTCTTATTTTTTTATATTAGAAACAAATTTTTATAATAAATCAGCAAAATTGCCACAAAAAATTGTGACAACCAACCCTTTGCTTGGTGTATGTTATCACATATTTATTTTTACAGATAATATGAATAAGGAAATAATTTTTTTTTGTAAAGTCAGATGTCGGTTCTTTAGCTTAAACTATATCTGAATGAAACTTCCTGGCAGTGATAATTTGTTAAAAAACTAATTCCATCATATTTGTATCTATCGTCTCAAATAAGGCACATGATTTTTTTTTGTTACAGATTCACTAAAATACGTTAAAAAATGGGCTCAACGTAGTCTGTAAGGGAAAGTTCTATGGGAATTCGACGACAAGCAAGATAAATGAGCTCGTCATTTAATCAGGACCATCAATCAGCAATAGAAGTTAGCAGTACAAAGTAAAGCACGCATACGAAAAAAAAAAGAGAAAAAAATACGAAAACGAAAATAAAGAAGAAAATACTTGGAGAAAGAGGACGCTGTAATGAAGGTCAGGCAGACGTAAAATGAGATAAACTGCGAAGAAATTAAAAAGCAGAGAAAATCACTTCCAAGGAAAGTACAATAAGGAAAATAAAGACGAGAAACAGAGAAATAAAAAAAAAATAGAAAAAAACGCGAGGACAATCTGTAAACGAAGTTACCTAATTAAGTAACGAAGTAAATTGTTTCACCTATAGATGATCGAATCGATTATACGTATTTCTATTGATGACTGAGATGTATATTCACCTATACACATATTATATATATATACATGTACAAATGTGAGAAGTTATTTCAGAGAGATTATTAACAATTAACGTTACGAGCGCATTTGTTGTTTAAAGCGTGGAAACTGAGACGAACTATTTTCGTTTGATCGATTTTATCGCATTCATTTGATCGATTATATAATATTAAATCCTATCGGGTACGAACGAGAAGAGAGATAAATATAACAATCAATTTACGAAACGATAATACAATAAATAAGGTTAGGTGCATTTGTGAAAGTATATATGCAGATGTTAAAGATATCAAAATATATGAAATATTTGCTGTCCATGGGGTCCACATGTAACGAAATTATCGAGAAGTAGAATCGTTTTTATTGTTATAGCTACGTCCGATATAAAAAAGAACTTTAAGAAAAGAAGAGATAATAAAAAGCACAGGTGATTATTCCGTTTAGTGAAAAGAAACTTGATTTGATTTCTTTGATTTACACGTTTCTCGAGTTTGTGACTGTTTTAATTTTATATTCTAGTCGAAACAATCAATAGATTAATATTATCTATATAAAACACTTGTAACGTTCATAATTTTTCTAACCAAGAGACTTTCATTTTTTAAATTGCCGTTGATTTAATAAAAGTTACTATTTTCTGATTTCACGTATTTTTATTTTATTGAACCCTTAAACGTTTATTTAATACGATGATTCTTGTTGAAAAAGAAAATCTGTTGTTTCATTTGTTGTAAAATTCGTTTCGTGTACCTTTTTTCAGCCAATTCGAATATTTTTAATATTAATTTTACGAGAAGAATTATGTTTTAATGTTTTAACGAGATTTTTATTTATTATTTATTTATTCATTCATTAGATATAAGGTTTAATCGAATCTTTGGAATAATTCCTCTATCGAAAAAGCTCGATTAAAATATTTATGAATTTTCGTATTGAAATTTGGCTGTCCTCTCGTTTTTGATTCCGTCGTTTTTAATCAGAATAAACTGCACAATATTTTCGTGAAAGAGAGAATGCTGCACTGAATCGCGGAACCGAGAAATCTCCATAATGAATCTGGAAGTGGAACTCATAGCCGGGGTGATCAAGGGCGGGCCAACCCCGAAAAATCTGCCAGCGCCAAGGCTTATTAAAATCTTCATCGCTGGAGAACCGAATGGTCTTCTCTTCTAATCCTTTTTCTTGTTTATGTATGTTAGATGTTTCTCAAATGACACATTTTTCTTGAAACAAGTGTTTGAAAATGTTTCCATTAATTATTTCAAAATCAGATTATTTAAAAAATATTTCTTCATGTTAAATACAACTTTGTAGAATATGGAACAAATTTCACTAACTACAGTATTGATCCGATATAAAGACAATCTTACAGTGTTGACTCGAAGAACGACGCCTGAGTTTGATTCGAAAAAGAGATTTCTCTATCCTCACCACTTCTTCGCCGGTGCGAGTCTCGTCGTTCCGTCGTGACCGAGATCGAACCTGACTCGAAAAAGGGCTGTGCTCGGTTCTGAAACCCAGCCGTTCTTCGAGTCAACACTGTATACTAGTTTTCCAGTTTTAATAATAACTCAGAATTCGCGGAATAATTTATATTTTCTTAATTTCTGTATGTACACATCTCTACCTAATTAGAAAAGAAAAAGATTAATTGAAAAGACTGCAATTTGCATATAAATGTGTTATTTGAAAAATATGCTATATTTGTAATGCGTGTATTGTCATTTCTAAATAAAATCAAGAAGCTTTATGTATTAAGTTATGAAATTATATACAGAATGTCTTCAAGCGGATTGCGATCGTTATCTTCTATTAAACTCGTTTCAATCGAAGTAAATCGGGCTTATGAAAGTCTTGATCATTCTATCATTTATTCGTAGAAAATTCCAAATTGTTCGAAAACGAGGTTTGCTCGTGGAACTAGTTTGCGATCCAATTTCAGATCGCAACACTTAATATTACAGACCAATGAATCGACTAGGAAAGTTATCAGACGCAATTAATATTAACAGTTAATTTACTTCGTAGGTGGAGCCTTGAGCGCTTAGACGAACCGCTTGAGGACACCCTGTATATTCATGCACATTATGCGAGTACTCGCTCTAAATTAATGGATGAAATCTTCAGTTCACACTTGTGTGTCCGTCTTTTTGTATGCCTGTCTAGCTGTACGTGTCCGTCGATTGTTTCTTTCATTTATTTTGCCGTCTGTGTTTGTTTTCACTGCTTGCGATTCAAAGTGACGAACTGTTGTTTCTCTTTGTGTACGTCCCCACGAATTTCTGTTTGACCACGTGTACTTATGCGCGTGTGCAACGATGCTGTTACGGCATTTGTATGTAGGTTCGATACGCATGCGACAACACAACGAAACGATAAATGTATCAGCGTGATCAATAAAATAATTCTGTTCGATGTTCTAATAAAGTGACTTGTCAGTCGTTCAATAAAGCAATCTGTCAGTGCGTTCACTTCTTTCACGACACTAGCTATTGTCTGTTTTGTCCTGTTAATACATTTACTCGTTTTTTCCATCTAGCCGCCGTGGAATTCTGATTATCCGAATTCATTAACAGTTCAAAGATCATCGATCTTTGTGCCGAATGATTTTATTTTTCGTTGGTGATTGCCAATCAATTCGTTTTAGTATTATCCATAAATTTCGTTGGGACTAATTCCTGCGAATATTCGATCGTTGCAGTATGTTAATCCTCGGATTAGCGAAACTGAACTGAGGTTGTTCAGAATTCATAATCCGGGGTGATTATTCGAATATTGTTGCTCCAATATTTGTGAATACGCTTTGTTTGAATAATTTACACGTCGACTGTGTGTTTAAATATTTTATTTTCTTAAAAGTGACGAAGAACGAAAATTATTTTATTTATCCGAATACTCGAAAAATATTCGCGCAATTTAAGGCAATAATCCCTTCTTTTCATTTATGAATGATACAGTTTTTTCACAAATAGTGGAACCTCGATTATCCGACTCAATATTTGTAGAATAAAATAGTAATAATTACTCTAAGTCCCGCTGCAATAATTGCTTAAAACCTTAGATAATTAAAAATGAGGATAATTTTGATCCGGATAATCGAGGTTCTACTGTATTTCGCTTTTTTTGTTTAATTTTGTTCTTTAATCTAAATATTTAATGAATACTACTTGTGAAAAAATCCTTTATTAATATTTACGAAGCATACTTACTGAACGTCTACGGCTTAATAATAAACTGAAACTTTTTCTCTTGTTATGGAAATATGGGTGCAAGGTTTAATTAAAAAAATAATAATAATAACAAGATCGAAGCAAACGCTTTTGTCAGCATAAAGAATAACTATTACACTAAACATATTCAAGATCATGACAAGACGAGAGGAAGATTCAATTAGAAAAATCAAATTTAGAATTAATGAATTCTTTGCATTCAATAAAATTAAAAAAAAAAATTAATTTCATAGATTTTTCCTGTAATAATAATATAAATCCTGCTTTCTGGACTTGATTTAAGTCACAAACTCAATTTTTCTGAAAATGTGACTTGCGTCGTTTTTCCTTGCAGCCACAGATATAAAATGAATTATAAATTTCAGTTTCGACTATACATTTCCGTAATGCTTTATTATTTTCCTTCCTCCTTATGGTAGGAATAGATCATTCTCTGCGGCCTTGAGCAGTCATTTCACTTCGTCCGAACTGTAGTGCGTTATTCGTGTCAGTGTCAGCCTTGTTTATTGATTTGTGTACACATATGCGTACCGCTTTTTAGTGTATCACTCCTCCCTATTGTGTTGTCATGAGTTTATTGGAATATTTTCAGAATTCATAGGAGAGCGGAAGCAGTTATTGGAACTCGTTGGACCAGAATTACAATCGATGTACGATGATATGGGAATCGAGGTAAGGAATTGTTTTTTTTTTTAACAATTTGATGTGATCAAGATTTACTGACATAATAATTTAATAAAATTATCGTACACATACAAATAATTCACGATAAGAATAAAAAAAATCTTCATAATTAGTTGATTAAGCCTAGTTTAGAATTGTAAAAATAAATTGATCTTAGGGATTTTCTTTTTACGAAACTAGTAAGCGAATCATTTCGAAATTTGCAAGGTGTGTTGTTCCATATTTAAACAATAAAAATTGATTTTTTCGTTAAAAAATTTTCCGCAGAAACGGATGTACATAAATGAGTCAGTATCAGCGATGTATCAAATTTGCGGAAATTCTGGAGCCTTTAAATCTTGTCTAAAACAAGAAACCAGGGATTTTCTTATTCCTCATATAATTTCATTTAGATGAACCTTCAACTTTAAAAAAAAATGTAATTAGACAATTTCTTGTGTATAAATGATACAAAAATATTTGTTTAAAATCATTACTAGACTGCGGATTTCATGCACTTACGACAATTCTAAATATTCTAAAAATCTTCAAGGCTGTTTTCAGAGATAAAATTACATAAAATATCAAAAATGTAATTCAATTTACAATATTTAAAAAGTAAGACATAGTTATTCAACTTTGAATTTTTTATATGCGTTTTTAAACATTTTATTTTGCATAAAAATCCGCATTACTTTTCTTTTGAAGTCCCAGCTATTTGTCAATTTTGTATTTTCTTACAGTTTTTGAGGTTCGTCGACGATGTAATTTTATCAGTAAATTGCGGATTTTTATGGAAAATGAAATTTTCACAAGCAGATATAAAGAATGATAACTTGAAAAACAATATATGTATTTAATTTCTTGAACATTCTAACTTGAATTATATTTTTGATATTTTGTATATTTTGACATATGTTAGTATCGTAGACTTTTTGCATTCTTAATAGTGCCATAAATGCATAAAATCCACAGTTTATTTATGGAGAAAAAAGAAAATTCTTGGTTTTGCATTTTAAGGAAGAATTAAAGGCTCCAGAATTCCCAAAAATTTGACATTCTTACGACGAGGTTTCACAGATTTATTGATATAGTTGTGTTTCTGAAGACAATTTTTTAATGAAAAAATTAACTTGTATTGTCTAAATATGACATAAAACACCTTGCAAATTTCAGAAAGATTCGGTAAATAGTTTCGTAAAAAGAAAATTCCAAAAATCAATTTATTTTTACCGTCCTAAACTAAGCTTCCTCCTGAATGATTTATAAATAATGTACGAAAACGCGTGTCACCTAAAAACTGCAGACAATTAACAAACGAAAAATAACGCAGGTTTTGTTGGTGGACATGCAATATGCAACGAACGCGAATCCTGATAGAAATCCATTCTTATCCGAATACTTTCTCGATGAAATACGCGCCGCTCATCAACATTCAAGAGGCTGTTTTCTACTGGTAAGCTGATTGTGAGACACGAGAACGATGAATAGAAAAGCAGCGCGAAGCGACCGAAAAGCGTATACGTTGCGGGATAATTTGAATAAAAGTCGGAGGATTTCTAAAATGCCGTCGAATGGAAAAAAAGTAATTAAAAAATAACATTTTTCCCGATATCAACTCGCGGATGCATTTGCATCAGAATCGATTGTTGGTTCTCCTCTTGGCAATTAATTCAAATTTGTCGTCATCCATTTTAATTTCACTCCGGTGTTTCTGCGTGAAATTGATTCCAGTCATTTACATTTCAATTCGGTCTAGTGGAAACCAGATATTAAGCAAACGCCCATTAATTCCGAATTCGAAACTAAAAGCTGACCAACTTGTATTGCCACTTTACTTCAATAGGAAATTGACGTCGACGGAAGGAGAATGAAAAAGGAAAATTATTCGGAAAATCTCATCAATTCTGTCCGCGCGATCCGAAATATATCCGAGGAATGTCGATACTAAATATATTTATAGTTATAGTGAATCCTAGAGTCAAGCGTTATTCAAATTTTGTATTCGAATAAAAATAACGAATAAACTGACATTAGTCGAAAATAGCGAATAAAAATTTATTCAAATAAATTTGTAACCAATTTCACACAAGTAAAAATTCATTCGACTAAAAGTTTATAAATATAAATTTATAAATATAAAAGTTTATAAATATAAATTTTTATTCCAATGAAATTAACTCGAATAACGCTATATACATTTATTCGTTATTCTTGGAGATTTATTCGTCATTTTTTATTTGTTGTACTCTAGTAGACACTACTGGATGCCGTATGATTTTATATCGGGGACAGAAAGCAGTAGTATAAGAATTTCAGATCAGACAACCGCAGTGGAATGAAGCACTGATTTGGAAAAATTAAGAATTAAGAAGTTACATACCTTTAAATCGATGAAAAATAAGGAGAATTCAAGAATTATTTTATATACAAAAAAATCAATATATGCTTCTTCTTATCTGTTATTTATATAATATTTATTCAAAATTCAAGCTAAATATTTTAAGATGTAGGAACGTGGCAGCCATTTGACCAAAACACCAGATACAGGGTGTAACAAAAATGTTGAAGGGTGATTCCTATGTGATTTTAAATAATCTTTTTTCTTAGCGAAATTGTTGTTTAAAATCACCTCAGGAATCATTGCTTTCAAGAACCTTGCAACATTTTTGTTACACTCTGTATATCTTCGTGTGGTTTAATACGAGTCAATATGTTTTAATTTTACATTAAATATAACAATTAAAACTAGTACTTGTCGATTCCGATTTTGAGAATATCAATTAAAAAAAAAATGTACCCATTTGAACTTGAACATATAATTTTCGACCTTAATTTTCCATTTATTTAGATAATTAAAAAAAAAGGGCAGGCGAGACTAAAAAAATCGCTTCGTCAAGAACTAGGTAACAGTGTTAAAAATATTACTGCAAAAATTTAATGTATATTGGTTCAGTAGTCACAGAGATATTTTTTATACCAATTTTGAATATATCTTTCCGAGGAAAACGCATTTAAGGTTTCAGTTATCTTCGAAAATGAATGCGACTACTCGAACTTTCAAGGCTACATACTATAATATTCGCTTAATACAGGCCTAAATAGTTTTTCTACTTCTGGAAATCCAAAAAATGTTTGCTACAGTAATTAAATGGTTGAAAAAATGAATCAGGGAAAAAATTGTTTTCGAAACGCCGTGTTTTATTTTTTTTTTTTTTTCAAGATCAACCGTATTTTTTTTATGTATATACAATTTTAGGTGGTTTGTTTTAAGCGAAATACCCTGTATATTCCATAATTTTACGAATTTGCAAATAAAACAGAATAGAGTAAACACGCCAACAGATGGACAGATTTTACTTTGCTCAATAATTATAAAGAAACCAAGTTTTTATTTTGTATTATCGTTCCTTCATTTTGCAGAGAAATCGTTTGTTATGTCAGAATGTTAGAATTTTCAATAAAAGTATTTTTTGTATGCGAAAAAATATTTCATAATACCGTCCATCTACTGGTGATAGAAACCATAGTTTATTTTCTACTCATTCTACTCATAATCGTAATTCTACTCATAAGTAGAAGTTTCATTTTATCATTAAATAAATTAATTTTACGACATAAAACTGCTTTTTTTCTTAATATTTACACATGTTTTCATGTAAAGCGTTTGAATTTTGTTCATAAAAAAAATGTTTTTAATCAAAACCTTGATATAAATGTCGAAATTTTTGACCTTATCAAAGGTATGTAACGTCTCGATTCTCACTGTCAAACCCACGCGATTAGACGAATGAAAGGCTTCCTTAGGCAATTAAAAGTCGCTGTTTTCTTGTTAATCAAGCTGCTGGTGGGCGACGAATGCAACGCAGGATGGGTGCCAACGAAATTCAGCGTAGAGACATTCGAGATCATGTCTAGCCGCTGTTCCATGATGGAGGAGTACTACGAGCGCAACGACGACTGTTATATCCTAAGAGCTGGCAGGTAGTCACGTTTTATTCTGATGTTGTGCAGGAACGGGATGGAAATGACGAGGGCGTGAAGAAGGTTGCGATAAAAGATAAAGGGACGCCCGACTTTATTACCACAATCTCGGAACACCGCAACTTCTCGTCGTCTTCGTTGGGGCGTTCCCATCTCCTCTCTCCTCCATTAGCATATTTCTTATGGTTGTCTACCGGGGTATTTTATTGCGGAACTTCGTCCATTTAACTCTTCTATTCTTCTCCACCGTGCTCCTTTCTTATCTCCATAGCACAACCCTCCGTTCGTTTCGTCTCTTCTCTCTTTCCGCGTTTCAGTTTCGTTTTATTCTTCGAAATAGGATCATTCGCTTTATATGTTCCTTCCTGCAGCAGATTTCACATTATTTCCGTTTCCTTTTTTTATTGCTAACCTTCTCTGAATTCTGATACCTTGCATTTTCTTGCATTCTCTCCTTTTTATGGAACCATGGAAATGAAGTCCCTGACACAATTTTTGATGTTTTCGAAAAATAAAAGTTCGAACATTTTAGTTTGACGTTGGAAATATTGTATTAGAATTTACACGAACAATTTAATAGATTGGGGACCGCAAATAGCAATTGGCAGACCGAGGAACCGACGATTAGGGAATCTCTGAAAAAGGTTGCGGAAGCTGTTGTTTCCGAGGGATGCGATAACGAAGAAATTAGGAATATATTGAAGAGCACCGTGCAGAGGCAATTAGAGTACGGTTTAAGTAAGTCATTGTTAAGCACTGTTATTCCTAACGCAAACAGTTTCGTAGTAAATTAAATACGTCCCATTGAAATCACCGACATTGTTTTTACTGATAAGAACTCATCGACTTCAGATTTTACTGACAACAGAATTAAGCGACAGCAGTATTAATAGATAACAGGAATTAGCGAGGTACACATTACGCATTCTTTACGTAGGTAGTAATACGTCGATCAGAAAAATCTTTAAGTTGAACGATTTCCGAAATACTAAAAAAATTGAGGAGAAATCGCGGCGACTGTTGAATATAAAGACTATTTCCGGGAACTTTTTTTGGCAAAATCAATTCTCTTTTTTTTCTAAATCTTTAATAGTTTCGAAAAGGACATTTCTTGAACTAGTTTCTCTACAAATTGGATATAAAAATATTCATTATTGTAGTCGTAGTAATAACCAGCGTGAGAAGCTTCTCAATGTATGGACAATGGACGCACGTGTAATTTTCCATTGCAAGTTCTGAAATGAAAAATCATGCGATTTTTTAAAATTATATGACAATAGCTTTAGAGTTGCATGTGGGGATTTAAAAAAAAAATAATTTGTTACCAAACAATGAGTCTTTGAGGAAAAAATGTGGAAAATCAATGAAAAAATTAGCATTGCTTTCCATATTATATAGGAAGTAATTATCCAATTTAAAATTCCGTACATGCAACTCGAATTTCTCATTTTCGTATAATAATTTGAGAATTGAAATCAGAGAGAACAAAAGTTTAAACAAATGTCTGCAAAACTGCATAAAAAATTATTCGAAACATCCATATTTCTTTATGAAGTAGATAAAAACGTGGATTTTTTCAAGAGCTTCCTATGCAATTCTGTAGATATAAAATATAGCTACTAATTTTATTTGAACTTTTTCCCCCTATCTCTAAAAATTCTCGAATTATGCCACGAAAACGAAGTATTTCTTTTTCTTCTAGGACTGATTTCAACCCCTAAAATCGCATTTTCACAGTTTCACAATTTTGTGAATTTTTGAGTTCTCTAACTTCCCTTGTTAGTAAAGTTCTCTTGTTCCCTTGTTAGTTTGTTTTCGAGATTATGTTTGATCTTAAGCTTTTTATGTTAATAATGCATAGGTACTGACAATATACTTATGTATTTTGTTTCATGTTCGTTTTATAATCAGTATCCTAATTATTAAACAATTTCCCAATAAATAAGGTACTCAATTTTTTTAGTACATATTGCGGAAAGCGTTTCAGTAACAATCCTACAACTAGCCAAAAGTTAATCAATTTTCAAGATATTAATAAGGCTTCTTCTTGTGATGAAAGATTAGATGAAAACTAGTCAAAAATATTGACTTTTGTCATAAACTTGCTTCTTGGAATGTGCTTGAAATCCAACTGTTAGCAACTTCGCTCTTAATTTTGTAATATATTTCTCAATATTGCGTTTTCTCAAAAGAATTGAAAGTTAAACAATTTAAAACTTACCGACTGAATTTTTCTAAAATTATGCGTGGGGTTTTACTATTGCATAAAACTTCATTCCTCCAATGTTCAAAGATTTTTCTTATTTTTAATGTTACTGTAATTCATCCTTAAATTAAAAGTTAAATAAATTAAAAACTACTAACTCAATTTTTTTTAATTTTCCTGGGAGTTTTACTATTATACAAAGATTCATTCCTCCAATTTTCAAAGATTTTCGCTTATTTTTAATGTTACTGGCGTTCATCCTCAATGATTTTCCGTATCTCGCTCATTATTGTTTAATGCTGCTGTCGGTTCATTTAGTTATCGATAAAATTTGAAGTCGGTGAATTCTCGTCGATGAAAACAGTCTCGATGAAACCTGTGTCGGTGATTTGAATGTAACCCAAACCAAATACCACAACAATCGCAGTAAATAACATGAACTCAAAGCCGCTTAAAATTTCAAGTAATTGTTTTACGCCTTTTGTAATATCATTCTCGTTTTCGCGCACTTTAATATCCCTCTTACGACCTCCCCGCAGAGTTGGACGAGGACGGGGATGGCATTATAGCCGTGACGCGCACGTGGAAAGGGAAGAAGAGCCCGAAGGCGGTGGCCTCGTTGAAGTCTCTAATAACCGACAGTCTACCTTCCGACAATATAATTAACGTAGAAGTAGAGCAGAAAGCGGGCGGAATTAATCCCGACAACAGAGCTCACAGGGGGTACTTGGTGCACCTATGCCGGCTGGTTATGAATCGAGTACAGAGCCTCGTTAATGCTTCCATCGAGGCCGATCCGGAGATAAAGAGCAAGAAGAAAATGGTGCAAGAGATTTACGCGGAGAGCTTGATACATCTCGCTCTCCTGCGAGATATTAAGCCGTGCGAGGAGAACGAGAACGTTCAGCAGATCAAGAAGCTCCTGATCGCTGGTAAAAGAATTTTCCACGAATCTCGACATACAGTACTCGCTATAAGCTCGCCGTTTTCGTCGCTTCATCGAGCAATAGTATGTGCAAGGCACATGCTCGTGAAGGTATAGTCAGGAAGTCAGAGTCACTTGACCTCTTTAATTTTGCAATAAAAATGGGCCTCTGGACCTTAATCCGTTTTCGACATTTTAGGGTCACATTCAGACGCACGGTTACTTATGTTTTCAGCAATTTCCAACTTTATGGAACCAACGTCATAAGTTCTCTGACTCCCTGACTAGTAATCAGTGGCGTAGCTGGAGTTTTTGCCGCCCGGGGCGCTTCCTGATTTTGTCCGCCGCCCCCTCCCCCGCCCCTCAATTACCCAAACGTATTAAAAATACTACAAAAAAAATCAAAATAGCGTATACGGAAAAAAATTAAAACATTTATTTTGAAAATTAAAGCATTTTTATTCTGAAAAATAAAACTTTAATTCTAACGTTTTACAATTTCTTTGGGGATCTTGGATAATTTTTAATTAATTTCAATTTAGAAAAGCTCCTCTCACAACTACCGACATTTACAACAACCGTGAGAAAGATTTGCAGTAATATGACAATATTTGGAACTGACGAGGGAACATATCGAACCCGCACACTCCGATTTTGATGCAATTTATGTGACAACTAGTTCTCAGAAAAATATTTGACACGTATTTTTTCTTAGCTGCTATCTTCCATGTTGAAGGGGTGATAACAGTTCCTAAAGTTTAGGGGTGAAAAAACGTTTTTCAAAATATCTTTGGAACCACATGGTATAGAAGGTCGCTGTTTTTTTTAAATTCCGTGTTTTTAAACGACGAATTCAGATATGTAATTTTTTATTGGTACGGAGCTGAACATGATTTTTTATCGACGCGAAACTACTACAGTCTTTTTATTGACGTAGAGCGGTAATTATTCAGAATAGGGGTAACCTCGTCGATTTTGATAACCTTAAATATGTATATCTGAATTCGTCGTTTAAAAATACGGAATTTAAAAAAAAACAGCGACCTTCTACACCGTGTGGTTCCAAAGATATTTTGAAAAACGTTTTTTCACCCCTCAACTTTAGGGGCTGTTATCACCCCTTCAACATGGAAGATAGCAGCTAAGAAAAAATACGTGTCAAATATTTTTCTGAGAACTAGTTGTCACATAAATTGCATCAAAATCGGAGTGTGAAGGTTCGATATCTTCCCTGTGAGTTTTCAAGACTTGAGATAGATGCTATTGTTCAATGTTAAAAAATAAAATTGTCTTACGTAAAAAGTGCCGCCCCTAAAAAAGTGCCGCCCGGGGCGGACCGCTCCCCACGCCCCCCTAGCTACACCACTGCTAATAATGGAATAATGGAATCGATAGCTTTTTGTACGTCGTCAATGATCAGAGTGAAATTAAAGAGTGGCTCGATGACGTGACGAAAACCGGCGAGCTTATAGCGAGAGAATGCTGTACCGTTCCTTAGAAAATAATCCGAAACGGCGTGAAATTGTTTGAACAGGCAAATCGCAGAAGCATGCGCCGATACTGATAAAAGGTGGCAAGTATTCCGGCAAATCGTCGCTGCTTTCGCGAATTTACGCGGACGTCTCCTCCTGGTTGGATTGCACAACGTTCCAAGTAGTCCGGCTTTGCGCCTCGACGCCCCGATCGGCGTACAGCCTGGAGGTGCTTCGAGTGCTCTGTCAACACATTGGCTTCCTTTCCGGTTTATTGGACGGGAATCTTCCCAAAGATGCTTCTTTCGACCCTCTTTATTTGAACAATTGGCTGGGTCAGATTATGAGGCGAATCGAGGAGGAGCCGTTGAAAGAGCAGCTGGTGATTCTTCTCGACGATCTCCATCGATTGCATCCACTGGAAAGCGACATCGTCGCCGCGTTGTCGTGGCTGCCGTTAAATTTACCTCCAGGTAACGGCGAACAAGTCACCGCGTCGCACAGTGTTCGAAAACGACTGTCTGACCGGGAAAAATTATGTTTTGAAATGAAAGTGTATAAATCATCGAAAATAAGTTAGATTATTGATCATTTCGACTTCTTAACCTTATGTTCTGTCTAAATTCGAAATATTTGAAACAAAAATTAAATTATTTTTAAAAAATTTTAAAGTTAATTTCTTTACGATTGGAAAAAATATTTTACTTTTATTTATTCCAATACAGAATACGGTAAAAACAATATACATATATAAAAATATAATAGTTAATTTAACAACTTAACTATTGATCCATATTTTTTAGTAGTTCTAATACTTCCAACGGAAGATGTCCAGTACTTTTCTTAGTTTTAACCCTTAAACTACTTATTAGTGGATCTGAAGGCATCAGGAGCATATGGAATAAATCCTCCATACAGTCTTTTCTTGATTGATTAATTGATGTTTCTGCTGAGCACTGCTGTTTGTAAACCGTCTGTGAAGGATTCGCGAAATTCAAAATCAATTTATGCAAAAAGTTGCAAAAAGTAGCACTTGATTTTTACAGCAATTATAGTGCTGACCCTGTACTATAAGATAGAATTGAAATTTTAACCAATCCTTACCAATCAAAAAGGTTGTACTTAAAAAATCAAAGCACATGCGTAGCAAAATTAGCTATTATTGAGTGCGTTTGTTCGGATGTCCCATCAAACTTTTTCTTAATCTTCCTATTACAAAATATAAGTATACACCTTCGTCTACAAAATCTGTGTTGCGTAAAATAATTTATTGCACGTTTCGTCTTTTACGAGAAGGAAAAATCTCGAGTGCTAAATGACATTTCTAATCACAGTACAGGTTTGAAAATTCTATGTACATATTATGTTAGTTAAACAATCTTTAGAAGTAAATAATTGTACAATCAAAGCTCCCTAGGATTTTATGAATCTAAAACAATTGAGAAATAAGTAAAACAAAATTATCGAAATTATGACTTTTTCCCAGTCAAACAATCGTTTTTAAACACTGTGCGTCGTGTCGTCCGCGCAATACGAGTCGCGCGTTATTCCATATTCTTTTACTGATCTCGTCAGGTGTACATTTGGTGGTGACGTCCGCTTTCCCACCGGAAATGCTGCGCCTCACGCCCGTGCAAAAGGAGAGACTGCGTGCCAACGATATTCTGATCGAACTTCCGGAATCGATGACCGACTTGAACGAGACGAAACATGTATTCGACACGCTGGAGAAACTCGTCGGCGAAACCTCCGCGAATAGGGTCGGATCGATTTTGGCTTCCACGGAATACGGTTTGTCAGAGACGGAAGTTCTCGAGATGATTATGCCGACGGGAGGCGACGGACCTCTATTATTGGAAGACGGATTCTTCAATTTCTCTACTTGGTGCTTGGTTCGGAGAACGTTCGACGAATTTTTTAGGGTACTTTTTTCGCGTTATTTTTTTGGATTAAGGGAGAATTTCTTTTTTTTTTAAATATCGATTTTTTGGTACTTTTTGTAAACTCAATCTGAAACTTTGTATGTCTCGAAATATTTTTCTTAAATTAATTAATTTAACAGCATAATTAGAAGTTCTGAGAGTTTAAAAAACTTTTTCTCTATTCACATGTCGCATCCTTGCTTCAAAAGTGACATAAGTCGAAATTTCAACTGAAGAAAAACTGTTTCCAACATTAAAGAAAAGTTTAGAGGAATAAAAAAGCAACGTTTTAACTATTTTAGGTTCACAACCCTTTAAAAAACAGCCTTTCGACTTGTGACCTTTTTTGTTACTTTTAACACACACAGAACTGAATTAATTTGAATTATGACAGCCAAATTTTTGATGACTAATGGATTAAAAGCTCAAATATCAGATTTGTTGAGTTGTGCCATTTTTGAAGTAATGATGCGATATATTAAGTAATAATTAGACTGTGGATTTTATGCATTTATGACAATTGTAATGACTAATTGTAAGTTTGCAAAAACTGTACGAAGCTGTTAGCACATACCAAAATGACACAAAATATCAAAAATATAATTCAAGTTACAAAATTAAAAAAATAAGACGTACTTATTGTTATTCAAATCTCTTTATTTATATTTGTAAAAATTTGATTTTGCATAAAAATCCACAGTCCAATAACAATAAACAAAAACAGATCAATAAATACAAAAATTATCTCTAAACGACAATAATAATTAGATGCTTCATCCCAATCTGGATAACTTTTGGGATACTTTAAACCAGAGTTGGGCAAAATGTAATCCGATTACAAATCACTAATTGCGATCGAAGTGTAATTAATAACTCAATTACACATTATTTTCTGTAATTGGTAATATTTATTGACTGCGTAGACAAATTGTAGTCAGAAAAAATTAAAGATTACGGAAAATAACTCATAATCAAATGATCAATTACAGTTTAATCACAATTTGTGGTATGTAATCAGATTACATTTTGTCCAACTCTGCTTCGAACCAGAGAAATGAAATGTTCAAAAGATATTTTAACTTGCTAGATTCGAATGCTAATAATTCCCAGGTAAGATCGAACGAAAAATGTTTTCGATTCAAGGTTCGCGTGTTGAGCGGAAAATTGCTTATCTCTTGGCGCTATCCGATCCGTGATCTGGCCCGAAAGAGGTATTTCCCCAACCAAGAAACTCTAAAAAGTTACCACGGCGAACTCGCGAATCTTTTCTTTTCGGAAGACTTCGAAGACAAGGACCAGAAATCGTCGCCAGAGGAGGAGACGCCGAAGAAGGAGACGCCGTTTCAAAGTAGACCGAGGTCGCAGGACACGACCTACACACTGCGGCACGTTGAGGAAGCCTGGTTGCACCTTTTGCGCGCCGGCGACGTAGAAAAGCTGAAAAAATTGGCGGTCTGCGCGTTCGATTTCCTCCTCGCGGCGGTGCAAATGATCTCCGTTAGTTATTTGAGATGCGTTCTCGAACACTCGAGGAGATACCTCCTCGAAAGGGACTTGGAACTCGTTTATTACACCGTGCGAAAGGCCAGCGATATTTTGACGAGGGACCCGCTGCAGCTGGGAGCGCAGCTTATTTGCTGGCTGAGACCTGTGGCTGAGGATGGCGGCGATTTGGTGAGTAATCGTTAGATTAGACTGCGGAAGTTAAGGCTAATGCATGTTTTTATAAGAATGCATTAAAAAAAATGGAACTTGAAAATACTTTTTTTTATTTTGCACACACTTTGCATATTTGCATATACTGTACATATTGTACAAATTTTTTGCTTTTACGGACTTCGTTTAGAAATTTTCTTGTGTCATTGTCTGAAGTATTTACAAAGCAAAGACAAGGAAGACAGTAAAGACACAGTTTCATCGAGATTAAAAAATTTATAAATTGTTTATTAGTATTTAAATATATGTATTTATATTAATAACTAAATATTTATATGCATTAGCTATTGAACTGTTAAACTTATTAAACTTTTAAAACTATCAAACTATACAATTTTTTAATAATGTGAACTATTAAACTATGAAAATATTATATTTAAACACAATTTTAATTGCAATAAACTATTACACTTTTTTCTTATAATAATGACAATAGTTAATAAACAGTATACTTTAAAATTATAATAATATAAACTATGTCTATAAACTTGATACAATTGTTAAATAAATGAATAGTTTTATAGTTTGATATGTATGTGCGTGAAAATTTCATAGTGTAATAATTCAGTGTCTTATAAAATTTCATAGTTTAAGAGTTCAATATGTAAAAAGTTGTAGAAGTTTCTGAGTTCGATACGTTAGAAAATTTCATAATTTAACAGTTCAGTTTGCTAAATGCTAATAAAGTGCTAATAAATTGAAATTATAAATTATAAAAATTAAAATTTTAAGAAATTATAACAAATTAAAATTTTTTGAACTTCTACGAAGTGTATATTTAATATATTTATTCTGCATATATTTTACATACATTCTGCATATATTTTGCATACTATCGATCGATTGCATACTATTTTGCATATTATCGATCGTGCATAAACATCCACAGTCTATTCATTATTATTATAATTGGGCTTCTTTTGTAATTTGGTAAAGGAACAAAACATTTTGATACTTATAAAATATTTATAAATGAAGATTTTTTTTTCGTTCCAGGTTAGTAGAATGGTTACGGCAGCAATGGCATGGTGCGATGGTTTTACCGCGCCGCTTTTAGTTCCGTTGAATGGCTGGCTCCAACCCCCTTTGCCTCTTCAAATCCGCACTTTATCCTGTCCACAAGGTGTAAAACTCGTCGAAGCTGCTCCATCTGGTCAACACGTTATTATCGTTCCCTTCCAAGGAGATGCTCAACTTTGGCACGTGATGTCTGGCCAGTTGGTTCATACGTTCAAAGGTATATCGAATGTAAATTAATATGTTTACTGTCCTATGATCCATATGTGGCTCAGAATAATTCGAACTGTGATTTTTAATTGCGTTTCCATTGTATTTTGTTGAGTTTCTGATAGAAAATTTTGTAAAGATATAATTGATGATGATAACTTTTCACTTTTTTTCATTCAATGCTTTCAATGACTATATGGAAAATTTATGTTTTCTTCAATATACAGATAAATTAGTATGTTTATGGTGAACAGTAAAAATGTCAAATTATAAATGTGCCAAAAATTGGTGGTGAGTGATGAGGAAGATCTAATTGCAGATTTAAATTCAGCATAGCCAAATGCATAAGAATCAGTATAAATGTTCTTTATGTCAAAAATTATGTTGACCAGTGTCATCAGTTAATTGCTGAATACTTATGTACGTGTTGCGCATAATAATTTCAGGTCATTCGAATCCAATCTCGTGCTTAACCGTGACCCAACACTCGCAGTATCTGCTGACAGGCTCTGAGGACACTTCGGTCATAGTGTGGGACATGAAAGAGCTGACTATGAAGCTGAGGATTCGGGAACACATTGCCCCAGTCCTGAGCCTGACGACTGCTCTCAAGAATTCTGTGATTGTCAGGTTTACAATTTTCTTTTACTTATTCCAAAATGCTCATGGTACAGTTCGGATCAACTCGACTGGCCACCATTTTCTTTCACTTTTTTCGGAGAGGAATAGTCATGAACCTAAAGGACGGTGCGTAAGTTTGAGGGGTTGCGGCGACAGACGGATTGGGGTATCGACCTCTATTAGACTTTCAGCCATCTTGAGTGGCCCAGACTGCAATGCCTCTCTAGGCGAGTTTAATTACTAAATCAGCGTGGTGACTGCGTGTAGTCGTGTTTGGTCGTCTCTAATTGTTATCGAGTTGTCGCTTGGTATTTGTATACGTGTGTCTGTTGATTAATTGTTAAAAATGCCAAAGTGCATTGTAAAGGACTGACTGCACTTTTAAATTTGGCCGCGGCGTGTTATAGATGGCACCACTATCTGGGCCACACAAGATGGCTGACAGTCCCCCCCCTTCCACAGCGACACCCGCATCCCCGACCACTGAACTATAAACTACCTGGAATGAGCAGTACGTGTATAAGCAGCCGTGCCGACAGAGAGGGCTATACGGGGTATCTCTGTCTCTTTCTTATACACGTCGCACGGTCATTTAATGACACGCAGTTAGTCATTTGCTATATTTGCAACAGTGTATTAGAAAAGGACAAAGATACCCCGTATAGCCCTCTCTGTCGGCACGGTTTCTCCTATCCCGATCCACTGAACTGCTCATTCCAGGTAGTTTATAGTTCAGTGTCCCCGACATACCTACTTTACGCTCCATCCTTTAGGTCCATGGGAATAACCTTATGAAGGTTAAAAGGGAAGGAGGTGAGGAAAAAAAGGTTAAGCTTCACCAATCCGTTTCCGCTTCTCTCCAGCGGAGGTGAGGATTCGAGAATAATCGTGACGACACTCCTAACCGGCGAGGTTCTGATCAAAGTCGACCACCATAGAGGCCCAGTGAACTCCATCCGCGTGGACTCCACAGGAGAAATCCTAGTCTCCGGCTCATCGGACTGCACCGTGTGCCTATGGTGCCTAGAAAAGTTCACGTTGCTGAAGAGCATCGTGTTGCCCTCGGCGGTGACGATGCTCGACGTGTCCGCGGACTCCGTGTTCCTGTTAGCGGCCTGCGAGGACCAGAAACTGTACCTGAGATCCTTAGCAACGGGGTCGGAGATCCACACGTTGCGAGGTCACCAAGGCGAGATCAAGAGCCTCTGTTTGGCGAGGGACTGCAGACGGGCGATTGTCGGAGGAACCAAGGGCAAGGTCTCCGTCTTC
This sequence comes from Perdita meconis, assembly GCA_030770465.2. Classification (NCBI taxonomy): domain Eukaryota; kingdom Metazoa; phylum Arthropoda; class Insecta; order Hymenoptera; family Andrenidae; genus Perdita; species Perdita meconis. Next base: position 4,838,098 of record JASKOS020000006.1, on the reverse strand, counting down.
GACATGCACAGCGGAAGATTAACGAAAACCCTGCCGGCGAATCCGTCGGCGGACGTAACCGCCGTCAAGGTGACGGAGAAAGACGATTTCCTGATCACGGCTGCAGGGGACCGAGTCACGTACTGGAACTTCCGGGGCGAAGAGCCGCCTTCGAAACCCCCGAAATCCGGCAAACAAGAATCCTTGCATCCTCACAGTGCTCCTATCTCTTGCTTGGATATATCCAGGGATGGAGCGATGGCGGTGACCGGTGGAGTTGATTCTCTCGTCAACCTCTGGCAGTTGAATACCCACGAGCTGCTTTCCACTTTCGAGGGACACATTGCTAGCGTCACTTGCATCGCGTTTTCAGCTTCCGGTTTATTCGTCGCTTCTGGCACGTATTTACTCTTCTAAATAAAGAATCATTCCATCATCCCCATAGACCATGCGAAAATTCGCATTGACAGAAAATATTTTTCGCGATGGGAAGCTTGCAGGACTAAAACCCCAAGTAAGATGGGGCTCTATGCGCAGAATACAATATTTGCTGATATTCCTATATTGCTTATGTCCCTCTGCGCATATACCCCTACCTTACCTTAATCAGTTCTTTAGAACCACAAATCCATGGTTGCTGAGAAAAATTCGCGTTGGTCCATGAGATCTTTTAGACCAGGCCTGAAGAACAGTCGATGAAGGATACTTACGGAAATTGTAAACGCAGGTTCCGAGGACAAAACGGTCCGCGTCTGGGGCTTAACACTGGGATTAGTGGTGGCGACGTTCAAGCACCAATCGCCTGTTACATCGGTGACAGCCATGTACGATGGTCGGAGAATCGTCAGTTCTGACAGAGGAGGTGTGATCAGAGTCTGGGCCGCTGACACTGGCATCCTAATTCAATCAGTATCTGGGCCTGGTCGTTGCTTCACGGTCGCCTCTGATATGAGGTACACACACTTCTTTCCGCATTCTTCATCCATCTCTTCCAACAAACACTGCTGTCAGAGTATTCAAGAAGTTCATACTCATTCATACCTTTTCGTTAGTTTTATTGATCCTCATATTTCTCAAAAAGAAAGTAATTATTGTGGAGCTTTCGAACGAAGAGACTTGGGAGGCCGACTTAGACCGGCGGTGTGGGTAAGGAAGACTCAATGCCTCTAGCGTATTTGAGTGCAAACAGGGATGCCAGACGCCGCGCCGCTCTACCACAGACCTACGTGCAGGGAAGAAGTGACGCGACATGAATTTGATTGGCTTAACGTTGGCGTGAGACTATAGACGCTACTATAGTGCATTCCTACGTCCATAAGTCCGTGTGTGTAAGAGGGAAACAGAGCTTCCCTATAACTGGCATCTCTTTCTAACCGGCGGGCCCGGACCCTTAAAAAGGCGTGAGCATTCCAGGTAGTATAGACTTCAGTGGCATCAGATCAATCAGACGCCATTAGACTGCATAGATATTTCTTGAAAGTATATATTCTCTGCCCACATGATGCTTGATGAAGCCCACATAAACGTTATGTAGATGATTTTATCTTTGCATTAAAGATCAGGCCGTGTCTGTAGGTATATATGGCCTAAGGCACACCCTCTGTCTTCCGCATTTTCCAATAGAGTTTAGCACTGAGATTTGTGACTATGGGCACCATTCGAATTGGATCCTGTGGAAAAGGATAGCGGTAGATGAGGACAAATAATAGCTAAGGGTTTCCGACAAATAATCAATATACATTGGTCAAGACGCAGCGAGTAGAGTAAACGCTACTCTGAAAAGTTCCAGTCTTAAGTCTGGAAAAACGGCAGTACCAAACAAAATGGAGTCCCCAAGTCTCTTCTTTCGAAAATCCCAGTATAGAGGTTACGCCATTGTCTCCCAAGTCCACAGCATCAAAACGAATTTCCAGGTACGCGGTGTGCGGATCGGGAGACACTCAGGTGCAAATAGTGAGCCTAGGCGCCGGTCCGGAGGAAAAGTACCAAGTATCTCATTCTCAGGACATCACCTGCCTCGTGGTCACGCCGGATTCTCGGTCCCTGATCACCGGCTCGATAGACATGAGCTTGAAAGTCTGGCAGCTCGCCGGAGGCAAACTGTCCCAGGTTCTTCAATTGACTCCTTCAACTCGTCACATTTTCCGCCACGAACCAGTAAAAATGATTCGTTCGAACTGATCCAGGTCCTAGTGGGTCACACGGATAACGTGACCTGCGTCGCAGTCTCCGTCCTGGACAAATCCATCGTGGTGTCCGGCTCCAGGGACGCGAACCTCATCGTCTGGGACATCAACACCGGCGCGGACCTCCACACCCTGAAGGGCCACTTGGGCTACATCACATGCGTGAAACTGTCGGGCGACGGCACCCTCGCGGCTTCGGGCAGCGAGGACAAGAGCCTCATCGTCTGGGACACGAAGAAAGGATGTTCCTTGAGCAGCATCATGCTTCATGTCCCGGTGGTGGGTCTCGAGTTGGCCACCGATCTCTCGAGGCTCGCGCTGCATCTTCTTGAGCACAAATGCATGCCGATCCTCTGTTTGCATAATACGCCGGCGCAGTACGTCAAACTTCCGGATTACGTTGCGCCTTGGTGCGATGTCAGAGATCTGAGACCATCGGGCCCGAAGAGGCCCAATAAAAGATTGCTGAAGAAGGAGATTTCGTTGGACAGCGACACGTGGCGCAGGAAATACGGTCACCTTACGGCAGGTGGGTACACAAATTCTTGTTGTCAACTTTCTTTTTCTTTTGTTGGTGGAAGCGCCTCGGTTAAGGTGTTAGACTACATTGAAGACACGCAAATCATGCATGAGTTTCGAAATTGTACCGGAATTATGAAATAAATGAAGAAACTTTCTTGAAGACTTGATTACACATGTTTTATGTGCAATAACACATTTTTGAGCACTTTTTAAAGCATTGTGATACGGTTTACTACGTAATTCGGTTTTAAACTTATGGGAAGACTTTTATTTTGCACTAAAATCAATTTTATCTTGTTTTTAAGACTTGGTCCTAAGTTATGGTCCCTATTGATGAACCTGTACCTATTAGTGTGTCTTTAAATTTAAATAAGCTGTAAAGAAGAATACCTCTAAAAAATAAAAGAAAAACATTTTTTTTACTTCAGTTAAACTATTGAAGTTAATGAAAAAAATGTTTTTCTTTTATTTCTAAAGGTATTCCTTTTTTACAATTTATTCAAAACAACTTTTATCATTATCATGATATTGAAAATATAGACGATGAATTTTTTAAATAATTTCAGTCTTATTCCCTGGACTTCAGAGAATAAAGACCTAAATGTGAACATTAAGCTTCTTTTTTCCCAAAATAAAACGATTGGTAAAGGAAATAAAATACTCTAATGGGTCGAAACAGACTCAAACACAGAGTAGGACACAAATCAACTGATAATTAAAATTGACTAATCATTTGATTAATCGTTAATCATAATTAATAATCATTAGTTAAACATTTTTAATTGGTTAGACATGACTATGTAGCATAAATTACTTACAACTCTATTTAATCATTAGTCATTCGTTATTTGTAGACTGCGGATGTTTACGCAAATTCATATCTTCAAACGCATAGAAAAAGAAAACCAATTTAGAGAAAAGTGTTTTTTATCTTTTAAATATTATGAAATGTATTTTAGTTTCGATATTTCATGCATTTCTGCATCTGTGCACATTATGATGCATTTTAGCACATTTAAAATCGCCATAAATGCATAAAGATCCGCAGTCTGGTTATTAGTTATGATTAATCATTAGTTATTTCATTTGATTAATCATTATAGTTACTAGTGTGTTTTTCTACATATTATAAATATGACAACATATTTCAGGATCATCAAAATCGGAGTCTAAATATTTACTATTTTACATTAAAAGTTTATAAAGTATTGAAATATATTTTTTGTCATCATTCCGTGGCTTTTTTAGTTTATCATTTTTAGTTATTAATCATATTTAAATTTTGATCACTCATTCAGCCATTAATTACGATTACAGTTACTCACTGGTCAATGTTTATTATTCATGTTTAATAAAAATTTAGTCATTAGTCATACTCAAATATTTATTTAATCATTAGTTGTTAGTCAGTATAATCATATTAATGATTACAGTTTGCCCAACTCTGCTCAAAGACCATAACAGTGTTAAGAAACACTGCGTTGAGTCGAAAGAGTCTTATTAATTAACGATGGCTAGACAAATGCGAATGACTTGAATGATTTTTATTGTTCGTTAAGGAATATCAACGTCATCGGTGGAGAATTTACAACGACGATTTAGTGTAAGCGCGTCTATGGACGAAATAAGCAAAGTGGGGCTACCGAGCAGCCCGTCGGGTCTCGGGCCAGAGCAAGCCGCCCTCGCCCAATCTCAGCACTTCGATCAGTTAGAAGCTCTCTGGAACAAACAGTCACCTCCGGCTAGACCACGCTCTCATGGTAGAACATTGTCCAAGCAAAGTTCGTTGCAAGCTACGCGAATATCCGACTCGGAGGAAGAGGGTGAGTTCCGTGCCGTGCGCGAAAGTTAGGATACGCCTGACCTAATTAACAAATTCCTTTGCAGGTGTGCCGGATTAAACTGGTACCTCGTTAGGAATTAAACGGACTAAATCTCGCGAAACCCTAGTCGTCGTACCTTTCTATCTTCCGACTGTCTTTCGAGGAAACGAGAAATGGGAGAAAAAAAATTATTTAAAAAAAATACGTCCCCGCAGGAAACCCTAAGCTACGGATTTCTCGTGTCCGATGCAATAAATATGAATCTATATATGAATACACGCATGTATATCGATATTAGAGGAGAAAATAAATCGGAGTTATTTACTTTCATCTTTCACCCCCCACTTTTTCCAGGATCGAACAGTGATGCGAAATTCCCAAAATGTGGCAAACATCTTAAAAAGGTATTTCTAATGAAAATAATCATCGTATCGCATTTCACACTTCACTTGTTAGATCAATGAAGAAATATTTGTATCAACAGTTTTTATAGTGTTACTCGATTAAAAGAAATGTTACGTAACACTTTATTTAAGATTATTTTAAAGGTTTATTGCTTATTTGAAAACATTACGTGAGATAAACCATTTTTTTTAACTTTGTAATTACTAAAAGAATAGGAAATTTCTTGGGACGCAGAAAATCTTACTTATAAAAAGAAAATTGATAATTAGTATCCAAGGTTCTATGGTTTAAATTTAAAAAATTTAAGGATTCAACACAAAAACAACAGAAACATTAAAAAGAACTTGTTTCTTTAAGGATTAATTTCAGTAACAATCTTAGCCAAAAGTTAATTAATTTCCAAGATATTTTAACCAGGCTTCTTATAATGAAAACCAGTCAGAAATGACAATGGTGTATTTTCATAACAAATTCACTCTTATTTTCTATTCTATTTTGTCAACATATTGAATATTTGATATTTTATCATAAACTTGTTGGAGTGTACATGAAATGAAATAAGCAAACTCTGATTTTACTTTTTGCTTATAAGAAAACCATGGAAACTATCAATTATCCGGACTTTTTGTGACACTTTTGTTTAGTGTTTGATCTTTCTGTATACAAGATTTCAAGAATTTTGGTCTATTATTTCACTCTTAATTTTGTATACATATTTCTCAATACTGTGTTTTCTCATAAGAATACGTATTAAGTTAAAAGTTAATTAATTTAAAAACCACCGAATCAATTTTTCTAAAATTTTGTGAAAACATTCCCCCGATTTTCAAAGATTTTCGCATACTTTTTAATGTCACTGAAGTTCGTCTTCAATAACGCAGTCGTTTTTGATATCAGATTTTTTACATGTTATATTATAATTTACGGACAACGTATTTTAATAATACTACACAAATTTTGAAAAATTTTCCATTGACTATTATGCAAAACTACGTTTTGGGGGATTTTTGATCGCTGTGGATCGTCTTTGAAGAATAGTACAAATTACTCATTGTTTCGATCTGATCGTTTTCTTTTTCGTACTAAAATATACATATAAACAAATAACTGTGTTAGTAAAATAAATGACGCTATAAGTTAATTATTATTTAACATTCGTAGGAAATTTCATATTTCGTTGGTCAGTTTTTGTTTGTAATAATCTGCGAGAACTCGCCAAGCTTTTGGCGCCATGAATCCTTCCGGCGGATTTTCTCCGGTTTTCGCCAATTCTAAAACCGAGAATTAGAATTCCTTTTATACTACAACACGTAAGTATGAAAAATATATAGAGAAAAGACACTAACGTCGCATTTTGGTTCCTGAGACGAAACTGAAATCCTGCGATCTTTCCGGCTCGAAGAACGCCATCTTCTTTGCCCTGATGTCGTAGGCTGCCACTCTGAATTGTATAATTTCAAGATTCTCGAGGCCTGGAGCCATCGACAGGACTCTTGAACCATGCGATGGATCGTATAAATTCCCTGATACCATAAGCAAAGAAAAAAATATATTTTATCCTGCGTTTGATACATAGACCTAAATAGTATACTAATAGTAATTATTATTTAAAAATGAGTTCATTAACATTACCGTCAGGTGTTTTACATTTGTCGGGATGCGGTAAACCAGCGGGATCACGACCAACGATATAAAAATTTGCACCTGCTATCATCCTTGCCTTAGCATGCCATTGAACCTGTCAATTCATATAAAAAAGATCGCGTATTGTTTTAATGTTTCTTTCCATAAAATTGATATAAATTATATAGTAACTTATTGTTAATAATTAGACTGTGGATATTTATGCGTTTACAACAATTTAAAATTACAAAAACATGTAAGGATACCCAGAGATATAATTTATAAGATATCAAAAATAAAATACGTTTTATAATATTTAGAAAATCGAATATACATTTATTTTTATTTAAAATTCAGTTGTTGTATATTTACAAAAATACAAATTTGTATGAACATCCGCAGTCTATTAATAATAATACAGGGTGTCCCAAACTCGACGCGGGACCCGGAAATGGGAGATTCCTAAGGTGATTCTAAACAACTTTCTCCTTTGCCAAAATGTCCTCCGAAGCTTTGTTAATGAGTTATTAACAAAAAACACCGACCAATAGAAGGACGAATACAGTGGATGAATTTCAGCGCGCGTCCCAGCTTTGAGTAGTATTGGCCCGCCATCGTCCGCGTCATCATTAATCCGCTGTACTCGCTCTCTGATTAGCCGATGTTTTTCATTAATAACTCGTTAACAAAGCTTCGGATAACATTTTTGCAAAGGAAAAAGTTGTTTAGAATCAACCCAGGAATCTCCCATTTCCGACACCCGTATCGAGTTTGGGACACCCTTTAGAGAGGAACTGATGATACCTCAGTGGGCCCCGCGTACATCATCGGGCTCGGGAAGATGGCAATGATGGTGTCTGGGTGGAGCACTTCTTCCTCGAGGACACTTTGATGCTGTTTCATTCTCACCGACAACGGGACGTCATCCTCTTTCGTCCAACCACCCAGAGGGTGCAGCAGGAGGACTGGCTTCTTGAAGCCACGCTCTTCCAAAAGGTACTTCCTCGTATCCTGACGTTTATTTGATTAAGTTACAATTTTATTTATTCAAATGCGCTTAATCCTTCTTGTTCTTGTTTAAATATATCTGATTTAATTCTTCATTGATACACCTTAACATGTCTCATTTCAAACTGAAATTTTCGCATATCTCATATAATTATTAGCCCTCCGTGACCCCTTGGGCCTTTTAAGACACGAGCTAAACTTTTCCTATTTTTCGTTTACAATTTCATTATTATTAAAAAAAATCTTTCAAGATTCAACTTTGAATACTATTAGATCATATACAAATTGTAACAAAAATGTTGGATGTCCTTGAAAGAGGTGATTCCTGGGGTGATTTTAAGCAACTTTTTCCTTAGCGAAAATGTTAGGTGAGGCTTTGTTAACGAGTTATTAACGAAAAACATCGACCAATCAGAGAGCGAGTACAGTGGATTAATCATGGCGCGGACGATGGCGGACCAGTACTACTCGCGGCTGAAGCCCGCGCTGAAATTCATCCACTGTATTCGTGTTCCTATTTGAGTAGCTTTGAGTAGTATTGGCCCATCATCGTCCGCGTCATCATTAACCCGCTGTACTCGCTCTCTGATTGGCCGATGTTTTTCGTTAATAACTCGTTAACAAAGCTTCGGATAACATTTTTGCTGAGGAAAAAGTTGTTTAGAATCACTTCAGGAATTACTCCTTTGAAGGACGTCCAACATTTTTGTTACACCTTATAGTAGAGATCCTTAGAAGTTTCCCTGAATTTTTTTAGATTTTTTGAAAGCTTATAATATACAAAAAATATGGGTCTGGACATAAAAAAGACCGAGTAAACAAAAAACATGTAAGATAGATAAAATAAGAGAAGTATGTTGAATTTGAATGAAGACGGCAGAAAGTACTTCGAACCTCCTTTCTAATTTTCAAGAGGTACATTTTATTTTATACTCCGCCGTACCAACGATTAAATAGAATCCCGGTTGCATGGAACGCCTTGCATAAGCCGCGACAAGAACAGACAAACCTGCATTAAGAGCGCGTGGCCATTGTGCACCGGATTCCTCAATTGAAAAGCGAAAACAGCATCAGCACCCATCTCCTCGCACTTCTCCCGTATCTCATTAGGTGTGAGTCTGTATTGATCCAAACCATCGTTCCATCGAATCCTCTCAAGAACTTCTAAATCCCCTCCGACCAACCAGTCACCCGATTCCTGGATCATTCTGACGTACGGATGACCGAGATCGTTCGTTCCAAACTGCCTGCAACATCTGTCGCAAAAACGAAAATTCGCAATCCATGAAATCTCTCTAAGAAGAACCGTTTAGAATATTTTAAGAACCTTTCTTCCTTCCGATGCGGGAAAAATTCGGGTCTGCGCAAAATCGCGACGGGTCGACCATGATGCTTGAGGGTTAAAGCGTGTGCATCGTTGCACCTTTCTTTTTGAGCAGTGTCAACCGGAAGGACGATTGGTATCGACTGATTGAAGACACTTCCGTTCCGTTGGAGCGTCTTAAAGTGTTGACACTGAAGAAAAAAGTATTGAAAATAGTAACTAAGATACTTTTTTTTAAATAAGATAATATTTCAAAAGTATTTTATTTCTCAGTTTTACATGGAAGAATATTTGGAAATACATACTTATTTATGATATGTGGATTGGAATTATTAATTGAAATAATATTCTTTGTGGGATACCAAATAATATTTTGTTTCGAATGTATCACAAATAATTATTTGAAATACGTTGTTTCGAATGTATCATAAATAATTATTTGAAATACGTTATTTCGAATGTATCACAAATAATTATCTGTAATAATCTTTATTAGATTCAAATATTTATTAAGCTTGAAAATTAAAAAAACTAGAACTTGAAATCTTGAAACTTGACAATTTATAATTTATAGCTTGAAGCGTGAAAAGTTTATACCTGAATACTTGAAAGCTTGAAACTTATTGGAACGTTGAAACTTCAAAACCTGAGATCGAAACCTGAGTATTTGAACATTTGGAAAATTGAAGCTTAAAAAGTTTTAATCTTTGAAGCTTGAAATTCTGAAACCTTGAAAAGTTGCAAATTTTAAGTTTAAAATTCTGAAAATCGGAAAACTTGCAAATTTGAAGCTTTGACATTTTGAACATTTGAAGCTTGAAATTCCTGAACAGTTGCAAATTTTGAACATTTGAAGCTTGAAATCCCTGAAAAATTGCAAATTTTGAATACTCGAATCTTGAAATTCCTGAAAAGTTGCAAATTTTAAGGTTGAAATTTTGAACATTGGGAGATCTGTAAATTTGGAGCCTGAAATTCTGAAAATTTGAAAACTTACAACTCTGAAGGTTGAAAATTTGAAACCATTTCAACTTTCTGCTCAAAAATATATCAGTGGAATACTTATTTCACGTACATGTAGAATACGTATGGTATTTGCATTAATAAGAAAGAAATATAGTATTTACAATACATATTGCATTTATGTGTGAACTGAAAAAAATGTTTGAAACAGTATTTCCACTAATGCGAAAGTAAATAATTGTTTAAAAATAACAAATAAAAAATTTAACAGGGTTTAGGAAAATACGATCTGAAAATATTTCTATTTTTTATTTCAAATACTAATTTACCCAGCTCTGCATTCAAAAATTTGTATTTAGATGATGGCAATCTACTCACCTGTAGGTATTCGTCTTCCCTCATGAATCCTCTGAGAGGACTTGCCCAACCTTCGGCGAGTATTTGAACCCACTGCAAGTCGATATCGCTGATCTCGATATCTTGAGAACATATTAATATTAATTTCACTATACAGTTAATTCAAACGACTGTTACTTCAAAACTTTCTAAAAACATCTTTTGTATAAAAAAAAATTATTTTCATTAGACAGCAGTGATCAATTCCAATCGATTTATAAATTGATAACGAGAAGCTCTTTGAAATGATATAAGAACGTACCGATAAGATTTTCAGCTTCCTTTCTGACATCTTCAATCCTCTCATCTTCAACGAACAATTCATCGACAGTTTCGCAACTATTCGGCACTATGCCCTCCTTCTTCAACATGTCGATCACCGATTCTGTAGACGCCTCCAGACTTTGAGCCTCGGTGTCCACCACGAGATCAGGATGCCTAGGCACTTCGTATTCCTGTCCGACGCCCGTGAAACTTTTTATCATTCCCTTCCTGGCCTTCTTGTACAACCCCTTCACGTCCCTCGCCTCGCAGACCTCGACGGAAGCCTTCACGAACACTTCGAAGAACTTCAAGCCGGACTCCTCATGGACTTTCCTGACCAGTTCCCTGTCAGCCTCGAAGGGAGACACGAAACTGCAAATCGCGATCACGCCGCAGTCCGCGAAAAGCTTGGCCACTTCGGCAACTCGTCGCACGTTTTCCTCTCGGTCCTCCTTGCTGAAGCCGAGATTCCGGTTCAGACCTCTGCGAATGTTGTCGCCGTCGAGACTGTACGCTGGTATTCCCTAGAAAAAGGAAAGTTTGAGGATACAAACACGGTATACCAGAGGTGACCAAACCTTATTTCAATAGGAGGTATACTTTATTTATCAAAATTAATAGAAAGCCATATTTTCTATTAAATCGATATCACGGTTCGACAAATTGAAACCTTTTTCCGAATCTGCAACATCCACTGGCTGATTTTTGATATAAAAAATGTTCGTATCATAAATTGAATGGCTTCAATGAAGGAATGTCCTGAAATACAGTGTTGACTCGAAAAACGGCTGGGTTTCAGAACCGAGCGCAGCCCTTTTTCGAGTCAGACACACTGAAATGTATTTTTTCATCCGCTAGAAGATACAATTGAACAAAATATGCGTTTTCCAGATAAAATGATACTAATGACTTTGAAAAAACACAGAAAAAATGACCTGACAAAAAAATATGTACAGTACTGTCCCGATATAAGGACAATGTTACTGTGTTGACTCAAAGAACGACGCCTGAGTTTGATTAAAAAAAGAGATTTCTCTATCCTCACCACTTTTTCGCCGTTGCGGGTCTCCTTGTTCCATCGTGACCGAGATCGAACGAGACTCGAAAAAGGGCTACGCTCGGTTCTGAAACCCAGCCGTTCTTCGAGTCAACACTGTATTTCAGGGCATTCCTTTATTGAAGCTATTCAAATTATATCACGAACATTTTTTATATCATGAAAAACGAAGGAGATATTTGGGTGGCCTCCTTTAGCTGGGACACCCTGTAGAGTTTCTTGTCCCAAGTACGAATCCGGAAGCAGAATTTCTCAATCAAGTTTAGTTTTTGAAAAACATGAGTTCTGGTAAAAACGCCCGATTTTTGGAAGAATGAAGTATTACGTGAAAAGTATAAGTTTAATTTTAAAATGTAGGGGACACTTCCCTGAATTTATAGATATGCAGGGTGAACCACGAAGCATGATCAGTCAGAAGTTTTTTTTTTTTTAACTAAAACAACATGGTTCAAGGAGAGCTTTAAGATGATTGTACCAAATTTTTTGTCAATCCTTTTTTTTCTTAGAATTATCAAGGTCGCCTTCAGTTTTTTAGTAATTAAACCTACAATTTTTTTTGTACCCATCTTTTAGGAGATACTGAGACAAATTCGGCAAGCATCGCAACAATGGACTATTTGATTTAGTATTTGCATGTTTCGGCAAGTCGCATAGTTTTGGGACACCCGTATAACATTAAGAGTGTTAAGCTGCGTCTACACTATATAACAAAACACGTTATATAACAAAGTTATAAAACTTATTAGAAAACGAAGAAGAAAAATGTTATATAACATACATGTTATGTACATATGTATAGACGCAGGTTTATATATTATACATTTTTCTTTTTCGTTTTCTAACAAGTTTTATAACTTTTTTATATAACATATTTTGTTATAGTGTAGACGCAGCTTTAAATGGTTGTAAATGACCAACAAAGTTTAAAAAAGCGCCGGTGCGCACAATTCTGCATAATAATTTTGCATTTTTACGAAAAGTTCTTTATCCAGCATGAATTTAATATACAGAATCGAATTCTGTGGACATTTCTGAACATGAAATATAGTGATAGAGAAATTTTACTTCCGGGTTCGTGGGAAGAGAAACTCTACAATCTACAAGAATCGTCCAATGGATTACTTGTATTTTATGCATGCCATGGGAATTAATATTTTCACTTTCATCAATTTATGAGAATGAAGAGAAGAAGGTTTGTGATTTTAAATTGCGACATTAAATAACTTTAAAATATGTTCCATGCATCATAATCACAACTGCTTTTCGAATTAATTCCCTCAGATGTTGGTTTGTTAATTCTGAGTGATGTTTGTATTTGATAAATTTGGTAGCCGAATATAAAGATTCAAAATAATATGAGGAACAGATAATATATGGCATACTGTATCGATTAAGTATTCTTTAAATAGACACAACAACGACGAGTGTATCACATTTCACGTTGTTTTCAATAGATACATAAATGAGTGTGATAATACTAATTACAATGAAATTATACTCCTGGTCAACTCAACTGGCCGTTCAAGGCCATCATTTTCTTTCACTTTTTTCGGAAAGGAATGACTCTGCGAAAGTTTTTGTACCCTTATGAAGTATTGTGTGTGTTTTATGCGTTATAAGGTAAAAGCACCAGTAGTTGACCAGTTAAGAAAAATATTTTACATAAATAATAATAGTGCTTGATCGTTTGTTAAATAGTGAATGTCTACGTGTGAAAATGTTGTTTGAACTTGCTAGATTATGAAAAAAAGCTACTTTTTTTAAATAGCTATATTACCCAAATTTTATAAACATTTTTGAAAATTCAATAATTGCACCAGAAATTGACCATCCTTGAAAACGGAAAACTAGTAATTGACCATATTGTTCAGTTAGCAAAAACATTACCTTTACTAAATATAAAACTCTATCCCAATTCAATGAATGAAATGATTTAGTCACAAGTTAGAAGCTTAAGCATTTCTTATCGTGAATTGTAGAGCTTTTCTTTACGACAGCGTTAAGAACAGAGACATAAAATTGACATTAATGAAATTACTTGTCCGTCGTTACGATAAACTAACGAATCCAACTAAACAAGATTTGGAGTTGCGTCGATGGATGGTACAGCATACCTATCGTGCCTTTTCTGAAAGATTATTCCATTTAAGAACCTTACTTTTCACACTTCCTGAAAAAAGGTCAACTACTGACGCGTGATCAATTATTAGTGCCTTTACCTTACTATTCTTCGTGTTCACGAAAGACGCCGTCGAAAAAGTTTCGCTATCAGAAAACTACAAGTGTGTAAAATCAAAAAATAAATAATTGAAACTTAAATAACAGCATGCCTTATTTTCTAAACATTGTAACTTGAATTACAATTTTTATATTTTGCATATTTTGGCATGCATCAAATCTAATAATCTCGTAAATTTTATGCATAAAATTCGTAATCTATTCGGTCTTCGCCTGGATTTGTGAATTTTACCTGAGATACGAGGTAATTTTCGAGTCGGAACGAAATCGAAGTCTTCCCGGCGCCTGATAGTCCCGTTAGCCAAACGGTGCAACCACGAAATTCTTCATGTTTTCCGTAAGCCTCTCCTCGTTTTTCTCTCGTCACATGGTGTATTTGTTGTGTCACATTTGACGCAAGAACCTACAACCATAAAGAATACAAAGACACGATAATTAGTTATTAATTGAAGAAATAAGAAGCTTTGGCTTTAGACAAAACCACCGAAGAAAACGCCAAAGAATCTTCAGTTCTTTGATCCTAATTATTTTCATCGATTAATTTACTAAATTCATTCTCGAGAAATTCACTGAAACCATATGACACAGAATGAGGAACGCAATCCCTTCTGACTTCTGACTGCATTACGTTACTTCCGCCATCTCTTCTCCTCTAAACTTTCTACCGAAGCAGAGAAGAAATGAAATGTAGACGAAGAGATACCTGATCGATCTTCTTCTGCACACCGCGATCTTCTAACAAAGAATTCACATTCATTCCCATTTTGAGAACAATTTAAAACAACTGTCAACAATTCCCGAGTATCTAATAGTCCCGTTCTCTTCAAATCGTTCTTCCTTTTAACGACCGATCTACTTTCATCGACAGATCGCGACAATTTCAAAGTTTGCGATCGCGGTTCGTGAGCGACAGTAGTGACATTGCTCAAAATATTTCGTCACTTATTAAATACGCGGAAGAAGAAAGCGTGCCGGTGCATAGTTCTGAGTAAACTGCGGAAGATTCTTTCACGCGAGAAAGTGAAACGAAAGTAACCGAAGCTGCGTAGTGGGATTGAAGAATTTCGTGGGGCGCCTTGGATATTGAAAATACCTTTCTATTATTCTACTAAAAGAAATACAACTCAAAATAAATAAGATTTATTAAACAAGAAAATACAAAAAATAGTTATATAGTAATTAATGCAATTGAGACATTGGATGGATAAACATTTCTATTATTCTACTAAAAGAAATAAACTCAAAGAAGAGAATATTCGTTAAACAAGAAAATAAAAAAATAGGTATAGTAGTAAATGCAATTCTTCGATCATAATTCGAAAAAATATTTCGCGTTTAAAATCGTAGTCGGTACAATAATACGAAATTCGAATACTCCGAATATTCAAAAACTCCTAATTATTCGAATAATAGAATACTTTTTTTATTCAAACAATATTCTAACGTTCGAAGTATTCGAATATCAAATTCAAATTCTACTGGTATGTGAATATACAGACATTCAAATATTCGAATATTCGGGTATTCATAAAAGTCCTAATACGAATATTCTAATATAAAATTCAAATTCTACTGGTATTTGAATATATAAATATTCAAATATTCCAATATTCAAGCATTCAAATATTCGAATATTCAAACATTCAAATATTCCAATATTCAAGCATTCAAATATTCGAATATTCAAGCATTCAAATATTCGAACATTTAAACATTCAAATATTCTAATATTCAAACATTCAAATATTCCAATATTCAAGCATTCAAATATTCGAATATTCGAGTTGTTGCATAAATTAATGATTCATATGCGTTATGCATGCATTTTTCGCGGCAAATAAAAACAAAGAAACTCGTGACGGAGAATAATCCGTGTCTAGTTTCACAAGAGAAAGAAAAAATTAGTACCATGAATTTTACAATTAATTGAAACTGAAGTATATGTAAATAAATCTGCGAGTCACTATATAATATACAGTTAATCAAAACTCACATGATTATTGATATTTCTGTTGAAGTATCTCGTTCTATCTTCACGGTTCATCGTTTTGGCGCTTCTTATCACAATCAGTTACTTAACACCCACTTTATGAAATATTTAGTCTGACATTAAAGGAAAATACATACATACACATACGTACATTTCATGCTATACGGAAATTTCGAAAATCAAAAGGATCGTCGAAACAACGCAGAAGGAATAACGGTCGATGGAATTACTGAATTACTAGTGACATGTGTTCCACCATATATATCTTCGCGAAGCGTTTGAAAGGCGCGCGTTACATTTAGGAGAGGAAAATTGCACCCTTTACCTCTCCCTCTCGCGTCGGATGAGACCCTGAACACGGGAAAAACGGCTAACAATGAAAAACTCGAGGACACGGTAGTGAAATTTTTAGTTTCGTAATTTGGTTCAATGATTTCGGTGAATCAATCATTTATAACTGATGGTAAAGCAAGTTTAATCGTTCTGTTTCGAAATTAGCAATCCTCCATTTTGAAACACTTTATAAACTATTTGAATATGAAAAATATAATTTTTAACACGTTTGAAACATTCTATTTATCTTTTTTTGTGAGTTCTAATATTTATTTAAATACTAACAACATTTATTTCTTCCAATTATTATTGTATCTAAAGAAAAAACATCTCTATAGAAAAACAAGAAAACGCACGATGAATTTAGAACAGAGTTTTTATTTCTTCGGTGTCGTTCGACTGATTGGAGCTCGAGTAGGGACCGTCGTACTCTGACTGCCACAAATATTTTTTCTATACTGTTATAATAAGTAACAGTCAAGTGAGAAAATATTAACAAAGATAAATATTCAACAGTTCTGTGAAGGTC
Organism: Perdita meconis; assembly: GCA_030770465.2. Lineage (NCBI taxonomy): Eukaryota > Metazoa > Arthropoda > Insecta > Hymenoptera > Andrenidae > Perdita > Perdita meconis. The sequence continues at coordinate 4,821,458 of JASKOS020000006.1, read as the reverse complement.
AAGAGTAATTGTTGAAAGAGTACAAAGTTTCTTGATTAGGAGACGATATTGTTGACATTGGGTGCGCTCAGCGCACACTGATCACTGATCATGATCAGTGATCAATGTGCGACTGTGCGCTGAACGCACCCATTGATGTTACGAAACATATGATGCCTAACAATTTAATAGTTTAGTATTATCCTAGAACTATTAATTACTATGGTGAAGGACATTATGTAAACGACCCAGATAGCACCATACGTCCCAAGGACGTCCGTTTTATGTCCAGTTTACGTCCGAACGTCCTATGTCCATTTTGGACATTCCTAGGACATTTCTAAGGCTTAAATTTCGGATGTTTCAGGAACGTCCGTTTTAAAAGTTCTATGGATGTTCGGAAGACTTAAATTTCGGATGTTCTACAAACGTTCCTCTAAAGAGTGCTATGAATATGCGTAAGAAATACGCAATATAACCTCAACGTTGCAATGAAATGTTGGTGTATTACACGTCAGTTTCAGTGTGTCTTTCGATCCCCTGAAGAAGCCAGCTCCAATGCTAGCGAAGCGTTGGGAAAACATTTCCTCATGGATACGGCTTTAATAGTCGGCTACTCTTATTTTGTTTAGCTTAAAAAAACGAACATTTAAATAGAAAGTTTGTTAAACAATAATTTTATATCTAATTTTAAGTCTTTGAATTTTAAAATATGTACATACAACAAAACGAGGTTTTCAAAACTAAAGGAAAATAAATGTTTCTGAATTTTGAAATGATTTTTGTAAATAATTACTTTATTCAAATAAAAATTATATTACAAATAAAAATTTTCTTTATCTAATCATTTGAATTTGCAGATTGAGATTATAGATAGGATGCATCGAAGTTAAGAAAAGATGCTCGATCCAAGACTCCGAGGAAAGATGGGTGGGTGACCGCCGAATATTCGGGGTAAAGGCCTATATTGCCTATATGTATACACAGAGCCGTGCACAGCGCTACTACCCACCCTATACAGTTGGACAAAATGTAATCTCATTAAAAATCACAAATCGTGATTGAAGTGTAATTGCTAATTCAATTATAAATTATTGTCTATAATTGTGAATCGTTATTAATTACACTGTCAAATTGTGATCAATATCTAATAACAATTATCTATTACAGAATGTACCTCATAATTGAATAAATAATTACACTTCACCCACAATATGTGATTTCGTATCAGATGACATTGTGCTCAGTCTTGCCTCCTGAAGCATATGATCTAATAGGGTGTAACAAAAATGTTGCAGTTCCTTAAAAGGGGTGATTCCTGAGGTGTTTTTAAATAACTTTTTCCTTAGCGAAAATGTTAGGTGGGGCTTTGTTAATGAGTTATATTAGTTAAGTCATTTTTAGTTTAATCGAGTTTTATTTATAATGAAATTATTCGAACTAAATTTGTACAGTTAGCATATTAAATTTGTAGTTTGTGTGTGATTCAAATCTAGCCGCCTTCTCTCACCACATATTTGATTCTAACTTCAGGCAGTAACAACTTCATGTCGGTCATGTCGGTCATGAAAGTTTTTGTTGAAAAAATAAGGCTAATACTTGTTGAAGGAAAACGAAATATTTTTCAAGTGAAATAATTTAGGTGTTTGTTATTGTTGCCTCTTTCTACAAAAGGATATAATGTCGACGAAGTCCTCCGTCGATTTGCGAGCAGAACTCGCTGAATTAGTTAAACGAAAGGCTGAAATAGCTGTAAGTATTGAAGTAACTGCCAAATTGCGTCTCCTTTTGTTAAGTACGCCTTCATTTTTATGAATTACGTATCTAAAATATTAAAAATCACTGCTGTTACTTGGCACATACACTTCTGTTTATCAATAAATAGCTAAAACGTTTTTAAAAAGTAATAAAATATCTGTTATGGTTTGCACATTTTGAGGTTAGATTAACATAACCTCAAAATTTTGCTTTCTTCTAATGTTTTGTTTATTTTATGATTTTCCTGAATTATATAATTGGATTATTACTTTGACAAAAATGGTAAATTAACTCTAGGAATCAAGTGTAATAAATATTCGAAGAAAAAATGGTAAAGATTTAATAAATCGTTTCAAACTAACCTATTATATATTTTGTTTTGATTACAATGATTATTCAAAAATATTCAAAATATATAAGTATAGTTCAGTGGAAAGTCGATTTTCGAAGTTGTCAAACATTTTTCACAAATCTTTGTATTTTTATAGGATACCCTTGCGAATTTAGAACGACAAATTTACGCATTTGAGGGCAGTTATTTAGAAGACACACAACTATATGGGAACATAATACGTGGTTGGGACAGATATTTAGCCAGCAATAAAAACACTAACAGTAAAGCAGACAAACGTAACAGAAAGTTCAAAGAAGCTGAAAGGCTTTTCTCAAAATCTTCCATCACTTCCATGGCAGTAAGTAACCAGCATCCAATCAGATTTAAATTACATCTTATAAAAAATTGAATTCAGTTCAAAAATAATTTCGTTTTAAATAATTAAGTTGATCTAATTCATTGTAACTTCATTCAATCAAAAATGTTCAGAATATTTTTTCCTTTGAATATTGTCTGCCGTTTCAACTCATTTACGTTGTACATATTTTACTTCGCACATTGATCAAAAATATATTTACAGGCTGTGAGCGGGCTCGTCGAAAATACCCAGGAAAAAAGTAAGGACCTCAATGGATATTCCTGAGATAGTTGGTTTTTTACTGAAAAAAGAGTACAACTTATTTTTCATCCTATTATCCCTTCCATTTTTTCTTTTTATCCTATCCTTGAACATATTTCTTTTTAGTTAAGTTATTCTTAATTGTACTTCTTTTCCTTTTTTTTCGATATATATCGATCGTACACTGTCTTCCAGAGAACAATAATAAAAACGGATTGTTACAAAACACAGTTAAAGTAGCGCGACATATTTGAACTGATTCAGAACTAATCTGAATTGAATGATATATAATTTTTGTTTCTTTTTTTCTGTATTTAACTTACAAATAAATTTTTTATTTATTTCCACAGTCTATTTTCATAATTTGTTTGAAATTTTCGAAGCTTGACAACTTCGTGAATTGTTTTCTTTATCTGTTTTCGTCCACGTTCAACTTTTTCTGTATCTAATTTACCAATAAATTTCACGTCTGTTTCTCTCATTTAAAAGTTTTGTGAAAAGTCGTTTCTCGGTTTTGGTGGCTCTGTCTGTTGCATTTTTTTCGTTGTATGTTTACATTAGTAGTAAACCTCTACATGTAATTTTGTTTTCTCTGTGTAACTTGAGTGTAGAAAAACGTTTAGCATTATCACTTTATTTTCTACGTTCGTCTGTTCTCCTCTGTAAGTGAGCTTTAAATAAATTCACACTTTCTGTACAGATGCGAATATAACAGAAAAATTTCTTTTATACTCTCTGCAGATCACTTTCAAATTTCCATTTAATACAAGACGATTAACCACACGATAAAAAATCAATCATAATAGTTTCACGCGTGAAAAAAAAAATACTTCTTTGATATCATACACGTTATAGTTGCAATATTCGCTTTTGTGCATCAGACTCTGTTCAAAATCGTTGAATCGATCGAACAGAATCATCGTCTGATTAAACACACCGCGAAACTAAATAGTCGGTGAGAGTTGATAGGATTACAAAAACGGATGAATCGAGCGACTGTTGACCGGACGATCAGCAAACACGTGTCAGTCAGTCGATCGAACCACGGGCCGATCAGGGGATCGCGGCTTTTGCATTTCTAAACCTAATTCCAGTTGACCGGTACAGCGAATCGGAGTCGCAGATCGGCAACAGCGGTAGCGAAGACAATTGCAGCCTCGTTAATTCTCACGGGACGACCGGCAATAGCAACGCCAGCAACGGTAACAAGGAATCCACGGGAAAAAACCATTCCCTTTCTGGCCAGTACAACCAGAACGGATCGCTGACGTCATCCACCGAAATCGCCGGGCAATTTACGAACGGGCACGCGAGCAACGGCAGCCTCGAACATACTTCCTTGAAAGAGAACACCGCGAAAGAGCCGCCAAAGAATAAATCTGGGAACAGCGTGAAAAAGAACAACAATAAGAGGTCTAGGAACAGGTAGAGAACATCGTTACACTACACTTTTCTAGTAATACTTCACGTTTCAACCGACTGTCAAACAAACATTGTTTCTCTTTTTTTTTTTCTTTTTTTTTTTTCCTTCGAATCACTACTTCTTACTCGCTCACTCGATTTTCATCGTCGTAACGAAATCTCACAATATTTTATAATAAATGCACGAACGTTGAATTTTTTATGGAAGTGCGGACGTTAAATTTATTAACAATAAGGATCTTAGAATTAATTGGAGTTAACTAGAGTTGACGCAGTATTTTATCGTCGGTACAGAACATTCTTCCTTTCCGTCTTAACGTCAAAGGAACGGAACGAAATAAATTGTAAGGTAATAAACGTAAGTAGTAATTGTGTAATGACGAAATTTGAGTCTAGGGAAGGGATTAAATTTTAGTACTCTTCGGTCGTTGGGCAGCATCATTTAGGTTTAAGGCTAGAACTGATACTTTGACTGCTTTCGAGTTTCGCGCGCTGTAAGTTTTATCTTATGACAACATGGAAGCCGTTCACGAGAATTCAAGTTGATTACATTTTGTGAGAATTTTACTTAGGTATTACAGCGAGAAGCGTTAATTGTAATATATTTAGTTTCGGTTTTAAGAGCCTCTAGAATAATCTTTTACGCCGAAAAAGTTTTACACCGTTTGTACTGTCGATTTGTTTCCGTTCTCTTTTAGCACACATAGAGTAAACATTATAGTTGTAACAGAAGTAAGAATTCAATTGCACAAGGTATCTAAGACAGACGATAATTATAAATTTTTGAATATATAACAATTATAAACTCCTCTTTTTCTAAATAAACTTTTTTTTCTCAAATATTAGGATTCTGAATTTTAATAATACACTTTTATCTCGTTCATCAAAACCCGATTCGCGTTGTAAAATTGAAATTGAACAAAAACATATACAAAAGCGGGATAAATATTTTTTGTAATCACTATACTTAAGAAGTGTTGTTAATAAAGAATTCGGAAATAATGGAAGCAATAGATATAGCCTTATTTTATTCTATTCTTTTACGTTAATTGGCTTTATTTTTACAAAACCAATAACGAAATCAATTTTTACAGTATTTTTATATACAAAATGTACATTGTGTGTGTAAATATTTTACATTTTGTTCATTATTATTAAAATAATACAACTGTAAAAGAGTTGAATTCAGTATTCATAAGGTACCACAAAAATATATTTAACCGTTGCTATCATGAAAAAATAACATTATATCAATAATATTGTCGTACACGAATGAATTAGTTTTACAGTTACTTAATGGAAAACTATTTACAATTTTCATTTCAATCGAAAAGTATCACTTATTTTTACATTGTTATGCACTGCAGAAGGTTGTAGGTACAATATAATAAATACCAATGAGATGCCTTTCTCTTCTTTCTTAACAAATCCTGTATAGTATGACAAAATAGTTACATGTATTACACGTACATATTCACATCGTTAAACGATCACAAATGCAAGTTTCACATACTTTCAATTACGTATAAATTATGTTATATTTACAATCATTACAAACGAAATCAATTCACGACATTGTATTTCATTAAAAATTTTTATAAATTAAAATATGGTTCAACATCGTACGATTGTAATAATAATAGAATCTTCCTCAATAATTTATGAGCCGCCTTTTTCTCGCAAATCAAATCGTAAATCGATCTCTCTTCTGCGTCTCTAATGAAATCTATCAAGACCAATCTTATCGAATTAAGATCAAATATACTATGATTTGTCCCAAGTGTGTATTTATTGAAGCTTATCACTGCATCTTTCTTTAAAATCATGTTCAAACGTCGCTTAGCTATAAACGTTATGAAATCGAAAAATAAAATGTAATCCATCCCGTGCGTTGATTTCAATATCAACTGACAGTGTTCTGCCCAGTTATTCATATCCTTGCAATCACTGACTTCTTTCATTACCGAAGATAACGCGTTCTTTAATCCTCGCCATACATCCAAAATATTACATCCATTGATCCAATTATGGTTAATAGAAATAGTGTCATCCTATTAACAAATATTGTATTATAAATCTCATATATAAAATACTACCACATTTCCTCAATTCTGTGTATAGTAAGTCCAAAGTTTCTAACTGAATTAAAATATCAAAAGTGGATAAAACTCGATCAAACCACTTTCGTGATTACCGCGGCGAGTGAGACGGGTAAAAATAAAAAACAAAGAATACGCGATCGTATTTCAACAACTTGTTTCCTTGCACTCGTCGTTTACAACAAAGGGAAACAGAAAGATTCCCTATCTCGATCTAAGGTGACATTCAATCCAGAAACTGTCACCTTAGATCAAAACAAATTTTGTACTTCCTTAAATTGTGGGTCGTTCCACGTGAACTCGGACACTTTTTGGAGTAACATCTTGGATTTTGTTGAATTTTGGATATACTGTAGTTTTTAGGGATATATAAACGTGTGCGAAAGGATTTTTGAAAATTTTGAAAATTGTTAATTTTAGAGCTCTTTGAAGTTTACTGTTCCCTTTTTTTCTATCAATTTTAGCGCTGCGCGATTGGGTTTGACTGTGCAAGGACCACGCTAGGGACTCCGCCGCGTCGCGCTACGCGGCGTTCGGCTGGTCGAATCAATGGATTTCGACTCGCGGCGTACAATTCAATTAATTTTCTTATGGCCAATTTTAAAGTGTCCGTATTTTTGAAAAGTGGTCCGTAAAGGGGACAAATAGGGCTACATTCTCCATTTTTTTCGATTTTTTAAATAATTCTCTGCTATGAAAAACCTGCATTTGTTAAAAACAATTGCAAAATAAATGGTTAAAAAAGTTTTTCTTCCAACTGAAATAATTTTTATTAGGTACTGCTGTGTCTGCTCTATAAGCACCCAAAAGCACATTTTTATCAGTTTGCTAGTTTAAGAGCTAAAATTAATAGAAAAAAAGGGAACAGTAAACTTCAGAGCTCTAAAATTAACAATTTTCAAAATTTTAAAAAATCCTTTCGCACACGTTTATATATCCCTAAAAACGTGGAATGACCCTTTTGTAACATAGACTGAATTTTGAGATCCAATTTTCGTATTTCACTTTTTTTCATTTTTCCTCAGATTAAGAAAGTGTAAAGATTGGCCTCCACCCAAGAAGAATAGCCACGGACAGGAATCAAGGAAATGTCATAAGTAAATTATTAATTGGAATAGTTGATTCAACTTACCAAATTCCAAACTTGATGATGCCAACCAGTTGGTATAAATATAATTTCTCCAGGCTCTTGAGTTACATCAATATATTTTACTACGCGTTTATCATAAGTTTTGTATTTCTTGTGATCGTTCAATTCGTCGGACGTCGCGTCGTATATTAGCTGACCATGAACATCCCGTAGGAAATCCTCTTGACCTGGAGGGAAGAGTAACCACCGCTTCCTTCCGACTATATTTGCGGACCAACTATAAGACGCGAACACGTCTATGTGCAAAGGTGTCCTGCATATTTAAACGAACATTTTGTTTGAAACTTTTGGACGACGCGTTACTTAATCTTCTAAGTATAAAGCATTAACGTTGCCAACATATATGCTTACCACGTTCCTCTTGGTCCCATGTACACAAACCTATAATCATCGTTCAAATCAGGATTTGCTATATAATATTCGTTTAACCAGTCGGATGCAAAATATTGGGGAACATCATAGACAGGAGCATTGGGAAATAGTTTTGGACAATGCCAGTCCTTTAAATACAAAAGTGGCATACCGTCTGAATAATTATTCTTTACGTAGTCCAGCCAATAGTTCAAGTAATCTCTCATTTCCATATCGCCTTTGGATTGCGAGTTGTAATACTTTTTATTGCAGTCGGCGACTGGCACCACGCAGTTTCCTACGAGCGAAACAATTACAATTAATATGATGCGAAACGTTGCATCGTATAGCGGTGTGGGGAAAAATACACATGAGAAGCAAAAAGTATTTACCAAATGATATATCGAGGGCATTGAAATCGGGTGTGCCGTCTAAATTCCATTGCTTTCTACAGGACCATCGTTCTGTTACGTTTGGTTTGAAGATGCATGGTTTATTTGCAATTAAATATTTCGTAACGAATTCATCATAAGTTATCGAAGGATTGACATGGTCAATCCAATCGACTATAGCGGTATCTTCGTTAACGGATAACCTCTTATTCTTAATTTCAACTTCAATCATCGTGCACTTTTATTTTTCACTAAACTTAATAACCCAACTTCATGACATTTTTATATGTTGAGGGGAATAGAAATTGAGAGCAACGTGTAGCTGCTTTTATAAACTTGTTACGCTTTTTTCTAAGCATATAGATTCCGATGCAGACTATTTTAAAATCACCTTGAAATTTTATGAATTGTACATTTGGCCACGCTTGCTGTAACACTATATTATTTTTGATCGTTATTTATCGTTATATTCATTATCAAGATATATAGAATGAATCGTTTCTGAGAAACTACACTGTTTATTATTCATTTTCGTTGCATAGTATCTTTAAACTTTTCATTCAGAATCATTTACTTTTTAAATACTTAAAATATCTCAATACATGGATTTTCACTTATTTCTATTTCTTACTATTTATTTAGCTAGGTATCGCAAGAAATCGCACGTCTAAATTTTTTAAATACACAAGTATATAGAATAAATTGAACGTTCTGAACGAAACTTAAATTATTGTATCCTGTTTATTAAAATATCTCATTGTTTTATAACATATTATATGAAGAATAAGTTTAATGGTATCTTCTGTACTTATCTATTTCGTATCACTTTAATTACATCAGATTACACCTACATAATTTATATTTGGCGCGTTTAAAAGCTTACTTGCTAATACGCCATCGCCAATTGGACCAATTACGCAGTTAAAACTCGCTGAACCAATCATAGATACAGTTTAATTAATCTACCAGTTTAGTCTGAACAATAATGATATTTTTAGAATGTTTTTTTTTTACCAACAATGTTTAATATTATAGAAAGTAAAAAGTTTATAATTACGTTACAAAATAACGGGATTTATGAGAAGAATAAATTCCCTAGGGCTTCTAGATTTCTACCAATGACAACGCCGATGGATCGAAATGAATCCTCAATGTTGGTAGAGAAGGAACAAATTTTTTTACTCTGTAAGTCCAATGAAAACAGCATGCACTTGCACAGAAGGTGAAACTCGAACTCAAGATATCTTTCTGGTATAAATATACATTATAGTTTATGCACGAATATGCAATATCAAAACAGGAATCAAAGGGCGGCGTACGGAAAAACGTATAAAAGTACTAAAATAATTGCATTAGATGCATAGTAACGATAAGAATGGCGTATAATGAGTACGAAATGCATTGGAGCTCGTGTATACGAGCCGAAACGAAATTTGACTGATTAATAATTAAATAACAATTAATCAGGGATACGTTGTGCCGAAGGCGTTGTTAATAGTGATTCCCGTAATTGTTAAATGTAATATCTGTGTTCAGATTTACACGAATGATCCGCGCCGACTCTATAGATGGTACATTTAAGCATCAATGCGGATAAAATTTGGGGAAGCGTGTGCGTTAATAACATTTGCGGTTCCGTCAGCTGATCCTCGGCCTGGCAACAGCGAGCAAAGAATGCGCAGTGATGAACTCGAAATTGAATCGGCCACGTAATTGCTACAGTAACGAGTATTATAGAATATTTAACGTTGTAAGCTTTTAGTGGGAGCCAAGCCCGATGAAACAATGGGAAATAAGAGTAGCTGCTGCGTTTATTCCAGTCCGCAAGTTGGACGTAAAGAACTAGGATCCGAGGGAGCGATACGCGACCTCGCAGAGCGTCTACCCGAAGGTGGGATCAGCGTCAATAATTTACAACATATTAGCGAACGCGAACCAGAAGACTGGGACCCAGATCCGTCTTTACATCCATGTGCCGGTACTATTTTTATGGAACGGTCCAAACAAGCTATCGAAAGTAAGTGCCGTTTAAATATTTTCAATACTTAATGCGTTCGTCGTTGAACGCGTTCAAATTTTTTTCCGTCTTCCAGATGGTATGGTAAGAAAGAAAAGTCAACACCAAATTATGGATACGAGACCTTTGAAAAAAAGTAGCAGCTGTAGTACAATATATTTAGACGACAGTACCGTTTCTCAACCTAATCTAAAAAACACTGTGAAATGTGTTGCCTTAGCTGTTTATTATCACATTAAAAACAGAACTTCACAACGACAAATTGATATATTTGATGAGAAGCTACATCCTTTAACAGTAAGTTCATTGTACCATTGCCTGCAAACTTGATGGCAGTCGTCCACCAAGCTGAAACTGCAGCGGGGAAAGAGGAATCAGCTGTTAGCGTCGCTTCATCCTCACCAAGCACTATCCGTTCGCATAGTAGCAGAATCTCTGACTTGCGCCAGTGTCGTTCCCTGTCGTCGCATCTCACTTTGTCGCGTTTGGTTTCATTTGCGTTCTTTGTTACGCACTGGACTTAGCTACACGATCAGCTCAGCCGATAACGCAACACATCTCACTAGAAGCGTCACTGCCCAGAATCGGGCAATGTGAGTGGACGATTCTCTTTTCCCTGCTGCAGTTTTAGCTTGGTGGACGACTGCCATCAAGTTTGCGGGGAATAGTACGTCTATGGCAGTAAATTTTCGTTACGATGCGAATATGAAATGATGTTTTGTTTATTTACAGAGGGAAGGTGTTTCGGAAGATTACGATAAATATAATCCAGAACATAAGCAGATATATAAATTTGTAAGGACATTGTTTAACGCTGCTCAACTTACAGCTGAATGTGCCATCATAACGTTAGTTTATTTGGAACGCCTACTTACTTATGCAGAAATAGATATAACACCAGCTAATTGGAAACGAATAGTACTTGGAGCTATTTTGTTAGCATCGAAAGTATGGGACGACCAGGCGGTATGGAATATAGATTATTGCCAAATTCTCAAGGATATTACAGTGGAAGATATGTAAGTTAATGTGTAAAAAGAAAAAAAAAGAATGATGAACGTACGTAATATATACTTCTTAATCGTGAAATATTGTTTGTTTAGGAATGAGTTAGAAAGACAGTTTTTGGAAATGCTACAGTTCAATATAAACGTTCCTTCTAGTGTATATGCTAAATATTATTTTGACCTCCGCACACTCGCAGAAGCAAACGAATTAACATTCCCTAGCGAGCCGCTCAGTAAGGAGAAGGCGCAAAAGTTGGAGGCAATGTCGAGGGTTTACGAAGACAAAGTTACTGCTGAAGCTTTACGTACTGGTAGTAAAAAATGGTCAAGCTTAGATAACATATGCATAGGCGGACCTAGACGTAGTATTGCTATTCTATCCTAAATTTTGGATGTAAGTGAACGTGTTGCTTATGTCCGTATCTTCTCAATCAAGGTATGTGAATAAAAAAAAGAGTTTTATAGACCTATTATTAATATAGTATTAATCAATTTCAAAAGTTTTACAAGCATATCATTTTTATTACTCAATATTTTAAATTACTCAGTACTAATTGAACTGTATATTCTATTTTAATGTAATACATATTTTATAAAGGTCAGTTAACAAATTTTTCAATTTTTAAAACTGATTCTAATTAGATTCACTTGCACAATTACCTTTATTCTATACCAAATATAAATTATTAGTATCTTTCTAAAAATAGAAAAGAAATTGTAACAGAATTGCCTTTCAACTTACGTTTTATTTATATAATTTATTAACAAACATACATTTAACAATATTCGTTGATATCTGGAACCAGGGACCTTTTAATTCATTACAATATTGAAATATTGTATAAATAAAATTACTGTAACGCGAACATTTTTGCGTGCGTCACCCGAAGAAGTTATTCCAGGTACCGAGGGTAGTAAAACAGCGGCTCAATCGTTTTTCCTAGAAAGACGGCGTCCGTTTACCTGGCAGTGATACGGGCGAACCAAAACACTGAGTTGATAAAACCCAGACTTCGATAGAACACCACAGAACCAATAAAACGAAAAGTAGAACGATCCTCGGTACTTGGAGAGGCAATCTCTTCGAAACATTGTGAACGTGTAAGATTTTTTACTTTAAACATTTTCAATGCTTCTTTTGTTAAAAATATACGCATTCTCATAAAATTTATTAAACGTGATTTTATACACATAAAATCGCTTAAAGGAACGACACAAATTATAATCTGAATAATTATTTTTATATACATAAAGTGTTTTCCCAAATTCGAACATCTTTTCCAACTTCGATCCATGTACAATTTATACATTATTAAAAAAAACTTAAAGAATTTCGTCCCTGAAATTTTATTACTTATTCGGTTCTTAATTACGGTTAGCAGCATTTTAAATATTTAGAACTAATTCTACATAATTGAAAACTTTGATACTTCCAAAATGGCTAACAATTATTAAAAACTACCATTACACATTTTATATAGGAAGACCATAGTACTATTCTGTATCGTTTATACAAATAGTTTATTTGCCATATTTTCTATACCTAATTCAATAAGCGCTGCCACAAGCTGCTTTGAAACTTTGAGAATGTTTTCTTACTTCGTTTCCTACTATTGTATACATAAAGTAATGCTACATTGTGTGTGTATGCACCATACAAAAATAGGACATAACGGGTAATGGAAAATAAGGCCGCAATTAGGTCTCCGCCTGTACAGCACCAGATTAATGTATCATATTTTTGAGAGCTTTGTTAAAATGTTTTTAATCAAAAGCGTATACGTAAATATAACAATGACGTTATAATCTTGCTTCTATCATAGAAGTATCATTAGAATCTACTGATAAAACTTACCACATTTCATAGAACGCTAATATTCTTTTTTCATAAGCATATAAATTAACATTTATTTATAATTTTCATTCTGATATTTAATGGAAACAATTGGAAACACATACTTATGCATTTGTTACGAAATTGAAATGTATGGTAACAGAAATGCACAATGAAATATTAAAGCTTCCAATTTTTAAATTAAGAAAACGTTTATATGCCCGAAGAGGAAATATTAAATAAATTTTTGTTTCTATTTATTTCTTATAGTTATGAGTTTTTCGTATAAATAGGAAAGGAAGTTCGTATTGTATATAGAACTTTGGACATTTTAATGATGAAATTTTTATGGTCGAAATTTTATTGAAATTGGTAGACATTTTATTAAAATATAAAAAATACATTTTTTATTAATTTAGAAGCAATAAAAACACATTGTCACTTTTTATAGTAATCGTTGTATGCTAATAAAATATTAGTACACCATTACATGCACTATAAATGAAAAACTTCAAATCTAATACAGAAATATTATTTACATAATCAACTTAATTTATTTTAATTATTTAATTAGGTAAAACTCTAAATTTCTCAATTATATATTATCTTATATAATAATTTGAACTATCTATAACACTGGTATTGAATTGTAAAGCCTAAACGCAATTAATAAAACCTGAAGTCTTAATTTTGCAATAAAATCAATAGTGTCAAAGTTGAAATTATTAATATGTATCATACAGGTTACTTATTTATAACAATCGTCTAAAGTTTTATATTTACCGATTAAGATCATTTATATAAGCATTAAGACTTAGGTGTAAGATAATATTTCAATTGAAGCTGGTTACGTTCGTAATAATTAAAATAATCCGAACTTCCAGTGAACTTTGAAATACTGTAAGGAAGTAGCCGCAATTCGTTCTTATTTTTATACTTTACTATGAAAATTGTGAGAAAATAATTATTGTGAGTAGAGAAACGTCGAAGGTAACGATTAGACTTTAATATAAAGCTAAAAAGAAATGCCAGAATATATGATAGCATGTATAAATTTTTCAATTGCATTTATAGTATATAAAAATATAAATATGGTAATATAACAACGCATGTATGATTTTTATCCAAATGAGGCTTTATTAGCTTCCTTACTCAAGTCGTGAAGATATATTTTGTATTATAATAAAGAATCAGTTTTATAAATTATGATTATGTACAGGTAACACAAAAGGAGAACGAGGAAAAATGTAAATAGTAAACTGTATTAAAAAAAAAAACTAAAACATTAATTAAAAGTACACAAAAATATTTGTAATCGTAAATTTTTTTAATTTTAATACTTTTTTCCTGAAGAATTAGAAACTATCATTTTCCTATAACAATTACGTTTATAAACATATAAGTGCAATTTTAAGACAATCTTACAGTTTGTTGCGTCGTGTAAATAAATTGCTATTACATTATAAACAAAGTTGTTTCATTAATACCTTGCTAATTGTTAATAGCAGCAATAGATTAAACATTAGTTTCAATACAATCATAAATTCAGTTTTTTATCAATAAAATAAGAATAACGGAAAAAATCGTTCAAAAAAATCAACATGGTGTTTATAATATTATTCTAATCCCTCAAAATATTCACCCATTCCCATAATGCATCATTTGATCGACATTCGTAAAGAAAATGATGTAACTTTTTAGAAACGTAAATACAGTTTAATCAAATTGTACAAAATATGCAGTGTGGGACTATATATTGATTGCGCTAGTGTATTATTTCTATGAATGTAAGACACGTTACTATAATAAGATATGAAAACTACATAAAAATACTTACATTTATATTGTAACTTGAAAATCAATCTATTGTTGCATATATAGCAATAGCGACTGAAAAATTCTCTGAGTTTTCTTCGGATCAAACATAATAATTCGCTGTAAGTAAACCAGATCTAGGTGTATGAAGTTACGACAGAGTGTTCTATTAAAAAATATTCTCTATTTCTTTATAAATAAGAGAAATCTTATTCCTTTGATTTAGCAACTTTCTTGACATTTTTGTTTTTCATTTAGAATTTTGAGAATCACTGAGAACAATTTTCATTGAGAATCACTGCAATAATAGTAGTAAATATAGTAAATTGTAACTATAAACAACAAGTAATCGAAGTAATGACAATTAGAAAGAGAAGTTATTTGTTGCAGATACAGTAATTAATATTTTGATAGGAAAATCGTATCAAATGATCACTGAAAAATTGATGTTTACTGTAGTTTGATCATTTGACAAAGATTTCTTTTGTCAAATCTGTTAAAATTGTGATACATTTATTTCGAATTACATGTGCGCCAAAAAAGTTTAAATAATGATGTTACATAAAACGAGCTTAAAACTGTGTCGTCTTTGCGGTAAAGAAAACCAGCAAGGCACAGATTTATTTACGGATAAAGTTAAAGGAACTGTGTTGATATCAATTATAAACAAATATTTTTCCAAGGAGGTATATGCTTAAAATATTTTATTACAACACGATTAGGTTTCTGTTGCACCAATGATTTTAACTCTCTGGTGTTGCAGGTGATAAACATAACAAATACTGACGCATTTTCGAAATACGTTTGTATTGATTGTGAGCAAAAAATTTGCATATTCGATGAATTTTGTCTGATGGTGGCGAATGTTCAAAAGCAACTTACAGCTCCGTTGCTGGAAATTGACTTTACAGAAGTATAAAATGAACTCTTATTTTCTTTTTGAAGTTAGGTTGTTTGATACAGAGAAAAAACTTTTCTTTTGTTCCGCTGTCTACCTGTACAATCATTTCTTAAAATTTGGATGATAAGGAAGAAAGAAGACTATCTAAAATAAAACAGGATATTAAAACAAGAAATATTGATAGTCGCAATAGTAAATGGTCAAAAGAAAAGATTCTTTCCTTGTTTTTAAGTAATTAAGTCTTAGCAATTATTAATAATTCATAATGAAAAATATTTACTTTTAGAGTATGTTGCATCAATTGAAAGACACTGACTCAATACCAAAAAATGCATTGAGCAACCAAGAAAGAAGAAAATGCGTGTGTCTGATATGTGCAAAAAGCTTTAGATGTCAAGCACACTTAAACAGGCACAAACGCATTCATACAGGCCAACGACCTTTTCTTTGCAATGTTAGTAAGATTTCATAAAGCTTAAAACTTCAGCATTAGAATTGATATTCATGAACATTTAATTTTTTTAAAATAGGAATCAGAAGCGCATGACACTATTGCATTGTGTTCTAATTTTACAATAACATTTTTAGATCTGTAAAATGTCATTCAACCAACAGGAAATTTTGATGAAACACATGGAAAGGCATGAAGGGAAAAAGCAATTTCAGTGTGCAAATTGCCATCAATCGTTTCGTTACAAAGTATCGCTGAAATCTCACATGATAAATTATCATACGGATACAGAGAAAGCTGCTAGTAATAAGAATTTGCAAATAGATAATAGCTCGTTCATTTGTATGGAATGCGGTAAACAATTCGTGACGAAATACAAATTGCAAAGGCATTCGAGATGTCATACTGGGGAAAGACCTTATCGTTGCACTTTCTGCATGAAAACATTCTCACAAACTGGCAATTTGAAAGTGCATCAGGTGAAGTATCACCAAATGCCTAGTTCGTTGACTGAAATACGAGAACAGATTCAGTACAACGCTCCGATAGTTCATTGCGACGTATCCTCGACTTTAAATACTTTCAATACCGTTAACATATCGGAAACTGAACTACAGAATACGATAAATGAAACGATCAATTCTACCGAGCAGAATGATTCGTATGTTACGAAAATATATAGTAATTCTCTGTACATTGATGATGAAATCGAAACGATATTAGATCGTGATCTTAGCCAATTAGAACAAAACAAATATTCTACGAATTTACCGGATAAAGTATCCCTTTGCTTAAAGCAACCAGAAACGCCTGAATTATTGCATAGTTTATTATACGACGATGAATAGTTTTAATTACACTATTCAATTTCTTCTTTCTATAAAGAAGAGTATTGTTATTTATAATGCTCGTCCGAAAACTTTATAAATGAACAATTAAAAACAATTACTGATTACTTCATTAGAAGGCAATAATTATGTAATAATAATTATTACATATATGTATATTAACGGAACTAATAGTAAAAAAATGCAAAACTGATTTTATTGATGTGATCAGTAGATCCGTATTATGTGTAATACTATTTATATGTAATTACTATGGTGCTAATTGGAATTTCGTCAGTATAAAAGTGTATATATGTAGTAATAAATTAATTTCTTTCAAATATTTAAAATAAACACGACCATTACGTTTACTTATATTATGAAATCAATTTTATTTATACATAGAATGCATATGTTAAATTCATTTTTTACATAAACAAGTGTTATATACAAACAAATAAAATTTTTCTTAACAACTGCGTAAAAATAAAATATTGTATAAAAATCGCTTTACGGGATTTAATTTTTTACATATAAAATTATTAATTTAACAGTCACAGCGATACATAATACTGTAAACAGATTAATAGAGAATGTTTAATTGACCTGTGTTAGTGGCATAAATCAATCCTTGGCCAGGCTGTGGTGCCCATCTAATGCAGTTTAAACCTAAGTCTTCATTAACATTAGGTAATAAATGTCTAAGAAGTGTCATACTTTTTTTTTCGTCTTTAATACATAAGTCATGTTCCACATCAGGAATATTCCAGTTTTCATGATCAACTCTCCTGTCATTACATAAATTATTTTGATTTGTGTTGTCAAGTTCCTCGTTCTTGCAATAAACGTTCGTCGTTTCATACAAATTGTACTCTGGATCATTCTCAACCAATGACGTTCTCTTCTCTTTATGCGACTTCTTATCCATTAATTTGTAAATCAAAGCCATGGGAGAACATTTCGTAGTCGCTTCGGTTTTCGTTTCAAGGCCCACCAATATGTGCTGCTGAGTTGGTGAAATCGACAAAGAAACCACTGATTCGTGTATGTTTGTTGAGCAAAGTTTCTCTCCTAAACTCTCCCATTCTAAACTGTAAATCCCTACAAAATTGACACAAGATTGAATTCGTAATTAAGTAATTCATAACAACATTTCTCGTTCCTTTAAATCGTTTACCTAATATATTTGTTCCATCGTTTCGAGCTGTCCAAGGTAGAATCGCCAACAGTTTTCCATCCGAGGAAATGTCCACGCTGGCATCGTTATGGATTTTACATTCGCGGACGATAATATTCTTTCGAACTACAACATACAAACATTTTCCAATGAAGTAACGAGTATCACACATAACGCTGAAAATTGATGTTTGACGCAAATTACTTACAAGCGGTAATATCAGGTATTTCGCCATTAGAAAAGTCCCATACTTGCACCCGATAGGTTTGCGTGTCTAAGAGTTAATGACATGCTTACTGACACTCGTTCGTTCATAATTATTGGGTTGGAACGAAAGTTCGTAACGTTTTTCAATAGATTACGTTTGAAAAACGCAAAGTTCTGAGAAAATGGAATCATGAAGACACCTTAAAGACGACGAAAAATGGTAGAATAAAGTGGCACATATGTAGTTGAATAAATTTAAGTACAAGTATTTCAAAATTGTCTTCGAATTTCACTCAAGAACGCTACGAACTTTCGTTCCAACCCAATATAATATACGCAATGGCAAAAATATTCTTAAACTATGACAACAAAATTTTAATACAATATTTAAACAGTACTGAAGTTAAACGCGGAGCCCTGTTTTTTTTATTATTTAATAATTACCTTCTGGAGCAAAACTAGATGTTCTTCTTTGAATATTTCCTAGTTCTTGTCGTCTACGAGATAGTTGATGGTATTCCACGCTCCAATTGATTTGTTGATTTATAATTGTAAGTTCAGTATTATTTAATCTGCTACTGAGTCTTCTATTATGACGATTCAACGTCCTGCCCAACGGAAACAGTGGTCTTTCCGATACACCAATAGCATTACGAATGTTCCGAATACTACGGCTAATACTTGAATAACAAGTGTTGTCTTCCTCAGTTTGTGGCAATGTATTTGATGCTTGTCGACTGTTGATATTTCTAAAATGTAATCATTGACCGTATAACATATTGCAAAATATATACAGGGTGTTCCCAAAATCGTAATATAGCCGACAGAGAGATGATTCCTCGTATAAAACTGAGTCGAAAATATAAAGTTTTTTCGGTTTCATTTTCGAGAATTGAATTTAAAAATTTGTTAAGTACACCTGGTCTTAGACAAAGTAAATGCCACTATTGTATCTACTTGTATTTATAAACAATATCAATTAGGATAATTAGTTTAAAGATTTATTTTAATAATTTGCAAACGTTAAAAATATCGTTCATGATGTAATGGCTAATTTTCGTTCGATGAAACGTGAACTTAAGATAATGTACCTAGGTATTTGATCTTTTGATTATATCGAATGTTTAAACGACATTACCCCTTTAATTGCTCGCGATTCAGATTATTTCTGGTAGCAAGATAACACTCACCTACTAAAAGAGTTTTCGAACTTCGTTTTCTTGGAATTGAAGCTCTTACTCACCAAGTTTTATGCAAAAGAATCGCCTCTTTACCGGTTGTATCCCAATTTCGGAAACACCCAATATAATAAATTAAATTCATTTGTCATAAATAGACTGCGGAGATTTATGCATTTATGACGACTTTAAATATGCTAAAATGAATAAGAATGTGCATAGATACAAAAATGCATACAATTTCTAAAATAAAATATATTTTATGATATTTAAAAGTTAAAAGACGCTTTTATTTAAGTTGGTTTTCTTTTTTTATGTCCTTGAAAATACGAATTTGCATGAACATTTGCAGTCTAGTTACAAATGTATTCATTACCTTAATAGCTCTGTGAGTGACTGGTCAAAAGGAAAATCCGATTGGTTTTGTATTTCTGAAGTGTTTGCAATACCTGTAATTAACTTTTTTCCCATATTATCAAAAGCTATGTACCTGAAACATTGGATTAATGATGGAGTGTATAAAGGCAGTCAAACTTTCTTATTATTCAATACTACTAATTTAGACGAAATTTCGGCGCACCTTATTCTTTCTCTAACGAATCTCGTTTTTGCTACTGCGAATCGTTTAGGCGGACTCCAATCCCAAAACTGTATTTCGTTGAACGTTGCTATGACAAGCAATCTTCCGAACGGATGAAAAGCAAGGGAAGTTATAGGCGTCCTACCAACTCTTTGCCACATTTTGCCGCCATTCTATATCGATAAAATATATTATGAGCAGTATATACTTAAGCAGTCGGTCTTAAATATCTTACAATGTTACCGACATTTAAATCCCAAAGATAAACTATACCACCCAAACATCCAGAAGCTAATATTTGACTAGAAGAAGGATGAAATGCGATGCACCAAGGAGTGCGCGGGTGACCGGATAGAATTCTAATATTTTTCCCAGTCGAGACTTCGGTGATGTAAACATTGTGATTTCCATGGGTTGATGCTATTTTCGTCCTGAAATTAAATATAGGAATTAGATTCGTGAGAAGTTAATATTACAATTTCAAAATATTAACTTCATTTTATTCCTCACCCGTCAGGACTGAAAACCATTAAAAATGTTGCTCTAGGATATCCAGGTAGTTCGCATTTCTAAATATTAACAATTCCAAAATTATTTGCTTTGTTCTTACACGTTACTGCACAATAGTGCATCGTACTTACCAATTCTTTATGACTTTTTGAAACAAGATTGGTTTCAGCCGTCAATTCTAATTGTGCACAAATTTTTTGCTGCGTAGAAAGTCCAGAATCTCTGAGCATTAAGTTTCTTAATATATTGTGGGACAGGTTGCAATGAAGCAATTCTGGCCTTTGTTTAACTTTCTCCATTTACAATCGATTTTCTTATTGATACTTGTTAGAACTATTACAATTATAGAAAACTGTAATATATTGAAAATTAAATATTGAAGGATTGCAATTAAAATTAAATACATCGTAATTGTAGTTTTTTTTTTAACAAACGAAACTAATGAAAGACGACAATAAATAAAGGTTTATTCATGTTGAACAAGTCATATATTTTTAACAACTTTGAAAGTTACAATTCTTTTAATGACAACAGAGTTGAACTAGTTAAATAAAATTTTCAAAGCCCTTTATTAAATGTTTTCATTGATACATTTTGATATTCATGTGATCGAATTTTCGTTTTTTGTCATCAAGTTTCAAGGGCATTCGAAAATTTCACATCCTTCGTTTTTCAAGCGACAATTTCAAACATTCCATTTAGAATTGGAGGGAAATGAAACTTGGAATTTTCGAATATGAAAAATTACTAAATTACAAATTATATCGAACGAGAACATGATAATACACTGTCTAACGTGCACTATTTTTATCACTGAATACCTATACTATTTATGTTAAATTTATAATATTTACCAAATTAGAAATTATATCCTTTACTGTAAGACACTTTTCTGAAGTTAACTTCAGAATACACCTCAGTTTGAGTTATACCAAAATTATTAATATAATTTTGTTTCAAAATAATTCCATTTGTCAAATACCAAACATCTTTCTTTACTGTAACATCAAATACCTATCGCAATCAATATATCAGACACATACGCGCGCCCATGGTGTAATAAGACCATAATAAGACAAGGTGAACCATTGCGCATAATGGCGGCTGGATTTTGGCCAGGACCAAACAAACACGGTGGTTTGGCCACAGAGTCTGTGGTTTGGCCAGCAACAAGCAATAGTGGCCGACGTGCCGACCCAAAACTTTGCCCGCGTATTTCAAACGTAACAAGCAAATTAATTTCGATTCTTCAGAATAAGGAATATGATTTGATAAAACGTGGAATAGTCGTCATGTTAGATGTTAGTGTGTTGTCTTGAAAAAACTTCTATAATAACCTCCGCATGCCCACATGAACGTTATAGTAGATGATTTTTATCTTATATATATCAATCTATAGATGTACCAGGCCGTGTCTATATTAGGTACATATACAGGGTGGTGTAACAAAAATGTTGCACTTCCGTGATTTTAAACAACTTTTTCCTTAGCGAAAATGTTAGGTGGGGCTTTGTTGACGAGTTATTAACGAAAAACACCGACCAATCAGAGAGCGAGTACAGTGTATGAATTTGAGCGCGCGCTACAACTATGCGTAGCTATTGGTCTACCATTGCTCGCGCCAAGGTTCGTCTACTGTTTTCGCTCTCTCTCACCTGCTCTCTCCCCTGCTTTCAAGGACGTACTTTTTGTTACACCCTGTATACATATGATCTAAGAGAAAAATGGGCGGAGTTTCACCCACAGCTTATATAAAAGTCTGTGGTTTCACCTCTGTGAAGACAATCTATAGTCTATGGTGGTCTATGGTTTCGAACCGTTTCGAATCATCGAGTTTGTTGAATTACGAGCAATTACGAGCGTTCCCGTAGTTGAAGAACTTAGAACTTTTATTCTTGTTCGTTGTTGATGTGCAAAAGCAAAAACATGAGTCTACGAGATACCGTG
Organism: Perdita meconis; assembly: GCA_030770465.2. NCBI lineage: Eukaryota > Metazoa > Arthropoda > Insecta > Hymenoptera > Andrenidae > Perdita > Perdita meconis. The sequence goes on along the minus strand of JASKOS020000006.1, from coordinate 4,798,903 downwards.
GAAGAACTGACGGAAATATGTATGGATATGCGTCGCAAGTTGGAGTCTCACGACAGAAAAGAACAAGACAGATTGATATTGAGGCATATCAAAGCGTTCGCGGATAAAGATTTGCGAATCACCGATTTTCAAGCAGGTTGTCGATTGTAATGTTTGCTTTGACACAAACGCCGCAAAAAAAAAAAAAAGAATTATGCACATTAATCGCACGTCCAATAAATAGTCATTACGATTAAGAATTATAACTACGGGATCGTATCGAATGGCGGGCATACATGACAACTTTTGCAGTCTATCATTTTTGAAATCGTGAAGCGCGTTCGAAACAACGGAGATCTGTATCCCACGTAAACCGATAGTTTCGAGGCAGGCTGTCAATCACGTTGGTTTTTCACGTTCATTTTCAATTCTAATCTGAATTTCGCGTAAAAAAATCCTTGATTAGTGTGCGTGACCTTAGATCGATTAAAATTTTTACGGCAGATGAAATTTGAAAGGTTATCTCTAATTTTCGTCAGGTGAAAACTATCGCGTTATGTCGTGCAACGAGGATCGTACAGAAACTGAAAAACAAAATGTGAAATATATTAGGGGAGTGAATATTGCAAAATCAACTCGACCAATAAATCCGATCGATAAGGGTAACCGTTCTCTTACCGAGGAAGAGACGCGCGAATATCTCGAACTGCTAGAGCTCGAAAAGGTTCTCGATAAAGAATTGCTTGATTTAAGGAACCAGGAGAAAAAATTTCGTTCCACCGAAGAAACTATGAATTTGTTGCACAAATATAACGATATCAAAGACGCAACTCAGGCGGTTATGGGGGCAATAGCTATAGCAAATAGAACTACGGTTAAAAGCTTGTACAAGCATTATGGTTTATCCGCAGAAGAAGATTAAACTTTCGTTGTTTCCTTTCTTCATTTCCCCTTCTCTTCCTTCTCATCTCATCCTACAGCACAGAATTCACAGTGCATCGAATACGACTGATTTTTCAACGCCTGGTTTTTCTTTCAAACGTGTCAGGATTAGAATGGATTAACGTCTCAAAGGGATTGTCTGTTTATCGAGATCTTGCTGGCAAGATAGTTCTTCTGGATTTCTTTACTTATTGTTGTATCAATTGTATGCACATTTTGCCGGATCTGGAGGCTCTTGAGAAACAGTTTTCAGTGACGGATGGACTTGTTGTTGTTAGTACGCATAAAATATTTTAAAAAAACACATGCTAATCGTGTATTCTAATAACTATATTGTTTCCAGATTGGAGTACATAGTGCGAAATTTTCAAACGAACGCGATTCAAAGAAAGTTTTGTCTGCAGTACAAAGACATAATATAAAGCATCCAGTTATAAATGACCCAACGTTGTCCGTATGGCGAGATTTAGGAATATCTTGTTGGCCAACTATGGTAATGATAGGCAAGTTAACCAAATGTTACTCATAAAACTTCTATTAATACTTCTACAGATTATTCAGTAATTGTTTAATCATGTTACAGGCCCTAAGGGTCAGCCGCTGGCAGTTTTTGTGGGAGAAGGGCATAGAAAAGAATTGGCCTTATACGCGAACGTAGCCTTAACATATTTTAAGTCGTTAAATCAAATATCCAACAAGGATCTTCCGTTGCAATTAGCAAAACATTTGTTGCCCACGGTAGGAAAAGGAACCCTTCTCTTTCCTTCCAAATTAGTCGTTTTTCAGAGTGAACAGGGTGAAAAGTTGGTAATATCCGATACAGGGAACAATAGAATCTTAGTATCAGATGTGACTGGAAACTTGGAACACGTTATCGGCGGTTTTAATCCAGGTTTCCAAGATGGAGACTTTGAAACTGTTAAATTCAATGCGCCTCAAGGTGTTTGTATATTAGGCACTTTTATATACGTTGCTGATAACGAGAATCATTCAATTAGAAAAGTAAGATACCGATTTATCGCAGTTTAAAAGTTCTACTTACGAGGAGAGGTGGCAGTCAGTGAATCATCGATTTTGATGAAACTTTTTTTTTTATAAATCTAGAGCAAAAATTTTGATTTTTTTTTTTATGAACATATTTAAATAGTTTCACACGTTGTTTCTTGTTAAAATTTTTAAAAATTATTTTATTAATTTTTTGAAATTTTTTACTCAAATAATTTCAAAAAATTTTAAGATGAAGAAACGTTGTAAACTACTTGAATATATTCATAAAAAAAATCAAAAGAGAAAAAAAATTCGTTATTTAAGTAACTCGACAAAATTAAATACTAAATTAAAAAAAAAAAACAAAAAATATATCTTTTTAAATAATGAGTATTGATAAAAACGGCCGAACCGTGTCGGCTTATTTTTGCTCTAGATTCACCAGAAAAAGTTTCGTCAAAATCGATGACTCACTGACTGCCACCTCTCCTTGTTAGATATTAAAGTAAAAGTTATTTGCAGATAGATCTGACGAAGAGGATAGTAACAACGGTAGCAGGTACCGGAGTTCAAGGTCACGACTACGTCGGCGGTAAAATTGGCAGAGATCAAGCTGTGTCTTCCCCGTGGGATGTGGCTATTTACAATTACGAGAACAATGAAAAGATCGTGCCCGTGCTATTGATCGCGATGGCGGGTACGCATCAGATTTGGGCACTTTTCTTGGAAGACACTGTTTGGTGGAAAAGCAAGTAATATCATTGACGCTAATGCGGTCCCGTTATTCGTCGATACAAATAAGAATCGTTGAATCCTTGCAGAGAATACAAAGCGGGCGCGTGCGTCGCGATCGTCGGAAGCGGCAGAGAGGAGAATCGTAATAATTCGTATCCTCACGCAGCCGGTTTGGCGCAGCCTTCCGGCTTGATCGTCGCTCAGAAGGATAAAGTTGCTTACTTCGCCAACAGCGAAAGCAGTTCTATCAGGTCCATAGATCTAAAGAACGGACGAGTTTTCGCCGTTTGCGGCGCGAACAGAAATCCGGCGGTTAGTTTCGGAATGAAACCAAATTTAACGCGTTAACCGGTGTAGAAGTTTAAAGAATAGAAAACAAATCTGTGCCGCAGGATCTGCACGATTATGGAGATTGCGATGGTGTCTTATACGCCGCGAAACTTCAACATCCCCTGGGGTTGACGTGGCATCCGCAAGAAAACGTTATTTATGTAGCGGATACTTATAATCATAAAATAAAAAAAGTCGACGCGGCGACGGGCAACTGTAAAACCGTATTCGGCGGTGGGAAACCTAGTGAAAACTTTTCAGTAAGTTGCATTTTGGCAATTACCATCACTACTGGAAAAAAATGGTATTTGTGATATAGAATTCGATTTACTTTACAGTTTGATGAACCAAGCGGCCTTGCTATTAGTTCAAACGATCAAAGTGACCTTTTATACGTGACCGACACGAACAACCATGCGATAAAAGTGATCGATATAAAGAATAAAACTATCAGCACGGTAAATTTCGAAACGTTTCGCGTACATATTAAGTGTCCACCGAAATTGTATGCAGTCTATTATTTTCTAATTTTATTATTTCTATTATGCTTATGTTTTACTATTTTCTCGGCTATAACAAATTTTTTTTTTTAAATTATTGTTTCAAGAGATATAAATGTCGAGTTCGGCTTTTTAAATGGAATGATACACATTTCGGCGGACACCTTGTATATGGAAGATGGAGTATTAACGTTCGTTTACTTATTTGCATTTACGTTTCAGTTGAATTTAAAAGCGCCCGAAAATGATATAGACGACAACAGCTCAGAGAACGTTTATCTTTTCGATGCAACGATTAACAAGAAAGGTGGTGAACTAAACATCACGTTTGACGTGAGCTTCGCTAACAGCGATTTAAAACTGAACACGGAAGCGCCTCAGAAATGGACAATAAAGGACTCGTCGGCAAGCACGTGGGTAACTACAGCGAGGACCGGGGATCTTACCAGTCCGATTTCGATCAAATTTCCCGAAGGAAACGGAATGCATAAGGTACACGTGACATTGGATATCGTAGTTTGCAAAACCACCGAATGCATACCAAAGAAACTATCGATAACGTATAGCATATACGCGAAAGCGAGTGCTTCCGATGTTGTAACGGAACATAAAAAACTTGTCGTTAAATAATAAATGTTTCATGACTGTGTTAATCTACTTTTAATTCTTTGAATGAAAATATATATTTTGCACGTATAGAGAAATTGTTATTCATTGCCATCATAAGTCTTCTGACAGTCGAAGTTATAATAGTTTTTGTAAAATTGATTATCAAATAAGACTAAGGACATAGAATATAATTTAATGGAGCCAATGATACGATAAATAGGCATTTTGTTTATATCTCGTACGATCACAATCTTTCTTCGTAATACTTTACCAATTAAAATGTATCAGTTTCCTTTAATTGTATCGGTAAACATGAGGGTAATGAAACGAAATTATAAAAATTTTTAATAATTTGTTATGTAATACACCAACATAATTACAATATTTCATTCCTACTAACAAAACAGTATTTGTTCGCCAATTTTTAAATTTAAATCATTTTATTCAACAACCTTTAACATCAACATATGTGTGTAACTATTTTCTTTTTTATAAAACTTCATTTTTCTTTAATAGACTCTCGCATTTTATTCGTTCAAAAATTTCATTAATTTCTTTCACATTTCATGCGTTCAGCCGTGTACATACGGATCTATGACACGAACACTGCGAGGCTCGCGTCGCTACCTTGTTTTCGTGTACGAAAAAAAAAGTGAGACAACGCAAAATAGATGATTGCGAACGTTGTCTCACTTCTTTTTCGTATTCTACAATAAAGTAGCGGCAGCCTCGCAGTATGCGTATGACTTTAGGTTGCAGATATACTAAGGCGGTGAGCGGCGAGGTAAAAGGACCTCGCCGCTCATCGCCTCGTTTTACCTTTTACCGATGTTTATATTAAGTTGCGACGAAAGAAACACCATGTCTTTCCTATAATCGTTCAATGGTCTAAAATACGTAAATTTCCAGAAACTATTTTGTTTTCTAAAATTGTGCCCGACGGTAGATCGATACGCTCCCCATGATTGGCGATAATGATTACCGTTCCTTTTAGAGATACGTTCCTTCCGAATGTAACATCGCCGGATACAGTGAGATGATCTAATTCTAGGATGTCTGGTATAGTCGGGAATCTGGTGAGAAGCTCTTTGACCTAGAAAAAATAACAGCACGCATGTGAAATAAATCGCGAAAAATTCGGATGAAGAATACAAAACTCAAATAAACGGTAAAAGAAAGATGAATAACCTTGGAGAAATTATTGTCGCCTAATTTTATCAGAGGCGTTGTAGGAAACATTCGCTGAGGACTCATTACTAAGGAACCATTACGGAGGGCGTACAAATTACTCATAACTAGCAATAAGTCTGAGGTCTTTTTTACTGGCAAAAATCTGCTACGCGGTACATTTATACCTACAATATAATTGCATTTCATTACAACAGCGGTATAATTAAAACAAAAATCTACAAAGCAGATGAAGCAATGTCTCACCGATACTTCCTTCGAACGACTTCATTGCAGCTCCCACGGCCGTTTCCAACTGAATAATATTCAAACCATTTTCGAAGGTCTTATTATTCACGATAATCTCCATGTTTAACGACTTTTCTTCGAGTACTCTGTCAATAGCTGCAAAAACGTTTGCCGCACGTTACAATTACGATCAGCCTAATTAGAATAGATAAGAACGTACCGCTGAGCTTGATCCACAAATTATTTGTATTGAAAAACTTGAAAGTTTTCACGGATTTAAAGTCATCAACGTGTTCCTTCGGTACTTGTGCAATTTCAAGAAGGCGAAGTTTATCTTCGTATTTGATTAGCGTTCCACCCTGTGAAAATATGCGTGAAAATTCATTTTCTGAGAAAGTATACGCGTTGATATTTCGTTTTAGAAAAGAAGGCTACCTTGACGTCGGCTCGGGTTTTATCAGTCACTTCCATGACAAATTCAAGGGGCGTGTGTTCGTGTTTATCTATTAGCAGCTTCAAAATTTGGAAGTCGACGGTTGCTCCCAAATTGTCGATGTTGGAAATGAAACAATATTCGCGTCCCTAAACAAATGCATTTATTATACGCTGCTCACCAAAATTAAGGGGCCATTAAGATTTTCCGAAAATTTTTATCATCTTCGAATGACTATATCTCGCGAAAAATTATTATAAAAATATTGGACACCATCATTTTGTAGCTCGAAGTTTCTAGTTTTTGAATTAGGGGACCCAATTACTTTTTCGTGCAATATAGTGCCATTTTTTAAGGTGAACCGCAACAAATGAATATTAAAAAAAATTTCGTCAGTTTAAAGAGATGCATGATCCGAACAAAATTTTTTCTGGTAAATCTAATGGAACGCTCTTAAAGAGCAAACTATTCTCTTTGCTTTTGTATTGTTTTGAGTTTGTTGTATCATTTTTATTGACCGTGCTATTCGCCGTTTTATGAAAAATGGTACTTCTCACTTTGAGCGCCTATAATTGCGCTTCGTCTTAAAAAAAAAAAATGACTACACTGCACGAAAAAGTAATTGGATCCCTGATTCAAAAAGTAAAAATTTCAAGGTACAATGGTGGTTCCCAATATTGTTTATAATCATTTTTTGCGGAGATATACAGGGTCATCCACGTATCTCGGAACCCGAGCCCATTTATAATCATGGATACGAGTTCCGAGATACGTGGATGACCCTATGATCATTCGAAGATGACAAAAACTTTCGGAAAATGTTAGTGGCCCCTTAATTTTGGCTAGCTGTATAGATCACGTAATATCATAGTAGACGTAGTATTCATGCACGTTAATTACCTCTCTCAAAAGTTTCTTCAGTAAACCGGAATTCCGGAAGCTTTCATAGAAATCTCCGTGTCCAGGAGGATACCAACTGCAATGAGACTTTACAAGTATTTATACATATAATATCACAGGTGCAACGAACGCGTAGAAAAGCATCTGTCGTTGAACTTACGCTTCGATGTCGGCCAGTATGTCGCAGTGTTTCGCGATCGGGAGCAACGAATCTCTATTGATGCGAGGATAACAGCTTTGATTGAACGTGTGAATGTCGACGTCTATACCTTTGTATTTTCGGATGATCCGTTGCGTGTCGTCGTCCGTGTTGAATGAATCCATCAGGATGAGGGGAACGTTGGCATTATACGTTTTGTTTAAGTACTGTTCAACAATCGAAAACAGTTATCAGGTAAATGGGATCCTATTGAAATCATCGACGCTGTTTTTACCGACAAGAATTCATAAATTTTTAATTTTACCGATAACAGAATTAACAGACAATTGGGAACTATGCATTATTTATTAACATAAAAATCTTAGGATCAAACATAATCTCGATGACAAGAAATAAATATAGGTACTAGGTCGAAATATTTGTAGAAAATTATAATAAAATGTATATATTATTTATTATGTTTGATCCGAAAATTTTTATGTAAATAATGCATAGGTATAAATGCGATAGTATATGTATTCTTTGTTTCAGTTTCACTTTATAATCAGTAGACTGCAGATGTTTATGCAAATTCAAATTTTTGTAGACACAGAAAAAACACTAAACCTTGAATAAAAAAACGTCATATTTTCTACACATTATAAAATGTATTTTTGGATATTTCATATATATTTGAATCTATGCACATTCTTACAGGTTTTTGCATAATGAAAATGGCCAAAAATGCGTAAACATCCGCAGTTTAATAGTAAGTATCCTTATTGTTAAACAGTTTCCCAATAAATAAGGTATCGTGTCTATGTTATGTGTATTTCGTTCATTATTATTGTCCGTTAATTCTGTTGTCAATATCAAATTTGAAGTCGGTGATTTCAATGGAACCCTGTAAATGCATCGACGCTTTTCAATATCTGATTACTTATTCGCATCTTCGTTCGCGTTACCTCAATTTGTTGCACGGTCAGATCGAGGAACGTGAGTCCATTACGAACAGCGATCACAGACTTTGGTCCATGGCATCCCATGCTAGTTCCAAGTCCACCGTTCAATTTGATTACGACCAGCTTACTCAACAGGTGCGTCACTTCTTCTCCGACCGGCATTGGTAAAGAATCGTAATTCTTTATCTGGAAAGATGAAATTCATTCTTTGTTAAAGCAAATATCGTCTCACTTTGTCAATACACTGCGGCGAACATTGCACGCCGATAATGTACACAAACATAATAGCTAACCCGGGCGAACACGAACAATAACGCGGCCCACAAACGTTCGTATCGACGTTCGCCTTGGCGCAAACGTAACGGGTAACATAAGTAACCAAAGTTACTTTCTTTTGTTTTGTTTATAAATACGAGGTGTTTTTTCTACAGGTGGGAGAAAATGTAAGGTGTGATTCTAGACGTCAAAATAAGAGGAAAAGCAAGAGTAACAAAAAGGCGGTAGCAGCTTTGTTTTTTAGTTATTAGCATTTCAAAAAGTGGGTGAAAAGCGCCTGAAACATGGCAATCCCTAATTCAAAACACGGACTCTCTCACTCGAACTTACATTCATTCGGTCCTTCTTTGAAATAATCAATATATCGATCCGCGAAAACAGCTGTGGTTTACGTTACACACACATCTTCGTTGCATACGGACAGCTCTACACACTCTGAATATTCCGTAAATTTTTACATGTGCCATAGAGATTGCCATGTTTCAGACGTTTTTCACCCACTTTTAAAAATGTTAATAACTAAAAAACAAAGCCATTACCGCCATTTCGTTACTCTTGATTTTCCTCTTATATTGACGTCTAGAATCACGCCTTACATTTTCTCCCACCTGTAGAAAAACACCCTGTATAATTCTATAGACTCCTTAATAGCCATTTGTTGCTAAATTGGCGGCAAATTGACTGCAGATTTAACAGATCTGTCACCAAAACCGTAGCCATCTGTTTCTGCATTAGGCTGCCATTTTGGAAACAGGTCCTGTATTATAAGATCGGGATGCAGATTGGCATCAGAAAGCGAACAAATCCTGCCAACAGAACTTGCAAAATTGGCAACAATACGTGTTTCAATTTTGCTGCCAATCTGCCGCTAAGTTGGCAGCAAGTCTGTCAACAGGGTTTCTGTTGCCAATTTGTCAACAGTCCTATACATTACAGATGCTGCATCAAATTTGCTGCCTATCTAACAAAAAATACTGTAATCGCAGATTCTTTAATAATCTGCTCGACAGGTTTGGCTATCTGGACTGTTTTTGATATTTGTATAATATATTGTACCAAAAATCTATTATTATTATTATTATTATTGTATTATTATAAGCAAACCTTATCGGACAGATCCTGCTCAAAGCTGCAATAGTATCTATTGTTAGACTTCCGGCAGATTTGATACAGGATCTGCTATACTGTTGGCAGACTATCGGCCGAAATCGAGCACATCTGCTACATTGTGCTATACATAACCTGACCAGCAGCTGATGCCATTTGGATATAATAGATCTGTCTATGGATCTGCCGTCAGAATCTGATGGAGTCTGCCGCAGTCTGCACAGCAGCTGCTGGCAGATTGTTTATAATACTATTCATCCGAGGCATTTTATTTTAGACCGGAAATCTATGCAATTATTGACGACGAAAAAATAAAAAGTTGGAGGCAAAAACATTTTACTATCTTCATCAATTTCAATCACCAAAAATTTGCTGTCCTAGGCCTATTTAGCCTATACGTAAATCCGCTTCTGGGTGTAACGCTGTTATTGTTTGCGTATAAATAACCCTACTAATAGGCGTAAAGTCATAAAAGTGGACCTGGAGGGAATTGCGTTCGGAAACGAAATTCAGTGATCCACGAAAGAATGGATTCGATTAAACAAACGTCAAAGTTTTCCTTCATTCCTGACTCTTTCGAAACCCTTGAAACTTTGGCCTTGCTATTTTTTCCCAGTCGTGGGACTGATCGTGAATGACGATAGTTTACGGACACCCTGTTAGCAGATTTATTCCAAGGGGAAAATATCCGTGACGAGGATTAATAGTACAGTAGTGCCCGCGTAAGCTTAGCTCATATCATTTCCACAAGGCTAGCCCGATCTCTCCAACCACTATTTTCTGTCGACTTGGACTGTGGGAATTTTCTCGCCCGGGATTTCGACTCCCGTAACAATGGGCGATAAAATACAAGGATAGCCATAGCCATTTAAAAGTGCTCGTGACTGATTTTCACCTTTTTCCATCGGATTTTCACGATTCAACTCTAACTTCGCTAAAAATAGTCCGATTCACATGAAATTTGGTGTTATTTTAATTGGGAGAACGCTTCGAATCCAATGGTGAAACTTTTGTACCGATACAACAACGGATAAGATTTAGGAAACTGAGAAAATTGACGACTCAACGCCCGAACTCGATACTATTTTCTATTAGTGAAATTTTAATATTATAGTTAAATTGCTTTGTCGACTGAAAATTGTTACAAGAAATGAATATTTATGCATTTGCGGACTGAAGTATTGTTCGTGTTCGCAGAGCAGTGTACCGCTCGATTTAGAAATATCGATATAGAAAACTTGTTGTATCTTACCGCATCCTCGGGAAGCTTTTGTATGCGGTCCCATTCTAGCGACGGTCCTTCCTCTCGCAGGAATCGTTGAAAGAGTTCGGTGAAGCCTTCGAATTGCCGATGACACTCCTCCTTGACCTCCCCTGTCGCGGTTCCCTCGAGTTTCTTCAATTCCCCTTGAAGATCGATCAGGGCATCGCGCTTGGTCCTCTCGCGAAACGCCTGCGTATCTGAGGGACTGCGTTGATGACCGCGCGCCTACGAATTTATTAACCAAAAGACAATAAAAGGGAAAGGATAAATACCTATCGTCTTCATGAATGATCTGCCCATTTCGTCACTCTTCGTTTTCAAGGAATCGGTCATCGTGTAGACTGTTTACCGTTCTTTTTCGATTCACTTAAAGCGTATGATCACTTATTTGCTCCGCACTTATTCGATTTCAACGAAACGTTTCTTTTAGTCAACAGTTCACAGATCACACTTTTCAAAACATCACACGAATGTCTGTTTTTGTTTTGATCGCAGTTTTGGGACGAATAGGTTAAAAAATTAACTGTCTTTTATTTCCTAAATCACAGCATACGGAAGCCGATGTATTAGAATTAATTAGATCGATGATTTATTACTGGGTAATTTATAGCGCGCGATCGCGAACATATTTATTACATATCGATCAATTATTTAGGTTTGGGGTTTTGAAACTGCGAAAGGGTCATTTAAATTTTCGATACGTAAAACTGTTCAGAGTAAAGCTGTTTGAATAATTAAAAGTATTCGAATAGTATTCTAATAATTAAAAGTATTCGAATAATCAGGAGCATTTAGATAGTCGAATAGTGAAGCATTGTTTGAATAATTATGAGTATTCGGATAGTCGAATACGGTGTTGACTCGAAGAACGACACCTGAGTTTGATCCGAAAAAGAGACTTCTCTATCCTCGCTACTCCTTTTCTGGTGCGAATCTCCTCATTCCACCGCGGTCGCCTCGGGTTACGCGGCCAGGATCGAACCCGACTCGAAAAAGGGCTGCGCTCGGTTCTGAAACCCAGCCGTTCTTCAAGTCAACACTGTACCAGTAGAACTTCGAGAAGAAGTATTCGGACATTAGAACATCATTTCAATAATTAGAAGTATGTATGTCATTACTTTATTATTAATACTCGACATGATAGATTTATTGTACTAATAGCACATTATTGCATACTTCAAACTATTCGAATAATGTTCAAAGATTCGAATACTCTTAATTGTTCAAATGATGTTTGCACACTTTAATTATTCGAATAGTTGGAACATTCAAATATTCTTAACAGACCTAATTCAGAGTCAGGAACACGATTATTCCTAAAAAAGTGTCTCTCAATTCTAATGAACGAGGTATTTGTCATGTATCCGTCGATTCATTTCGTATAAATTTCTTTCCTACTTTACGTGATATAATTTGTTCCGTGACCGGCGATCAAACGTCCGTGATAAACGATCGTCACTGTGAATCATTTACCCACGGGACGTGACATTTTCAGGTTCGCAGTTTTATCTTTATCGGATCATTTATAATGTACATATTGATGAAATTTTCTTGATAAAACATTTTCTCCATCGAACAGATCATTTTATTTCTCGCCATTTTAATAATATGTTACTGATCATATTTATAATAATTGAGGCGTTGCGTTGAATGGGAAAAAGGCACATAGACTAAAATGCTATGTCAAGAGAATCAATTTCAGAGTTATTCAGGATATTATTTAATGAAAAATAATGTAATTACACTATATTATCATTTCTGAATCTAATTGTATTATACAATATATAATCTAATTGTATTTTTAATGTCTCAATTCTTTTTATTAATTTTGATTTAATATATTTTTATTTTATGAATATATTGAAACATTATGCATCACTTATGATTATTGCTATTGCAGCAACGATTGTTTGCTATTGCTTTAGAAAAAATACGTTTTGAAATATTATATTATTTAAATAAAACTATTTCAATTTTTTTTATTTCAAATTTGTCCACCACTGCGTATGTATAATAGGAATAGGTCGTCTATTTCAGTTTTAGAGATATTCACAAAAATAGAATAGAATTTCTAGATGACTAATTAAAAATAGATCAATTGTTGTAGAGTTTTAATCATTTTCATTGAGAAAATCTCAGGAATTCGTCTTTGCTTCAAGAAAATCTATTAAAAATATTTATCTTATTCCCGAACTACAGAATTATAGTATTAAAAGTACAAAATTGAATCTAAGAAAAAATTAATCCTACATTCAACAGAAAATTGAAAAATTACTTTGTTAATTATTAAATTCCTTCCTACACGTCACCGCATCCAATTGTAGAAGGAAACTATACCCTAGAACGTCGCTTATCACGATCATGACTAGCATTTCCTATTCGAGTAATAGCGTTCACAGTGAGGCTACAATGTATGCTACTCTGTTTCATCACCTGTATTGTTATGTAATTTCGATTGCATGACAGAGATGTCTTTACTCTAGTGACGTTGTGGAAAAACAAAATTATCTTACGCTTCTTTTACGTAATATAGTACGATGCTTGTTATGGTATCTGACAGTGACTTTTAAAATGTGTTCAACAATTTACGATTTCACGTTACGTTAGCCAGCGAGCGTTCACAATGCAACGTGCACTCAATCGCGAAGACAAGACCGTCTCCAAGAGAAAAACCGAAGATACAAATCATTTGTTCAGGTGATTGTAAACTTTGATCGTCAACTTTTAATTAGTGATGCGCTTAGTAGCTTAATCAAAACTTTTCAACATGCAATTAGAGATTCAAGACTCAGTTCCACTAATTTCTTTTCTTTTTTTTTCTACTACAACAATTTCTATTTTTGTATGTATTTTAATTTATCAAATTTTTATTTATCAAAGCTTATTCTAATTCTATAATTCTAATTACTAAAATTAGAATAAGGGATATTATATAACAGTTTAAGATAAGTTAGAGTAAGAATAGTATAAGGAAAGAGAATGTAACCCTAAGGGAATCATTCAATTAATTAATAATAATTAATATTTATCAAAGCTTCGAGATTAGGGCTGTTATGAATATTCGAATCTTTCAAGTATTCCAATATGAGAATGAGAATATGAGAATACCAATAGAATTCTGATTGGATATTCAAATTATTATATATAGTTAGGAGTAGTCGAATATTTTAACATTATTCGAATAATTAGAAGATTTATGTCAGTAGTCTATTATTAGTACTTCTAATAATTATTCAAATTATATTCGAATACTTTGAATTATTCAAGTAATATTAGAATATTCGAATAATGTTTGAATATTCTAATACTCCTAATTATTCGAATAATGTTTGAATATTCTAATACTCTTAATTATTCGAATAATCTTTGAATATTCCATTACTCCTAATTATTTGAATAATGTTTGAATATTCTAATACTCTGAATTATTCGAATAATATTTGAATACTCAATTACTTCTAACTGTCCATATAATTCGAATAAGAAATAAGTTCACAGCTTTATTCGTGATAAACTGTTGGATAATCTTGATGGTGAATTATCGATTTCATTGTCATTATCAAATACTAAAAATCTCTACAAACTGGCCACATAGATTTCAACATGTTAAGTCAAACGAATAACTGATTGCAAAGACATATTATTATCAGTTCCATCCACCACTCAAATATGAAATTTCAAGAATAATAATATCATTTCACAAATCATTAATAAATGAAAGACGAAATACATACAAAACCAGAAAAACGAATTGAAAACGAAAGCTGAGAATAAGAAAATAGAAGTTATAGAAGTGTGACAATGATCACGAAGGAGAAATAGAGCGAGTTGACCCCTTGCACTAAAATAACGAGTCCAATTAATGAAATTCTATTCCAAAGCCGCAATGACAACTGCTCGTTAAGAACTGTCGTGTGACGAGCCGTTTCAATTAAGAAGAGTGTGTCAAATAAATTGCAATGGAGGGAGGATAACACGTTGTCTGCTACAGTCATCACCTGTGACCGTCACTTTAGGCTTACAATGTTATCTCAAAATATTTGCCATTGTTAAACTTTTAGAGTCGTTGAATCATAAAACACTTTTGCATTTATGATATACATTAGGCGAGTGCAGTAGTTCTGTCAGTTTGGAGTAATAAGAGCACAATTGTTTTCAGAGCTTTTTATTTTATTTCTGTATGCCTAGATTATTACTCATTCCATTCTCAGATCTTTTTGTAACTTGTTTTTCCAGTTGAATACTAATAAAAAAAAAAAAATGATGTATTCTATGATTCGCAATGTTATTGAATAGAATAATGTTAGTTAAAGTTAGAAGTTCTATTGCAACTGTTGTATTCCCTGAATATTATTGTATAAATTCTAAAGATCAATAATCTTCGTGAGGTGTTAAAGAAATAATAAAAAGGAGAAGAGACAGTGTATAGTAGGATTGCCACCCGCACTATAGTAATATAGTATTATTCTGTACTTTACTAATTGAACTATATACTATAAAAACAAAACCTATTACACAGTTAATTAAAAACAAATTTAATTATTAATCCAACTAAACTAATGTAACTAGAACAAAACCACTCAGAAATTTCAATTACAATCAGTGGCGGATCGCCCTCATCGCCTCCCCTCCATAGTAAAAAATCATAGAACAAATTGAAGAATATTTCAATAAACAGAGTTACATTGAAATAAAAAAAAATTGTCTTTGGCACGAACTTTCAGCTCTTTGTGATATATCTTTTCCAAAAATTTGATTTTATGCCATAACTGAGATTTAGAAAGTAGAATTCATATTTTCATCAGAGAAAAAAATGCATTAAAACAATATTTCCTATTAAAAATAAGAATATAAAAAAAATTCGAGTACATAAAAGATATTGATATTTAAAACTTTAAATGCAAATACAGTAGAACCTCCAATATCCGACTCAATATTTCTAATATAAAATACTAACAATTATTGAAAAAGTGACTAAAACATGGTTTAAATTTTACTTCAAGTTCAACTGTATTTTTATACCTACTGCATTTAACAATTGGGATCAAGGCTGGTTCAGATACGTTTAGTAATGTAGTCGAGTGGCAAGCAACAACATTGCTTTACTAAATTGCTCGACTAAATTTTAGTGTTCATACATAGTAATTTACTAAAATACTTGTCACTCAACTAAATTACTAAACGTGTCTGTTTCAAGCTTAACAAATATTAAGGATAATTGATAGTCGGATAATTGAAGTTTTACTGTATCTCGAAAATGAAAGCAAATGACATGCGGTGTTTCGCATCATAAACACAGATATTTCTAGTGTACAGATACACAAAATTATAAAATAAAACAATAATTATTAATTGTACAATTTATTTCTTTCCGATTTTGGGACAAAATAAAAGTTTTACGAAGAAAAGTATATATAATAATTCGATCGTCAAGGATCTTACGCCACTTTCCTGTCTGACAATTTTTGGATTTCGTGTAAAATCGAATCACTATTCTAATTGTGTAAAAAAAATCGTCGGCAAGAATTCAATTCTACACGTAATATACATATCTTGTTTAACCTAGATTCCCAATGAATCTATTAATCAAAACTGACTGACCTTTGCACGCACCTATGTTTTAAAAAAACGGATTGAAAAAATTGAAAAGACAACGTGACAGCGGACGCGCGAAACTTGTACATATTTGACACGCGTCGTCGATCATCGCGCGACTAAAGTTCGTTTAGCGTAAGCGCCAGGTCAAAGGCAACGATCTTATTTAGGATTTGCGCCGTTCTGGCTCGACGATTGCGAGGCGATAAATCAACCGTCCGAATGCTACATTACCAGTCGATCAATCGGTACACTTCTGCTCTCCCCGGCTTCGCGTCTGCCCTCCGCGCGGGGAACGGAACCGAAGATCTAACCGGAGATCTCCGCCGCGACACACGCACGTACGATCGATCCTCCCGGATCGTCGATTTCACACGGGATCGAGCCTCGATCACTTAAAGGATCCCGCGCACCCGGTATCGATTTCTGCTTCTCGTGTTTCCGCGGTTCGCCGTTGCCGCCGACGTACGTCGACTCCGCGCTCGCCGTCGGCGCACGATCGTCGGTTACACTTCGATAAAAGCGACGCTGGCCGCGAAAACGGGACGCCCGAGATTCCCGGCCGGTCGGAGAGGCGATAACAGCACGCGATCGCGACACAAACACGTATGCAAGTGGTACTCTGCGGCCGAGAAGCGCGTTGCCGTCGCGTAAATCAGCGTCGCTCTGAACCGCGGTTACCGCTTGGCTATCGGTGAGAGATTCTAACGAATGAACCGCCTTAAATAGAGACGACTGCGTAGAACCGAGACCGATGTTTTCCTATTATCAGTGTGGCCTTCGGGCCACGAGCCTTTATCATAACCCGCGGCCCGCCGAAGCGTCTCCGCGGACGCAACTCTCTTTGCGCGTCTCCGCTCGTCGAAAACGGCCGCTATCGTGCGAACGGCGTCGTCACGCGCGCCGACGGCACCGTTTCTTTCGATCCGATTCGACGATTCCCATCAAAGCTCTTTTCTTTTTCTTTTTTTTTTTGTTTTTCGACGATCGAATCGATCCGCGCCACGTTATCCGAGACCGATACACGGTCTCCATAGAAATCGCACGCTAGGGATTACGCAACCGCGACAATTACAAAATCTTTGTGTATTATTTTCAGCTGCGCGATTTTGTAAACGATTTCAACACCATCGCACAGTGGAAGGGGAGACCGGGGCAGTTTTTTTTTAAATCCATCTACAGGTCGTTATTTTTTTTGTCAATTTGCTAGGTTTTTTTTTTTTTAATTCTTCACAATTAAATTTTCTATCGGTCTGTCCAGTCTGATTGTTAAATTACGTTTCCATTTTGTAAATATTTTGCGAAACATACAGCATTTTAAGGGAATCAGTAATATGCGTGGGCTTCTTTAGAGATTTAAAGATTTCAAAATGAAGATTTAAGGATTTCAAGTGAGTTTCAAAAATTTTTAGACTTCACTTGGGAGACTTGAGGGTTTGAAATTGGAGATATAAAAATTTGAGAAGTTAATGTTGAAGATTCAAAGATATAAAACTCAAGATTTTAACTCAAGATAACGATAACTTTAAGTTACAGATTTAGTGATTTAGTTAAATTGAAAATTTGGTGATTTCAAGTTGAGGGGATAAAAATTTCCAGATTTACAAGATTTGAAAATTTTCAAAACTAAGTTTTGAAGAATTAAAGACTTAAAATTAAAAATTCAAAAGTTTTTCAAAAGAGTTTGAAATTAAAAAATTGAAGATTTGAAGATTTCAGTTTGTAGATTAAAAAATTTCAAGCTGCAAATTTAGAGATTTTTAGTGTTATAATTGAAGATTTGAGTTTGAAGTTGAAGATTTGAAAAGTTGAAGATGAAGAATTAAATGGAAAATATTATTTCAAATAAAGAAGCAATCTTCGATGGATTCCAATTAACTCACTTTATCTATGTGGAGCAAGCTTTTAAATCATGACCCCATAAAACATGCAACTCTAATCATACATTTCTTTCCCATAAATTCGTTTATACTCCAATCGAAAAACACTGAATCTCAACTGCGACTGGCTGTGCTTCTTATAGTTATAAATGTTTAAATTTACTAGTAAATATTATAAGAAGACGATTGTTACTCACAATCAGAGTCGAATTTCCATTATTCTCAAATGCATAGATATTAGATCTTCAATAAATTCTTATTTTGTTTGTTGCCATGCAAAAAAAATATAAACTTTACCTCATACTTTTATCGTGGTTGCATTTTCAAACCATGGAGGAGCACGATATTTCGTCAACTCCGATGACGTACAAGTAACTATTACATTTAAAAATTTCAAGCAGCCTTTGTTACACTGATATCTCTACATTAAAATAAATCTCACCGGAAATTGTTCTATACTCCGAGTAATTACATTTCGGTCAACGTTTCGGACTCGTTCTGAAGAGTTTTCTTCCCTTTTTGTCTTTTCGAACTTTCTTTTCGAGATGTTTGTCGATGCAAGGACAAAATGGAGTTTCGTAGACTTCAATATTGTCGTTTCATCGAAGTAATTAGCATTTTCCGGTGCTTATGTGCGGCTAGCTTGGCGCGAACGAATGTGCAGATCGCGAGAACACGTTTCAGAAGTTCGGCGATTCCGTGAATTCTTGAATGTCGGTGTTATGATCCAACACGTTCTTTGAACTGGTTCGTTTTGAATATCTTCCTTGTTAAAATGCTATCTATGTGCTGCTCAAGATCGTGTTCCAGCAATTTGAATAAGGAACTATCACCTCGAAGTAAAATATAAAAAATGTGGAGCGTGAAGGACGTTAGAATTGACAGTCATCGTTTTCGTATTTATCACTAGAAACGACGCCTTGAAATTATCAGTGACCCACAAAAATTTTAATTTTATTGCAGTTTACGTACATTTTAGGGCCAAGAAATTTGTATGCAGACGGGGTAAATATCTGATTGGACGTTCTTAACTCGCGCCAGTTTATGAAATGAAGGAGAAGTTTGTCTTTCATTTTATTTAAGTTACTTTGAAATATATACTAAAGGCTGAACTAGTAATTTAGTCGAGTGACAAGTAGCTACATTGTTTTACTAAATTACTGTATTAATTACTATATAAATTACTAAACGCGTCTGTTTCAGCTTTGAATGAATTCTTTGAGTGGAAAAATATAATTCTCTCTTTTCATTAGAAATCGCACAGACAAGGCTTTTCAGTTTTATTAAAGATTCCTTCAAAACTTCATTTCTAAACGTTTTATTGTTCTCAGCCATTCAATGGTCGTCTTCTGATCCGTTGATAGATTACTCATAAGAATAACAATCCATCTAGTCTTCGCCAAATGTATTAGTCCTCACTTAATCATTCAAAATAAACAACGTTGAAATCGGCACAGTTGGTATCTATAGGGTCATCCACGTATCTCGGAACCCGAGCCCATTTATAATCATATGTACGAGTTCCGAGATACGTGGATGACCCTGTATAATACATATTCACTCCTATCGTTCGCAATTTCGTTTCGTCTGCGTCATCGATTATCTGTTTCTTGTATAACTTTAGGATAGATGGAACTTCAGAAAAAATTTATGATCAATTTATTTTAAGTTTCTCATGATTGTAGTGAAAGTCGACAAAAAAATTATACTTTTATTTAGCTATAATTGTTACTCTGTTCTTTTTCTGATGAAGATAAAAGTTACGTACTTATTAATTAGGGTTTCAGCGTCGTGAAATTCGCACCGTGGTCCTTTTAAATATTCGATTCGCGCTAATTCGCGCCGTTATCACAGTGGTCTGAAACGTGTTTCTAACACGAAAAAAGTTCAAAAGTCAAGATGTTCGTTTTTTAATTTTGGCTATTTATAAGTGTTGTAAAGACCCTAGAGTAGGGTAAGTGTGGGTATTACTGCGGACTTTTACTGCCAGTTACTAACCAAATACCAGTTACTGCGCGTATATTACTGTGGATTGATATTAGGTGAAATATTAATATATTTCTCATAAATGGATATGTTATATAACTTTGAATAACAGATTCGTTTCTCTCTTATTTCTGCTTTGGTTCTTTTGTGCTACTTTTTCATTTTTTGCGGATTTTTACTGCAGCAGTGATTCACGCACTGCTGATCGGTTTTGAGGTTAGGATACGCAGTTAACAGTCCGCAATAATGAATACACGTGGCGTGCAGTACTATACTCAATACTGGGATAAGAAATAAAAATAGATAATAAAATGTAGATGAATGATTATACTGTTTTTTGAAATACTAACTCTGTAATTAATTTTCAAGACGTTATGTACCTTCGAACATTCAATATTATTTGTTTTATAAATATTCGCAGTAATTAGGGCATCCGCAGTGATACCCACACTTACCCTACTAGAAACCATAAAACATTTAAAGAAATGGCAGTCGGAAAACACGTGGGATCCAAGTATAATTAGTGTACGCCCTCGACTTCGGCTACGCGTACTCATCAAACGTCATCAGTCGTTCGCTGTATGCAGTTGTGAGTTCCAAGCATTTTTAAGTTTTTGTGATTTTTTTGTGATGGCTTATCTTTGCTCAAGCATGTAACATTTTTTTTCTTAATTTTTTGACACATTCCATGGCTAAATTCGTTGAAGTTCTTGACGTACTTTCTTTTATTAGATATTCCCACTTTATTTAGATGTACAAAAAAATGCAGATGGTTGTAGATATTGTTCTTTTCATATTTCATAATATAGATATTTAAAAATTGATTGATATAAATATAATTTGCATATCCGTGCAATTTCTTGAGTTATAAAACCTTTTACATGCTCGCATTATTAGAAAAATCAGGAAAGCGCAGGATGATAGCGAATCATTAGAAACTGATATTTGTTGTACTTATATTGTAGATAAGGAATAAAGTAAAATTAATGTTAAAAGTATTTATTGTAAATAAAAAAAATTATAATTTTATATTTTTGTTATTTTATCCTCCTAATATTAATATCAATTATTGAAACACGTTTCAAACCACTGTGCATTATCTAAAAGAGAGAAGCAACTTGTAGGCGAAGACACGGCGAACGAAAACTCGTCCGAGGAGAAATAATAGCGTCCATTGAATAAAGACGGACTAACACGTTCTCTAACAAAGGTCGAGCCACCAACGATTTACGGTTATCGTCTCGAACACTAAAGATGATACAGACTTGCGTGCGTTAACATTACAAACTTTCCAAAGGGAACTAATCTCGACGAGGGAACCACAGGGTTATCGGTATTTAGAATTTGAACGCCGGCAGTGTTCTTAAATACGAAAGCCGATTTCATTCGCCGCTAGGGTTGCCACCCACACTATATTATCTAGTATTATACTGTATTTCCATAGATTGTACTGTTGAAACAAAATATGGTACGAAAAATACTATAAAATTTAATTATCAACCTAAAGGAACGAAGGAAGTTTTTATTAAAGCGGATGAAAAGTACTCATTTCGCAGTTCACGTTATAATACAATATAAATGATATAACACATGTATAAGACCAACATGAATTGACATTTAACACAAAAACTGTTATTTTTCTATTTTTCTTTCTATTTTTTCTTTTATTATTCACTCATAAAAGTGTAACTTACGTTAACAACTAGTTTGACCTCAAATAATTGCATTCACCAATATCATAAAAAAATTGAATTTAATTAAGGGGACTTTCTCATTAAATTACTTAGAAAATAGGTGATTTTTAACATTTTCTTTTTCAAAAAACTATACCACGTGAAAAAAGAGACTGTATTACCTTTAGTTATATATTATTCAAGAACATAAAGAAAATTTCTTCTTTAATTTTTCTGTAGTGGTGTGATTTCTATGTGCAGCTCAATTCACTGCTACAAAGAAAAAAGGCGCAATCTGTAGCCAACAAAACTCGACGTAGATCGTCCGACGTGAAAAAAGCAAAAAAATTATAAAATGTTATATTACTGGCTATCGTATCGTCCTTTAAAAATGCAAAAGGAGCAAACTGGCGATGTTTGGTACACGTTTGTACCAAAAAGTGCTAAAAGAAAATATATGGTCTAAAAATTATGATCAAAGGCTGATACGATAGCGAGTAATATAACATTTAATAATTTTTTGCTTTTTCCATTTCGGACGATCTTACGTCGAGTTACGTTTGCTACAGTTGGCGCAAGTAGCAGTGCACTGAGCTCCACATAGAAATCACACCACAACAAGAAAATAAAAGGAAACAATTTTTTTATATACTTGAATAATGTATAACTAAAGGCAGTTCCGATTTTTTACTTCATATGGTATAGTTTTTGAAAAAGAAAATCCTGAAAATCACCTATTTCCTGAGTGATTCAATGAGAAAGTCCTGCAATCTTTAAATCTAGCAGACAAATTAAAAATTAATGTTCACATCTTATTTTCTGAATTTATACTGATAAACCAAATTATTAAAAAAGTAAGAGAGAAGAGAAAGATTTTGGATGAAGCTACATTTAAACTAATAAAAAATGAGCTATTTTATATTATTAATATGAATATAGAATGTCGAGACTTTTATAGCTACTCAGCAAAAAATAATTCCGTAATACTAAAAGCACAAACCAACAACAAATATACATGGAAAAAATAAATCTGTACTTTTTATTTTTCTGAATTTTGTTGGAAATTCTATATTTTTTCAAGCCTCCACAAAAATACTGTATAATAATTTCGAAGATAACTTTCGAAGATAACTTATACAAATTATTCGAATATTCAACCATTATTCGAATAATTCGGAGATTTTTCGTACTAATAACACACTATTACATACTTCTAACTATTCGAATACTGTTCAAAGATTCGGATGCTCTTAATTGTTCGAACATTTGAATTACTCGAATATAAAATTCGAATCCTGCTGCTATTCGAATATTCTTAACAGTCTCAGTACATTATCCAGCTCTCGAAGAGCAACGTGAAAATTGATTCAAGTACATATTCTCACGGCCAAGGTTATCAGAACGTTGCTGCAACTTCTAATTATCAGATTGATCTCGTTATCAATATTATATGACCTGTATAAATCGTTCAAATAGCGAGAAAGCGCGAGGAAGCAGAAGACAGAACGAGGATGTAGAAACGTCGGGGACTATGGAATTAGCTTCGTAATATTTGTTCTACGGAGGAAAAATTGTATTTTTCTCTGGACGCTTCTTTTCGTCGTTAACGACGACTGATTGCGTTCAGAGCAATTAAAGTTGACCGCGTTGTACGCGGAAAATTAATTACTGGCATTATTTGTTACTTAATCGTTTCTTCGCATGTCTACGTCTACGTAAAGGGGATTCAGACCTTCGGACGAAATGAGTAACGTTCAATTACACAAAGTGTAACACGCGTAATGAATGCGTAAATCAGAGAAAATTAGAATCTAAAGGATAACAGAAATAGTATAATATTGCGCATAGATATTGGAAATTTCCCAAAATAAAGCAGTAATACTGACGCCATAAGAAACATACGATTTCAGTTTTTAATTAGATTTTGTTTTCCACGTTATCTAGATAATGTTGATACTGATAATAAACTTTTCTTTTGACATGGTGGATCGCCAAATTAGCAATGTCGAGGTTTCCAAAAATTATATTATAATTTTGCAAAATAGGTACATACATGTAATCAGATAAAAAAACCGCTTAGTCGACAAATGGAGCGAGACATCATTGACTTATGAGACTCATGAGAAGGTAATGTCTTATACATACATTGTATCATTGGCTTAATGTATCTGGTAGACGGAAATATACTTCATATACAGCAGGGCTGCATTTACCATAAAACGCATTAGGCGCAAACTGGGGGACATTTTAAAACTTTGCTCAATATAAACTAATTATCAGATTAAAATGCATATTATCAAGTACTAAATAGATAATATAGGCATTTAAAACGCTGATGATTGCTTTTCCACATGAAATAGAAGTTTTCCTTCGATTCTCCTCAACTTTCTAAATTTTCAACTTTCAAACTCTTAAATCTTCAATTTTAACTATCAAATTTTCTGAAACCGTAGCCCGAAATTTTCTGCTCTACAATCTGAAATCTTCAATTTTATCACTTCAAATTCTTTTGAAACACTTTTGGATCTTTAACTTTAAGTCTTTAAATCTACAATTCATTATTTTTAAATCCTCAACTTTAATCTTTTCAGATCTCCAACTCGAAACTCTCAAATTTCCAAAATTTAATTCTGAAAATCTTGCAATTTGCAAAGCGTGATATTGAAATCTCCAATCTAAAATTTTCATATCTTCAACTTGAAATCACCGAATGTTCAATTTTAATTATAAAAATCTCTAAATCTGCAAATTGAAATTTTTAAATCTTCAATTTCATATCTTTAAATCTCTAATTTCAAACCTTAAAGTCTACAACGTGAATTCTTTGTAAATCTCCAATTTTAACTCTTCAAATGTTTAACTTTTCAAATCTGTTCAAATCGACAACTTTAACATTGTATTCTATAGCAATTGTAGTATCTTTCCAATATTTCTTATCAAATTATTCGTACTAAAAATAAATAACTACGTAAATCGTATTCAGTCGCTTGCGAAATTTATCACTTTTTAAAACCAATTTTCCCAAAAACAACGTTTCGAATAAAAAAATCTTCTAAATTCTTTTCTTATTTTTGCACATAGAATCACACTTTACCCGACTGTATCACAATTTCTACCTGGCATTTGCTAAAACAAAAATTGGAAAATAGTTTTAGTTATTAATTCGGTTTATATTAAATATTGAAAGATTTATCTTTAGTTATGTTTGGAGTTACTGTAGAAATGTCACGTTTTATTTTCGTCGTATGTTAAGTGCAATAGATTTCTTCTTTTGAAATCTCAGAATAATGCGTCTGGGCCTCAAATAGTTTAAATGCGGCCCTGCGAAAAACATGTTCGACTTAAAAGCAAGCTCCGCATCTTCAATAGTCAAATGAGTGTAACCGCAGACTATCTATCCTATGTAATCTTACGTAACAGGCGTCCTAAGATGAGGAAAGATACGATTCTATAGCTTTATCGAAGTTAAGACGTGTGTTTTCTACATCGAAGAAATTACGAAGCGATAATGCTAGTCTTTTTATCGTAACCAGGTTTGTTTCATCAAATCGAATTAAAATGCTTTGATAAATATTATTCTTTTATCTACTGACCATTGGACACCACATGGTGTCCCAGATTTAAGATGCAATTCTTTGTCAATAAATTTTATAGATCTGAATAAGAAAAAAAATGTTTGACGCTTTATTGAAAAATTATGAACAATAATACTCAAGGAATTCAAAAGCAACTATTAGGCGATTTTTACATGTTACTTTATGCCAACTATGTTTCCTTATTTGGAGTCATTAAATTAAGTCTACTTTTTATTTAATATTAATTATTACTACTAATCATTTAATACTAATTTTTACGCAATTATTTGTAGATGCATTTAAAAAATGATCACAGTCCTTAGCAACATAAAAACACAACAATCAAAATTGTTTCCCTTTTCCAATGCATGAAGAGTTATTGTTTTATTTTCCTTTTTTTTTTTTTATACCTTTAAATACATATGTAAATACATAATTGAAGACTTTGCAGCAAGAGGGATAGAACTCCATTTTTATGTACTTCGAAGTAAATTAGAAAAAAAAGTGTTTATAAAATCATTGCTTTGACTTAACATTCAAACATGACCACTAAATAGTATTAGTAATGGATTTAAAATCTGAATAATCGATGTTGAATTTATTTCACGTCTATTATACATCATAACTATGAAATTGATTATTGCAATTCTGTTTTTTCTTCATTTTTTAATCATTTATCAATTTTCGTCAGCAATTCTTGCTCCCCTTATTTACAATACAAAATAATTTTAAACTTTTAAGCAGTACTTGCAATTTTTATCGATCGTTTAAATTGTTTTAGTTCAATAATCTTTGAACATTTTTCTGAATTGAATTCTCCTCTAAATTTCTGTTATTTCAATTTACATCTGTATAATCCGACTTTTTCTTCGCGAGAACAAAAATCTATACTATGGAAATAAAAGATATTGTTTATTGAATATATCTAATTGCTTAAAAAATTCGCAAGGGTATTTTTAAATGGAATTTCACATCAAAGTATTTATGTATGATTTCTTTATTTTCTATCTACAGAAACTCGGAAGCAATGAAGAATAACGTAATTATTTATAGTTACTGAAGTCTGTGTATTCATAAGAAAAATTCTTTGCTGCTTTTATTTACAAAGTGACTCTAAACTTTTGAACGACACTGCATATTGCGCGAGCAATGCAAACGTTCCCGCGTAAATTAAATAAGATAATGCGTTCTCTGTTGAAAACCCAAAAGATGAAAACAGAATATCCAGTTGCATCTGGAATGCTACATCGTAATTTTTATTCGAACAGGATAACAGAATTTTGAATTAAATAAAAAGTAACTGGTTTCATACGTACTTTCAATGACTCGAAGACGTTAATGTGAAATTTATTTGTTTGTTCAATTGATCAAACAGTATTACATAATTTACATCGTGAATTAAAAAATGACAATATCAAAAAGAGCAACGAAGAAGTTATTCGAAGAAAACCGAATAAAATAGTAACGAAAAATATTTTCAAAGTTTTGATAAAATATTTGCAATTTTTTTATTTCATATTAAACAATACAGCGCAATAAAATAATTAGTCTTGTGTTGAAACGTCATCGTTTGATTATCTAAACATTTTATCACCTGGACGCGATCGAGATTATGCTACATGTGAAAGAATGAAAGCCGATAGACGCGTCTCTGCACACTGTACGAATTATCATACGATGTATTACCCATTTAATTTTAGTTTTAGAATTCGTAACTGTACAGTGTGACAACTGTAGATAATCTTCTATTTTTGGAATATTATGTGTAATACATACATATTATACCAGGGCCGCGTTAGGTAAAAGCTGGGGCCCCGTCTTCAGATTTGATCAAATTTAAATGTTTATATTTGCTCAATATAAACAAAACCAGTTAAGATACATGTTACTAAGTGTTCAATTCATCATATAAAATTTAGAAATCGTTGAAAATTATTCCCCCATTTAAAATAATATTTTCCATCTCCAACTTTTCAAATCTCCAACTTCAAACTCCCAAATTTTAACTCCGAAAATCTCTAAATCTGAGCCTGAAATTTTCTAATCTACATACAACCAGAAATCTTCTAATTTTCAATTTTTATTTGTAAAATCTTTTTTTCAAACTTTTGAATCTTTAACTTTAAGTCTTTAAATCTTACATTTATTATTTTCAAATCCACAACTTTAATTTTGGCAGGCCT
The DNA here is from genome assembly GCA_030770465.2 of Perdita meconis. NCBI lineage: Eukaryota > Metazoa > Arthropoda > Insecta > Hymenoptera > Andrenidae > Perdita > Perdita meconis. The sequence continues at coordinate 4,771,432 of JASKOS020000006.1, read as the reverse complement.
CCAAATTGAAACCCTCAAATCTTCGAAATTTAATTCTGAAAATCTTTAAATTTTGCAAATTGAAATATGGAAATCTCGAATTTGAAACTTTCGTATCTTCAACTTGGAATTACTTAATATTACATTTTAATTCTAAAACTCCCTAAATATGCAACTTGAAGTTTTCACATTTTTATCATGCAATCTTGAAATCTACTACTTGAAGACTTTAAATTTTTAGTTTTATATCTTTGAATTTTCAACTTTAGATTTTCAAATCTTTAAATTTCAAACCCTCAAGTCTACAACGTGAAGTTTAAAAATTTTTACATCTGTAATTTGAAATTTTTTAAAAATCTTCAAATTTATAAATTAGAATGCTAAAAATATGCAAATCTCCAATTTTCACTCTTCAAATATTCAACTTTAAATCTTTAAATCAGCAATTTCAAGTCTTCAACTCTTAAAATCTCTAAACTGAAATCTTAAGGATTCTTTAAATTCCCATTTTAAACTTTTCAAACAGACAATTTTAATGTTTCAAATCTCCAAAGGGGAGTGTAAAAATTTCTGTATCTGTAACTTGAAATCTTTAAATCTTCAAATTTCTAAGGTGGAATGATAAAAATATGCAAATCTTCAATTTTAACGATTCAAATATTCAACTTTAAATTCTTTAAATTTCCATTTTTAACTTTCCAAATGTTCAACTATAAAGTTTCAAATCTACAAATTAAGCAATAAAAATTGTATTCTATAGTAATTTTCCAATAGTTCCTATCAAAATATTCGTATTAAAAATAAGCAACTAAATGATATTAAATTGCTTGCGAAATTGATCATTTTTTAAAAGCAAGTTTCCCATAAAGAATCTTTCATACAAAGAAATATACTAAATTTTTGGAGTGACAAAAGAAATGTCAACTTTTAACTTCAATAAACATAAAAAATATGTTTAAGTTTTATTAACCGAAATTTCTCCGTTAGAAATCTCATAAGTGATACGCCTAGGGCCTCGAAAAGTTAAAATGCGGCCCTGTATTATACGTAATACCAGAGATTTCCTTTCTGGTAATACATATATATCAATAATTCGTTCTACACTCTATATACAATTGCTACAAAACTATGTTTAGTATTTACATAACTTATTTTTATTTCACTATACGCAGTTTCGTAAAATGAAAACGCCAAGAGAAAACCTCTTAGAAAATGTAGAATGTAGCAACAAAAATGATCATCTCGAATAACAATACATAACCTCAAAACGTATGAGAAATAAATTTACGCAAACCATAAAGACAAAATGATACGAATAATACGTTGTTTAACGAAATCTAATTGATATTAGCCGGTGTACTTTGGAAACCACGATAACGTTGCAAATTGAGAACGTATAATAAGCAAAATTCAACGTGAAATCTCATAAACTATAAATATTTATGTTTTGTTAATATTATCGGAGCAAAATGGAGGGGGAAGGAAGTGAATTGATCTTTTACCTTTCTGTCATCGACTTGCAGCATTGTTGTCTGTCTTTCAGTCCTCGTAGAACCAGTTGCTTCTGCCGTACGTCTCTTGTATTGTCGCTAAGGTTAGCAAATGACAGCCCTCGCTTTGGATCCAAGCCACCGTGTTTGGATTTTGCGTAAACATCTATGTATATGTACCCATAGCAGAGTGCTGTACCCAATTTATGGATCCTATAGTTGCTTGAATAACCTATATAAATAATCATACGCAAATGGACTCACGCGAGAGGGCGCAAGAGAATGAAAACGTGTAACACGTGGCGAAAAATCAACAGTAGAAAAAGAAGGTGAATAAAATGATGTGAATTACAAAACAAAACATTTGTAAAAAGGAACAAAGAAGAAGTAGAAGCGAAGACAGAAACAGTGAATGAACATAACTAGAGTAATAAAGTAATAATGGAAAAGGTAAAAGTGAGGTTAGACAACCTGATTAAGCGGAATAGGTAAGAAATACGGCGGGAAAATTAAGTGACTCGCAGTCAAAATCGTACACCGTATTTACATCTTCTAATTTTGGCTGATAATTAAACTGTATGAGCGTAATAGCTTTGTAATTCACGTTATAATATTTCATCTATAGTACTTTTTACTTTTATGTGAAAAAGAATCCGAATTTTTATAAATATTTGAAGAATATTTATTTCTACGAAAGGCTGCGAAAAAGAGAGAAAGAGACATGAAGAGATAAAGCAAGAGAAAATAAAAAATATAAGTATATATAAACAAATTTAAAGAAAGCCAGAGTCGAGATAAAGTTAGAAGAATGGAGAAACTTTGCAAAATTATTGGAAGGAAAAGCGAAAAGGAAGACTATCGAAATGATCGAAGACTAAATATTTAAATACCTGAGATGAGTTTACATTTTATATATATATTAGTTGAAAATATTATTAGTTAAGATTCTAATTTTAAGGCAAGTTAGACTAAAATAAACTCATATAATCCATACATTTGTTTTGCCGTATTTTATTTTGTTCCTCTCTGTTTTTTGTTTTTGTTAGTTTTAATTTATGCTTATATAGTTTATTCTACACTGCGTTCAACGAGACGAGTTACAACTGTTACCAACTTCATCAGCAAAAATCATGGTTAATATATCTCGTATTCATACATGGCATTGGCATATTATCCATGTATTCATGTTTTTCGCTGATGAAGTTGGTAACAGATTTTTATTCATTTTCGTTGAATAAGAAAAACAAAGTACAAAATTGTAGAAATACCCTAATAGCAAAGCCTGTTAGAGCAGAGTCTGACAAAGCCTGATACTCGTTCCTGCCGTCACAGTGGCGACAGATTTGAAACAGGATCTGCTCTGCAGGTAATGTCCAGCAGATTGTTGGCACAAATGCAGCAGACTGGTACATATAACGAGGAATATTCGTCAAAGCCGAAAGGTGAAGCGGTATAATAAATAAATTAATCAATAAAAAATAATCATATACAAAATGTATTCATACAAATTGAAATTATGATACACTGAAAAATAATATTATATTTATTCTACATTATTCGTACGAAAGGAAATAATTCAAACACTACCAAAAATTCTTTCTCAAAATATTAAAATAGTACCGACGCAGCTCATAAACGTAATAAACATTAACCGCGATTCAACAGATAATGATAAAAAATTTGACAATGTCTAAATAGTCGTACTATTGATCGTGTAGTTTATTATGATATAGTTAAAAACAAGGAAACGACAGAAATCGTATTCGCAACATTTTCCATTTATTTTCGCGCTAATTATAAAGCGCGAATTTGTCATTTTGAAGGAACGCCGTCAACAATCAAACATGGCAGCAATACCTATAAGCAAAGATGAGTATGAATGTTCCCCGGCGAAAAAGATTAAAACGGAAACAGAAACTGCACCGAAAGACACGAATGATCGCCACGAAAATGAAATCTGTTTGTCTACGTTCGAAGTGAAACGTGTGTTGCAAAACAATTGCTTGAGGAAGCAAGTGTGCGTCGAAGGTTCTTTCAAGGGGCAAAAGGATTCGGCCGTTCTTGTCTTCGAGAAAAGGAATTTTTCCGACGACACGTTGTGCTTGAAGAAAGAACTTTTTAACGATGAGACAGTTTTACAGAAACTTTATACCAACGACATTTACGGAAATTACGAATGTTTCCCCTTAAAAAATTACAACGGTACGTTACGATAACCTCGGTGCAATGTTGCTTGTCCTTTTATTAATTTGTTGCTGATGCTTTCTAAGGTTTAAATGTTATGGTTATACATCCGGCGACGCAGAAACATATAGACAAATTTAAAAGGAAAGAACTTCACATTGTAGATGAAACGTACGAACTTTATCAAAAAATTACTCTTCCACACATAGAATCTAGTGCTTTTTCTTTAGAGGTATGCGCGATTTATCTTTAGCTTACATTTGCATCGCATCATTAATCGTAGCATGATAATTCGTTCTTTTTGCAGTGGGTGTACAATATTTTGGAGCACAAGGCAGAACAGGATAAGATTGTTTACGAGGACGAAGATAAAGAAACTGGATTTGTATTGGTGAATGATTTAAAATGGGACGGAAAGCCGAACACATTAAAAATAATAGCATTGCCTTTCCAAAAACTTAAGTCGTTAAGAGATCTGAACGCTTCTCATCTCCCATTATTAAAAAATATAAGGGACGCTGGAACGAAAGCCATTGCTGAAAAATTTAATATACCTGCTTCTCAGCTTAGAATATATTTACATTATCAACCTTCTTATTACCACCTTCACGTACATTTTGCGTATCTTATGTTTGAAACACCAGGTATATTTCAACTATATTTCATTGTACGCGTCGTTAATTTCTGATCAAACCGAGTATGAAATGATTGTATTTTGCAGGTATATATGTGGAAAAAGCACACCTGTTATCAACAGTTATAAGAAATATCGAATTAGTGCCGGATTATTACAAGAAAGCTGTGCTTTCGTACGTGGTTATCGTAGGGGATCCTTTGTACGCGAAATTCCAAGAAGAAGGGATTCTGAGCAAAGACAAATCCGAATCTATTGAAGACTGCAAATAATACAGTTGGGAAGAATATATATTTTTTACACATTAAATGTATGAGTACACTTTTAAAACAGAATTGAGATAATGGGTATTGTTACGTTTGTAACGTCGTGATTAAAAGCTACTACAATTTCGTGACTTATTCTAATATAAACGATTACAAAACTAATGTATTATTTAATATAAATACTATAGTTGTAGCAATACCATTATCGAGAGAGATAAAAACAATTCAGCGTTTCAATGTATTACTATAAAAAAGTAGAAAAATATTAATACAAAAATTCTTTTGATAGCAATATTATAGATGCACAGAAATAAAAGATTGTTTAATTTTATATGAATTTCTTTTATTTACATTCGTAATAAATAAAGAAGGAAAATATTTGTCAATGTTTGTTACCCATAAGAAAATGAACATAATATAAAGAAATCGATTCAGGTTTTCCTTGAAGGAAAATGCGAGATTGAAATTTTAATTTACATTGTATAATTACAAACAATTGGCAACAGTTCAACAAAATGACTATTCAACTGAATGGGAATTGAAGACTTAAATTCCTTAAGTACAAAATTTCTTACTTTCTGATCTTATAATTTCTGATTTCTAATTAAGAAAGAAAAATATACATTTAATATTTATTTTTTTCAAACATATCGAAAAGAAAGTATAAACAAGTTGCGAAAATAGAAAAAACGAAGAACACAAGTCGAGAAGAATAATGTAATGTATAAATATAATTGCATGAATTATATGATTTGAAGAGAATAAATTTTGAAGTTGAAAAATATGAATGAGACAGGTTACCACCTTTTCAATAATACGATACTAGGTGAGGTAAATAACGTGATGAAATAATAATAATGCTAATAATAATATTTACACGTAATAATTTCATTATATTAATATTAATGTATAAATTATACACGTATCGTTGTACAACATTTATTTTAATAAATATTTCTATCGTATAAATTATGGTACATAGTACACAATGTAAAGTCATTAAGTACTAATACCAAGAAATACGTTTTCTTTTTTTTTGTTTTAATCTTATAGCATAAACGAAAATGTAGAACTATTTACAAAAAATGTAACAAGATTGGGATAATACCTTTTATGCATACTAAAATATTATTGTATTTATTATATATGAAAATATTACGAAGTATCTGAGTTTTTAAATACACACGAATATCTGGATTAGCTGTGTTACAATTAAAAGAACATTGAAACACTCGTATAAAAGAGAAGTATTTTGTTTCCACTATTGTGCAAGAGTTTCTATCGAGAAATAATCGGACGAAATAATTGAAGGATAAGGGAAGAGGATTCTGACGAATAAAATGTTTTCTTTTTTTTAATCGAATGGGATGTATATAGAATGAATAACTTAAAGACTAGAAGTAGAAAAACTGCTATTTAAAAGTTCAATCAATGTAGTAAAAATATGATATATTTAAGGTCATCTTAAGTAGAAGCATGAAAAAAAAAAATGACCTTTAACTTTCTTACAACACACATTATAGAAATAGCATATATTCATGTCGAAACATCATACATATGCTTCTCTTTCTCAGCATGGAAATGAAATCTTGTTAATCGAGCAATTAGTAAAAAGATGTAAAAAGTCTGCTGCAACACACAAGGTATTTACGCCTCGTGTATTTCCGAGATCAGGAGAAATAATTAGTAGATAAATAAAGAAATAAATAAATAACCATATACATATGTCCCTACATGTACAAACATATATATTTTATATGCGTACACGTGAATTGAATTTCTCTGTCAAAACTATAAAGTTCGAAAACGAAGACCATGTTTCGTAGAAATTTCATCTTTAATATCTTAAACTAGTCGAAGAATCAGAGGGTTAATGAAACTTTCTTGATTTTGCTTGTCAATAAAATGCTTGTTCAAGCAGTCACAGTTTTGTTTTAACTTAATGTTCTATACACATTTCACATAGACTAGACGAATTTTACTGGTATCATGAGTTTTATTCGAATGGAACAAATTTATTTTTAATTTTGAGAAGAAAACAATGCAACGCTGAAAGTAGAATGTTTAATACTATGTGCACACATACAAAAGGAGGACACTTGCGTGCATTGTCATTACATTTAAAAATGCTATAATTTCTTTCGAGTTACAGATAATTCCTGAAACTATTTTGATTTAAAAATAAAATTAAAAACAGAGGAAATAAGTACACAATAATTAATCTGTTGTTTAAAGGAAGTGAAATATGTAACACAAATATGTGTATGTATTGCGTGTAGATCTGTATATATTTACGTAACTAAATAGATGTTTCTATATACATAATTTTAGAAGTAATCCACAACAATTACCTTTTCAAACTTTTCCACTTACAAAATCAGATCGAATTTTTGGCAATGCTAATGAACATATAACTATACACTCACATATTTAATTTTATTGTTACGAAAAATAATTATTTGTGCGTATTATCAAAGCAGTTATCATTTTTGCAATACACAGCGTCGTCTTACAGAAACTTTTTTGTGAATGTATTGGTATATAATTTAATAAACTGTTTTATCTCAGTATTTACCTGAAAATTATTTTGTTATTAAATTAACACATATTAATATATTACTAAATTCTCCTCTGCTTACTGATTGTAATTTTTCTATAAAATAAACAAATATTTTATTGTCATTTAGAGTATAAAATACAAATTTTAATCAAATTTGTCGTTAAAGTGAAAAATCTTTAAACATTGTCCATGTTTATTTTTACGTGTGCGATAAATATGGTAGAAAGGAAGAATTAGATGCAATATTCATCCCAGAATTAACATAAATAAAAAAGTTTATTTATTGTGTCGCTTAGGACCTTAAACAAAATACTTTGGTAATTTGCAACTACTGTCTGACATTAGAAACATTTCTTTTGGCACTTTTCGTTTCTTACAAAAATTGTAAACAATTTCCTTAAAAAAATGTAGAAGCACGTTGTAATATTATATAAAATACGGAATATTTATTCTAACATATTACTAGTGAACCAGTTGATAAATTTACTTTTAGAATATTAAAAAAACGTTTCGGGCGAAAATTCTATGCTTGGAAGATAACATCATTTATTTTTCCCTTTTGAGTGCAACTATAATTAAGATTACCAACTTTTTTAAAATTACTTTCCCTTGACAATTCAATTATTTCTATCATACAAAGTACATGTGAAAACATGTGAATGTCTTAAAAAGCAGCTACAAGATACCAAAGTATTTAATAAATCCTTAACGAACTTGTTATCAATTTATTACGGTAGAAACTGTATAATATTATAAAAACAGAATTACATTAATATACAAATAGATATACAAGTACGTTGAATGACTATATACATAATGTCAGAAAAGAATAATAAACAGCATATTTACTGTAATTTTGGTTCAAAACCATTTCCATTAACTGCAATTTATTCATTCGAATCTTTGTGGAAAAGCGTTAAATCAATTGTCTCGTTACATTTGCATTATAAGTAAGTGAATTCAGATATGCTACCATTACGTACGTTTTTACTTCACTATACTGTTTTTTTTTTTTTTAAGAAATGAAAATTATAACACCGTATGTATTCTTCAAATATATTTAAATTATGATGAAATATTACATCACTTTTCTGCATTTGCTTATTATCTGTTAATTAATTGTATCAATCTTTAAAATGTTTCTTAGAGTTAATTATTAAAACAAAAAGGTATGATTAATTATATTTTTCATTTTTAATTTTCTCTGGCTAATGCAATGTCTCCGATATTAATTACACTTGAAAGTTTTATCATGAATAAAATCCTCCACATAATTTTATTAAAAATGTTTGTTTCTTATTCCTTCCTCAGTCTGTTTTCAAACTATCCTCGATAAAAAAATATGCTTTTTATAGATTATAATATGCTTTTTTAGCATTCACAACGAATTTCTTATACTTTACATTTACAACCGAAACATTTGATTAGATAACGAAGAAACAATAATCGTTATTGCCATGAAAGTACGATTAATAATTCAAATAGAAAGCAACATGAAAATGGTAAGACATAATTAATATGTAATTATACAACAAATACAAAAAACAATTTTTCATATAATATACATTGTACGTTTTACAATGCTTAGAGAAAAGAAAATAAGAAAATTTCGTACCTGAAACGTGCACGTTTGATTTAAAAATATCACATAAGTAAATACGAACAATATAAATTAATTAAATACCAGAAATAATCGTTTACGAAATCAGCCTTACAATGGAATTAAATCAATGATAAGTATATTAGCCGCGAATTTTACGGCCTTGCCAGATCAGGTACTCAATGTTGCATTTAATAGCCCTAAAGTTTAGAAAGGAAGTATGTACTTCAGAATAGTGTTTCTGTAAAAAATGTTCCATGCTTCTTTTGTCAAATTAACATTTCAGTTCTATATTTGATACATCGTTGGACTCGTTATAATACTTTCGCGTTCAATCAATAATTCGTACAGCACAATTTTGCTCCGAAAAGTACACTTTACGAATCAGTTAATCTATTCGATTTTTGCTCTTTTCCGTGGCGAGTGAAAGGACCAGAGAGAAAGAGAAAGAGAGACGAGCGAACAAGCTATAGTGGCAAGCTATAAATTGCGATCATCTTTAAATTAAACGATCATAATTTATGACTTGGTAGTCTTACGTGTTTCCTCGCTTCCCTCCAGTCTCCTCACTCATCACAGTAATTACAAACGAATTAATGAGGACGGCGAACTCTTCGAATTAAGAAATTCAGCCATCCTTCGGAATAGTACTGTGACCAATAGAATTTAACGCATTATGCTTGTCACGAATATCATTTCGTTTATGTAAACAAAATGATGTTCTTGCGAAAACCTGATCGTAATTGTATTTTCTCTTATCTGCATTTTTCTCATTACAATACTGTTTTTAGTTTGCTTCCACTTGAGAACATTAGTTTTTTTCATTGACATTTAATATACTTTCTCCTTTTGTTTGAACCAATAAAAATTCTAAGCAAATTCCACTGTATTGTTCAGAATTTCATTTAGAAATGAAATCACAAAATCATAACAAACTTAGGGAAAGCATATTTGTTTGATTCTTAAAATAAAGAAAATAATTGCGTATAGCCTTTGACCATGCTATGCAAGTGCCCACAGAATTTCAATTATCTTTTACGCGTTCGGTCCATTATAATTATTTACACTATTGAATCATATCATTAAATTGGGTTTATCTATGTAGAGATACAAATTGGTATCGAAAGATAAGAGGATAATAAAGTCTCACGTATTATAGTCAAATAAACAATTTCTTTTCTTTCGTGAAAATAATGTCAAAGTGCATCAACAGATTAAAGTAAGCACATTAACCCTCAGTTGAACTGCTTACAGCAGTGGATGATAGGAAAATATTTATATAAGCGTCAAAATATCTATATATATATATACATATAGTGTATGAATTCATTTAGATATAATATTGTATATATATATATACATATAGACATAGTGATGCTTCGAAATGAAAATTAGCACTGTTTAATCATTCAACAGAAAATGAAATTGAACATTTCTCAGAATTACACGATCTTTGTATTGATATGCTTTCAATTTGTTTTTGAACGAAAATAAAATATTCTTCCTAGAGTTTGTAAATTAATTGAAAAAAAAAAGGACTTTAAAGGTCAGGTTTAAAAATATTAAAACGAAATGATCGCGTTTTTAATACAATTACCGTGTAAATTGAAAAATAGTTGTAAAATATGCGTTGTGCATTAATATTCTGTAATTACATTTAGTATGTGGATCACCCAAGAGATATAAAATTAATTGATGAAACAAAGACTTTAGCGAATGTCGAGTAACTTTTGAAAAGTAATGGAGAAAAACAATAATTAGTATTGCTTTTTTTTTCTTTCATGAAGGGGTAGGAATATCAAATGAATGTTACATATCTAATAAATATTTGTGCTTATAGAAATTCATTTGACTAGTTGGTCATGATCCACTATGCTATTAATAAATTGTCATGACAGTGCCTTATATGTACAATCATGGAAGAATGACCTTTATGATATCAACCAGTCGTTAATTGTTCATTGAAGTAAGCAGGTACTGGCTTTCTAGCGGGTTAAATACACATGTAAAACTCATTTTCGATCGAGATCTAAACGTAATGCCATTTCTACTTTTTCCATTTTTCTTCGAAGTTATGTATTACATAAGAATTGGCTGGCTATATTTCTTTAAATGTCAAAATAGCAATATATCTTTCATCGTTATCGTTAACATTTGATAGTTTACTTAAAAATGGATTGAAAAAGTAAACTCTAATACTTCTTCGAAAAGTATCGAAACATACTCATTGTCTCAGTACTGTCTTAGCATTAAACGCGATAATCATAAAATTGATAAAAGACAAATCGATTCAATGCCTTTTAAACAATGAAACTAAAAGCTAATGTATATAAAAAGAAGTATAAAATATACAAAACAGCGCGTAACTATAATCTACTACATATTTTTAAATGATCGAATTTCATTAAATTAACATCAATCTTCATTGATGAAACAAAAGAATTTGTATTTAAAAAAGGTATTTATAATGAATTTAACTTATTTTTCAAATATATAGTACATTAAAACCTTCAACAATTTTCATATTTTCATTCAAACAAAATATCGTGTAACTCGATTGTTCCTAACATTACTAGAAAATAATTAGAAAATCTATAACTTCAAATTTATAATTTGAAAATTGATTACAATCCCTAAAATTTTAGTACACGATTTAACTGTTCAGCATCCAAATATACGTGGCATTACAGATTTACCTACCCTAACGTTCACCTCACAAATGAAAATCATCGAATTACCGTTAATGAACGAATGAGCATACATTAAGATAAACATCTTAATACTTCTACAAATCTTCTATTTATCACATTAAACACTGTACAAGTACCAAAAACTATTACGAAATATTTAACACTTATTTTACACCGTTCGAAAGCCAATACACAAATGTATCGCTAAATTTAAAAAATTACAAGCATTAAAAAATACACAAAATATAAGGAAATAAGAGTATTAATACAATGATGACCATTTCAAATGAATCTGATGTTTTGATATTTATATCGATCTTCTTGAATGATAAACGGCAGGTTTTTCAATGTATATTAATGGCTGGTTTTTTAGATGATCACATGACTTAAAATGGCTTCACTTGCCAAAGACATTAAATACAGTTTGTATGCTGGACTAGCTTCGTATTACGACTTGATTAATATTTGTGCCTATAACAAGTCGTCATAGATTTAGGCTTATGCTGTAGGAAGATCAAGTACAGATTCGAGTTTTTTTTTGTCATTTTTTTCATCCTTCTAACAAATAAGTTTGCCGCTATTTACTTCTTGATTCGTGTTATTTCACATTTCTTCGTATCTACGTTATGGTATTTTAATTTAACGATCGCTTTATGAAAGTTGATAAGTCGAGTACTGTAAAAAATTAATAAAATATATAGATAACATGAAATAACTAACGACACTTTTTCTCGCGCATCACGTATCACGACATCGCGTGCAATGTCAGCAGATCTATTTAAGGATACTAAATTTAATAAAAAAAATTTAACGATTCGACATTAAGTTATCTAGGCGATGCATCGTTTTGTTGTTGCTCTAGCACTGATTGTTAAATTTTAACACTTTTCACGGACTTACTAGAAAGCCAAAGAAAGCAGTCTGCAAGATCAACCTACAGCATGTTTAACAGGACGTAACTAGCTTTTAAATATTCTTAAATCCGATAGTAGTCACGTCCTATAGTCACATGTAGTTAATAACATTGTATCGTTTCAGGTGACAAGTACGTTTTTAAAACACGTTTCTTGAAGTTTCTCATGGAAGACATTGTGTGAAAGATATCTCTCGTTGTTGAACTCTGATAAATTTACGAGACGCGTTTTACTTTTTTTTTTTCTTTTTACGAAAAATATTACAGACCGTATTCTAGAGTAAAACTTGAGAAAATAACATGTTTCGTAAATTCCATGTGTATATTTAAATCAGAAAATTATAACTGTAGTAAAAGCAATGTATATATTCATGTGTAAAATCCAAGCTCGTACTTCAGTTTCCATTGAGAAACATACTTGAAACATGTTATGTAATTTATATCAAACTTCTGTGAAGCCTTTAGTTGTGGTCAAAATTGCAGTTTTTAAGCTTCGGTAGACGCTATCAGGGAACTTTTAGGCGTGTATACTGTTGCATTTGGATCCAAATTCGATACTGTACACCCTGGACAGGGACTTTCATTAGAACGTATTTTTGTACCTGCTACTCGCACATCGTTATTCAATCGAAGCTTGGATGTCGCGCAGGTCGGTGCAGGACCAAATGTGTCTTGCGGCATCACAGCTAAATCTTGGGCTATTTTCGTCTTTAACATTTCGACTTCCTTTTCTTGAGATCTAATTAAACCTAATACAACACAGAATACAGGATGTAGACTTGTATCTCATATTTCAAACTGTTCATAAACCAAAAATCTGAAAAGAAATCGATAAACTTTTCTAGCATTTTCACTAAATATGTTAGAAAAGTTTGCAAATTTCTTTCTCAGGTATTATTTACCATTTTTTATTGTTCATTAATAAATCAATTTTACGTATATAGAATTTTACTTACTGTCCCTGATTTCTACTTGTCGTTTAGCTTCACCGAGCGCAGAAAACAAATCAAGCTTTATACGCGTTTCTGCGCTCAAGCTGTCTTCTAAGTGAGCAGTTTTGTCTTGCAACGCGCTGAGCGCTCCGAGCAGAATTTCAGATTCTTTGTGATTCTCTTTACAACGTGTTACGTCTTTCTCTAACGCGCTGCACCTAATTGTCGATAATACATCGTGTTAATTTTTTCATTATTCCGTAAACCAGCGAAGAAATGTAAAAAAACATCAGATTTTACCGATCTTCTTTCGTTTTAAGCTCTCGTCGCAAATTCTTAAGATCTTGCTCCATTTGCGTTCTACGAGTTTTACACGCGTCCGTACACTCTTGCCTGATAAGCGGCGGAGGTGGAGGCGGAATCACAGAACGCGCCTCTTCCGCAGCTCGTCGTGCTCGTCTTTCGGAAACTAAAGACGCTTCGCAAGCGGTACGCTGTTTGCGTTCCTCGGCGATTCTTTTCTCTAGTGACGACATCGTTTGTTTGTCTAATTGACGAGCTGTTACCAATCCATGCAATCTGGTACAAATAAATGTGCATAATTTTTCGTGAAAAATGGAATAGAAGGAAACTTCGGAACTGAATATTGAAAAACAATCTCGTGCAATGAGGATTATATTAAGAGAATCCCGTTTACTTACTTTGTTTGCAACTGATCATTGTCGTGCTGAAGTTGTTGTATGTCACCTTTCGCTTGACGTTCTCCATTTTGCAAAGTATTTATCTGAGAGCGCAGTTCTTGTTCCAACTGCCGACTCGACTGCAAGTCTGACTTCAAACGTTTTATGTCAGCCTCAAGCCTGCGACACATCAGTAACCTATTTGAATGATATGGAATTACACTAAAGAAAAATCTGACAACATAATTTGATACTTGTTTCGTTATAAGAATATGTAAAAAGTACAAAACTACAGCGTATAATAAAATATCCATTAACGCGTATTCGCAGTTTAAGTATTTGTAAAAGAAAATTAGTAAGTTAGTTTTACGTTTTTACTATTACATATAAATTAATGAAGAGCATTTTTTCTAAAAGCAAACAATAAAAGCGATGTACCTTTGGCAATAATCATCCTGTTGCTTTTGTTGCTCGGATATATTATCGACCGAGGTTTTAACTTGACGCGTTTTACGTTCACGCTGCGTATTGACGGTGGACGATGTTTCTCGGTTTTCTTTTATGTTATTCCATTTCCCTGTTACAGACCCGTTAGCTTGGGATTTTACTGTAACGTGCCCACAATTTCCACCCTTGACAAACTTGTCTTTCTCTATTTCGTTCGCGTCAAAATCATTCACAGATCTGTACTTCACATTCAAGGTTTTAGTAAATTTCTTGAATATCGAGTATCGCGCGTTTATACATTAACTTACCCGATCCTCTCAACGAACTGTATATCGTTATGAGTGATTGTACTTCCGTTCGTATGTATAAATCTTTTATCATTCTTATCAGACTGTGACACGTTCGTTATGTTATGCTTATTATGCTGTTCCTCCTGTTTCTCACCTTTGTCCAACGACTTTCTGTGATTATTCTTTGTCGCAACGTTTTGGGATTGCATTGCAATTTGCGTACCTAAATGTAGACTACCGTTCTGCATACCTACTTCTGCGGAGTTATTACTGCTTCCTAGAACAGGTTTAATAATCGAATCATACCAATTTTCAATTGTCCGCGGCAAAATATCGTCACTTGAAAACAAATACAAACTACCTTTGCTTTTTTCAGGACTTGGATTATATTGTGGACTTAATTTATTAGATTGTGTTTTAACATGTTGCTCTAATGAAGCAGTAACATGTGCTTGCGACTGAACTTGTTGAATTTGTTGTATTGTACTAGTTTGCTGCTCTAGAGGGAGCGCTTGTTGCAATAACTGTAGGTAAAATTCATTTTCTTTCGCTACGTCTTTTTGTTTTCTCTGGCAAAAAAGAACTCACATGTATAAAAGCTCCATCGACATTCGCTATAATGTCGCGTTTGTTAAATATTTACCTGTCGCATTCTGTAGCCGATGTAGCTTTTAAAACCAAAACCTAATGTAACAACAGGATAACCAATGCTGAAAAAAGTAACGCGTTCAATATTACTTCTATTAGCTCCTTTCAAAAAAAAAACAATGTAGATATTATTAGTGTGTTTCAATCCACGTTATGTTCTGTTTATTTTACTTTTCTTTAATATAGATAAAAGAGAGAAAATATATACCAATGCGCTGCAAATGGCCTACAGAGGTCCAAATGGAAAGGCATGTGTCGTAAATTTCTTAATCGAACTGCTGCTTCTATGTATAGAAATAATAACCATAGCATCACAGTCGGTAGGCATACTCCTTTATCTGTTTAATATCACGATATCATTTGTTCATTATTTCACATTTCTTTAAATACAATTGCAGTTTATCCAAAATGTTCTAACGTTTTATATTTACCTGTATGCCAAACGTATTGTACCCAAACATAAGTGCTGGCAGCGAAAAACAACCAATGTACTGGTATGAAAAAAAAGCAGATCATGTCTGATGTAAGTGCGATACAAATAAAAAATACAGAGAAGGCCTAAAAATAAAAGAATTTTCGTTATATAGAAAATAGATTGAATTTATTGCGTCGAAGAAATTTTGTTAATCCAGGATTTATTACTTACCAAGCCTTGATATTTAAAAGAATCGTAAACGCTTCTGAGAAGCAGCCAAAATGGCCACAAAAATTCAAAACGGAATTCTAAAATGAAGTCTGCCAAAATTACCATGGCCCATAGTAGAAGAAATTTTAGGTAAAGCAAAGTACTGAAATAGAAGATAATAATATATTATTTCTGTTGTTTACTAAACTTATTAATCCTTTCGCTCCTAAACAAACCCTTGAAAAATTTATGTTTGAGTGTGAGCTTGTCCTCGCAAATAAATTGGAGCGAAAGAGTTAATTTTAATAAATAGGAAAGTATTGTAACTGAAGAATTAATGTATTCAGTATAATTAAATTACAATTGTATTTAATAATATTTCTCTTCACATTTTATTTAGTTCTTTTATCTCATAAAAATTTTTAACCAAATCAGTTCAACCAAAATTTTTTTAGAATTAAATCTAAAATTGATACTTTTCTAATCTGTTTCTTCAATTAAAAATATGCATTCAACAGAAAATATGTTCGTAAAAATAGTTGCGGTACAAAATCATTTTCTAACTCAAGTTTTTCATCATCGAAGCAATTATTTCTATGCAATCAACAAATTTTCTTTTTCTTACTATACGCTTAAACTTTTAACGCTCTATAACACAAATGTGTATTGTCTAAATGAAATTCTGCTTAGCAACGAAGCGTTCTACAAATTACTGTTGTTCGACATCTGGCTTCGTTTCTTTAAATTTTATTCTTTTTGTCGAATGAAAAGCTCAATTATCTGTAGTTCATGATCCTACAATATATTGTTACATTATAAATAAAGCGAAAAGAAAAAATCGTATTCAAAGATAAATGTATAAAGTAGGTCTTATCGGAGAAAAAAAAAATACATTAATAAACTTTTAATTACGTAATTATACAATACAAACGTGTAATGTATAAAAGAAAAAGATAAAAATAAACAATTGTTGATGTCGAGAAATTATGCTACGGTTATGCATCGAAATCGTCGGAAATTCCGTTGAGTTTTAATCAACGAAGGTTACTGAAAGATAGTTTCTGTAAAAAAACAGACAAGCATGGTCAAGGTTTTAGTAAATGTCAAGTTATATCATGCAGGTTCTGGAAAGCGGCCGACAAGCTCCGCGCACTGGGGTACAGTGCATTGCGGAGACTTGTATTTCCGTTGGGGTCAGCCGAAACCGCAACGAATGTTTGATCGTGGGCATGAAACGTATCGAAACGAACGGATTGTCGGGCAATTGGTTACTTTTAAAATTAACCGTCCCAATAAGGAGACATATGGCGGCGAAAATTTACCTTCCGTAGATCCCCTCGGTGAGCTTGTTGCGTTTCAAGGGCCTCCGAAGCTTACCACACTCGACATTTCTTCTCTTCATATTCCTCGACACTTTCACCACGACCAAAGCGACGTTATTCGCGGCGAGCAACAGAAGGGAAAAAACCGCAAATCCTTCGCGGGGTCGTGAAAAAATCCACCGTCTCGCGCGCGACTTCTATCAGTCTCTTTTGTTGTCATTCGTCTGCGGACAGATTCGAGGTTTTACAGCAGTTTACCAAGCAGCTGATTGGTCCATTGTGGGACATGGCCGCTAATGAACACCGAAAAATCACCTGCTGGAATATTTGTTCCCGCGATGCACTTCGAAAACAAGGTATGCACGTTTATTTCCGCCTCGCGTTAAACAGATCCGTGCGTCGGGGCCGTTAGACGATTTTCGTATGACGACAATTTTAGATTATAAACTGTATCGATCGTGCATGCTTTCGATTGCACCTTAGGTCAGTCGACTTGTTTCACTTACGTTAACAGCGCTCTGACCCAGCAATATGCGATTTTCCTTCTCTTTCTCGCGATCGCGCGCATCTACGCAACACACACGCAAAACAATTCCAATCACTTTTTTTCTTTCAAATATATTTTATTCCCATTCCCATGCTATTGAGCAAACGAAGCCCGTTACTGAATTCAAACGGAACGAGTTCTAGATAAATTTATCTGGCGGAAATCTCGTATACTGTATTTCACTTAACATACATGCTTTTTAGGAAATTTTCATTTCGCTTTTTTCTCTTTCTTTCGAATTCCTTTTTTTTCAATTTTTTCTATTTTAACAATGCATCATCGTCATATCTGTGAGCTTTTGTTTTGGAGAAAACCTTTCAAATGTTTGCATACAGTAAACGAATTTCGAATACCCGTTTTTATATAGTATATACATATCCCGTATATCAACGAATAATAAGTCGGTATGAAACTTAAGGTCTGTTTTCTGTTCCTGCACTGGCTGCACTAGTTCAGAACTCATCAATCGCTATCTTCTTCTATTTCACAAAACGGAAGGAGATAGCAAGTAGTTGGTTTTGCATATCTGCACTAGTTCAGAAAGTGCAGACACAGAAAACAAACCTTTAGCGGCTTTAGCGCCTCGCCGGATATAAGGATGATTTTTATTTTTAAACAAATATCTCGTCGAATTTAATATAATCTTGTAGCAATATGCAAATGCATACGTAAATAGTACTATTCATAAATTAAAACTCTTCAAATATACAAATTTTTGCAATTTATTATTTACATGCTAGATGTTCAATTTTCAAATTAATAAAATTTTTATTCCGATCTCGAAAATTCTGAATCGAAATAAAAAATAATAATTATTTTTAATATATACTCACCAAGCTAGAAAATAACATTTAAAATAACGAGTTGAATACTGCCGGGCATCTGATGCAAGATTTTCTTGACTTATTGTGCAAATACAACGCCGTCTGGAGAAAAAGGTTGAAACTATTCTATTTTTTAACAGTTTGTAATCATTAAATCATACGTTGTGCTATAATCTACTGAACTATAAACTACCTGGAATGAGCAGTTCAGTGGATCGGGATAGGAGAAACTGTGCCGACAGATAGGGCTATACGGGGTATCTTTGTCCTTTTCTAATACACTGTTGCAAATATAACAAATGACTAACTGTGCGTAATTAAATGACCGCGCGACGTGTATAAAAAAGAGACAGAGATACACCGTATAGCCCTCTCTGTCGGCACAGCTGCTTATACACGTACTGCTCATTTCAGGTAGTTTATAGTTCAGTGCTATAATCATGTTACTTATAATCACTTATCTATTTTTGAGTAAACTATATCACTATTATTTGATTCACATTTGACATGTGGGATAGGGTTATTTACCTTGTCAGTTACGTTGTTGTTGCGACAACTTCAGCAGAAACACAAATACAAAAAACAGAAAACGAGGACTCAATATTTTTTATAAGTACCATTTTAATATTTTTTACCGTTGTCTTTTTGACCGGCGATTTTTTGACAAAATACTGTCAATCTATAATATACAACAGAAACGCGATTGCGATAAAAAAAGCTGCAGCTATTTTGATGTACAGCATTTGTTTATCACTTGCAATTGCAGTTGTCATGAAATGCGAATATTTGCGTAATGCGTTCGAAAAAGCGAGCACGCTAATGAGTCTTCCTTGGATTTTGCTCTCGTGGATATTTTCGAGAATTATCGATTTCTTCAAGAAAGTCGAAAATCATAGTCTTCCTAATGATTTGCAAGGCTTGGATTATGGCACAGGAATGGCCTTTTCGTATTATCACGGATACCTGAGGTTAATACTTCCGTCGACTGGTACACTTAATAAAGGTTTACGTGAGAAAATAGAAAATATTGAGGATATTCACAACATATCTATAGCCGTCAAGAAACTATTAATTTTAATTCCTTCGTCGTCGTACATTCCTCCAGACCTTGAAGAGGCTTCGTATAATTGGATGGAATGCGCAATTAGACTAGAGAAGGAAATTCGCCACAGAGCCGGAGTTAAAGGACGATCGTACAGGAATAACGTATATGCAATTTATCCAGATGGTAACAAATTGAAGTATACGCCGTTATATGTAGTAGCAGAGGGCGCTACGCCTGTATTAACATTTTTTGAAATTCTGAAACACTCTCACCGTGAAACAAATACATACAAGAAGTATCGTGAACTCATAATCAGTAACTTTTACAATAAATTGAAAGATTTATTGAACGACGATCCAGAATGTAAAGATATGTGCGAGCTAATTTATTACAAAGATTATGATGCAAACGGGACAAAAGTGAATGTTGCCAAAGTTATATGCGAAAGGTTGTCTAAGATTTCAAGACAGAACTGATAAATGTTTATTTGTAAACTGTTTTGTTAAAAAAAACTACCAAATTGTAAATGAAATATTGTAAATAAATGTTTTATAAATGAATTTATGAAAGTAACGAATTCCTTGAAACCTGTAAATGTTATAAGGATAAATCTGTATTGTTGAAATATCATTTATTGATAATATTTCGATTCTTAAGAAATCACGTTAATTACATTTAATATTCCTGGAGAAAGTTGTACAAAGAGTTATATCTATAAGGCCACTTGTAATGTGTTTGTACAAAAAGAATACATTACTAATGCGCTTCCATCTAGTGAATTCATTATTATTATTATTATTATTTATAGAAATGGCTGATGGATAGTAAACACATCGTAATCACAGAATTTTTTACATGTCCATCTCAAATTGTTCTACAGATTCCTCGATTACTGGAGTGTCTGTAATGTACATCATTTTAAAAATTACATTACTACTATATTGTTCAATGGCTTCTCTAACACATTCACCACAGTGTATTGGTAACTTAACTGTTCAAATTTCATACTAAAGTAAGACTTTACAACATGATCACAATACTATCCAGTTTAAATTAGCAATCGCAGAAATCTACCTTGTTGAATGTAATAGTTACCAATAATAAACATAGTAACAAATGTGTTAAAACCTGTTTCCACGAATAATAAGTTTGTTCAATAAAAATATTACAATAAAATTAAGATGGGACGTATTATGGAAAGCATGAAGCAGATAATGTTGTCAGATAGATAAATAAGTAATTGAATTCTTTTAAAGGATCCAAAGGTATGTTATTTTAAGGAATCACCGTAGGACAAGTTACGTTGCATGCAAAATTTATTAAAGAAACACTAACCTTTGTTAAATGGAATATTTGTGTCTGTCGCACACGCAGATGGACTTTTCAATATTTCTGCTGGTATTTTTGGCAAGTTTCGTGGCGGTGTTCGAGATATAGGAGAATTTCGTAAATTCATTAAGAAATTACGTTCATAAACTATGCGGGTACCTGTACAATTTTCAGATGTTTCAGTGGCAATCAATTTATATTTTAAAATTTCATATATTTTTTATCTGATTCTTTATTTGCTCATGAATTTATCCGTTATGGTAATAACTCTGTAAAAAATCTATAATATTTCAGAAAAACAATGTTAGTCTGTTGTATTTTTATAAGTGTATATAACATTCTTTTGGAAATAAACTATGTGTTTCATTTTACCCAACTAAGAAGATTCATACATATATAATATATTTGTTATTATTCTTACATTTCTAGCACTTACTACTAAAATAAAACGGCAAAATTGTTAACTCTATAAAAAGCTATGAATATTTTATGTTAATATTTCGTTTTATATTCTAACATTTTTTAATTTGAACAAAAAATTTCGAAAAATATACGATGCTATATTTT
Organism: Perdita meconis; assembly: GCA_030770465.2. Lineage (NCBI taxonomy): Eukaryota > Metazoa > Arthropoda > Insecta > Hymenoptera > Andrenidae > Perdita > Perdita meconis. The sequence continues at coordinate 4,749,860 of JASKOS020000006.1, read as the reverse complement.
TACAAAATACACAAATAAATTTTTTAATTTTATAAATATTCAAACAAAATGATTTGTATGTTTATACACAGAAATACCAAAACAGAATAATCATCTATTTATGAAAATAAACATCTCTAACCTTTGTACAAAGAAAATATCTGTCTGCACCAGGAAAAAATATTCGAAAGTTTATTATTTATTTAGTTTGGTACAGAAACTCACTGGTTAAAAATCTTGGTTTTCTGTTAAAATCTATTCGAATGCAATAATTATCTATCTGAATAATCTTGTTTTTTTAAATGGTAAATCGATCGGAAATAAAAAAAAACTTTACAATGCATCACACTTACAATTGGCACTGGAATAAACAAACACTTATTGTTCTTGTAATATTCAAGTTTAATTTATATAAACATCTTGGGAAATATATATCGCTTTGCAATTACGTACACTATTGACATTCGTATATTACATGTCATTTCTATAACATTGCAACTGTTTCAGCTAATCGAATACTTAATTAATGAATCGGTAAATCTTTATAACCAATCGTTTGATCGTTCGATTATTCGAATTTTGAATTGATAGATTTACAAAAAAATGATAGAGTAATGACGAAAATATCACTGACCTCCAGGTGTAGTTGAAAACAGTGTTCCACCAGGAGTGGAAGAATAATCAGTAGGTAACTGACTGGGATCATTGATCATGATTTTCTTCAACGGTATATTTTGGCTCTGAGTAGCCAGCTTTGCAGTCGGCGGTACAGACATGCTTGATCTCTGTTTCTTCGCGACAACAAAAAATCACGTTCAGTACAATTATTATTTTACGAAAAAAAAATAAAAAAGATAAATAAAAACAAGACCCGTGAGAATGCAGTTTTCTCGCCAACAAAGAAATTTGCTGCGCAATTTGCAAGGGACAACACAATCTATATTACTCAATGTATGAATTTAATCTCGCTAATAATGTAAATGACAATACAATTACAATTTTTAATTAAAAAGACTAGTATAGACTCATATTCGCATACTATTTCCTCGTCGATTCTATACGACCGTTTATTCGGTTTTGTTTGTAGCAAACTGTTGCGAAATCGCGGTAATTTTTAATCAATTATAAACATACGTGTAACCTAAACGAACCAAACTGCCACACTACGATTTACAAAGTCGAACCATGCTCGAAGTATAATTGTTTTATATAAGTTCATGCACAGATTCTCCCTCCACTTGCCCAAGTGTTTCCAAAAGCGTTCCAATCATTGGCGCGAACTGTCGCGGCACGAACTTTATGCGTAAAACGGCATTGCGTATGTTCAGTATGTCTCGCACTCATCTACAAGATTGTATTACCTGGTATTACCAGGTATTACCCATGAACACGAAAATGTGTGCAGAATTTGCCGAAACATGCAAAAATGACCGGCTTTACTTCGTTTGGTCACGTAGCGTGTATACATAATATATATGTGGACAAAGAGTGACAAAGAGTTAGCTAATATATAGCGATGGAAGTTCGAACCTGACTTCAAAATAATTCAAAGTTTTCAAAAAATCACTTCGAACCAGATTCGAAGACTTATACAGGGTGTAACAAAAATGTTGCAGTTCTTTGAAAGGAGTAATTCTTGAGATGATTTTAAACAACTTTTTCTCTTAGAGAAAATGTTAGGTGGGACTTTGCTAACTTGCTAACAAATTATTAACGAAAAACATCGACCAATAGAATCACGAATACAGTGGATGAATTTCAGCGCGGGTTCAGTCGAGAGTGGTATTGGCCCGCCATTGTCCGCGTCATCATTAATCCGCTGTACTCGCTCCCCGATTGGTCGGTGGTTTTCGTTAATAACTCGCCACTTAACATTTTCGCAAAGGAAAAAGTTGTTTAAAATCACCTCAGGAATCACCCCTTTCAGGGAACTGCAACATTCTTGTTACGTCCTGTATAGAACTCTTAAAATAAAGCATTTCCAAATGTTTTGAACTTTCTAGAATTTGCTTTTAATATTTTGTGTTTGAATGAAAGTAATCAAAAAGTTTTCAAAGTGAAGTATTCAGAAAAATCTGACGAAATTCTTATGACTTTTGAATCTATAATAGAGTTTTAAGACGATAAAAACTTATATATATATATATACATATATATATATATGTATATAGTAAGTAATTCTCAAAATTATCACTTCTAAATACAGAGGGCGCAATAAAATGTTGTATGTATGTATGTGCATTTTCTTTCACGAAATCAGAGTATTTCACAGCATTTAAATTATATGATACACTGATCCGCATGCAGTCTAATACAATCGTCGCCAAGATTTTCGATAGACCTTATATTTTGTACGTTTTTCAATTTTTCTGTCTCAACGTCCACGAGTTTGAATAATTTTACATCTTATGGGGTTTGCTGTCTTACAGTCAGATCAAATAATTGACTTGATTGGTAAACTTTTCTAGAAGTGTCATACACTTCTAGAAAATATGGCGCATGAAGGAGACCGGAACAAGTAAAAATTCCACTTGTAAAGTTCTGCTTTCAATGTTAAAAACGTATCCTTATTATTATTTAATAAACACCATAAAACATAGTTTACTACAATTATTTTTTCTACAACGAGAATATGAAAAGTTAAGGTAACAGAAAAATAATTTTCTTTTCCCACGTGGTTCGTTGGTTGCCTGCAAGGAAACATATTTTACGTAGGAACACTTCCTGATGATATAAATTCGAATGGAAATAAATAAAAAATATTTTTCTGATTTTACGTATTTCAAAATATTTGTACCTACAATACTAGAATTGAGATTACTATACAATTATACTTCGAAAACGTTATAAACGTGTAACGAAAATTTCAAATTATGAGAATTAAAACGGCTTATAACTTGTAAGAATTAGATATCGCAGTTGTATGCAAGACAATTTTTTTTCTTATACACTTGTTAGATATATTTGTGATCTTAAAATCTTCAAGAATCATTTACTCTTTATTTCATTACAATTTCTTCAACAAGTGATGACTGTATATTTTTTGCATCAGCTGTTGACGTAAAACAAATGCGAATATTTATAATAACTACTCATACGTGAGGCAATAATGCAACCAATACGTGCAAATAATACATTTATTGTGTTGACTGTATATTTCGATGCAGAGAGACACAATTTATAATGCGTAAATACAATAGACAAGTGGTCCACCATTTGAAAAATTATTCATATTTACAAAATAATGAATAGTTTTCGGAAATTCGAGCAGCTTCTGAATGTGTAAATGCGGGAACATTTCAACCGGCGATACTAAAAGTTCCGAACTAAAAAATACGATTGCTTGAAGTTGCAAGAAATTACTCCAACTTTCGAAAACTCTCACGGACTGATCAACAAACGATCAATTCTTAGTACAAACATACAATATAAAAGTTGTATATGAGACACTGAAGTTTTATTCTCAACGAAGCACACAAATACATAACCAATGGCAATGGAAATTTTCTTAGTTCTTTTTTTATTGACAAGATATAAAATGATTGTGTGAAAGTTTGGCTTCTATAGGTATTAAGAATAAATTATGCAAGCGTATAAATAATAAATTGACATTGACATATTGTATCGTTAATAATCCGCGAAAGGTAGAAAAAACTAGAAAGGTAATCGATTTATAAAACTTCTATACTGAATCACGAAATTTGGTCTTTATTTCCAAAAATATCTCCCTCATATCTGGACCGCTCAAAATTGCCTGTAAATACAAATAAAAAAGTCGTGAGCACTCTTTAAAATATTGTACACATTTCATTGAACTCGTACCTGACGTGTTTTCAAACGACAATTGAACACATTAGTTTACGTACTGTTCATTAGTATTGCCACTCATTCGAAAGGTTTATCAGTTATCAAAACGAATCAACGTGTACTTGATATGTCGAGCACGTAGTAATAAATGCAATAACAAAAACCACAATTAAAATGTCAAACACTTTATTTTCTTACTGAAGGTATGTTAATTGGGATCTGGGATATACAAAAAATTCGTATCATCTAAATTCGAATGTACATCTCTCCTTCGGCAACGCTTGTGATTAAAGTACCCCTTCCAATACCCGACTAAACCTCTGCCTAGGAAAACACGTTGCAATCGCGGTGGTAGAAGCGTTGAAGAAGGGCCACGGAACATTGAACGAATCATCCAGTTGGAGAAATTGCGTAGAAAAGATGAAATAAAATGGTTCAAGATAAAAGTCTTGAAGCTCGTAACAAAAATCGAATTCATAGAATCGAGCTGTGAATGCATCTAGACACTATTGAAATTCCTTTCGACTATGTATAGGCGGTTCAGGTAAAAAGAAGAAGAACCGAGTTCGGCCGAAAGGCCTCCGGCGCCTTTCACACGATTCTATATCGCTCTGTGTGCAGCAAAAACAGTTACAACAACCGCCAACGATCGCGTATTATTAATGCGGTATTAATGCTACGAGTTCGTACCAAAAATTGCATAAAATTTCAGTAGTCACGCAATGGTAGTAGTAAGTAGGGATACTAACGATATTAACAGTAGTTATATAATAGGAATAGTAGCGGGAGAAGTAGCAGTAATAAATATTGAACGAGAAGAAGAGGAGCGAAAGATTATACACCAGTAACGGTAATAACGGTAAGAGCAACGGTGATAGAAATAGCAGTATTATCTGTAGTGGTAGTAGTAATAATTATTATGTAGTAGTAGTACTAGGTTTTTTTTTCTCTAATATAGCCGACTATTCCTGGAATCTACTGTTACAAAATGAAACTGAGACGAGAATGTTGGAATATCTTGATAAATCGCGTTTACATAAGCGATTATAGTTCACCAACTCACTCTATATATACTCACACACCATGAGAGATCAGCTGAGAGCTCCGTATTTCACTTACTTTTATTTCTTTTTTTTTTTAATTATAATGAATTATAGCCAATAGTCAGATTTAAATTAAATCTGCGACATTTAATGGCATTTCATCGATGTGAGTGCCATAGAATTGTTCAATATCTTTTAAGGTTCGTCTGTCCTCTTCTGTTACGAAGTTAATAGCCACACCCTTACGACCGAAACGACCACCTCGACCGATTCTGAAAAATAAAAACACGAAACGTCATTAGTTTCGAAAATATTATTACATTTTAAGAATTCCGATTCGCTTCTGATAAAATTTGTTCGTTCGATAAATAATTATCACTCACCTATGGATGTAATTCTCTCGGTTAGAAGGTATATCATAGTTGATGACAAGTGAAACCTGTTGGACATCGATACCACGTGCCAAAAGATCAGTAGTTATAAGGACACGAGAAGATCCAGTTCTAAATTGCCTCATGATAAGGTCTCGCTCTTTCTGTTCCATGTCTCCGTGCATGGCGGACACCGTGAAGTCGCGGGTGCGCATAGTTTCTGTCAGCCAATCTACTTTGCGTCGTGTATTGCAGAAGATAACGGCTTGGGTGATACTCAGTGTATCGTACAAGTCGCAGAGAGTGTCGAATTTCCACTCTTCGCGTTCGACAGCGACATAGAACTGTTTAATACCCTCGAGCGTGAGCTCCTCTTTTTGCACGAGGATACGAATAGGACTTCGCATGAAGCACGTTGACACGTCAAAGACCTCGGTAGGCATCGTAGCGGACAGCAATATAACCTGGGAAGTAAAGATTTCTTGTTCGGTTACAATTTACAACGCTCCGTTTTGTAAACTGTAGATTCCAATTTAATTTTCAATGTATTTTTTTAAACGAATCTATTAATGCTTTCATTTAAAAAAGTATTTATCGCTAACAAGGGAACACATCCCGAACCCGGAAATTCAAAAAATTATGCAACTTCGGGTATATGTAGAGCATGTCTAGGTATGTATTACGCAATTTTTTTTTTGCTGCCCAAATTCACTCAAAGGGGTTGAAACTACCCTTCGAAAATTTGGCTACTTTTTCGATTCTATTTTATAACTCGTGAACTATGAGAGATAAGAAAAAGCTTTTCAGACAAAAGTTACTTCTTTCAATTATATCTACCAAATGGTAAAAGATTGATTAAACGTTATTAATATTTTTGTTTATAACTATTTCTAATTGTTTAAACAACCGATCAATCTTTTACCATTTGGTAGATATAATTGAAATAAGTAATTTTTGTCTTAAAAGCTTTTTCCTATCTCGCATAGTTCACGAGTTATAAAATAAAATCGAAAAAATAGCCAAATTTTCGAAGGGTAGTTTCAACCCCTTAGAGTGAATTTGGGCAGTAAAAAAAAATTGCGTAATACATACCTACAGATGCTCTACATATACCCGAAGTTGCATAATTTTTTTAATTTCCGGGTTCGAGATGTTCCCTTGTAAGTAACTTATATGTCTACAATGTGTTTTATTATTATTAATTAACTGGATGTATAATTATAGAAAAGAAAATTTTCAATCAAATGCGAAGTTATATTCTATGTTAAGACCTCTCTTCATTCGAATATACTTTTCACATATCTAATTTCTGTTGAGAAATCAGTGATTATCAAGTGTTTGTGGAAATCATAATGTGCAAGATAAGAAGATATGCATTGTTCAATTAGTTACTCATTATTGCACAATACTTCTCCTGACATTGACACGAGTTACAGAGAATTCGTATAACGGTAAAAATATCAACCGTAATGCTTCGTTTTCTCTTCCTTAGATTAACGAAAACTCCAAAATAAAAAAAGATTGTAGTAAATTAAATATTTCGAAACAGACTATTAGAAGTAAAAGTATTGATCATAAGTGAAAAAATGAGTCAAGTTGAAGAATATTTAATTTGAGTTCAGAGAACTTCGCTGCAATTCAAAGTCATTATTCTTGAAAAAGAAACGCATATAAAATAATTTATATTGTACAACTTCAACTTATTTTTTTCTCGTGTAAAGTCGTCGAGACTCCATATTCTGTATATTGTAATAATAATAAAAAAAAAGCTTATACCCGTTCAGATCGAAAAACGACGAGTTCAGTAAACATACATTATTAATACAAATAAAATAAATTTCAAGTACCTGCACTTCGTGAGGTAATAATTTAAATACGTCGTGAATCTGTTCTTTAAAACCACGAGAGAGCATTTCATCGGCTTCATCCAAGACGAACAGTTTGATGCTATTGGCTCGCAGTGCCCGCCGACTGATCATGTCGTAAACTCTACCGGGTGTACCGACGACTATATGAACACCTTGATCCAACTTTCGCATGTCTTCGCGTACATTGGTACCACCGATACATGCGTGGCATTCAGCGTGCATAAAATCTCCCAAAGCAATAACAACTTTTTGAATCTGTAAATTAACGAGCGGCAATGAAATTTCGTTCATTTCGTTGCGGACAACGAATAGTCGTCGGAAACGAATCAATAAAATACGTACTTGTTGAGCTAACTCACGAGTCGGAGCTAAAATCAAGGCTTGACATTCTTTGATACTAGTATCAATTTGTTGTAGAATAGAAATTGAGAATGTAGCAGTCTTGCCAGTTCCTGTTAAATATCGCGGTTAGTATCGTGTAATGTACAAACATATTTCAATGTGTTTACCTGATTGCGCCTGTGCAATTACGTCGTGTCCTTTTATACATGGCAGTATGGCACGTTGTTGAATTGCAGATGGTTTTTCAAATCCATACGCATAAATACCACGTAACAGCTCTTCCCTTAAGTTCATTTCGTCGAAATTATCCACGACCTAATATACATAGACGCTTAGATGTATAAAAAGGAACATACGTAAAAGTAGACATTGCATAAATACGAAATTAACAATGTAATGTTACTGTATCGTTGGTAACGACTCGAAACAACACAGTATTACAAACTGACAATCTTTTCATTGATTAATCGCATAAGAATGATTAAATTCGAAACTAATGTAGCAGCAAGTTGTTTTAGTTCTTTAATTTAATTTAACAATGCATCGTAAGGCAATATTCAGTTTGTTGCCAAATAATATCTGACGTTAAGCAAAGTATAATTCCCAAGTTTTCAGTTTGCCAATACTAAAAGCCATGTCAACTTACAAGATCCCAATTGGTTTCGATGATTCCATCAGGATCCATGCCGGAAGGGCCTTCGTATGTTGGCTGTTCATTTTCGCTAGGACCATTTTTGGAATCGCCTGACCATTGGTCATCGTTCCTGAAATACAAGGGAAGTAATTGAGTAAAAGTTCTTGAATTTTATTACATTAAATGCTGAAGCACATCGTTTACGCCGATGACGTTAAATAGTTGACACAATCGATCCATCATTTTTAGTTTATTATCGTAAGTAACGGAGTCACACGTACGATTTAGTATTTAGTTATCTGTCGTAATACATTTTACAATGCAACAAGAAAAGCGCGGAGAAAGTATTTTCGATTGTAATAACCTTGAAACATAAAATTTAACACTATGATATCCCAAATTGATCAGATTTTGTAATAAATCGAACGATTTTACGTATTTCTGAAAACATGAACCGATGGAAGAAAACCGTAAAGTAACTATAATAGCGAGTTTATCGAAGATGATAGGTGCGTTGACAGTGACTCACGCGAAAGCATGCCCAAACAGGTAAGACGTGTTCCACTCAAAAAGGACGACACTGTACCAACAATGTTGATACAGTGCCGTTCGTACAATCGATTTTTCTTCGTTTTTTCATTAAATTTCGTGCGAGAAATATCCTTTAATTACGTAAGTTTCTAATGTAAAGTAAAAGGAGTTTGCAGATCGAGTGGCATGCATCATCGAAATACAGGATCAAAATTCTGTTCAAGGTGTTTGCGCGATCGACGAGGAAATAATTTCGGCGAAACATTCGGCCACGGTAACGTTGAAATGAGAAAAGTCAACGGGGATGCGGGACTGATGTTAATTTTGAGAACAATGTGACAAAAACGAATGCACGCCATGTTGTCAGTCTCATGTCCATGCATTCGTCGATTGCGGCACTATTTTTTCAGAATATAGCATCAACTATTGACGTTCAACCTCGTGCGGCATAAGATTTGCGAAAATGTGACATAAACAAAGAATTTGCAGAATGCAAGAAGGCGAGCATCCCCGGCGATAATGCATGAAAAACCAAACTTACCTTCGCTCGGACGTATGCGACATGTTCCACTCACGGTAGGTCGACGGAAAGGACGAGTTCCTATTGCGTCACAAGAAATATTCTTACGAATGCCGCACAATGGCGCTGCGTACGCCCTGCAGATTTTAGGAATTTTTTCTGTAAATTGAACTTGACGAACGTATTCGAAACAGTTTGAAGACTTTACGGTTATCGATTTTGTTAAGTTATGCGGCAACTGTCTCGCCGATCCCTTCAATTTTCAAATATTTTCTTTTGCAAATGGTTATTGCGCATAAGGGAAGTACGTCAATTACCCATAATCATTTGTGACTTTAGTGGGGATCGTGGGGCAAATGCGAATGTGTATTGGAACACGCGGGAACTTTTCACTTTTAACTTCCCCTAAAGGAATCGTTTCAATTTTTATCGAAATTTTGAAATGCCTTCGGAAATTTCATGATTTCAACGAACTATTGTTACTAACGAAAATTAGTAAATTATTGAAACAAATAATACGATGCGCATTGTTTCTTATAGAAGTAAATCCGAAAAATTTCGATTACTCAAAGAAAATTATAAAATAAAAAAGGCAGGAAAAATTTAATTTTTGCGTATTATCTCCGATCCTAAAATTATGCTTATAGTAACAATTTTAATTTTAAATCAAATGTTTCATTAGAAATTGAACATCATTTAATAATAGGGACAATAACCAGTCTCATGTATAATTAAAATTTGATAAAGATATTTTATAAAGATATTAATCACTTTAATGCTCTGAAATGTTTACATTTGAATTTACATTTCTTATATTACGATTTATGGCACATATATACATTCATTTAAAAAAATATAGAATTAGTAAGAGTAAGAATACTTGACAAAATTTCAGTATATACTTTAAACAAGCAGAAAATGGTCAAACTATATACTGAAAAAGTTTCGTCAGAATCTTAATATATTATTAAAAATTTGATTACATACATGCTATTTACAAGTCTTCAGATATATTTATTTTCGCGGTAGTTTGAAAATATCCATCACTGCCGTATGCATGACGCTGCGATAAATGGATTTCTTTTAACGTAATTTCTCCGAAGGCGGTATTTTCATATGCCTAAAAGCATGAAATAGAATTAATGTAATATTTAATGTACCTTCTTGTTGAAATTATTATATAAACATTTACTTTTAAGATTTCTGTTGCATCAAATGTTCTATCAGACTTCGAGTTTACTTCTTCATCTTTTAGTTTATAATGTATGTTCATAAAAGTCAAGTGCAATTTAACAAATTCCCTCTCCTTTCGTAGTAAACCTAAATGATCCATTTATCATTAAAATATTCATACTACATCATCACAAGATTATATTTTATTTACCTATATCGCTATAGTAATTTACAATTTCATCTGCTAACACTTGCAAAGCCTTGTTTGGTACTACTTTCGCATATAGAACTTTTGCCTCGCTGGGATCGTCGTTCATTATTTCAATTCCTTTCAAACGTATATGAATTTGACCGCATTTTTGAATTATGTGTCTGCAATTTAGAACAAGAAATATAATTATGATTTGTACGCAATGGTAACAAAGTTCCTAGTATAATGAAAATTTCATACTTCACAATGTGTTCTTCGCAATGATTCAGAGCTTCAATAGCTCGATTTCTTTCTGCATCATCGAGCAATGTTAATATTCCAAGGGTGAGATGCAATTTGGCTGGTGTCTGAAAAATGTTTGGTTCTACTGCTCTGGACGTACTTCCAAATTGTTCAAGCACTTTAGTCTTGAATTCATTAAACTGCATCATTATATTAAGTGTATTTAAAGGTATCGATAAAAAATGTGTGAATTGCATTTTTTTTCTAGTCGATGCAATTATTAAATCTATCCTTCGACGTGCTTTTATTATTCCTTTCTCATAGAATCCAATTATCACTATACAGACACAAACGAAACTGAAGAATCAAAAAATGGTGCTGCGTTATAAAAACTTAGTTAATATATTTACCAATATCTCCATCTTCGCCTGGTCTTGGGATTTGTATATTTGTTTTAGTTTCATTTTCCAGTCTTTTACGAACTGCATTCTTAGATCCAATGATAAATGGGAAAAATGGTCTGCAACAACGTCGATCGTCATTGTTGTTAAAAATGTTTTACTAATGAAAGTAATGTTAAAAAGGTGGCACTTACTTTGCAACGTGAAACGTATGTTTATATCTTGATGATCTATATGGCTCCAGTTCTATTTCATTATTAGAATCTTCTTCATCATAATCACTATGGTCAAAATCCATTTCTTCGAGGTTTGTAGAAGTATCATGAAAGTTTTTCCACTCACTATTTTCTAAGAATCTATAACACCTACCATCTATCCAAATCAATTCTGGTTTCAAAATATTTGTCATTTTGTAAACGGAGTCCGCTGTACGTATGTGTGGACGCGTAATGTATGCGAATGCCGAATGTTATGAATCGTGTGATGTGTGCGAATGTATGGATGCGTGTGTGTCGTGTGCTATATGTGTGCATATGTGAGTGTCACACAGGTCGGCGAAGTGACCGTTTCTTGGAAACAAGAGCAGATCGGAGAAGCGCGACAAAGGAGGCGGACGAATAAGAGATTCGATCAGTAATAAAGTTTTAATATCCTCGATATCCTGCATTTCTCTCAGTGTTTTTACCCCTACAATTTCAAAAATGTTGTGATTAGATTATTATCGATGATAACAATAATTGATTGTATTAATTGCTCGTCGCTGCTTCTCTCGTGATATCATGCGAACCTATCTGAACTGGCGAATATCGATGTTTTTTTAGAATTCAAAATAAAATTTATTAGAACTTGAAACAAAATTTGCAACTTAATATTGATAAAGCGTAATTATTGTTAACTGTTATTGATTATTAATTCAGCGAGGAACATGAGTTTACAGCGGGAAAATGGTTTAATTTGAAACGCTGCGATTATATTATTTTCTCTACGTTTCCCATTATATATTTTTTCGCTGAAATATTATGTATCTTTTATTTCATTTAAATAACAAATATTAATTTTTTTCCGCATTTTCTTACAGAAAGTTCAAAATGTTGAGAACATCTCAAAATTCGACGAGAAGGTTATTAGACGATAATATAAATTAATTTCTAAAGTTTAAATTACGTTAATTAAATATTTTTAACAATACATAATACGTAGTTTACAAAAAAGTTATGTAACATACTACTTCGTTCGATTTGTTATTATAGAATTTAGGAAGTTCAATTAATAAGTTGATATATGTACTGACAGTAAACATAGATTAACTTTATTTAAAATTTTACATCATTTTCAATTAAAAAATTATGCATCACAGCATCAATTTTTGTACCATAAGGGATACTTTTTTTTTTTTTATGAATATAGAAAGCAAGTTTGTAAATGCAAAATTTACTGTTTTCATTTCATTTACTTCTTATACATATTCAGGAAACAATAGTTGCTATTTTTATGAAACAGTAAAAACTCTTTTACAATATATATATGTATATTATTTACAATATTTAGATCTTAATGATACATTTAAAGACAAAGTACAAGTTGTTGAAACTGATAGAAGGGACAGGACAATATTTAACAGAATTGTGGAGGATGTACCTTACAGCAGGACGTGAAGACGCAATGTTAAGAAAAATTGAATATTTCATTCACATTTGAAGTTAGAAATTTACAATCGTTAAATGTCTAAATTACTAGAATGTTTCCGAAGCACGTATAAATTCATCTATGATACAATAATAATAATTACAAATGTATCTACACATGGGCATCATTCAGATATATTTCTACGAGATATATTACAATATTCAACGTAAAAGATTTGTGTAATAAATAACAATTTCATGTTACAAGTTATATAATTAATCTTCGTCTGTACTTTTCTGATACACTGCACCAAATTTACTCATATACTTACGTACAAAATCTTTAGCTTTATGTTTAACGTTTTCATTACATTGTAATTCATCTACGCTTTTACAGTGTTTCAGTTCTTTCGCGAGTACAAAATGTGTAAGCTGAAACAGAAAAAGGGTATTTAAAGAAATCAAATTCAACATTAGCAGGAAAAAAAAAAAGAAATCAATTTGTATCCACGTACCTTCCTAGCAAGATGCTTGAAATCTTCTGTATTAGTTATTCTACCTTGCTTACAATCGTTTTTTCTGTACGGATTTAAAAAATGTACCATTACATTTGCCATGTTTATCCTAAAAGTATCTTTAATCTTCCTTTCCGACATCGTGGACACATCGGCCGAAGGTGATTGCAATTTATTCAAGCTATGACGCGAATGTGATTTCGATTTGTTGCTACGTCGGTGTCTTCGTATCTTTTCGACATGCTCCTTGAACTTGGCCTTTTCCTTTTGACGGCGCAACTTTTCCTTTATCCCTTTGTGTATTTTATGATCGATACGATCCTCTTCTCTGCGCGGCTGCAAAACGTTTAAGCATGCATGAAACAACAGATGCAAGATATTCACCACACATGAAAGAAGAAAGAAAAGAAACACAACATACGCTGATAATTCTTTCCTGGACTAATCCCTCTCTTCTTTTCTTGCCTTCTGGGAAAAGACCCGAACTTCCAATTATATTATGAACACCGCTTTTCTTAGACGCAACGTGTTTAGAACCGTTTAGTGACTTTTCTATTAAAGTATTATTTAGATCTATGTCTTCGCTCTTTTGATCCTCGTTATTATCTTCGTCAATGTCTTCGTCGTCTTCGTTCGACGAGCTAGATTCCTCGCTCGACTCCGAGGTCGAGGACGAATCGGGTTGGACTCCAATATGATCCGGCGGCGGTGGTAACCATTGCGATATTCGCTCCTTCACGTGGTAGTAATATATTCTGCCTCTGGCGTCGGTCGCGCTCTTCCACTTCGGCGGTAGATCTATGGCAGGTACTTCCGGTTGCGACGGTTTGAACGTTTTCGCGGGGTACATTTGCTGCTCTGACGGTTTCTCAATGTGTTCGTAAATGGGTTGAGCTTGAATCGTAACTGGCGGAGTTCCGCCGTGGACCAAATTATTCGGTACCGGCAATTGACTTTCGGGATATTGTTGGTGGCAATGAGGTAATAACGAATAAGCCGTTGTAGTCTGGTTGAACACGGTCGTTTGATTCAACGTGTAGACTGCTGGAGGCACGCCCGAAGGTATGTTATTCGACATACCGGGCGATATTTCGGAAGGTATTGACGGCGGCAAAACGTGCGAACTTTGCGCCGTTATTCCGGATTGAGAATGACCCGATACTGACTGAGCTCCCACGTATACTGGAGTACATTGTTGATTCATTTCTCCGTCTATAATAAAGAATTGAAAGTGACGTAATGAAAATTATGCGAATCGGGAAACTAAACGCAAGAAAATGTACCTTGTGTAGGGTAATGTTGCCACTGGCCAAGCGATGGATTGTAAAAGACAGGATATCCTGTTTGAGGGTCTACCATTGCTGTTGTGTGAGGATCTATACCCAGTGCTAGACACCTAGTTTCATGGTCTTGCCACGACTCTTGCTGCTGACGACGTTGTCGCTCTTCTTCCTCTTTAGCAACTTTCAAGGCAAATAACTGTCTCCGTTCGTACTTCGTCATTCGCGGAATCGGAACTAAGCTACTTCTTTCTTCTATTCGTTTATCTTTCGTACGACTGTATTCATTTTCCGGCGAATCTCGGCCTCGTCTTCTGTCTCCGCGTTTCTCTGCTTCGTTCCTTCCGTACCTGTCAGATCTATGCCTATAAAGTACAATAATCGTGATTCTCTTTATCCACCTGAGAATGTTTAGTTTCTTTTATTCGTACCTGTCATACGACGTTCCTCGTTTTTCCTCCTTCTCTAATTCTTCTCTGTATCCACGATCTGCAAGGTTAAACAAAATTAATTAAAACGTAAAATTTGTATCCTGTAGCCATAGATAATTCAATTTACCTGCTTCCCTCTCGTGTTCTTTCATTTGCTCGATTCTTTCCTTTTTAGGTATTCGAAAGACTTCTTTTAAATTCGACCATTCTGCTAGAAGGCTTAATGCTAACTCAGGAATAAGATTTTGATCTGTATTGTCTGATTTTATTTCATTAACCGCTATACAATTTTCCACGTTACTTTCATGCTTGTCAGCGTCATTTAATTGATACAAGTTTTTCTTTTCGGTGTTCTCGTAATTCATTGGCAATTCTTCAGAATTCGATTTTGATTTTCCTTGATCATCCTCTGGAGAATCTCCATTTAGAGAAAAGTATAGCCGTCTGGACCATTTCTCAACCACGTTATAAATTTTGCTGTCCATTAGCATCGTTTTATTGGGAATCGGCAGAGTATTTAGAGTCTTTAGAACTTCCAATCTAAATTGCTGTGCTTCGTCAGAATCGTTGGTAGAAATGTCCATAACGTAGCTCCAAATCAAACGCAAACCGTGATAATCCAAAAATAATCTGCGACATGGTTGTTCGCCGCTTTGTACGAGTCGTAAAAGACGCGTTCTGTGCTCGAGTTCTCTGCTGCGTACCATCAATCGACTCAAAGTCAACGTATGTGCTCTGTTCTTCAAACCACCGGAACATAGTTTATCTATTTCTTCTTCCAACTGCAAAGTGATTGACGAATTATTAATTTACATAAAATAGATCGAATTACAAATTGCTTGAATCTTACGTCTTCATCTTCCATGTAATCAGCCTGTTTCTTTTCTCCCTTCTTCTTTCTCATGTCTTTTTCACGTTTCTCTTTCTTCTCTATCTTTTCTTTCTCTTCTTCCGGCGTATCGCCGATCCAACCACGACAATTAGGAGCTTCGCAATAACATTTCTGCGCCTCTTTTCTGAATTTATAATAGAAACCATGAGGCAAATAGTCGAATATATTTTTTAATGCACTTTTAAATATACACACCCATAACGTTGGAAGTGATAATCAAATGTAATTTCTTCACCAGCCGCGATGAATTTTTTATTAAAAAATCCTATTCTTAGTTCACCATTCACGGTCCACTGTACAAATATTAAAACAATAAATTTTTGTGTAAATAATATTTCGATAGCTGCTTTCTGTTACTCGTACTTACTTTTTGTGTTTCAGAATTCGGATCACAACTATGATTTATAAATCGCGAAACATTTCCTTTCATAGTAGCGTCAATAATTTGATCAGACTTCAATGCCATGAAATAATAATGTTTATTTTTGTCTTTTGAGTATTCTTTTGCTCTACGTCGAAAATCTTTCGGGTCGACTACTTCGCCCACGTATTCCATTATAAATTCCCCCCTAACAAACATCGAATTAATCAATCGTTATGCATCACATTTATTGTAATTCATACTTAATAATACTTACGCGAATAGGTCAACTATGGCGCGCAAACCGAAGCCTTTCTTTTCTGTTCTAAATACTTCGCACTTGGCATAATCACAATTTTGAAATCTTTTATTTGTGCAACGGTCACCTACTACACATCGGGGTCCGCTAAAATTTGTATAATATATATTAATGCCATTAACGAAAGTATACGATGAATATATGTATACAGGGTGTCCCACGCAACTGGAACAGGCTTACCTCCTAAACGGTTGGGAATAGAAGATGTTATAAGTAAAAGTTAAATGGTATCAGACGGTGCATAATATGAAACTAATTTTATGCACTTTTGTGCATCGGTGCATTTTTTTAAAATGGAAACCCATGTTTTTGACTGCACCAAATAATGCAGTTGTTTGTGCTCTACAAAAAAGTATTAACATACCTATACCCTAAACTTATTCGTTAAAAAGTTATCGCAGATAAAAGTTTACTGAATTCTTTCTGTCTGTCCACTCAAATCTACTCAAGTGTTGCCGACAGATCAAAAGAATTCAGTAAACTTTTAGCTGCGATAACTCCTTAACGAATAAGTTTAGGGCATAAGTATGTTAATACTTTTATGTAGAGCACAAGAAACTGCATCGATTGGTGCAATCAAAGACATAGGTTTCCATTAAAAAAAAAGTGCAGTTGCATTTTTCTGATGCACCAATGCATAAAAGTGCATAAAATTAGTTGCATATTATGCACCGTCTGATACCATTTGACTTTTACTCATAACATCTTCTTCTATTCCCAACCGTTTAAGAGGTACAGCCTGTTCGAGTTGCGTGGGACACCCTGTATTATTTTCAGGAATAAGAATTCGATGTAGTTACGTAACATAAAATATATACCATTCTATCATAAGAAGTCTATTCAGACAATCTTCTCCACAACCTAGTTCTCCTCTTTCAATTTCATCTTCCGTTAAAAAACAGTCGCACACCATTCGTTTAGTTTCTTTATTCGTATACCTAAACAAACAATCACACATATTAAGTTTCCACAGACATAAATAAAATATTATACATCATTTACCTTTCCGTCAGATATAAATTTTCACGCAAATACTCAAATTGACTTAATCTTTCTTGCATTTCTCTGTCTTCTGTTTCAGGAACCATAGGTAACGCAATCTTCGCGCCAACGGTTTTCGGAATTTGCACAGTAGCAGTGTTAGACGCCGCAGACGATTCTTTCGTTTGTTCTGCATCCGCATTGGATTGAGCATTTGCAGATGAAAGTATAGATCCAGAACCAGAGTCTGAAGAGCCAATATCTGCTAGAATTCCAAGCCCCGGCTTAAACGTTAAAGACGATCCTGATTCGGACGAATTTGCAGCTATGGTTCCAAATGTGGATCCGATTGAGGATGCAGAACTAAATCCTGTACTGGATCCACCCATTTCGAGTTCGCTAGATCTTCGCCAACGAGATTTTACTTTAACTGGTTTCGAAGAATCGGAGTCGTAGCCTGTAGTATTGCAAGTTGTCGGTTGTGGCATGAACGTATCGATCGAATTTGTTGTTTTGTTGGCGTTATTTTCTTTATCTGATTGGGGTTCGAGGGAACCATCAATTTTTGCCTCTTGAGCAGTTGCAACAATGTTATTCAACACTTTTTCCCGTTCTTGGTGGATGTTTGATTTGGAAATATCCAAGTTCGGTTTCGTAACTAATCCACGCCCTCGGGACCTATAATATATTTTTATATAGACAATAGTTTGATTTTTTTTTTTTTTGCATAATTAAGTGTCGTAGTACATACCTCTGCTTCATTAGACCAATCGATCTGATTCTGCTGCTTCTCCTAACGCCAGAACTATTTGATCCGCTTTCTGAACCTGTTGTATCAGTGCTACCACTTCGACTCCTAAACTCAACTTTTTTGTCAATATCGATTGAATTACTGTTACACTTTGTATCAAGTTCTGTTAATTTGCAATTACTTATAGATAATAACGTGTCGTTACTGTTGTCACTGCCGCTAGATAATTTTGTATCTTCTCCGTCGATTTTATTGTCCGTTTCGCTATCGTCACACAATAATTCATTAACCTGTTGTGACTGAACAGTTTTTCGTTGATTCCCGACTTTTTTATCGTGCAAAACTTTTGATTTCAATGAAAATTGATTTGTACAGTCTACATTGTCGTCGCAAAAAGTAGATTTCTGTTCTGCTGCGTTCTTATCTATGCTATCGACTGGAGAAGTAGAATTGTTTGATTGATGTAAATGTTCAATTTTATCTAGTATCGATGAACTGCTTTCGTCGTCGACAGCCATCGGTATCACTTTCTCTATATTGCTAATAATTTGCGATGGAGACATTATATCTTCTGTATTAGACAAATCGTGAACTAATTTCTGTATTTCTTTTGACGATTCACTAATTTGCATATCTGCTAATTTGTTGTCTATTTTATAAAATACATCGTCTTTAGACGAAATTTCTTGCGACGCTTTCAACGATGCATTTTTGCTCGGGATTAAATCTTGCCTATCGTTAAATGTATTCTTCAAATTAGACGATTTATCGTTGTTATCGTCCGAAGTCATAGACACATCTATACATAAAGATGATATGGAATCTTCTGTTTCCGTTCTATGTACATTACTAGCGTCGCGATATTTGCTATCGGTATTAATTCGTGAATCGGATGTCATTGCTGTGGATTCTAAACGATCTTTGTCTTGTATCACAGTAAATTCAACAAAATCTTTTCTCTTTAACAGGGAGCTGTTCATTAATAACACCTCCTTCGCCATCGCGTCGACTTCTTCTTTGAAAGTGCAGGTATTGCTTTTAACGTCTGCTTTAACTTCCATTTCTTCGCAGATTATAGTCTCCTCCACAACGTCCGACCACAATTCAATTTCGGCAGTGTTAGAGTCCATTACAGCCTCTTTATTCGGCGTGCCAACAACTACTTGTTGGACGTCTTCGGGACTAAGCTTGTCCGATTGTTCGATCACAACGTCTATGCCATCTTGACTATCGCTTTCACTAGTATCTTTCTTATATTGCGACGAATATGAACACTCTTCGTTAATTACATCTACGCTACTATTGGAAACGCTTTTATGCTTGTTATGTTTCCTCAATGAATTTTGATTCTTCTTCAGATTCGTATGCTCCCCGGAATTCTTGCCTTCCTCCTGATCGTTTGAATAACAGACGTGCAAAACCTCACCGTTCACCTTTTTCTCTTCCAATTGTTTCTTAGCTATCTGTCTACTAGACTTTCGGACAGGTACATACTTAAGAGACGACTTCACAGGCGACGTTTTCACTTCGTTTTTACGTCTGCGTGCCATTTTGATTCCATGTATTCTAATCTGAAATATTTATGAAAAATAACACCTTTGGAAATTAATAGAAATGTTTTATTACAATATGTTGCTGAAATACGAAATTTTAATGTTTTAATGCTATGAATTGAATGAAACATAAATTATCTCATTTCATTTATGTAGAACCTTATTGCAATAACATGTTATTGACATTGTATTGCTAATTCAATTTTAATCTTTAGTTTTACAGTATTGAAACCAAATAATGGCAAAATTGAAGATATCGGTAGGATGAGATATTATCATTTGTTTTACTATAGTCTTTTATTAGAAAAAGAAAAACCAATCTGATGATTAAGGCTACACAATATTAATTTTATTTAGTGTTTCTATTAATGATGCGACTTTACACAACTCTGATTGATGTTTTTTAATTTCTTTTAGATAACTGATTTCAATAAAAATATTTCTAAAGATAGAAATGCTGCTAAACAACGGTTATCATATATTATTGAGAAATGAATAGATATAAA
Source organism: Perdita meconis (assembly GCA_030770465.2). NCBI lineage: Eukaryota > Metazoa > Arthropoda > Insecta > Hymenoptera > Andrenidae > Perdita > Perdita meconis. The sequence goes on along the minus strand of JASKOS020000006.1, from coordinate 4,729,544 downwards.
GTAACTGCCAATGTTATATACATTTGTTTAGTTATTGTACATTACAATAACCATTTCTACAAAGCTTTTAATCCAATTATAAAATACAATTCCTGCTTATTCAACCGATCATCGAATAAGTCAATATTCATTTGTAACCCATTGTAAAATGTACAATAGATAAAGATTATAACATTTAACACGAATGCACTGCTCCTCTGTACCTTAAAATATTAGACATTTTCTTCAGCCTTCAAACAATTTTTGAGACACAATATCCTTGCGACTCTTATCATACAAAACATGCAATACTTTGCTATATTATGTGGAATCGTACGTTTCGCATTGTAAAACCAAGAAATACTCACCATATGACTTTAAAACAATGTCCTGTAATCTCGTAATAATCATTGTTTGAAACATTTCATGAGTATTTTCGAGTGAACATTATTTTCGTTCATTGGATACCCTACAGAGACATAAATGCAAATAGTGTATTAAAAATCATCACGGCATCAATCGGAATCGATCGGAAGCAAATTATTTTCTACGTTATTAGTTATTGCAAAGTTTTGGCGGTCCAGTAACGTACAATTCTGCATTACACACTGATAGAAGCTCTCGTCAATATAGATATCCTTTCCAGTCTTGCTTGTTTCACTTTGCGTTCACCACTCTCGACACAAATAGAACGAAAATCCTGTTGCGATTAACCCTTACGAAGTCGACTCGCGATTTGTTTAAACAAACATTAATTACCTGAAGGAACTTAATATAAAGAAGTGCAAAGGATACGCGATAATTGAACGATAAAGCGTATATCTCAAGCGTGGATGTAGTTGCTACTGGAGCATTGGCATGTTTAGAGCGTTTAGAGCGATACCGACTGCACAAGACACATTACAATGCTGACGCTTTAGTAATTTCACTAGACAGATTCTCATAGAAAGATGGTATAATTCCCTACGTGACCATTACTTGTGACGAAACTACATGAACGTAATTTAGGAACGAAATTCGAAAACAGTAGCCATAAACAATACAAATATTTATTGTATTATTCGCTTCACTTGAAACAACATGACAGCAATAAATATATATTTATTTTACAAAACATATAGGGCTAATTATTATATATATATATAAATTGTAATAAATAATATTCAAATAATACGCCTATGCATGCCTTTTTTGGCGTTTTATCTTTAAAAACATTCAATGTTTACAATCGTTTTTCAGAGAACTCTAAATTTTGCTACAATTTTGTATTCGTTTCTTTTTGGATTGTCTCTATTATACCGAATTAATCCCAGATAGCCATATCTTGCCAAATTTATGCCAAATTGACACCAAATTCAAACAGACCTCTCACCAAAACCATAGTCATGTTTCCGCAATAGGATGCCAATTTGGAAAACAGGGTCTGTAATGTCCTGATCGGGATACAAATTTGCACCAAAAAGCGAACAGATCTTGCAAACAAAACTTGTTGTAAAATTGGCAACAGTATCTGTTTCAATTTTGTTGCCAATTTGTCGCCAATTTGGCAGCAAGTTGTCAACAGATTCTGTCAACAGATTTTCTGTCGCCAATTTGTCAACAGTAGTCCTATACATTACAGATTCTGTATCAAATTTGCTGCCAATCTCGCAACAAATGTTGTAATGGCAGAGTCTGTAAAGTTCTGTTCGACAGGTTTGGCTATCTGGTTTACTATTTACTCTCCGAAATCATTTTTATTGTCAGACCAATTTATTATGTGTCAGACTCTGATAAATAATAATTACAACCGCAATACAGGAAGAAAATATGATTCTCGTCTGATTTACAATGAGAGTTAGTTTCTTATTGTTTGATTTTCACACGTCAAACTGCTATATAAACGAATTGTCTATTGGTGCGTCGTGTTGATCCGTTGATAGATCAGAAGTAAAGGCTAATTCGGACACGTTTACTAATTTAGTCGAGTAGCAAGTATTTTAGTAATTTGCTATGTATGAATACTAAAAGTTAGTCGAGTAATTTAGTAAAACAATCCAGTTATACTTGACACTCGACTATAAATTACTAAACGTATCTAAACTGATCACTGATCTAAACTCTGAACTGCTCTGAACCAGCCTTAAGAATGGCCGCCGTTAATGTTTCAAATTTGAGTTGAGGCATCGGTCGGTGTATTTTAATGTGGATTTATTTACGTGACAGGTAATTTTGCACCTAGAAGAGATGTCTATTAACGTAACTGTAAACGGGAATCCTTTGTGCGTACGACGAGGAAGAATGGTACTGTCTGATTTAGATCAAATTAAGAAAAACGAACGTGACCGCCGTCGGAGGTTACGCTTGGAACAGGTGAGCATGTTACTTATTTCAAAGCTTTTAAGTCATAATAGAAACAATGTTCAATGTACTTTATAAAAAAAGACGCGAAAAAAGTTTTTGGAAAATTCATGAACCGCAATAATTTGTACAGGTGCGACAACAATCGAAAGAAATATCGGACAAACTTTTAGAACGTGCTAAGAATATAGCGAAGGACGAACTCAAGAAATTTAGAGCCAACGGTGCAGTAAATTTAAAGGAAATATACGATGGGAAAATTATGGAAGTTCAACAAAAGTATCAAGAGGACATGGCAGATATTGGACAAGCGCATGTATGTGCAGCGTCAGAACCTGACCATGACGCGATTATTCAAGAGAAAGAAAAGAGAAACAAACTGATGGCATTGAAAAGAGGAAAAGAGGCAGGGAAGCGAGTTAACGAGGCACAAGTAAGATATTCAGTTTGTACATGTTTCTAGAATAAATATTTACATACAATGCTAGACCAAAATTTATAAAAGATTAAGTATAATCCATGTAGAAGGAGACTGCGCAGCAGCTGCATCGAGAACGATTACGCGAAGTTAGGGAATTTGAGAATCTCAGATCGACGATGGTTGCGAGACTCCCGCAGAGCGCAATACCGGAAGGAGATGACACTGGAAGAGTCAAAATCGACGAAGAAAATAAACAACACAAGTCTGTTAAGAAAAAAGCGAAAAAGCTTGGTACTAAAAAGTTGCCTGGGAAAGCTACAAAACCTTATATAAAAGTATGATATTTACATGCGAAGAACGTTAAAGAAACATGAATAATTACATGTTTATTTATGTTCTCCACAGTTTGTTCCATGCAAAGCAACAACGCTCTCTCCACTTTCAAAACCAAAACCAGACACTGTGTGTGTTAATAGAAGAAATGATGATTCTTCAATTCCAAGAGGACAAAGTATTGATAGTTCCATTGGAGTCCCTTCAGTGTCAAAAACAACTTTGTCTGCTGAGAAAAATTCTGAACGAATTGCACGCATGCATGAATCGAAACACAATGAGAAGAATTCTGAACAAATTGCACGCGTACATGAATCGAAACACAATGAGAAGAATTCTGAAAAAGTGGTACCACTTTCGAACGTTGCTTCAACTGAAGCTGATCAGTCACAGAGGTATAGTATAATTTTACTTTTCATTTGAGATTATTTCTAAAAGAACTTTCAATCATTTAAGGTACAACCCAGAAGATTATGTGCAACTATCTTCAGATTCGACTACTACCGCTAACGGCGATAGTTCTAATTTATTCAGCGATGATTCGTCATACTTTTCTGATAATAGCGAACAAATGAAGAATATAAGAAAATCGAAACCTGTTAGATGCCTAGCAAATAGTAAAGTACAATTTTACGATCATAGCAAGCATCAGATTAATACTTATGACGCACCGGTTGATGTAGTTGAAAAAATAAACACATGGAACGAGGTTTGTAATTATTAGTTACAGTTAAATAGTTTAAAATCCTAGAATATGTAATAAATCTAAAAAATTTAAGTAATTTTACGCTTTAAACTATGCAGAATATTAAGGGATATTTTTACATTTTCATCTTTTCACACATAAAATAAAGTAATAGAAAAAATTTTTTATTTAATTTTTTTATTGATTTATCTTGATGATCTGACCGCTTGAAGTGAGCCCTGCTTGTTCCTGGCCGACATGATATCTGAACTTTGGAGCATTTAATAACAAAAAATCGAGTAGTTGTCGCTATGGTTGGAAGTAAAATTTTTCACTCCCGATGAAAAATAACAAAATGGTGGACTTCTGAATTTTTCGACCCTTTTTTTACAGCTTAAATTGTTTAAAAATATAGTTAAATGTAAATGAATATTTATAATTCTACTTCGGACTGAAACTATGCGTGTTCAAAATAATCCCTGAAAATTTAAGCCCAATCGGTGCAATAGTTTTTTGTAAATCGTGTCGGCGAGGTAAAATCGTAAAAAAAAAAAAGCGTCGTACCCTCAATCAGAGATACCTTGCTCCATACAGTATTCCTTCAGCTTCTTCATAAGCATCATTTTCTTGCAATCTTTCCGATGTTTTTAGAAAATCGAATTTTTGAAAAAATAAACCCGTACTGACCCTTTACTTTTTATATATTTTATATGTCGTTACGTGTATTTAGCCGAGTGCCACAGATTTAGCCCAAGAAATAAGGCAGGCCGAAACAAGTGAAACACATGCATCGGAAAACTGTAAATGCAATGCTCTAAAACGCGGTGAAAATGTAGCAACAAGGGAAAAAGTACGCGCTGAAGATGCAGTGATAAGAGAAAAAGTACGCGCCGAAGATGCAGTGATAAGAGAAAAAGTACGTCGAGATTATCAAGTGCTTTTACAAAATTTGGATCAGCTTGCGAACGAGGAACGCAAATTGAAAGCCAGCCAAGCCGAACGTTATCCGGTACATGCTGCTCTATTTTAAACGCTTACTTAAAATATCGTTACTATAACATTACATTGTATCTATTTTTCCGCAGCAAGATGTACATATACAAGAAAACCGAAGGAAAGCGTTAAGGGATCAGCATCAAAAGAAATTGAATCGTGCAGTGAAGACTTTGATAAATGAAGAATGTCCGGAATATTGTCACGTCGAAAGACACATTACAATTACACCAAGGAAAAATAACGAAGACGAAGAGATCCATGTTGTCTGGGATGACGCGTTGCATCCTGAAGAACATGCAGAATCTAGTAAAAATTTACAAAATAAGGAGAGTGAAATGTCGCGCGAGGAGCAAATATTAAATATGTTAAAGAAAGTTGAAAGGCAAAGGCAATTATTGTTAAAAGAATTCGGAGCAGATTTGCCAAATGATATTTTCAACGCGGCTACAAAACCTTTGTTTGAAAAAGAAAGGTCGGTTCAGGAGAAATCGACTTTGTCACAGGACGCGCGTCCACGGTATCCTTTATCGCCAGAAATTAGAGTTATAAACGCGCCTCACGATGAAAGCAGCAGGAGCCAAATAGAGGCAAGAGATGGCTCGTTCGTTGAAAAGGTAGAAACTGTTAAACAAATTACAAGGGAAATACGTAGCGGTGCTCAAGATAAAAGCATACAGGTAGAATTAACGAAGAAAAAAGATAATGAATTAAATTCTGTCAACAATGAAACCGAAACGACAGTAAAATACTACCCGATCGAACCGAAAATTACGATTATCACAACCAAAGCGGATACTAGTGAATCTACCAATTCTACAATTACGAATACAGCAACTAACACCGACAAACACGACGTGAAAACGCCTTCTAAGAAAAAGAAGCGTGTCGAGAAAAAATTTAAGCAGACTCCGTCGAGGAGATGTCAAAGATCGTGTTCATTGACAGGGAGCAAAACTCCGTCCTTTACGAAAAAAGTTTCAAAAACTTTGTTGAGACCACGTCGCAGTAAACAGCAAAAAATTGACGATGCCGCAACTGATGCGCCCAGTAAAAGAATCAAAATATATGTGAACAAAAGCGGGTTCAATATTAAAGTAGGTCCCCCTCAATCTGCAGACATAGCTGTGGATGCAAATACACAAAGTTCGCGAATATATTCGACGGACACCGAAAAAATATCTACGAATGAAGTGCATTATGAATCACAGCTAAAGCGGTTTAAAATTAAGAATATTACGAATTCCTCGACTTCTTTTGCTAGTCCGCCGCCAACGACACCGAGTAATGTGGTGGAAGCTTCGAATAATAATATTTTGATTCTCGAAATGGTAGATTCTTCGGCGAATGAGAGTACGAGGCATTTGAGAAGAAACGTGACTCCAGTAACGACACCAGAAACTCCTTCGCCGCAGACCATAAGGGTACCTTCGAATGTTCCGCATCCTAACAAAATTAGTAAAATGCTGAAATTCGCGTCCATTGAAACGCAAATCAATGGCAGTAGTATACTCTCGTCTTCGAAAAGTGAATACTCACCGTCAACAGATTTATCTGACGATCAACGAACCGAACATGTATCGACCGAAGATGTTACTACATGTTCGAGGGGACCGTTACGTCCACGAGACACCTGCTCGTGTAAAAATCCGAGATGCAAATTAATGCATGCGAAATTGAATATTATTAACGACAGTTCACTGAGTAATTGTCCTCAAATATTGCAAAGGTATCAAGATCTTCAAACTATCTGCACAGAAAGAATAGTATCTTTAACAAATCTGATCGAAAAAGTTCGAAACGAACAGAGAGGTACAATATTTTTAAATTAATGAATATACGTAATGCAAACGGTAAACTATAAATTACGAATGAATGATTGTTTTTAGGTGTGGAACTTTCTGGATTTAGCGCAGACGATGAAACTAGTTCGATACAATGTCCTCCGCCGAAACCAAAAACTAATGATTTGCAAAGTGTCCGTAAACTTGTGGAAAATATCCAAGCTATTCATGATCACCTTGCTAAGACGCTTATTGAATCGCAAATTATTATTAAGGATAAATCGGCTGTTGCAGAAGGAAGCAAGGCAAATAAAGAAACGGAAGTAACTTTAACGAGTGAAAATTCATCGAAAACCGTAACTCACTCTACTGATTCTAAAGCGAAAGTAGCAAGCGGGAAAGCGAAACCAAAAATTATAAGGGAGGAAAGAGTTAACATACAAGTTGATGGATTTAAAATACGTCATAGACCTCAGTTAACTTCGGAGCGTGACGCTTGGCTTTCTTCGAAGTTTCACGATGAAAAGATGATAGAAAAGTTGTCGAAAGAAATTTTGGAACAAAGTAAATGTTGTGGTAACAATGTAGCTACGAAGGAAGCTGTTCGGATATCGGAATCGGTAACAAATCATTCAATTCAGACGTTAACAGATACTGTTACCAAAAGCCCATATACTAAAGAGGTAATTTATCATTTTGAACCACTAGGCGGTAACTTTAATTTAATTATTCATTATATTTTAATTTGGTTGACTGTTTTAGTCCAAACAAGCTAAAGATTTTGTTCCGTTGCTCGCCGATATTCCGAAAGTATCAAGAACGATAGAAAACACTGTGTCTATCAATGGAAGAAGTAAACCGCCTGTGAGCTTATTCAGCGGCCCGTATAGGTAAAACATAGTAATTTTATCTCTTTTAATATCACTGTTCAACACGAATTTTGATCTGTAAAAACCACCGGGTGATCCTGGTGGGGTTTCTCACCCTAAATACAAATCCGAAAGCAGAATTGCTCCATCACCCTCAGTTTTTGAAAAACACGCATTTCTGTAATATAAAGCGTGATTTTGGTAAAAAATGAGGTATTACGTGAAAACCTTTGAGGTATTATGTGATATTTTAAACGGTTGTAAATAACCATCAGAGTTTAAAAAAGGGGCGATGCGCGTACTTTCTACGCACAACTTTTGCAATTTTACAAAAAACTTTATCCTACACGTATTCGCTATACAGTATCGGATTCTGTAGACATTTCTGAAGAAGAAACCATCCAGAATTTCTGTTGCGGATTTGTATTTAGGATGAGAAACCCTACCAGGATCACCCAGTGGATATCGCAGATCAGAAAAAAAGTTTTAATCTGTTGGACAGTGTATTCATCGTTATACTATTTTTTCACATGTCTAAATTCTAGAACTGAAATTGAATCATCGGGCCATGAATTATCGACAATAATTGAATTCGATACACCGGATACTTTAAGTAAAAGTCAAAATGCCAGAAGCCCGACCGCAATAAAGAAAACCGTAGAAACTGAAATAGCTAAGTCTTTGGTCATAGTGAACCCATCGGAACGTGTTGCTCCTTCAATTTATAAACCAGATAAAAACTTCGGTCCTTCAACTTCAAAACCCTCGTCGATGGGTGCAACAAAAAAAGTAGAAGGATGTGTAAGAATCTCTGAAGACGCGGAAAATCGAACCACAGCGAAAACTAAAGACGAGAAAAAGAGATATTATATTAGGGAGCCAAGCGATAAAAGATTGCAGCGTGATACATGCAGTAATACAGAATCTTTACCCATGAAGGAATCGCAACCGGTTTCTCCTACGAGTACTGATCTGAATAAACAGATTGAAAGCAACAGGGATAGAATAACGTCCACAAGTTCGAACAGTTTCTCTGGATTATCTGGAATTTCACAAATAGCCAGCACGCCGTCGTCTGACGTACTGAAATATGCATCGTCTCCGGAAGAAATGGAAATCGCTCTGAAGAAACTTGGTCTAGGCTGGGCGATCACAACGTTGAAGAAGACGCGCGAAGCGAGTGCATTAAGTTCTTCGACGAATTCCGACGAACGGACACCGATATGCACTGCCAAGAGGATGATATCGCCGTCCAGAAAGCAGTTCGACAGCAATTACTGCTTGCCAGATTTTAGTGACGTATCCTCGATATCGATTAAGGAAGCTAGCAAAAGCACCGAGCAAGCTGTTCTTCTAAAAGGTAGAACTTCTACTCCGAAAATGCAATATTCCAATTCCAATAGCGCGAGAGTAAATTCTAGTAATACAAACATTTCGGAAAATTTACAAGAACCTAGTGATGCTTTAATCATTCCAGATATATCTTTAAATAAAGCAAAAGCTCATTGTAAAAGAGCTGACAATCGGTGCGAAAAATAGTACGAATATTTGTATAGTAAATTAAAGGACAATTTATTTAAAATAAATATGCTGAAATACAGTGTATACTACTATATATTTTATACATGTTGAATGAAAATAGTAGTAATATGCATATGAAATTCTACTTTTAATATATAATTACAGAAAATTAAAAAAAAATGTACAAATACACTGATAATAAATGAACAACGCGTTGTACGAAGTCTAAAAATGAATTTTGTAAGCATTTATTCGTTGAAGAAATTAACGCATCTTAATCATTTTCGGGATAATTATCGTAGGAATCAATTTTTTTTCTTAGTGTAACCGTAAATTATTTATGCCTTCTTTTATTTAAGTGATTTTTACTTTTTTATTATTTTCTGTAGACATAGCTTCGAATTCATTCATACTTCATACAGTTTTAAGTCAATATTTTACGATGATAACAATGACTGGAGTAAAATTCCTCCAATAATACTATTTAATCACTTCTACCATTTTTTGCTTTCTTCGTGATTCATTTGTACTCCTCTAAATTTTGGAATAAGCTATTCTTATGACAAAATTTCGTACTGATTTCTAAATATTTGAAATGTCCTGGTTACTTGAAACGTTCTAGTTTTGGTTCTGTTCAATAACGTGAATTTCTCCTCTCGAATGTTTGAGTCTCGTCAGTGGAAGAGACATAGTGCAAGTCATAAATTCGGCAATCAAGTGTCGGGAACCGATACTGAGGCGGAAAAGTTCAGGGTCGTTCGCAATGTCTCACATTGGGGCTCCATTTAATAACTATAAATGACTGTTGTTTTTATTATTCAAGAAAAACTATTCACACAATCTAACATATAATGAAACTAAGCCAAAAGGGCCAATTGATATTGCAAATAAATATAATTCAAGACCAGATTTTTATTTCCAGATTTATCGTTTTAAAAGTCTTGAAATTATCACGAGCAGATGATATATTTTACACTATCATTTTGAAGAGAAGTTCAAACTTAAGAAAAATCAATTTAAGAAAATTACCTATAATTGTAATTTCTACAAAACTAAACGAGTTCACAATATGATCGTTTTTTTTAAATAGTAAGATAATGAATTATGTATTATAATCTTTTTTTTTTTTTTTTACACCAGGTTAAAATGAGCGAATTAGAATTGAGCGAGGCGAGGACAATATTTGGAGAAGTTGCGAATTATAATATATATTCACACTATTCATTTGGTATCTAGTTTCTATCTTACAATTTTAATTGTTTATTTTATTTTAACCGCTCTAAATTTTATATTATAATACAAATATATTTTTTAATAGATTTAATAGAAAGAGCTGGAATACTTCATACAGCCCTGAGTGAGGTCCAACTTCTTATCTACGTATTATTTCTTTCAGCTGCTTGTTTCGTCGCTCGAAGCATGTTTATGTTTGACGGTCGGTTGGTTTTATAGCCACACTATACATGTACTTTCCACTATAGAACTTTTCTACCTGAAATACGGTTTCGCTTGCGAAGGGCATCGTTACTAAACAGGGATCAGTGGAGTTCACTGAGTAATTTCTTTCTCCGATTTCCTCTTACATTTATTTTCGTTTTGGTTTCCAATTTTGTTTTTCACTACAGTAAAACCTTGATTAACCGACTCATATTTGTAATATAAAATGTTAAAAATTAGTGGTCCATTATTAAATCATAATTTAAGTTCCACTTGAAGTTCTATTTTACTCTTACATCTACTACATTAAATGATTCGTACTTTGGATAATAAAATTCTGGGATGATTGTGATTTGGATAATCGAGGTTCTACTCGAATGTTGAAAGAGAAATAAATGTATATGTACTTTATACAATTTTTTTGAACATCCTTTTGAGTAGTGAATGAAAGAAAAAGAAAATCGAAGAGAAAATTTGAATCTCATTTGACTGTGAAGATAAAGTTATTTGAATAAAAGAGATATGCATCTTTATATGCGAAGCACATTTATCTCGATCAGATCCCGTTATTTATCATTCGTCAAACAAAATTTCAATTTCTTCGAATAAAGATTAGAATTTACCGTTTCTGTCTCGACTTCGTTTTCAATGAGAACTTCACATTCCTTTTTCCCGAGATGGTCTTAATTTTTTATTAAATATCTCGGTATCCCGTATTCGTTTTAATTATAATAATTCTATTTTTTTAGTATAACCTTTGTAAATAATTCGTGAAACATTGTGGACCAATTTTTTATTACAATGGTAGCAATAGTTATAACTAAACTGCGGATTTTTGTGCATTTATGATCATTTTAAATATGCAACAAGCTATGAACCTGTTGATAGATGCAAAAATCCGTAAAATATAAAAAATATAATTGAAGTTACAATGATTGGAAAATAAGAAATGCTGTTATTCAAGCTTTGATATTTTCTGAGTGTTAAAATTTCATTTTGTATAAAGATCCGCAGTCTAGTTACAACAATACTGTTTTCTTCTCCAACCTCAATTAACCGTCTCAGTGTTTGCAATATAAAATACTAATTTTCGGAAGACAATTATTAAATTATGCTTCAAGTTTTACTCCAAGTCCCGTTGCATTATTCTCTCACCTAAGGCATTCAATAATTGAAATCCTATACCTATAATAAAAATCAGAGATAATTGACATTTATTTTAAGAATTTCTTTTTTGCTACGTTTTAATTTCATGTCGAAATATCAAACGAAAAAAAATTCATTAACCCTTTCGTCTATTCACACGCGTGATATAAATTATATAGTATTGAATATTGAAGTAATAAGTGATACTAAATTATTAAAAATTATATAGAAGTTGTAGCTGCGTGTTTGAAAGCCAAAGACATTGCATTGTCTTCAGACATTATACAACTAATAATTCATGATTTTACGATTTTATTTACTATTTAAAGTAACTTAAAAATCATCCTAAAAATATATATAGACATAAAAACACGGTTGATCTGGGAAGTAAACATTCAAAAATGGCACTTATAAAGAAACAATTTTACGGTTGAATCATGCACTATTTGATCTACATTACAAACGCTTTTTGAATTTTACGAGATATAAAAAATATCTAAGAGGCCTGTTTTAAGGGAAAGCACCCTTTTAGTTTTCTTCGTTTTCTTCATTCGTAACACGTCCCGTTTCTACCACAGAATGTCCCAAGTTTTCAGAGTAAAAGTTAGAAAATGTCCCACATAAGAAAAACATTACTGGGTCCCTCAGTGTATCAAAAAAAAGCGTAGAATGCGTCCCTGGTTTCTTGATCCCCGTCATTCAAGCACGCTGCCGGCTTTACCAGGCTTTATGTCCCGCTGCTTTTACGAGCTTGCTATATTTCTTCCAACCATAACGGGTAGTAAGGAGGGTTCAAGAGCACCCCCACCGAGGGGTACGTCCTTCAAGATGCCTGGGCCAGAGCCAGTCTGAATCGCGACACGGACCAAGCAGTCGAATATAACCTTTCTCGAAACGTTTTCTTTTCTGCACTTGGCCCCCAGCATTGTGGCCGTCGCCCTGTCACAGCGATTCAGCTTTGCGTAGAAACGAGAGACACGTTTTCTTTTTTTCTATTGAAATGTCTCTGGCTGAGGATAGTCCGTGCTCTTCGACGGACAGCCGAAGAAGTTCTGAAAGCGGCCAGGAATCCAAGAGCGACAGCGACCCAGAAGTCATCGCACGTAGGAAGAGACTGCATTTGTCGGAGGAGGCACAGAAACTCTGCTTGGACATTTACAACAACTTGAGGACCCTGGGGAACATGGGCAAAACCGAAGCGATGAAAAGAACTTCGATATTGACGGGAGTTTCGTCGACGAAGATCTACAACTTGAGCAACAACGGTATCACGAAGAGGAAACAACGTTTGGACGCCGGGAAACCGAGGAAGTTGACGCCGTCGCTCGAAAATTTAATCAAGAACGAGATATACGACGGATATCGTAAAAATGAGATACCAACGATTCGGGCGCTGCATCAGAAACTGTTGCTGCTGGAGTCGGAGATCAAGATATCGGAGAGGACGCTGAGGACCTGGCTGAAACAAGCGGGATTCAGGTTTCAGTTGATTAACAATAAGACGGCCGTTAAACTGTCTTGAATGATTATATTCGGATGACATTGAGAGATCAGTGCATTGAATGTTTTGAAAGGGGGGGGGGGGGACCTGCACGCGTTGTTTACAGATGGAGCTATTCGTCGTGCGGACGAAATTTGAAAGGACAAAGGACGCAGGCTGTGACCACATCACTAAAATAGGATACAAGATGCAACGTGGAGTACCGATTCAATTTGTTCTCTTCGGTATTTGAAGATTGATATTTGCTTCTGGTAAAATAAAAGTAATAATCGATGCTATTGTGATAGGTGCGATTGAAAGAATCTGTATGATACAAATAAGGAATCAATCCTATTAGTTATAAGACAGTGTAATGAACGCAATGTGATACAGAAAAAATATCGAAGACTTGAAAACTAGCGAGATTAAGTCATAAGTTTTTATACAAAATTTATAATGCATTTTAAACGAAAATATTCGAGTACTTATTTTCCTTTTTTGTAATTACGAATTATTTATAAAACTGACGAATTATATAATTACATATCGCATGATATTGTTTCGACGAGAATTTAGTAAATATATTTTTGTAATTTGCGAGAAAATAAAATGATTAAAAATATCCTTGTTGCATAAAACAATAAAGCAACGCATAACTCGATTTTCACAAAATAAAGATAAACTTGTGATTTGATTTTAAAAGAAAATAAAAAATTGTTCTTAAAATCTAATTGACCGTTTTAAATTACAAAAATTCAAAATAATGTCTTATGTGATTTTTACAATAATTTCTCCTAAAAATATAGAACAAATAAAATATTTATTTTTAACAATTCAATTTACGTACATTGATTTGACTTCAAATGTATGTTACATATCTGGCCGGCCATATTTGATAATAATAAACATTCAATTGCGCGCGGATTTCTTAAATTGCTAAATGCGTCAAATCCAGTCAAATCAACATTACATATGTGCAGGTAAAGTGACAGTTATAATAGAATTTGATAGTTTACTAATAAGTAGTAAATCATTATTAAATAAATAAAATCGTGAATAATAAAAATTGACGGTTAATTGAAATCTGTATTATAATCGAGGTTCGACTGTATTTTACGAAAATATTTTATGGTTGACTGTGTAATTGAAAACTATAACAAAATTCATATATATATTTCGATAAAGTATTTACTATGGAAAATAATTTTTAATCAGGAAATTCACATCATCGTTTAACGTTGCGAGTGGAACAATATATTTATTTAGTCTTTTACCAAATTTTGTAATTCGAACTTGTATACATAGAGCAATATAACGTATTATTAGTATTTCGGCGCAGAGAGTAAAAGATTTGTTATTTTTGCATCACCATTCTTAAAACATATTCGTAGTACATTTTTTTAATGTAACAACCTTTCCTATTAATTATTCTCTTCTATTAAACAGAAAAATATAATTTTTACACGATGCTTATTTCATAATACGAGAGTACAAAAACGCGTGTAAAATATTCTATTTTCGCTAGTATCTCGTTTAAAATTTTTCTAAAATTATTACGTTTTAATTAACTAGCTCTATTATATATTATTATTTATATAAAAAAATATTGGCTCCTTGATATTAGAAATTACTCTAATTTCGGTGTTAATTTCACCAGAAATTAAAAAAGAACCGAAACGAGGGAGGAATTGAATTTTATATAAAATGCATTAACTATTTATGAATAATAAATACAATTAGAGCTTAAACGGTGCTGTAAACGTTATATAATTACCTCTTAGGTCTTTAAATGTTTACATACGTGTCGTACATTCGTACGAAAATATAAGCAGCCTTCTCAAAGGCATATTTAAAGTTTACATAGACAATTCAACTCATAAATATTTATAAAATTAAATAAAATTATAGACTTCAACTCCACACATCGCTTGAATAACGTTTCTGCAAATCCATTTTCTTTATGTAATTCGTTGCATCCTGTTCCGTCATCTTTCCCTTCTCCATAACAACCTTCAATAGAATATTGTGCACATCGCGCGCCATGTTTTTAGCGTCCCTAAAGAAAAGAAACGAGATAAGATCTCCTGCAAATGCTACATCGCAACCGTTTAATATCCACTTGTAATGTCATACTGACCCACAAACATAAATATGTCCGTTTTGTTCGCCAACCACTCGCCACAATTCGTCCATATTCTTCTCCAATAAATGCGTAACATATACTTTTTGTTCTTGCTCCCTACTAAACGCGGTGTGTAAAGTGAGGGTACCGTTTTTCACGAACTCCTCAAGTTCTTCTCTATATAAATAATCCTCGCTGCTTTTTCTGCACCCGAAGTACAAAATTGTATCTCCTACGTCTTTACCTGAAACAAATAAGAGCGTCAATTATTTTTTCCTCGTAACAAGCAACAAACTACCCTCGAAAATTCTTTACCTTCCTTCCTAGCTGTATCACGTTCTTGTATAAACGCTCTAAACGGCGCTATGCCAGTTCCCGGCCCAATCATTACGATCGGAGTTAACGTTCGGGTTGGCAAACGGAATTGCGACTTCCGTACAAAAATCGGGACGTAACAAGGTGGATCCGATGGATGTTTCTCCTTCAACCAACTGGTAGTTACGCCTCTGTTAATTCTGCCCGTAGGAGTTTTGTATTCCACAACGACTGCAGTGATGTGGATTGTCGATGGATGAAGCTGAATAATAAAACATATTCGTCAAACTATATTTCCATTAACGTTTTGTAAAAACTTACGAAGTAAACTCGTACCTTTGGAGACGAAGAAATCGAATAATAACGACATTGCAATCTTGGCAAAAGTTCACAGAGATGGTCCAAAGTTGGTTTTAAACTAGGAATGTCCTCTAAAATGTGCACGATATTTCTGTTCTCTTGAACCACCCATTGCTGGTAGGCAGCCTTGCCTTCCGCGCTAGTCGACGTCATCAATTTCAATTTCTCTTTGTCCGCCGAATCGCTGCAATACTCGGCTAACTCTTTAAGAATATGTGTGCGCGGATTGCTGGTAATGTCTAAGTAGTGAGTTAAAGCAGTTCTGTAGGAACACGGACAAGGGAATGGATGCTTTTTAGTAGACTCCTCTGTAACATACACGACGATATATAAAAGACTTTGGTAAATTAATGACGGAGATAAATTAATGATTTTTCTTCAATTCAGTTCAATTAAATTATTTCGCAACTCACCGTCTGTGTTCGTAAGAGTAAATATAGTGTCTAAATTCACGCCGCATCGTTCTCCAATTTTATTTACTAATTCTGCGTTATTTACAGGGTACACAGCCAAATGATCTCCAGCTTCGTAACGCATTTTCGATCCTTCTATATCGAATTCTATATGCATACACGACCTTTCCGAAGTCGGGCCGTGAAGTTCACGATTGACTAAAACTGGAGCCAAGTACGGATTCTTCGCATCGTATGGTCTGTGAAACGAACGAGTTTACGTGAGTATTTTTTTTTTTAACTATCACTAATAACTAGACTGCGAATTTTCATGCATTTACGGAAATTTTAATTATCTGAAAACGTTTAAAGATATCCATAAGTGCAAAAATATATAAAATACATTGGATAATATTTCGAAGATAAAACATACACACTTTACTTAACTTTCCGTTGATTATTTCTATCTCGAAAAATAGGCATAAAAATCCGCAGTCTACTAATGACTTATTAGTCAAGCGTTAAAATACGCACGCTCTTTGATTCTTGAAAGAGTGAAGGCGAGCTATTTCACCGGAATAAATACGCTCGATCGGTAGATCTTCGTGTTCGGTAAGCTTGTATTGACGAATGCTAACATCTTCGCCTGCGCCTTCGATTCCAAAGAAGTCGCAGACTGTTGGCCAAAATTTGTCTTTCCATGTGATGAAATCATCTTCTATACTATAAAAAGAAATTTATTATGCGAGTTTAGAAGAAACAGTATTTTAGCCCTTGCTGAATTACAAATTTATTGAGGTATGAAAACTTACTTGGCATCGTCGTCGCCTAAACCTAGTTCGAAAACACGCGTTGCACCGAGTTGCTGTAATCTATTATCGACATATATTGCTACTTCATTATAATGCTCGTAAGTTTTATTTCCAAGACCAAATACCTGTAAAAAAGAAAAAGATTATAAATAATGAAGCCAAGTACGTGGATAATTTTCAACGTAATTACATTTTCAGACATTTGATTATTAATGAATTATTTAATTATTAACTGTAATAGTTCTAATCAGTTTCTGTATAATTATATGTAATTATATTTAGTTCGGCAAAAAAGTATAATATAAAACATGTAAAACCGTAACGGAACAGTCAGCTTAATTTCAAATGAAAAACTTTTAAAATCGTTATAAATGACATTGTTGTCAAAATAATACCTCAAATGTTGGCGGTGAAAATAGTATTGCGTAATATCGCTTGGTGGCGCGATTGTAGTTACGATGATTTGTTAGAACGCGTAGAAATTTATCAAACTTTTTTATGTTCATACTTCGGATATTAAAAATATATCCTATAGTTCGAAACAAAAATTATAAATCTGTGCATTTACTTCGACCAATGAAACAAACCTATAATTATTGTCAAAGTAACGTTACTTTAAAGCTGTAAAGATTAAAGGAACAATGAACCTATATCACTCTGTATACGTTCTGCTAGGTGCTGCTGAAGATCAGAAGCTTACGCTTACGTAATGTCACAATATAGGCGTAATATTCATATGTCTATTGTTCCAATGTTTTGAGAATCGTATGTATGTACTTTGAACTTTTGTAACAATCTTAGAACAATTACAGTTACGTTTAAAATAGCAATTTATGCGCACGGAGTGATAAACAATATTACACACAAATAAATTATAGTCTCGAAAAAAGTTAACCTTCTGTAGGAAACACGTGTTAAACACAAAATCTAATCGAAATCGAATCTAATCTTTCGCTGCCAGTTTTCTAATTTGAACAAATTTTACGATATTTATCAAAGTTTATGTTCCATTGTATAACAATTCATTGAGTTTAAGATACTTTTCAATGAAAGCAAAAATTCGGGCGACTTTTAAAAAAAAATTCAGGAAGATCGAAAAATTATGCAGTGTAACAAGCTTTACATACCTTGATGTAAATCATGTTTTAGTATCCAATATCTTCTTATATCATGCATCTAAATTATGATGTTTCCATATTTGTTCTACTACTTAAATTTTAAATCGCAAAGAATTTCAAGCGAATATTATTCTCAATCTTTGACTGTGTATTTCAATTTAAATCTTTTAATCATCGACGCTCGTAAATAATAAAAAGAGAATAATACATACAGCATAATTTAATCCACTAAGATCTGCATCACCGTTTTTCAGCCAATCTACGAACTCCATCGCATTATCTGTAGGATCTCCTTCTCCATACGTAGCTAAACAAAATACTGCCAAACTATTTGGAATTGTTTTTAGATTTACTAATTCTTCCTGTTAATATAAATCATGATTATTTTAACAACAAACAAAAATTGAAGTCTCTTATATTTTATGCAGATTAAAATTAGCATCTGTGACTGCCTGCTACAAGATAAAACATAGACAACTGTCTGCTTTCAATGTAATAGCTCAAAGCTGGTATCAGAAACTGGTTTCCCAAACATAGCATGGCAGTCGATGCGTTAAACAAAAATATAAAAAACTATTATGTTAATTACCATATCACATTCTTCAGGATCGGCCACCATTCCTTTCATCTTGTATCTGATACCTTCTTTAGCTAATCGACCTGCGAATTCTTCCGCAGTTCCAGTTTGACTGCCATAGAAAACTACCAGACTTCTTCCTGAAGTCTTCAACTTTTTTATAAACGAATTTTCTGATGGCGTCACTGCAGGGAATAATGTAGGCCTTTAAAAAAGAGCATCCAATTGAAAAATCGTATAATTCGATAGCGTGACGTAATATTATGCCTACAAGGTGTAGACATAATATACATTTATCCAAATTTGATATTTACTGAATGGAATAGGACTTAGTAATTGGTGTATATTCTTCTTGCTTGTTTCGACGCATTAACCACCATAATGCGGCCAGTAAAAGTGCACTAAGAAGTATAATGTCTGGGGTGCTAAAAAGTGGTTCGTCTAAAACTTCCGCTATTTCCTCGTTCTCCAGTTCCGGGGAACCCGCCATTCTTACCGCTTGAGGCTGTGACGCGTCCACAGTCTGCAAAAGATAAAAAAAGAAACGTTCGTTCATTGATATTACAATGTATTTAATCTAGAACAATGATCGAAATAAACGATCGTTTCGTGTTTTCAGTACAAAATCGATTGCAGAAATAATTTTTAAAAGCTACTTAAATATTGCTTCGATAAATGAATTTTCTCATTAATGGATCGCGAACAGCTCAACTCGTTAATCGACAAGAAATACACGGACCTGAAAATTTTAATTAAAACAAAAATTATTTGCATAATTCATTACGCTTTACATTCACTCGAGGTTCTATTGAAATCAGAATTCTGGAATTCAAATGCTTGTTTTATATGTGAGTAAAGCAAATGTCTCCCACTTTGCTGTTACGTGAAACCACCTGATACATGCTATATGCATGCGTATTTTACACAAACGAAATACGAAATGTGGTGGAAAATAAAGCGTTATAAAATGATGGAAGAATTTACTGACACGTCACATATCGGGAAATTCACAACACGGCACTCGGAAATTTTCGATTTACCTAAATTTTATGGCTGAAACGGATACACTGAGTTATAAAGGATGATGGGTAAATTTTGTTAGATAAGCGAGTCGCGAGGAAATTACGAAGTTCGCGAAAGAACACTTTCAAACTTCATAATATTTATGAATTCAATTGTTTTACTACCTCTTTCCAGAACACTTACCGAAAAGTATAATTTACTAGTGATACAGCATAATCAGCGTTCAAATTATTATGTAATTAAGCACTGGCTTTATTATCTAATCGTAGGTAGTTGATAACGTCTCTAATTATCAGATGGATGAATTAAAAGAAAGAGAAAAGGAAGTCATCGTGTTTAATCATAAACTATGCCATAAGTATTATTATTTATTAATCATATAATTAAATTTGTTTAATTTATTTAAATTAAAAGTTTTCATTGAAGCTTAATAAGCTTAACTTGGTTTTTTTTCGTTTCATTTACATTTACATCACTATTCCACGTTCAGTTTTATAGGCGAAACGAGGAAAAGACTGACAGTATAATATATAGCACAGGTCAATTTTAACGATTTATAGATGTCAAAGAGGTCGCATTACTGTCACTCAGCAGTGAAGTATAAAACGAATCTCTTCGTAAATAAATCAACGTATGAATTTTAATCATCATTTGCTCGTATGATTAATATTATTATGCTGAGCAAATTCCCTTTAATTAGCCTATTTAGATGTTTGTAAACGTCACAATTCTGTCACTTCCTTTCTTACCGGTAGATTAATCATCTCGCATAAAAGTGGCCACTCAGCTGTGTAAACACTAAACGTCTGTTCTTGATGCTATAAAAGTCGAATCTTGATTCACAAATTTCTTCCGTACAATCTAAGATCAACTTAAAAAATATACACGTCGCGATTGCACGATAGATAGGGGCGCGTTATTCTCGCGGTGAGTTCGCAACGTTCTGTCGGGTCTTGAGGTAAGCAACGCATCGTTACGGCGAGAAGAACAGAAAAACTAGCAAGTCATCACACTGAACGAGCCAATGTTCACACGCGCGCAACATATCTGTATCTATACGCAAATCGTACGCGACGCATGCTTGAATGATAGGACGACGTCAGTAGATAGTCCGATGACGTTAGATCGTGATCTGTTCAGCAGATACTTACTATTACTCACGCGTTATAAGACTGCAATTATTCGTTCATACATATAATATCGAAGAAAAACAAATTGTCTCGTAACAGGAAAATACTTGGCTCATTAATAGATGTAAAACTACCGCTTTTGCGGTTGTGTGAATTGCATATCTTTCATTATATTCTCTTGATAAGGAACATATCAATGTATGATTAGAATAAAGTACAACTCTGCTACGTCCCTCTTTAAAAAATTGAACAGTTTTTATTATTATCATGTTAGATAATGAACTTTTTATATACTATTAAGGAATACGTATCCTAAAATTAATATTAAATTCGTAGCATTTTTTCCAGAAATAAAACAGTTATTAAAGGAAATAAAACACTGATGAGTCAAAAAAGACCCGAAAATCGTAGCAGGGTTAAAACAGTGTATTATAACTACAGTGTTGACTCGAAGAATGACTGGGTTTTAGAACCGAGCGCAGCCCTTTTTCGAGTCGGGTTCGATCTCGGTGACGACGGAACGAGGAGCTCGCAACGGCGAAAAAGTGATGAGGATAGAGAAATCCCTTTTTCGAATCAAACTCAGGTGTCTTTCTTTGAGTCAACACTGTAAGATTGTTCTTATATCGAAACAGTATGTAGACAGCGGATTTTTAAGCAAAATAAAATTTTCACAAACACGACTAAAAACTGGAACTTGAAAAACAGTATGTTTAATGTTATAAATTTTAAATATTCTAACTTGAATAATATTAATATTTGCATAAGTTAATGTTAATTTTTGTTATATTAATATTTAATTTTTTTTTGCATACTTATTATTGCTATTAACGCATAAAATTCGCTGTGTAATTATAACCAATGTATATAACAATTCTAGAATTCCGAGAAGAATAATTTGGTCGTTCATATCTTCGAAATTCGACTTTTGGAAAGTATTTTGAACGTTTATAGTTATTTCGGTGTTACCAATTTATCAGTTATCACTTACGGCACTCTGTACATACAGGTAGCGTCTTATCAAATTTTATGAATCAACGTAGACGGAGCATAATCAATACCAATTTTTTATGAAACGAAAAGCTTATTGAAAATATTCGCACTTGAACACAAAAAAATTGTGGAATTATGCAGATTTATTGTAGAAGAAAAACTGGAAGATAAAAAGCAGAGAGTATTTATCGAAGAGGCGTCGCTCATTTTTATCGTACATGTATGTTTATTGGTATCTTCAGTCTAAACGTGTTGCACTTAATTATTTTGTAATCTGTCTGTCGCACGATTCAAGTGCAACATGAATGATTAAACACAATTACACAAGTACCACTGAATACTGGAAAGATGACAATCGAAATCATGGTCGAAAATTCATACAAATAACAAAGGAATTAATTAATCAAACACTTCCAGCTTCCGGCAGCACGTGCACGGTAGATATCAAGAGTCAGGGAGTAATTTCTCTCGGGTTGCTATTTGTCAAAGTGCCATAAGCGACTAAAACACGCGGAACTCGGAAGCGAAATACTACTCGCGTATTTGCAGAAGAGAAAACGCTTTCTATGAAAAATACATTGCGGAACAGGAACGGGAAATTTTTGCAATATTTTCGTATCTATCGGTTCTACGAAAATATTTCAGATTTTTGTTGCCTCCATTAGTCAAGATTAGTATTCAAATTTTCTACACTTGAGTGAGTTTCACGGTTCACGGTCAAACAGTGCGAGAAGCAAAGAGTATGCATCAGGAATTAGCGAGACAGTGAAACAACACGGATGACATTGACGAATGGCGCCTCAGCAAACAAATGAATCGCCTGACAGTGAACATTTTCTGAAAACGTTTGGAGAAGTTTTAAAGTGCAGTAAAGGTATGTTTTCCTAAGCCCCGATGCACACGAGCGACACTGCGATCATTGCAATTTCATGTCAATAACGTTGCCCGATTTATTTGCATTTGTGAAAAACATAGTAGTATGCAGAATCGCAGCGACTACTTATTTATCGCTCATGTGCATCTGGGCTAAGCGCGATCAACCGCCGCGACCAGCCAACACAACACACACAAATATAAAACAAATGCAGTAGATCGCATGTATTTTGAAAAATGCTGATGGTTGGTTGATCGCGGCGGCGGATCGCACTTAGGAAATCACTCCGTATCAGTGGCTTTCGGACAGAGTTGGGTATTAATCGAATAAATCAGAGGAATAAAACAAAAACTAAATGGTCGGTACACGTACTAGGATTCATGAAGTGTAAGTGAAACACATACATAATAAATACGTATTTATTATTTATATATTGACAACGGCATTTATTCGTAACGAAATTCTCTCAAATAACGAATAAATTTTTATTCGAATGAAATTTTTTATTCGTTATTCGAATAAAATTTGCCCATCTCTGCTTTCGGAAGGTTTTCTGATAAAAATGAAATCGAATGTGACGTCAATTTGGTAAATTTTGTAAAATATAATAATTATTGCTAAGGATAGTTCAAGTAAAACGTTTTAAATGTCATGTATAGAGAAACAGGAAAGTTTCATTTTTTGTTAAAAATAAAAAACAAAGAAGCGATAATAATTTTTACTATTTACATATCGTTACATGCGTAGATAACGTCTACTGAAGTTGTTGCAAAAGTGAAAACCTAATCACATCTTTGACTTAGCCAATTCTTTGATTTCTTTAGCCAATCGCACGCCGCGGTCTGATATGTGTGTGCGAAGTGCGAAGGGGCGGGCTTATTCCACTATGAACCAATGGCAACAATGTATTGCTTTCATTTTTCATTTTCACGCCTATTTTTCATCTACGCGCACGCGCAGCATTGAGCTTATAGCGCGCAGTAGTTTCTTTGGATTTCAAAGCTGAGAAGCTGTTTTCTGGTTTCAATTGTTTTTTATAATTTTTATGATATACAATCAGTATAAAATAATTAAAAATTTACCCGATATGAAATGACCTAGAGACGTAAAGAGGCGATAATATATCTACGCAAAACTGTTCGAAGTTCAACAATGAGCATTGTTATATATACAAAATTGCAGTTTATTATTTTAAGAGTCATAATTCATTTTGTGAATAATAATGTCATTTTGTTCTTATTTATTTGTCTATTCTGAAATATCTTTACGTATACTTCGTGTGATCATATTTAAAATAAAAATACATTTTAACTATTATTTTATTTTTAATATATAACTATATATTATAACTAATTAAACTACAACTAATTAAAAGAAACATGTTCTTCAATATTTTCAATCCTGAGTGCAATTTTAATCAAAATATTACGGTCGTCAATTTTGAATAGAGTTATATTCCCAGATAGACAAATCTGATCAAGCAATTTTTGTTTTTGTGTAATGTACAGGATTGTTGGCAGATTGGGAACAGAAAACGAACAGGTCCTGCTGCATGACCTGCTCGATTTCTGACGCCAATCTGCTTCTCGATGTGCTAATACAGGCTCTGTTTGCAAAATGGCAGCCTAATGCGAAAACAGACGGTTATGGATTTGTAAACAGGTTTTCTGCCAATCTGCAAGCAGATAGTTTATAGATTATTACGTACATATAGTGTATTGCGTAACACAATAGCAAGTTGCGAATAGCTTTTGATAGTGTGATATGTCTTGTAACATGTATATTTTTACAAAATGTATCGCGTAAACGCAAAAATTATCATGCGTAACAATCCAAGCAGGCACATTTTAATTATTATTTTTTTTTACTTTCTTTTACACATAACTAATGAAAGAAAAGATTTGTTCGTCGAATGTAGAACAGTTTCAATCCTCAACGTAAGTTCAATTGAAATACCATTACAGTATCGCTCATAAATGTTTAACAGGCGTATATTATTACGTGCAAAGCGATTGCGTAACGTAATAGAGTTGCGAATAACTTTTGACATTCTAATATCGAAAGTGTGATATCACGTCTTGCAACATGTTTTAATAACGTGTCTAATTTTTTTATTATGCAATAGTACTTTTTTGAATGTCATAAGCGCATCGCGCAAACATTCTATCATTTTTAAGTGTTAGTATTGAATCTCTGAACGATAGACGTGTAAATGTGTCGGTGTTATATCACTTGTTATTACTATTTTACCAATATTTCCTAAAACAAAAAACAAACTTTGCATAATCGGAATTTGAAAAAGTACGATTTAAAGCTAAGTGATTTACGAAGCAGGATTGAGAATAAAAAATTTATTATAAAAATTACGATATGCGAAACTGATAGAAGAAAATCAATTTTCACCGTTGAATAATTTAGCTAACTCGTGTTATCATAAATGCGGTGAGAAAAAAGTATATTAGCATCTTTGTTTGAAAGGAATGACACATGCGTGAAAATCATACGCGGAATTATATCGTATATAACCTGTACAAAGTTAAGTTAATTGACCTATGCGTGAGTGGAACAATGTTATTCATGGTCATTTGACGTCACCGAGATTCAAGTATGATGGAAGGGTTACTAGTCGTTCTTTGAAACGTGCTAAGCTACTTCAATTGGACGGTTTGTTTCGTAGCGAACAAAATTGTATCACAAACTTTGCACGTCGAATGACATTGAGGTATTCATTTTTCTGACACATTTACTACTAAATCAATATTATTTCGGTAATCTTGTTGGATCTATAATACTTCGTTCAAGAAATGCGAACATAACAGATAAAGGATATCGATTACACACGTGTTAAATTCTTCGTAGCAATTCACTATGTTTGATTAAATAACGTTTGTTTCGTACTTACATGCAAACTGATGCAAACACTGGTGTCATTGATACTAGTGCCTATGAACCGTGAAAAAGATGTTACTCGTGCTAATTGTGTAACTCACATTGTGCACGTAACATTAAAGAAAAGGTTACAATAAAGACACCGTGTACTGTGCAACTTGGTGCAACTGCGTGTACTGATTTTAACGTAATATTGCAGGCGGATAAGTGAAAATATATAACTACGTTTAATCGTTCGCGTAAACTTGATAGTTCATTAAATATTACACTTATCGTGTTAGTGCATAAAGAATTAATGCCTCAGTCACCTAAAATAAGAGATCCGTGGCTGAATAAGATTAAAGCATTATAAACTGGCAATTCGAGGTTAAGTTCCCGTTATGGTACGTGTTACATATTTTGTTTTATCTTTATTTAGTAAGCTTGTTCAGACAAAATAGAAATACCGTAAA
This sequence comes from Perdita meconis, assembly GCA_030770465.2. Taxonomy (NCBI): domain Eukaryota; kingdom Metazoa; phylum Arthropoda; class Insecta; order Hymenoptera; family Andrenidae; genus Perdita; species Perdita meconis. Next base: position 4,703,499 of record JASKOS020000006.1, on the reverse strand, counting down.
ATTCTTTATGTTGGCGTTTAAACTGACTTTTCTGTTACCGTCTAAAAGAGAAAAGCGTAAAAAATATACCGAGTTGGACACAATTTCGTACCAAATTATTCTTGTTTTTTCGGGTTTATACTGCATTACATGCGAATATTTTGACTTTACGATTACGAAGCTAGTGTCAAATGAAAACTGGGTCTTTCATCTTTGATCCTAAATGTATTATTTACAGTGACTCTGTTGCTATTATATGCAATGGTAATGCTTATCATATCCTATGTCAAAATAACATCATTTTACTACAATTTAATCACATTGCTACAAATTTATTTACATAATTGATGTTAATGTACAAAGAATCATCTTATTTGCTTTTGATATCGTAAACATAATGCATTCATCTATAATTTCACATTAATAATTCTGACGTACAAATATATATTTTTCCTTCGACACAATTATATTTAGTTTCATAATTCTATGACCATGATATTATTTTTTCAAAAACATGTCTGATAAAATGACACAAAAAGGTTTGATTTAGATAATTCAATATTAAAATCACAAAAATGTGTTGAATATAATAATAAATTTATTACATATTAACATTTTACTACTATCCTAAATTCAGAATTCAGTTAGTGTACTTGTTATATAAAACTTATTTAAATTTATGTAGTGATAACACTTAATCTATATCCTCTTTTTTTTTTTTTTTCATTATCAAAGAAAAGCGGTAATAACCCATACGAATGTTTTTTGAATGAAATAGAAACTGATAAGAACAAACATAGCTTTATGTGTTCATGATTTGCAACTTTTTATAAAAAGATTATAATACTTAATAATAATAAGAATTCAACAAAAATTCGTAAGATAAAGTTGTATAAACGTTAATTTTAACAAGAAAAATGATTAATTACAGTTACTTTATTATAATATTAATAATCAGTACAGTATTATTTATTTATAATCAGTCACAAATGAAACTTCGTCGAATTCGTGATATTTTAGAAAGGCAAGAAGTGTTTTCTTTTTATCCTTAATCTTAATTGAGTGTTTTTTTAAATGTTGAAAATTTTAATTTATGTACATTTTAACTTACTGCGATAATAAATGACCTTAAAAGGTTTTAAAAAAGTATGCATATATTCATTCAGTGTCCACAATAGATTTGTGATCGTGTGTGTATACAATAAGATAACTGATTTTCAAGAAATAAAAACATTTCCAATAATTTCTCATCGACGAATGCATGTACGTGCAAAAATTTATACCTTACACTATTGCGACTTCGACGTTATAAAACTCGAAAAAAACTATATAATCGTTATCGTTTACTGCGATACCTATTTTTCCTTTTTCCTTCGCGCGTGCTTTCGATCAATAATTTTACATACATGTCCATACTAACTTATCCTTACCACTACCACCGTTATTACCACCACCTGTTGAGGAATGTACACTTTACATTTACCTGTATGATCCCGATCTCGATTGAGCAGAATTTTAACCGTACCCGTTGTACCTCTCTCACAAACTTTTTTTTCAGGTAGAAAATCGAGAAGAAACAGCCACGTGATCACACTTTTTCGACTTTTGATTTTTCTTTCACGGCAGTTCGCACTCGCGCAAATCGACGCAGTCACAACGGTTTTGCGTCACAACAGTAGATCGACACGCGCAACAGCGAAACCGGGTCAGTCTCGTCGACATTGATCCAACACAAACGATCTCGTCCGTAGATCTCGCTCTTCTCGACTTTGTCTCTTGGATCTGACAGCGGAGCGTGCTTTTTCCGGTTACACGGATGCACAAGGTGATCCAAGTTCAAGGAGGACAGAAGCGGTACGAGGAACAGAGAAAGATTGCTGGATAGTCCATTTATAATGCGTACCGGAAGGTTGTTCCATGCGCGGTTTATTTGAATGATTTTACGTTAATAAAGACCATAAATCATCGTTCTTAAATAAAAAAATCAATAAAAAATTCAATTAGTTCTCTCATTTTTATTTCATCTCGAAGTACATTATGTAATATTAACAATGACTTTACTTTATGATACACAATACGTACATTTTAATTAATATTATATTTTCGGAAATTTTCAAAAATCTCTTTCATATCAGTCACTGAATTATCAACCATTTATATTGAACACTCAAGACATTTGCTTTTTTTTCTTTTGTGTTTGATGCTTTCTGCTTTGCAATTTAACGCTGAAAAAAATAAACGTTAACAAGACTTCATAATAATCATAGTTTACAATAATTTTACTTACTTATTAAGTCTGAACCAATGTTAATCGATTCGGATTTTATAGTTTGTAATTCATCCACAACCATCGCATGAAATGACAGTACAGCGACTCTGGTGAATAGTTCCGATATTCCATTTCCGGTTCTGGAGGAAACGGCCCAAAATTCCGCTTTCAGTTTTTGTGCCATTTCAGCGGCTCTTCGTTCCATTATTTCATATATTTGATTAGACTAAAAATTATATTTACATCTTCAATGTGTATTTAAATTATAAAATAGTATGTTTAATTAAAGAATAAAATTAACTCTTAGAATTATTTCTGAGATTGCTTTTTTTTTATTTCATTTAAATATTAAAAATTTCTGAATAAATTATTACAAATCATTTTTTTTTCTTAATTAAACTCATGCAAGTTACCAGTAGATCTCGTTTTGTTCCTACTAGAAACACGTGATACGAGCCTGTGTTGCTTCTAGCAGCTTCGTTCAACCATTGTTGACAATGTCCCAAGGATATCAAATTACTCAAATCGAAAACGACCATGATTACTAAAATATATTTGTATAATTACTGAGTGACATGTTTATATTTACAATTGATAATTAAAAATTTATTTATGCATGTAAATATAACAGTTAACAATTTGTTTATACCGTTTGCTCCTCTGTAATAAGATGCAGCTATAGACTTAAATCTCTCTTGACCAGCTGTATCCCATCTAAAATACGAAAGAAAATTAATTTTTCTTCTCGAATTCGTAATATGTAATTAGACTGTGGATTTTTGTGCAAAACAAAATTTTTACAAGCACAAATAGAGAATAACAGTACGTTTAATTTTTTAATTGACATTCTGACTTGAATTATAGTTCTGGTATTTTGTCTATTTTTATATGTGTTAACAGTCTTGTAAATTTTTTGCGTACTTAGTATTGCCATAAATAATTAATTGAAAATTTACATTTGCAAATGAAAAGGTACCCCAAGAATATCGAACCGTTCGACTTCGAAATCAACTCCGATCGTAGCTTTATAGTTATTGTCAAACACCTTATGGCAAAATCTATAAAGTGAACAAAATTCAATGTAAAAATATTTTTTTTTTGTTATAGTATATGCATGATGAATATACTTACCGATTTATTAAGCACGATTTCCCGACGGAAACATCTCCGATTACTATCGCTTTAGAAATTCTCAAAGTTAAACTTTTCTCCATACACGACCGTTTAACAATTGTGCTGAAGTTTCTTTCATGATATAAAGTAATGTCTGATGAATATGGTGGTGGCCACTTATCGATCTAAATAAAATTGTACACACTTACGACGAATTCGCGAAGTCTCGGGTTTTAATTAAAAAAGTATGTTTTATTTAATTTAAAGATATGATAATTTAGCAATCATACCTGTCTCTCCTTACGTGCCATTTCTATCATTTTATAAACAGCAGAACGCGTTTCTAGCATTATTCTGTATGCGATATATTTTCGTTTAACATAAAAATTGTAATATAATCTTTTTGTAATTACTGTTCACTTTTTCTACAAGTTACATATTATTTTTATTTACGTAATCGTTGCACTTGTCTTCTTAGACATGCTAAAAGATTTAGGAAAATATTGATGCGTGAGGTGCGTACTTGTTACCCTTTAATTTCGAACTGTTTCGAACTAAACAGTGGTTGCTGCGGCAGGTGCAAGTTTCGTGTGTTTTACGAACCAGGTGGGTGTATCATTACCTCCGCAAAACATTTCAAACTATCGTCTGATTTTTTGTGATACCAAAATTATTAAGTAATTTCGAAGATTTTTTAAATATATCTTAAATGTCTTTAAATATATCAGAGAAAAGAATTAAATACACACATGTAATATTTGAATTTGTATATGAATGAAACTACGGAGTTCAATGTAAAATTGAGAATATGAATGATTGTATTTAGTGATGAAAATAATAAATGTTTTAATATAATTAATAAACCATAATGTATTGCGGGAAAAATACAAATGTTTAGAATAGATTAATTTATCAACAACTAACGTAGTCGATTAGTCCCACATGTCTACTTCCGGCGAGAGCTGTCGTTCTTTTTAGCAAAATGGCTCCAAAACCGAAACCCACGGAGAAGACGGGTACGTTTGTAAATTAATAATAGAGCTCAAATTTTCTTTGGAAGATAATGAAATTACTTCAGGATCTTGTATCAAATGATGAATAAGATACATGTACGAAATGTGCTTCAAACTGCTTGCTTAATAAATGTGTTGCATGTCAGCATAAACCATGTGGTCGATTGGTTGTTTTACGTCTGTGTTTATAAAAAGTAGTAATATACGGGTAACTATTACGTTTATTCATGTCTCTAAAATACGCCTTACGTAAATTTAAGTCACGGCTGTAGAATACAATTTGTAACAAAATCGTGCAAAGTGAATTATGTAGACAATTATTATAACCTAAAAGCTACAAATGGACTCCAAGTTTGCGGTTGTCGTAAACACCTATTTTGAATAAGATTCTCAGTATCGGATTGTAGTACAATTGTTAACCATTCATTGTTTCTTGTTTCATCAGCTAGCAAGCCATCTGAAAAGAAAACAGAAAAGAAGACCGAGAAGAAGCCGTCTGTAAGCTCTTCGACATCGAAGGTAACTAAGCCAGCTGCGAAACCAGCGGCAGCGAAGAAAGCAGCAGCTGCGAAAGCTGCAAGCGTTGTGAAGGGTTCGTCGAAAACTTCAACGAAGTCTGCGCCTAAAGTTGCTGCCAAGCCTGTGGTTAGTAAACCTAAGAAAAATGCCCAAGCTGCGAAGAAGACGCCCAAAGGCGGAAAGCCAGCGACAGCAGTCACGAAAGCGCTTAAGGCTCAGAAAAAAGTAAGCATAATGATCCTGCTATTAGGTGATTTACATTTTATAAGGAATATAAGTTGACATGATGCAATACATTAGGGAATCTCGTTGAATATTCATGATAACACTTTCATTATTATTCTGATTTATGAAATGAAGATCAGTAATTCTGTGTAATTAATTATGCATCCAAACTAATATATTTACGTTTTGTAGATCTTGAAAGGTTCTAATGGATCCAGAGTAAGGAAAATCAGAACATCGGTGCATTTCCATCGACCGAAAACATTTAAGCCACCTAGAAATCCAAAATACCCAAGGAAATCTGTACCAAAAAGGAATCGGTGAGTGTTACAGTATTCTACATGTAAATCACTTGTTTTTTTAAATTCGGAGTGGTAATTTGATTTTTTTTAGATGATAAACTGTAAACTTATTTTCTTTTTCAGCATGGATGCATTCAATATCATCAAATTTCCTTTGACCACCGAAGCGGCTATGAAAAAGATCGAAGATAACAATACGTTAGTTTTTATTGTACACACGCGAGCTAACAAATACCACATCAAATCTTCTATCAAAAAGTTGTACGATGTTGACGTTGCAAAAGTTAACACCTTGATCAGGCCTGATGGTAAAAAGAAAGCGTATGTGCGTTTGACACGTGATTACGATGCACTTGACGTTGCGAATAAGATCGGTATAATATAAATGTATATCTACATGATTTGTACGAGAGGAAAACATCTGTACTAATAAATGTTGGTACAAAGAATATCATTCATATTTTATTCATTTTAATTGCGTATTTTTTAGTTCCTTACATTTGAATACTCAGAATTCTTACAATTCTAAAAGTTTCGGAGGAAAATGTTTTACCAAAAAATTATACAAATTTTTACAAAAAAGGAGCCAATTCGTATATTTATATTTACAAAATATCTGCTTATAATATACAATGATAAACACAATACTTTGATTTTAGAGTCCGTAAAACATACAGTTTCGAACCATTAAATATTAATGTAATTATAGTACATTTTGAGAATATTGATCAAATTACAATTACAACCCTAATCTGCCGGGTGTTTTGCGATACGGAGCAGGCGTTCCCGGCTCTCGAATTCCCGGAGTCAATATCTCCTTTCTATAAACAAAAAACAAATAAGATGAAATTAAAGAAATTCAGAAAATGAAAAGTTTTAAATAACTTACTTCCTGATAGAAGCTTGTTCTCGTTCCAATTGCTCCTGCGCTCGCGCTTTCATTTCTTCTTCCGCCTCTTTCATCTGCCCTTCCATTTCGTGCAAATGCTGCATCGCTTGTCTCCTCTTCGCGCGTCCGCTTCTGCCAGTTTCCTTCACGCTGAAGAACATCGGTCCCAACTCTGCGAGCCAGTGTCCGTCGACAGCCGTGACGCACTGCATGTATTCCTTGGCGGTCATCACGAGCTCGTGGTACACCACGTAGTCCGGCGTGAATCCCATTCCGAACAAAGCCGAGGTTGGATGGAGGTGACACGGCATTCCGGTACGGCAGTTTACGTACTCGCCGATGCCCTTTAGCCGAGCGGCTTGATGGAAATACGCGGAACAGATGCATTTGCGAACAATGTCCCAGTCGGTGCCGCAGCTCACAACTTCCATCTTTTGTTGTTTCAGAATTTCCTCGAGCTGTTGCCGAACTTCTCTCACTTTACGCATCGCTTTCGCGTGTATGAAATGATCGTTACACCAGGAACTGGAGTAGCCGTTCGCTTTCCACTGATTGTACACGTTTAAGTACGTTAAGTGATCGGATTCCGGTACTTGAAACTTCTCCCTCGCCGAGTCTGAGTCCTCTTCGCGGCCTTTCGGCCGATAAAATATCGAAGGCACCGATAACATCGAAACTGAAAAACAATTTGCATTATTTACGAATGCGAGTATATTTTCTAAACAAGTTTTTCACCATCTGTACACGTACCTATAATGAGTATGTCAGCGGTACAGCCGAGTTGAGAAGCGACTATCAACATTTGACATTGAGGAGGATCCAAAGGGAACTCGGCCATTTGCCGACCCAAAGGCGTCAGGCGTCCTGTGTGATCCAACGCGCCCAGAATCCACAGTTGATACAGAGAATTCAGTATATTGTCTTGAGGCGGAGGATCCATAAAATGGAAAGCTAATAAATCTTGAACACCCAAAGACTTCAACAGCAACACGGTATTTGCTAAATTGGTTCGCTGTATTTCTGGCACTCCCGTTAACAACAATTCGTCCAAGTATTGCCTTCGCGTGTACAATCTATAACAAGTCCCAGGACCGGTACGTCCTGCTCTTCCCGCTCTTTGATCAGCGTTAGCCCTAGATACAGGATAAACCTGTAACGCGTCCATACCGATTCGCGGATTGTAAACCTTCAATTTACAATAACCGGAGTCCACGACGAACACGATGCCGTCCACAGTCAACGAAGTCTCCGCTATGTTCGTTGCCACGACACATTTTCGGAAACCTCCTTCGGAACGTTGAAATATTTTCGCTTGCAGATCCGAAGGCAGTTGCGAGTAAATCGGCAAAATGGAAAGCGGCGGGGCTGATTCTATTTCCGCTAAACGTTCTTTCAAAGCTTCACACGTGACCTCGATATCCTCTTGACCAGGCATAAACACTAACACGTCGCCAGAACGAGGCTGCAAATGAATCTGCAACACCTGCTTCACTGCAGCGTCTACGTAATCGTCTACAGGATTTTTCGCGTGCGATATTTCGACTGGGAATGTGCGGCCAGGAATTTGGAACGTTGCAGCATTCCCGAAGAATGCTGAAAATTTACTGGAATCCATCGTGGCAGATGTTACGATCAACTTTAGATCGTGTCGTCGAGCTACGACCTAAAAGATTTGTTACAGTTAGAATTTTAAGAAAGAAGATGCTAAGAATTATGCGTTTACCTCTCTAAGTAAACCGAATAAAACATCGGTTGATAAGGATCTTTCGTGAGCTTCGTCCATGATGATAACGCTATATCGATCTAAATCTCCTTCTCTTAAACTTTCTCTTAATAAAATACCGTCAGTCATGTATTTAATAACAGTCTGTGAAAAGAAATGAAGATATTTCAAGTTCTTTCTTTTGATCTTCTTCAGATGCAAACCGTTTTTTCTTCAGAGCGTACAGTTTTTGAAAAAATCAATTTTGAAAAAAATGACAAATTTTCAACTTTGGAATTTTTTTGTGCTTTTACCGTAATAGTTATTTAGTTGCTCTTGGCACGAAATGATTCTGTGGACTCTCCCGAATAAAATGATATAAATAGTTATTAGATTCTAAGCATCGAAATAGGTTTAAATAACAATTAAAGTGAAAAGGACACCCAAAACGCGCCCCGACAAAATCAGACCCGTGTTGAACAGTGTTATTAAAATAAAACTATTGTAATACGTACATCTTTCGAAGTGCAATCTTCGAAACGAATAGCATAACCAACTTTATCCCCTAAAGTAGTGGCCATTTCATCGGAAACTCTTTTGGCCACAGACATAGCTGCTACTCTTCGAGGTTGCGTGCAGCCAATTATTCCGTAACGACTATAACCATCTTCGTGAAGGTACTGCGTTAACTGTGTAGTTTTTCCGCTACCCGTTTCTCCAACTATGACTACTACACTATTTTCTCTAATAACATTCAACAGTTCCTGACGAACAGCAAATACGGGAAGACTTCTCCTTTGATGTTGAATCGATCTGTATTTAGCTTCGCCGGTAACTTCGTTCGCTCCTATATGACGAGCGTACTTCTGCCCAGCTTTGAAGTCTGTTTCTTGCCCTGGTTCTTCTTTATCCTCTTTCTTTCGATCGCGGACACCCATAATGTTACCAATGTGCGTTCCAGCCAGCTCCCAATGTTTCTTCTGCGCTCTACGCCGTTCTTTCTGTTCGCGATATGCTCGCACTAAAGCTGAGCCTTTTCTCGCTACTAGCGCCATGTCTGAAGTAGGATCTCGCACAGGTACAACAGGTTCTGGTTGCTTAGTGAACACAATTCGACCTGATTAAAGAAAGATCTTTATAATATAATCTCTGACAATCTAAATATCAAGGTAATTGATTAAACATGAATAACGAAATAAATTCAGAACTTTAGGGGAATATTCTTACCATCCAAGAAAGGTGGAACGACATTGTGAACCAAAAGATGCACTCTGGTCTCTCCCTCGTCATCAGGATCGTCGTCATGGTCTAAAGAACTGACAACACCAGACGTTAACATTCTGTTGCGCTCCCACAGTTCATTATCCTTGTTTATCTGGCGTTGTTGTGCTGACAGACGTTTCTGTCTCTTAGCTTCAAGCTCCATTTCCTTTTTACGCGTGTATTCTTCAGATACATCAGCGAAAGCATGATTCTCTCCATCGTCTAAGGCGTACCACTCTCTGTCCAATCTGGAATAAAACAGAAACACCTTAGACTAAAGTTTATTCAAACATTGAAGTAGTAAATACCTCTGTTGCTCCTCTTCCCATAATTCTTTCTCTTCTCCATCGACCATGGGTGTAGCGCCGCTAGCTTTTCGATCTTTGTTCCAAGAATTGTATTTATACGAAGGTGTAAATTCACTCCTGATACTATCTCGACTGTCTCTGTTGCTATAAAGATTGGGGGTTGGATGGTCCCAGCTGGATTTTCTTGGCTCTTCGTCTTCGTCATCGTCCCAATTACTTTTGGATGTTGGATCCTACAATAAATAATTACGAAGAAAGATTATCTTTAGTTTTTCTTGCACTAAATCTTTATCAATTTTGAAATCTTTATATTTATAGTGCACCGAAATCTGCTACTTTTTGCGGTGAAGAATGAGAACTTTTCGCAATAACGAAGACAAACGTGGCTGCTTTTCGTAAAGCACATCGATATTCACCTTTGTTTTGAATATTGGGGTTTGTGGTTCATCTTTGAATCTTGGCGTATGTCTGGCGCTATCTCTGCTTCTATTTCTTTCCCTATCCCTATCCCTGTCTCTGTCTCTATTTTTATCTCTCCTCGAATCTCTCTCACGATCCGAATCCTTGTAACCGCGTTTATTGTGTTTGTCCTGCGCGCTTAATCTTTGATATTTCAATCGTGATTCCAATCTTTCCTGAGCTTCAGAATTCACACCGCCAGTGTGAGTTGGAGTTTCTTCAGCATAAGATCGGTATTTCCTTTCCCTGATGTCCGATTTCGATGAACTTGGCGATTGGGAGTTCGACGAACTAAACTCCTGAGAGTTTTCTTGTCTTTTTCGCTTTGCGAGTTTATCGAGACCCAAAACGGATACCTGAGGCTTCTTGAACGTGTGATCAGATGGTTTTTTGCGTATAATTAAACCTGCTGTTTGATGTTGGTCAGTTCCTTCTAACCTATACAAACTTGAATCGTTTGACGAATCCATTTTTGCTGACGAATATCATTCATGGCACCAGGTGACACATTCGAATCATTCACTTTTCACACGTAGAAAAGCACATTATTTTGTTTAATAATAAGCCATGCACAAATGGCACAAGTAGCTATACACGAATTGTTTTGCTCAGAGGAGTAAATAGCTTTGACAATAATATTCAAAATTCCCTAGGTATTTGTAAATCTTTTATAATATTTATATACTAAAATATAATTTTTATTGTATTCTGTATTAAATAAATTAGTAATTTTGTATCCTGTAAGTTAATTTAATTAAACTATATACGTATGTATTCATAATATTCTAACCACATAATTCAGAACTAGGAATAACTAATTTTTTTATAAAATCCTTCCTTGTATGTTCTCATATATAGTTTACGTATATGTATAATGAAAAGGGGTGTTTTGTTATGATAATCTATCAATAAAGAATACAAAAATGAACGAAACCTGCGTAAATAGTCGAAGACTGTGATACGAATTCCGATACTATAGTGTTATTGTTATTCTCTTTGTTGGTAAAAACATCGTTTGACAGTTCGTTCTGGTTCACTCGACAGTGCTCGACAGTTGTCGACAGTTTCAAAGGGAAACACTACGGTAGCGATGATAGAATCGTCGGCATGGAATTCGAAAAAGGACGAGACAATATACAAAGCGGCAGGTTCGATACATTTGCGAAAATATGGACAGTTTTTCGAGCAGTTGGCCGAAAAAAGTTGGAAGAAGGATTCGATATTGGAGTATTTTGTGGAAGGTCCTCTCAGGCTTGTATATAAACCCGTCGAAGATGTCAGTCTCATATCTTTGATAGAAATGGAAAACAAATTTTTATCGAAACTTCTTGCCGCCGTCGCCGGCACGTGCAGGGAGATTCGACTTCTCGAAATGGAAGCCAAGGATTTTTACAAGAAATTATTTACGCACGGTGAAAGAAGTATAGAAAACAATCAGAGCAATATCACGTCTCTTCTTTCCGACTTGCAGGACCTTTTCGTTTTCGTAAACAGGGTATGGACCGTTGCGTATTTAACAACAGAACAATTATCTAGTTTAGCGGGCGATTCTAACAAAGTCTATTTGCCTGTTTTGATAGAACATTTCATTGATTTGTTCATAATTGTTCTGACGTTGGACGAAATCATCGAGTCTCAGCCTTCGCTGTTGGAGCAGTGGAAAAAATATAGGATACATGTGCGTTCTATAATGCACGATCCGTCGCAATTCGGCATATCGGAAACGAAGCTTCATACGTTTGATAAATTGTTGAAGGATTTGCAAGAACAGTTGCTAAGAAAAGTAATATTTTCCAAAACGATTGAACGCGTGATGGACGTAACCAAAGGTTCTGTAATGAACGAACAGATCACTAATTACCTAAAAAATTTAATAGCGAACGACGCAGAAATTAAGCTAAGTATTCCTACAGCGTTGAATAAAAATTGGATTAGAGCAAACGTTGGCGTTGTTGTTGTGATGAAATTGTTTGGTACCTGTGATAAAAGATTAATTAAGAAAGTAATCGAAAATAACAAGAAGTTCTATGCTGTAACTTTAGTCGGTAATATTCTATGGATACCTAGTAATTTTTTGAGCGATTACCTGCAGAAGGAGGCTGGCAACGCTATTCATCCGCAAGTGGGAGAGAAAATATTGTTGTTGAGGATGCATAGGTTGCCCCGAACTGTACATAACTTAAGTCTTAGAGCTGTGATGTGGTGGATGGAGACAAGAAGTATTCTGATGAAGACGAGCCTTCAGGTTTCGGATATTGGACAGAAACAATCTCTGTTGATAGATTTGGTCACTCTGTTATCGCAAATTAAGGAAACAACATCGTTTATAATGAATATGCATGCGACGCTTATTAAACCAATGAATCGTAACACTGTCCAATTAATCTGTAGGCTGATAGAAGTGCAGAAATCTCTGCAAACTACGTTTTATATTCTGGGACCAATTATAGTGCAATCGCAGAGTCAAGTGCTGCAATATCTTAGTTATTACATTCTAGTTATGTTGGAGAATGCAAGGAAGAACTTGATCCAAAAAGACAGAGGCTACAGCAAGGAGAGATTAGACACATTGTCGCTAGTAAGTTTAGGTATAAGGCTATTAAATGGACCCGCGAGCGCGGACAGAAGATTAATAGTGAGATGCGCTTTAGCCTGTGCCAGTCAGTTAATGGATACATTCAAGGAAGATGAAATAATACAATTAAAATACTTCTTAGATCATTTTGACATTGTCGCCGACTTGTACAATATTATCACTGAAATATGCGATTATTCCATATTGCTGCATCATCAAAACATTATTCCTGCTTATTTCTCTTTTGTGGCGGACAGTAATTTAAACATCAATCACATTGTTCATATTTTTGGGGCGTTTAACAGCACCATTAGCGAGCAGGAAGGATTAGACATGAAAGAAAGAAGGATTGTACAATTGAAGGAGATGTTGACTAAGAATATATTGGAGCCCGTTTGTCACAAGATAGAAACTAACTTGAGACTTCACGTTCACGCGCATTTAAAGCTGGATAATACTAATCCTTTTAACATTAGGGTAAAAGACGGCGGAAAAATAGTACAGTCTTTGCCGTTTCCTTTAGCGAGTAGCATGATATACGCCAAGAGATTTATCGAGCATTACCTCGACGATATGTTTTATAATCTTACTACGGTAGCGTTGCACGACTGGAAAACGTATCGAATGATGCACGCTCTCGCTCATTATAAACTGAATTTAGACACCGTGCAGAATCATTTGCCGACGCAAACGTTGGAGCAAGGTCTGGACGCCTTGGAGATTATGAGAAATATTCACGTGTTCGTTTCGAAATATTTATACAACTTAAACACGCAGACTTTCATTGAACATACCAGCAACAACAAACATTTGAATACTATCGGAATTCGACACATAGCGAATTCCATTAGGACTCATGGAACCGGGATTATGAGCACAACAGTTAACTTTGTGTATCAGTTCCTTCGCATAAAGTTACACACGTTCTCGCAATTTCTTTTCGACGAGCATATAAAATCGCGACTGATGCGGGATATAAGGTTCATCAAAGTTCAAAGGGAGAATGGAGCAACGCCTTACACGTACGAAAGGGCAGAGAAGTTTCAAAAGGCAATCAGAAAGCTGGGCATGACGCCCGACGGTTTGAGCTACTTGGATCAATTTCGACAACTGATAACGCAAATCGGAAACGCGTTAGGATACGTACGATTGATCAGATCCGGCGGATTGCACGCGAGCTCGAACGCGATATCGTTTCTCCCGCACATCAACTCGTCTGTTCCGTTCGAAGCGATGTGCAAAAATTTAAATTACGGCGTGACGACTCAAGCTGCAGCAAGATGTTTAGAAGACGGTATCACAAGTTTGGTGCGAAATTTTACGGAGGGTATACAGTATTTCAAGCTTCTTGTTGATGTGTTTGCATCTGCCTTTCGAGATACCAAGTCTCATCATTTGCAACAGTTTTATGCTATCGTACCTCCGTTGACGTTGAGCTTTGTGGACAATTCTATATCGAACAAGGAGAAAATGTTTAAAAAGAATCAAACGGGTGCAGCTTTTACCGACGATGGATTTGCAATGGGAATCGCATACATAAATGCTCTTCTAGATCAATCTTCGGAACTGGATGGTTTGCATTGGTTTAAAACTGTCGAGCAGCATATAAGTGCCGAGAAGCAAGCGGCCGAAAGTAAAAACGATCATGGAGATGAAAAGTTACAACAGACAAGGGCATTGACGTTGAAACGCTTGGGAGAAAGAAGTGCCGAGTTTCAGTTACTTTACTTTAGTTTATCTGGGGCTAGAGTATTTTTCAAACAGCCGGATACGTAATGATTAAAAGCGGAGAACATTGCGAGTTAAATGAAATGCATAATTAAATTGTGTTGTAATATTGTATAATGTATCATACTGTTATATGCTTTATAAAAATAGCTTTAAAACATTTCATATGCTATAAATTTTATTTTATTTTCATACTCCTTTTATAACTTCCATTGTACATTACAATAATGAGAAAATAAAATTATAGGTAATGCATTGAACAAAGTTTGACTTGTCAAAGTATCACTAAAAATTGTATACTTTATTTTTATATCAATAATATTCGTGCTTCAGATCTTTAATTTATCCACGTGTGTATGGCACGTACGATTATATTTGTAAATATTTTAATTATGCTCGCTTATATAAATATCTCCTAAATCAACAATATAATTGTAATGCTTCGTATTTATCGCGAAGTAAGTTAATGGCTAGATAAACGGACTAGAATTAATTACATTTATGATTGTAATTCTAAAGTTACACCTTAGAAAATGTACATACGAAATCATTTGCCACACACTGTGGTATAAAAGGAAGTCTTTTATATTGGAAAAATTTTAAAGTATTTTCTATATTTTATACATTATAAGATAAACGTTCGTACTAATAAATCAGATTCGAAATGAAAAAATTTCGTAAGTATATGTTTGCTTTTAAAACCTATGAACGAAAATTTTCTTGCTCTTATTATTGAATATCCATAAATGTTGTTTATCTTATATTTTAACATTTACTAACGACTACAAAGATCACGTCTTAAACAAGTATAAATCGCTTAAAGCTTTTACAACAAATACGTAGTTATAAAATTTGTAAAACAATATCAACAATATAACAATAAATTTTGTAAATGATATACATTAAGCATAAAGATTTAAAGGAAGTACTTTAATATATAAAAAAAAGATATCAAAAACAATTTCGTTCTAAGGCTTCACAGATCCTTGTCTTCATAACATGATTATAGTAATTATTGTACTCTTACTACGTTAAATTATTAAAGTACGAATTATTCGTAGTCTTATATTGTTTTAAATAACATCTAAAGATATCGTTCTTGCATTCTGCGTTTTGATCTTTCTGAGTTTTTAAATTACGATATATCCAAGCAGTTTAGTATTAATGCATTAATTGTTACGTACACTAAAAGTCTGAATCATTAATCAATTTCTAGTTTATACAATTTTTTTATAGACAAGATGATTTCAATCTATATCTGTTCTGCAGTTTCTCAATCAGTTACACTGATATAGATATGCTTCCTTTTTGCTTTTGGACATTATTTTAGCTATCAATTGCTGAACTTACATAGCCGATTTCGACTGGCATAAGAGGTGACGAAAATTTTAAGACTGAGATCTAGACGATTCCTCGGGATCCAGTAAATCGTCGCAGGAAGCTGTCGGTGGTAATAATTGTCTTCCTCCGCGTTTCTTACTGCGTGTGAATACTTTTGTAAGTTGTGCAAACTTGCGTCGAGACACTACAAATTAATAGATCATTAAAGAGCCACGTAGCGATATACATTGGATAATAAAAATTTCCATACCCTTGCCCATATTTTTTAACTTTTCTTTGAAGAGATCTTCGTCGTCGTGACCAGGCTGGTCACTACATTTTTCGAGGCTCGTTCCTTGTACTTTTGTATCTATAAATTTATGTCGATTTAATTTTCAAATTCTTTAAATTCATCAAATTCCGAGTATAATACAACATACCACTTTCTAAGGTTGACAAAAAGTCCGCGTTCCAACGCAACTCAGCCATGAACTCTTCGTTCTGAAGAAACATAGCAATTCTTTCGTCTTCCAGCATAGAATTCTCTTGCGAATAAGGGTCGAGACTTTCGTCGGAAGTTTGTGGAAGTCTGAGGAATGTATCTGGTAGTGGACCTAATAGCGCCGGTTGCCATTTACGTAAACTTTTCAGCGAAACAGTCGAATCAACGTTCAACGATTTCGAGGTACCTGGCGATTTCTCGTTTTGTTCGAGTTCACTTCTAATCTTCTCGTTTTCATTGTCGGTGCTCATAGTAAGTAACTGGTCGATCGTTGTGTCTACGGCTCCTTGATTAGATCTCAGTACAGCCTGAAAAATGAAAGCATAGCGTCAGACACTCGGACAATTTATCACTAAAGATTTCCAACAAGATTTTACCTCGATTACATCATCGTCCATTTGCGGAAACATGTTCTTAAAATCTGCCATCGCCTGGTAGAATTCTAACGTGGTTTGCTGCTGTTGCTGCTCCATTGCAGAGGCCATCCCGTGACGTTTTTCTTTTGTTTATAAAATTATTAATCTAAAGGGAACAGTTCATTTTAAGCAGAATGTTTAAAACGATTGATCGTGTATTTTACAGTACAACATCGATTATTCTTACCTCAACACATCGGTAAATTTAAAGCGTTTTAAAAATATAAATTAATAGATCGTTGTCCATGCAAACTGACATTAATAATATTATATCATTGTTACGTTATACGTTCGAAACGATGAAATCACATTTTACGCTGCGCTTTTAGTTCGTTATGAAATTAATATATTTTAGAGTTAATTAATGCTATTATGATCTACTATGTTATAGGCATTCGTACGCATAATTAACAGTTAACAGTAACATGTAACGACATGTAATGTCAGTATTTCGAGTATTTCATCACACGCGTATCGCACGTTCACACACATACGCACGCACACACATAGCCGCATGCACACACTATAATGCTGCCGCCGCCGACTCCGTTGAGTCCTTTTCTCAATTATTCGATGGAAAGTAGTCTTGGCATTGCATTTTTCCGATTCGAAACATCAAACGATGACATAACGTCGCCTAGTGATTTATGTGCTCTTTTTTTAATTGGTACATTTTGAGCGATGCATTTTTCATTTCTTTATTCGTTCTGAGCGTACGTTATATTAGTTATTATTTCTAAAAATTAAACGAATTTGATGAAATTGTTAGATATAGGCACAATTTTTCTGTAATGTTTCAAACGTTATTTTCTAAGATGTAAAAAGTAGCATTGAAAAGACTGAAGAGCATTATTACGTCGCCATTATTGCGTGTTGCGCATGACGCAGTTTTAAAACAGTCAAATACACGGTATAATCCACCGTGGTCAAATATAAAATTGCAAAATGGAGAAACGTACAATTATGTTGATACAATAAAGGGGAGCGATTTTAGAATTATATGAAAACACTGAATTGCCTTTTTAAGAAATTGCAATGTTGTAAATTTGTTTCTTTTTATTGGCGCGTTTAGAAGCGCCCTCAGTAAGTACATTTTTGTAACATTCAAAACAGTTCGTCGATTTACATGCATCACAATGATTTCCAATTCGAATAAAATGTATAAGGGATGAAAAAATTTGCATCTGCTTGACGGGATTTATTCATCAATTTGAAAGCCATAAAAAACAAAATACAGTTTACAATTTATGTTACACATTAATCTGGACACTCTTTCCTTTTCCTTTTATTCTCGTAATTTCTTATTTTATCTTCTAAACTTTCTGCAAAAAATTAATAAAGATATTTTATCTCAGTTTATGACTAATTCGGAAGAAAATGATCTTTTATAGATTTTATACTAACCGCACGTTACTCGTTTCATCAATGGTTGGTATACTTTAGGTTGCACACCAAGAAGCAAACAATCACTTTGGAAAGATAAGTTTTCATGATTGGTTGAAGCTTCCAAATCCGACAACATATTTTCGATCATAACGGATCTGCAAAAGTTAAAATATTAATAATAAAACAACGAAATTTTTGCTATGGTATCACGATGTAGTATTACTCTAAAAAACTTTACTTTATTGTATTGAGAGCCCAATCTTTCTGCAGAATTTTTATCGTGTTTAATAGTTCCTCCTTGTCAATATACCATTCATTAGTTTCATATTCACAGTGCCAAAGATTCAGTGGCACTTCGTGAGCTAAATTGTATTGCGGCTTTCGAGGACATTTCTCAATATCTAAAAGCTTCAGAATGATATCTGGCTTCTCCTTTCCTTGTCCGACAAGTAACAAAACTCCCATTATGCAGCGGATTTGATGCCATAAAAATGCTTGGCTTGTTATCGTTAATTCACACATGTCGTACCCTTCAAATGATATGTGTTAAACGTAATAGCATCTGTATATTAATTAATTCGTTCAAATTAATTCAGTGTGTAACAGTTATTTGTTTGAAAAGCTATGCTTTCCAACTGTGCAAATTTACCAACCTGACAAGTTTTCAGACTTTTGTCTCGATACAGATACTTCGGCGTCAATAATTTTTCTTTTATAGTTAGTAACACCATTACCAACATCCATTTTACATATATTTCGAAAATCATGATCTCCTATAATATGTTTAACTGCCTCGTCCATAGCACGTATATTCAAATCTCCCCTTGGAAAGAAGTATTTGTATTTTCTAAATTTGCAGTCGAATCTTGCTGAAAAATCGCTTGGTACCGGACACCATGCAACGCATCGAATATTAGAAGGAAGCAATCTGTTTAATATCTTGCAATATGGAAGTTCATCCTCCAATTTGTGTTGATCATCTTGTTTCAAGACGCTTCTTACGTCCAGCGAAATTACTTGAGAGAATGAACTGACGCCTTTGTCTGTTCTGCCGCAACGATGATAGTTTGAAGTCTCGCGCGACTCTACGCAACAACTTTTTATCAACGCTGCAAACAAATGCTGCTCTATAGTATCGTTAACACTTTCTTGTACAACAAAGCCATTATAATCCCACCCAAGATAATAGAATTTTAAAAGAATATGCCTTTTGTTATACCTAAAATTAAATCGGTGGCTTATTAGTATTTACATAAGTTTTGTTTTAATTAAATTATAATGTTTATGTCTGTAAATTTGTAAATTTACGCACCTTTGAAAGTCAAATGGTTTTTGAGCTTTGCAAGCACGATTTTTAATTGATTTCTCGTGTATTCTGTTAACTACTGCTCTTAACTGTTTGTTGCTCTCTTGTAAATACATTATTCTGCTTATTAATTCCTAAGGGAAGCATGTGGTTTATTTAGGATATAAGTTACGGATTATTTAATATTTGATAATTTTAGTTTGAGAAATATAATAATTAAATCCTTACCGATTTATCCAGCAATTCAAGTTCTTCCTTTCGCAAGGTTAATTTTTGTCTTTTCTTTTCTTCACTACTGTTTGACATAATTTATGGTATATGCAAATTTTTATTTTTTTAATAAAAAATTCTGTTACACGTGTCGAGGAGATATTCAATAAACTAAATATAACCGGCGATTTCATTAACAATAAATAAATGAGGTTTGATGAGGTTATCGAATACACACCTTATATTGTTACCATTTTCGTGTCGGATCCGACGTTATCGGCTGATAGCGAATTTAAATTATATTGGCGGTAAAAAATTTGATTGTGATGTGAATGGAATATAGCAAACTTGTTAGATTGTCGAATTGATATAGCATACTGAGTATAATAATTATCAGATAACTAACAATTGTAAATATAAAATGTAATTGTATAGTTACTATAGAATTAGAAATAAAATGAAGTAGTCAAAAGTAAAGTATAGAAAGTATTTCAAAAGTAAAACCATCTTCATTTTATTATTTTTTAATCAAGTTTTTAACCAGTTTTAAATAACTTGTATTTATTAAATGTACCTTTACTAGGTGCGAAGTATGCAGTAATCATACCCAAAAGTCTTTCAAAACTTTAAACGCATTTTTCTCGAAATCAGACTTTCTCTTCGTTTGCAGTGATTGCGAACAAACGGAGGTTCCAATGATTGATCTGAAAAAAATTGGGCAAACGTAAAACATGTGTAATTTCGGACGGAACCTCAAAGCAACTTCATAAAAACCTTTATTTTGACAAAAAAAAAAAAAAAATAGCCAAATTTTTTTATGAAAAATTTTATAATTAAAAATTTTTTTTTTGCCAGAAGTTCCGTCCGAAATGGGGACACTTACGGTGAGAATGCAAGAAGAATCATCAAGAAAAAAAATTGTATGCAACCAGGATCACTGCAAAACGACAGCGGCGTCAACAAAATAACTTATATTTTGGACAATAATAACACAGTTATTTACATGTATATATTATCAACAAAAATTTTTTCTTACTCATTAAAGTACCGTTAATTATTGTGCAAAAGTACAAGACTCAATTCCAATTAATATTTTTATAATAAATAGTCAAAAAATGCTAAATTTTAACCCAATTTGACTGCCTAGTCCCCTTAAACGAGGCTCCCCCCTTAAATGCACCGAAAACGATTAACAGGATCAACAGGATAACAGGATGTGTGACTTGAAAGTCACTATGCAATGGGCCATCGACCCGAATTTTGTGGTTTACGAAAAAACCGCTGCGTCCTGAAGAGTCCTATAAAAGTGACATAACTGCTTCGAGCTTCATCCAGAACTCTATTACTCGTCATGCTTGAAACATTGTTTTCCTTTGTAATGGTTATTGATAAATCGTAATTACGGTGCGTCTGTTGTTACGTTTTGGAGCAGCGTTTTAAAAGATCTCTTACTATAAGTTGAGAAAACGATATAAATATAATTCAACATGTCGAGCGATAAGAAAAGTATTCTATATTTGTTTGATCGGCCCACTGAACCGGTGTACGTGCCCAAAGGAGACGACAAAGTAGCCTTTGATATACCGGCTGATTATTTAGTAAGTATAATTTGAGAAATACATAATCCGCTTTGAATGGGACAGTAATAAAATAAGGAGAATTGTTTTATTTACTGATTAATTCAATATTTTAAAATTAGAAGGATATTAAGGATGAACTTCAGTAGCAATCTCACAATTAGCTAAAAATTAATCAACTTCTAAGACGTTAGTAGGCAATAATGAGGCTTTTTCTTGTGATGAAAATCAGTCAGAAATGTTGATCTTCCATTATAAACTTGTTTGTTAGAAATACTTGAAATGCAACTCTTTGCAACGTTACCTCTTAGTTTTGTAATATATGTATTCCTCGATATTGCATTTTTTGATAAGAATAAATGTTGAATTAAAAGTTAAACAATTTAAAAACTACTGAATCAATTTTCCTGAAATTTTACGTGGATCTTGCTATTGCATACAGATCCATTCCTCCGATCTTTAAAGATTTTCACTTATTTTTATGTAACTGAAGTTCATCCTTAAATACAGCTGTTTTGACTATTCGTTCTCATATTATTATTATATTATTATATTTGACTTTATTAACCTAGGTTGTACAAGTGATAGTATTATTTCATTATCACTTTGTTACACTATTTTCTTCAGCCTGATAGACTACGTCCAGTGGCGACGGAGGTACTAAACCGTTTTGGCAATGAAACGGAAACGAGGCTTCAAGTGAAGGAGATTTCCATTCCGGATCTCAGTTATCCCATGCAGTTGGGGCGACACGAACCATTTTCACTTTTCATTCCATCTCATCGAAAAAAAGCTACGCGATTAATCAACATTTTTATGGGTTGGTATTATAGCATCATTATTAGACTGCAGATATATAAAATGTATTTTATTTTCGATATTTTATATATTCTTGCACCTTTGCATATCATTATATACATTTTAGCATATTTAAAATCGCCATAAATACATAAACATTCGCAGTCTAATAATTACACATATTAAAAAATAAAGAATGCTAGGAATTGCTCTCTCCAAAACATTCGCACTAGCGATACCAATTTTTAGGTAAATTTTTTAAATATATTTGCTCTTAGAATTTAAACGCAAATGTATGTTAAACACTAAAACAAGCAGCATGCAATTAGTGTTACTGAAAAATGTGCTGGAATTTTGCAGTAGCACGGCGTTGAATCTTTCGTCGTGTATGACGGGTTGTCGTTTACAGGCGGTTCATGCATATCGGGTTGCTTTTCTTAGGCTTTTTCTAAAAAATGAAGAAATGATAATACAAAATGAAAACCTAGTTTCTTTATAATTATCGGGCTAACTAAAATCTGTCCATCTACTGGACACCGTCCGTTGGCGCGTTTACCCAATATAAAATAGAAATATGTATTATCGAATTAATATTCACTAAATAATCTCCGTGTTCTGCATTTCAGCAATGAAGACATACGATGAGTTATTATCAGTGGCGGTTTACTGTCGTGATCGCATTAATCCAACCATGTTTAACTACGCGCTTTCTGTGGCGCTTTTGCACCGTCCCGATACAAAGGACATAACTTTGCCACCGTTGACTGAAACCTTCCCAGACAAATATATGGATAGCGGCGTCCTTAATCGGGTTAGAGAACAGGCTAATCTTGTACCAACGGGCTCGAGAGTATGTTGGAATTGAAATAATTTTTGAAGTCTGTTTCACGAATTGGACGATATGTCACAGAATAACGAATCAAAACGTTGGTAGCAGAATTAGTAGAAAATACAATTAGAATTAGCAGGGTTTTTCTTGTAAATAGAAACTACGAAAAAGAAAATACAGAAAAAGAAATAGTACTGTCTATTGTAAACAATATAATCAGTTCTGTAACTTCTGTAGTGTCTTCATATTCGCACTATTTTTTGTATATTTTTTATATCATATGAAAACGTCTGGCAAGATGAATTCATCAGTTCGTTGATACGAATTATCGTAATGTTGTCATCTGTCCTTCAGTACTATAGTATTTGCTATTGCTTTTATTATAAATTATAGCGAAATAATTTCAGTATTGCTTCCTCTAAGTTTAAAATTTACTCCAAGCTGAAGTTTCTCAAAATCAAAACTGATCCAAATCCGAAGTTTCGAGAGTTCGTGTGTATGACTTTGCAATTGTAATTAATATTGTTTTAAAAAATATCAAAATTGTTTTAAAAAATTTAAAATTATATAATTACGACGAATTCATCTTGCCGTTTTAATATATGATATAAAAAATATACAGCATTCTATTTGAAATTTTGAAGATCGCCTTCACTTCTCGAAAACAAGTGCAAACACAACAAAATTACATGGTCCATTATGTTGCTTGCAAAACACAGTTCTTCTTTCCTTTTTGTAAAATTTACTATTCACAATTAAAAACACACTGATTAATAATAGCATAAAGTTCAGTGCGCGCAAAAATTGTATTTTAGAACGTTTGGCGTGATGGCGTATATGAGTCATCGAGGCTCCGATTCATCCTGACATCTCACTGTAAATTTCTTGCCGTATAATGTTGAATTGCACGTAGGTACCAATCGATATCCCACTAGATTACACCGCGTCAGATCTCGACGAGGAGCACCGCGTCGCCTACTGGAGAGAAGACATCGGGGTGAACCTCCACCATTGGCACTGGCATTTGGTCTACCCATATGAGGCTGACCTTAGCATAGTTAACAAAGATCGACGCGGTGAATTATTTTACTATATGCATCATCAAATGATGGCTCGGTGAGAATAAAAATAATGAACCCATGAACCCATGGTTATTGCTTATCTCAACACTCGCAATGAGTCGAAGCATCGGCCAAAAACTCATAGTCTACATTCTCTTTCTTTATTAACAATAACTTTCCTTAAACCTAACTTCTATACTCCAATCTTAATTTTATTCCTAATCTTGATTTCAACTCTCCCCTCATTATATCCTATTCCTTCTTCTCTCCCCTTTTCATCTCTTCCTTTTTTTTCCAAGTCTAATTCATTGTCGATTATAAATTCTAACTTCGTTCTCTTCTCATTCTCTTCTCCCTTTTCAGGTACAATTCCGAGCGTTTGTGCAATCGACTGGGACGCGCAAAGCGCTTCATAAATTGGCGCGAGCCGATTCCAGAGGCTTATTTCCCGAAATTGGACTCCGTAGTTGCTGGACGCTCGTGGCCAGCAAGGCCCAGCGGTGCCGTTCTAAAAGACATTAATCGTCCAGTGGAAGAACTGAATTTCGATATACAAGACTTGGAAAGGTGGCGCGATCGCATCTTTGAAAGCATCCACACAGGAATGGTGATTAACCAAGACGGCCGAAGAGAACGGCTTACTGAGAAGGATGGAATTGACAAACTGGGAAATATTGTGGAAGCCAGTATATTGTCGGCCAATCCGAATCTGTACGGCGATCTTCATAATATGATTCATGTCGCTATTTCATACTGTCACGACCCGGATCATCGCTATCTGGTGAGCGAATGATGACTGAAATCTGTTGCAATGACGCGTGAAAGTTTTTTTTTAAAAATGAAGGTGATCTACGAGATTTCAAGTAGAATACTGTATATTTCTTATTTTTGGTATCATAGTTTTGATTGAAGCTTCTCAATCATAATTTTTACATAAAGTTTAAAGTACTTCAAGTTTAAAACTCTTCTGAAGCTAAATATTTTCTAGACTAAAATTGGCTCTTGAGTTGATTTTGATATAAATTCCTTGTCTTTTTTCCGAATTCAAAATCTTTTTTTCCATTTCTGATCTTGTATAACCTTCTAGTTAATTATACAGGGTGTAACAAAATTGTTGCAGTTCCTTCAAAGGGATAATTCCTGAGGTGATTTTAAACAACTTTTTCCTTTGCAAAAATGTTCTCCGAAGCTTTGTTAACGAGTTATTAACGAAAAACAGCGACCAATAGAAGCACAAATACAGTGGATGAATTTCAGCGCCGGCTCCGGCTGTGAGTAGTATTGGCTCGCCAGCGTCCGCGCCATCAATAATCCGCTGTACTCGTTCCCCGATTGGTCGGAGTTTTTCGTTAATAACTCATTAACAAAGCCCCACCTAACATTTTCGCTAAGGAAAAAGTTGTTTAAAATCACCTCAGGAATCATCCCTTTTAAGGAACTGCAACATTTTTGTTACACCCTGTATAGTTGAATCTAGTAGCTAAATTCGTCTGTCCAGACGAATTTATTTGACGAATGAGCATTTGATTAAAAAAGCAGAACATCTTTGTTTCTCAAAAAAAAAACAGTGCAAATACAAAAAACAGTACTATTTCTTCTTCTTTAATTTTTTATCATACTATTTCCGCCGCCGCGTTCATGTTTATTACACCGTTAGTTACAAAACTAATTATTTCTTTTCAGGAGAGATTTGGAATCATGGGCGATGCTGCCACCGCCGTGAGGGACCCCGTGTTTTACCGATGGCACGCTTTTGTCGATGACGTTTTCCAAGAATATAAAAACACTCTGCCTCCATATCCAATCGCCCAGGTTGGTCACTGTATTAAAAAATTCAACCGAATCCATTATCACGAAGTTTTCAATTTATTCCATGATTTGTTTCAACGAATTTCATTCGTAGTTGGACTTCCCCGGCGTGGAAATAACGGAAGTGCAAGTGACGACTGATCAGCAACGCAACGTGTTGAACACATTTTGGAGCCGAAGCACGGTTGACTTGTCCCGCGGACTCGACTTCACTCCACGAGGACCAGTGCTTGCTAGATTCACGCACTTAAACCACGCACAATTCGCGTACAGTATCACTGTTAATAATCGCAACAATGCGGAACGACGGGGCACCGTTCGTATCTTCATCGCTCCTACAGAGGACGAACGTGGACTGCCGCTCCCCTTCAGGCAACAGAAGGAATTGATGATCGAAATGGACAAATTTCTTGTGACGCGTACGTTACCATTACCAAAGCTTCAACAAGTAGAATATTTTAGTATCTTTCTTGCTAAAATACAGTAAAACTTCCCTGCTAAAATAAATTTAGTATCTTCCTTTCTAAAATTTATAGTTTGCCTGGAAAGTTCCAACAATGATTTTTTTTTTTTTTTACATATATGAATCGGCTTTTCAAATTGATAACACGCGAAACAATTATATTTACATCCCGGTAGCTAACTATAATTATATTGGGTGAGTGCAAAAGTTCACGCTCGATTTCTAGTTGAGTTTCAATTGCAACTTTTGCATTCACCTAATATTATCGTAGTTTCTTATGACGAAATAATGAATAGACTACACAAAAGAATCCGGCGAAGTGGGAAGTGGTTCCTGCTGCATTGCAAATCGCCGGCTCACGCTTTAATAATAGTGAGCAAGTGTTTGTACAAAAAATTAAGTGACAACAATTTTGCCCATTTGTCAATACAGTACATTCCGCATAAGCCTCCGGCAATCGGGTCCGCATTTCAAGACTTAAACGAAGTGGGAAGTGAATCTCGCACCTTCGATTTCTCGCTTGACTGGTTTTTGTGTTTGGACGCTCGAGCCCGAGCGTTCTACTCCCGAAACAATGGGGCCATAATAGACACGGATAGCACTAGGCATTTAAAAATGCTCGTGACTGATTTTCATCTTTTTCCATCGAATTTTCACGATAGTGACGCCAATCGATTCCTTACACTCGACCGATTAAAAAAATACCAAACACGACATAATTCGATCCATAATTAACGAAATAACGAAACGAATTAATTTTCACGCTTCAATTCTAACTTCGCTAAAAATAGTCTGATTTATGTCGTATTTCGACTAATTTTCATCGGAAAAATGTAAGGAAGCATGTGGTATCATTTTTATAAACGTTCGACAATAATTAGTAACCGATGAAAATTCAGGAGGAAATATTTCACACCTGACTACGCGGTATTCTTTGATATTCGCCAAGCGACGGCATCGGATTACGCGCGTGGCTAGGGTCGTTCGAGCGCTGAGTCGCCAATTTTTCTCAGTTTCCGTGATCTTATCCGTTGTCGTATTGATATAAATGTTTCACCATTGGATTCTAAGCGCTCTCCCGATTCAAATAACACCAAATTTCATGTAAATCGGACTATTTTTAGCGAAGTTAGAATTGAAGCGTGAGAATTAATTTGTTTCGTTATTTCGTTAATTATGGACCGAATTATGTCGTGTTTGGTAGTTTTTTAATCGGCCGAGTATAAGGAATCGATTGGCGTCACTCTCGTGAAAATTCGATGGAAAAAGATGAAAATCAGTCACGAGCATTTTTAAATGCCTAGTGTTATCCTTGTCTTTTATAGCCCATTGTTTCGGGAATCCAGCTCGCGGCCGAGAAAGTTTCCACGGTCCAAGTCGACAAAAAATAGTGGTTGGAGGCATTAGCCTAGGCGTATAAAAAGAAAACTGCCTAGGTTTAAGCAGATTTTACTGTAAATGGCTGTTAGGTTTGGTACATAAATCGGGGCATATATAAAATGCACGGATTGATGTATTTATTCAGGGAATTGTCTGCACAAATATTGTATGTCACATGATCAGACTGTAAAATTTCTCTGGAGTAACTTTCTATTGCAAGTTGTTGATTATAATTTTTCTATCTCATCGCACATGTTGATTGCAGTTCGTCCAGGTAAGAACCGGTACGACCGTAGATCGTTACAATCTTCGGTCACGATTCCCTACAACACTACTTTCCGGAATCTAGACGCGAACAGACCTACAGGCGGTGACACTTTAGGAGCGTTCAACTTCTGTGGATGCGGATGGCCGCAGCACATGCTGGTGCCGAAAGGAACCAGGGAAGGATTCCTGATGGATCTCTTCGTTATGATATCAGATTACAATGGCGACGCTGTAAGTACACTTCGCGATAATTCTATCAAACTGTGTGTTTGAGAAGTGATGCAGTGAAACAGTTTGTTAAAATTTACCGTAATTACACTAAAGTTCTCCTTTAATTACAATACAGAGACTACAAAACTTTGCTTTCTTTTGTCTTTTGAAATATTTTTGGGTAAGTTAAAGATCTGTATTCGATATTCGAGTAATTCGAAAATCTTCTAGCTGAGAATTCTTCTTGATGTACTCGAAATCTTACGAAGGCTCGAATAATCGAGTCGTTTGAATTTTTCAAATTGTAGCTCGTATTTTTTCGAACAGTTTCCTAATTTCAAGTGTCTCATAAGATTCGAATGTTTGACTCAACTCTAATAATCGAACCGAGTTTGGCTCAGTTCCTAAATTCCA
The DNA here is from genome assembly GCA_030770465.2 of Perdita meconis. Classification (NCBI taxonomy): domain Eukaryota; kingdom Metazoa; phylum Arthropoda; class Insecta; order Hymenoptera; family Andrenidae; genus Perdita; species Perdita meconis. Next base: position 4,675,207 of record JASKOS020000006.1, on the reverse strand, counting down.
AATTCCGAGTATTTGCACACTCCTACTTTTCAGTGGTGATCTCAATTTTAATTGCTGCGAAATGAGTTGTCTTCATAGTATTCATTTTTAACATTAATCTCTTAGGTTCTACAAGCAGAACCGATTGGCTGCAACGAAGCAGCGAGTTTCTGCGGTCTGAGGGACAGAAAGTATCCTGACGCGCGTGCAATGGGATATCCTTTCGATCGTCCACCTCGTCCACGTGTTGAAACCTTGCCTCAGTTCCTCACTAGAAACATGAAAACTGTGGTGATAAACGTGAGGTTCACGGATACCGTTTTACCAGTACAAAGTAACGAAAACCGTGGAAATGGCGTTGACTTTGTGTAATTGACGAAAGCATGAAAGATGGGAATTATCTTGATATTCTAATTTTCAGTTGAATGGTAGATTCATAGAAAAAATAAAATTTCTAATAATACTTAAAAGAACTTTCAACTGTCCATAGATTGTTATGTTTTACAATAGGAAGTTCTTCTTCATTCAAATTTTTAATCTATGTTAACAGAAAATGGGACGAAAGAGTTCGATGAAGGTTTTTCACAGGTTTGAAGTTCCGATAATAATCCGGCTGATAAATAGAATATTTTACGAATGTTCCTTTGCTTATATAATGAGAAATTATGATTATACACATATAACAAATTATAGCGATTAAGAAGCAAAATAAAAATACAAAAAAAGGAATAAAGAAAAGCATGATAATCAAAGTCAACTGATTATTTTTTCTGATCCCTTTTGTGAGAACCTAGTCCTTAAAATCAGTACCCATATTAATGACTCATCAATAGATTGCAGATTTTTATGTAAGATCAAATTTTCACATAAACAATTCAAGCTTAAACAACGGTGTTGTCTTATTTTATATTTCGACATCAGCCACGAATTTAGTTGATTTTTGTTTAGTTAAAATTGTCATAAATGTATAACCACATGACTATAAACATTTCTAAGTGCAAAGTCATGCGTTTAAGCCGTAGAAAAGCCCTACTAACTCGCTCCTATACTACTGACGGTATCGAACTGGGTAATCTATTCACTCCTTTGTCTACTGTGAAGCATTTTACGAATATGAAACACACGCCTTTCAGAGCACTGGATCTCATAATGAGATCCACAGCCGATTTTAAGCACCCTGTAACTTTCAGAATTCTCTATTGCGCTCTCGTTCTTCCGCATGTTGAATACTGCTCGCCGATTTGGAATAACATTAACATCCAACGCCGAAAAGATTCAGTACAGATTTTTAAGATATGCATCATAGAAGATAGGTACACCAATGGATAGGAATTGCCATGTGTATGACTCCTCTCTGACACTCCTGAACCTGTGTTTCAGTGGAGCTTCTTTGAGGATTTGATCCTCCTGATGCTCCATGAAGATGTCAGCTATGACGGGGAAGATGGGTAATCCCATTGCTGCTCCCGACACTTGTTCGTAGTGTGGGCCTTGGAAGGGAAAGAACCACTTCTGTCTGGCTGATTTTTTGTGATCAATAGATGGAAGATCCTCTGATCGCCGCTAGAGGCGTCATAGTTAGAACTCCGCGTACGGTATGCAAGATCCTTCATCTAATGATTACCCATTTCTGAGGAAACTTGCAACATCTGTATAATACATCGTGGTTTTAATTGAATACTATACTTAATATACATACTATGATATTATGTTTAGTTTTTATTAAATCCTTGTTTCTAAAGGAAAACATTCGTTGGATACACTTTTTCTTTGATAATAATATATTGATGACTTCTGCAACTTTCTGTACAGTGGACATCTATACCGAGTTTGTCCTGCCGCTTTTTACGTCTCGTTATTGTTAATCAAATTTGTGTTGATCAATAATTAATAATGCAAAGGCGAAATGAAATTGATGCAGGTTTCACGAAATCCATCAATTAATATTAGCATGCATCGCAGCTTTCGCAACGTGGTTTAGCAGGTCCAGAAATTGTTAAACTAGTAAAAGGAAGCTGGGAACTTTTGGACATGAGGTACATTTAAAAAGTTCTAATTTTGAGTCCTTGAATATATTTGGTGTGATTATAAAATTAATCCAGGGGGTCCTCATTGAAGGTAGGATTTTCTATACGTGTTTTACTGCGGTTGTATCAAACATACACAAAAAAAACAATAATTGCAATGGATTTCGTGTATATTATGAAGCGTTGTGTGCGTTTGGGTGATGCGTATAGGAAATTCCATCTTAAGGAAGTAAATTTAAACTGTCCAACTTTGCTCTATTTAATGTTAGTGAAGAGAGACCATTTTGGTTGATGGAGAATAAGAACTAACCGGAAATACACGCTAGCTATTGAGGCCATAGTATCCTATTATTTATCCTATTATCCTATCATCAACAGGATGTGTGATTTAAAAATCACTACTGCAATAAGCCACCGACACGGATTTTGTGGTTTTGGAAGAAACCGCTGCGTCCTGAAGAGTCCTATAAAAGTGACATTACTGCTTTTAGCATCATCCAGACCTCTATTGCTCGGCATACTTGAAACATTGTTTTCCCTTGTAATGGTTATTGATAAATTGTAATTACGGTGTGTTTGTTGTTACATTTCGGAGCAGAGTTATAGAAGATCTCTTATTATAATTTTGAAAACGATATAAATACAAAACCAACATGCCGAGCGATAAGAAAAGTATTTTGTATTTGTTTGATCGGCCCACTGAACCGGTGTACGTGCCCAAAGGAGACGACAAAGTAGCCTTTGATATACCTGCTGATTATTTAGTAAGTATAATTTGAGAAATATATAATCCGTTTTGAATGGGATAGTAATAAAATAAGGAGAATTGTTTTATTTACTGATTAATTCAATATTTTAAAATTAGAAGGATTTTAAGGATGAACTTCAGTAGCAATCTGACAATTAGCTAAAAATTAATCAACTTCTAAGATGTTAGTAGGTAATAATGAGGCTTTTTCTTGTGATGAAAATCGGTCACAAATGTTGATCTTCCATTATAATCTTGTTTGTTAGAAATACTTGAAATGCAACTGTTTGTAATGTTACTTCTTAGTTTTGTAATATATATTTCTCGATATTGAATTCCGGTAAGAATAAATGTTGAATTAAATGTTAAATAATTTAAAAACTACTGAGTCAATTGTCCTGAAATTTTGCGTGGAGTCCTGCTATTGCATACAGATCCATTTCTGTAATTTTTAAAGATATTTACTTATTTTTATGTAGCTGAAGTGCTGTTTTGACTATTCGTTTTCATTATATTATTATATTATTCCATTTGACTTTATTAACCTACGTACAAGTGATAGTATTATTTCATTATCACTTTATTACACTATTTTCTTCAGCCTGATAAACTACGTCCAGTGGCATCGGAGGTACTAAACCGTTTTGGCGGTGAAACGGAATCGAGGCTTCAAGTGAAGCAGATTTCCATTCCGGATCTCAGTTATCCCATGCAGTTGGGACGACACGAACCATTTTCACTTTTCATCCCGTCTCATCGAAAGAAAGCTGCGCGATTAATCGACATTTTTATGGGTTGGTATTGTAGCATCATTATTGTAGATATTTATGCGAATTCGTATCTTTAATGGCATAGAAAAATAAGGTTGCTTTTCTATGTCGGTATAATAAGGCTGCTTTTCTGAGGCTTTTTCTAAAAAATGAAGAAACGATAATACAAAATGAAAACCTAGTTTCTTTATAATTATTGGGCCAACTAAAATCTGTCCATCTACTGCACAACATTCATTGGCGCGTTTACCCTATATAAAATAGAAACATGTATTATCGAATTAATATTCATTAAATAATCTCCGCGTTCTGCATTTCAGCAATGAGGACGTACGATGACTTATTATCACTTGCGGTTTACTGTCGTGATCGCATGAATCCGAACATGTTTATCTACGCCCTTTCTGTGGCGGTTTTGCACCGTCCCGATACAAAGAACATAAGTTTACCATCGTTGAGTGAAACCTTCCCAGACAAATACATGGATGGCGGCGTCCTTTATCGGGCTAGAGAAGAGGCTAATAATGTACCATCGGGCTCGAGAGTATGTCAGAATTAAAAATAATTTTTGAAATCTGGTACACGAATTGGACGATATGTCACAGAATAACATAATTGAAAACGTTTGTAGAAGAATTAGTAGTAAATACAAATAGAAGTAGCAGGGTTTTCTTGTAAATAGAAACTACTAAAAAGAATATACTTTTTAGTAGTAAAAGTAAATTTGAATTGTACGTAGGTACCAATCGATATCCCACGCGATTACACCGGGACAGATCTCGACGAGGAGCACCGCGTCGCCTACTGGAGAGAAGACATCGGGGTGAACCTCCACCATTGGCACTGGCATTTGGTCTACCCATATGAAGCTGACCTTAGCATAGTTAACAAAGATCGACGCGGTGAATTATTTTACTATATGCATCATCAAATGATGGCTCGGTGAGAATAAAAATAATGAACCCATGAACCCATGGTTATTGCTTATCTCAACACTCGCAATGAGTCGAAGCATCGGCCAAAATTCGTAGTCTATACTCTCTTTCTTTATTAACAATAACTTTCCTTAATCCTAACTTCTATCTTCCAATCTTATTTCTATTCCTAATCCTGATTTCAACTCTCCCCTCACTATATCCTATTCCTTCCTCTCTTCCTTTTCTTTTACTATTCGCTTCATTGTTTCCAAATCTAATTCACTGTCGCTTATAAATTCCAAACATTTTCTTCTCCCTTTTCAGGTACAATTGCGAGCGTTTGTGCAATCGTCTGGGACGCGTAAAGCGCTTCATAAATTGGCGCGAGCCGATTCCAGAGGCTTATTTCCCGAAATTGGACTCCATAGTTGCTGGACGCTCATGGCCAGCAAGACCCAGCGGTGCCGTTCTGAAAGACGTTAATCGTCCAGCGGAAGAACTGAATTTCGATATTCAAGACTTGGAAAGGTGGCGCGATCGCATCTTTGAAAGTATCCACACAGGAATGGTGATTAACCAAAACGGCCAAAGAGAACCGCTTACTGAGAAGGATGGAATTGACAAACTGGGAAATATGATGGAAGCCAGTATATTGTCGGCCAATCCGAATCTGTACGGAGATCTTCATAATACGGGTCATGTCGCTATTTCATACTGTCACGACCCGGATAATCGTTACCTGGTGAGCGAATGATGACTGAAATTTGTGGCAATGATGCGTGAAAGTTTTTTCTACGAGATTTCAAGTAGAATACTGTATATTTCTTATTTTTGATATCATAGTTTTGATTGAAGCTTCTCAATCATAATTTTTACATAAAGTTTAAAGTTCTTCAAGTTTAAAACTCTTCTGAAGCTAAATAATAATATAATATTTATTCACTTCCATGTTTTACATAAAACAAACTTTTGGATTTTCACATTGTTGTTCTTTGGTACTTGTGCTTCAACATTTATATTACTTATAAACTATCTTATAATTATAATATTTTTTGTCTACCATATTTTATATTAAACCAGGAACTTTTGGATATACATTCTTATTTAAAGTCATTACTTTTTACTTCTTTGGTCCGTTTTTTGTTACTTCTACCCTAAGTGTTTATAGTCTATTTCTTTTCCTATGCTAGTACTATATATTTATTTATTTTGTTTTTGTTTCTTTATTGTTCGCCTTTCAAATTTGTCACTAAATATACAGGCCTCCACCACCAGTTTCCCTTTTTCTGAAGCTAAATATTTTCTAGAGTTAATTGAGTTAATTTTGATATAAATTCCTTGCCTGTTTTCCGAATTCAAAATCTTTTTTTTCCATTTCTGATCTTTTATAACCTTCTAGTTAATTATATAGTTAAATATAGTAGCTAAATTCGTCTTGACAGACGAGTATATTTGACGAATGAGCGTCTGATTAAAAAAGCAGAACATCTTTGTTTCTCAAAAATAAACAGTGCAAATACAAAAAACTGTAGAGTCCATTATTTCCTTTACAAAATAAAGTACTACTTTTTCTTCTTTAATTTTTTATCATACTATTTCCGCCGACGCGTTTATGTTTATTATACCGTTAGCTATAAAAATAATGAATTCTTTTCAGGAGAGATTTGGAATCATGGGCGATTCTTCCACCGCCATGAGGGACCCCGTGTTTTACCGATGGCACGCTTTTGTCGATGACGTTTTCCAAGAATATAAAAAAACTCTGCCTCCATATCCAGTAGTCCAGGTTGGTCGCTTTATTAGAAAATTCACCCGAATCCATTAACACGAACTTTTCAATTCATTCCATGATTTGTTTGAACGAATTTCATTCGTAGTTGGACTTCCCCGGCGTGGAAATAACGGAAGTGCAAGTGACGACTAATCAGCAACGCAACGAGTTGAACGCATATTGGAGCCAAAGCATGGTTGACTTGTCCCGCGGACTCGACTTCACTCCACGAGGACCAGTGCTTGCTAGGTTCACGCACTTAAACCACGCAGACTTCGCGTACAGTATCACTGTTAATAATCGCAACAATGCGGAACGACGTGGCACCGTTCGTATCTTCATCGCTCCTAGAGAGGACGAACGTGGACTGCCGTTCCCCTTCAGACAACAGAAGGAACTGATGATCGAAATGGACAAATTCCCTACGACGCGTACGTTACCATTACCAAAGCCTCAACAAGTAGAATATTTTAGTATCTTTCTTACTAAAATACATTAAAACTTCCTTGCTAAAATAAATTTAGCATCTTCCCTGCTAAAATTCATAGTTTGTCCGAAAAGTTCCAGGAATGATGTTTTTTGAGAGCACCTTTCTATTGCAACGTGCTTTTATTGCAGTTCGTCCAGGACCGAACCGAATAAACCGTAAATCGTTAGATTCTTCGGTCACGATTCCCTATGAAACTACTTTCCGGAATCTAGACGCGAACAGACCTCAAGGTGGTGGCAATTTAGAAGCGTTCAACTTCTGTGGATGCGGGTGGCCGCAGCACATGCTGGTGCCGAAAGGAACCAAGGAAGGTTTCCCGATGGATCTGTTCGTTATGATATCCGATTACAATGGCGACGCTGTAAGTGCACTTCACGATAATTCTATCAAACTGTGTGTTTGAGAAGTGGTTGCAGTGAAACAGTTTGTTATAATTTACCGTAATTACACTAAAGTTCTGTTTTAATTACAATACAGAGTCTACAAAATTTTGCTTTCTTTTGTCTTTTGAAATATTTTTGAGTAAGTCAAAGGTCTGTGCACATATATGCGAGTAATTCGAAAATCTTCTAGTTGAAGACTCGAATAACCGAGTCGTTTAGATTTTTCAAGTAGCTCGTATTCTTTTCGAATAATTTCTTAATTTCGAGTATCTCGTAAGATTCGAATGTTTGACTCAACTCAAATAATCGAACCGAGTTTGGCTCAGTTCCTAAATTCCGAATTCCGATTATTCGTGCACTCCTACTTTTCAGTGGTGATCTCAATTTTAATTACTGCGAAATGAGACGTTTTCACAGTGTTCATTTTTAACATGAATCCCTTAGGTGCTACAAGAAGAACCGACTGGCTGCAGCGAAGCAGCGAGTTTCTGCGGTCTGAGGGACAGAAAGTATCCTGACGCGCGTCCAATGGGATATCCTTTCGATCGTTCACCTCGTCCTGGTGTTGAAACCTTGGCACAGTTCCTCACTGGAAACATGAAAAGTGTGGTGATAAACGTGAAGTTCACGGATACCGTTTTACCAGTAAGAAGAATCGGAAACCTAGACAGTAACCTGACTCTGTCTGATTGAAGAAAGCATGAAAGATGGGAATTATCTTGATATACTAATTTTCAGTTGAATGGTAGATTCATAGAAAAAATAAAATTTCTAATAATACTTAAAAGAACTTTCAACTGTCTATAGTTTGTTATTTTTTACAATAGGAAGTTTTTCTTCATTCAAATTTTTAATCTATAGTAACAGAATATGGGACAAAAGTGCTCGATGGAGGTTTTTCACAGGTTGGAGTTCCGATAATAATCGGGCTTATAAGTAGAATATCTTACGAGTGTTCATTTGTTTATATAATATGAAATTATGATTATGTATGACAAATTATAGCGATTAAGAAGCAAAATAAAAATACAAAAAAAGGAATAAAGAAAAGCAGGATAATCAAAGTCAACTGATTACTTTTTCTGATCCCTTTTGTGAGAACCTAATCCTTAAAATCAGTATCCATATTAATAGATTGCAGCTTTTTATGTAAGATCAAATTTTCTCAATTACAAATAAACATATCCAGTTTAAGTAACGATGTTGTCTTATTTGATATTTCAACATCAGCCACGAATTTATTTGATTTTTGTTTAGTTAAACTTGTCATAAATGTATAACCACGTGACTATAAACATTTCTAAGGGCAAAGTCAAACCCTACTAACTCACTCCTATAATCTATTCACTCCTTTGTCTTTTGTGGAGCATTTTACGAATACGAAACACACGCCTTTCAGAGCACTGGATCTCATAATGAGATCCACAGCCGATTTTAAGCACCCTGCAACTTTCAGAATTCTCTATTGCGCTCTCGTTCTTCCGCATGTTGAATACTGCTCGCCGATTTGGAATAATATCAACATCCAACCCCGAAAGGATTCAGCACAGATTTTTAAGATATGCATCATAGAAGATAGGTACACCAATGGATAGGAATTGCCATGCGTATGACTCCCCTTTGACACTCCTCAACCTGTGTTTCAGTGGAGCTTCTTTGAGGTTTTGATCCTCCTGATGCTCCATGAAGATGTCAGCTATGACGGGGAAGATGGGTGATCCCATTGCTGCTCCCGACACTTTTTCGTAGTGTGTGTCTTGGAAGCGAAAGAACCACTTCTGTCTGGTTGATTTTTTGTGATCAATAGATGGAGGATCCTCTGATTGCCGCTAGAGGCGTCATTGCTAGAACTCCGCGTACGGTATGCATGTGTGCGAATAAGGTGCGTCACCCGTCACAGATGATCAGAGAGGTTTACTCGCGCTCAATTTCCTCACCACTTGAGCTTGCTGAACCAATAGGAGCGCTCTCCACAGATGTTTCTATTCGGACACACTCTAGCGGTCGCTGAAAGATCCTTCATCTAATGATTACCCATTTCTGAGGAAACTTGCAACACCTGTATAATACACCGTGGTTTTAATTGAATACTATACTTAATATACATACTATGATATTATGTTTAGTTTTTATTAAATCCTTGTTTCTAAAGGAAAACATTCGTTGGATACACTTTTTCTTTGATAATAATATATTGATGACTTCTGCAACTTTCTGTACAGTGGACATCTATACCGAGTTTTTCCTGCCGCTTTTTACGTCTCGTTATTGTTAATCAAATTTGTGTTGATCAATAATTAATAATGCAAACGCGAAATGAAACTTGGTTTCACGAAATCCATCAATTAATATTAGCATGCATCGCAGCTTTCGCAACGTGCTTTAGCAGGTTCAGTAATTGTTATACTAGTAGAAGGACGCTGGGAACTTTTGGACATGAGGTACATTTAAAAAGTTCTTATTTTGAGTCCTTGAATATATTTGGTGTGATTATAAAATTAATCCAGCGGGTCCTCATTGAAGGTAGGATTTTCTATACGTGTTTTACTGCGGTTGTATCAAACATATACAAAAAAAAAACAATAATTGCAATGGATTTCGTGTATATTATAAAGCGTTGTGTGCGTTTCGGTGTTGCGTATAGGAAATTCCATCTTAAGGAAGTAAATTTAAACTGTCCAACTTTGCTCTATATAATGTTAGTGAAGCGAGACCATTTTGGTTGATGGAGAATAAGAACTAACCGGAAATACACGCTAGCTATTGAGGCCATAGTATCCTATTATTTATCCTATTATCCTATCATCAACAGGATGTGTGACTTAAAAATCACTACTGCTATAAGCCACCGACACGGATTTTGTGGTTTTGGAAGAAACCGCTGCGTCCTGAAGAGTCCTATAAAAGTGACATTACTGCTTTTAGCATCATCCAGACCTCTATTGCTCGGCATACTTGAAACATTGTTTTCCCTTGTAATGGTTATTGATAAATTGTAATTACGGTGTGTTTGTTGTTACATTTCGGAGCAGTGCTATAAAAGATCTCTTATTATAAGTTGAGAAAACGATATAAATATAATTCAACATGTCGAGTGATAAGAAAAGTATTCTATATTTGTTTGATCGGCCCACTGAACCGGTGTACGCGCCTAAAGGAGAGGAGAAAGTAGCTTTTGATATACCTGCTGATTATTTAGTAAGTATAATTTGAGAAATATATAATCCGTTTTGAATGGGATAGTAATAAAATAAGGAGAATTGTTTTATTTACTGATTAATTCAATATTTTAACATTAGAAGGATTTTAAGGATGAACAAGCAATCTGACAATTAGCTAAAAATTAATCAACTTCTAAGATGTTAGTAGGTAATAATGAGGCTTTTTCTTGTGATGAAAATCAGTCACAAATGTTGATCTTCCATTATAATCTTGTTTGTTAGAAATACTTGAAATGGAACTGTTTGCAATGTTACTTCTTAGTTTTGTAATATATATTTCTCGATATTGCATTTTCCGGTAAGAATAAATGTTGAAATAAATGTTAAATAATTTCAAAACTACTGAATCAATTTTCCTGAAATTTTACGTGGAGTCTTGCTATTGCATACAAATCCATTCCTCTAATTTTTAAAGATATTTACTTATTTTTATGTAGCTGAAGTGCTGTTTTGACTATTCGTTTTTATAATATTATTATATTATTCCTTTTGACATTATTAACTTAGGTACAAGTGATAGTATTATTTCATTATCACTTTATTACACTATTTTCTTCAGCCTGATAAACTACGTCCAGTGGCATCGGAGGTACTAAACCGTTTTGGCGATGAAACGGAATCGAGGCTTCAAGTGAAGCAGATTTCCATTCCGGATCTCAGTTATCCTATGCAGTTGGGACGACACGAACCATTTACACTTTTCATCCCATCTCACCGGAAGAAAGCTGCGCGATTAATCGACATTTTTATGGGTGCGTATTGTACCATCATTATTATAGACTGCAGATATTTATGCGAATTCGTATCTTCAATGGCATAGAAAAATAAAACCGACTAAAAAGTGTCTTTCTCCTTCTAAATGTCATAAGATGAATTTTATTTTCGATATTTTATGCATTATTGCACCTTTGCATATCATTATATACATTTAGAATGCTAGGAATTGCTCTCTCCAAAACATTCGCACCTGCGATAGCAATTTTGAATTAAATGTTTTAAATTTATTTGCTCTTAGAATTTAAACGCAAATGTATATTAAACACTCTAAATGAAGCAGCATGCAATTTTTGTGACTGAAGACTGTGCTGGAATTTTGTAATACATAGCATGGCGTTGAAATTTTCGTCGTGTATGACGGGTTGGCGCTTACAGGCGGTTCATGCATAACGGGTTGCTTTTCTTAGGCTTTTTCTAAAAAATGAAGAAACGATAATACAAAATGAAGACTTAGTTTCTTTATAATTATTGGGCCAACTAAAATCTCTCCATCTACTGCACAAAGTCTATTGGCGCGTTTACCCTATATAAAATAGAAATATGTATCATCGAATTAATTTTCACCAAATAATCTCCGTGTTCTGCATTTCAGCGATGAGGACATACGATGACTTATTATCATTGGCGGTTTACTGTCGTGATCGCATTAATCCAACCATGTTTATCTACGCGCTTTCTGTGGCGCTTTTACACCGTCCCGACACAAAGGATGTAACTTTGCCATCGATGACTGAAACCTTCCCAGACAGATATATGGATGGCGGCGTCCTTAATCGGGCTAGAGAAGAGGCTAATCTTGTACCAGCGGGCTCGAGAGTATGTTAGAATTGAAATAATTTTTGAAGTCTGTTTCACGAATTGAACGATATGTCACAGAATAACGAATCAAAACGTTGGTAGCAGAATTAGTAGAAAATACAATTAGAATTAGCAGAGTTTTTCTTGTAAATAGAAACTATTAAAAAGGAAATACAGATAAAGAAATAGTACTGTCTATTGTAAACAATATAATCAGTTCTGTAACTTCTGTAGTGTCTTCATATTCGCACTATTTTTTGTATATTTTTTACATCATATGAAAACGTGTGGCAAGATGAATTCATCAGTTCGTTGATACGAATTATCGTAATGTTGTCATCTGTCCTTCAGTACTATAGTATTTGCTATTGCTTTTATTATAAATTATAGCGACATAATTTCAGTATTGCTTCCTCTAAGTTTAAAATTTACTCCAAGCTGAAGTTTCTCAAAATCAAAACTGATCCAAATCCGAAGTTTCGAGAGTTCGTGTGTATGACTTTGCAATTGCAATTAATATTGTTTTAAAAAATATCAAAATTGTTTTAAAAAACTTGAAATTATATAATTACGACGAATTCATCTTGCCGTTTTAATATATGATATAAAAAATATTCTATTTGAAATTTTGAAGATCGCCTTCACTTCTCGAAAACAAGTGCAAACACAACAAAATTACATGGTCCATTATGTTGCCTGCAAAACACAGTTCTTCTTTCCTTTTTGTAAAATCTACTATTCACAATTAAAAACACACTGATTAATAATAGCATAAAGTACAGTGCGCGCAAAAATTGTATTTTAGAACGTTTAGCGTGATGGCGTATATGAGTCATCGAGGCTCCGATTCATCCTGACATCTCACTGTAAATTTCTTGCCGTATAATGTTGAATTGCACGTAGGTACCAATCGATATCCCACTAGATTACACCGCGTCAGATCTCGACGAGGAGCACCGCGTCGCCTACTGGAGAGAAGACATCGGGCTGAACCTCCATCATTGGCACTGGCATTTGGTCTACCCATTTGATGGTGACATTAGCATAGTAAACAAAGATCGACGCGGTGAATTGTTTTACTATATGCATCACCAAATAATGGCTCGGTGAGAATAAAAATAATGAACCCGTGGTTATTGTTTATCTTGACACTCGCAATGAGTCGAAGCATCGGCCAAAAACTCATAGTCTATATTCTCTTTCTCTATTAACAATAACTTTCCTTAATCCTAACTTGTATACTGCAATCTTAATTTTATTCCTAATCTTGATTTCAACTCTCGCCTCACTATATCCTATTCTTTCTTCTCTCCTCTTTTCCTCTCTTCCTTTTCTTTTTCCAAGTCTAATTCACTGTCGATTATAAATTCTAACTTCGTTCTCTTCTCATTCTCTTCTCCATTTTCAGGTACAATTGCGAGCGTTTGTGCAATCGACTGGGACGCGCAAAGCGCTTCATAAATTGGCGCGAACCGATTCCAGAGGCTTATTTCCCGAAATTGGACTCCGTAGTTGCTGGACGCACGTGGCCAGCAAGACCCAGCGGTGCCGTTCTAAAAGACGTTTATCGCCCAGCGGAAGAACTGAATTTCGATATTCAAGATTTGGAAAGGTGGCGCGATCGCATCTTTGAATGCATCCATACAGGAATAGTGATAACCAAAGACGGCCAAAGAGAACGGCTTACTGAGAAGGATGGAATTGATAAACTGGGAAATATTCTGGAAGCCAGTATCTTGTCGGCCAATCCGAATCTGTACGGAGATCTTCATAATATGGGTCATCTCGCTTTTGCATACTGTCACGACCCGGATAATCGTTACTTGGTGAGCGAATGATGACTGAAATCTGTTGCAATGATGCGTGAAACTAAAACTTCATTAGTAGATTGATAGTTTTATCGTGACCTACGACATTTGAAGTAGAATACAGTATATTTTTTATTTGTGATATCGTTGTTTTCATTGAAGCTTCTCAATTATAATTTTTACATAAAATTTGAAATTCTTTAGGTTTAAAACTCTCCTGAAGTTCAATATTTTCTAGATTAAAATTGGCTCTTCAGTTAATTTTGACATAAATTGCTTGTCCCTTTTCCGAATTCAAAATCTTTTTTTACATTTCTGATTTTGTATAACCTTCTAGTTAATTATACAGGGTGTAACAAAAATGTTGCAGTTCCCTGAAAGGGGTAATTCCTGAGGTGATTTTAAACAACTTTTTCCTTTGCAAAAATGTTATCCGAAGCTTTGTTAACGAGTTGTTAACGTTGTTCGTTAACGAGCTATTAACGAAAAACAGCGACCAATAAAAGCACGAATACAGTGTATGAATTTCAGCGCGGGCTCCGACTGTGAGTAGTATTGGTCCTCCATCGTCCGCGCCATCAATAATCCGCTGTACTCGCTCCCCGATTGGTCGGTGTTTTTCGTTAATAACTCGTTAACAAAGCCTCACCTAACATTTTCGCTAAGGAAAAAGTTGTTTAAAATCATGTCAGGAATTACCTCTTTCAAGGAACTGCAACATTTTTATGTCACCCTGTATAGTTAAATATAGTAGCTAAATTCGTCTGTCAAGACGAATTTATTTGACGAATGAGCATTTGATTAAAAAAGCAGAACATCTTTGTTTCTAAAAAAAAACAGTGCAAATACAAAAAACTGCAGAGTCCATTATTTTCTTTTCAAAAAAGAGTACTATTTTTCTTCTTTAATTTTTTATCATACTGTTTCCACCGCCGCGTTCATGTTTATTATACCGTTAGTTACAAAACTAATTATTCCTTTTCAGGAGAGATTTGGAATCATGGGCGATCCTGCCACCGACATGAGGGACCCCGTGTTTTACCGATGGCACGCTTTTGTCGAGGACGTTTTCCAAGAATATAAAAAAACTCTGCCTCCATATCCAATCGCCCAGGTTGGTCACTGTATTAAAAAATTCAACCGAATCCATTATCACGAAGTTTTCAATTTATTCCATGATTTGTTTCAACGAATTTCATTCGTAGTTGGACTTCCCCGGCGTGGAAATAACGGAAGTGCAAGTGACGACTGATCAGCAACGCAACGTGTTGAACACATTTTGGAGCCGAAGCACGGTTGATTTGTCCCGCGGACTCGACTTCACTCCACGAGGAGCAGTGCTTGTTAGATTCACACACTTAAACTACGCAGAATTCGCGTACAGGATCACTGTTAATAATCGCAACAATGCAGATCGACGGGGCACCGTTCGTATCTTCATCGCTCCTAGAGAGGACGAACGTGGACTGCCGTTCCCCTTCAGGCAACAGAAGGAACTGATGATCGAAATGGACAAATTCCTTGTGACGCGTACGTTACCATTACCAAAGATTCAACAAGTAGAATATTTTAGTATCGTTCTTACTAAAATACATTGAAACTTCCTTGCTAAAATAAATTTAGCATCTTCCCTACTAAAATTCATAGTTTGTCCAAAAAGTTCCAGGAATGATTTTTTTTTGAGAGCACCTTTCTATTGCAGCGTGGTGATTATAATTTTCCTATCTCGTCGCACATGTTTATTGCAGTTCGTCCAGGACCGAACCGGATAGACCGTAGATCGTTAGATTCTGCGATCACGATTCCCTACGAATCTACTTTCCGGAATCTAGACGCGAACAGACCTACAGGCGGCGCCAGTTTGGATGCGTTCAACTTCTGCGGATGCGGATGGCCGCAACACATGCTGGTGCCGAGAGGAACCAGGGATGGATATCCGATGGATCTTTTCGTTATGATATCCGATTACAATGGCGACGCTGTAAGTACAGTTCACGACAATTCTATCAAACTGTGTATTTGAGAAATCGTGCAGTGAAGCAGTTTGATATAGTTTACCGCAATTACACTAAAGTTTTCCTTTAATTACAATACAGAGCCTAACAAATTTTGCTTTCTTTGGTCTTTTGAAATATTTTTGGGTAAGTCAAAGATCTGTCCATATGTATTCGATATTCGAGTAATTCGAAAATCTTCTAGCTGAGAATTCTTCTTGATGTACTCGAAATCTTACGAAGGCTCGAATAATCGAGTTGTTTGAATTTTTCAAATTGTAGCTCGTATTTTTTCGAACAGTTTCCTAATTTCAAGTATCTCATAAGATCTTTACTTTCTTTTGTCTTTTGAAATATTTTGGAGTGAGCCAAAGATCTGTCCACATGTATTCGAGTAATTCGAAAATCTTCTAGCTGAAGGCTCGAATAACCGAGTCGTTTGGATTTTTCAAGTATTTCGTATTTTTTCGAATAGTTTCTTAATTTCAAATGTCTCATAAGATTCGAATGTTTGACTCAACTCAAATAATCGAACCGTGTTTGGCTCAGTTCCTAAATTCCGAATTCCGATTATTCGCGCACTCCTACTTTTCAGTGGTGATCTCAATTTTAATTACTGCGAAATTAGACGTTTTCATAGTGTTAATTTTTAACATTAATCTCTTAGGTTTTACAAGCAGAACCGACAGGCTGCAGTGCCGCAGCGAGTTTCTGCGGCCTGAGGGACAGAAAGTATCCTGACGCGCGTGCAATGGGATATCCTTTCGATCGTCCACCTCTTCCTGAAGTTGAAACCTTGTCTCAGTTCCTTACTAGAAACATGAGAAGTGTGGTAATAAACGTGAAGTTCACGGATACTGTTTTACCAGTAAGAAGCGGCGGAAACCTAGAAAATATCCTGACTCTGCCTGATTGAAGAAAGCATGAAAGATGGGAATTATCTTGATATACTAATTTTCAGTTGAATGGTAGATTCACAGAAAAAATAAAATCATTTCTAATAATACTTAGAAGATCTTTCAACTGTCCATAGATTGTTAGTTTTTACAATAGGAAGTTTTTTTTCATTCAAATTTTTAATCTATGGTAATAGAAAATGGGACAAAAGTGTTCGATAGAGGTTTTTCACAGGTTGGAGTTCCGATAATAATCGGGCTGATAAGGAAAATATTTTACGAATATTCATTTGTTTGTATAATATGAAATTATGATTATATAGGGTGTTCGACAAAGTGTGTCAAAAATTTTAGGGGATGGTTCCACACGCCAAAATAAGACGAAAATCTAGAGTAACGGAATGGCGGTAGCAGCTTTGTTTTTTAGTTATTGGCATTTTAAAAAGTGGGTAAAAAGCGCCTGAAACATGGCAATCCCTAATTCAAACTCGGGCTCTCTCACTCAAACTTACATTCATTCGGTTCTTCTTGAAATAATCAATATATCGATCCGCGAAAACAGGCGTGGTTTACGTTATACACACATCTTCGTTTCATACGGACAGCTCTACACACTCTGAATATTCCATAAAATTTGACATACACCATAGAGATTGCCATGTTTCAGGCGCTTTTCGCCCACTTTTTAAAATGCTAATAACTAAAAAACAAAGCTGCTACCGCAATTTCGTTACTCTTGATTTTCAGGGAACACCCTGTATGTGACGAATTATAGCGATTAAGAAGCAAAATAAAAATACAAAAAAAAAAAGAATAAAGAAAAGCAGGATAATCAAAGTCAACTGATTATTTTTTCTTATCCCTTTTGCGAGAACCTAATCCTTAAAATCAGTACCCATATTAATGACTCATTAATAGATTGCAGATTTTATGTAAGATCAATTTTTCATAATCATAAATAAACAATTCAAGCTTAAATAACGACGTTGTCTTATTTTATAAACATTACAACTCGTATCACACTTTTGATATTTTCTATATTTCGGCATCAGCCAAAAATTTCTTTGTCTGCAAAAATGCATAAAATTCTCTGTCTATTCGTTAGTAATGACTTCGATTTAAGACGAGGAGAACGTAGAAAAGAGCAAAGCCAGAAGAGTTAACGAAATTTTCCTTTATTTTGCGACGCTTATAGTAACTACCGCGAATCGAACTCCATTTCCGGTGGCACGCATAAATAAACACAGTGACATACGCGCCAAATGCCTCCAGTGTCATAAAAAAATGCGGGACCACGCTTTCCCAGGCGAAGAATCGCGGCGAGCAGTTCGACGAAAACCAGCACCGTATGAAACGATAACGGTGCGATTCCCCGTGTCATACCAAACTGTTCGTCTTGCTCTGCACCCTTCCGTTCGACGGGTAGAGCTTCCTCACGCCCAGCAGCATCTGGATCTCGTGGTACGTTCTGCCTTTCGTTTCGGGCACGAACACGACCACCATGAGGAACGCCAGGAAGCAGGACACCGAGAAGAAATAGTAAACGGTGTGCGATCCGAGGCTGTCGCCGATAACTTGATACAATTTGGAGACGGCGAAGCCGACGAGGCCGTCGAAGATGGTGACGATGGCGCCGGCGACGCCCTTCACCTCGGTGGCGAACAGCTCCCCGATGAGGGCGTTCGTTAGAGTCCCCAGGCCAATTTGGTAGGTCACCTGGAAAATAATAACGTCGACGACCGGGAGGAAATTGAACATGGAGACGTCGACGCCTCGCGCGTCGAGCATCAAGTGGACCGCGAGGATCGCGAGGGTGAAGGACGATCCCAACGTCGAGGCGATCAACAGCGGTCTTCTGCCTGCGCCTTCGACCGTCGCCGTGGCTAGGCTACCGGAGACGAGGCCGACGCCCAGGACCACGATCGTCGCCACGTTCGAGTCGATGCCGACCTCCGCCTTGTTGAAGAGGATCTCCAGGTATTGCATGGTGCTGAAGTTTCCGCTCAGCTGCTGCGCGGCGACCAAGCCGATCACGATGCACAGAGCCCGGACGTTGTTCGGCAGCGTCATCATCCGCAGCTTCAGCGGCCACGTTTCCCTGGACACCTCCATGCTCTGGGTCGAGTTCGTCGGCAACCGCGTCTTCTCCGGATCCTCCCGCGACATGCTGCGCAGAATCGCGTTCAACTCCTTCTTCGTCTCGTTGTGATTCTGGATGCCCTTGAAGAACTCCAACGACTTGCAGGCCTCGACCCTCCGACCTCTACTAGCTAGGAAATAAGGGCTCTCGGGGAACCACATGAAGCACAGAATGAACAGCACCGGGATCGTCAAGAGGATCCACGCCAGGGTGTAGTAGGACACCCACGGCCCTATGCTGCAGGTCAACAGCGACCCGGTGAAGACGTTGACGGCTATCAGGGTGCCCACCGCGCCCCGGATGTTGATGTCGGCGACTTCCGTTACGTACATCGGATTCGTGGTGTAGGATATGCCGACGCCCACGCCGAGAATCACGCGAGAGACGTACAGCTCTGCGATAGTTTTCGCCACCAGCACGATCACCCAGCCGATGATGAAGAATCCGCTGGATAACATGAGGCAACGTTTGCGACCGAACCTGTCGGCTGTGAACACACCTAGAAACGGGCCGATCGTGGAACCGACTATCGTGAAGGAGACGATCCAGGAACCCTCGTCGTCCGTTACTTGCAGAGGCGCGTCGCCCTCGCCGGACGTCAGTCGGGAAAGGGATGTCGTCGTCCAACCGTACACCGTGCCCACAGCCACCATTGAAAGAGTCGCTGAAACGTAAGAAATTTATTGTTAGCTTTATCGCTCCTGGCAATGATTGAGTCAAAGTCGAATCGTTTTGAATTTTTGTTGTTGAAAGCGTAATACACAGGATGTTCCAAACTCGACGCGGTACCCGGAAATGGGAGATTCCTGGGGTGATTCTAGAAAACTTCTTCCTTTGCAAAAATGTCCTCCAAAGCTTTGTTGACGAGTTATTAACGAAAAACGTCGGCCAATCAGAGAGCGAGTACAGCGGATTAATGATGGCGCGGACGATGGCGGGCCAATACTACTCAAAGCTGGGGCGCGCGCTGAAATTCATCCACTGTATTCGTGCTTCTATTGGTCGGCGTTTTTTGTTAATAACTCATTAACAAAGCTTCGAAGAACATTTTTGCAAAGGAAAAAATTGTTTAGAATAACCCAGGTCGAGTTTGGGCAATATACAGGGTGGGGCAATAACTATTAGCACCTCAGATATCTCGGAAACTATAAGTTTCACAGAAATATTTGCTGAAATAAAATTGCACAGTACGAAGGGGGCCATCCGGTGGCGATAATAGTTGTTTTGCAGGTGGAGGTACTTCGGACATTTGAAGGTCACCTCCAGTTTTTTAAATGGATCGGTATGTTTTTGCTTCCGTATCATGATAGAGGATCTTAAAACGAGTTCAACGACCTATTACATAAGGTCATTGAAGGTCATAGAAAGTAGAGAAAGGCGATAATACTTACGGTTTTGGTAGTAAATGAATCTTGTGTGAAACTTATAGTTTCCGAGATATCTGAGGTGCTAATAGTTATTGCCTCACCCTGTATATATATATATATATTGTTTAATGAACAAATTTTGATGAAAATGAGGTGGAAGTAAGTTATTTTTTTTTTAAGCTGTTCCAAATAAAATTTGCCCAAATGCGCTTCACCCCAAGTATTTCAGCGTTTCTCCTTCAGATTTATCACAAAACGCACATTACATCGTTTGAGTAACTCGCTTATCAGGAATCGCATGTCGGAGTTATAAAACTGCGTCCTATGTGCACTTAATCCTTTCGGACGTATATTGAGGTCTGATAAGGTATCGAGAGTTGATAAAACTTCCGATAATTTTGACTGTGCACGCATAGTGCATTGCAATGAGGTTTCTATAGATAACGATGACGGTATATTATAATGCATGGATCATCTCCGGATTTCACGATACGGATTTGTACATGTGTAGAGTGTGTTAGAAATTTCTGTGTTTGATAATAGAGAAACTGGAGTTCTGGACAGGATTTATTCGTCAAACAAACGTTCTTTATACGAAGGCCAAGATCGTTCAAGAATTAACGTTACAGTCGCTGTAGAGAAACTTTTGTATTTTTGAAACTAATAGTTTTCAGCCTTCGTGACTTTCCTTCTGGCAATTGTATAAATCCTGAACAGCGAATTAACATGCTAAAAGTTTCTTTAGAAATACAGTATTGTCCCGATATAAGGACAATCTTACAGTGTTGATTCAAAGAACGACGCCTCGTTCTTGAGTTCTCGAGTTTGATTCGAAAAAGGGATTTCTCTATCCTCACCACTTCTTCGCCGGTGCGTGTCTCCTCGTTCCGTCGTGACCGAGATCGTACCCGACTCGAAAAAGGGCTGCGCTCGGTTCTGAAACCCAGTCGTTCTTCGAGTCAACACGGTAACATCGCTCATTGAAGTCTTCTGTAACTTTCTGTACAGTGGACATCTATACCGAGTTCTTTCTGCCGCTTTTAGCATCTCGCTATTGTTAATCAATAATTAATAATGCAAAGGCGAAATGAAACTGATGCAGGTTTCACGAAATCCAGAAATTGATATGCGCATGCACTGTAGCATTCGGAACTGCTTTAGCAGGTCTAGAAATTGTTAAACTAGTACAAGGAAGCTGGGAACTTTTGGACATGAGGTACATTTAAAAAGTTCTAATTTTGAGTCCTTGAATATATTTGGTGTGATTATAAAATTAACCCAGGGGATCCTCATTACGATTGCAATTAATTGCAGTGAATTTACAACTACACACACTTAAAGGTGGGATTTCCTATACGCGTCTGACTCTGCGGCTGTATCAAACGCACACAAAGAAAAAACCAATGCAATGGATTTCGTGTATATTATAAAGCGTTGTGTGCGTTTGGATGTTGCGTATAGGAAATTAATTTAAACTGTCCAATTGTGCTCTATATCCAAAAGTGCCCAGTTTAACCCCACAGAAAATCCTTGCTGTATTAACAAAGGGACGCCGTATCTTTCGATATTAGTGAAGCGAGATTATTTTGGTTAATGGAGAATAATAACTAACCGGAAATACACGCTAGCCATTGTCGCCATAGTATCCTATTATTTTTCTTATATTTCGCTTCTACTATGTATGTTGACATGCTGTCCGCTTGTGACTCTTCCTTTCCTGGTTCAATCTACGACAGAAACGAGACTCTTAAAAAGAAATAAAACAAAAATGAATTTAAAATGATCGCGATCCACCGAAATTTTGTGAAAAGAAAACTTATGTTCATTCAAATTTCCCTTTAATATTTAAATAATGGTATGGATGAAACGATGAGATTTTTTACTTTCTAACGTTATTATCTTTATTATTACACTTTAATATACAGCAGAAAATCGTAGCTGCACTATTCATAATAAATCCAGATAAGGAAATTTTTGCAAATCGCAAAAAGGGTTTAAAAAACTTGAACGGTGTTTAGTTTGTGACGCATTCCTCCTCGCGATCGAGAAACAATCGAAAATTCGGACAAACTCTGTCCGTTAATGCACACACGCAAACTTGATCGATGTCACAATGCGATAACTTGATTGCCCTTGTTGCTAATTAGGGCTTAATTGCTCTTGATCTTCGCTTGTTGTCGATTCGCAACACACTGACTCTCTTCGCCGATAAAACCTGGGAGCATAAGTCCTCAGCTAGCCGTTAATTATCTTCCCCAATACCGATTCTAGAAATACAATGGATATCGACTTCTCTTCGCCCCGCAATTCGCCTTTAGAAAAAGACGCATCAACGTTCCTCCTACGACAATTAGGCCACATTCTTCACGATTGATGGGCCGGACTCGCGGAAGCGCTACAGTTATAAATTATCAATTATCCCCATTAATTATCCCAATTATCCCGCGTATTTAATACCGTCACCTTCGAGTCTTATTGGACCAATCGCGCAGCTTGAAACGCGAACCACCACAGGAAACTTGTGGCTTCGAGTTTCCTCTAAGGTTAAAATGAAATTGGAGATTAATGGATATTTGATTTATGCTTGATTTGCAATCTGCCAATCGTAGCACGCCTACGGAGTTACCTATTACATGTTCGATTCGATTGTCCTAACAGATTCAACATCATCGCCATTGGTTGAACGTGTTAAGTAACATTCCAAACTCGTTTGAGAGCAACAGATGGTGTACCGTTTCGCGATTCATTAAACGTGTGTAAGTACACAGTCTTTTAAATTATGCTGTTGGAAGAGTTGCGACAGGCTAATGTCATATGTCATTATTAGACTGCGGGTGTTTATGCATTTTCGACGATTTTCATTATTCAAAAACCTGTAAGGATTGTGCATAAATGCAAAAACATGTGAAATATTAAAAGTAAAATACATTTTATTATGTTTAGAACATATGAAAAATTTTTATTTAAGATTCAGTTCTTTTTCTGTGTCTGCAGAAATTTGAATTTGCATAAACATCAGTCTAGTCATTCATAGCGAGAAATGGACGAGAATGATCCCCAATTTTTATTATCTAGGGTTGCAATTATAAAATGTATTGACACTGACAGGGATTGTGTTGCAAATTTGACTACATTTTGGACTAAAGTAGCATGATAGATGCACGTGCGTAGTAAATAATTTAAAAAAAGTTTAAAGTGTATATTCTGCTACTTCTTATGCCAAACAATTTGCTTCTGATTAGAATATAAAATATGTTTACAGATTTACTTACATTAATTTGTTTTCTATAAATTTTACTATCCTACGTAATCGAATAGTGAAATTTGTGAAAGACAAATGAATATAAATATAAATATTACAGTAAAATTTCGAGTAAAATTTGGACCATGGCTTCATCATTTACAACTAATTACCGTAGAACCTCGTATTTCTCGTTTCGGTTATATCTACTATTATATTTCATAAATAAGATACATGTTTATTATAAGAAACTTTATTCTCTTTCCATGTGAAAATGAAGAACGTTATTAATTAAAAATTCATCGGTCGGCATAAATGTGTAGCGAAATATTAGTGCAGTAGAACCTCGATTTATGAAATACAATGCTAATAATTACCAGTGGCGGATCCAGGGGGGGCGATCGCCCCCCCCCCCCAAGAGTAATAAAATATAAAAATACTTCCTCACATTCCGAAAAACTTATTACGTATATACTGTATGTGTTACATGATTTCTATTCGAGATTTTTCTGCTTAGCGTGCTCACTAGTGCGCTAGTGCATAGAAGTTTTTAAAATATTTTCAGAATATTGCCTGGTAAAAATTCGCCAACGTAGAGCAGAATTTGTATTATGAAGTACCGTAATCGCATTAATTGTAATATCTTTTATATCTGTTTTTCTGATAAAATAAAGTCTTTAATCACAATTATATAACACGTAATTATTCTAATTGCTTATCAAGGTTGAAAAGACGGTTAAAAAATAGACTTTTTTCTTTTATACATTTCGCCCCCCCCAAGAAAGGCTCCTGGATCCGCCACTGATAATTACTGAATATAATTATTCAATAGTAGCTCAACTCAAGTCTTACTCGGAACTAGTAAGACTCATTGTATTATTGTACCTATTTATTTTATTTAATAGAATTTTAATTGAAACCTTAGAAAGATAAAAATAAGGATAATAGCGATAATAGCGAACTTCTACTGTACTGTTATACATATCTAATGCATTTAATAATTGCAACTCCGTTTTTAAAAATTTCTTGATTATTTATTTATTTATTTTATTTATTTTTTATTTATTTATTTATTTATTTATTTTTTATTTATTTATTTACTTATTTATTTATTTATTTATTTGATATATAATAGACATAAAGAGAATTCAATATCGTTTTTTTTAATATTCTAAATCCATTACCAATAATAAATAATTTAGTGGTCTCATTTTAATGTTAAATTAAAGCAATAATTTCATAAACACTTTCTTCTAATTCACTTCGAAGTAGGTAAAAAAATTCTTCAATTGGAAATTTGAACAATAAAACTTTGGCATACAGTAGAACCTCGATTATCCGAAATACAATTATCTATAGCTTTAATTATCTAAGGTTTTAATCAATTAATACACTTCGTATAAGAATGCAGTGGGAATCTCAGCAAAAACTGAACTATGATTTAATAATGTTCTAATAATTATAATTATTCTATTTAATAAATTGACATTTATTATACCTGATAGTAGTCGGTTAATCGAGGTTCTACTGTAATTGAGAGTCAGATAACCGAGGTTCTACTGGAACGTGAAACTGAATCATTTGAAATGTACGCCAGAAAAAGTTACATGCGATCGCATGGTAAGAAATAAACCGGTACGAGTCACAAATGGTGCGGTTTCTGATTCGCGCGCGTAACGTATATTTCCGTCTTTCGAGAACGCAATTTAATATTCGCGTATCGAATGTATAAGTCAGCGCAACATCGCGACGCGAAAACATGCAAAAACACTCGGTTTCGGCTCATTAAAAATAAACGCAACTATGCTTCTCGAAAACACCAAATATTAGCCTAAGCTAACTTTTATTTAAATGACGAAAGACGATTGATAATTTGTAACTCAAAGACTTGATAATATTTTTCGACCAATCCATAAACGGGAAGTTTTTAACACATCGACCGTTCAGTGCACCGCATGTGTTTCAACCGGATCGCTTGACCACACGTGACAGACTGGCTTTTTCAGTGTTGACAGAAAACGGCGATGATAAATATAATATATTTCATCGGAGTCCGCAGATTCTTAACTAAACTTATATTTTCACACAAATAAAAGAACACTTATAATTTAAATAGAAGTATGTTTTATATATATATATGATAAAATATTATTAAATGTATGTTTAAACATTATAAAACTATTATAACATGTTCGTCTAAATATTATAAAATGTATGTCTAAATATTATAAAATATATTTTATTTTTTAATTTTTTAACATTCTCATAAGTTCCGCATCTCAAGTTAAAGATAAAACATGGATTTACTCAAATATCACACAAATTTTGAGATTAGGTTAATGATTACATTTACACATTATAGCGCTATAAATAAAATATTAGAAATACAGAATAGAACTGTATGTACGTAATAAGCTTCTCCTGAAATATTTCTTATCGATACATTATAAATATTTAAAACAAAAATTTCCGGATTATATTATACGATTTAGAAATTATGGGATAAACATAGTAGAAGAAAAGTTCGTTTCGTGATAAACAGAGATTAGTAACTAACAAGATGTTTATTTTGTTATTTTATATTGTCGATATAGCATATTTTTGCAATATTTCATTCAAGAATTAACTTTAGGAAATCCAAGAAAGTATAAATAAACCTTTTACACAGTTTTGAACTTTAGTTATTTTTACTTTATTACACAATTGACAATAGTTCAATAAAAAAATAGTTTTCCTTTCTTTACAATTTTTATGTTCGAAATAGAAAATTTTATTCCTAATTCGTACCATTTTTCATTCCTCCAAAAAACAAGCAACTACTCTTTATTTACCATTTTTGAACAAACTTATTGCATTACATCAATGAACTTAAAATTATTAAACGAAAAATGATTATTATGTGCTTATTTATAAATTTTTTAGCGTTCATGATTTCAAGATCGTAAAATATTTCATTCTAATACTGTGGACCCTCAAAGTTCGGAGAGTTCAAGGTTCGAATAATTCAACCTTTGTGCAAACCTGTAAAGATAAATTGAGCGTTTAAACTCGAAAAAAAACTCGAAGCTTAAAAAAATAGAACTTGTTTCTTTTTTACTATTTACCAATATAATTTTCCAAAAATACCAACTTATAAAATGTGTGAATATTATACACAAAAACAAATAAAATAAGTTATTAAACAACATACAGCGCGAAAATGGCTTAAATATGAAATACAGTATATAACTTATTTGTTTCTGTGTATAATGTTTATTCACTTGTACGTGTTCAATTGTTGGTGCATCTACTCTACCCTATTTCAAATCGGAGAACCAAACTTCAAACTCGAAGATCGAGCCATCTAAAACAAATAACGTTCGAATTTCGATCTACTGCATTTGTTAATCGATGCAGAAGATTCAAACAAAAATCACGAAAGATTATTGTGAACAAATGAGTCAATACAACAAATGCAGTAAAACAAACGATCGCACCAATAATGTTAAATAGATACGCGCGTGATCTCATGTCCGAACGCACACAACCAGTTCGTTTTATGAACGTGGCTTTTCCTTATCACGCGACCTCGTGTTCGACAACATAACCTAACCGAATCTAGAAGGAGCCGCACGACGTGTTTAAAAATTGAAATAAAAATGAATTGGAAACAATATATTCCTCAATACTCACCGAAGTTTCCACGGTTCCTGTCATCGCGAGTGTTTAGTCCACCACGGCCGACGTATCGAAAAGTGGACCACGACGAGCGTTCTCTCGATAAAATTAACAAGAGTTGGCCTTTGAACGGCGCGTGCGATTCCCGATTTTTAGAATCTCATGTTACGACACCACGCTCCGGTCAAAGCCGAACACGCCGCTTCAGACACTGACCTCTTCGATACGCATATTTGCGGCACTTTTTCTTCCTTTTCCTTTCCCGTTCCCCTTTTTTTTTTTTTTTTTTCACCCGAACCGTCTCTCGATGGGTCGCGTTATTAGCGGCTCTCCCACTACTGGGTTACATTTATAAACGTCTCATCCGACAAACGAAGTTGCTTCTCGCTATGCCGAGACAGCATGCTCGTCCGACGAAGGAACACGAACCTCTGAGTTCGCGGTTCGTGGTACACGCTGTACCTGAAGTCGCGTTACTGCCGTCCCGTTTCTTAATGCTCATCGCATCGAAGGAAACTCGGAACCACTCTGAACTCTTTCTTGTCGATAGATCCTTCGACTGATAACTTTGGAGAGAGAAGGAGCGATAAGAACGTTTAATCATTGCGTTTGTTGTGGGTCCAATCCTACGCGCCGAGTTATTTACAGATATACTTCCGAACAATCTTATCTTATGTCTGCTGATTATTTCGAAACGTTTTTCGTGTTACGGTTATTTATCGTTTCATCGAAATTTTGGGAAGATTTAATAATATGTAGTTTCTTTTTTAGTCACATTTTGTTCTATTGCATAAGATACGTAATAGTTTATATTATTAAAAGAAAATACAAGAAATCGTCTTCTTTTTATTTTATAATGCGGTAATAAACTGTCGAACCTATGAATAATAAAAAATGTGGATTGTTTTTTTAAATTTCATACTTTCATTGTTCTAGCGCGGTAATTATTTAGAATTCTATTATAAAAATTAATTAGGTGAGATTTTACACGCGAGATTTTCTTCTCAAAGAAAATTGAATTGTAACATTCACCGCGTACACGTGCACTCAACTATCAAGCCTCGATTCCATTAATTAATGTCACAATCAAACAGGCTTTAAACTCGTGCAATAAATTTTAATAAATCAGGTTAGGAAATAATCAACCGGAAGCAGTTTCACAGCTAAATAAATCGGTGTATAATACAGAGGAGATTAAAGAATCTTTAATTTAATAATAGTAGGTAAACAGTTTAACAAAGAACAATATTTTTCCATGAACTAAATATATTTTTGTACGCCAGAAATAAATATATATGTACCTGAGAATCAAAGTAACCCAAATCCATTTTCGTTACTTTTCAGATTACAAAATCAGTAAAAAAAAAAATAAAAATAAAAAAAAAATAAAATGGTATACCTAACTTCATTTTCAAAAAAATAGACATAGGGTTATCTGTCTCTCAGGTACAAAAATAAACTAATCTAATATTTTCAAGTGTCGGTACATGTATCACTTTACTACAATCATTATTTACTTCAAAGAAGTCTACTATTAATTAACACGTATCGTGTTAATCGCCTGAAAAATTTTCTGAGGGTGTTATAAAATTTCGAATGATACTGATTCTCCCTGCTATCTACCATTTTTTAAAATTCTGCTTAGTCCAAGAATAAAAATAAATGAACTAAGTATTTATAACATCGGAGCTCTATAATAATGCCGAAACCGAAGTTCGTTAAAAGTTCACTAAATCAGTAATGCAAACTAGAAAACAATTAATTTGTATAATGCAACGGGAATCGAAATTTGAAAAAATGCGGGAGTAATCTAGGACCATTTGGCTATAATAAAAACTCTAGTTCATTATCAACAGGACGTTTGATGCACTTTTACGCGGTATCGGTCTTCCGCCGCATCAAAGGAACGATGCACCTATATAGATAACTTGGCCGAGTGTAGTGGTGCATCCGCATCACTTATACCACCGTGCCCTGTTATCCCCGAGGTCATTAAAACCGTCGAGCAGTTAAAACAAGCAAGTAGATCTTAATAGCTTGAAGAAGTAGAGTGGCTTCAATGAATTCGATTTGGTTTTCGAATACTTTCGTTCCGTTACAGAGATTTAATATGCAGTGATGTTCTGACTGAAAGTTCAAACGATTCGAATAAATTTCGGAGGAACCGTGAAATCGTTTTCGTATACATTTCCAATTACTATGCACGATGCATTTACTGCATATTGACTTCATTTTCATGTGGGATGAGGTTGTATCATTCCCGCCTTATTTTCTAACCACTCCGAGTTTAGTTTGCTTTTGTTTTGACGACGAGAATTGATCGATATTGTCTCGTTGATGTTTGGTGTTTGGTGTAAACTGGAAGATGGAAAGTTAGTGGATGCATTAGTATCACTTCTAACGTGCATCTCGTTGAGTTTCATTCATTGATAAGACGATCGATAGCGAGGGTGTCGGCAAGGGTCAGTCGGAGCGAAACCTGCTAGATCTAGATCGTTTGGATTATGTTTTCCATCTTCTTCCCGCTAAACCGGGTTGGGGACAATAAGTGTGGGAGTGAGTTGTCAGCAATCAAGTAATCTTCTGATGCTATTAACGTTATTAGCACAAACTGCACGCTGTCTTAAATTACGACCTCGTAATTTTCGTAAATTATGCTTTTTCTCGTTTCTAAAAAATTGATTTTTCTTTGGCTGCAACCTGTCTATCAGCTAACTTGCGCAATTGTTAATTAAACCGGAGAAATCCTAAAAAATATAAAAGAAGAATCTTCGATGTTTCGAATACTCTCGAAGTAGATAAAAAATACTAATTTTCGATACAAAACATTGTAAAGCATTTCTTCGATGTTACTTCGAAAAGCATGAATTTTTAGAAAAATCGTTGGTCGCTAAGTTCATTAAATTATTAATTGCATAAGACATACGCACGTATGTCTACATAACCTAAAGTTATGTAAATTAATACCGTTCGAACATTAACCGCGATTCAAACCACGAAATACTGTTTTATGCTCGAATATCATATTTATAAAGCATGGCAAAGTATCAGATACAAGAGATATTAGGCTACAAGGAAATAAAACTAACCGTTTCTCAAACTAAAACCTATTTTCCTTTCTTAGTTTAAGGCATCAAAACCTTAAAATTTTCAATCTTATCGTCGTGCGTTACAGGATGAGGGATAAGAAAAAGACAAACGAGTTAATTAAATAAGATAGATGCATTTTACAAAGCAATAAGTTACATGAGAATCCTTATAAGAAATTAAAGAAACTGAGCTGCAAGTCGCATCTTATAATACAAATTGTAAAAAGTAGCCAACATCGTTAGCCAGGTAGCGAAGTGTCAAAGATCATGGAAAATATTTTTCACTTATGAAGCTCTGTTTCAATTTCCCATTTACGCTGTACACGTGAACTTCTTGGATCCGTTGCATCGCCGTTAGGTGTGATGAGGCGACGATTTGGCTATTATAGGCGTGGATATGTACGCTTTCATATTATAAAATCGAGTAGCTCGATTTCCTTTGGAAGACTGGGACAACAATGTTGTATGTCGACAAAAATTACTATCGGATAAAGTAGCACCAAAAACGCGCGTTAAGAAGCAGAATACAAAATAGCCACAACATTGACAGTTCGTTGGAGTCATAGTACTTCCAGACTCCGATACCGATTTGATAAGCGAAACAGTCGCAAGTAAAATCACGCAAACATTCGTACAAAATGTTGATTTTACTCGTTACCCCCGTTTACGTGGAATTACATTCCCGTCGACTTTCAACCTGCCGCGTCATTTACATCCCTTCGATTCGAATTCGCTGCCGCGAGATCGATCAGTTTGATATTGCTCGACATTGGTGACAAAGTTGACAAACAATCTAAATCTATTTATTTTCAACTAGCACGTTTACTCGTTCTCCTTTCTCGTTTTACCTCGCGCTTCTTTCCTCAGCTTACTCAATGATCCTTGCGTCGATGAACGATTCATCGGGAAGTATTTCAGCTATAGTCGAGTTGTCAGCCTTGCTTACATCGGATTCGAAATCCGACGGCAATTCGGATCAATCGCTGAAAATCGAAAAGAGAAACCCTTTTGAAAATTCTCGCGCGCGGAGAATTTTGAAAAATGGTAAGAAAAAAGGATAAGCGACGTACCTGTCGCTGTTGTCGCTCGTCGCTTCCTCGCTGCAATCCAAATCAAGTTCACCCTGAATCGCACTTTGCAGATCGTCGATTCTTTGCAACGCTAATCTGAGATCGTCTCTGACGACTTTCGTCTCCGTCTCCGCCGCCTCGAGGGATTTCTCCGATTCGCGTCGAGCTCGCGTGGATTCTTGTTCGCGTGCCAACGCAGCGCTCGCTTCGTCTCTGGCCTCGCGCAATGATCTTTGTAATCGCCGCGCCGCGTCTTGAGCACTTTGCTCCTTCGTTCGAAGTAACGCCGATTCGGTTTGCAATTTATCGACGCTTTCCTTCAATCTCGCTATTTGTGTCTGTAACGAACAAAGAAATTAGAAGGTCGATCTAAAGGAACAACCGACGCTATTAGGCGCAACCTACTTCTAATCGCGCCCTCGTCGTTTGCTCCAATTCAAGTTTACTTTCGAGCTCTTTAGCTCGAAACTCGAGTCGCCTGGTGGCAAGGCTGTTCGCTGTAGGATCGCCGAGCTGCTCGACGGACTCCAATCGTTGCGTCAGTTCTAATAACTGGTCTTTCAACGACGACTTCTCAGCTTCTAAAGCAACAATTTGCACTTGCGCCTCTTGCAGCTGTCCTTGTTCCGCTGACACTTGTTGAACTGCTGCTCGATATTTCTTCAAAACCTTGTAACAGATTCCAATGCGCGTTGTAGCGTTTCGTTTAAACAACCATCTATATACTTAACATTTATCGAACTTTTGAACGAACGTTCTTACCTCTGCGAGCTCTTCTTCGTTCTCTTCTAATTGCGACACTAATTCGGTTCGTTCACGATTAGCTATATTCGCGCGTTCCTCGGCTTCGGAACGCTGACGCAACGCTTCATCGAGCGAAGCTTGCGTTTCATTCAATTCTTGTTCCAACGCCTGCTTTGCTTTAACTGCGGCCGCCCTAGCGCATTCAGCATCTTCCAGCTGATTCCTCAGCTGCCGCAAAGCCGCCTTGCCTGTTGAATCGCCCTTGGATCTTTCGAGCATAGTTTGAGCGTCTCTAAGCAGTGCTTTCGTTCTTTTCAGATCCCTCTTCAATCTGATATGTAAACACAAGATGAATGAAGACGTCAAACTGTAGTACAAGTAGGTATACAGGGTGTTTGGGATAGTATAGTAAAGCTTTGAAGGGGTGATAGATCATGTAAAAACAAACGAAAAACTTCTATATGACTTGGGTCCAAAACTCAACCATTTTTTGGAAAAAAAAAAAAAAAAAAAAAAAAAATAAACATTAAAGCTATAAACCGCTATAATTCAAAATAGGAACATTTTTCGAAAGCAATTTCTTCGCTAAAATAAAGATTACGATCTTGTTACCTCGTATCGTGAAAAAATAATATTTTTCTAACCCCCTAAATTATCCTTTAAAATCGCGATAATTTAGGGGCTTAGAAAAATATTATTTTTTTCGCGATACAAGGTAACAATATCATAGTTACTGTACTTATTGGATTAACAAGATCGTAATCTTTATTTTAGCGAAGAAATACAGTAACTATGATATTGTTACCTTGTATCGCGAAAAAAATAATATTTTTCTAAGCCCCTAAATTATCGCGATTTTAAAGGATAATTTAGGGGGTTAGAAAAATATTATTTTTTCACGATACGAGGTAACAAGATCGTAATCTTTATTTTAGCGAAGAAATTGTTTTCGAAAAACGTTCCTATTTTGAATTATAGCGGTTTATAGCTTTAATGTTTATAACAGTTTTTTTCAAAAATGGTTGAGTTTTGGACCCGTCATATAGAAGTTTTTTGTTTCTTTTTACATGATCTATCACCCCTTCAAAGCTTTACTATACTATTCCAAACACCGTGCATAATCATTTCATAAACATACCTGTGCATGGTTTCAGCCTCCGCGACGCGCTCAGCTCGATCCTGTTCTTCAGTGGCCACCAAACGTCGTTCCAATTCGTGTTTCTCGCGAAGCAATATCGTCCTCTCCTCGTGTTCGTTTTCCAATTGCGACTCCAACGCTTTCACTTTCTTAAGCGCGTTACCGCGCACGTCCTCCAATTCTTCGTCCCTCTGTTGCATCTCTTTGCGCATTTCCTTTCGTTGCTGTTCGATGCTCATTTCCAGTCTCAGCTTCGCTTGTTCGAGCAGCTGCACTTGGCCAGCGAGGTCGTCGAGTTCTTCTTCTTGGTCCTTCGATCGTTTCTCCAACTCGTGTTTAGCTTTCTTCAATTGCGCCACTTCCTCCTCGGTTTTACCACCGAACGTGAGTTCCTCCAGTTCGTGGCTCAAAGTGCGCAATCTTTCCTCTTTCAACTCTATTTCCAGCCTCGCGTCCTGCATTCAATACGAGGAATTCCAGTTAGAGCTAAAGAAACTGGTATAAAATGTGCACGGGCTGATATACTCACGCTGAGGTTTTGCTCTATGGTGAACTTCTCCGCTATCGCAATTTCTTTTTCCCTGGCCAATCTCTCCCGCTGCGCTTTTTCTTGTCGCAGGTCGTTCATCAGATTCTGAGTCTCCGAGTCGAATCTGTAATGAATACGAAAATAACTCAGCCACTGAGACACTGTTAGGAAGAAATTAACGTTGTTCGTGTTTCATAGTTCCGATGTAGTATGACGCAGTATTAATTGAACATCTTATTTCCTTGTTCAAGCGAGTAACGAGACCCTAGTTTCAGAGCGATCGCGAACCTATTTTCGGAATAGTCAATCACAATAGTTTCTACGCGCACCGAAGTCCGGCTGAACGTTGATATCTTCGAGCGAGCAACATTACCGGCCTGGCGAACTGCCAGAAACACTTGTTGCTATCCGATACAGTGAGAATAGAACGTCGACGATGTTCCATGCGAAAACTTAAGAATGTTTCAATTTATAGTCTCGTTGCATAAATAAGCACTTCAATCTTTTTTCAAACGATGATTTCAGAATGGCGTTATTGATCACGAAAAAAGGTACTGAATTGTCCGTTGGACGTGAGAAAAATGAAAAACGATGTTTATATATTGTTAACGAATTGGGATATAAAATGACTTATTATATTATAAAATAAGGAAAATCGAGTTCAGTGATTACTTACTTGCGTTGTTTCTTCTCCAAAAGATTATTCCTCGCAGTCTGTTCTTCCAATAAGAGCCTCAAATCATGCATTTCGCTGTTCAACTTCTGCACGCGACGCTTCCACTGACCAACCACTTGACGTTGTTCTTCCACCTCTTCGTACGCGTCAGCTAACTAAGGCATAACAAATAGATATTGTAATATTCTGTATTAAAACAGCTTTAAATGTGCTTCCTCGCAGTGAATTTAGACGCAACGTACCTTCTTCTCCAATTGTTTTTTGAGTCCCACCAACTGCTCGAGGTCATCCTCGTGCTGTTGAGCCATTTTCCTTTTGGTGAACTCGAGCTCCCTCAGAGCGTGCTCGTACCTCTGTTTGTAAACGCCGCCGTCCTCGCCGTCCTCCAAATCGGACGCGACCCCGTTCAAATCGGCGGCTCTCGCGTACAAGAGCTCCATTTCCAGACGCTCGGTTGCTTGTTGAAGATTTTTATTTGCCTCGGTCACGTCTTGAAGCTCTCTCTCGAGTCGCAATCGTTCGGATGTTTCCGCGTCGATTCTCTCCGCTGCCAACGTAGAAGTCGAATGTTCCTCCGCGAAGTCGGCGGTCATTTCGCTTAGCTGGAGCCAAAAGTTAAAAGAATCGTTTGAATAAAACAAAATTAGAAAGCGGTTAAAGGGTGATGCCACATTGTTCGCGTGAAA
The DNA here is from genome assembly GCA_030770465.2 of Perdita meconis. Taxonomy (NCBI): domain Eukaryota; kingdom Metazoa; phylum Arthropoda; class Insecta; order Hymenoptera; family Andrenidae; genus Perdita; species Perdita meconis. Next base: position 4,640,291 of record JASKOS020000006.1, on the reverse strand, counting down.
ATCATAGGTTTATCTAAACATTTTTTTTTTTCTATTTAAATAACGAATTTAATAGAAAAGTGTATTAATGGTATTTATTGTGCATATAGGGTATAATCCCTATTAATGAGCTTGTACCTATTCGTGCCTTTAGATTTAAATAAGTTGTAAGGAAAAACATCTCTAAGAAATAAAAGGGCAACATTTTTTTTTTTAATAAAGTTAAACTATTAAACTTAATGAAAAAAAATATTTTTCTTTTATTTCTAAAGATATTTCCTTTTATAACTCGTTTAAATGTTCAGGCTCACTAATCGAGATCAGTACTTTATTAAAGATTCAGAAAAAATGGTTCGTTTTTTTTTTCTTAACCAAATGGCGGTGTGTCCACTAAATAATGAATCTTTTGAAATTGTCCAATTCTCTAAACTTGTATAATCTAGAAGAAAAACCCCAAAGTATTCGTTTGTTAAACACAAACTACAAAAGTACACAAGCATATTTCAGAAGAAACATTTTCATGAGAATGTTAAATGTGTGAATAAAAATTCTGATTGTTGGCACAAACATTTGGTCACAGAAGTGTCTGCAGCTTTTACAATCAATCATAAAATCTGTATGTACTTTTTTAAATTAACATAAAAGGAATATTCTTTCAAAATTTCGTATCTTCGGATTTCTTTTGTTAGGAAAAATTAAACGTACACAATTTTTTCTGCATCTTTAACGCATGCACTATAAATACCATTAAAACACATTTCTATTGAATTCATTATAAAAGTGAAAAAAAATTGTTAAATGAATCTACGATTTTCAAGCGTCAAGGTGAATTTCCCTTAAGTTATGTAACGTTTTCTTAACGACAGAAAAATGCCTGTTACGAAATGAATTATGGCCAGTAACGTGAATAACAGAGAAATCAGTGTTTAGACAGCAAGGAATAAAATCTCGTGTCCGGTAAATCGGAACAACTCCCACTATTCCCCGGACGTCGATGTACCTCTGGGCCAATGCTGTCAGAAATAGTCCTGTCTTCGGAAGCGCGTGACACGGAACGTCTGGAGCAAGAGCTTCTCCCAAGACTGTTCGACCTGCTGTAATATTGAAACCCGCGTATCATAATGTTCGTGGCGCTCTGGCTTCTGCCCATCGGGCATCTCGGCTTGTCGTTCGACTGGAAGTCGAAATCGTTATCGGCGTCGTCGCGATGACCGAGACTCCTCCATTCATCCATCACGTGGTCGGTTCTCTTCAGGAACTGCGATATTTTGGACGTGAGATACGAGGAGGCGGTCGCGGGCTCCAGGTGCGAAGCGGTTGGCTTGAAGGATTGTCTGACGCGTTGTCTGTCGCATCCCAGGATGAAATTTAGACTCGCGTCGAAGACGACCGGAGATTGCTCCTTCACGGCGGCCTCTTGTATCGTATCGACGGAGTGAATGCTTTCCATGGGATACATCCTCCTTGGTGGAATCGCGAAGCTCGATGGTGAGTCTAGGCTGGAGCGTGGTCTCGGTGAAATGGACAACGATTTCGAGCGGTAGGAGAGACTGGACGAAAGACTGGCTGGCGAGAGACTTCTCATCGAACCTGAGCTCACAGTGTGCACCCTGCTAGCTGGTCTCCGCAGGATGCAAGGCGGCAGCGGCGGTCTTCTCGTCAGGCTGCTCACCTCCATGGTCTTCGGCGAGTGTCCGAACGCCGTTCCATTCGGCGCGTGATCCATTGCGCTCGACAGCGACTCGTCGAGGCTCGGTTCGTCCGGGCTCGGACACGTTAGGTTCGCGCGATTCGCCGGCGGCACGGACGGCATCTCGGACATGCTTTCAGCTTCTCGACCGGTGAAACGCCCCCGATTAAATCCAGCCTCGATCAATTTCCCCGGGCAACGGCACGGCGCGACGCACGGCAGAAACGCCTCGAGGTTCGTTCAACATTCAGAGTCGATCGAAATTCGAAGCTTCAATGCGTCTCGTCTAGCACGTACGTTCTCAACCACTTGCGCACCTTCGAACTGAGCTGCGTGGCACGTTGTGATCCGCGCTGCATGCCGAATCGCTTGCGGCAACGTTATATTTGCGATCGCAACGAACGATGCAGCAACGTTTTCATTGCCAATTTGTGGCGCGCGGCGCGGTTTCCGGTTCGCGTGCAACAGTGGACCGTCTTCTATGGCGCGGGACAGAGGATCGTCGTGTAGAAGAGGTTCGGCGGTCGTGGGTCGCGCGTCGCCGGGTTTCGAACTCGTTTTCGGACGCGAATGCCGGACCATTGGGTATCACCCGATCGGCGAGCATTCAATTGCGTAACGTCGAACGACAACGCCCGTATCGAGAGGGAGTCGCGGTGCAACTGTCTCCTCTCTTGGGTCAGCCGATACGAGGGCCGATTGCGTCCGTTGGAGAAGACGGCGGTCACCTCCGAGTTATTCTAAGTGAAATAGAGAGTGAAGAAGATAGAGGAACGGATGGCGAGAAGTACGAGGAAGCAAGAGATCCAGTCACGATTTTGGACCGGCGCCAAATCTCCCGTAGAGTCCGCGAGAAAAGTTTCACCGGGTTGAAAACAAGAGAGAAAAAGGTGCGTCGGGGAGTTTGGTAACGAGAACGCTCCGGAAAATGGGAATGTGATTGATCGTTTGCGTGACCAGTGGGCCGGTTACAATGCAACAGTTAAAAGGGGAGAAATGAAAGGATAGAAGGGGAGTTATGGAACCGTGATGGAATCATGAATATGAGATCGTTTGGCATACAATGCCAAGGTCGTGTCAGAAATTTCTGAACGGTGTAAAGAAGAAGAAATACAGTACTCCACGGGATAACTACGCCCTCCAATTTTCCCGCCATATTTTATACGATTACGTGGGTGGACACTAATTTCGTATGCAGTCCCTGGGCTTGTGCCCCAATTTTGGGAAAAAGAAGGACTATAAAAAAAAAAGGTAGAGCTAGGCCCAAAAATATGCGGATTTTGATGCTAGTACTAGCAATAATTCTTTGTGTTTTTTGCGATTAAAATGGCATCAAAAAGAATGCAATTCGGACTATTTATAACGTAGATACTCTGAAAAACGATTTACATTGTCAAATCGAACACTTTTCGGAGTACCATTTCAAATTTTTATCAAATTCGGATATGTTGTAGTTTTTAGGAACATATAAAAGTATGACAAAGGATTTTCGTAAATTTAAAAAATTGCTGATTTTAAAGCAGTTTGAAATCTTCAATTCTTTTCGAATTTTTAAATAGTTTCCAGCTATAAAAACCTGCATTTGTTAACAATTGCAAAATAAATGCTTAAAAAATTTTGTCTTCGACTGAAATCATTTTTATTAGGTAGCCTTAGGTAGTCTTCACTATGAGCACTAAGGATCCGTAAATGCATTTTGATCAGTTTGTTAATTTAAAAGTTAGAATCAATATAAGAAAATCAACACTAAATTTCAAACTGCTGTAAAATAAATAATTTTTTAAATTTGCCAAGATCCTTTGACATACGTTTATATGTTCCTAAAAACTACAATATATTCAAATCGGAGCAATGAAGCATGAAATAGGTACAAAATGCTAAAATTTATTTATATTTGTTGAAATTGTAAAAAAAAGAATAGCAATAATTCCTTACTTTTTCCAATAAAAATAGTATCGAATATCACAAAAATTTGATTATTTATAATGAATCGAACTTAAGGGAGGACAACAGAGTAATGTTGCGAAAAGCAAGGGTATCTTTTGGGAATTTATTAGAAAAACATTACTTGATGAACCTTTTTGAAACTTTCGGGACATTTTGTACAAATTGAAAACTTGAATAAAAGTGTGTCTGGCTTTCTAAAAATTCTATTTCTGATATCTTTTGCGCACATCCCGGTAGTTTCACCATAAACATTTACAGTCCGCTCGTAACGTTCGATATGCAAATCTTGATTTATTGTTTACTGTGCTATTGAAAACGAGGACAGCAACAGGCATTTTTCGAGACAGTATTAGAATATTTTTAGAAAACGGTTAGTAAAACTTTCAAACGAAATTCAATCATACCTTAGCTTCTAACTTGTCGTTGTCGTGCTTCAGGTGATTACGCTCCTGTTCCAGTCTTTCAACTTTGGTTCTGAGAACCTCGAGCTCCTCCTGTTAAAAAAAAAACACAAGCGTTTATATCTTCCGTTTCTAATACAATGCCAGTTTCTTTTATGCAACTCGAGCGATGTAGATCCTTACCGTTTTTGCCTTCAATTGATCTTCCGTCCGATGAACGTTCAACAATGGAGCCACTTTGACGTACAATCTCCACCACGGCCATTCTCTTACGGACATCCATTTTCTGACGTTCCTCTGGATACACCTAACCGCGAGATCTTGCAGCTGAAAGAATACAGATCATGTTCATTTCTTGTTACATTACCGTTACAAGTTCCCGAATAAAAATACATTTCCTTCATCTTAGATGGCACGTTAAGTTCTATCATTTTTAAATCTGTTATCATGAAACGTCTCGTCAGATTCTGAAAGGGATTTAAACGAGTCACAGATATTTCTTTTAGCTTACAATTAATTGCAGAATTTCTTATGAAACTGACAAATGAAATCCGTTTGAAAGATTCGTCTTAATCTACCGGACACCGCGAACACTCGGTTCCATAGATCAATTTTTATCTCGTGAGCTGTGTTTACAGAAGTCATTTGTACGCGAAGTGTACGTGTGAGGAAGCCAGTTAGAAACTTCTCGGAATAGACGAAGACCACTAGCCAGATCGACGGGTGAATGTACACTTTTACGAAGTTAAAAAGATGTCATGACATACTTTCAGAGCGTTAAGTTTACGACGTGCCAGGTAACCTCTGCATCTTGCTTGAAGAAGAATAATGTGTCCAGTTAGTTTCTCGTCTCTGTGGGCCTCCAATTGTTCCAGGGCTCCCGATCTGAAAAATATCTGTCAGAAAAAGACAGAGAATTAATTTTTCGAAAATGTATGAGTATAATAATAGGTATCAATATTTAATTTCTTTTTCTAATGTGTACGTGAAGAAATTTGATATTCAGTAATGAATTTTAAGGCAAATTACCTAGAGCACACATAATAAGAATAAATTTTCGCGTGGATTAATTGGAATTATGCAAGGAGATACAATTTGAATTATATCTTCTTTTTTAGTCGATGATAGAGCAAAACAGTAAACGAGAAAGTTAGATAGAGAACTGATTTGCATTAATTTCCCGTGACCTTGTTTTTTATCCTGCTTCTTATTTCAACGTTCTATTCGTGTCTTGATTTAGCGTCCAAACGAACAGGCAGATATAATTTATTCGAAAGCAGCCAGTCATGGAAAGTTAGATAATATATCAAAGTTTGAATTTTTCTTTTGTCATTCTTGTAATCTTTAATTAAAATCGAAGTACGTAATTCATGATCGATTTATCTAGAAACATGAAGAAATTATGTAAGAAATTTAACAGTTTTTTGTGAAAAATGTACGGTAAATGGGGATTCAAGTAAATATTTATCTATTGGATGTATTTATGAATTGAATGTTTCCTCGTTTTTTATTAAAAATATCCGTTTGGGTGCTCAATAAATTTTTGATAGTTACGATCGAAGAACCAGACACGATTTCAGGGAAAATAAACAATGCAAAGTCACAGGTGATCAGAGAGTTTTGATTGCAATGGTGTTTTAAAAATTTTATGTGATTTGATCTCAGTTTTTAACTGCTGGCGTGTGGCTATCAATTAAAATAGAAATAGTAGCATGAAATGAAAGGATATACTGGAAGTTATTCATAGATTATAATTTTAAGAAAACACATTGTTTAGGTTTAACATTTGCGTGAAATTTCAAATATGTCTCGAATGGTTTTATAATTGCTTATTATTAGACTGTGAATTTTGATGTATTTCTGAAGAATGTCAACATGCAAGAATCTAGAAGAATGTTTACAGATTCTAAAATACATAAAATATAAAAAAGATGCATGGAACATTATTTGAAAGATAAGATGCCATGTTATTCCAGCTTCTGTGTTTTGTTTTATAAAGATATGAATTTGCATAAAAATTTGTAGTCTGTTTATTATATTTTTTACACGGATTGATAGTGAATTCAAACAAATTTCTTAAAACTCTACGTAGTTGAATTAATCGTTTTTCTTTAAGTTAAAGAGTTTCGTCGATTACTGAAGAAGATTTGCAACCAAAGAAATATTTATGAAAAATAGAAAGCGCGAGATATGAAAGTTATCATAGAAAGGACGCTAAAATATGAGTATAAATGTGAATACATAACAGAATAGTCTGCATAGAATGTATGTAGAAAATCTAGACACCTCCCCGGATAACTGTAACGTTGTAATTTCGAGTTGTTGCAGTTAAGGGGGTCTTGTATGTATAGTGCCTTCTCAATATACAGTAACTCTGGGGAAAAAAAAAGAAAAAGAAAAAAAAAAAAAAAAAAAAAAAAGTAGCAATCAGGGTTCTTTCGATTTCTTAGGATTTCTCTGATAAATCAAACACCTTGAGCTAATCAATTTTTGAGTACAATTTATGCGAAATACTAAACAATTTAAGCTAATTAAGATAATTTGAGCTTGGCGATCAACATATAAAACGTCGAAGCATTTTGAACTATTTTTGAGCTTCTAGCTGATAGTTTACTATCATATTTTCTCAGACAGTTTCCACTTTCCATTTCCAAAGATTTTAATGCATTCGCGCAGCATTTTCCCCTTTTAATACTATATCCTCTAATAAGTTTTTAATTGTTTTTTAATTGTTTCTGCATTGCATCGACTTAGTAGATACTATAGAAAGTTATTCAACGTTTCTCGTCCATAATGTATAAAAAAATAAGACGAAATCGCTGCGATCATCTGCGGTCATTGTGATTTCATGTCAGTGACGTTTTCCGATTTATTTGTATTTGTGAAAAATACAGTAATACGAGTTATGACAATGTGACACTGAATATTTATAATACGGAATTCAATGCCATCACAACGCAATTCCTATAGTTTTCATAATGACTAGACAGCGGATTTTATGCATTTATGACAATTTTAACTATGCAAAAATCCAATAAATTATTGACTGTGGCCAAAATATGTAAAATATTAAAATTGCAATACGAGTTACGGTATTTAAAAAAAAAAAAAAAAAAAAAAAAAAAAGAGAACACTGATATTCAAGTTTGATTTGTTTATTTATGATTGTGAAAATTTTATTTCGCATTAAAAATCCGCAGTCTAATAATAACGAAAGTCAGGACACTAAAAATCGCAATTCACTGTCATGTGAAAATGTGCCTTAATGAACTTTTTTAAATGAATTAAAAAAGATTCTCTTACCCCTACTTGGAGGTAAAAATCAAAGTGCAACCATCAGTACAACATAAAAAAAAGTCGAATTAACTGTAGGCATTTTGTCCGTTTGGTCTTGAAGTATATCCGTGTAATTAAAATCGATAATTGCATGAAGCTGATCGAGAATAGCGGAGCGGAAACGAATTGGCTGCGTAGAAAACCTAAAAATTGAATTTAGTGCGGGACGGTCGAACTTGAGAAGCAAATGTAAAACAAAGTCTAACTCTTTAAAAGAACGCCTATTAATCGCCGGGAACCTCCATAACATGCGTCAAATATGTACTATAAACATGACCAAATAACTACGCGCCTAAAGTGAGCAGCAAACTACTTGTACCTTCGGTCACGTGGCACATCACCCACGCGGACCTCCCCTGAGTCACTACTATTCCTCGAGGAGGCACCATACATGCAACCCCCTAACAAAATACCGTATCCCATTCAGTAAAACCAAATTCCAACGATTCGATAAAATGGATCAAAACCTGTCCTCCGTCGTCGTAAGATCTTCGAGCGTTCCACTGGCCTTTACCGACACTCTCGGCGAGTTTCGCGGTCTTTTCTTCGGCGCCGTCGACGCCGGCCGGCCTGACCGACGCCGTCACGTTCCCGGCGACGACGACAGTTTTCTGATCCGGCTCGAGTCTGTCCACGACCGCGGGATTAAATACCCCGATGTTACGCAACTCGTTCCGCCCGAAGAAGCGCTCCTTGTCGAACACCGCGGTCTCGTTCTGCACGCCCTCCTTCCACTCGACTTCGTTTTCGTTACTCATGTGACCACTATCCTCCGAACAGTTGCCGTCCGACGTGTACCCATTATAATCGTTCATGCTCTTGACGTCCACCGATTTTTTCAGCGCGGTAATTGGCTCGGCGGCGGTGCCGTTCGAGGCGGTCCGCGGCTTGATCCAAACGTCGCCCGCTTCCCTGCACGCTTCCGCGTTCTTGCAATTGAAGAAGTTCACCAAGTGCTCGACTTCCTTCGCCCGCTTGCCGACCACGTGGTGCTTGACCTTGCTCGCGGGTTTCGCGTCCTCGCGCTTCGCCCGGCCGACCCTCGGAGTCTCCGCCTCGCCGGAGGAAACGACCGCGCACACCGGCGTCTTCTTCTCGGGATCGTCGATCGGCGCGATCGCCTGTCTCTCCCAGGTCTTTCGGAGTTCCTGAATAGTCGACGGTTCCTTCTTCTTCTCCTGGCTCCGATCCTTCTCGTTTCTCTCCGAGTCCAATCGTCTGAGAGTTTCCATCGCGCTCTTGGCCTCTTCAAGGACATTCACCTTATCGGTTCCATCATTCTTCGTCTCGACCGAAGTCTCCTTCGACTGGTCCTCATGATCGATCCTGATCACCGTGGCGCGACGGTGCTCCACCTGCACGGTGGACCGACCGTTCACCTCGATATTAACCTTCTGCACCTGGTATATCGAGTTGCTCCTCGACTGATCGCCGTCCACGCGATCGCCAGACATCATCGATCCCTCAAGTTCCTCCTCCTCGTCGTCGTCGTCGTCCAACTCGGCCATCAGCCTCGCCACTCGCTCCTCCAGGTTGCTGCTCGGTCTGGTGCTCTGATCCTCTTTCGCCCGACCGTTGAAAGCCTCGCGACAGTTTTCATATATCCGCTCGTCCATCGAGCGATCCAGATCGACGTCATTGTCCAGCGAGACCATCCGATACGTCGACTCTACTGCACGGTCTACTTGCGATAGATCGGCGAGAGATCGACCCACACGAGTGCCCCGTTGCGCCAGCAATGGGATCTTGCTGGGCCTCGGCGACGCTCCGAACGCCTTCCTCGACGCGTTCCTCGACGCGGCCTGAATGCTCCACAGACTCGCCGATCTGTTCATCGTCTTTCGTCGGGGCTCCTTGCTCTCCGCGTCCGGTTGCCTTCTCGCTTCGGAAACGAGTCTGTTCGTCTTATCGAGACGCTCCGCTCTGAAATCCTCCTGGTGTCGAGCCTGAAGAGAGACGCACTCCAAGCTGGCCGATCTATCGAGCGCGATCTTCTTCCTCAGGGACTCGGGCTTCCTCGGCACCTTCGCCGGCGTGTAGCAGAGCTTCTTCTTCAGCAGGGTCCTGTCCTCGAGGACCACGCACGAGGCGGGCGAGCTGACCGTCCTCGTGGTTTGTTTCTTCTCGTTTCGAGCGACCGGCGTGCATTTCGCCGCGTCACCGCGGCTATCCGGACGACGCGGCCTGCAGGAGGAGGAAGTGCGCGCGTTCGCGTGGTCGTTAGAAAAAGTTGCGCGAGCGTTGCCAGGGTCGTTAGAGGCGGACTTGTTCGGTGCTCGCGGAGCGGTCAGCGTTTTTGCCGATCGGGTGGTTCTGCTGGCCGGTGTCGGCGCGTTCGAATCGGTCGTCGGTTTCCTCGGCGTCGACAACGGCGTCCTCGACACGTTCGGGCTGCTCCGGGCTTTGACGAGCCGGGAGCCGTTGCCGGTTGACCATTTCGTCGCGTTGTCCAACATTGTGACGTTTCACGAAGCGGAAGAATAATCGGTTGCCTTGGTGTTCCAGCGATTCGAGTCAAACTCTCATCCCTGTGTTTCGACTGACCTCTCGTTCAATCTTCCACGCGAAGATTCCTCGGAGTGTTTCGTTCTCGAGTGGCGCCTTCTTCGAATTATTCTTCGAGGCAGTTTATCACGAGGAAACGCTTGAACCTAGCAGCAGACATTTTAACATCGCTTCGATCGGAACCATCGCGGATCCTCCGCGGATCTGTAAAGGAATAACGGAGCAGAACGTGTCCCGGGCAGAGTCGGTGCAGAATTCTCGGAGCTTCCTCCCCTTAAAAGGAGCCACCGTTCAGTCGATCGTCCACTTCTCGTCTTCCTCTTCCGCGCATATCTGCGCCAGCATTTTTCCCAACGGCCGGTTGTCGCCGCCTCGTCTTTCACTCGCTCCTCTCGGCGAGACTCGACCACTGGAAACGTTTCTACCCGCGGCGATTATCGGCAACGACTATATTGCCCTGTGCGCGTCCGAGAGTGGACTGGTCGGAGATCCCGAGGAGCCTCTTTGCGCGAGGAACGAGCCGCGACTAAGTACCGTAAAAGCAGTGTAAAAGTGGACGAGCGTTTTATGGTTACGGGGAGGAAAGGGAGAGAAAGAAGGGAAGGGAAGCATCGGAGGAGCTACAGAGAAAGGGAAACAAAATAGAGTGTGCGGAGGAGGGAGAAGGGGGAACAGGGGGGGAGAGAAAGAGGAAGGAGGGGGATGGTGGAAGGGAGGAACGAAAGAGGAATGAATAAAAATCGCGGAGGGAAGAAGAAAATGCATCTGCGTATCTCCGCGAGGTTCCCTCGACGAATCCCGCCGAGAAGCGTAATCGGTTTAGCGCCGAGGAACTGCCGTTGGCCCGCCACTTTCGTTCGGCCAAGCGGTTCTCTGTTTGCACAAAACCCGAACCGCTATTATGCTGATTGTCGTAACTAACAATCCGCGGAGTCGCACGGCGAGCCGCTCGTAATCATCAAAGGCCCGCGCGGTCGTTACTCCAGTGTTTTCCGTGGTGTACTACGCGACTCGCCGCTGTGACGACGCGCTCCGAACGACGGAATAGGATCGAAGCGGCGCCGATGACTTTGAAATTCCTCTGGGTAATTCGATTTTGTCACGCGTCATGTTTTTCGAGGGGTAACTGTATATTTATTGAAACGAATACTGTGAATCCGAGGAAAAAGCAAGCAACAAAGTTTTGAGGGAGAAAGAGGCATTCGGCTTTTTTGAAGCTAGACTTGTCCGTAAATTTTACTGAAGTTGAAACTTCATTAATCGACCTCGTATTTAGTAAATGAGTAAGTCTTTGATTAAAAAAAATTTGTTTATCACATTGAGTTCCTCGATTGGGAGGATCATTTTATTATTCCTCGATCTAAGCTGAAGATGGGCTGCAAAAGTCATTGACTGAACCTTGCATTTTGAATTTCAACTTCGTCTTATTCTTTTTAGAGTCTGCTTTTCCCTTCTCTCTTTTTTCAGTTTTCTTCTGCCTTTTTGTGTTTTTTGATTTTCTGTATTTATAGTCTCATATGCCTCAAAGATATTATAATAACTAGACAGCGGATTTTATGCATTTATGGCAACGCTAAGCATGTAGAAAATCTACAATACTGTTGACATATGTCAAAATATACAAAATATCAAAAGTATTGTTCAAGTTAGAATGCTTAGAACATTAAATATACTCTTTTTGAAGTTCCTATTCTTTATTTATTCTTGTAAAAATTTTATTTTGCATAAAGATCCGCTGTCTAATAATAACCATTAATTTACTGATATAAATATGAAGTTAATTAATTTGCAAATTACAATACATTGTTAATAAATATCGAAAAATCGTCACTAATACTTGGAAGTCCAAAAATAAAAAATTAGCGCAAGAAAAAAGAAAGAATTTTAATTTTATATCAAACTTGCATAAAAATTAACACAAAAAAATTCTAGATCTGTATCAAAACTGTATTCCAGCTTTTGTACCAAATAATTATAAAATTCAGGTGGAACAAAAATCTGCCTCAAAGTTTGAATAATTATAGAAACGTTTACTTATCATACGTTTCTAATTAGGTTTACTTCAAGAATTTATCCAGCTCTAAGATATAATAATAATTCAGCTATTAACATTAGATACTCAAAAACGCAACCAGTCATGATTGAACCATACCTGTTCATTCAATCCAAGTTTGAAATTGTATTGTGAAATGAAACTTGCGTTTACATTAGGCAACTTTCGATCGGCTGATCGAGTCGATCGCCCAGAGTAGCCAGAGTAAATAGAATGTCAACCAAGTGAAATGACTTCTGATCGTTTATAACGCTGCGTGTATATTAGGCAACTTTTAGTTGGCTAATCAAGCTGGCCGACCTTAAATCGTTCAATTAAATGGTTTATACTGGAGCCTAGTCATTCAATTTAGAGGCAACCTACAAACATACACAGCGTTTTTCAATACAGAATAAACTTGTTTAAATCGCACATATTAATAACAAATGATTACATTAAAAATATCAGGGAATTGGATGAAATAAAATTAGTGGTAATCGACTCTTCATTAACAGAATAAACAGTTTAGTAAATTCAAATGATAAAAATAATGAACTTCTGTTCATAAAAACCTAAACCTAATCTAATCAATTTATTTTTAATCTGGAAAAAGTCTGATTAATGTCTCTAAATCTTGTCCTAATTCAAATTTGCTATGTTAAAATACAAGTCACTGATTATTGCTTTAAAAACAAAAAATAAATTTGAAAATAGATACAGTTTCACATAGAAACTCGTTTCAATGATTCCCATAAATAATAATCGTGTAAAATTTTAAAAAATCGTACAAAAGCTTTAATGAAAATTACCAGAATTTACTTTTTTTTATATTTTTTCATAGAGTGAATAGATAAGTGATTTTATTTGTCAATAGCACATGGCCAATTATTAACATTCTCTACAGCAGGAAGCATCATAATTGTCTCCCTGTTAGTTTAAAAGAAATGGCAGGAGTATAATTTAGCCGCAGGTAGAAATTACGCAAGTTTTCTCGACATTTTTCTACGATATGTGCATTTGACGTCGCGTTTAATCGCAAAGTAAGGAAAATAATGGATCGGTCCTAAGCAATCCGAACTAAATTAGGTTCAACGTTCGAAAGAAATTTCCACTTGACAGAAGTCTTATTCACACGTTCGACTTTGAACTGTTGAAGCTCCAATCGACTCGTACAAAAGTTTCCTAATGCCGTCGCATCTTTGGGAACCGTTTTCAACGTGAATGTCCCATCGTTAGAAGACGCTCCTATCATCCCGTCGAACAAGTAAACAATCTTTACAGTAAAACACTCGGACGAATCGCTCCCGCGGCATCCATTCAGAGAGAAATCGTTTGGGCATGATAATTCAACCCAGTATCATTGAGAAAGCACTCGCATGGTCCGCTACTTTACTTCGAGCTCGATTCGTATTTACCGTTATTGAAGCTAACAGCTACTATGGGCTGTAGATCCCCCTCCGAACCCTCGCCCCACTCGATCTTGTTCGCGAGCCAACTCTTATGCACAATTTCAGAGAATCCAATGAATCTTTCCCCCACTCTCTTTCCCTTTTCTTCTGCGATTCGTATCAAACGAAAGTCGATAAAAGATAATAAAATGGAATCGCGTTTCGATTCGATTCCGTCGCGTCGGTCTTACGAACGCGAGCGCGCGCGTGTAATTGTCAAGCCTGATATGGACCCTGCGATGACCGCCTATGGGCGTCGACAAATATGGTCAACAGATACGGACTAGACGATTTCCGCACGACGACGCGCACAGAGAATTTTAATTGCACCGGTCGAGGGGTTAATCTGGAACGAACGGTTCTTGGTGTCTTCGTTAACGAGGAAGCGCAGGAAATTTTAATTGTTCTGTGACGTGTTCGGCGTACAATGGGTTCGGAGGAATGTTTAATGCTTGGTAGACGGGAGTTTCTCGAATACAGTTAAAAAATGTCAGTTTTATCCGTAAGGAGTTATAATTTATACTATGCCAGTGTTGAATTTTTTTTTTTTTTTATTTTTTTTATTCAGGGGACTAGACAGTCGAAAAATAGAATTTTTTTATTCCATTTTTAGAAAGTACTATTGTTTCGGAATAAACAGAACCAACTACATAGATATAGAAACATCATACTATTCTGCTGGAGCTCGTTAACCCTTTCGTATCCCTGGACGAGATATCTCGTGACCCCATACGTTCTAGGAATTTTAAGAAATAAGGAAAATTCAAGGAATGTTTAAAAAATTTAAAGAAACTTCTAGGAATTTCAAGGAATTTAAAGAAAACTTAATGAAAATTCTAGAAATTTTAAAAACCTCTGAGGAAAATTCAAGAAATTTAAAAAACAATTGAGAAAAATTCAGAAATTTCAGGAAAATTTAAAGAATTTTAAAGAATTTCAGGAAAATTTAAATAATTTTAGAGAATTTCAGGAAAATTTAAGGAAACGTCAAGGAATTTCAAGAAAATTTCAGGAAAATTAAGAAAATTCGAGAAATATCTAGAAAATTAAATGAAAATCAATAAATTTCAGAGAATTCAAACAAAATTGAAAAAATATCTTTCAAGGAAAATCAAGAAAATTGAAGGAAATATAAGAAAGTCACTCATCCAAATCTATAAAAAGTTCTAAAATTCTGAAAAAAAAGAAAGAAAGAAAGAAAAAAAGAAAAAACTTTAGCAAAACCAAGAAAGTTCAAAGAATTTCAAAGTAATTTTTAAAAAATTCGAGGAATTTCAGGGAAATTAAGAAAATTCGAAGAATTTCTACGAAATTGAAGGAAAATCAAGAAGATTCTATGAATTTCAAGAATATTGAAGGAAATACAAGAAAATTTCAGAAAATCACTTATTCAAATCCATAAAAAATTCTGACTTAGAGATATTTCGTCCAGGGATACGAAAGCGTTAACCAAGGTACAAGTAAGTAATAATACTTTAAAACATAAAAGGAGCTTTAAACGCATTTTTTTTTCTCCTGGTTTTTCCCTCCTTGCGAACGAACGAACGGAGTTTCAAATCTACTTTAAAATGATACAGGACACGTAGAGCGTGCAGCATTTTGAGCTGAACCTCTGATACAGTCCGTAAAAATTCGAGATTTTCTACGCTTTGTTTTTTGTCATTTCAACGAGATAAATTATGTAATGATCAGTTTTCACTCGTATAAAAAATTGACCGGCAACTTGTGGCACAAGCTGATCAAACTCTAAATATTCATGGTGTTAAATCATTTAATAGAACCAAAAGAATGACTGACTGCATTATTAAACAGCCACGCATGGGTAATTTAGGGAGAGCAGCGAATTTTTTTACACTTCAATACGTTTTTCGGCCAAAGCGTTTAACCAGATCTCCACGAGTCGAGACTAAACGACACAGAGTAACGCGCGGCAGGTGAACGACAGTTATGTGGGCGATAAGATGCTCAGAATGCGTCATCTAGCACTCGAAATATAAGTTTTCATCATTTTCAGTCGACCTTTTTTGCCAACACATTGTTATACTCTCTTCCGGCGCGGATGTATTTAAGCGCAGTAGCGTTTGAGCTATTTTTAATTACGAGTGCCTATTTACATAATGCGAGAAACTTCAGAAGTGAATTTCGGTAACATACATAAGTGTCGACGATTATGAAAGTGGAGTAGATCATGTGTATTTCGTTTCCAGATATTTAGAATTTTGCATTTGAGTGCATAGAAAAATATTTTTCCATTAGGCAACAACATTTTTTATAAATTAGAGGTCTTCTTGTTTTTTTTTTTTTTTTTTTATCTATTATTATTCAGCAAAAAATGTTTCATACGAAAGTTGAATGATATCTTGTAGGGATATTCTGTTGTTATTACATAGTTCTTTCGTAAGTAGATAAATTCGCTATAAAAAAAGTATTAAGCCATTTATGTCGAAAGGTTAGTAATTCAGAAGATATTTCAGTTTAAATAATTATAAAACACCATTACTCTTGAATTTTTCTTATCAACACTGTCTTATGTACTCGAATTTTCTTATATTCATATTTTTAATGGAAAACATTTTTTAAATGCATTTTTCCTCTAATAAAAATATGAATTCTATTTTCTAAATCTCAGTTATGGCATAAAATTAAATTTTTCGAAAATGTAACAAGTTGTTTTGCCTTACATGTACAGATATATGAACGTTATGCCACTATCAAAATGAACATGAAACTTCCTCAGATAAATTCACACCTGAGAGCCTGAGAGCGAGACGTCTACTGTTTTTAAAATTGAGTTGTACATATGTATCACGTTATTGCTGTTGCTTTATATTCTACTATTTTTGTACTCTCCTGAAAATTAACGAAAATGGATTTGGATTAGTCTCGTTCTCAGGCACAAAAATATCTTCATGTTATAGCTAATTGCATTATTTAGCAACAATTTTCCCTAATATAAAAATATAAATCCGTTCAACATAAAACGAATTAAAATCCCCGTTTTTTTTTTGGTTTGTTAGCAAACACTTTCATAATCAGAGGCGCACACGGCTCGTCGCAAAAAGCCGAGTGATTTATCGCGAACAGTGTCGCAAGGTGTAATTGAAAAATACGGAAACTGAAATTCTGCAGAGGCGAATGATTTCTTTCTCGCATCGGCCTCATTACTCCCAGCAGCGCGACGTCCTTTATGAGCAACCGTCTGTCGATTTGCAGCTGCATGTGGGCGAAAGGTGGCTCGCACAATGCACGATCCACTTATCAAAAGCTGAATTTCTCCATTTCTTAATGCATCTTTAAACGAACATCGTGAATGCATTACCGAGACATGTCTAATGAAAATTACTACGACTTCATTAAGCTTCTAATACCAAAGAAACCCCCGAGCGATCAAAATTGATCATCGGCACTGTATCGGCTATAAATCTTGCATCGATCAGCATTCACTGGCAACGTCGAAAAGACTTTGGCTTCCATTCAAGCTCGACGTTAATACTTTAATTATATATTTAAATGAATACTTTAAATAGAACTTTTATTTGACGTCGAAGACCAGAACCTGGCACCTTCTCCGCCTCATTATCTATTCTTCTTCGCCGTGGGAACAAAAAACCGACGAAGCGCTCCGCGCTGAACTTCAGCAATTCCTCGAAGACGAACGCCTTAGCATCCTGATAGATGTTTGTCGCTTGGCCCCAAGCAGCGAGCACTTAACGCAGTCCTGCTTAAGCTTTATTTGCGAGTAAAACGAGCTTCTCCCACTTCGGCGTGCAAATATGCAGATGGTGGTTGACGCCACGTTGTATCTACGCAATGCGCAGTATGCGGTCCGCGAAAAAATGAAATTGGCAATGTAGGAAAGCGGCGGAGCTGCGGGCAGGATCCCAATTGTAGGACGCACTGATTTAAGGGGGAAATTTCTTTTTTCTTGGTCGAAAATATCGATTATTTGGTAGTTCTTAAATAAACAAAACTGTAGACTTAATCAATCTCAAACATTGTCTACGTTTTTAATATAGCTTTAATAAGTAATACAATTTTTATTTGGTAAATTCAATGGAATATACAATTGGAATCAGCCGCGGACTAAACGAAAATTTGAAAACACGAAATTGCGGTTGACATTATATCTGCCCTTGCTCATAATGTTATTATACGTCAGAATTTTTTATGGATTTGGATGATTGATTTTCTGAAATTTCCTTATATTTCCTTCAATTTTCTTGAAATTCTGGGAATTGTCTTAGGTGTCCTTAAATTTCTTTGAAATTCATTGATTTTCCTTGAATCTTCCTTCAACTCTTGTTGCATTCCTCGAATTATCTTTAAATTTTCGTGAAATTCCTTGAATCTTCATTAAATTCTTATTGAAATCCCTTGAATCTTCTTAATTTTCCTTCGATTCTTTTGCAATTCGTTGAAAAGATTCCTTAAATTTTCATGAATCTCCTGAAATTTCCTGAATCGTCCTCAACTTGACTCAAATATTTTTAAAATTCTCCGAATTGTCCTGAACTTGCCTCAAATGTTTGTAAAATTCCCTGAAATTGGTTCAATTTTTCTAAAATGGCTTTGAAATTCCTTGAATTGTCTCAAAAGTTTTACAAATTCCTTCAAATTTCTTGAATTATCATTAAATTTGCTTTAAATTCCCTGAAAGTCCTTAAATGTTTGTTAAATTTTCTTGATATTTCTTGAAATTCCTATAATTGTCTTTGAATTATCCTAAAATTCCTTGAATTTTCCTTAAAAATTCTTAAAATTATTAAAACGTATTGAGTCGCAAGATACAGAGAAGCAGACGGATATTCTGCATAATCGATATGGATCCGATTAAATATAGTTACAACGTATTTTGTAAATACAGCGACGAGGAAAACCAAGATCTTGGAGTTCGACTAGCGCCACTGGTATAATAGTAGAGTTCAATTGTTTCAATGAAGCCGGATCGGAGTTCAAAGCTAGTTTTAGCGTTTGCCCTTAGTCTTTGTCTTTCTGTCACGTTGGTAAGTAATTCCTTTCGTATGAAGTAATTCCGAGACGCTACCCAGAGAATGCTATAGCTGATTATGCGAACGACTCAACCTAGACCGAACGATGCACGAGAGGCCTTGAAATATTCCCTGGCAAATGCCTCCTGGAAACGCAGAAAGATCATCGATACAAAGCGAACTAATCCTCAGGATGCGACGGTGTAAGTGGAAAATGCGGTAGGTAGACGTCCGACTTTCTCGAATTTTCTCATCGTAACTCAATCCTCGACAGAGAGCGTGCACCATCCATGGGTTTTAGCAATGAGTACTTAATTCTATGGTGAAAACCGTATCGAAATAGATTGAATAGTTCGTGAGCTTTTAACGATTAGATAGACAGACAGTTGCTCTCAATTTACCGAGAGATTTATAACGATCGCGAATACAGTCGTACTACTTTCATGCCGTAATATTTTATCGGACCTCAGTAAAATATTATTATTTTACGTAGCAAATAGTAAATCAATCTATTGTATTGTAGATCATGCGTGTACCTTTGTAAATTAAATACTTCAGAATATTTCAGTTTGTAGGAAAAAGATTTTTGAACAGGTATTTCAAGTAACAACTTATATTTGAAGTATATTGCATTAATATTTTCTTGACCGTTATGCTGGAAATTTTAAACTTTCTAGAATAAAACCAATTGCTCTGGATTCAATATAATACTACCTCTTATGGAATAATATTAACTATCTCTTTAATCTACTTGGCAAAAATATTTTAATTTTGTATTAATATTTTCTTTATTGTTATGCTGAAAGTTTAAAGCATTGTGAAATAAAACTAATTGCTTTGGATTGAATGTCATAATAACTCTTATAGACTAATGTTAACTCTCTTCTCAATCTACTTGAAAAAAGTATTTTAAATACTGTTAAGTGTAAATATTTTATTTTATACATTAGATTCTGAAACTAAAAATACTTTCTTTGTCCAAATTTCACGTTTTATTTAACCTTCGATCACTAAACATTCATCTAATAATGTTTTTCCTTTTAGTAATCTAGTAATCTTTTTCCTTTTTTTTCTAATTAATAACTAATAAATGCATTTCAACGTTTGTTATTTTCTTTGTAACAAATAAAGAAGATATAAAAAATATTATATGTACATATTTTCAATTCGTACACAAGATAACATTGATTGAAGTTTACTAATCTATGATTCAAATATTATCTTATTGTATAAAATTTGCTATTTGAAATACTTTTGCTCCAAATTTTCCCAGCTCTGTATTTTCTCATGTTTTCATAACAATATATTATTCGATTTAATCACACAAATACACAACATTTATATCTTTTTTTATTTAAGTACTGTAGATTTTTATGAACCACGGTGATCAATAAAAATCGTCATCGGCGTTATTTTATGAAATCGACGTAACTTCCACCGAAGATTTTACACTTCTACTACCGATTTGTATCGAGGAGTTCCCTAACTGCATACGACGATTAATGAGCGGCATAAACCCTGCTTGTACAGTTACGATATTTCTGTTGTTATTTGTTTCTGTGTGGTCTTTATTCACAAGTTCTTGATCACTATGCCTTAAGTAACGCGAGTTCAAGCATCGCAAGTTCAGTTATACGCGGATTTTTTCCTTAAAATATTTCGTGGTCAACCGCATGTTTATTTCGAATAACTCCTCGGTGTAAATGAAAGGACCCAAGAAGAGCGAAAGGAGCAAAAAAAAAAAGAGATGACGCGAGGCATTGATTATTACGAAAACGATTGCGATTTGGACAGCGTCATACAGGAATTTTATAGTCATACAGTAACGCAATGTTTGGAGCAATCTTTACATGAAATAACTATAATAACGGACCAACCGTGGTTCTAAGCCACGAGTTCACAGACTGCGAAAGCGGAAAAGAAAATTGTACGCGCGCAGGCGACAGAAGAGGGAGAGAAAATCATTTTCAAGTAACGGCTACGCGATAAATAATATTAATAATTCACGTAGAACCGGTAAGCCAACACGGAAGTCCGCGAGTTTTGTGAAAGCGATGTCGTAGAGCCGTTCTTCCCATGCTTATAGAGGAGGCTCGCGTATCCAATCCGACTGGCAGATCTTGCAGAGATGGCAGCTGCATCGAGAAATTGGAAGCCAGACAGGGAATGTATTGGAAAGCTGTTGCCGAGAATGTCCGTTGGCCTACTGTCGAACGAGGGAAAGGAGACGACATAGGAGGAAGGACGAGAGAGAATCAGAGAAAAGAACTCTGACCGCGTTATGAAATTGCGGGATTCTGCCTGGTGCCGACGAGCGTGTCCACCGCGCTTTATCTAATCATTAGCGAACCGCATTACGTTACCGCAATAATGCTTCAAACTTCGAAAGAAAAAAGAAAAAAGAAAAAAAAAAAAATTTATTCCCTAAATTTCAATATTTTCTTTCAATTTCACAGGAAAGAAAATCTCACCAGGTTTTCAGCTTTTTAAGTACACATAATTCTGTTTAAAACTTAGCTTAATAGAAAAAAAATTTTCAGAGAAAAACTGCGAAGCGTTCATTTAAAAAAAAAACGGATAGAACCTTAATTATCCCCATTTTTAATTCACTAAGATTTTAATTAATTAATGCCCTAGTGGGAGTAACACTTGTACTACCATTTAATAACGTTCAATTAATCATTAACATTCCATTTCATAAATATCAAGTCAGTTAATCGTATTTCTATTGTACCAATATTTTGTTTCCAATGGATTTTTTTATGACATTCAAAGTCGTCGAAGTGGATCGCGTTATACGTGCAGATTCGATTTTTATTCGCGCGTTACACGATTCCCCCACGCAGCTTAACTTGTTTGGAGGAAAGTCGCTCTTCCTCGGGGCTCTGTGACTCTCACTGCCATACAGCTCTGGGGCATTACAGGACAGTCGACGTGGTTGTGGGCGAGATATCGAGCACCGTTTATGAACAGCTGAATGGAATCAGTAACACTAGCTACGTTTGTTGAAAGTATTGTTGCGTCACAAGGCTAGAGCGCAAGGTCGAGCATGCACTATGCGTTTATAGAAACTATTTTTTTATTCTGTACCGAACGCTGCCTCAACGCGAAATCGTATTCGTCACGTTGCACGTTATACATAGATTTTTTTCATGCGTCGAACATTTTCGTAGGAATCGGAATCGATCAATCAGTATTATGCTGTTAATTCAGTATTTCAAGACACGTTTTGTAAGAACTTTCGACCGTGAGAGTGCAAAAGGGGCGAATGTGCCCGTTAAAAAAAGCGACACGCGCTTATGACTTTCTCGTGGCCCACATAGAAATCGTTGCACTCTTCGCAGTCTCTCCTTGTTCACAGAACACTCTATGCTCCCCCGAGGCCTTCTCGTTGCGAAAGTGTTTCACCTCGCTTGTACGTTTTCTTTTTCTTCCGTCGATCTGTGCGTCGTCTTTACTTTAAAAACACTAGCCTATTTGTTCTGCATGACAATGAATCCTGAATTCCGCTGACACAGAAATACAGAATAGCAAATCACGAGCGATAGAACCGCTCTCAATAGTCTTCTTTCCCCATCTCCTTCTCTGTTTGTTATTATTTCGCCTCGGGCAATTTAGAAACCACTAATTGGAACGTCTCGTTTTTACGCTTTGACGCCGACTTTACTTAGCACCGTCGAATTTTAGATTCTGGGAGAGCGTAGGATGTACCAACGCACAGTGGGCCAAACGGCCAATCTAGCTGGGAAAAAATTACAGCTATCTAATACAAGGTCAGGATTTTAATTTTGATGATACTATTGTAAAGGGGAGATTTCACTCTTCAAATACACGATACTTTTGATCGCGAAAACCAGTTTTCAATATTTTTACAATCAGTTATGTTATAAATAATTAACACGATATAAAATTTTACTTATGGATATGAAAGCAGAGAGTTAACCATTTAAAATAAGCCCAAAACATTACTGTACTTCTTGTCGTTGTTGCATTTTAAACGTTGATAATCTTTCCACTAAGCGTACAGTGCGTCGAATCTAGCTGATAAAGAATCATACTCATCAAAATCGACTTCTAATGTCAATTTGTATGGCATCATCGTAAAGAAAAGACTTTAATCTTCAAATTCCTGATTATTTGAATTAAGAACACAATTTTTTTAAGCTTTTACAATCATTTGAAGTATATATGACCAAAAATTATTCACGAACTTTAAAGTTATATAAAATAATAATTCGCAAATATTCGCAGCCAATTTTTTCAAGACTCAAAGAACAAAGCCTGAGTTACAAAATGCGCCAAAAATTTTGGCGGATCCGTCGACTTTCACACTAAAAACTGAAATTCGGGAAGTAAAAATTAGCTATGTTTGGACACGCCTATCTTAAATGTTATTCAATTTATTCAATTTTCGTTAATACAGAATGAAAGTATGTACTTTTCTGTACAAGATCCATGAAAGGCAAAATAATCCGCAGACAATATCACCGTTAATTAGAAGCGGAAACATGAACCATTAGAAGACACTCTTAAATGCGATTATCATTGCAGACTTCTGTATTTTTTTTACCCTTTTAAAATAGTTTTTAATCGTAAATGATATTTCATTTAGGAATCTGTAAGGATTTAGGTACTTAAAAAAATTAATCATTGAGTAATCGGAGATGATGAAATTTTGAATTTTTTTCCAGCTAGATTGGCCGTTTGGCCCACTGTGCGACGAGGAGACGCTTTCGGATCGATGTTTCGTTTTTGGATTGTGCTTGTAGCAGTGAAAGTGTCGATTACATAGAGGCAACAAATCAATATTAACTTTCTCTCCTACGGGGTTCTAGTTTTTTTTAGGAAGAAAGTTTTTAAATCACAGTGTAATTTAAATTATCGGAAGTGATACGGTAGTTGAACTGACTATGCAATTTGGAGACTCACAAGAGGATGGCAAGAACTGCGAAATCTTTGACTTGGCTGCATGTGCATTCAATACTTTAAGTTGATGAGATAAGAATTCCAAAAGGATTTGCATGCATGGCTTTTTGTTTTCGAGAGATAATTAAAAAAAGGTGTCAAGCGTTGGTAGATGTAACCATAATTACAATTCGGTGAAATATTTTTGTTCCCTTGTGTAAACAATGGATTATCTGTCTTTGTATATGTGTGTGTGGAACTGAAAAGAAGAATTCTATAATTAGGAAAAGAAGAAATGACATGGTAATCCATTATTTTTATAACACTCTTTTATTAATTCCTCGAAAGCAAAAGGCCATGCACTCAAATCCTTTTGGGGCCCTTTTCTCATCAACTTGAAGTATTAAATGCACATACAGTTAAGTGATTCGAAATTTCGTAGTTCTTCTCAGTGAAACGTTTTAATATTTCTAGACTTATTATTTTTTAGTAGATTATGTGTTGTGTATTTAATTTACTATACGCTTGTCGTGTGTTAGAAATCTTTAGTTTAATTAAAATCATACCACGTGGATCTTGTATGTAAAATATGATTTTTATAAATAAGAAGAAAACAATAAAGTCTGACTTACCTGACTTTGGCCGACTCGATATAAAGCTAGATCAATGTCAACGGTAAGGAGCATATCCTCCACTGCGCGGCGTTCGTCCGACACGGGGCTGCCTGGTCGTGCGTTGACGTCGCTTGACAGCAATCCGAATCGTCGTCTGAATTCACCCAGAGCCATGTGCTTAGGGAACCCAACTTTGTGTAATCGGACAGCGTCGATTATTTGACTTCCACGGATCTGCGTGTAGACAATAATTCTTTAACATGACAAAAGCTTGAAAATTTTACGAAATAGAACCTTGAATTTGCGGAACAGATATTATATTATATTTAAGGGGGAGCCTGGTTTAGGACTTCTCAAAATAAACTGATCTTTTGGGATTTTCTTTTTACGAAACTATGAAAGCGAATCATTTCGAAATTTGCAAGGTTTGTTATTCCATGTTTAAGCAATAAAAGCTGATTTTTTTTGTTAAAAAATTGTCCGCGGGAACGGATTTACATAAATAAGTTTGTATCGCCGGCCTGTCAAACGATCCTGGAGCCTTTAATTCTTCTCTAAAACAAAAAAACTAAGGATTTTCTTATTCTTCGTATGATTACGTTGTCGATGAACCTCCAACTTTTATAAAAAAAAAATGAAATTAGACAATTTCTTGTGCAGTCAAAATCATAACTTTTCTCTTAAAGTCCTACCAATTTACCAGTTTTGTACTTTTTTATTTTTTTAAGTTCATCGACTATGTGATTATATGAGAAATAGAAAATACCTGTTCTTTTCTGTTTTAAGAAAGAATTAAAGACTCCAGAATTCCCGCAAATTTGACACATCAGCGGTGAAACCCTACGAACTTGTTTATATAAAACTATTTTTACGGATTATTTTCTAACGAAAAAATTAACTTTTATTGTTAGAATATAAAAGAAAACGCTTTAAAAGTTTTGGAAAAATCCACTCAGCAGTTTCGCAAAGAAAAAAAAAAATCTCGAATATTGGCTTACTTTTAACGTCTTAAATCAGGCTCCCCCTTAATTTTTCTACGAACATAAATTTCTGGATGAAAAGTGTGCCAAATAATTTTTCGAGCCTGTGAACATTATTGTAGAATTTTTCTAAGACCTTGTTTGCACCTATTAGAACGGCGAGAAAATTTGCTTCATACAGTGATTCATAAGATTCACAAAGATTATAATCAAATACGTTTACACTGTGACAATGGTATTTGCCTTTACGCAATAAATCATGGGAAATGAGCAACAATTAATGGTGGAAGTTGGAAACAACCCAAATTGAAAGAAAAAATTGATACTGTGAATTTTACAGTTAATGAAGATTTGATATACAAATGTGAACAAATCTATGAGTCACTATATATGTATCTATATTATTATATCTGTTCCTCAAATTATGGCTCGTTCCATTGCTCAAACTTAATTTGTTAATAATCTTACAAAATATTTACAACATTAAATTTTAGCAGTTTTACCTGTGATCGCAAAAGGGGTACATTGATGAGGCTGTCTTCGCTCTGATTCGATTTCGCGGATAGCAGACTCTTATTTTCAGTGCAACCCGAATTGTGTTGCGGCAGTATGCAGTGGACGAATTTCACGCGCGTTCTTCTCAAAGTTTCAACGAGTCCGTCCTGTAAATAACAAAATTTCACACGTAATTTTTACTTCACGAAAAAATTTGAAACTCAAAGAAACACTCGGTAATCACGATCTACCTTTTCTAAGAACAAACTAACAATGAGAATGAACAAGAGAAACATCAAACAATGCCAAAACAGCATGGAACTAAGATCAATGAACATTTCTCGTTTCGCGTGTTTCTCGATTCTTAAGTCATGATATTCGTGAAGCTTACGTCAACTATATTTTACTACACAGAAGAGATAACGTAATGTATATTACGATAAATGACCTTATCTGTCAGAAGCATTCATACAAAGTGGTATATGAAATATAATTCATGACGGAACTGCAAAGCAAGCGTTCTCTCGTGCAAAAATAAATTCAAAATCATTTTTTTCTCAGACGATGCTTTCGATCAAACAAAATTGAATTTGAATGTGTGCTGAATGGAAAATGTATGTACATTGATCGATGGAGGTTTTTTAAGTTTTCACTGGGTCTAAGTTGTGTAATTACCCGTGGGAGCAAATTGCTTTCCCTTCTCTATCGTACGAATGTTAGTCTCCGGTCCACACAACTACAATGCGTGTAAAGACAAAACTATATAATATACTTCATATACAGTATTATTCCTACAATATACAGGGTGTCCCAACCTAAGTGCGAGAGCCGGAGATTCCTGGGGTGATTCTAAACAACTTTCTCCTTTGCAAAAATGTCCTCGGAAGCTTTGTTAACGAGTTATTAACGAAAAACACCGACCAATTGGGGAGCGAGTACAGCAAGTTAATAATGGCGCGGACGATAACGGACCAATACTACTCACAGCTGAAGTCCGCGCTGAAATTCATACATTGTATTCGTGCTTCTATTGGTCGGTGTTTCTCGTTAATAACTCGTTAACAAAGCCGCAACGAAAATTTTTGCAAAGGAAAAAGTTGTTTAGAATCGCCCCAGGAATCTCCCATTTCCGACTCCCGCACTTAATTTGGGACACCCTGTATAATAACGCTAAATATTTTCGAATGCATCGAATTTTTTAAATTCAAACGAAGAAAATTTAATGACATCTCTAATTTTTCGTACTAATTAAATTATATACAGATCACGTTTAGGTATTATTAATAAGTAAAGCAAAAAATATTATTATACTTACAACAGTAAATTTGACTTGCAAACAAATATTTTTTCTCTTCACTGCCGTAAATGTACGTCGTATACTCGAAGCTCTCCTCAAAGACTGCGAACCTTCTAATCCAGGAACCGAACTGCACAAAGTTCCAGAAACTCCAGCTCCTCGTGCGCTTACGAAAAGTATGCTTACATCTTCCCTAAATCAGAACGAAACGGAGACTTTCTATAGATAAATTTTGAAAAATAAATAATGATAAAATATGTAGGTAACAGTAATTGGAAAATACCTTGTACTTTCCTGCAGAATTGTAATGGCGTGCTTAGTAACAAGATTTTCTCGCGCAATTTTGAGCCAACCCGTTGCTGTATAAAGTACGGGATTAGTGCCCAGCAAGTGTTGCAAAATAAATTGGTTGTTCCCAGGTGCCTTTTTAAGCAGCACTTGATGATCTATTAAGGAAAAAAAAAAAAAAAAAAAAGAAATAATTGTATACTCTGGTTCAAAGTAGTATTTCGAAGGCTTATATGACAAATATTTCAATACCTCGATCTCCGTAACAAGAGAATAATCGATCCAAAAAAGTCTCGTCGCTACATCCAGAACATACTGTTTCCTCATCCAACAACCACAGCAGACCTTTCTTCTCCATCTGCCTGCTTCCGCTAAGGTCATTTTGACTAGTTCGAAGCATCGTCGCGCCCTGCGAACTTCCACGATCTAACAGCGAAATCAAAGCTTGAGGGGATCCGACACCATCCTCGTCGCAATCGTCCTCGAAATCTACGTCAATTCCTTCTTGGACGTACCTAAATTTTAGATACACTTGTTTTACGGATGAATCACTTAAGGAAAGAACCTGGCGTAATCTCGGTTGAAATTGAGGTCATTTTTGAGAATTTTTTCTGAGGAAAGTATACATGCAATCTCTTTCAAATTTCTAGGTGATAATACTATATAGGGTCATACCACGCGAATTCGGACACTTTTTGGAGTAACATCTCGGATGTTGCTAAATTGTGGATATGTTGTAGTTTTTAAGGATATATAAACGTGTGCGAAAATATTGTTTGAAAATTTTGAAAATTGTTAATTTTAGAGCTCTTTAAAGTTTACTGTTCACCGTTTTTCTATTAATTTTAGCTCTTAAACTAGCAAACTGATAAAAATGTGCTTTTGAGTGCTTATAGAGCAGACATAGCAGTGCCTAATAAAAATTATTTCAGTTGAAAGAAAAACTTTTTTAACCATTTATTTTGCAATTGTTGTTAACAATTCCAGGTTTGCATAGCGGGGATTTATTTAAAAAACCGAAAAAAATTGAGAATGTAGCCCTTTACAAACCGCTTTTCAAAAATACGGACACTTTAAAATTGGCCATAGGAAAATTAAATGAATTGTACGCTGCGCGTAGAAATCTACTGATTTCACCAGCCGAACGCGGCGCGCGATGCGAAGTCCCTAGTGCGGTCCTTGCACAGTCAAACCGAGTCGCGCAACGCTTGGCTGGTCGAATCAGTGGATTTCGACGCGCAGCGTACAATTCAATTAATTTTCAATTGTCCGTATTTTTGAAAAGTGGTTCGGTAAAGGGGACAAATAGGGCTACATTCTTAATTGTTTTCGATTTTTTAAATAATTCCCCGCTATGGAAAACCTGAAATTGTTAAAAACAATTGCAAAATAAATGATTAAAAACGTTTTTCTTTCAATTGAAATAATTGTTACTGGGTACTGCTATGTCTGCTCTATAAGCATCCAAAAGCACATTTTTATCAGTTTGCTGGTTTGAGAGCTAAAATTAATAGAAAAAAAGTGAACAGTAAACTTTAAAGAGCTCTAAAATGAACAATTTTCAAAATTTTCAAAAATCCTTTCGCACACGTTTATATATCCCTAAAAACTACAACGTATCCAAAATTCAGCAAAATCCAAGATGTTACTCCAAAAAGTGTCCGAGTTCGCGTGGAATGACCCTATAATTAAAAAAAGTATAACAAATTGTTTTTAACTAGCAAATAATTCAATAAATTCGAAATGGCGCAAATGTTTCGAGGTGGATTAAATTCGACTATATTTACTGCACAATTAAAGTGAAGTTACTTCAGTGTAAATCACAAGTATCATTTAAAAACTCCGTCACGGCGTAATTTTATTGAAAATACAAAACTATATGATTTTTAGGATTCTAAAGTGACTTTTATACCGAGACTGCTTCGAAACATCCGTGCCATTTGAATCTACCGCATTATTTTTATATAAAAGAAATAATTTTTGTATTTCTTTAACTACGTAATATTATAGCCTCGAAGTTTGAAAAAGATTCATTCTAAAAAATGACCTGGGTTTCAGCCCATTACACCAGGTTCCTCCCTTAATATCGTAGTCAATTTACTTCATTCAGTTTAAAATGAACACCTGTCCTTCGGCGCTACCAGTGCGGTATGATGAAAAAGCAGCTGCAAACGTTCTTGCAAGTAATTGTGACAGAGATCCTCGAAAGAAGCTCCCGTTTGCCGTCCGCATGACGCTGGATTTTGAAAGCCTGGCGAATCGCATAACAGCAGAGACGATACCGTGTGCACGGAAGACGATATCGATCTGTTAACACAGGAAAAATAGTATCATTGCCATTCTGTAGTTGTCATGCATATAATTAGACTGCGGATGTTTATGCAAATTTATATTTTTAAGGACCTAGAAAAAGAAAACCAATTTAAGTAAAAGTGTCATTTACCTTCTAAATATTATAAAATGTACTTCATTTTCGATATTTTATGCACTTTTGTATCTATGCACATCTCGATGCATTTTGGCACATTTAAAATCGCCATAAATGCATAAACATCCGCGGTCTACATATAATTAACAGATGTACCTGTTAATGAGAGCGGCGACGCAATGGAATACTTCGGAGTACAGACCAATCAAAAGGCCCTCTAAAGCGTCGAGGCCAGTTATATCTTTACTCTGATCCGTAGGACTGGGCGTTCGAAGGGCAGGTCTCTGCGTGTTAGGAGTGCCAGCACTGCCACCGTTAGAAGAAAATACTATCCTACTCAATTCCTCAACGGTAGTGCCTAACAGAGTGGCAGCTTTCTCCGCGCACTCGACTCTCGCGAACTGCCATCGAATTTGCGAGCTTGTGCCAATTTTAACGGCACCCGCGCAACTCAAGTGATATATTCCAGCGAGCACTAGCCAAATCACTTTCACGTCAGTCTCGGAAATCCCAAGTACTCTAAAGGCCGCTATGATTCGATTGAACTCGACCATAGCTCGTTGCTTGTCTTCGTGCTTCTGCAAGGGTGTGATGAACTGATTGTTCTCCGCGACTAAACTGGTCAGGTGTAGCTCTTTCCTCAGAGCACCCTCGGCACCGGCGAGCAAACGGTAAATGGCGTGAAAGGTTGGATCCCCATTTACTCGTTTGCCTATCCTTGATTTTTCTAGTAATAGCACCTTGCGAAGAAATGAAATCGTCAAGATTCATGTCACAATGTGAATAAATAAGAGAATACATCATTTAATAATTACCTGCAGGGAAGCTGATGCTATTTGCCCCGATTGATCGAAATCTAAACTGAACAGTTGCGTGAAACGCGTCGCATTGGAATTCATGTGTGTCCTACTGTTTCCGAAGGCTTCGAGGACCGTGAAGAGGGCGTTGAGTTTCTCAATAGTTAGAATCTTTGAGAACAATAATGAAAGTCAATTGTTGTCTTTTCAATCGAAGAACAGAGTATATATATCGACGATATATCGACGTGCGTTACGAAAAGTAGCACGTTTCTAGATTCTCTTACGAAAAGCAGCACGTTTCGATTTCCCGCGAAGAAAAGGAAGTTTCATCGTTTCTGACGAATATTAGCACGTTTGGGTTTCAGCCGCGAAAACTAATACATTTCATTGCTTCGCCACGAAGAACAGTAAGTTTGGGCTTCGGCTGCGAAAACTAACACATTTCACGGCTTTACTTTTCATAGCTGATCACTAGACTGCGGATTTTTATGCAAAATCATATTTTCAAAGGCATAGAAAAAGAAAACCAACATAAATAAAAGTATCTTTCATCTTCTAAATATCATGAAGTGTATTTTATTTTCGATATTTCATGTAATTTTGCAATTACGCACATCTTTATGCATTTTAGCACATTTAAAATTGCCATAAATGCATAAACATCCGCAGTCTACTGATCACCCAAATATACTACCTTTCGCGGTGAAGAACGAAACGTGTTACTTTTCTTCGTAAAGAAGACAAATGTGCTGCTTTTCGTAAGAGAATCGAAACGTGCTACTTTTCGTAACGCACGTCGATATTAGATCGTATACATGTTTACTCACTTTATTGACCGTGCCTGCAGCCAATACGAGGTAATGCAAAGCATGTTTAAAGTTAGTAGTTTTCCCTGACCCGCTACGGCCCAGAAAAACTAAGGAATGATCTCTTCGCGTCGCCAACATTCCTCTGTAGGCTGCCTGCGCCATCGCATAAATGTGCGGTGGCATGTCTTCGCTTTTACATCCCTTGAACATTTGTGCCACCTTAATGGAAGAAAACGGAAAGATTTTATCTACAAAGAATCATACGCAGAGTACTTTTTACAAAGTGTCATATAAAAAAATGCTCGGAGAGGAAACGCTTGGTTCATGAAAATCATTACGTGCCTTTTACAGGCTTTTAAGGGGGGAGCCTCATGTAAAACGCCAGAAATTAGGGTTATATTCGGGAATTTTTTTTAAAGAAACGATAAAGTGAAAGTCTTTGAAGCTTTTACTACATATTTAGCAACATTTTTGAATGTATAAAAATATTTTTTTATTAATACTTTTGGGTACCGAAATCTTTAAACGCGTTTTACTCGAAACCATTTTTTTCAAATTGGCGAGCAGTATAACTCAACAAGTATTCCATAAATCGAGTAGCCCCGGTGCATGCATATACAGAATTGAATTCTCCACCGGAAGAACCTATTAGATTAATTATATTAAATTATATTTATTGCATAATTAAGCAACAAATTTTACACAGAAATCGCTATCATTTTTTTAGAGCTCTGTATTATTATTAATTTTGCACTTTTCTTCAGCAGACAAAGGTTCTTCCGATGCGTAATTTCATTAAGAAGCCAAATATACTTGGTTTTCTGCTGTAGGACAAAAGCGAAAGACTCTAGGCTGCCCGACAATCAACGCCGTCGACGCAGCGGCCATGGACAATCACCTTAATAACTTCGTCAAATAAGGACATCAAAGAATAAAAAAAAATTTTTTCACATTTCGAAATGTAAGCCAAAATACCCTGAAAAGTACAGAAACTTTCATCGAGCCAATACTTCATAAAAAATTTCCAAAAATTAGATCATTTTTAGCGGTTTACTTCAGTCTCCCCCCTTAACTATACAGTAATCTTCCCAATGTTGTAATGTAGTCGATTGGGAATAACTCATGATAAATCACTTGCCTTCTCGGAGTAAATCGCTAACGGCGCCACAGGATTAATAACGATCATACTATCCCCTGCGTAGGTGTGTATTAAATTACTAGCATAACGTTGTCTTAGCGCGTGAAGTACAGAGGACTCATTCAGGAATCGTAACTGCGTAAAATCTTCGGCCTTGTCGAACTGTGGGGGATTAGCCTGTGGGTGAAACGATTTATAGTATCAATAATTAATTTCTATATCGTTGTTTGATATAATAATACCTTCTCCACGTCCTCCTCGTCTACGAGAAGCTCGTCTCCAGACGCAGTTAAACGAATTCTTAGCTTTCCAGTGTCTGAATCCGCCGGTCCACATTTCGTTGCAAGAGTGAAGCCACCTCGATGCAATAACCACACTTTCTCGGAACTCAACCAGGCCTGTTCACGCGCCAAATGTTCCTCCGATCGTGCCTGATAACCGACAAAGAACTTCAACGAATCGTTCGTCGCATGGAAAAAAACAATTGTACATTCTTTCCCGCACAGCAGAGAAATATTCAATGGAGCAAATTTACGATTCACAGTTGCGGTCTACGCGCTCGAGCAAAGCAAACGGAACAAAACTCTTACCATGTTTTCATGAAACCGCAAACTGCCGGACCGTCGAAGCGTACCGCTGCGAATATTCGCGACTGCAAGCTCGACTTGTTGTCCGTCGCTGCCGCCTCGTCTCGACAATTCCGAGAGCTCAGCGACTGGTTGTACCTGCAACGGTGTCGATACTTTAGATAAAAAATATGAATACGTAATGACAACTGTGTAGTCGGACGAGTTTACCGACACCGAAGCGTCGAATAGTGAGCGTTTCGTCGCCTAGAAAACCATCGACTCACTTTCACGGTGACGCTGTTCGCCGAGCCCTTGATAAGATCGATGATCTCCTCGCGCGACTTATCGTCGACGTTGATCCCGTTAACCTCGATCAATCTGTCGCCGGGCAACAATCCGGTGTCGTTCGAGTGTTGCACCAGCGAACCCGGCTCCGCGAAGATCACCTGTCTCATCTGCGTCACGCCGTTTGCGGTTCGTTCGACGACCACGGCGCGACGCAACGAAAATCCGAAGTCATTTCGCGGCGGCGGCTGCCTGTGAATCGTTAATTCTCGCGGTTCCGGCAACGCCAACGGAACGATTTCAGGCAGCTGCAGCTCGACCCCTTGCTCTTCGAAAGAGGCGGAGGATCGCCACCTCGCGAAACCTTGGGATTCTCCTACCGGCGACAGGCTGAACGGCGGCGTGGCAAAACTCGAGTTCGTTGTGTCTGTTAACGAATCTGCTGACGGGCTTGCGCTGGTTATTACCTGGAGCAAGGAGAATTACAGTTAAATACAGTAATCAGAGAAGAAATATATAAATACGTTTCGCAACATAAAACGGTAACAATTTTGTATTGTATACGTTTGTAATTGGATCATTCTCTGCGAAATTCGACACCTTTTGGAGTACGCAGATTTTTGTGAAATTTTGAATTTTAGGGATAGGATAAACACGTCAATAGATGGACGGATTTTAGATTAATCGCGAATTATGAAGAAAGTAGATTTTTATTTTATATTATTGTTTCTGTATTTTGTAGAGAAATCGTTTGTTGTGTTAGAAATCTAACATTTTCAAGAAGTGTTTTTTCTATGCAAAGTAGAATTTTTATAATTTTATGACTGAATAAATTAATTCTATTAGATGCAATTAATTTTTTCTTAAAATTCAGATTAATAGCGTAAGTCCAAAGTAATAAAAAATGAGTTTATTATACAAATAAATAGAATTAAGAATACTTGAGTCATTTATCAATACGACTTTCATATATTTACTCCGATATTAAGGGGCCACATACGTTTCTCGGGGCTAAATCGTAGTCAATGTTTAAGTGTTAGTTACTGGCAAACTGTTAGACCGATTGGACTAATGTTTTTTGTATTATAAAGGTACTTGTTTGTAGAGTAGAAAACAGATATGGCAGTTGTGAAATTATTATAAATATGGCGTCTGCGTGCAATGGCGTAAAACTGGTTTTTTTTTGCCGCCCTAAACGGTGGGCATGATTCAGTTCGTACCAGTGATCTGAAACAAAAAGTGCTGATATTTTATTACTTTTTGGGATCGTAGTTATCGTGCTACGAGGGGTTAAAAAAAAAAAAAATTACGGCAGTGACAGCAATTTAAATTAGGGTGTCGTAATTTTCGCTTGAAAAATCCTACATTTTTTGTTGTTATTTAAAAATGGTTCAATTTATTCAAAAAAGCCTTCGTAGCACGATAACTACGATCCCAACAAGTAATAAAATATCAACACTTTTTGTTTCAAATCACTGGTACCAGCTGAATCATGCCCACCGTTAAAAAAAAAACAGTTTTACGACTTTGCACGCAAACGCCATATTTATAATAATTTCACAAGTGCCATACCTGTTTTCTACTCTACAAACAAGTACCTTTATAATACAAAAAGAATTAGTCCAATCGGTTTAATAGTTTGTCAGTAACTAACACTTAAACATTGGACTACGATTTAGCCCCGAGAAATGTACGTGACCCCTTAATAAAAAAAAAACATGACTCAGATTTATATCTTAAGTAAAATGGTTACGGAAAAATCTAGAATAGTGACAAGTTTATCATTAATAATGTAAATTAGCTTACTATTGCAAGAAATGTAGTTTTTCTTTCTAGTTATGTTATTATAATTACTATTTCTTCGCTTATTTTCTCATAAGAAAACTGCATTCTGTTCTGAATTTTTATAAAGTATTATACAAAAATTTTCTCCATACTAAGAAAAGGGATTTAATGCACTGATCAAGTGAAAGGCTTAAATATAATTCAAAGGATTTTCGAAAATTTTTTAAATTTTAAAAATTGTTGATTTTGCAGCTTTTTGAATGGTTGTGCTCACTTTTTTCTAACAATTTTAAATCTTGAATTAGTAGTAAAACGTGACTCTGGATGCTTGTGTTGTATGTAATTAGAATTATTTTAATTGGAAAAAAATTAAAGTTGGAAATTTGAAGGTTTCAAGCTGAAAAAGTTTAAAATTTCAAGATTTTTCGGAGATAAAATTGAAGATTTGAAGGTTTTTAGTAGGAAATATGAAAACTTCAAGTCAAACAGTTAAAAAGTTAAGATGTAGTTTGTAAATTTCTTCTTCCAGATTTTCTATGCTTCTTGAAACGATCAAATTTGCTCAGATTACATTGCATTTCAATTTTTCAACAATTTTAACAAATTCCAAATTTAGAGATTTGTTGAAGGTATCATACTATTTAACATAGAATATTTTTAGACTATTTTTAGTGTTGTATTAGCCATTAGCAGCAAATATTCTACAGATCCTTTGGACAGTGTTTAAGGTTTCTAACAGTATTAAAATCTCCTTGCTATCGCAACCTTCTACTTGAAATATTTCCCTACGAGATGGTACTCCAAAATGTGTCCAATTTAGCATGAAATAGACTTTTTAGGGCCGGTTTCTAGCTTCAAAATATCGCATATTGAGCTTCAAGAGAGAAAGTCATTGAAGTCAACACACAACCTGCAACTTTTTCGAAATTTTAGATACACAGAATAAATTTCGATACTTCCTAACATTGTTTCCTTTTTTTTTTTTAAATCATATAAACTAAATAAACGAAACGAATGTACTTACTGTTTACTTTTACCGTGTTAAAATACAATCTTCAACTGACCTGCAGCAGTTTCGTATCGCTTTGATGCGGATGATGATGATAATGATGATAATGTTGCTGATTTTGTTGCGCAGATCTTTGAGGCGAGATCTGCCACGAACCTTGACCAGTCTGCGATTCCTCCTCGCTCCCAGTTTCTTCCTTATTTACAGTGTTCCCGAACCCTGGCAAATGCTGAGGCACGTTCTGATACGCGATCACCTCGTTCTGAAGCGTATTTCTCACTAGCAAATTGCTAGCCTCTTGGTAATTATTCTCGTCGCCGTTCGTCACCGCGGTCTCTTCGGAAAGCACGTTCACCGAACCGCTGATGCTCAATTTCGAGCCCTTCAAAATTCCCCGTTTCGGCGGTTTCGGCGGTAAGGGCGGTAAATTCTTCCCGGTCTGACCGGCGGCGTTCAAAGGGCCCACAGAGGACGCCGAGGTCGTGATGGTCAAGGAAGTCAAAGAAGTTTCCGAGGAGTCACTTTGCGTCATACCATCGGACGTTTTGTTCGCCCATCGGTTCCCGGAACGTGCACTCTGACCCGAGTTCGACGAGTTCTGCGTGTTCTCTAAAAGATCGCGATCCAGGTACGCGAAAAAGGAAGCACTGTAATCTGCGGTGATACCGCTCGGCAACTTCTCCTTCTCCTTTCGACGTCCAGGAATCTTCAACGACCTCCGAACCTACAATTAAACCATATTCACCATATCATTAACGGAAGGAAAGTCTAAAGGCCGAACTAATTAATTAAAAAAAATGGGAAAAAAAGAAAGAAAGTTGCACGAGCTCTTCTCGACGATACTAATTACACCGAAAACCAGAAACCTTTTTTTTCGTTTTCATCAGGGACAAAAACATGTGGGAGGAGAGAAGAATCCGATAAGCCCGGTACGTTTCGTATTCCTGGGGGACAGAATTTCATTCAAATCTGAGACGTCGCGTCGTTTCACGGATCCCCTTCTTCTTAGCTGCGCAGACATAATTCAGCAAAGTGTACAATAAACCCGTAAACAAGAAAGACGAGTCCGTTGTCAGGTAGACTTGCACGCGGTTCTGCGTACGCGTATGCGAAAGCACGGGGGTCCCCCATGTCGTGCGATCCCCTACCACTTGTCGGAGCGGCGATCAAGTGGAGGGAAACTAACGCCGCCGTGAAATGCACGGAAGTAACAATACCGTTTTCGCGGGGTTCGGAGTACTGGTCGAAAGCATCGCCGTCTCCATAACAACGGAAAGAGTACGGGGGTAGGGGAGGCTGAATTGCTCGGGAGTATGTACCACGTGGGTTGCACCGGTGCAGACAGCCATGCGAAAGGACGAAGGGTGACAGAGTTGCTACTCAATGACGCCGGGTCTCGTGTTTTTCCCATCGGCATAACCTCTGGAGATTTTTTCAACGCCCTCCCAAAATCAACAGACGTTTCAGCCCCCATCCGTTGTTCTTTTCAACGCGTCGCCAACGAAGTTGCAGCAATTATTGAACAGGTTGTTTACTTGTACAGTCGCGCCAACCTCGTGGGACACGGTGATTCAAAATCTAAGAATCTTGATTGAAGTCCTTGCAACAGGACGTTGCTAAGTGTTTCATAAAGTTTTTGGTGGAATACTTTTTAACTCGGTCTTCTAATATTCTTTGGATTCTAATAATTATTAAGTTTAAAAATTAAAAAGTTACAATTTGGAGCTTGAAACGTTGAAATTGAAAATTTGGAAGTCTGAAGTGTAAAAAGTTGATACTGAATATTTGAAAGCTTGAAACTTGAAATTTCAAAATTTGAGACTTGAAACCTAAGTAGATAGATTTATTTTTACTCTTTTTTCTGCACTTGGAGAATTGTAGCATGGAAGTTTTAATCTTTGGAGCTTGGAATTTTTAATGTTTCAGAATCTGGAAATCTAAAGCTAGGAAACTTGAAAACTTCAAATATTTAAGCTTTAATTTTCGAAGCTTGAAACTCTAAAAATAAAAACTTACTAATTTGAAGCTTAAAGTTCTCAAAATTTGAAAATTTAAAGCTGGGAATTCCGAAAATTTGCAAATATTAAGCTTGGAATTCTGAAAATTTGCAATTTTGAAACTCCAAATTCCGAAAATTTACTAATATTTAACTTGAAATTCCTAAAATTGGCAAATATTAAGGTTAAAATTCTGAAAATTTGAAGCTCGAAATTCCAAAAATTTGAACTTGAAAATCAGAAACTCCAAATTCCGACAATTTGCAAATGTCGAGTTTGAAATTCCTAAACGTTGCAAATATTAAGCTGAAAATTCTTGAACTATGAAAACTTGAAAATCTGAAGTTTTTGTAATCTTAAAATTTGCAGATTTTAAGCTTGATATTCTGAAAACTGGAAAATTTGAAGTTCAAAATTCTGAAAACTTGAAAATTTGAAATTTGAAGCTTATACATAATTCTGAAAATTTTAAAATTTAAAGCTTAAATTTCCGAAAATTTTAAAATTTGAAGCTTACAATTCTGACGATTTGAAATCTGAAGCTTGAAA
The DNA here is from genome assembly GCA_030770465.2 of Perdita meconis. Classification (NCBI taxonomy): domain Eukaryota; kingdom Metazoa; phylum Arthropoda; class Insecta; order Hymenoptera; family Andrenidae; genus Perdita; species Perdita meconis. The sequence continues at coordinate 4,602,017 of JASKOS020000006.1, read as the reverse complement.
TTCAGTCTTATTCTAAGCTGTTCTAACCCGATTACAGAGTTTTCTGAGTTGTGGTGGTGCTCTCACAGTAATTACCAATGAGTCTCTTGATTCTTATGTTTTGCTTCTAATAAATGAAAAAGATACAATGACTCAGACATTCGTTCACGAAGATTATACTAAATTTGTTTAGATTGTAAAAAAAGTATGTATTTTCTTTTGCACAATAAAGGTTATGGAATCTGGGAAACAATTAATTTGGGAATCTGGAACGACATAAATTCATAGAAAAGTATAATACTGGGGATTTCACAGTCAATTAACATTTGGAGTACATGCGAACGAACCTGTGAGTCACTGTATAAGTATGTTATATATGAAAAATAAAAAGGAGCGACTATTATTAAGAAAGATGAAAGTTTAATTATAATTAATAATTACTTATTATGGAATATATTCATTTTACGGTGGAAATGATAAAAGATGAAAGCAACAGTAAAGCGAAAATGGACACAATGTATTAGTTATTTGTGTTCAGGGAACGCAAAAATATTGTGTAATTAGTGCGTCAAAAATTATAATAAGCAAAATAAGACTTCTTTATAAAATATATATTAATTTTTAACAAAAAAAAAAGAAGTAAAGTTTCTTAAGTTTCCTTTAAAAATTCTCCAAGTATTCCACCTTAAATATCATTTTTGAGGTCCCAATATGTCCGATCAGGATTTTCGGATTTTGAACCACTATACGACGTACCAATTACAATTTGTAACCAGGGATTCCCCTCTTTATCGACACCTTTAAGCGCCCCCTACGACTGCACCTCGACCTGGCGAACCTTCCCCTCGGGTTGAGAACCAAGTCTCTATGAAGTATTGTTACTTCGCCTCATAACGATTCGTTGCATGCGTTCGCAGTACCGTTTCGCACTTTCGTTCCCCTCTCATTTGCTCTTATATTTGCTCTCGCTCATGGCGTCGCTGGTAAGACAAAAGCAACGTTAGTTCGCTTCACGCGATTCCGAGCATGTTTATAGGAGAAGAGCGAAGGGGGTGGCAGAGAACCAAAGCAAATCGGAGTTTGTGGCAAACAAAATATTACACGCTGTCAACCTCGCGCGAGGATTTAGGTTACAACCGCGACCGCGATTGAAATTTATGCATCCACTTTGTGAATTGCGAATGTAACCGATTTATGTAATTATCCACGCAGGACAGAAGCACACTGCACGTGTCGAGCGCGTCAGGAAATCGGACTGCACGTACTGCACGTGCCAAGTATGAGACGATACGACAGCTCGCGTCGAAACTTGAATGAAAAAAGACTGAAATCGATCGTCTTTTGAGAACACCGACCGCGGCGCGTTCCTCGAAGAAAAGACCCCGTCATCGTATGTGGTTAGAGGTTAGTCGAACGCAATTTTAATTTACGAATTTCTTCGAAACTATTCGGATGCCCATTTTTCTAATAGGAGAAACCAATGAGATATTTACTTTATGGTTTTTCTACGTGGAGAATGTTTCGAAGCAGATTTTTTCGAACGCTCCCTTTGTGTCCCGTTTAGTATCGTTGCACATTGCACGCGAGGAATATATTTTAAGGTACTGGTTCTCAAATTGGGAAACGCCCCCCGAGGGGTGTGATCCTATCGTCGAAGGGCGTGCGAGTGTCGATAAAGAGGGAATTTTTAAGTCACAAATCGTATTTTCTCCCTGTGAAGAGGTCGCGGTTGCGGATACTGCGAAGACGACTTGTTTAACCATTTCTGTCAGCTAATCTGCAATTGAAATTAGGAACTAGTCTATGCTGAAATGTGCATAAATAGTTGAAAAGGTGGGGCATACGAGTTTCGAACGTTGCAGACGGGATACGATTGGTGACAAAATATCTCGTGATGTAACGAATTGGGGATTCCACCAATGGGAGGTCTTGAAGAAACGCGTGAAACCACCAATCGGAGGTTATATTTCGCATATTTGTGATTTTGTTTACTGATTTCGTGACCATACAAAGGAAAAATTTTGGGAATCAGTGCTTTCAATTATTATAATATATAACAAAAAAAAAAATGCAGTGTAAATAAAAAATGCAGCCCTAGATCAAATACATTTGAGAAATATGAAAGATTTATAGGTGGATGTGTTTTGTTTTATCGCCGATAAGTATAGAAAGCATTAGTCAGTCGCAGAGATATGGTTATCAGGAGACTTGCGGTTACCTTGAGGTTTTTAAGTGGACCCAGTATATTGTTAACACGGTGAAGAAGATATTACGATAAATTGAAGGAAAACATATTTTTATGGTATTCTTATAACCATAAAGAAAAAAAGATTTTTAATGTTAATTATACCACACATAGAAATTGTTTAAAAACAATTGTTTAAAAACTAGTTATTCTTTTAAACTTTAAACGAGTTTAAAGTTCGAGCTAGTTTAAAAATATCGAGAAACAAGTGGCTAAACCAGGAAACAAATAAACGTAAAAATAGAATATTCTTTTGTTCATTGTCTTTGAGTGGCACAAAAAACTCTTTGTTCCAAAGATAAAGCCCTTATTATCACCGTTTTTTTGTTACATTAATTCTCATTAACCTCTTTTCGTTACTACGGATGATTAAAGTCACGCCGTCGATACTTCGACACAATGAAAACCAAATATGGCTACCCATAACAATCTTGCATAGTTGGCAACACTTTCAAACGTTTCAAACGTTTTCCATCGAACCCAATCAATCGCGAAGTTTTTTGAACAACATGTTGCGCTTTCTGTGTACACATACATACATCGAAGCTAATATTCTTTAAAGGTTATAAAATCACTGTACCTAAAGACTCCGAATAAAACTTGTTAGCATAGACTTGTTAGTCCTCTATTCACACTTTTAGAGATTCGAATAATCAATTTAACTTAAGCCAATTGAATGTGGCAAAACTAGGTGCGACCTTGATTTTGCAATGCAAAACAGCGGTGATTAAAATTATTCCTCGTTGACAGTAAACAGAATTTTCGTAATAATTTATATTAATAAAAATTTCTTTGTAGATTTGTTCAATGTCTCCAAGTTTTGTCTTAAATGTCGTGAATAATTGATGGAAAGAGAAACTAGTTGTCAAGCCGAGAAACCGTCAGCCGGCAGCCGTGCGTTTCAATGTCGAACGGTAGAACAATAACAAACCAAGAGTGTCGAGAGGGTAAAAAAACAAACGTACCTCGTCCAGACGTAGTAATTCCTCCGCGGACATGCTGCTGCGATCACGCTTTTTGACATCTTTCCGTTCCTTTTTTTCACGCTTCCGTTTCTCCTTGTCGTCCTTCTCCGTGGCCTTTTTCATAAAGTTAAACATCTTCTCATTCACGGTGGAAATCTTGAATCGAACTGCGAGAAAGAGATAAACGCCAGGATATCTCTTTCCTTAATTGCTCACGCGTATACAGTTTTACGCGCAGGCGCGTGTCTCAGTCGATCCCATACGCATGCATAATGCCATACTCTGTCCGTCGAACCGACTCTACGCAGAGAACATCGCGTATTTCGTGCAAGTACTAGACCGCCGACAAAATCATTCTTAACGGTGGCGTTCCAGTGCCGAAAGTGACTGCGAAAGGATACAGGAATGTGTACAGCACACATTCGTGAGGCTCTCTGTGTGTGTCCTGACCGCGCGCGCGCGCGTTCGTGTATGTACCTTTGTGTGTGTATATATATATGTTTATGTATATATATATAATGAGAATGGTGTGTGGCACGCTGAACGGAGCGCGGAATCGGTTAACTTGGAATGTTGGCGAATCGATTCTGGGGTAAACAATGATACGACGATCCCTTTCGATGTTCCCGTTACTTTACGATGCGAGCAAGAGAGCACGTTCCGATACTTCCATCCGGTCGATCGATACTAATACGACGTCGAAGAAGGGGGGCCGGGGACGCATTACTCGCGGTGTATCCACTGGGTTTTAATATGCGTCGAGCAGACGGCGCCGAACGCGGGGGCATGTCATTAAACTCTCAGCCGATGATCGACGACACGGCGGAACGCAACAACGCGAACAGAGGCATGAACCTACCGAGGCGAACTGTTTCTTCATGGCCGGTCGTTTCCGGCATACGATCCCGTTGACACCTCAACGAAACAGACCTCCCCGAGACAATATCGCTGTCTCTTGTTTGCGTTGCCCTTAGCTTCGTAAACAGACGGTCACGGGTGTCGGTAGGGCGTAGAAGCGTACTGTCATAACCAATAACCGAACGTGCGGACGAAACGGAATTCTCTCTTTCTCTCTCGTCCGTTTGCCGCTCTCTCTCTCTCTTTATCGTTCGCGCTTCAGTTTTGAAGAGTATCTTTTTCTCTCTTTTCTATCTCTCTCTCCGCGGGCGCGTTTACGAATACTGTTCGACACCGCGAGATTCCCGTATCACTGGATCCTAGGGTTCGCGTAGTCTCGCGTTCGGTTCGGCACCGATGGGAGGAGACGAAAAGGAAAGATGGGAATACGCGTGCCTAGAACGAGGAAGGGGGGAAAGGCTTGTGCAGGAAGGGAGTGAAAGAACACGAAATATCTACAACTACATTTCACTGGTCACCACACCTTAGCACACTCGTTGCCTCTTTTCTTTTTTTTTTTTTTACACGCGACGTCTGAGGGGGGTCGCTTGTAAACAAATGTCGTGCGATCCCCCCGGAGGAACGATTGTTGCGCGTCCGCGATTAATCGTCCCCTTTTTAAAGGGTCAAGACCGAGGGGGATCGCGCTGGGAAGTGAATAATATCGCGCGGAACGACGGAGAGACGCGGTTAACGATACGCGACGAAACTGACAGCCAGCGCAGCACAAGATACGCGTCACAATACCGCCGCTCGTATCGTACACTGATGCCACCGTCACTCGCCATTCACCAGGGACCGAAACGCGTGCGATTAACCGTCCGCTGCATCGCTCGCGCTATCTCGTAATGACAAATGCCATCGTTCGCGCGGAATGCAGTCTTGGGCCGAGTCCGCGAGGCTTCGTAACAGTTTAGCCCATTAGATCGTTTCCGTCGTCGGCTAAAACACGGCCGATGATAAACGAAAGTTTTAACGGCGTACTCAGTGTCGTAACACCGACAACTATCATGGCAGACTCGCCGCGAGTTGTAAGTGGGACCGGTGGCGACTACTGGCGCCCTAAACTGAATCATGGTATGCGAATGCCCGCACCCTTCTTTTCGCCTCGCGTTGTTGCGCATGCGTCGCCGATCAATATATTATCGACTGAACACGCGAACCGAATTCTCTTTTCGATTTAGAGAAACAAATACCTTTCATATTTCGCAATGAACAAATCTTGAACGTAGAGCATCATTAGCGTTTCGAATTTTCGCGCATCGTCAATGAAAACTTCGAGAGTAAACCTGCCCAAACCTTCCCTTCGTATCTCCTCGCGTTTAAATCATTTTATTCATTCTACTATCGACATAAATCGTCCAAATTGAAATGCATTACAAAATGTTTAGTCGTTTTGTTCTTTCGGCCCTTTTCCTGCCCGATCGACACCCTGCCGAACTCAAATTCGTAATCGGATGTGCCTCCCAACAGTTGGCAGCACATAACAGAATTCGTGGAGCGAAGGGGAGTAATTTCCATGAAGTATGGCGAAATGTCTCGGCGTCGCGTCTAATGGGTTTAGGGTTTACGGGTTTACTCCGATTTACTCGAAAAGGCGCGATGTTGTCCCGAAGCCTGTCGAGTGCTCGTGTTCTCTTTTCGATCGTGAACGTCGAGGCGTGCACGCGTATCAGTAAAATTAACGCGATAAATCGACCGGCGCGACGTCTGTGCACAGTAAATGCACGTTGCCCCACCGTCGACGAAATTATCGAACAATGGAGCCACCGGTTTAAGAACGAAGGTATTCCGGAACCCGTAGAATCGATTGAGCACATCGTTGCACACGTCATAGGCACTAGAAAGGTATCGCTATCGTTAAATAGTAAACGTGTTTGCCGGGACGATACCGAAGAAAAATGTTACCCATGATTCTCCACTTTTTTCTTATATTGTTCCCCTTTTCTACCTAAACATTTGACAAAACCGTATCGTTAATATTCACCTTATATTTTTATCAAAACCAAAAAACCAATCTTATTACTATTTAATCAATAACAACGTTTACAAGGTTTGAGAAATGATTTGCTTGCAGATAATAGACGTTGCAAATGCGCGAAGCAAACAGTTAACATCCGATCAGCATGAACTGCTAAACTTATTATGCGAGTGCAGATTATGTAGGTAAAAATCGTTGCAAACAGTTCAGTCGTTGGTTGATTACGCTGCGCAACGCTTTGCACAGTTCTTTATGGAAATTGAACTTTTCTAGGATGCCAATTCAGTACATAATAAAAGAATGGGATTTCCGCGATATTACGTTAAAGTTAGAGCCTCCAGTTTTCATTCCACGACCAGAGACTGAGATACTAGTTGACTTTGTTTTAAAGAGACTAAAAGCTTCGGAAAAGAAAAGCCACCAGATTTTAGAGATTGGATGTGGTTCCGGAGCAATATCCCTTTCGATTGCTCATAGTAATAAAACTGTGACTATCATCGTCTTCTACTGCCTATGAATTATATAGAAATTAACGTTCAGATTATTTTTCATTCGGTTTCAATCGGACATAAGGGAAATAATGATCTCCCCTTTTTAGGTGCATTGTATAGCAATCGATGCAAGCTTGCAGGCATGCGAATTGACGAAAAAGAATAGAGACGAACTAGATTTGAAAGACAAGGTCACTATCGTGCACGCAAGCCTTAAAGACGACGGAACGATCGAGCTTCCAGACGTATTAAGCGCATTTAAAGACTTAGATTTGAATTCGAAAACTTTTGATTTCATAGTTAGCAATCCTCCGTACATACCGACCAAGCAGATACTTGCATTGCCTCCGGAAATCAAAGTGTAATATAAGTTTGTTTTAAAGTGTCGTGTGTACTGAATATATGTTTTCAAATTTCAGATAACATGCGTTATAAATCTTTTTGCTTTCACCTTTTAGTTACGAGGATATAATGGCACTTGATGGGGGAGATGATGGCTTGAAATTAATTAAACCTATATTAAAGTACGCTGCTACGGCTTTAACACCTGGTGGACGATTACTTTTAGAAGTTGACTCCACTCATCCTGAATACGTACAATTTTTTACAAAGAAATATCCTGTACTTAAGCTTCATTACGAGCATACTTACAAAGACTTTTGTAATAACGATAGATTTGTAGAAATACTGAAACTATCTTAAAAGTCTACTGTGCAAAAGATAATAGAAACATGGAACAAAGAGCATTGTGATATTAATGTACGGGCATTGATTTATAATGATCATGTAAATAATCATTATTTAATATATGACAGTAATGCAGTTACAAAATTGTGGAACTCCTCATTCCCTTAATTTACAGTATGTAGTATTTTCTATACGCTAGTTCAACTAATGTCTTATTTATTTCTGTATTGTATTGATATGATAGCTCCAGAGATGGGCTTTATCTAGATAAAAAAATTATTTAAACAAAAATTCGAATAAAAGATCATCTGTTTTTATTCGTGATTCGAAACTATGAATAAACGATTTTATTCGAAGGCAAGATAATTATTTTATTTGATGAGAAGTTATTCAAAGACTTAAGATAATTTTTTTATTCGAGTGGCGTTTCATACGTAGCGTCGAATAAAATTCTCATCTTTATCTTCATCTTTATTCGAAGGTTTATTCAAAAGCTTCGAATAACTTCCGAGCTGCGCCGAATGGGCCCGAATGAGCCCGGATGGCACGAACGGTTCGACACTCGGCACAGTGCTCGGTGTCATCGCTACGAATGAAACGCCATTCGAATAAAAAAATTATCTTTAGTCGTCGAATAAATTCATTTATTCGTTGCTTCGAATAAATATAAATTGGATTATTCGAAATTCTTATATAGATAAAGATTTTGCCCATCGCCGGATAGCTCCTATATCATATAATTTATTCCTGTGAAAATGTGATATGTACAGTGAGCAATACATTAACTAAATCAATTTTGTTCATTTGCATCTCTTAAAAAATTCTTTCAACAGACAATTCAATAACAAAAGTAAACAAACGTCGAGTATATCACATTTCGTCCAAATAATTGCGAATGAAACTATACACTACAAAAGATGTAAGAAATTAAAAAATTCTTATTAACGAAATTTTAAAATATTCTTTCGTCCATTTGATGAGTACCTACTTAATTATATTTAGTCTTTTTAGTCTCTCTTTCATTGAGTGTGTTTTTAAGCTAATTTATTGGGGGGGAAAACTTCTCGAGTTCCTTTTTAATCGAAGCGATTAACGGTACGGCCGGATCTTCTGGCGGAAGTTGACAATCAACAAGTATGCGTTTCGTGTCTATATTCGGTAGATTAGGCCTATGAAACGGGCCGGCACTTAATGGTCTGGATCCCCACCCGCTACGAGATCGCACCGGCGCTGGAAGTTTGTTTTCCTCGACAGTTTGCTCGTTATGTCTCTTGGATAAAGACGTGCGGGGCCGTAAATCCAATTCTGTCGTTGGCGATGAGACTGGACTGAGAGAAGAATTGGAGTCAGAGTTGCGAATATTGAAAATAATTATTATAGGCGGTATTGGTTCTTCAAATATTATGAGAACCGAATTTATGTTATAACTGTTATAGATACATTTATCGGTTACAGATTATTGTTTATTTCCCATTTTTATTTCAATATAAAATTGAGAACAATCTGCAACAATAATTTAATATTTTTAGCTACTATAAAATGAACACGAGTATCGATTTCAGAATCGTTTTGGAACCGATACAAAGCCGAAAAAATAACTTATAGAGCGATATAATATAAAAACCTAGAACCAAATGCAGAGCCCAAAAAATATCGATTCTAAAGAACAGAAACCGAAATCGATATATTCATAATAGTTACAACATTATTTCGGTTCTCATAACTGTTTCACTTAGACTTAGAACCTATAGTTAACAGTTTGAAACAGTTGTTTTCAGAATCGTTTCAATCCTTGGTTGCGACTTTTTGCAGAGAATTTTGTGGATTTATTCGCAACTCTCATTGAAAAATACGGAAACTGCGCGTCTCGTTGCGCACGATCAAAGAATTACACTATACAACAAATTTTAACTTCTTTTCGGACTTGTAACATTCAATAATCATTTCTTATAGATTTTTTTGCGCTGAATATGAATCTGCAATCCGTTTGTCGCAATCACCTTCAGTTTTCGAAAAAAGCAATTTTGAAAATAAATGCTTTTTTTAAATTTTGAACAATTGTGTTTAAAACAGTAATAGTTATTCAGTTGATTTTTGCGTCAGATTTATGAACACTCCCGAATAAAAGGATATACATTATTATTGGATCATAAACATTTAAATATGTTTAAACAAGGATCAAAGAGAAAAGGACACCCGAAAAGCACCAATTTTGGCGGATATTTTTCAATTTATGTAAAAAAAACTAAGGGTCTAGGAGAAAATCTGACCCCACCACGCGATGCAGCAGACATTTTTTCTTCGAAAAGCATCGACAGAAGTAGTAAGTCTCGTTTTGTTTTCAATACAGAAACAAAATAGTTCGGTAAAACGTACGGCGCCATCAACGGCACTCAACTGCGCGTACAAACTATTTCGTTTCTGTATTGAAAATAAAACTGGACTTACCACTCCTGTCGATGCTTTCCGAAGAAAAAATATCTGCTGCATCGCGTGGTGGGGTCAGATTGTCTGCTAGACCCTTAATTTTTTAAATAAATTGAAAAATATCTGCCAAAATTGATGCATTTCGGGTGTCCTTTTCCCTTTGATCCTTGTTTAAACATATTTAAATGTTTACAATCCAATAATAATGCATATCATTTTATTCGAGAGTGTTCATAGAATAATCTGACGCAAAAATCAACTGAATAACTATTACTGTTTTAAACGCAACAATTGTTCAAAGTTTAAAAATTGCATTTATTTTCAAAATCGATTTTTTCGAAAACCGAGGGTGATGGCGACAAACGGTTTGCAGATTCGTATTCAGCGCATAAAAATCTACAAGAAACGGTTATTGAATGTTACAAGTCCAGATGGCTGTTGTACAGTGTTATTGGGAAGAATTAAACAAGTAATTGAAACAATTACCTAGCATGCACGGACCTTCCTCTGGTCTCCGAAAAGATCGTGACAACATCCGGAGTGTACGTTGCCGAAGTCGGCCTCGCTACACGCGGCTGCACATTTAATTTCGGATCCCTGCTTCCGAAGAGACTGAAGGAATCCTCTAACAAATCGTGTAGTCTTCTTCTCGCACGGCCCACAGGACCAGACGATGCCGCCACATAAGCTGGATCATCAGTTCCTGACGTGTCATTCGCTGAAGATAGCATCATGATTATTCGAGAAATGCACATGGCATATAATAGGTTACATAAAATTATACCTTCAGTAGATAGCGCTTGTTTCCGGAGACTCCAAACTAAAGGTCCAACGACTCCGGGATCCTTTATAGCGCTCGGAGTCCGCGTGAAAAACTTATCACCGAATTCGTTGTCTCTCGCGTGATTGCTGTCTCGTCTTCCGAGATCCGGAGAATCTAGATCCAGATGTTTGACCTGATGAAACGATATAAATTGTAAATACGTATTGGGGGAACTGATTAGACGTGTATTATGTACCATGACTGGCTCCAAAACTCTGGAAAGAGGTTCAACGCCTTTCATGCTGGGGAATTGTTTACAGGATGGCATAGACAGATAGGAATGTGGCGAAGCAGTAGCTTCCTCTTCTTCTTGTTTCGTATAACCAGTTTCCAGCGATTCGAGAGTTTCTAAATGATCAACTATCACGTCTGTTGATTCTAAATTTCTGGACGCGTCGAGGGTATTCGACCGCGATACTCTTCTGTGTACCGATCTAAAAATTACGAAACATATTTAAGTATCTCTAAACCGTTGCAATTGCTGCATTAATTTTCGCATAGCATATTCGAATTAACCCATTGTCCTATAATAACGTCTGGCACTCGTGATGCGAATTATTTTACAAGTATTGGAATAAACGTTAAATTATTCGCCTAGGAGCATTAGACTAAAAAGTGGGCAATATGTAAAAAAAACTAAAAATAGGTGGATCTTTTCACGAATCGCTTTTTTTGTATGAACTGAAAAATCACCGTCGATCAGCTGCCGGCTTCCGCCCCTTTTTTGGGGTCAAATGTTTAAAAAAGTAGTTTTTCGCAAATAAGTCAAGAATGGTTAGTCTAATTGAAAAGTGTTTTAGATAAAAGTTTGAGAGCGTGGAATTCTGCGTAAAAAAGGTTCTATAATATTTTTTGAGAAACGCAACCGTTTTTGCAATAATACGTCCTTAATGTTTTCACGGTGGTATGTACATTATAATAGGAGTACGTTTATTGAACGTTATCGCAAAAAGGATTGAATTTATGAAAAAATATTATACAACCTTTTTTACGCAGAATTCCACGCTTTTAAATTTTTATCTAAAACATTTTTCAATTAGACCAACCGTTTTTGAGTTATTTGCGAAAAACTACTTTTTTTAACATTTGACCCAAAAAAAGGGGGGGAGGGGGAAGCCGGCAGCCGATCTACGGTGATTTTTCAGAAGTTCATACCCATCACAAAAATAAGCGATTTGTGAAAAGATTCACCTATTTTTAGTTTTTTTTTTGCAGAAATTTCTAAAAACTCTGGACTATATTACAAACGAAGGAAAAAACAAGTTAAAGAAGTTTTCGATAGCTGCAAACCTACAAAATTATTCTTTTGATCTCTTAGATACTTTGTTTTTATCTACTATTTAAAATAATTCATAGTGTAAAAATTGTAGAACAAGGGGTAAACGTTTTCTTCATACGTTGCTTTCTGCGATGGATACTCCCAAGGACTCGGTGTTCTTATAATTTTCTTGCGATCTTTATCATCGTCATTCAAATATTCTTGAACCCCTCCATTGAGACTGGCAGAACTATCAGGAGTGCCTGGTGTTCTCGACGCAGTGCCAGAAGAATCTCTTTGATCTGTATCCTCAGTCTGTAAAGCAGAAATCAAATGTATTACATCGGAAATAAGAACATTATTATTCGAGTTTCAGTTGAAAAAAAATCGAATACTTACCCTAATTTCCATTTGCGACGATGGGAACGTGACATTGTCGTGACCAGGGTCTTGTATGTAATCCTGTTTCTTCTTTAAAATACTGCGACTCGGTGGCACGGCTATAGCACTCTGTGCTCTTTTCCTTTTCGCCATGAGAAGCAATGCCACAAGCACCACCGCTAAAAGAACGAAGCCCGCACTTGCTGCACCAATCAGTAACCATGCGTCCCGTTTTCTTGAAAGAGCCAATGGTTGTGATTCTTTTAGATAAGCTACACGGAAATAGTGTATACAATAATCTTCTTATGAATACTTCGAATTCGACGAAATCTTGAATTATTTCGATTTCGAAATTAAGCGTACGCGGAACGATAGAAACTAAAATTTAACGAACCCCGGTTGTCTGATCACAAATGGAATCCCGTCGCTAGCACACAACCGGGGAATTGTAACACGCAGAGTTCAATTATAGACAAAGATTTGCTCAATTAGAGAGGTAATAAAAAATATTATATCATAAAGAAAAATTCATAATTTCAACGCGCAAGCAAAAACGAGAAACTGTAATAATTAGACTGCGGAAGTTTATGCAGTAACAATATGCAGTGAATATGCAGAGTATATGCAAGATATGTGCAAAGTATATGCAGGATAAATGTGATGTATACGTTACATGTATACAGACTAAAAATTCATATAATTGTGTTCAATGAATGTAATTAATATGAGAAGTAAATTTTTTTAATTATTATACAGGGTGATCCGTTTAAATAAGAGCACCTAAATATATTTTCGAATTGTGATGATGCAAAACATATTTGTTACATAATATGAATCGTATCGAGGCGATATACGGTAAGAATTTTTTTTCATTAAATCATGTAATTGATTAAAAAACGCATTTAGATATGTTTAATAACATGACCTTGATGGGACCTTGATCTCAACAAATTAAAGTTTTGCGTAAAATTTATGTGTATCGAAAGCGTAGGTTCAATCATTTGCAAAATTTTCGGTACCAAGTCATTTCAAAATGATGGTGTGGTACATAGTTGTATGTGTTTTGACCTCAACTATTGAATACTAAAAAACATTTGGTCATTTCATGTAAAACATGAAACATACTGTTCCGAAAATTTCGGCAAGTATTACCATGAGGGTGAACTCAACCTACACAGACTCATGTGCGCTTAAAAATACGACAATTTTCTCCTCACATTTTTTTATATCCATACAAATAACAAAAGAACCAAGGGTAATAGAGTTAAGTGCGACACTCTGTATACGCAGGATATGCAAGTTATAGGCAGTATATGCAAGATGCAAAATATGCAAAATAAAAAAATTTGTTTTTGAAATCCTCTAATAATGAAACATATTTCCGTCAAAGTCTCGTTCCTTTAATCCATTTCCCTAAAATATGCATTTGCATGAACTTCCGCAGTCTAGTAATAATAATGAGAACTTACGTTCACTTTGAATCAGAACTGGTGCACCGAGTTCCAATGCAACTTCCTGTGACGACAAAAGCGCCATATCTCTGGCAGCTGTTTCAGCCGGCACTGGTTTTCCACCTAAGTGGACAGAGTATATCAACCTTGTAGCGCCGCCTTCCGTTACGCTTGTATTTTGCATTCTAACAAGAACAGCTTCCTCTGCAGAATAATCGAGTGAACGTAATTCTGAATATTTGCTTGCACCTTTCGTTTCAATCGCGTTCGATATCGGTTCTTTTGCCATCGGACTCTCCGAAGGAATCTGAACGTTACGCGTCACAGACGACGAATTCGACGACACGTTCTCTAGCGTGTATTGGTTCGAATACGTAACATTTTCAGTGACGTTCATTGAACTTGTGTACAGAGTATCTGTACTCGTCGATGTTTCTTTCTCAGTGATGCTTGAATCGTTCGAAGGTAAAGAGTCGTCTTCGTAAATGAATTCATTATACTTTACAGTGTCTTCGACGGGAGACGGAAAACTATTTTTCGATTCAGATACGTCAACGATTTTCGCAGACTTCGACTCGGACGTTTGCGATTCGGGATCTATACGATCTGTTAACGCGTTGGATGAAACTTCTGAATTCAATGACGCGTCTTCTTGAACAGCAGAAATCTCTGGCTGGAAGAACGAACATAAACTGTTTACAAAATTCAAGTTATTGTGAAAATAGAATTTGTATTGACCCTGCTGTTCTCTTAAAAATCTGATTTAGTATAAGTTGAATTATTAAGCGGAATGTGGTCAAAATTTTTACTGAATGTCAAGGAACAATGAACGTAGATGTTAACACTGACTTCCTCATATTTTTGCTACAATTGGAACAGTTATTTAACTATTTAAGATTTAGGATTGCATTAAATAGTCCCGAGGAGAATAACAGGGTTAATTAGATTTAAGAATGAACTCCAGTAACAATTAGTAAGATATTAACAAGTATAATAAGGCTTCTTCCTGTGATGAAAACTAGTCAGAAATGTTGATCTTTTATTTTCACTCTTAATTTTGTAATATATGTATTTCTTAATATTGCATTTTCTCATAAAAATACATGTTAAATTGAAAGTTAAATAATTTAAAAATTACCCTATCAATTTTTCTAAAATTTTGCGTGGGATTTTACTATTGCATAAAGATTTACTCATTCAATTTTCAAAGATTTTCCCTTATTCTTAATGTTACTGAAGTTGTTTCTTAAAAAATATCATCGAATCAATTGTCCGAAATTTTGTTACTGTTTGATCTTTCTGTACATAGAATTATTATAAACCTTGACCTATTATTTCACCTTTAATTTTGTAATTATATTTCTCAATAGCGCGTTTTCCCATCAAAATAAAAGTTAAATTGAAAGTTAAATAATTAAACAATTACCGAATCAATTTTTTTTAAAGTTTTTTAAATATACGAGGGGTTTTACTATTGCATAAAAATTCACTCCTCCAATTGTCAAAGATTTTCGCCTATTTTTAATGCTACTGAAGTTAACAAAAGACGATTGCTTAGCATAAATTTTTTTTTTAATTACGCACCTCGTCTCCGATGAATGGTCTCTCTCCCGCAAGCCTCTGAGATAAAGCATTCGTTTGCAAAAGGCCAAGGTGCCGTTGCTGTTGCCTCGAAAAAGCCGTTCGATACAATCGAGCTAATTTCAGCTCAATTTTAGGCGGTACAGTTTCACCACTGCGAAGAACCGTGAGCAACCAGTATCTAAAAATAAATGAACACAAAATGAATACAGGAAAGATTCAGGAATAGTAAGCAAAAAGTATTAAAAACCTTGGTCCAGGATCTTCCGCAATGAGGACGCCAATGTTTTGGTCGTCGGTGTCGTCCAACCTGGGCGTCGGTTCAATGCATGTGGTGCATTTTGGATCGTAAGGACTGTGGCCACGAGGATCTTGATCCTTCGTCTCGTCTACAGGCGAGTAAACTGTTACCGTGTGGTGAACAGTTTTCGTCTCGTAAAACGTCAAGCCTTGGTTCAAATCCACCCATGGCGGTGCATCCTCCGCGTTGGTCCAAAAAAAATCTTGAAGATGAACTCGTCGTCCTGGCAGATGCTCGATCACGATGATTTCATCTTCTGGAAATAATAAATGTTTACTTTCTTTATCAAATTATAATTTCATTCCCTTTGCTTACAGAAACTTGTAAACTTCAAATAGAACTGACGAAAAATCAATAATAAATTCTTAAAGAATATTTTTGAGGAGAATAAATGATATAATATTCCAGGAAACTTTATTGTTGATATTATTATAATATTGTATGTGGAATTAGTTAAATTATTTTATACAAAAAATCGGTTAAACTGGTTTTCGCATTAAAACAATAAAAACAAATATTGATCGATTATTCAAAGATTTTTTTTTTAGTTTACTTGATGTTTGTGCGACTATAAAAACATAACAAAGTGAAATATAGTTTAAAAATCTAAACTAAACTAAATTTTTACAATTTAAAAAATTGTAATTTATTATGAAGACTGCAAAATTATTATCTTTTTGAAGTTTTAACAAACATTGAAAATTTTGACTTCAATATCTTCGGATTTCATATTATCTTTTCAGGATTTAAATAAAGTTGGATCTCCAAATAAAATCTATGAATTCATTTTTTCATGGCCTTTTTTTATATTGCTTGTGGATTTGCATATCAAACATTCTCCTAATTCATGGAGATTAATTTGACTATAATAGAATTACATTAGTATAATTGTGTTCGAAGCTATTATACAACAAAATGTTAACGTTTTTAATTAAATAACTAATTCCCCCAAATTTAATTCGAGTATTTGAAACCGATTTTCAAACTCGGCTTTTAAAAACCTGTAAACCCTAAAGTATTCTGTGTATTCAGCAATGATTCGATAAGTGATCCTTCGGATGCTTCGATAAATGCTCGCGAATTATCTCCACCATTTTAAAACCTGCGATTTCGTACAGCCGATCGCATATGGATGTTGATAACGATTGCTATTTATATATCGAGTATTAAATAAACACTCTCCAGGAGAAAAATACTAGATTCGAAACAATTAGTATTTTTGCACACTTCGAAAATTTCATTTTTCGCTTGTTGCATTACTTCCTTCTGTGCATTTACGCTTCTATCCTCTCGTTTTGTCAGAATGACCTGATTTCACGGTCCGTTTGCATATCCGTTTCGAAAGCATTGTACAAATTCTGCGCACTCTGTTGTCTATAATTCTGTGATTACAGTATCTGCATAAATAAGCAAATCCCGACGAGTTGCGTAGTAAGTTCACTGGAGTATGATGAATACGTAATGCTCACAGTATTCATTGTTTGTTGTAATCTACTTTCCAAACAGATGAACCTCAGATAAATTCGGAATCATCGTAATTCAAAGAAATAATTTAAAAAAAAAAAAAAAAAAAAACACACACAATGTGAAAGAATAAATTAAACAATCCAAACATTTCACTGGCCCACGTAAAACTATTCGAATCTATCGGAACGAAGGGATTCACCTTTTATGTACATGACTCTTGATCATGTTAACCTGACGATAATTGTGTTAAATCAATAAGAAGCTGAGTTTCTATGGTGAAAATAAGCTAAATCAATTTTACAACTCCGATACAGTTCATTCTTACGTACTTTATTGTTGTATAACAAATGAAATATTTTTTATAATGTTTTGTTTTTACTACATTCGAGATTATTTTGGTTAATAGAATTATTCTATTCTTGTATATTGTATATACACATTTATGCATTCATTATAAGATTGCAATAAACAGCAATGAATTTTAGCGCGAAAATTTCAAAAATTATTTCTAATCCACTAATCTGTGATATTTACATAAACACAGATTACAGTTTTACCGATTAAGCTACAGTACATGTATAGTGAGTTCCGAAAGTTGTTTCTAAAATCTCATAAATTTTTACTTATCCATTACTCGATTCTAAAATATTTTTTCACGTTTATATCGATTAGTATTCAGTAGACGGTTCTGTCAGCAACGACGTCAATTTTCCCTAACAACGTGATTTTAAACGGTAACAAATCCTCCAGTAGATATGCAAGACAATTGGAAGTCCATACTTACGTAAATTGTAGTAAAGATATGTACATGTGAGCACCTGCGAAGTGTGCAATCGATAATAATATCGATTGGTTAACGCACACCTGCGTTTCCCATTGAATAACTTAAGCCGTCTTGTACAGTTTGTTTGATATTTATAGTCAAGCAGTACGAATTCGAGAAGTTCACGGAGATTTATGAACTCTACGATGTCGAGGGAGGTTAGTGAGTTATGCATACACGTTTCTCTACCGTACCTGACACATTATGCGAATCAAATATTCCCCTTTGACATGTTTGCACCTGTGAGAAAGCAGAACGACGGAAGAATCGATACGCGTGCCTATGTTTGGCGAAGCTTCATCCGTAAATCGCGTTATACGTTAATTTTCGCACGATACTTTCTACTCGATCAAATCTGATACTCGTATCTTAACCGTTCGATCGTTTGGGCTGCTTCACTTTCGAGGTTCGATACTAAATTCCGTTATAATCACGGTATATTTACAAACACTGAGAATAGCACAGAGAAACTGAAAAAAAGATGTATCTTCAATTATTTGCGTTGATGCAATTCTTGAAAACATTCGAAATTTGTATTCGGATCTCGTCACTATGGAATGTTGATACGAAATTGCAAATGACGCGTTGAATGTTTACGCGTGACGCAACGTTGCGAAAAAGGGTTAATTAAGACTTGTGAATCAAAGTGGCGCGATAAGAAAAGAGGATTAAATGAAAGAGTGCAACATTATTTAACAATCTACAATGATATATCAATCTGCATAAAGTTTTTGTAACTATAAATTCAGGTTCACGTTGACTAGTTTTTCGTGTGACTTTTCACACGGGACAAAAGCGTCAACATTGTTCGGTTGTGCGTGGAACAAACGTAAAGGAAACTGACCAGTTCCGGGCGGAAGGGAGCCTTGCACTCTCGACAGGTTCGAATGTTGCAGAAGGATAATGACGATCTGCACGATCGCACTAAACGAAACTGACAACACTGTACACAATGCACCGTAAAACAGCATTGCGCTGGGCGCGCGCTGCTCCCTACTGAACAGACGGAAACATACTATGCTGCCAATAAGCCTACCATGCTACCTGTATGGTTGTTCGAAATGGTGGTGAATGGTCGCACGAACGCAGCCCTTTCATCGTCTACGCATGCCTTGAAAGGTAGCTGTTCCCTACGGCGACAGTACAATTGTTTACAGGCGTCCAACAAACTCGAAGCATCACACGAACTGAAATGCTACACACCTAACCGAAGAGTAGATATAATAAGAGGTGACACTCCATCGGAAGAACCCTTTTTATAAAGAGACGAAATGATGCTACCGATTTAAATGTCCGCTCGGTTTTTATTGCCAAATTTAAGTAATAATCGTTGAACTGTGGTAATTAGTATAATTTTGTGCCATGAACGTGTATGTGTGTTTGCGTGTGTGTAATTAAATAAAGATATTGAAAAAAATTGATTCAGATTTTTCACTTGCCTACACAACCAATTTAAAGGGCCACTTATTGGAGTGTCGCATCTTATGCTATTTGGCTATAGTAAGCAAGCTAGTAGGTGGACGGCTTAGCTGATTTCGATAATGATGTTAAGGTTTTACTTAGAAATGTTTGTTTTATAAACAAAATTCAAACGTCTTGTACACACAAATACGTAAATTTTAAGAAGAAAGTAGTCGTATGTAATAAATTTAATTTATTCAATCATAAAACGATTTATATACTACTCGTAGATGGACGGATGGACGATATTATAAAATATTTGTTCACACACAAAAAACACTTTTATTGGAAATGTTGGATTTCTGACACAACAAACGATTTCTCTACAGAATGAAGATAGAATAATATAAATTAAAAATTCTATTTTTTTATAATTACTGATTAATTTAAAATCTGTCCATCTACTGGGTAGTTATAGTTCCCCGTTATATAAATATTATTCGATTGTCCACATTTATCCACCCACAATTTTCGTTTGTCCACCCTTAAAAAAAATTTATAACAAAATTAAAAAATTAGTTTTGTCATCAATTTTTGTCAACCCACAATTTTCCTTTATCCACCCATCAACAAAAAGTTATGACGAAATTAAATAATTTGACATTAATTTACATTAAAATTTTCATTAATTTATAAGTAGGATATTGTCCATAATTTGTCCACATTTGCCCACCCACAAATTTCATTTGTTCACCATTCAAAAAAAAATCTATGACGAACCTTATAAACTATCAGCATGCAGATCGGCAACAGATTGTCAGCAGATGTAACGAAATTTGTCTGGAGATCCATAGTCATCTGTTTCTGCATTAGACTGCCATTTTACAAACAGAGCCTGTATTAGTCGGGAAACAGATTGCCGTCGGAAGCCGAGCAGATCATGTCAGCAGAACCTACTGTCAGGTCTATCAGAAGATCTGTCGACAGGTTATGTCAGCAGGACCTGCTTGGTTTCTGTCGCTAGTTTATTAACAGTATTGCATATAATAGACCCTGCATCAAATCTTTAGCCAGTCTGACAGCAAATTCTGTCTAAATCTGCTCCATCAGATTTGACTGATAGAGAAATTAAACGTTTGACGGTAACCCCCCTGAACATTCCATTTACAAATTCATGAAAAATATCATAACTTTTTTCTTGAGAATTGGACAAACAAAAATTTTGATAGGACAAATCGTGAACAAACGAATACCGTCAGACTCAATTCCTGATCAGTTTAGTATACATATAACTATCGTACAATAAATTATGCTAAAAACAGATCCCAAATACTTACCAAATAATTAATTACTATTATGAATTTTAAAAGTAAACTTTGATAGTTAATATTAGACTTTATTTGGGTGATCAGAAATTGCTCCCTTTACTTTTTTGACGTTAGAATTTAGATTATAATTTAATTATTGTTATTTTTGCATTTTGTTAGACGTCAAATTGAAGATAAAATATGGATTCACTTAAATATCACACAAATTTTGAGATTAGATTTATTTTCTCATCTACACGTTAGGAAAACCATGATCGTCACTTTTAAGTGATCAGAAATTGGATCTTTGATGGTAATACAGTATTGTTTCGATATAAGGACAATCTTACAGTGTTGACTCAAAGAACGACGCCCGAGTTTGATTCGAAAAAGGGATTTCTCTATCCTCGCCATTTCTTCGCCGGTGCGAGTCTCCTCGTTCCGTCGTGACCGAGATCGAACCCGACTCGAAAAAGAGCTGCGCTCGGTTCTGAAACCTAGCCGTTCTTCGAGTCAACACTGTATTCGTATTTTACCAAAATTAGCATTTTGGTATGGCAAACACAGACTTTTGATAAGCATTTAAAATCTAAAGGATCCGAAAAAGAGGAATGCGTTGATCGCAGTGAATCGGTGAAACGAACATTCGACGCAAAATAATATGGCAAGAATATATTGTATTTTTTTTTCTTTTAATCATTATCATACGAATCATTATCATTTAATCATATTATTACTTACAAATGATACTGTGGTTGTCTCTCTCGGGGGATGTACGTGTTTATGTATGTGTATATTCCATTAGGAGCTTACTATTATCGTTATCATTATTATTATCCTTAAAGGTATCAGTACCATGGGTTTGTATTTTCTATTTTAACATAAATCCATTATCGTCATTATCGACTGTTATCGCTGTCATCGTGTTCGATCGTCATCATTGCCACCATTATCGTTATTAGCAGTATTATCATCGTTTTATTGTCATTATTATCGTTGTCAATATAATCATTGTTATACTTAATTCAACACGGTAAGGCACAACGCCACTTATGATACACATATGATACAACGTACGCGAGACGTTAAATCGAATAGTTGCGCGTTATTAAGTTCTGCGCTCCGATAATGTAGCCCTACAGCATAAAATCGTTCCTCGCCCTGAACCGTTATCAGGACATTCTTCAACGATCAAAATACATTATCCTCGAAGACTGTAAATCCGTCGCATAATTCATTTGTCCATATGTATACACATGCACACATTTATTTATATATACATATATAATATTATATATATTGTATATGTATGTAATTTGTCGTCTATATATTTATACTTCGAAAACGCGTAAACATGATTGTCGATGCGTATATACAAAGTTATTTACATTTTTTACTGTCTTGAAAATCTTACTATTCCCCTAAACACCCAATCCCTATCAGGTTCCTCTATTTTAACAAGCGATATTTCAGAAACTCAGCTGTTTCCATCGTTTCCTTTTATGCTATACAAAATTCTAAAGTCAGTTCTTAATTTATTAATTATTTAAAAGTACGCGTTACACGAGAGGCAAATACATATTTTGTGACTCAGGAATTACTTTCGATTTCCTTTGTTATCCATAATATCATTATAAAATTATCGCACTATCATCAAACAACTTGTAAAAAATAAAATTTTCGAACACCTAAGTCACCGAATACATTTTTCGCCACTCGTTACTAAAAAGGCATCGAAAGGCTGATCGACTTTGTCTTATCCAGGGCTTTAAAATGCATAAGTCTGCAAGTGTTCAAAACTTATTCTGAACACACTCCTGAGCTGTTGATCCACGACGTTTAAGTGCACTTGAATAATTGCATATGTATGCACGTTTACGCAAAGTGTATGCATACATACGCATAGAGAGTTTGTACGCGCTAGTATCGCGCATTGTCGAGTTAGCGATATAAACACGCAACAATTTCATTAATAAAATGCAACAATTAAATTTAGTACAATATAACGTAACGAGGATGCCCACGCTAAAAAACATTCTCGGTAGTGGAAGTACGAGCACAGAATGTAGTACGAATCTGAATGCAAACGCATTGCAAAATGGCAATAATGAAATTCAGGCAGAGCTTAGCCAACCAGGGCGACAGCCTTTTTTTTTCTTCCTCCTTCAGCTTGTTTTTCCCTGTTATACTTTCGAGTTGCAGGCCAGCTGCTCGGTGTAGTCGCGTGCTCAAATGTTGCAGAGGAAACGAGCGAAATAATACGCAAGATTAACCGGGATGCAAGAGGAACCCGATGGAATCGATTAATTAAATAATTTTTTCACATAAATCTCATCATTTAAATAATTTACGTTCTCGTATGTACAGAGCACTTGATTTACGCATTTTCACTATTGCCTCAAATATGCTTACGACCTTTACGCAATCGTATCAATAATCAATAACAATAACAACATCAGCAACAGTTTCTTTTTTTCAACATTCGTTGCACTAGTTACACTAGCATTACATATTATACCATGTTCCGTTAAAACATATTTCGATAAATGTTCTTTCACTTGGTTCGATCATTGTGCATGGCACCTAAGATTTAAAAAAAAAAAAAAGAAAAGAGAGAAAAAACAGAAAGAGACAAAGAGAAGAAATGGCAATCTTTCGTTACTCCTTCCATTTCTCCCTTTCGCAATTTAAGCTATAGAGCTGATAAATCGATACTTTAATTGAAGAATAATTCGAATAATTCTTTGTCCATCTTTAATCACACGGAAAACTTCTTTTGAATGTGTTACACTTCGACACCGAGAACTCTGTCAACGACGTACTCGTACCTCCTTGGTTCCTCGCTGTCGTTATCCTCGGACGGCTTCAGCTCCTCGCCGCCTTGACCGTTCTCCGTGAACTGAATCTTCGCCTCGGCTGGTCGACCTTTCGCGTTCAACGATTTATTTGTACTCTTCGCCGCAACCTCGTCGGTCACATTTCTAACGACGTTCGACGCGCTATTAGCCGCGGCACCGCCAGTCCTTGTTACGGATATATTCCCGCTAGGAACGCTGTCTGACCGTGTGGTCAAATTGAAAACATCTTGAGCACCAGACTTAGTAACCGTACATTCACTTGTAACTGGTTCGGAGGCGTATCGCTTGTGCTGGGCGAACGACAAAGACGCTGACGCCGCGTTTTCGTCCGACGACTCTTCGGGTGGAAGTACAGGAACATTAAGGTTGACGCGTGTGAAGAAAGCCATCTTTTCTCTGCAACACAAAGTCAATTGTCAATTATAAAATCGGCTAACAAAATGTAGGGGAGACTGGGGACCAACGTAACGCTTGGGACAAAAATCGGAACTTGAAAACAAATCAATAGACTGCGAATTTTATGCATTTCTGACAATTCCAGGTATGCAAAAAATCTACAATATTATTAGCATATGCCAAAATATGCAAAATATCACAAATATAATCGAACTTAGAATGTTTAGAATATTGAACATACTGTTATTTAAGTTCCAGTTCTGTATTTGTGGTTGTAATGATTTTGTTTTGCATAAAAATCCGCAGTCTACTAATCAATTTTTGACCTTAGTATCTTGATCATTTCTTAAAGCAAATATTAAAGTGCTTCGTTTATAGAAAGTATGATGTTATATTCCAAAAAATTTAAGTGATTTGAATTTTTTATTGAATAAAAAAAGTTTATCAATATTCTACTACTGCAAATTGTTTTTAATAGAATACGGAGTAATTTTTGTTGGAAACATTTTTTTTGTCAAATTAATTACAACTACAATATTAATTATAATGGAACTAGGATCATTGTTCATGATTTATATACTGTGCATTGAGTATGTGTCAACAGTTATTATAACAGTTAGTAGATAAAAATGGTAGAGAAATGTAATACAATGAAAACAATCAAAATTGCAGGATTACTTTTTAAAGAAAAATAGAAAATTTACAAATGAAAATCTCTGTTACAATTCTGCATTTTTAAGGTGTAACAAATACTTTTTAACAAATGAGAACACAAAAATCTACAATGAATGAGTAAACTGATTTGTTAATAATTATTTTTTGATATACATACGACTATTATTAACTTCGTATTGATTTTTTTTGGAATTTAATATTCACATTTATATTGCTTACTTGTCGATTGATAATATTATTTATCATGCAACAAGTAGATCAAAAGCAAACAATGATTATTTTGATTTTTGTCCATTGTATGCCACGTTATGCGGCGGGGTGACAATAACACACCCGCCCTCTTCCATAAACGTTTCCACAATATTTCCTTTATACTGTTATATGCTTATAATGTTCCTTTTGTCTAGCTGATTATCAAATTAACTTTGTATTTAGAATTTAGATCATACAAGTAAGTTTCTACCCTTTTAGTTACTTTTTGTGTTAAATTATGTTATTAAATGTTACTTTTTTCTTAATATTCGTACTTACAATTTAGATATGACTCAGTCATTTGTCAAATATTTCAGATGAAGCAAATGATTATGTTAAATCAAACATTTCCAAGTTGACAAAATTGTATATTAAGTTTATCCCATTCGTTTTATACAAAAGATCTTGAAACTTCAGATGCCAGTTTGTCAGATGAGAATTCGAAGATGAAGACGAAGACTTTCGATCAAAGACAAAAAAGACGAGTTGAAAAAGATGCATTATATTGCTTTACTATGTTTTTTTTATCGTTTCTTTTACTAGAAAAACTCTTATTTCGCTGTTTTGTATCTCTAATAGGTAATTGGCAACTAGATCAAATATAAAAATGTTACTTTCGTCCCCAGTCTGCAGATCACAACATGTTAAAATATTATACATACTTGAAAGAAATAATGTCGGGTTTCCCCTTGCCGGCTTTCGTTTTTCTTAACTTGTAGATCTCCTTCGACGTTCTTTTCAACATCTTCTCCACTCTCTTGTCCTCAGGAGTTTTCCCGTTCTTTCCGCTTTCGGCTTGAGCCATAAGATTTTGGAATTTGTGATCCTCCAGCAGCCACGTTGCAAAATCGGTGTCTCCTTTCTCTCGCGCGTGTTCCAATCTCTGCTTCAATTCGCGCAACCGGCTGAGCTCGTCCTGGAGATTGGTCAGTCGCGCGTGTTGAGCTTGAAGGTCCAATTCCAGGTCCAGCGAGGTTCGAGCAGTGGGCGGCAAATTGGTTGATTTCTTGGAGGCGGTTTTACAACTGAGCGCGGACGAAGGGCGACGCCATCGAAGGGACCGTCTCTCGACCGAATTTCGTTGGAAGGGACCGCCTCTGCGATAAAGCGGCATGCTACTGTCGCTGTCACTTCGATTCAGCTGTCGAGGGAAATACAAAGCGAAAAGTTAAGAACAATTCGCCATGAATCGTGTGCACACAAATGTGTGTAGATACTTACTCGACAAATGTAGTGATTTTTGCTAACCGCGGCACTGGGTGAAAATGTTTGGCTTCTCTTAATTACAATAGAATTTTTATCATCGTATATAGCATTAGGAACAACACCGGCCGCTGAAAGTTTCCTCTGTTTTCCCTGTTCCGGGATAAACACACATTCAGTGTTGGTCTCTTTATCCTGAGTTTGTTTCGCTTCGATCAACTCCTCATCCTCCTATTTGAATAATAAATGTGAATCGTTTAGAAAACAAATTAACTCGGATTTTATGCATTTATGGCTAAAATCTAAAGAAGTTGCAAAAAATCTAGGAGACTGTTAACACGTGAAAATATACAATACATCAAAAATATAATTCAAATTACAATGTTTAGAATATAATCATGCTTCGATTAATTACACTGTTCAACAAATTTTAATTTTTTTTTGTGTTCCGATATTCATTATACTTTTCTTATAGAATTTCGTGCGCTGATTACGAATCTGAAACCCGTTTTTTTTCTATCACCCTCAGTTTTTGAGAAATTTAATTTTTTTAAATTACTCATTTTTCAACTTTGAACTAATTTTGTGACGTTATTACAAAAGATATTTCAGTTTTGTTTATATACAATGAGTCTGTCGACTTTCCTCTATACACTAATATTAATTTTTATTGTATTGCGAATGATTATATTTATCTAAACAGTCATTATAGGTAAAGTGACACCGATCTGGCACCAATTTTTTGAGGTTTTTTTGAGTATATCTTAAAAAGTAAAGGTCCAGCGTAAAGTCCAATCACACCAGGCGATAGAGCGGACTTTTTTCTCAACGAAACGTTCTGGAAAAGTGGGAACACAAATATTTTTTCCAAAGTAGGAGGTAAAATTGGTCCGTAGGCGTCGAGTTGCCGACAGTGGTACTAACACGATAGCATTGTATTAATTGAGACATCGCGTCGTGTCGAGCGCTCGCTGTTGCTGAGCACCACTGTCGGCAACTCAGCGCCTACGAACCAATTTTGCCTCCTACTTTGGAAAAAATATTTGTGTTCCCACTTTTCCAGAAGGTTTCCTTGAGAAAAAAGTCCGCTCTATCGCCTGATGTGGTTGGATTTTACGCTGGACCTTTACTTTTTAAGATATACTCAAAAGAACCTCAAAAAATTGGTGCCAAATCGGTGTCACTTTACCTATAATGACTGTTCAGGTATATATAATCATTCACAATACAATAAAAATTGATATCAGTGTATAGAGGAAAGTCTACAGAATCATTGTATATAAACAAAACTGAAATATCTTTTGTAAGAACGTCACAAAATTAGTTCAAAACTGAGGGTGATAGAAAAAAACGGTTTTCAGATTCACAATCAACGCACGAAATTCTTTAAGAAAAGTATAATGAATATCGGAACACAAATTGGCTGTTGGACAGTGTTATTTATGTGTTCGTAAAAATTTGATTTTGCATATAAATCCCCAGTTTATTTATGATAATCGTGCAATAATAAAAGTAGGGAGGATCGTAAAGTATAATAACGCGGAGGAAAATTATTTGAAACAAACGGTATTACCTCGTGCTCCAAGACATCTTCCAAGACGTTGTCCTCCATCATAAACTCCATAATAATTCCCTCCTCGTCGCTGTCTTCGCTTCCGCTTTCGCTACCGCCGTTCTCATCCTCCTCTTCGGGACTTCCCAAGTAATTAGCCAGTTCCTCCAGCCTTAACGAGATCGCCGTTTGTACCTCGTCGCATCCTTGATTCCTCGTCAACGTGGACGTCTGAGAGCTAATAATTGTACTTTCGTCGCTGCTTTCCTCTTTAGTATTTTGCCCGCTCCGATAGACCGATATGTCCGATTCCTGTTTGTCGTGTTTCGTCTGCCTCGCCACGCTGGTGGAAACACTGTTGCTGTTGCTGGTGCTCGTGCTGGGGCTGTCCGATGGTTGCATGAAGCGGAAGGAGAGTATGTTGTACCATTTCACGCTCGGCGATTCGGGACTGAAGTCTGCAAGGGATACTTGGGCGGACCCCTGAAACAGATCAACGACACTATGAACGAAACGTCTTACGCGAAGCAACGTTTCTATTTATTAACAGAAATCTATTCAGCAAAATGGAAAAACGGTTAAACAATCGTACCAAGCACTCCTCAGACTCATTGCCTGTACACCAAACGTTCACTTGCAATGTCTTCGTGTATAATTTACTGAGCGGCACAGCGATTGGAAATGTTTCTCCAAAGGTCGGTTTGTGCAGATCCACGACAGGTTTTGTACAGCACATGTGATTTACTGGCGGTTGCATCGGAAGCAATGCAGCCTTTATATATCTAAACATGCGAAAAAAGGAAACCACAAATTTATCATCATGCTTGTATGCTTTTAGATGAAGTGTGAATCGGTGAATGACAAAGGAATTAAGGAATTAAGACACATCAATAAAGTTTAGGGTTTTTAAACAACAATACAAGAAAAAGTAAACAGTCGATTGATGTAAAGTTCTGTTTTTTCTTTTACGTAATGTTAACTATAAAAAAATGATTGTAATATTTAACAAATAGTTTTTTTTATGATCTACATTAGGAATATTTTTTTCTTCGATCTAATCAGAAATCGGTTCAACTGTAACAAAAGTCTCAAAAACGTATTAAACTGTAATATATTTTTTAAAGGCATTGACGATTCCACATTTCAATTTTTGTAAAAATTAACAAAATGTCAGATGTTTAAAGTTTAGAGATTGAATTTCGACAGAAAATTGTAAATTTTTTAGAAAATTAAAAAAAAATCGATCGTCAACGCCTAAAGAATATATTACAGCTTATTACATTTTTGGGATTTTTGTTATTCGAAAGAAAAACATTCCCAGTGAAGACCATAAAGAAACCGATCTACTAAAATATTACAAATATTTTTTTTTTTGAAAATACAAAATCCTACATCAATCGACTGTTTACTTCCCGTTGTATTATTGTTTAAAAACCGTAAACCTGATTGACCTGTTGCTGCGTCCTAATCCCTTAAAATTATAAATAAATACTCACACTTGCGCATTGTTAGGGATAAAAAGAGCAGCCAAGTTCCTTGCACGTTCGATGCCAACATGAAGTAAACCATCGTTCACGGAATACCTAAGTTAATAAACAATCTTTCTAAGCATATCTGTCTAAAATTCTCTTAAATATTTTCGAAAGCAAGAAAACAATTTGCTTTAACATCCAAAGTAGAAAAAATGCGAAACGAACCTCAGTTTGATTTGCACCTGAGCAGTTTCCAAGCTCATCTCTCCAAGAGCCAGCGAGTCGACGTCCCCGATCACTTCAGAGAGTCTTCTCCGATTGGAAGCCTCGAAAACTCCCGAATCACCGGCGACGCTTTCGTCGGAAACCGCAGCCGAAACGGACCTGGTGTTCGTGCCGGAACTGCTGGCTCTCGATCGAATTCCGGTGGGAGGTGGCGTCTCGCTAATAGGCGACAGAGGCGGTGGTTCCTGCGAGGACACTTGATGCTGCGTCGCAGCAGCAGCGACCGGCCTGCCGAGCCCGCTGCCTTGCGACATGTTGCCCGATTGCAATTCGACGGGTGGATGAGGACCGACCAGCTTCAGACGATCCTGAGTACCGGCGCACGATTGCTCCTGCGACAGCGTTTGCTGTTGGCTGAGTCGAAGCTCCGTCAACCGATCCTCCAACTGATTTCCATCGAGATGAGCAGTGGACAGAGTCATCGGTCTCTGGTGCTGCCGCCTCTGCATCTCGACGTGCTCGTAAGCGGGCGGCGGTCCCATCGGCGCGTTCTCGTATAGCGGCGAGACCGGCGGACTGACGCTGGAGAGGCTCGATCGGGGGGATAAACTCGGCTGGGATCTGCCGGACGAGGGCGTGCCGACGAGGTTGTTCTGCTCGGAACCGCGGAGCAATCTTTCCACGCGCCTGTGCAGATCCACCATGTCGACCGGTCGTTCCTGTTGCGAGGTGACGGGGCCGAGGCACTGAGGTCCGCCGTAGATGTCGGTGAAGCTCAACCCGGAGCTGAGGGAGCCTTTGCTGCTGGTCGTGCTGAGACTTCCGAGACTAGAACTACTGCTCACTGAGAGTGTGCTCGCGCTGAGCGTCTTCAGCTGGCCCTCGAGCATCGCCATGGACCGCAGAGCGTCTCTGAGTTGTTGCAGCAACAGCTGCTTCTCCTCGTGAAGGCGCACGCGATCGGTGATGGTCTTGTTCGACAGTTCCAACGCGTTATTCAAGTCCTGTTCGAGGCGACGTATCTCGCTCTGGATCTTCTTCATGTCTTGCTGCGTCCTGGTTCGCGGCGTAATGCTACGCAATTCCCTGAGCAACTGTTCCTTCTCCTGGAAGAGCAACAGCTTGTCCTTGTCGCTCTCCGTCTGACCCGGCGTCACCTTCTCCTCCAGATCCGCCAGTTGTTGCTGGATGTGCTGTATCCTTTTCCGCGCCTCGTCGTACTGCAGCCTCATCCGTGCCATCTCAGCCAAACGGGTGCCGATCGGTACCAATTCGCCGGACAAGTCGGTCTGAGACGCCGTGCTCAGCTTCTCCTGGGGCAGACTCAGCGTGCTGGCCTCGGGACTGCCTTCGCAGAGTTGTAATCTTGTCAGCTCGTCCTTCAGCTGCGCCAGGGACTGCATCAACTCGGCCTTCTCCTTCTCGCCCGAGCTCAGAGACTTCTGGATGTTGCGAAGCTCCGTCATGATCGCCTGCGCCTCCGTGATGTTATAGCAGCCTCCATGGTGTCCGCTCAGCTTCTGCTCCACGCTGTAAATGATCGCAGAAACTGAGAATCCCAGCTCTAACCAAGACACGATGCAGTAGAACCTCGATTCTAACGTAAGATGCTAATGATTGCTTAAAAGAGATGGAGGAGTGGTTCAAGTTTTACTTCAAGTCCTACTTATAGCTAACGAATCCTCTTATAGCTAACGAATTTGATGATTGGAATCCTGGACAACAAGAATAGAGAATAACTGAGATTCGGATCGTGGAGGCTCTACTGTATGTAACTTTTTTTCTCAGAAGGTTTACCTAGCGAGAGTGTCCACTCCTCGCTGCGTGCAGTTCATTTCCGCCCGGATCTGTTCGAGCTCTCGTTTCAACCGAGAAACTCGACTTCTCGCGAGCGCGACATCAGACTTCAGAAGGTCCGGATCATACTTGGTACTCAATGAACTCGAACTGGAACACACTGTAAGCAAGACAAATCGATCGTCAGACTTCTGTCCCTTTTTGTACTGGTTTAGAAACTTCATTCAGTAATAATTGACACAGAAAAACGCTATGTTTATTCAAAACCAGCAACATGATTGAATGAATTAAAACTAGAGCTCTTATACGAGTATCCGAGTACCCGAAATACTCGTTATAACCCTGATTTCGTTTTCAAAACTGGTTACAAGTACTTTTGTACCTGGTCTTGGATTTAAATACTCGGGTTCAAGTTTCGTTTCGTGGTTAATAAATCAATTGAGCGATTGAGTATCCGAGTACTAGGATGCATTCGGATACTCTAAATTGAGCGAGTATCCGAGTACTCAAATTCGGGAATAAGAGCCCTAGTTAAAACATATTACAATGCAGAGTTTAGAACAGAGTTTAGATGGTTTAAGCACTACAAAGATAAAATTCAAGCGCTATAAATACTACCACTATGAAAATGTACTCACAACTCGTACGGGATGCACCGAGCGTAGTTAAAGCATTATTAAGGTGATTGTACTCATCTTGGGCTAGACATAGCCTCTGTTGCTTTACGTCGTAGATCTCCTTCTTCGCCTGCAACACAGAATCGAAAAATCGTTTTTCAGAACAAATCCACTATGTTTCTGTGTAAAAATTAATTGTAAACACTGTAACATTTTTTTTTTCTTTCCGTGAATTACGCGGATGCTGATTATTTTTTTAATTTAGAATTCATGTTTGTTTCGGTTTATTGTTCTTGACTCAACGTTTTTGACATATGTAAATGATTTTAGAAGATTTTATAAGATTAATTAACCTTCGAGTTTTCTTAATTTCATCGTGAGTTTTATTTCTTTCAACAATTATGTTGATTTGAAGAAAACTGTGAGGAATTTAGTGCACAAATTTCCATTTTCTGTTAATTGAGAAAAGAAAATTTCGTTGTCTGTATTACTAATAAGGTGGTAATAATTAATGTGTGTGAATTATTTTAAATAGTAGATAAAAAGTCAAATATTTGACTATTAATTGTATAAGATGAAAAAAAATCCTGAACGAAAAACTTTCTGAACATTTCCTTCTTTCTTCACTTAATAAATAAACAACATTTATTCCCACATGTGGGACATAATTCGTATCACGAGTGTCACACATTATTATATATAATACAAGGGATTGAATCATATTTTTTAAGAGAACATAACAAGAATAAAAAACGGATATCGACAAGGTTCTCCTGCAACACTCAAACTCCAATGTACGAAAAGAGATCAACAAAATAAATCTAAGAAAATCTGAAATGATCAGATCACAATTGCTCCTCCAACACAACGCCGAATTCGTGAATTCATAAACTCCGGGGGAAAAAAAAACACAGAACTCGAAGATGCGACTATCCATCCCTAGCATCCAAATTCTATAACAATTTATACACCTAAACAGTTCCATCCCGAATTTCCATTCGAATCATTCATTTTTGAAAGGGCACATGCAACTGCACTTGAAAAGAAAAAAACCAATTCACAAAGCTTCAGAATTTTCTCAAAAGAATGTTCTTCGTTTCATTTGCGTGTTTTGGGCGTTCTGCATCCTGTGCCCTTTCAAGATCGATCGATTCGCGTGGCGACCAAGGAACTTGGATCATGGATCACTGGATCATCTGAGGCACTCGGCGTCGTCGGGTATCGCGGCAACGTGTCTCAACTAAAAGAGCGGGTGGGTGTAGAAAACCGTGGAAGAATTTCACGACGTTGTCCCTTACGTATTCACAATAATAATATGCGGTAGCGTCCGTGTTGTCGTCGCGTCTGTAGCACTGCTCCCAGTAGAATCGCTGTATCTGCTCGTCGTTCTCATAGTCGTTGTGGTAGCACATCCTCATTCGATATTGCGACACGACGTTCTCGTAGATTTGCTCCTGGTGGTAGGGCTGTTGCTCGTTCTGCTGCTGTCGCGGAGGGTAGAGTTGTCGTTGTTGTTGGAGGCGATGGTGGTGCGCGTGCTGGTGGTAATTGTCAACGTAAGTGCGGTATTGGTGCGCCGGTACGAGTACGCAGAGTGTGTACTGACGGTCCATGCCGGGCGCACAGTAAACTAGGCGCACGGTACGAGGATGCCTTCTTCTTCCTCTTCTTCTTCTTCTTCTTCTTCCTCTTCTTCTTCGTCCTTTCCTCCCCCCTCCCCTGCACCGCGTCCTCTCACCCTCCTCCACCTTCTCCTTCCTCGCAAACTCCTCTCCCTTCTCGCGGTCCTTCGTCGCCGACGTTATCTCGTCGTCGTCGTCGTTTCCTTCTCCGTTCCTCGCTTCGCCCGCTCTGCTCCTTTCCCTTTTTCTCCTCCGCCGCCGCCACCTCCACGGCTTCCTTTTCCTCTTCGTCGTCGTCCTCAGCCGTCGTCGCCGTCGCCGTCGTCCTCGTCGTTCCCGTCCCCACGCTTTTTCTCGTCCTCTTCTTCCTCGTCTATCCCGTCGGGCGTGCGCACACCTTCTCTTCTCCTCACCTCATCTTTGCGAAGGCCTACTCGAGACTGGCCGGTTCACGGGGCCCGAAATTCCAATCCCCACCTCTGTGGGTCTCAATTTTTAAGGGATCCCACCTTTTTTCCCCTTTTTGCCTTCTCTTCCTTCGCTTCTTGCACCACCCGTCCGATCCTCTCCTTCCCTTCTCCCTTCCATCCTGCTTTTACCTACTACCCTTCCCCCACCAAACTCCACCGACATCCTTGCCTTTTACCTCTCGCGTCCCCCTTCTTTCTCTCCTTTCCTCCCTTTGATCCTTCGATCTCTCTGCCTCGCTCTCTCCTCTCCTCTTTTCCCTCTCCGAATCCCCCGCCGTTCGAGCGTGCGCGCGCGAACTGACTGGATCTCCCGTATATACGTCCGTGCCTTCTCTCCTCTCCTTCTCTCTTTCCCTCCGTCCACTCCTTCCATAGTCTTCTCATTTATCTCGTTCCAACCACGATGCCTTCAAGTGGCTCTTTCTTACCCGGTGTAAAAAGGCGGGCCTCATCTCGGGGCCCCGCAGGACCGTCGCAACGCGGACCCGGTACCTTCACCCCTTCGCTCCGCTTCTCCTATTTCTCTGTTTCTGTTTATTTCACCTCCCCGCAAGCGCGCGCGCAACACGCACTTCTCGCGCGGCGAATCCACTTGACGTGACACGGCGTTAGGTCATCGAGTCCCTCGAGATTATTTCCCGATATTCAATTTCGCCGACCGCGTTTCGCGAGAAACTTTGCACGGGTTCCTCTTCGCGAAACACTTTTTGTACTATAGAAGATCACGAAAACGGCGTTCGCATCACGATGTTATGAAGACTTTCATGAAACTCGAGCATTTGCAAAATTTAAAAAACAAACGATAAATAGTTGCTAAATGCTAGAAAAATTCTTCAATTAAATGAATCTATTTACTCTTTTTCACGTGATTGTATATTGTTTATTTTTTTTTTTTTTTAATATCACAGAAATAAAAAAGAAGCTCAATGTTAAAACGCGAACGCGATAAAACGAGCACCGAGAAACGAAGAATTTTCTCCCTGCGAATTAATCCCAATATCAAAACGATTATACAGCGAGGATGTTCCCGAGTCTTAAAAGGTGGGTCGGATCGTTCCTCGAATTCCACCGTTGCGTCCATGATTGAAAATACTCCGTCGAGGGGCAGGCATTTTTTTCGATGGGCCCACGGAATGTCGTGGAATGCAGGGCGAAGTGCAAGGCGCCGCGGGGCGAGCGCACGATCCTGTCCGTTGGCGGGACCCAGGCCGTAAGGGACCGAAAGAAGGGATGGGCTACGGGGTCGAGACGCAGGAAAAGGAGGGGAAGGGAGGACCCGGCGAGGTCACGGTACGACCCTGCTGGACGTGGACCCATCTCGGACTCTCCGGCTCGGTAGTAGAACCGACCTTGAGTCGCGCATTATGCTTCGTCCTTGTTGGAATTTCTGGGACCACTACTGGCCCCATCAGCCGTGTCTCTGATCATCTAAGAACAGGCCCGGTGGACCTTGGCATATGTCCCCTCTCCGTCATGGGACCTCGCGCTTATAGCGGTAGTGATGGGGCCAATTCCTCCTTCCCTTCTGCATATTACCCATTCTTTGATCGCTATTATCGGACCGAGAGAAGCTATTTGAATTTCTCCGCGACCGGCGAATTTCGTTACGCCGCGCGGAAAGATTGGAGCGATTGCGAGAACCGCGTTCGCGAAACTGTTTATTTTGGGACTTGGCTCTTTTCATTTTCTTCTATATTTTGCTCGTACCTTGTTCGTTTTTGATTTGGTAGAATTTTGTGAATGGTCGCAAGGATTTTTATTAATTTCGTGTTTTACTTCTCATGTTGGTATTAGTAATTTATTCTGAGGAATCCCCGGAATTTATACAACAGCGGGGAATTTTCAAAGTATGGTAGGAATGTCTAGTGACTTTGGGAAAACGTAAACACCGCAATGCAAGAAAAAAGGAACTATATTTTCTACTTTCTGCAACACGGAGTTATAAAATTCTTCATTAAAATATTAACAGTGCAGTTAACCTTGAAGAATAAAATTATTTTTCGCAAAGTCACAAATAACTCACAACAATAAATAAAGACTTGAATCACTGTTAGTGTTTTTTGAAATCGCGTTATTTCTGCCCGTCGTTCAGATTGGAAATTTTCAGCCGACCCAAGCGCCATGCATCATGGAAATTAGCTTCCTGTACCAAATGCATTTGCATCGGAGACACGTCACTGCGAGGTGCCCCGGGCACCGCGAGCAATTTCGCTGGAATTTGGCACCGCGCGCGAAAGAAATCGAAGAAAAATTCGATCGCGTACGGCGCGTTTTAAAGGTTCTAAGAATTTGATCGATTCGGTCGCTATACACCGAAGAATTTCGTCCCCCCACCTCTCCCCCTCCCCGCCCTCCACCAACGGGGCTTTTGCTCGTTGCCTTCGTGCCACCTCACTATCCCAAAACCGCCGAAGGATTCACGGGGCTCGGGCACCGCGCACATATTTCTCGGTCCACACTATTATTGTCGAAGGCTCCGCAGATGCTATCGTATACGAGCCGGTTCGCTCGCCTCGCGGAAAGAGGGTCTTATTTTTCCACATCCCTCGCTCCTTCCCCCCTTTGCGCCCTCGTCCTTTCCCCTCCCCTCATTCCACCTCCTTCGCGCAACCAGAGTTCACCCTATCCTCGCATCTCCCTATGTATCTATCATTCCTTTTGCTTCCTCGTAAGATCGAGTCGTTTTCTACCGATCCCTGTACTCGCGGCCCCGAAACCTCTTCTGCTTTTAAATGCTTTTTAGGCCGAAACACGTCGTCGGTGCAACGACGACGCGTCGGCTCTTCGATTTCTGAAAATCGGTGGCGCGAATCGGGAAACGCGGAACAAAATATGCGGGGAGATTGATAATGAAGTTCTCACTGCGCTGGGTATGTGTATAGTGAGGTTCTTCTTTTCAATAATTGGATAGAATGAGAGGACATTGTTATTAATTCCTTGCACTACAATTTTTTTTTTAGATTGTGGACGTTAAATGGTAAATAAAATTGTAAACTTATTAATAGACAGTGGATCTTCGTGCGAAATAAAATTTTTACAAGCACAAATAAAGAATTGGAATTTAAAAAACAGTATATTTAATATTTTAAACATCTTAACTTGAATAATATCTTTGATATTTTGTTGATTTTTTGCATAATTAGCATTGCCATAAATGTATAAAATCCGATGTCTACTTGTTAATTATTATTGCATAATTTGTAATGACAATGCAATACGTCTTTCATTTTAAAATATAAATATAACTTTTTCTTCTTTATCATTTTTATTAATTCAATAACACTTATTCAGTGTGTAATTTATATCACGAGTGTGAGAAGTTATTATAGGCGAAAGGGTTAATATTAGATTTATGATATATTAGAAAGTTATTTATTATGAAGTTTGGAAAACTGATGGGTGCTTAAACGTGCAATTTTAAATAAATTTGTTA
Organism: Perdita meconis; assembly: GCA_030770465.2. Lineage (NCBI taxonomy): Eukaryota > Metazoa > Arthropoda > Insecta > Hymenoptera > Andrenidae > Perdita > Perdita meconis. The sequence continues at coordinate 4,564,980 of JASKOS020000006.1, read as the reverse complement.
TATCAGTTCGTGTTATTATATCCTCAAACTTCAACATGAATTTTTAAAAAATAATATTTAGCTATAATTCCTGTAAGTTTAAGTATGAAATCTGTAATGCGTCAAATTGTTTAGTCTTAATATTATATCTTAATTACAATGAAAGAATAATCCATTCCAATCCATTTCCAAGATATATTTATATTTTATTTTTAAGAATTCTTCTTGTATATTAATAACTTTCTCTTGATGTTTAAATAGAATTTCTGTGCTTCAGATCTTAGCGGTTATTTTTGTCTGTTGCTTTATGTTCTAATTTTTTAAGTAAATAGTTAATTTTCAATTAACTAGTTAGACACTTTTTTTTTTTTAAATAATTAGGGTAAAGTATACAGTTGTTGACCCCCCTATACAATGACCCTTTCAAGAAAAGTAAAAAATATAATATAATCCTTTTCTTACATAATAAAAAATATATATATATTTCAATGATCCAAATATTCTTGTTTCGAATACAATTAATATTGTACTATATCAGAAAAGGATTATACTATATTTTTTACTTTTCTTAAAAGGGTCAATCATTGTATAGGGGGTCAACAACTGTGTACGTTACCCTAGTTTCATTTCATTTATTATTATTCTAACGCTTCACCTTTCGGCTTTGGCATGGACTCTCCGTTACATATTTCACAAAATATTAAATATACCCTTAACAAAAACAAACTTAGATCCAGCTAACATGTCAAATAAACTGTATCTAAACTAAAATAATCGAAAACAAAAAACAGACTAATTTATGACATAATAGACATATGGACTGTGTGCGTAAAAAATGACTAGTTAGTTATGATTAAATAATTACTTGTCCCCATCTCTAATTCTACTGTAATATTAATATTTAGAGCGGATGTTTATGCATTTATGACAAGTTTCAAATTGCAAAAATTTATAAGGATGCTCATGGATCTAGAAACATATAAAATATCAATTTTACAATATTCAGAAAATAAAAGGTACAAAGCATAATTTACTGTATTTAAAAAGGAAAATAATTGCATATAGTGATAATTGTACTGTGGATTTCTTATGCATTTATAGCAATTTCAAATATGTACAAACGTCTAGTAGACTACGGATATTTATGCATTAATAGCAATTAAAAAATTACACAAATCCATTATAAAAATATAATACATTTTATAATATGCAGAAGATAAAACACACATGTTTATTTAAGATACAGTTGCTGGTGCACGACCATAAAAATATGAATTTGCATAAACATCCGCGTTATTATTAATAATACGATCAACAGCAACAATCATATAATAATAGTATTAACGTAGAAGTACTAGTAGCAGTAGCAGCAGCAACAGCCAGTAGCAGTAAGGAAAAAAAGAGAGGAGAGCCTACAAATATCCATGACGTTGATGGTAGTGGTAATGGTGAGATAGTAGAGGAGAAGGGGGGCTGACGGGGAGTCAGAGGGGGAAGAGAGGAGGAGGAGGAGGAGGAGGAGAGATTGGAATGCAGCCGAGTGAGGAATTCCGGTCCCTCCCGCATATTTATCTGAACGCTGCTCGGCGGTCTGCGAGCCTCCGCTCCGGGCCCCTTTTATAGTGTGCCACCACTGTACCGCTCATACAACGAAGAAACGAAAGAGGGGTAAGTATCCACGGAGCCAGTGCCAGCCGGGCCATTATACGCATAGATCTATTCAGGAACGCCACAACGGTGGTTTCTAATTGAGTACGTTCGTACGATCTTCCCCGTCGATGCGCAACAAGTGAAAATTTCGCGGTGCTCCTCTCCGCATTCCGCGAGGGACAGGCATTGTGGAAAAGTAGAGGGACTCGATCCCCGAACCCGTGGGGGGAAACGAATTCCTGAACGATCGTTCGATTCCGACGGAAAATTCAATGGCCTTCGTAAATCTGCGTTCGGCGAAGGCGAAATTAGAATCGGATGTTCAGAGGGCACCGTTGTTCCCATAAGGTCGCTCAACACGCTCGGTAGAGATATAGTGAAGCAGTAAAGTGAGTTAGTCGTGAAAGAAAACATGTCTTAAGCACCGGAAAAAGTAGCTTCGAAGGAATGTGCGAAGATAAGCGCTCGAGCCTCGCTCAGGGCCGTACGAAGTATCGCGACTCTAATTCAATTACTATTAACCTACGGACGCAGATTTTCCCAAGATTTTTTTTTTGCTTGGGAAAAAAATTGTAACATCTGATTCCACTGTCAACTTGACTCCGTATTAAGATTAAAGTCCTCGTGGTTAGATAATATTGGATATGTTCTAGTAATTGGACATTGTCTGGAGTTTTTATTAAAAATATTTACGAAGCTGACGAGATAAAATTACTCTTGGTTTTTTTTTATACTAAAAATCATTGCAACAGATTAGAAACATATGATGTATATTTGAGAAAAGAAATATTATTTAACTTAATGTATTTTTGTTAAGTTCATAATTAATACTTTGATTATTAGACTGCGGATGTTTATACATTTATAATGTGTCAAAATGCACAAGGATGTGCATAAATGTAAAAATACATGAAATATCGCAAATGAAATACATTTCATGAATTTTAGAAGGTAAAAAAAACATTTATTTTCAGTTGGTTTTCTTTTTCTATGCCCTTGAAAATATGAATTTGCATAAACATCCGCAGTCTATTGATTAAACTTCTACATTAAGTATGGATTTTTTTGGACTTAATAAAGTCTGTTCAATTGATAGCCAAATATTTTTAAATCATTTTTATTTTGTTTAATTTAAAAATTAGCGTGTCTATGCAATAGTACACGAAATCGCAGTTTAATTATTGGGCAACCTGTCCAGTGACTCGAGCAATGTTAAAATACATCTTTATTACAGAATACAATATGAATAAAAAAAATTCACCATTTCAAAATAAATTATTTTGACCAAAGGTCGTTAAAAATAACGGAAAAGAAGATGTAAAGATAAAGTTTCAACAGTAACTATTTCTGAGCAGTGGTTAAGGAAGAACAGAAGCTGCAAAAGCAGAGGAAAATTGAAGAAAATAAACAAAAAAGAAATAAAAGTAGACGAAAAAAATTAGAAGAATTGAAAAAGCGAATGAAAAATAAAAAGGTAGGAGAATTGAGAAAAAAAATCAAGAACAAAAAAAATGAAATAACAAAACGGGATTCTAATAAATTGTAGTTCTTATTCATTACAAAAATAAATATTTTCATATATTTCATATATATTCAATGAATTAATTAGGAAGCTTAAATAAAACGGAAAAATGTCTTTTTCTTCTGGTATTTAATAACCTTTTATTTAAAAATTGTATTATTTTCATATACAGTGGGTGATCAACTAATTGGAACCACAGTATAAAAGTAAGTATTTTGGGATTGTTTAAATAATGTTGCTTACATTATTTTTCAATGTGTAATTTCAATTCACGGATGCCAAACCAAAGCTTCATAAAAAATTCTAACGCTACAGTGTAACTAGACTTTTATTGAATAATAAATTGTAATTGTACGTAGGTGTCTCTAACAATGTGATCACTCACTGTATGTTATTAAACTTCTTAAAGTTATGGAACATAAGAAACGTTAATGATTTTTCTTAAATTTAATTTTCTGTCCGAGCACTAGAACAATTAAAAATCACTAGGACATGCCATAAATTCTGTCTAATAATTGGATCAAATGATCGCTTGCATAAATATAAATATTGAAATTGCTCTTTTATACAAATGATATTGCATAGCCAATTTCCCGAATGAAAAAGACTCCTAGCGATAAAACAAACATTCAGATTAATTCATATTGTTGTGAATTATAAAAAGTTTTAATAACAGCAACCTTCGTCTCGAAAGTCCAACCACCGGGACATTTACCTCACTCGTCCTCAGTTTTCGCCAGGGTCACGGTCCTCGAGGAATTTCGTCCTCCCCGATCCGATTCTCCCGCGATACCGAATATTTTCGTACGGTTCTAAGAAAAATCGACGGGCGGCCGAAGAACGGAATCAAGTTCGTGGCTCTAGGCTCGTCGGTACCGAGAGCCGCGCAAAGAGGATCGAGAGCATTCTATAAGTGCCTCGCAGCCTCGACCAGACTGAACGCGCAGCGAGGGCAGCGAGGGCGTCGGGGAAGAGGCCTGTCAGGGGTATCGGTCCCTCGCGCTGGCCTCGGTGGTATGCAAGGGTTGAATTCCTCGCCTCCCAAGCCAGGTCAAGTCAAGTGAATGCGGATAGAGTCATCAGCCGTCACTTGGTCACCCAGCAATTGGGTTCGCCCTGGACGGTGGTTTACGCCTCGAACAGAGACTCCGCGGTTTTTTGAACCCTGTTGAAGTCACCGGGTCGCCGAAAATCCGCGCCGAGGTTCCAAGAGGAACCCGGCCGCCTCTGAGCGCCGCTGAACGCGCTACAATGTTAACTGCCTGTCATAACTGTCGACGCTACTCTGATAATAGACGCCTATTACGTTGTTTTCTTGTTACTGTCTCGTCGCGGGGCTCACATTTCAAGCGAAATGCCTGTTATTTCCGCGAATTCCGCGACGGAATTGATTATTCGCCTTCGTTCAGCGACGAACGGTAATAGATGATCGCGAGGAACCGCGCGTTTTTATAAGGGGGAATTGAAGATGTCCCCGGGGAATTCCCCGAAATGAGTCAATAATGGTTGCGTTCAGCGCACTCAAACTCAAACGTTGCGTAGCCGTTGAGTGATTTACTAGATTTTTACCATAAAAGGTAAAATCATATAGTAAATCTAGTAAAATCACTCAACATTTCCCGCAACTGTTAAGTCCGCTGATCGCAATCAATGCCAACTTGAGAAACGAGAACGTTAAATTTTCTTGTGAACGGAGTAGTTGTTTTCATAGAAAATGATGCATTCCTATCAGATTTACAAAGAGATAAGTTAAAATAGAGACTTAGCTTTTAACACAATGTTTATTTACATTATAAGGTTTAAAAAAATGCTTGCTTATAAATGTATGCATTACAAATTATGCTACAGCTGGATTATTGAAGATGCTTTTCTAAAGGGAAAAGACTTTTCCTTTCGTTTCGTAGTGATAACTCAAAAACGGAGGTTCTAATCGATTCCAAATAAATTCGAGCATATTCACAAAATGTGTCGTTTCGGCCTGAACCTAAACTAAAGTCAACCAAAGCTGTTATGTTCTATAAAAAATAAAATAAAAAAAACATCAAACTTTTTAGCGAAAAGCGGAGATTTTTGAAAAATTTTCATGTAGTAGCTATCATTTTCATTATTTTGCTTTTTTTACAGGTTCAATGCAGAACCAGAGACATTTTAAGAAAGAATCTACAAGGAAGTCACTGGATTTAGTCTCGTTTAGTCAAAATTACTGCAAAACCAAAGGAAGTCCTTTTGAAAAGCACCTTGAATGATCCATCTGATCACATTGATAAACAAGTATATTGTTTTAAAGCTTACAATATAAATTCTATTTCAACTTATGTCTTTGTCCTCTTTACGTCTATCTTAAGGGGGAAGCCTAGTTTAGGACGGTAAAATTAAATTGATTTTTTGAGATTTCTTTTCCATGAAACTATTAAGCGAATCATTTCCAAAGTTGTAGAGTGTGCTGTTTCATATTTAAACAATAAAAGTTAATTTTTTCGTTAAAGGATTGTCCGTAAAAATTGATATATATAAATAAGTCTGTATCGCCGGCGTATCAAATTTGCGAGAATCCTGGAATCTTTAATTCTTCTCTAAAACAAAAAAACCAGGGATTTTCTTATTCCTTATACTATTACATTGTCGATGAACCTCCAACTTTTACAAGAAAAGTGAAATTAGACAATTTCTTGTGCATAAATGGTACGAAAATTTTTGGTAAAAATCGTAACATTTCTTTTGAAGTCCTACCAATTAGCCAATTTTGAATTTTTTTATAGTTTTTGAGATTCATCGACAATGTAATTTTATGAAAACTTGACAATTCAACACTGAAGCCCTACAAACTTATTAATATATGTAACTGTTTCTAAAGACAATTTTTTAATGCAAAAATTAACTTGTATTGTCTAAATATGAGACAACATACCTTGTAAATTTCAAAATTATTCGCTTAATAGTTTCGTAAAAAGAAAATTCCAAAAATTACTTAATTTTTTCCCTCCTAAACTAGGCTCTGCTTTTTGTTGCACCATTTTGTAGTCTTGCGTGATTATTAATTATTGTATCGTGTACATGGTATGTCTACGCACAGCCTACAATCAGATGTTCTTACATTTTGCCCAAATTGTAGAAACTTGTATTTCCTTTAATAAATAAAAATAGAATTCAGACGTGAAGAGAATAAATGGGAAAGGAGTGCATAATTTTCGATGAAAACAGACCGCCTTAAGCACGATGAAAATATGAAATCGCGAAAATTCGACGAGGAAACTGGATTAGACCTGAGGAATGCGGCGCGGCGTTCGGTATTCGAGCATCGCGACGGAGAAAATGCCTATGATAAACGGGACGGAGGGGCGGGGAAAGAGGAGCACCACACGAGCACGCAGGCCGAATTGCCGCGGCCGTAAACGAGCTGCACACTCGCGCCGAGGCTGCGAGTTTCCTCGGCGAGTTGTTTTCCAGCAGTCGTAAAAGGAATGCACGGCTAGGCGAAACCCGGCGCGTGATGATCAAACGCGCGTAAGGGTGCGTTCACATCTGGCGAATGGGCGCGTAGCGATTGGTCGCGCGATCCTCGCGATATGCGTGATGCACACGACTCGATGGACCGAGCAGAACGAGCTTCGACAGAGGCCGCGGGGGTGAGAGAGAAAGAGAGAGAGTGAGGAGGGGAGGGGAAAGGCAGGTTGCGGTGGCGAGCGAGCGATGCTGATATGAATGGAATGCGACGCCATTATCGCGGTGTACATACCGATAACTCGATGCCCCGTTGTGAGCAAAGGTGCCCACGGAGGAAGCGAAGGCTCATAACTTCTAAGCAATCGTATATCTTTGGACGAAATGCACGCTACGTGTCCCCCCGCTCCTCAACCCTTTTTTTTTTCTGCCCCCTTCTGGCCCCTCGTCGCGCGTTTTAAGAGACCTCGAGAGGACGAATTTGGAACTCGAAGGCACGCCGTTGGTCAAGAACGATATTTAAATGCTGCGGGAGAGCGGGAAACGTCGCAACGCTAGACAAGGGAACTATATTTTCTATTTACTGTTACGTGCACCTGGGGAATTCCCCAAAACGTATTGCGCCAACGTAAGTCGAGTGTGGTATTTGAGTCGTCTTGAAGGTCATTCTCATTGTATTATTTAAGGACGCGATATTTGTGTTATGCTTCGCTGTATTAATAGATGTGTTTGTTAATTTTAGAGATAGAAGTAATTCAAGTTATAATCTTATAATCTGCACAGACGAGATAAGCTCCTTCGTATGATTTCAATTTATTTATTATAGGAAATGTTAGTTGAACGATTTTACTGTGTTGAGTATGATCGATAATGAAAGAAATTTGCTTTCTCATGGAAAATTGAATTCATTTTCTTCCAAAAGCAATTGTCTTGATAATCACTAAATTGCGGATTTTTATGCAAAATCAAATTTTCACAAGCAAAAATCAAGACTTGAAACTTGAATGACAGTATGTTTTACTTTCTAAATATTATAACTTATATTTTTCGTATTTTGATATTTGATAACAGTTTTTTTAGATTTTACCATATTTAGAATTGCTGTAGATGCATAAATATCCTCAGTCTATTAATAACCAAGGTCGGTTTTACTATTGTAAGGTCGAGTATTCAGTATCTTCTTTTGAATTTTGCTTTATGTATTCATCGAATGAATAACTTCAATAACAGCTATTGTGCGAAGATACTGATTTTCGCAAATACATTTATAAACACAGTAATCAGATTGAAATCTAAAGTACGTCACTTAGCTGTTCGTTATCACGACGACAATTCCTTGATAATCGCATTTTATGCATATCTGCGTTGATAACAATCATTTAATGATTCAAACTAGTCTTATGCTGCAAAATTCATGTGCGCATTCAGTTTTATCTGTATCTATGTTTTCATAATTGTCGAAAAGGTTTTGTTTTCATTTCTATTGTTTTTCTTACTGCAGAAATTATTATACTATAGCCGTATCGTTTGAAAATACTTATGTCAAAGGAATACACGAATTAGTAATTATTTGGAGCATTAAATTATATCGCGAGATTATTTTGAATTATTGATAATTATAAATATTGAGGTAATACTCAACAGATTACAATCATGCGATAACATACTTGTCAATGATATTTCCTTCCTTGGATATCGAACTCTTATCTGCATTCCAACCATCGTTCTTTAATCTTCGATAGCATACAGTCAACATCCAAGAATTGCAACACGTGAATTTCTTCAATTTTCTAAACGCAATCGAAACAAATTCCTTTGCCATAAAAGACACGCATTTCTCCGTAGAACAGGTCGTAAAGAATTATTCCACGAATACCACGATATTGATAAATAATTCAAAATGCGACGGCGAAAGTTAAGAAGCACAAGTTTAGGAAATAAAATAAGTTGATCAGAGTTAATCTTAACATCTTATAATCGCGAATAATGCGAGGATGTCGAAAAAGAAAATCGAACGATTTATCTAGAAAATGCAATATTGACTCTTCAAGTGGCATCAAGTGCAAGAACCACGGTAATCTTCCATTGATCGGCATTACCAATATGGCAAAGTTAAATGCGAGCGACGCGTTCGAATAAAAGAAAAAAAAAACGCGAAAAGTAGATGGCAGGAAAAGGTTCCGAAACAAAGGGAGAAAAAAGGATATGTAAGAGAGAAGTGTGAAATTCCAGAGGGTTATCTAAAAATAGTCGGTTAAAAAAAGGAATAATAACACGCGCACGTATATATATCCGGTGGCAGGGTAAAAGCGTCAGCCTATTTATGTGTCGTCCGGTAGAGATGGAATCCCGATCCCTTTGCGTGGTCGTTAACATTGTTCGCCTCTGGAAGAGAGCCGTAGGAATGTGAAAAGCTGCGCCGGCAAATGGCGAGCAACAACGCCGTAAGGCCGATCGTGCTCCTTACCCGCACTCTCTCTATTTTTCTTCACGGTATTTCCGAAGCGAACTCTTTCCGATCTCCGCGCCGAGGGATTTCACGCGAAATATTTATGATTAACCTCCATAAAGCAGCGAAGAACGAACGAAAATACTTCGAGAGTTCGATGCCGGGATCGAACGTATTTAAACCTTCAGAAAATATTCGCGAGCGAGCGACTCGTTTTTCGAGGTTTATCGCGCGACACGGTAGCCGTGTGCTGAAACATCAAATATTTCTCATTCGTAAAAAATGAAATTACAACGCGATTCTGCGTCCACCATGTCAAAGTAATCGACGGCGTTCAAGTCTCGAAGATCGAGATCGATCGAACTCACGGAGCCGGCCGAAGGGAAACGAACGTCTAAACTACCGCGATTGTTATGATAGCGGTGGATTTTTGCATAGCTCGGTATCATCGTGTTTCTTTCGGTATTGGCGCAAAAGAAGAGTTAACGGCATAACGTAGTTGATTCGCATCACCGCGGGGCATCATCCCGACAAGTATCGAAGGACAGTAGCACATCCGCTCGTACACATGATCGTACACCCTCGGGAGTCCTCGTAGCTCTTCGTGGATCTGTCGGTGGATCGCCTGGGGGCTCTACGAGCGTAACACCGGTAGCCACTACGCCAAAAGGGTCGCATGGCGCGAGAAGAGAAAAAAGAAAGATAGGACAGAAGAAGAGGAAGACAGAATGAAAGAACCAGGCGAGGACGAAAGATCCCAGGGCCGAGAGGCCCGCAGAGGACAGGACGAAGAGGCTTGCCTGGAACTGGCATCTTTTCTTCAAGATGCATTCAGAGTTGGAAGAAGGCCCAGAGGGCTCCTTTCGCGACGGAATCAATATCGTTGCGTGCTCTTTCAAACTATCCTGTCCCTATATCGTTTTGATCGTGTTACATGACATCGGCTTGTTTATGTTGTATATTGTTGCAAACACAATACGAGTAGCTCTCCACAGGCTCGGGCATTATCCGAATGAATTATTTGAAATATAATCGTTAAGATAATATATTATTTGATATGATTACGTGTTATTTTAAATAGTCATGTGGTAGTTTGTTTGAGCAGACAAATGATTTTTCTGGAATTTGAGATAGAATAATATTTCATTTTACTTTTTATTTCATCAAATAGTTATTCCAATAATTCCTCAGACATTTTCTGATTCTATCGTGTGAACATCGAAAACTGCGTTAGAAGTACAATGTTTCACGCATACAAATCCAGAATATATATTACTGAAAATTTTCCTTATCTACTCGATTTCATTTATGCGTTGTTCAAATTTTATTCTGATGTTTTTTTTTTTAGACGCAATGCAAAAAATATTAATATCATGATTTTTTTATGGTACAAAGTAAAAGAGATATGAAATAATAGAAAACTATCTATTGTTTATTTTTTGTCTAAATTCAAATAAGAAATAATATTGCATTTACAAATAAGAGATAGTGAACACAGTATTTTTAGCATTACTAAAGCAATTTTTATTTAAGTAAACAATTCACTTGTTATTCACAATTAAAATCGTACTTTCATTTATGATTTAGTATTTGGTTATTTGAATGAAAATTTGGCCAACTCTGATTAATATACAGAAACTGTGTAAATTCTAATAAACTTTTTAAAGCAAAAACAGTTTTAAAAGGAAATGCGCTTGAACCATAAAAATTCCCATATTTTAAGTTCAATAACCTCTTATGCCAAATTGTTTGTTACTTTATTTCACCAAAGTAACTAAAACTATAAATTGTACAAATAAAAAATTATTTGAAAATAATGTATTTGAATTAAATACAAAATAAGACTGATTTTCTTTGTTTCTGAAATGAAAATATAAAATATTTGAGGTAAATAATTATTTCTAATGAATATTTGTTATCTTATTTCAAATAAAATGTGCTGAGAAATTGATTCGAATTCGCTCTACTTGGTAGCCCTTTCCTCCAAGTGATTAATTCCTTTTATTATACCAAATTTTTGTTAATGAATGTTAATGGACTGTGAAATCCACAGAATTTAATTTTTTCTATCAATTCTAGCCATTCTAGCTTCCACCTTTAATTGTTTCCTAGATTCCATAACTTTATTGCGCGAAGAGAAATATCTTTCTTTAAATTGCAACAAATTTAACATAGTCTTCGTCAATTTTGCGAGTGACTATAAAATTCAGAGTACCCAAAAATGAAAAATTCCTTTAATGCTACTTGTACAGTATTTCTATGGATAAAATATATTCCTTAAAAACTTTCCTACGTGACAGCTACATTTAAACAAGTAATAATTAATAAGCATGAGATTGAGAAAACAGGAAGAATTTTACAAATTTTCATATTTCAATCCCACAAATTTATTTACAGTCATTTTCCAGGACACTTCATTAGTCTAAGTTCTGCATATCGATTGATTCATTTGGAACTCGTTTATCCATCCGTCTTACTTTCCTAATTACTCGAAGCGATGGGAATATCCAAGTTTTACTTAAAATACACTCCTTTTCATAGTTTGACTCATTTTTTAGTTAAAACTGATCAATCTTAAACATCCTAAATTGACAATATGCAATTTTGCAATTTTAGAATGGACTTTGCAGTTGTGTTCCCCTTTTCAACTATGTCATATTGAAGTACTTCCTTTTATCCGCCAGATGGTATTGAAATCAGAAAATCAACGAAAACGGATTCGCGTTTTTCTCCTGCAATTTGTATTTTTCACATTTACAAAATTTTCAACAAATTCAACTAATTTGCATAATCTATAACAAGTAACTATAAAAAAGAAACAGCATCCATTTCTATTACACTAAACGAAAACCATTGAAAATGGAAACTCCGTTTTCCACAAAATGGAAGATTTGCAACAACACAAAATACCATAAAAAAAAACTGTTCAGTCTACAAAATTCATCACACACTGATACAAACAATACAGAGAGAAGGATTGCTCGAACACAAAAATCCGCGGTTCCTCGATTCCGAATCTCCCTATGCCTTGAAGTTTTATAATTCACATACACCTCGCGATAGAAGCTCCGCAACGAGCCGCGGAAGGCGACTCCGTTCCGTTCGAATCTCGATAAATATACATTCCCAAGCGGTCTACGAGATAAAGATGTATTTCGAGAAAGCGGGCGTCGTTTAAAGTCCCGCCGGTGGCAAGTCCGCCAACTTTATTCGAACTAATTGTTCGAGAGAAAAAAAAACTACTGCAAAGTCGAAGTTGAACCTCCCCCCTCCCCCCCCCCCATCGCTAGGCACCGGAGTATTTCATCTTTCTCCGAGGCTCTCGTTTTGCTTCTCTTTTTCGCTACAGTACCACACACTGAGTTTCTCTTCCCAGACTGCCGCTATCTTGGACCGAGCGGAGACGATGGAATAAGAGGGCTGCACTGGGTGAAGGGAGAAGGCCGAGGGGAGGGGAAGTCATTGGCAGGAGCCAGTACGATGGACTAAAGAGGGACAAGGGAGGAGGAGGGGAACGAGGTTCGAACGGACAGGAGACATTCCAATCTCTCGTGGCAAGCTTGCCTGCTTTGCTTCGCTCCCTTGTCTGCTTGCCCGTTTGCCAAGATATCGCCGTCTTAAAGTCGGCCCCCACGCTACATCGAATGGCACACGGACATCGTAAATCGTAACCGTATAATCTCGCGACGCGATCGACATAGTTGATTTTGCTGAATTATATTGAGAACGAGCATTCCCTCCCTCTCGCCTCCCCTAGCGGCTAGGGCTCCACGCGTGTCAACGAAAAAAAATCCTTTTTAGCGGGAGGAATGTTGAAATATCCGTGGGGAGGGGACGAGGCGAGCTCTACCGATACGATACTTCGAGGGGAACGATGATGGACAGGAAGGCTCCGTTAAATCGTTTCTTGATCAGATAAACTGTTTTATGTCTCGCGTGATTACCGTCTTGTAGCTTGATTTATCGGAGAAATATTTTCCCTTTTCTCTCTCTCTCTCTCTCTCTCTATTTTAGAAAATTGCGGGAAAATTTCCTGAATGCTGGAATTGCCGGGAAGGGTCGAGATGACTGGGGATTTTTCAAGGATACCGCGTTTGTTTAACGCCTTTCGCACTTGGTTAAGGGGAGTCGGACATTGTATCCTCATCCGTGCGAATTTCCTAATATTCAATGTTCCTTTTCTCATTGTCAGTAACATTCCTTTCCACATTTATAACTCATCTGCAAATTAGCATTTATTTTCAATAATATTGAAGATATTTGTGAAAACAATTTTTAATAATTCATTCTTGTTTGCAATCGTTTTATTAATTTGAGAAACCCGACTTCACATATTTTCGTATTTATAACGCACATAATGAAAGGCAATAAAAAAGACTAATATTAAGGGCGAACTTCAGTAATATTAAATATAAGCGAAAGTATTTGAATATTGGAAGAATGAATTTCTATGCAATAGTGAAGCCTGACATGAAATTTTAGAAAAATTCATTCGATAATTTTTAAATTATTTAACTTTAAATTCTTATGAGAAAACGCAATATTGAGAAATATATTGCAAAATTAAGAGTGATGTTGCTAACAGTTGCATTTCAAGTACATTCTAACAAACAAGTTTATGACAGAAGAAGGAGCCTTATTGATAGACTGCGGAAGTTTATGCATTTTGAATGTGCTAAAAAGTATAACGATGTGCATAGATGCAAAAACACAACGAATATAAAAAAAAATATATATGTCCTAATATTTTGAAGGTACAAGACACTTTTATTTAAATTGATTATCTTTTTCCACGGTCTTGAAAATGTGTATTTGCATAAACTTCCACAGTCTACATATTAATATAACTTTTGGCTAAGAGTGTTACTGAAATTCATTCTTAATTTAACTTAGTTAATACAAAATTAATAACTGTGACTTCCTCTAGCTTTTATCAGCCCAAACAGTATTTTTTTTACTGATTTTATTAATGAATTTAGTAGCTCATTGTTAAGCTTTTGCCATTCTGAAAGAATTGCAGTTCAAAGCCTCTTTATAAAGCTTAACTAATGTTTCTCAGGTATTCAAGTTGGTTAAGTTATGGAAAACAAGCTGACTTATAGTTTAGTGACAGGTGGAAAAATTGTTTAAATCATATTTGTGACAAATTTTCAAGTTTGATCCTCAGAAAATCTAAAAAAAATTGAACTTAAGCCGAATCATTTTTCAAAGAAGTAATATTTCGGAGAAACACCGTGCTAAAAGACGTAAAATAAAATAAGGAATTGAATAAAAAAAGAAATCTCTTGTAGTTTGTGAGAAAAGGTCCATTTTATATGGAAAAGTACAATTTTTGTAGGCATTTTTAAGGAAAGATAATGTAAGTTTTAAACCAAAATCCGAAATTTTTTTAGAATCAATGTTCAACTTCCCTTAAATCTGAGAGACAAATGTATGAAAAATTCATAACTTTTAGGAACGAAATTTTATTTTTTATATATATTTTTTTTATATACATTTTTTTCTACTATTTTTCGTCTTCTTTGCAGAGTTGGACAAAATGTAATCTGATTACAAATCACAAATTCTGATTAAAGTGGAATTGTTCGTTCAATCACGAGTTAATTTCTGTGATTGTTAGTCGTCACCGACAACAATTTGACTCTGTAGTCAATCAAAATTAACGATTACAGAAAATAATGTCTAACTGAATTAATAATTACACTATAATCACGGTTTGTGATTTGTAATCTGATTACTAGACAGCGGATTTTATGCATTTATGGTAATGCAAAGTATGTAAAAAATCTACGAGACTGAATCATATACCAAAATACACAAAATATCAACTATGCTATTCAAGTTAGAATGTTTAGAATATTAAACCTACTGTTTTTCAAATTCCAATTGTTAATTTTGCTCGTAAAAATTATATTTTGCATAAAGATCCACCGTCTACTGATTCTTTGAGATAGTTTTATTATTCCATTCTCCCAGAACTTGGCATTGTTTTAATGCAATTTATTGAAAACTGCTACGAACTTTTGTTCCAACCTAATATTTAAGATTTCATAGCTTTCCACGCGATCGAATTTCAGTGCTTAAAGGGCAATTTCCTATCGCGTTGTATTAGAATATAAAGAACCGCAGTTGAATTTCCGCGAGAACGTTTATACATGCACAACGTATGATTTAAAGCATCGGGATCTACAACTTCCTGTGGTCGGTGTCATAATCGTTTTCGTATCTGTCCGCTGGAGTCGAGGAACGGTGCAAAAACTGAACGTGCAAAAATAAATGGCAATTAAAATTCCACTGCCATCTCGGTGCCCTCGCGGAGAGAATCGTGAAGCATTATTGAGACGAAAAAAATAAAGCGCGACGGATCGGAGCAAGAAGCGAGAAAAACGGGAAAGAAAAAGAGAGAATATCGAAAGCAAACAATGCTGTGGTTATGCGGGAAATTTAAAAATAAAGGAGAAGAAAGAAAAGCGTTTGAAAAAACAGACCGGTGCCATTGAAAAGCGTTTTCAATCCTTTGTTTACGCAGTTTTTCAAATCTCCTGTTACGAGTGCTCTCATAGAACAATGCTATTTACCAATATAGCGATTAGCATAATTGGCGGTTTATGATTCAGTATCTCCAATGACTATTGTGAAGAGTGACAATACTCCATTCGGATCGACGCAATAATATCGCTCTTGTGTACGCAGCTTTAATATATTATAAAACGAAATAAATCACGCAATTAATCGATAGTAATTTGTTATAACAGCCGTTAATAAAACTTAGTTGACACGACATATAATCAAACGATTCTTGGAATGACAATTACACCCCACCTTCATCGAAATTTATTTATGATTCAACGCGATGGAATGGAATCAAAATGGAGGGAAACGGGGTCGAAGTTACAAAGAGTTTAATCGGTAATTTTTTGTTAATGACTATTGTTTTAAACAATTTTTAACCTTGCACAGTGATAAAGACTCTAATTCCAGCTGGACAAAAATAATTTTTCTCACATTTTCCAAAATACATGTAATTGAAAAAATATGTTAATGTCGAAACAAATAAATTCAATAATTATACTTCATTATTTCTGTTTCTTATTTCTATTTCTATGCGGTAATGATTACTCAAATTATCTGAAACTGCAGTAAACTTAAAATCGTTAATCCGGTGAAACTGTTAAATTTACTGAACTTCTGTGTCATGCACAGTAAAATGGAAAGTCAGCAAACGTATAATCAACATGATAATTGTAATTACTAACAAGAAAAATATTCCAAGGAGATATTGATACTGTTAGAAACCCTAAACACTGTCAAGTAAATCTGTAGAACATAAACTGCTAATGGCTTGCGCAATACAAGAAAATAGGCTAAAAAGATGGAGATACGAAAATTTCAAGTTGAACAGTTGAAAAGTTAAGATTAAGGATTTAAAGTATAGTTAGTTTTTAAATTTCTTCTTCCAGATTTTCTAGGTTTTTTAAAATGATCAAGTTTACTCTAATAATAAAGTTAGTTAAAATCACCTTAGGAATTCTCAGGGACCTGCAACATTTTTGTTACACCCTGTATGTGGTCGTATTTTTAGCGTTGTATGAGCCATTAGCAGCTAATATTCTACAGATCATTTTAAAAGTGTTTAAGGTTTCTACCAGCCTTAAAATCTACTTGCTATCGTGATCCTCTACTAATGGTGAGGATTCAATCACTTTGAATCCCTTAGAATCAATGACGAAAAATTAGAATCGTTTGGAACACGATTCGAAGCTTAGAATTTTTGAAAGTTTTGAAAGATCTTGACAATCTTGAATGTCTTGAAACTCTAGATAAATTAAAAAGTCATAAATGATGAGAGTTTCGACAGATATTAAAAGCTTGATGAGTATTTGATATCTTACACGCTTTTTGATTGCTTCTTTTACTTTCAATACTTTCAAAACCGTTAAAGACTTCCAAGATTTCCAAGACTTCCAAGGCTTTCAAGACTGTCAAGATCTTTCAAGATTTCTAAGACTTCCAAGACTTTTAAGACTTTCAAGACTGTCAAGACCTTTCAAGACTTCCAAGATTTCCAAGATTTCCAAAATTTCCAAGACTTCCAAGACTTTTAAGACTGTTAAGACGTTTCAAGACTTCCAAGGCTTTCAAGACTGTCAAGATCTTTCAAGATTTCCAAGACTTTCAAGATTTCCAAGACTTTCAAGACTTTCAAGACTGTCAAGACCTTTCAAGACTTCCAAGACTTTCAAGAGCTCTAAGCTTCCTCGAATTTCCCCAGTCTTGAAAAATTTGGAATGATTTCGAAGTTCAGATTCAAATGCCCATCACTTCTACTCGGTATGTTTCCCTTGTAAATATCGCGCGTTTAGTGTACTCAAAAACAATTATGTCCATTTAAAATCCCAACCATCACCACTGTGCGTCGCCTCGAAGGTCTGAAATTCCGCCGTGACACACAGAGTCTGTTAATAGTCTCGAACTCGTGTACCGTGCTCAATGGATTCTGACGACACGACTACAAATGAACATAAATGGTCGATGATCCTGCTAGGTTCCGTCCCAACTTCAATGGGACAGGCCTAAGATTAATATAGCATCGCTAGATAGTGCGACCGTCGTTTCTCACCGCGTGAAATCGGTTCGCGCTAGAAAACCACCTTCTCCCTCATTCGTAATTAAAGCAGCGAAATTCCTCTCGCGACGAATCGATGTAACTCGTTACGCGGTTCGAAAAAATGTAACAGGGGGGGACAAAAACCCCAGTCATGCGATTCCAATCCTTTTTTTTTTTTTAGCGTTAGAAAAGAGTCTACATACTCTGCCTTCCTCGGTCCATTTGTAGATGAAATATAAAGACAATTACAGAGGATCGGTTAACATGCTCGTTGCGCGACCGAATGTGCTTCAGCTGGCCTGCCAGCTCCTCCAGATACCGAGACTGGAGCCGCGGCTCGACGCCTGGCCTCTGCGAATATTTCATTCGCGCGACTCCCGACTCCCGACTCCCGGGTACGTCGCGGAACCGGCGAAATGCGTTCCAGCGCGCTGGCAATGGCTCAGCTTGTCTGTGCGTCACTTAATTCGAGCCAAAGATTCATAGGGGGCTGGCGATTCGCTTTTCCGGGCGCGACGGCGAACGCGTTTAAAGGATACGTAGTGCGGAATACCGTCGCGGTCGTTTTATCGAGACTGCGCTCGCGCGTATCGCGAATGCGCGCGACTCTGCGCGTATGTGCGTGCCGTGTCGTGGCATAATTTCACACTTTTATCGGTATCCAACGGCGATCAGTGACGCGCGCGACACGGAAATGCAAGAGGAATTTACGGGTCAATCGAATTGGAAGAGTGGAAAGTATTTGTGGCCGAAGGAATCGATAATTGTTATCGACCGACCGGTGATAAGAGGATTCGAGGCTGTTTCAGCCTTTGCACTTGGAACAGCTTGAAGCGGGGCGGGTAGCTATTGTTTGTTAGCGCAGGTTTCTTTTCTTTTTGTAACGGAGAATTAATTCCAATCGATGACGATTATTACATCAGAGCGCTGAACAATGATGGGACGCGATTGAGAAGGAATCTACTTTGATGGCGGGGATAGTTTTCAGTCGCGAGAATACTCGGACTCGGAGATGATCGAGCGACGTGATAAAACATCTTGCACATTTTTTGTGTAAATTATTACAGGAATTTTGTGAATCATTTTGACGCTGAAATCGAAGCAATCACAATGAAAAACACCTGTCTCATTTTCTTTTATTATTATCAGAATATTCCACTGTTGTTTTCGTTTAACCTTTGATAACTAAGCTTGAATCACTGTTACTCTGTAATTAATTATTACACTTAGAAACTTCGAAATAAAAACATGTCTATATCTCTTTTATTTACAGCAAGCAAAATGTAGAAAGTTAAGAGAGTTATTAATTAGTGATTACTAGGCTGTATTTTTTGCATTTGAAATTCAAGGAATTTCGGGGAATTGTAGAAACCTTTGAGGAAAATTCAAGGAATTTCAGAAAATTTCACGAAAATTTCAGGAAACTTCAAGGAATTTCAAGAGAGTCTAAGGAAACTTAAGAAAGTTCAAAGAATTTAATGAAATTAAAAATCAATCAATTTTAGGGAATACGAACGAAATTGACGAAGTTTCAAGGAAACTCAAGGAAATTCCATAAATTTCAACAACATTTAAGGAAATGTAAAAAAATGTAGAAAAATCACTCATTCAAATCCATAAAGAATTCTAAAATTCTAAAAAAAATGTAAGGTAAACCAAGAAAGTTCGAAGAATTTTTAAAAAATTAAAGAAAAGTCAATAAATTTCAAGGAATTTTAAAGAAGTTCAAGAAATGTCTAATAAATTCAAGAAATTTCAAGGAATAACGAAAATTCCATGAATTTGATAAAAATTGAAGGAAACAGGAAATTACAGAAAACCATTCATCTAAATCGATAAAAAATTCTGACGTATCGGGTCGCGAGATATCTCGTGAAAAGCGTCAATCAGCCAGTACCGGTCTGCGAGATATCTCGTCCAGGAATCTACTGTATTTTTATTCAAGTTCCAATACTTTATTAGTACTTGTAAAAATGTTATTTTGCATAAAAATCCGCAATCTAGTCGTTACGTAAAAAATATAAAATCGTGCAAAGACTATATTAGACGAATGTTTACTACCACGGTTAATATTAGCCTATAATAAAATCAGCCTTAATATAACAAACAAGCCAACACATTCATATGATTTTTATTCCCATAAAAAGTATGAAAATTCGCAATCTAATGATGAATCACGATTCGAAAGATTCTTTGGGTTTAATAAACAGCGTTCAAAAACTAAAAACATTATAAATATTATAAGAAACCGGACGGACTTATTAAACCTAATAGTATGTATAATTACGGATTTCTATCAATTCGGAGCAAAAATCTGCAACATGAGCATCCAAGGCGCGAGCCAAGTTGATACGTGAGGGAATATTTCCCCTCGTCAACGGACCAAAAGAACGTGTTCCAAATAGATTCTTTCTCCGATCCGACCTCACCTACAAATCTTCCCGTAGTTCGAAACGAAACAGAGATATTTGAAAGGGATCTACGACAGAAAAGGAGAAGACTGGAAGAGAGGAGCGGAAGAGGAACTTCAAGTTCCTCCATTTGCATCGAAGTGCAAACACCAGCTGAATCCGTAATTTGAAATTACACTTAGGAAGCTCAAACTTGAAGTCAAAGTCTACAAAATTATAAATATGACTTGGATAATGGTCCCTATTAATGAACCTGTACCTATTAGCATGCCTTTACATTTAAATAAGTTGTAAAGAAGAATACCTCTAAGAAATAAAATAAAACCATGTTTTTTTAATGAGTTAAACTATTAAACTTAATGAAAAAAATATTTTCCTTTTATTTTTAGAGGTATTCTTTTTTTTTATAAATTGTTTACGTGTAAAAGTACACTGATAGATTCAGGGTTCATTAAAAAGGACCAATACTCTATTTTTCATTATCATTCGATGAACGAATGATAAACGTTCAATTAATAGATGTCCAAAATTACTCGTATGCAGAATTCCCTGGTGAATACTGCCGCTGCGAGGGATTTATGCTCTAATGTGAATCACGGAAACTGTCACCTACGGTTACGTAACGGCAGTCCAATGGAAAGGTCACGTTGTCGTCGAAGAAAGGTGTCATATTTCGAGTGGTGCCATTCTTTGCGTGAACGCTGCATAGTTTCTACATCCTTTTCGCAACGGAAGACCGACATAATCGCAATTGTAAATAATTCATGCCCCGTTGCATAATCTACATTTTTCGGAAACGAGTTATCTACCGACAAGCAGGGATTTAATGTGTATATATATATATATTTGGGCCTGATGAAATAGTAAATGGATGACGCAAATCCGAGGAACGGGTTGACAATTTTTTACACTCGATAGTAAAATTCGGAGAAGACTCCATAATGCCATGCAGATACACGACGTAAAGAAGAAATTTCAAAACGATGTTATTATTTATATACATTAAACGTTCTACTGACCCAATTGAATTGCTGTCAATTGCAAATCAAACGGGAGTTATTTACGAATAATAAAAAATAATCCGACACGACGTACAAGAGAGATAAAAGTTTTGAGTGGTTGAGAATTTTATGCCGATTATGACACCAAACATAGTTGACGCATAGCCAAGAACTGGTTACCAAATATGCATATATACATATGGGGATTTCGTGTATGGTCAAGGTGTTCTCCGTGGCGCCCCATTGGGAACGTTATGGGAGAGGCGCGTGCGAGGCAAATTAACACAAACGTGTATAAAGTCTAGACACGCCGTGAGGAATGAGCGAGATTCTCTCAGAAGGATCTTAAACGAAACAAAAATATCGGAAGGAATTCCAGCGAGTCGAAAAACATAATAAAAGAAAAATAATTCATGCATGTATTCGATTATCTTCCGAGTAATATGGAAATGCGAGCGAACGTCACGAATCTCTCCTCCTTTGATATTTCTTGGCGTTAAGCTTCGCGCACACGTGTTACGCAAATTTGAAAAAAACTTCGTTCCTTCGTTTAAAACCGTGTAGACCAAGGCGTCTGGCCAGCGTGGTGGTTTCTACTTTCATCGACTAAACGGCGACACGTCTGCAGCTGTCGTCGAGTAGTCTTCAGATAATCTCGAAAACGAGATTCAAGTGGCATGCCAATCTCGAAAATCGACGATGACATCACGCCAGTACTATTTCGACCGAAATAAATATACCGTACATCGACATTCTCCCACTTTCTTGTCCCTCCACGTGAGGAACTCGTCTTTCTCGCCCGAACGAGATCCTCATCCACGATGTTATCATTGTTTCGTTCATAAATATTTGATATTGTAAACAAATTAACAAGAAAGCGGAAAATAGAATAACGCTAGAACGAGTGAAGCTGATCAAACAGCTATCGTCTATTCAAACCCACCGCGTTATTGTTCGACAATATATTGTTCAATTATGCACACATTAGTATGATACCGTGGACTGGAATTATATTAGTCGCGACGTTGTTCCTGTGCAACACCTTGGTATGCGAAGGCCTTAAGGCTGCACAGCATGTGAAGCGATTCACTGTTAAATATTTCTCAAACTGTGTCACGCTAGACGCATACAAGAAACCTTCATTGACAAGTTCGTCTCTCGTTCTTCGTTAACGAGAAACAGGAATCTACCTTGAATTCTCATTATACGCCGCTTCGAACTTTTATGCGTCATTTACATAATATTATCCAATGCTCACAATCCGAGATATTGTAATTAATCGCTTGTTTTTGTGTTGCGCGTCGAGTTGCATGGAAACATTTGCACTTTTCAGCTATTAGCATTCTCAAAATTGTTTCAAAATTTTACGCTCGCCAAAATATGAATATTCTTTCGAGACTTACCTCGAGTACGTCCTGTGCGGTTTGAAGATATTCCCGAAGCATGGCCTCTTGAATGGCGCGCCATTCTTGCCTCGGATCTTCGAGCTGCGTCGTTTCTGAAAGAAATTGAGAGAGAAAAAAAATTAATTAGCTTCTATTAGATCCGTTTGTTATTTTGTGATAACAGAAAATTGAGGAGTAAGAAATTCATGTTGATTCTTAGAACAAGATTCAAATATTTTCAACTATTATGAAATGTTATTTTATTTATCAAGGTAATTACTCGACTAATTACTAAAATAGACATACAACAGCAACTGAATTTTAAATAAATGTATGTTTTATTTTCTAAATACTATAAAATGTATTTGATTTCATATATTTTATAGGATATTCTTATAGGTTTTTGTAATTTTTAAATTGTTATGAATGCATAAACATTCGTAGACCAGTATTTACTATTTTCTTTTAGAACTCTTTTCCAATATTCTATAAGCTGGTACATTCCTTTGTTGTAAAAGTCTCGATTTTAATTGAAGACTTTTTAGCAAGAAGAATGAAACTCCATTTTTATCTATTTTGAGTAAATTAAAAAAAAGTATTTATAAAATGATTGGACTTAATATTAAAACTTAATATTAAGAATATTAAATAGTTTTAGTAATGATTTTGTAATGGAAAAGAACGATATAAAATAATTGTCAAAAATGGAGATTCTCAATTCAAGTTTAATAAATACAAAAAATCTAATTCATCTAATAAAAAAAATTATAAGGTAGAAAATACATAAATTTACTGTATTGCGAAGATTATCCTCCATGCAGTGCATAATTAATCAAAATAAAAGGCAATCTTTTCGGCTCACAATCAGTATAAATGACGATTGAGTATAATTGAAAATATTATTGATTTATGATCTAAATAGAAGTTTTTCAGAGTGCATATTTCTTCGGATTCAAAATTTATTTTTCAGCACGCGATATTAAGGATATTTAAAATTTTAATTGAATATTAGCATTAAATCTCAAAGCTTATGTAGATGCCAAAAAAAAGATTGCATTACGAAAACTAAAATTAGATCTATAAACAAGTAATAACGTCCATAATGCGTTAACATTTATAGTCGCGCATGAAAAGGGAAGTAACACTCACGGTTGACATGGTTAATGTAGTATGCACCAACATGCTTGTCGTAAGCTTCCTCCCACCCAAGTGGAAGCTCGTTTCCGATGCAGTCTGCGAACGTTTGAGGTTTCGTGAACCTGCAACAGAAAGAAAGAGATTCTTCAAAAAGCTGGCTCCAAAAATAATAACAATATGCACACTGTAAAGTGTGTAATATATAATAATAATGTAATAATAATTGTTCTACACTGATGTTATTACAATGTCAATACAATGTAAATACAAATTCTTTATTATAATATTATCAATTTATCATACCGCCTTTAGTTTGCAAAGGGCGAGATTCAGTAATTAATTACCGCTATTAAATCTAACTCTTTAGTGATACATAAAAGTGATAACAAATTAAAAAAATATTGTTCCATTTCGTTAACTAAGATATAGTAAACAATTTCCTATCTACAATAATTAAAACATAAATACAATAAAACTATCGTCGACTATAAGTAAAAACAAATTTTCCACTACAATATATATACATAATCTTCTGTAAATTAATAATTAATATTGATGAAAAAACAAACATCCCAACGCCAAAACAAAAATTTTAATTTGTCTTCAATCCCAATCAAAATAAAAAATTTGTAGAACCAATGAAAACAAGTTTAATTCAGAGTTTTCCTTTCCGCAACTTCATTCACAAAACGAACGCTCCCCATAATATTTATTTCTCTTCCCGCCCGTCGTTTCCCCCAAAAAGTTCAAATAAATGAAGATCGCGATCACACCGTGTCGAATGTGAACGACGCGCAGGAAGACGAAGATCCCGACGCGCTAAATGGAATCTCCGTTGCACAAAGTAAGTAGGAACAATTTCCTATTCGTTTTTCCTCCCGTGTGATTTATGTTTTTAGCGTGCCCTTGGTCTTACCACGTCGTTGTCCTACAATGCCGAGAAGGAAGAAGGAGAAGGGTCAAGAACGTACATCATGACAGAGGAATAACGTGAACAAGGTGAGGAGGGGGCGGCTGGAACGACGGGGGGAAAGGGAGTGCGCGGCGAGGGAAAGGGAGGAAAAGGGGGCTAGGGTCACGCAAGAGACAAATCAGACACTGATCATACGCTACCATCGATACGGCTGAGGTATGCCAAGGTTAAACCGACTTAGCGAAGTTTAACAACTTTCTTGCCGATCGGCCAAATCGACGCGAATCTATGCAACTTATTTCTACTTTCTCCGCGAGCGACTTGTTTTTTCTTTAGAACTTCACTTCTTCGTTTGACCCTTTCGCTTTATTTTATATTTATTTCGTTCTAAATGCACTTGCAATATCGCATTTGCAGTATGATTTTTCTGGGGTTGCGGATATGAAAGTTATTTTTAAACTGCGGATTTTATGCATAACAATTCTGAACATTCTAAAAATCTTTGAAATTGTTGATGGATGCCAAAATATAAAAAATTTTATTTAGTATAAAAATCCACAGTCTAGTTTTATTTATTTTAAATAGTAAATAGAATCGTAAAATTAATAATTGCAGAATTTCTGAAAACAGACCATTATGTCTTTGAGTTTCAACGACAACCATAACTTTCGTTTTTAACAATCGTAATTTAATAACGCGTGTTTCAATGTTTAAGATATAATTTATATCACGAGTGCGACTCGTTATGGTAGGCCAAAGAGTTAATGCTTTTTTTCCATGAAAATTTGGTTCGCGTACAATTCACTGATTTTTAGTAACAGTGCTTTGAATATAAAACTTTGTACACTTATCTGGAGTAAATACAGATAGCCTCTCAATTTTACTATCAGTACAAAAACAGTGTTCTAAGTCTATTTTTGATGTTTAGAAAGTGAACATACAGCACAGATTATTATTTCCTTTCCAGTTCCAATTCCCATTTCAATTGTATTAAAAATACATTTTTATGAATTAACAGCATACAGTTGTTCTTCTCAATAGTAGCAAATTTCTCGATAATGTGTTAAAACTTGAAACTTCGAAATGAATATCAAGAGCAAAGTATCGTGGCAAGTATCTTGACCTAATCGAAATGACAATTATTCGAGGCACACGGAGGGGACACGTTCGGTCGTAAAGCAACGCTTTGCCGAATAACATTTGATAATTATTGGTCGAAGTGAGAGTTCCTCGAATGGCTAATCTGGCGGTGGTATTTCGTAATAAGGTACGTAGGAATGCCTGCGCGATGAGTAGAATGGCCAAACGAAAGCCGGCGGCCAGTGTGCGTATTTCTACACGCGTAGTGGTGAGTGTTCTCTTAAGGGTCGCCGGTGCATTGTGAAACCGAAGTTTTATCGAGCACAGTTTTATTGAGCAAGGAGTGAACATCCACCGAGCTTGGAACGATCCTTCACCAAGAATTTCAAATAAGAACGAATTCAACAAAATGTCGAGATCTTTTGATGTTCCATTAATTATACAATTGAGCCTTAATCGACAAGTGAAGTGAGTCCTTTTTCCAAGAGAAAATTGGACTTTTATGTAATACTTTATGAAAATGAGGAACGGAATGTATTTTTCAATTAAGGAACTCAATTATAAATCCTCATAATGTTTGTTTTCTTTCGCATATTTTCATCATTCAAAATTTGATATTTGCTGCTCATATGTAGCTTTTACTTCAATCCTCGACGAAAAGAATAGACGAAATACTTAAGAGCGACATGATCCTTCAGATCTCGAAAGAAGATAACGCTGCGCGTTGGGGTGTTAGGTAGTTCACAAAATTACGTATGATTAAAAACCTTGAGGGTTACATACGTACGCAGAACTCCATTTCATTATTCTGATGTCTGTGATTAATCTGGGAAGCGCGTATAACACCAGTGTAAACGTGCAAAAACCTTAACGATTTCCTCTCGACGGAATTATACGTCTGCACTGTACTGGTTCCTTGAAAGTTTTCGAAAAGGAAGATCGAAAAATGAATTATTAATGGCACAACATTAGAAGACACATGTAATAATTTCCTTGTCTTTGAAATTCATCAATTTTTATAGAAATCTACAGAATCTTTCATTATTCAATATATAATATAATTGATGTTGCTCCAAAAGCAAAAGGTGAAAAGAAGAATTGAATACCAACTTTCTATGCTCACAATGGCTTCGCGATCATTTTTAAGACTCCCATTCAACTCTCAAAATCGCGTCGCGTAAGAGTGTCATTAATAACGATAAAGTGAATCGAAATGAAGAATAGTTCTGACAGTAAAAGAGGCGAAACAGCCGCGAGAACGCTTTAGCCCACAAAGGGCGATTGCTTCCAAGCAGGTGTGACTATTTGTTTTGCGACTGGATGATAAACACGGCCCTGAATGTAACGCTGACTGCGAACAAACAAGTATCTATGCGTGGGCATACAAAATCGCGTAGGTGTCTCTCTTCAACTACCTGGCTTTAACCCAAGGGCATTTTACTTATGCATTAAAGAACGCGTACACGTAGTTGATACCCGTTCACGTTTTCGCGCTTTTACGTATCCGAGGTGCGGGGCCATTTCGAAAATGCGGAATGTGGACGGAGAAGCACGAATTTTTTTCTATGCACTTTAAAATTATATTTCGATTCTATTAGGAACAATTATTTCATTCGCATTGAAAAGAATCGAAGAGTTTTGTGCCATGGTATGTCGATCAGTGGATCAAAATTAAAATGCCACGATCGCATGAAACCATGTTTACACCTTTTATTTATCTTAAAATATTAATAACGAAATAGTATCCGTTACTAATTTAATGAAAAGTGTTTAGAAAGTTAACCAATATTTAGTCAGCTTTAAATTAAAATGCATAGATATTGATAAATGAAAGTTTTAGTTCCATGAAAATTTAAAATCATTTTCCTTTTTAATGGAATTGTATATTTTTTGACAAAAATAAAAAAAAAAGTTATTAGAGTATTAAAAAGATTATTTAAGTAATAAGATTGAAAATTGATTAGTTCAAAAATGTTTTCTTTGTTTTCTGAACAGCAATACAAATTTCAACACCGCGAGACGCGAAAAAAAAATAAAAATGTCGCGAAGAGAATAAGTGGTATTCGGTCCCAGGGATTTTATCTCCGTTTGCCTTCATTCTCTCCGTGCGGTCTGTGTCAGAGCCTAGGAATGCATCGAATTTCCAAGTTCGGCAACAGTTCTGCCTCGTAATTCGTGCCATGGCTTGGGTCACGTACTCGTGAATGCAATATCACATTCCTCTCGCCCTCATTGACATTACGCACCGGTATAAAAAATGCAACGTGCAAATAAATTTATTCCAGAAAGAGAAACGTTCAATCTCTCCTCGCCGCGCGAATTTTTTATTACAAAACGATCGACAGCAATTAGATATGTCCTGGATAATCGTTAACAAATTCGCGACGTAATATCGATAGATCCAGACAAATTAGTCACGTCTGGTTTTTTTCCCTCCCTCCTCGCGGGCATGAATCATTCAATTTTAATGCAACAAGTCATCTTCTTTCGATTCGAAATTTAATAATAACTCGCGAGTCCTTGCGTTTTATACATATTTCATACTGCGTCGACGCCATTTCCATTTACGAAAGAAAAATTGTAAAAATGAAAGTTTATGATTGACCCTGAATGACTAAACGTTATTACAACTTGTGTCGTTGACCTCTGAACGATCAGTTCTACACAGAATTTTAAAAAATTCCTGTTTCTTATTACAAAAAAAAAAAAATATTACGTTCATGTCTAGAAACGAAACTAGAAACTCCACGAAATAATTTTAAACTCGAAAACGACCCGAAAACTGATGTCAATTTTTATATTCTTTGTCCTGCTATTTTATTCAGGCGTCTGCGACGGTTAAGAACGGAAAGGAAAAGATAGGGACGATGTAAGAGGGAAAGAGAAAAAGGGGCCGAAGAAAGAGAGAGTAGAGATTTTTTTAAAATACAAATGATAGGCAGATGTTACGCGTTGCAGCGTGCTTGACTACCGTAGGAAGACTTCGATTGGAATCTCTGATAAGAAAGCTAGAAATTCCCACAGCTAAGAATTTCGAGAAACGAAAGGGGATACAGAAAATAAGCGCGCACGGAATGTGCTAATAAAAATAGGAATCGCGAATTCACCACTTCAGGAATGCCGAGATGCATTCAGTTCCCCGGACAAAGATTGAATCCAATCGAACTTAAATTAGCTTCAATTTCTTTCAGAATTCGTGAATTTAGTTTATTGAACAAATACTATGGAAACTATTTAATGTAAAAAGGAAGATAAAATTTTAATTAATAGTTGCACTTATTTAGTGTTAATTAAATCACATTCCTACAAGCTCCGACCAATTTGTTACTGAAGCTGTTAAATAATCGAAAAGACAAAAATTGCGATTTTTTAATGACGCAATTATTCTTTTTCGCAATGATAACGTTGTTAGGAATTTTAATTAACAACGTTTTGTATGCTCGCTAGTCATAGAAATGTCAAAGTAAACTGTTAGTTACTATTTTGGTATAGCGATTAAGCATTCAATTTATTGCGAGAGTATTTAACTCGACTACTTGAACCTATTCCATTGGCTTCAGTTCGTAAGAGTGACGTGGAGAAATAAAAGTTTTCGAGAAGAAAGAGGCTGTTAATCCAAGTGAAAGGAGAAAAAATATGGGTAACGAGGCATTCGAACACGACATTAAAATCAAAAAAGTAATATGTATACCCTTGCAGCGAGATCTATTTTTAGGCAACGCTCGGTTGCATGTATGCACGTTACACACCGTTTAGCCCCATAAAATGGTTTACTTATACCAAGATCTACAGTTACGTATACACATTAATCTAGGCAACGTGGATACGTGGAACGGTGTTCGTAGAAACATATTTTATCATCGTTCGCAAAACATTAATCTAAACTCACTTTTGACGTATAAATTATTTCAATCTCTACGCGATGCACCGAGTCAAACGGATCCTAACGGAAATCATTAATGAATATATAATTAAATAAATAACATTTTAATCATTAACGAAGCTCGCGAACACGTTCATCAAGAAAGAAAACCTGTTGAAAACTAGTTGAAAACCTTATAAAATGCGATTTTGTTACGGAAGTTTCCGCGGGTTGGTAGAAAAACTATATTAAATGATTTATATTCCTGCAACGCGATAGGGAATTATTAATTGTCGTATGTAAATTGGATAGGTTCAAAAAAAAGGAAAAAAATTGACAAGCGAAAGTAAAATAGAAAATTGTATCCTCCGAAATTTGATTTTATTTGTTAAGATTGTCTCGGTCGCAGCGCAACGAAAATATCATTTTTCGCGTAGAATTTCCGAGAAATAATAGTTTTGCTTTCGCGTTCGACCGATCGTAAGATTTCTCGAGTTTTTCACCGAGAGCACGCGGCGGCCCTGGTGACTGGAATGCGGGCGCGGCGAGTCCTCGATGTATGAATATACGCATACACGTAGAAGATACACACGCTCGTGAAGCTTAAGGGGCGCTCACACGAGGGCAACGTAACGTCAGAAATATTTCGCGTTTCCGCTTATGTACGCGCGTTACACGAGTGCAAACGCTTTGTCACGATACAACGCGGCGGTTTTATAACACAGAGGGCCAGGAAATTCTCGTCCTCGCGGTGCAAAATAATTCGTTATCAACGAAAACTTGTGCGGTTTCGAATTATATTCATAAATAAATATATACACATAATGCATGTACATTCTTGTGCAGCACGTGCACGATCGGCCGAAAAATATCCGTGCCCTACTACCACAGATGCATCCGGGGCGATCTAGCCAATCGCGCGCAGTCGGATGCGCCTAGGATTGGTCCTACGTTCCTCGAACGTACACGCGATTGGTTAGATTTGCGATGCATTCGTGGATAGTAGGGCACGGTTATTTTTCAGAGGATCGCGCGCGCGGGAGAGACACACGGTCGGCAGAGGCGCGCGCACGCACACAGAGAATCGGAAGTATGTATGAAATGGCATACCTATCTCTCGGATCGATCCACGTTGTTTTTCTCGTGTTGTGATCAATGAAGTACACTTTTCCATCGAAGTCTTGCGCGACGTCCCACCCTTCCGGAAGCGGTATCTCCCCATTCCGTCTCCTTGGCATATTTCACTGCGCTCTAAATCCATCCAAAATTCTCTATCACCGACTAGTCGACAGGCATATACCACGGTGCGTGCGAGCACACACTATCCGCGCTACGTACACGCTGTATTGACATAAGAGAAAGAAAGATAGTGCGATGCGGGAGAAATAAAGAGGATCGTGCGCGAGTGGTAAAAAGGAGTTACCCAAAAGTGATACACACTGACATACAGCGAAATGGAGGTGGAAAGAATGTGTTGCAAATCATTGATTACATACACTCACACACAGACGTACATTATATACAGGCGTACTCGTATGAATGTGGATACATATATTCTCTCTCTCTCTCTCTCTCTCTCTCACTCGCTCCGTTTCGCTCACTCTCCCTCTCTCTCTGGCTCGCTCGCTCGCTCGCTCGCTACTCCGCCATCATGAATACCTCATTATCATGAGCGGAGTGACGTCAGAGTCCCCGCCTTCAGATTCCTCTCGAGCGGAATTCCACCGTTAACATAGCTGGCCGTTAAAGAAAAGTCCACTGTTGGTATCTTGCCTTGACGGGTACCGTGGTCCTACATTTGTACGAGACCGCGTATTAAAGCCCGTTACATTATCGTAACACTTTTTTTTTTTCCTTTCTTAATTTCGCGTCGGTCACTTTGCAATCGGTGGTATACAAATGACACAGCCTTGAGACGAATTCCTTCGCACCACAGGGGAAGAGACGAGGAGAGGAATGAGAGAAAAAAAATTGGGAAAGAACCAATTCTACGTAAAATGCACTTTCACCCCTTCCGTTGGTCTCACTCGTGGTTCACCTCCATTTACACTCTTGCCTTCTGTCTCTCTGGACCTTGATTTTTCTTTTTCCTTCTTTTTTTTTAGTTTTACGTATCACGCCCGGGTTACGCTTCCTTCTCTCCTCATCTTTGCACCATCCTTTGATTCTGTAACTGTTCTCCGCGGCGCACTGATCTCGTTTCACACCATTCAAGAGGCGAACAGAGTGCCCTCGGAGCACGAAAAAAGTATTTACACTTGTCGCGTCGGGCACTTTGCGAACGCGGGTGCACACGGTTCCCGATCCGACGATCGATCGGTGGGGGGAAGGAGAATCGAAAAATCGGTCCCAGTCCCGCCGACGATCACGTAAGCCCGTCGTTTACGAACCAGAATAGAAACAACGAGGCGAAGTTTCTCGGAGCGGCGAAGAACCCGCGAATCCGTGGTATCTACGTCCGCGACCCGCTTTAAGAAGCGCGCACACGCTAACGCCGGTATCTCCGCGAGTACATTTCACTGTTGCCTCCGTGTTTTCCGTCGCTCGCGGCACTAAACTTTCCGCTCCGTCGTGTCGCTCGTCGGCGTTTAACCGCGGCCGTGCGTGTCCCACCGGGTTGGGCCGCCGCGGATCGACGGCGACGTCTCTTTCGAGAAATGTCAGAAAGCCCGCGGACTCGGCGCCCGCGTTCCAACCGCGAACGGCTATTTCACTCCGCTTTTACTTACACAATAGGACACTGTTACAGTTAACGCCGGGACACTTTTGCTCGCTCGTGGATCGAATCGAGCATGACCACGCAGGAATCGCGCGACTCTGTCAAGTCCGTTGGTACGTGTGCCAATAATATCGACAAACTACTCTTTCGTTTCGACGATGCTACAACCTCGCGCCAACTACAAGCATGTTGAGTGTTTGAAACATGCCACTGAACGTTCATACCGTGTGCGCTTAGCAATGCTTCTCCCTCACTCTCTCTTCCTCTTTGCCTCAACGCGTACACCGATGAGAACCGAACGTAAAATCCCCACCGCGACGTCCTCGCCACTCTCCTTCTTCTTCCATCTTCCTCTCGGTCTGACCCCCACCAACGGGATCGAAAAGCTTTCGTGTCTCTGACCGCTGTGCACGAACAGCGACGGGAACAGACGAACGCGATGCCCTTTCGATGGTTTCGCATATTTTCCGTTATGTTGCATTGGCGGCACCACTGTACGACTTCTACGCAGGTGCACTCAAACACCGTTCAACATCCGGGACGAATGAATAAGCTGATGGTAATCCGTCCGCGCTCCTGTCATTAGAAGATTACGTCTAAGTTTCTGTGGCACCGAACGCGCATTACTCTATCGCCTCTTCTCGCTGTCATTGCGATCATTACTCGCGCGTAAAACACGAACCGAGATGCATTCGTACTCGAGTTTCGATTCTTTGCTGTTCGCCGATTTTAGGCGCTCCGTTTCGGAATTTACTTTCGATTTGGAGGGTTACATACGCTCTCAACCTTAAAAAATATTGCACTGAAATGTTTGTATTATATGCGATTTGAAAAAAGCGTCAGCACTGTGCTGCAGGAATGACTGAGAAAGTTTTAGCTGCAATAAATATGTAGTACTTGTCAGTAGTTTTTGATTTTTTTACGTTTCAATGCATTTTTCTCTGAATTATATTTTGTAAATCGGACAGCATGACAATTTTTGCAATTTTCAACTGTTTTTCGTGAACATTGTTTGCATTGATCTACGCGGAATAATAATCTTTAAAGATCATCAAGCTATTTTTAATATTTTTTTTTTACTTTTCAAATATCGAAATTTTAGATTAAAAAATTCGTTTGTTTTACTGAAAATGATTTAATTTTCTTATTTTTTACGAATTCAAAATTTGGACCCAATAGTTTGTTGCTACAATATTAGTCTAAAAAATTGTTGTTAACTTTTTTATTATTGTACGTTATTTTGAGAAAATATGGTGACTATAGGAAATCTTCTTTTTGGAGTAAAAGTTCTTCAGTCGTCGAAAATAGCGATATACTAGGGCAAATGCTTGTGAACAAATTTTTTTTATATAAACGAAGGTCCCAAAAATAAAATGTAATTATAATATTTTAAATTTATTTCACTTCTATAGAGAGAAAAATGTCTAAAATGATTAGTATTATATTTCTACTATTTTTCAACATTATTATTTTTTTTAGTATGTGTTGAATATATATTGTCTGATAAAAAATTAAAAACACTATTAAATCCAATTACAATAGATTTTATTTAATTAACACATAAGAATTTTATTTAATATTGTAAAGTGTAAAGGATCAACGCATATTTAATACCGACGAAAAAGTTATCATTCTTGAAAAATAATAAAAAATCTAGTATTTTGTGGGAGCAATTTTTGCTTTTAGGGCGATATTTTTTGCACTGAATGAATCAAATGCTGCTGTCCTAAAAGCAAGTTACCTCAAAATTGCAAGTACATCAGAAGTCTGAAAATACCACTTGAAAATCGACATTCTTGTATCCTAAATCTTTTTAATTTTTTTCGCGCGAAACGAACAGCATAGAGCCAGAAACGCTCCAAAATTAGTTATCCGTACATAAAACTTAAAATCCATGCATTGTATTATTTTTATTTATTTTATTATTTTTATTTGCTAATAATGCATTCCTGACAGTTTCCTGATGAAAATAATACTAAACACGGCCTCAATCGAATTATTTTTAACTTTGTTGCATGCAATATATAATCGCGGACAAGATATGTCAGCAGACATGTAGATACACAGCAGACTTGCTTTATAAACATTCGTGCCTTC
This sequence comes from Perdita meconis, assembly GCA_030770465.2. Classification (NCBI taxonomy): domain Eukaryota; kingdom Metazoa; phylum Arthropoda; class Insecta; order Hymenoptera; family Andrenidae; genus Perdita; species Perdita meconis. Next base: position 4,530,726 of record JASKOS020000006.1, on the reverse strand, counting down.
GAATTGACTGCCTTATCGACGTAGAAATTCCAAAGTGATTTTAGCGTCCTCTGTTTACGAATAACTTTTACATAGCAGAAAGACTGATGAATGAAGTAAATTAATGTGTTTTACTCGCGAATAAAGATCAAACAACGTCGCTCCAAAGTTCCTAAATAGACTTGGGTATAAAATGAATAAAACGAATAAAACGTGTACCTTATTGTCAAAAATTCTACTAAATAAATTGTTTAATTCTGTCCCCAAAACCATCACCATATAAATTAAGTAAACAGAGTCCAATAATACACCTGCCTTTGACGAGCAGAACGTGCGATTTCGATCACTTCGAAAAAGTGACGGAGATGCAAACTTGCAGATATAGAATTTGCAAATGGTTCTGTAATTACAAACACAGGATATTATATATAAATCATACGAAACACATATTCGAAAGTTTATTTAAATCGACATCAACAATTATTTTACAAAATAATATTAAGAAACAAAATAAATAAAACGTTCTCTGTTCGTTAGATAAAAAAAAACGGTGAAGTAATTTAAAATTAAAGAACGTTCCACTCAAACGCGGTGCCCATGGATCGCTCTTCCCGCATGCGCAGTAATTCCTCGAATGTCACGAAACTCGGTATGAAAATTTGATAGAGTGTGATAGTGCTCATGCGGTATGTATAGGTCAAGGAACACGCGAATACGTGTTCAATTGTGATCGAGTTCTATACTACGTGTGATGCATGCGCTTGTTTGTATGTTCGGTATTTTCCAAGCGTATTCGAACGTATGATTTTTATGCGAACGTTTTCGATGTGCATGTAACCCGTCCGGCGATGGTGGTGGGATTTTAAGTGCGTCAGACGATTACATCTGATTAACCAGGGCTTTAGTTATCGGTGACGTGCAGTTAACATGGCAACATCCGAGAGCGATGACTTTGAGAGCGCTGACGAGGAGATGAACAATCATATGTCGACAAAAACAAATAACCGACGTTGGTGCGCGCCGACGACGATAGATTCGGAATCCGACGATGATGCGGAGTGCGTGCCACAAACGCAGTATGCGAATACGATTCACGACAGAAGGAAAGAAATGTATTCTTCGAAAACACGTATGTTGACCGACGAGAGGAAATCTCGTAAAGAGACAATAAAGAAAACTGAGGACGTTAATGTTAAAGATAAATGCAGTCGCGACGAAGGTAAACAATTTACTGCTGATGCTGGCAGAATTTTCGAACGAACTAATCGGAAGGTATTTTTTAATTTAGAAAAAACAGAGTGCGTACGAACGGATACGAAACCTGCGGAATCGGAGTTGAGAAAATCTAACGAAGGAAGTTCGAAAGAGAACAGTTCGAATAATACTGCTTGCACAGATGACACGAGTACTAATGAGACTTACGTATCGGATAGACGGGACGAGGTTTTGTCCGAGAAATCATTGTTAAAAGACGAGCTAAGTGAGTTAGATATGCCGGAAGAATTAAAATCCGACAAAAAGTTCAAAGAGATATTTAAACCCGAAGGTTGGGAAGGGCTCGGAAGCGAGATTGAATTACCTGAAGAACTAACCGAAGAGAAATTGCAGCCTATATTAAAAAGACTATCTTTGGCAGGACAGGAAGAACAGGAAACGCAAAATTCTTCAGGCTGGGGTTGGGGTAGCTGGGGTGTAAGTTCGTTAATTAATACAGCGACTGCCGGAGTGTCTACGATATCCAACCACGTGTCCCACGGACTGATGCTTCTCGAAGAATCAATGGCTTTGCCCGAGGAACCTAAACCCACTGTAACGGAGAGCGACGAAAAAACTACGACCAACGGTACAATATTTCTAACATTTCTATGTTTACTCCGACAGAATGACCAAGTCATGCAACATTGCGTTCATTTTTAGATGAGAAAACAGAACAGACCGAAGAAACGTCTTCTTTTGGATTTGGAAATATTTTATCTGGCGTATCTTCGATAACAAGATTAGTAGAATCGACCGGAAGCAGAGTTATGACTGGCGGATTGGACACCTTGGAAGCTATTGGTAAAAAGACAATGGAAGTTTTGCAGGAAGGCGATCCGGGTTTGAAGAAGAAAAGAGCCTTTCTGTTGAATGAAATAGAGAAGCCAATTTTGTCGCAAGTTCTTCGAGAAGCCAAAGAGAAAGCGGAAAGTATTGAGAAAACTATTGAAGAGAAACAACAAATGAGAAAAGTGCATTTTGAAAGTCTTTTCGACGATTATCAGGGTCTTGTGCACTTAGAAGCTTTGGAGATGTTATCGAAGCAAAGCAACATTAAGATACAACAACATTTGACGAGCTTAGATACAAACGAGTTGAATTCTGTTCAAGAGACGCTGGAAGAAGTTAAAGAATTGTGCGATTTAGGTGAGGATGATGAAAAGGAAGAAGTTGATAACCAAGATTTGAAATTCAGGCTGCAAGAGGCTTGTAACGATCTTGGAATTAATATTACGTATGAAAAATTGCACAGCGTAAGTAGTTCATATAATTTTTACAACACGACCTGTTTATATAATTATCTGCATATCTACGCAAGAGCAGTGACTTAAGAATGGAAATGCGAGTACTTCTTTTATATTTCTTGCCCGCTGTCGATGATAGTTCGAAAGGAAGTAAAGTTAACGATTGATTTTAGATTTGCGAAGATTCTAAAAGTTATCTGAACACCTGCGCACCACCAACAGAGCGTAGCCATAAAGAAATTTTCGAGCACGCCGTTTCTATAGTGGCACAATTCACAGCCTTCTCTGTGGAAAGGTTTCATAAATCTGCAGAGCTGCTTCTAATTAAAGAACATAGAAGCACTGTTAACGAAGCTGACGCGTTGGTTCATTTGACGCATATTCTTTCTGGTCAAATTAGTCTGCTGGCCAATGCTTATTGCAGTTCTTTGAATGCACTTTCGAAAACGTCGGAGAAACCGGACACTATTAAAGCTAATATAACGACCATTTTTATGGAGGTAAGAAAATACGCTCGTAATATATTTAATGCAGTATAACAGAATTTTTTCTTTTAACAGGCATCAAATGCAAGCTCATACGTGCAAGATGCTTTTAAGCTATTGATTCCCATCATACAAGTCGGTGCTATTTAGTGATCAACGAAAGTATTTTGTTAATAATAGTTTAATTATGACAGAACTTTGTTATTGAGAGACGTTTTTTTAATCTCTCATTCCGCTTTTGCAGTATTTCTTGCTGTCATGGGGGACACAGATTTTAAAAAATCACAGTATGTTCTAAAACACAACGTTAAGTCTGTAGAGTAGACTTTGAATCAAAAAGTACATTGCTACATTGTTGCATATCATTCAAAAGTACATTTTGATTATAATCATTTATTTATCAAATAGAGGACATTTAAAGTGTACAGAGATTTTAAATGATACAAAGTCCAGTTTTTCTGTTCGAACTTTCCAATGCATTCATGAAACAGTGAGCAGGATATAAGAATCTAAATATAATGCAACTCAATTACAGTTGAATGCCAAATAATTTAAGTAAAATCGATCCACTTCGAATTGTTTTTCAACTTTCGAAAGATATTTGCTCCAAAATTTATTTCTGTTATCAATTTGAAACTGAGAATATGTACGCAAAGCAGTATGCATTTTGATCGAATCTCACTCTAGAGCCTTTACATTACCTACATAAGTATACAATATTCACAAATACAAATGTAATAACGAAAAAATAACATTGTAAATATACGATTTTATACTATGAATATTAAAAAAGTTGGATACAAAATAAAAAAAACTAATGTCACAGTCGCAGTTAATTCTTAACATAATAGAATTACTAATTTCTTATACTTACTGTACAATTCTGTCGTTATTATAAACTAATAAAATAATTAGAGGTTGATACAAATGTGTTAACGTGATCGATCTACGAATCTCCCCTGGGTTTAATAATATTACAAAAATGCTTTTATCTATAAATTTTACTAAATTGTCCTCGTAAACATGCGGAAATTGTAATAAAATTTCCATTACATGTAATTTACACGGTTCCAATTTTAAGTTTATTTAAAAAATTAAAAAACGTATCGAAAATTAATTTTTTTCAGAACTGCGTTCTAATTTGACGAAGCAAAATATTACAAAATACAAAAATACGGTTTAGGCAGATCTTTTTATTACTTTAGAACATTAAATCTATCTTTAAAGGGAGTGTCTACCGCAAAAAAAAAATCGTGATTGATATTAAATAAAACAGAAGCAATGCGCAATATAATAAGTAAAATAGAAAACAATATACTAAGCATGAGTCGAAGCAATAAATGTAGGCAGAATTCAATGTTTTCCCCTTTTATTGCCAATAGGAGGTTTTTGAAGTTGAAAACTCGAACTTGATTCGCTGGTTGGTAAAGGTGCAGTAAGATTTGTCGGGGTATTAAAAGTCAAACTTGCAGTTGGTGGTTTCAATGACGGGCCTATATTAATGTTAGTAGCAGATGGTGTTGGTATTGTATTTCCCCAAACTGTAACAACATATATGCTTAATTACTTAGAGTCTATGTTGAAATGTTAGTTTGACTTGCATACAATAGCTAAAGCTGTATATAAAATTCCAATAGATTATTATTATCGAAAACTAATGTATTATTAGCGATATTAATACCATTGGAGACGACGAAGAAATTAGAGTATTAGAACCGAAATTTTTATGTACCGATGCAAATCCCACGCGGTTGCATTAAAATTTTAGTTTTTCAACGAAACGAGCATGGTTTGCTCGCATGCGATCGAAGCGTACACAAAAATACACAGCCATTACTCAACACTACCATTTCCTAACGAAGTTACAAAAAACGCATTTGCAGTTGTTATTATTATTATTGCGATAAATAAATACGTTTTCATTCGTAAATAATGTATGTTAAAATGCGCAAGCTTTCAAATCCCATCTTACAAATGACAACACAAAAAAGAAACTAAAATAAAAATTAAATACCTCACAAACTAAATAAATCCCTTATATCTCTCCTGGAAAGGCAAAAACAAAATCAAATAATAGAAATGAAAACATAAGTATAAAATATGTATAAACTAAACAGCCACAAACAACTTTGCTATCTACTAGGACATTATATGTTAGTGAATCTACCTCATACTAAATCCACGCAAGACCTGAAGGTAGGAGATGTGTTTATGGGATAATTGAAACAACGGAAGAAACGTTGTTTAAGGAATTCCATTTTTAACAAGGATATATAGTAACGCTATAAGATCATGTAATTTTTATTTACCTAGTCGATTTTGTGTGTCATAATTTCCCGATCTATTAGAATTTAATGTCGTTGATGAGAGAAAACTTTTATTTCCTGTAACGAAATATATGTAAGCCATAAAAAATAATTTATTCCGCTTTAATCGCAGAAGTTACCTGGTCCAAATGGCGTTGGGCCACTTGTAATTTTTCCGATATTGCTTCGCGAAGTTTTACCATCTACTTTAATATCTTCGAAAACGTTCGTATTGTCTTTCAACACGTACTTTCTGAAATTAAGATACTGTTCTTTTTGCTGTTGCACTTTCGAATGTACTCCTTGCAACTTTCCGGCAACGGCTACGAAGGATTCGTGAAGTTTACTCATAGCCATTGTTAATTCTGAAATCGGAGAACGAGATATAATTGAATTCCGCGAAGTTAAAACATTAATACGTTAATTACCTTGCGGCGTTAAAGTCTTCGGGGTCATCATAGTCTGTATATGTTTCTCCGTTGTCTCAATCTGAGACCTGAACAACATTAAATCGTGCTCAAAGGTGTCCGCCAATTCCATGAAAAATAATAATGGCGCGTTATTTTCGTATTGAAGCCCAGGCGGTGTGTCGTGAGTTCTCTGAGCTATTTCAGCATTCTGTAACGCTTTCGCCGTATCCTGTCTCAATTTGTCAGCAGAAGAACGATCCCGTTGGACAGATCCAGCTAACGTCGTCAGAAGTTCCATTAACAACGCTGTATCTTCGGAACATCTGTTTAAAGGTCTTGCTGAGCCTCTGGCGATATCCGAAGACAATACCTTTTGCTCCTTCACGAATTTCCTAGATCAAATGCATGCTTTGAATCAGTCCATCCCATTCATATGTGTATTTATCATTCACAAACTACTTTTCTCTTTCATAATTACTTGAATGTATCTATCGTTTGTATTAATTCCGGTGGCCAAATATTGTCTTTCGTAGCCGACGTGCTGTTGCTTCCCTGCGAAAGTCCTTTACTGCTTATGGATACATCTAAGCCTCCCAATCCTTTATTTGCAGTACTTGTAGTGATAGTAGTGTTACTGGGCGATTTTGTTCCTAACAAACTGGTACTGGTGATCAAGCTGCTGCCTAGCGCGGCTGGAAATACAGATATTACATACGACTGCACCCATAAATTACAATGAAGGCATTTAATTTTCAATATGCTGTGAATGGGTTAACTATGTACATATAACGCATACTTGTGGTAGCAGATGCTCCAAAAGGAATACTTCCTGTTGCCGACGTAATAGCTGGAGTACCGAGAGTCAAATTCGTGCTCACGGCAGGTGTACTAAAATTAATGCCACTGAACAATGGAGCAGAAGTAGTTGGAGTTGGAAACAAACTCGTAGAAGGAGTTGTGGTCGTCGTACTTAGTCCTAAACCTATGCCAGTGGATTGTACTTGGGTCGGGTTTGCGGGCGCGCTGCTGAACCCAAAACTAAGGCCAGTAGTTGCGGTTTGCGTTGTGGGTGTTCCGAATGATAGCATAGATGTTGGTGCGGTTGAAGAGAAAGGCGTACTGGTTAGGTTAAAACCTGTTGCTGGTCTGAGACGTGATTGTTATTTATTAGTTATTAATGATGGATCTTTGAATCTAAACTTCCAAATGATTCGAGATTTTTAAAAACTGTGTAAAATCGAATTGTTTCGAGCACGATTCGAAGCTTAGAACTCTTGAAAGTCTTGAAAAGTTTTGATAGGTTAGAAAGAAGATTTTGGAACATTTCAGACTTTGAAGACGTTCAAAACATTCAAAATTTCTAGTACTTCCAAGAGTTTCAAGACTTTCAAGATTTTTAAGATCATTGAGACCTTCCGAGACATTCGAAAGTTCTAAGCTTCGAATCATGTTCGAAAAGATTTTAATTTTTCGTCGTACAGATTAACTCGTAGCGATTCGAAATGATTGAAATTTCATCACTATTATTAACTTATTATGTAAGTATTTAATTTTGCAAACTGAATTTTACATGGTTTGTTTAAGAAGGTTAATACGTAAAATTATACATACTTTGCACCGAATCCGAAACTCGCGTTACTAGAAGTTGTAGGTGCACCAAAAGTAAACGTTGACATATTTGTTGTACAGAATTGACTACGTAGTGGACGAAACACGTTTTATTCTCTTTCTAAGTACAAAATTATCGTCTGCACGGTAAACTATTTGTATCAATTCGTATTTTATAAGTAAATCAAAGTAAATCACACGCTTCAGAAGTTTTTCAAAAAGCGCCATCTGTAATATAAACAGTCCATTTAAATCTCACTGGTCAACGCGAAGTTTCGAATGCTGTTTGCTATCTTTTTTCTTTTTTTAAAAAAGTAAACTGCATAAACTGGAATTTATAATAAATCTGTTCTCTGTTCCTGCACTGGTTGCACTAGTTCAAAACTCAACTATCGCTATCTTCTTCTATTTCACAAAACGGAAAGAGATAGCAAGTGGTTAGTTCTGCACTAGTTTAGAAAGTGCAGACATAGAAAACAGACCTAATGTCTCAATATCTTAAATTTTAACGTCGTAGGAAACGAAATTAACTGATATCCTTAAAATACCAGTAATGAACATTATTCTAGTAAAATTAATAATAGTTATTCTCGTAAGAAACTATAAACGAAGAATTCTAGGTAATATTTTAATTTATTATTAAACGTGCCTACACTACTGTACGATATAAATTAGGAGATAGTACAATGTTCTTATCGCTTCATAAAGTAGTAAATGTCTTCTTTGTATATATGCAACAATGCCCTAATAATTACACATTTTATCTATAGGAAACAGGATCAATTCAACAAAGTTTGCCAAATCGTTACATAGACTATCACAAAGTTGATTGCTGGTTTTGGGTTCGTACGTGGGCGTCTTTAAAATGATCACAGTTGGAAAGACTAAAAAAGAGCACGCATGAAACAGTATCTTTCTACATTTAAGATTTGTTCTCAGCATTTTCAGGTATCCTTCGATCTCTTCCCCTTCACCGTCGACTCCGTTAACTTCGGAGCGCCGTTAAACGTTTTCTCGTCGCGCGTATAAATATTTCAGTCTCACGTGAAACGAAACACGAACGAAGATCATACTTAACGTTTAAATATAGCTCCATATAGTTTAGAATACACCCGATACATAGTACCATTTACAGAATACGAATCACATAATTATTGTAAAATGACACCGCAACCTTACGCTCTATAATTACAAATACATTGAGACACTGTACTCTTAATATCTTTCTTTACATATGAAGAATATATTTCCTAGGTACTTTGCGACGACGTGCAATTAATCTAAATATTCCGTTCGATTTATATAAATGTTAATAGTCTCGTGCTAAAATGAATTCGGTGCTGTCTCCCAAAGTGCTCGTATTTCCCGCCACGCGTTCGACAAATCAACGCGCTGAGAAGAAAGCGCGCGAAAACGGCAATCCATTCAATTATTCTATTTACTCCTAGCTATTCGCAGCCCTTTCATTCGCCTCGAAAATTGCTCGCGACCGGTCCCAAGGCCTGGGCACTTTCGGAGACGAAATTATAAATCATATTTGACAATTTTATAAAAATCGGAAAATTATTCGTTGATTTTAGTTATTATTTTAAATCCTTAACCACAGCGTGTTCTGTAAAACTTTATAAATGCTTTATTGGTAATCTCTCTTGAATTTTGTGACGTTCATTGCTATTACAATCAAAAGCAAAACTTATATGTTTTACACATCGCTTAATATTTTTTCTAATAATTTCACTATGCGAACAGTTTTGAAACAAACGTATAAACATATATAAAATAACTCGTGTGTATCGTAAGCAGCTTGTAACATGATTAATTTCACTCACCTCTTAGCATAACAAATGATTCGTTTTATATACAAACTGTGTTTTCCTTCAAGTTCGCGAAAACAGTTTTCTCTCTTTTTTTCATTTTCAGATATCCAAACATACTTCTTTGTCTGTCCGTCAAGTTGTGCATACCCTTACTTACAATTGCTGCTTTCAGAATAATGTCGCCGTTTCGTACTCTCAAAACACTTCGAAGCTCTAATAACTCTAATCTAAATATTAAGTAGTCGCGGTACAAAACATTATTCTGACGATAGCATATCGAAGTCACACGTGTCGCATTTTAAAACGAGAATATTGTTTACGGTATAATTTTGTTAGCGATTATACAATATTTAAAATAGATTATTCTTGTTTCCGTTTACCTAAGAGTAGCGTATTATCGTGACAACAAAATGGGCCTTTACAAAATCATTTACAATTCTTTGCTATACTTTGGTACGACTAAAGATTACCTTGAGAACTCTTATACAGTGCTAAACGGATGTATGCTACCTTTCTTACTTTCTTAAGAAGAAATTTAATACTCCAACACGATTTTTTTCTTTGCGTTTGTGCATGTGCATTAGTGAAATTTACATTTATTTTTTTTTAACAACTCTATAATTCAACCATTGCTTCAAAATAATCGCTAACATTTTCTGTATTGTTTAAGAAAACGTACAACTTAAGTTCGTTCTTATTTTATACTAAATGTTCCTCTTTATTCATTTGACACAAAATGTATTGTAATATTATAAACGCCGGTTTTTATAGTTCTATATAAGTATTAAACAAATTTAAGTAGTACCATAAAAAACCTTAGATGGGTTTTGATATCTTCATAAGCATTTAAAAAAACTATTTAATATTAATTGTTAACCATTAGGCCACATTCAGACAATAAGATCTGCTCTCTCGAATCAACAAACAGCAACAATTCTCTATCATTGCTTTGTACAAAAAACAAACTATGTGTACAATACTTTAACGTAAGCTCGAGGCAAATGAAGAATATTAGAATAAGAATACACAGAGCATTATGATAAGTCTATTTCTAAGTGAGTTTTTAAATTCGAGGTGAATAAGTCTAGTGAATAGGTACTTCGTATTACTATTAAAATAATATGTTTATGGTATCACGTTGTTTATTAGAATATCTCTTAACTGCCATATTAATGGCAAAAAATGTTATTAACTGATTACAGTATTAAATATTGTTACATCATTATATTTAGTGTATGTAGAAAATATCAGATAAGATTTTCGTCAAATTCATTTACCGTAAAAATAACGTCGGAAGTGCTACTATTATTGTTACTAGATACGTGAGAAACCAAATCTGCGTCATCGGTGTCTTTTTTATATAGAACCACATTGTTTTTTAACATTCGTGTTAAAAAGAAATCACAGATAAATTGAACGATGTATAAATTTATATACTGTCTTCCCTGACACATATCATGATACATTTAATAGAAAGTACTATTTAATATATGTTTTTCTGTTTATCATTCTTTTACACATGATTGCTTTTCATTCATCTTTTTTCTAAAATACTTTGTACCAAACATCACACGATACGCGCGAGCAAACAGTATATAAATCGTTTAATTTATCTTTCTTTATTAAACCTCTGACAACACTTATTCGTACAAGTAACAAGCAAATAAACAGCTTTCGTTCTAATTACTTTCTTCGTCAAATTAAAACCTAACACAGACATTCGGATGTACGGTTTCAAGTATTTCATACTTTATATATTCCACCAAAAATTTCTCGGGATGTAAAAACAGTGTGTATAAATATAAATTTATAATTTCGCATCACTTAAATATTTACAATCAACATTGGAAAAACATTTGACCGATTTTTACTAACGCTCTGTGTGGGGAAATGTCGGTGTAAATATTACAAAATGGATTTCTTAAAATTAAATAGCCATTTCTCGTTTGTGACAAGACTTATCGAGAATGTGAACATTTGCGAAGATCATAAATGGCAAGCAGAAGAACTCGAATTAATATCTCAGTCAGTTTGTGACCACTCCGTGAGTAATAAAACAAAGTCGGAACGACAACAGAAATCGGACAGTCAACATCCAACACCATAAGGAGTCTCGTGAAAATATTCTTTATACTAATCGGGGACAAAATTAGACTGACTGATCCATTATGTGAGAAGACGTTGTGGCACATCTATCACAGGAGTTCTGTTGCATCTTCCTAATGTAGAAGGAATAGACTCTGTGGAAAAACTCCTGGAGACTATTGTGAACTACGACTACAGAAAAACTATTTTCAAAACCGAATTAGCTCTGCGACTTGTTCCCGAGGCGCGTGACCTACCAGAGCTCATCAGGGAAGAATTATGTGGAGGAGTTGAAGAAGCAACAACAGCTAGAACCGATTGCGAAACTATAATGAAGGTGAAGACGAATTAGAGGAAGATGATAATCAGCACGTGGATGGAAACCTTGAAGAAGATCGAGACTTTCTTGATCCCGACCCAATACAACAAAAGGACCAAAGACTTTACTCCTGTAGAGACGAAGAGGTCGAGGTCAGCAGCAGATTTATCCCAGATTCAATGATTTCAGACATTCCATCTGGAAGCGACTACAATTCTCCTCTCGGGAGGTTTGTTTCGGACAGCCGGATTCCTGCTATGTCTGCAGGTTTATGAGAAAGAGCATGATTATACAGGACCCAGAAACTAGCGTCATTAAAGTAGATATGTGTAAGGATAATGACAAGGTTCCTGATGCTTGGAAATGCGTAGAGCAGTCAATAGTTTTCCCCAAACGAATCCAAGTTTTATCATACAATGCACCAGACAAAACTTCGATACCTGAACTAGTTTCGAACATAGTTACGCAAACTACTGAAAAACTACCCTGATAGCCATGTCTTGCCAAATTTGTGCCAAATTGGAACCAAATTCATACATGCCAGAAACCGAACCGAAACCGTAGTCATCTGTTTCCGCAACAGGATGCCAATTTGTCAACAGTCCTACACATTACAGATTCTGTATCAAATTTGCTGCCATCTCGCAACAAACGTTGTAATGTCAGAGTCTGTAAAGTTCTGCTCGACAGGTTTGGCTATCTGGGTGGTAAGTTCTATTCTTCCAAAGATTACTGTTCCACAATCCCAGATCGAGTAGTTTGTACTCCAAATACGCGCTTTGCAAGAATTAGCTTTGACGAAGGACCAACAAGCCTTTGGTAATTGGCCTTACAACAACCTCAAAGACTAGTCTTTGTGTCGCCATAAGAACGCCCAGGATCAAGTGTTGTAAAGTCGTCAACAAACGATTCTCTCACTACATCTGAGACAAAAAAGAAATACGTAAAGGATAGATTAAGCGATAAAATATGGACGAATAATTCCTACTAACGCCTTGTGTAACGCAAAGAATCTCAAATCATCTAACATACATCGGTACTTAATATAAGTAATAAGTTTTAGATGAGAAGTAACAGAATACAAGAATTCTTCCATCGAATATGGCGGCTCTTTTCGACGATCTGGTGATTGATGAAGAGCACAGCATACTTATCACCACTCTACTGGTAATTAAGCAATTAATACCGGCTAAAGATAGAGCACACTACAATATAAATTCAAGTATTGAAAAATCGTTTCTATACCGAGGGAATATCATTAGGGTCAAAGACAATATTCTTAGTCCGAGGACCACACTCTTCATCAATAAATTACATCCGGATATCTTCGCTCTACCTTCGTATTAAAATTTCACTTACGCTGTTATTGGTGACGAGAAAAAGAAAAAGTATAAATTAGGCGCTACTCGAAACCATTAACGAAAATCTAATTCTAAACGAAGCTTCGGACATTGCATATTAGTTAGCCCTCTTCTTTTGTCATGGAGTAAAATTCGCTGTAGAAGATTACATATCATCATCTGGTTCAGATCTTTGCACCGACATCGGAGAATATTGCTTCTTAGTAGATGTCACAACAACAGATTTTGATAAAAAATTATGTCAAGTGCACGTGCCATGTTCTTATTAAGAAGTTTAATAAGAATGACGAAGACATTCAGTTTGTTCCGACTTCCTACAACAATTCTTGGTACAAAAGAGAAAAACTAGTAAAATTATTATAACAGTATTTTCGATCACTTTATAATAAAAATCATAATTAAGCAATGTGTAACATTCATTACAGAAGCTTGCAGTACAATTGCTACTTTCCTGCTTAGATTAAAAAAATTATTTATACAGCATGTTCCAAAATTATTGATCGAAACTTGATTTAATAATAGAATGCATCAAAACAGACAAAGAAACTTTAACAAGTACAAATATTGAAAGTTTTTCTTTTTCGTTCTTTTGTATCCTATCAGTCAGCGAAGTTTTGATTAATAATTTCGAAACGCTCTGCGCACTATATTAACTATTGCTCATTTTGTAGGTAAAACGTATGTATATGTAAATTACAACAGAATTACGATTTATTCATAAATAACTGTCGTGTAAATGAATGATTCAATATTATAATCGCAAAATGTATATATAATATTTATAAAATTAATTAACCCGTTAACTGTCACGCTTACGTATGCATAAAGTGTAAAGTTTCTACCATAGTTGAACGTAAGGAGCAGGTAACAGTTGAAGATCATAATTTTGTTGACGACACGCTATGAAAATATAAAATAGCAGCTAAGATCAAATAAATACATTACATAGACTGGCAGTAAACGAGTTAATACGTATATCGTAATACGTTTACGAGAGATCTTTGGTTCAATTGCTTCGTTCAGTTACGAGATAAATATATAAATAAATAAATATATAAATAAGTTTAGACGAATAACATATCTTAATGCAGTCGTTATTTCGAACTCCCATCTAAACGATCTCTTATATTTGTTTTTCGTGCACCGTATATATAGTACATATATTTCTTAAACATGAGTTCCGAACGTGGCCTTATGTATTTAAAAATAGAGTCAGCATGTGAGTCACAAAATTTGGAAACATTTTGATCCATAATTATATCATACGCTAAGCAATTCCACAAAGAGTGTATATGTTTTTTCTTTTGCACATTATCAATGCCTGTGACATTTCATTCTACGCATCATTATTGTATAATCTGTAGGCTTTATCATTTCTTACAATGCTTATATGTTAACTTGAGAAAATAACTTTTTTTTTTATGTAACAAGCAATGTGTTTAATTTGTTCTTCCATAAATATTTAATTTTCTTTAAGTCTTCCGTATGGACCAATGGTTCCCATGAAAATGCTTAATCTGCACGCAAGTTTCAGACTATCTTCTTACTTCTTCGTAAAAATGAAAAAGAAAACTACGAAACTAAAACGAGAAGGTAATAAATAAAAAAAAAAAAAAAGATTCGAATCACTGACGTCGAAATTCTTGTTTACTAATAATAGAGAGCTTGTTATACTGCTATAAATTTTCATACAATACGGTTAGCTAGAATTGTTTATTTTGACACGGTTTCATCTGCACCGAAATTCTTCTAGCTTGCTTTGGTTTCGGTAAATTTCTAGTTACGAGTAAATAATAAACTCTCTTACTTGACAAACGATACTTTTATACATTGTCCTATTTTGTCACGAATCATATTTAAAACTCATTTGTTCACGTGATTAAACGAGGACTGTGTAAACCTTCAACTTGGGTGTCAATTTGAGGACAATGTTGAGTATCTGGCGGACCCCAGTCATGCAAGTTTCCACTGTTAGCTAATCTGTGCGTAAGTCGATGTGCTATTGAGAAACCTCCGCTACCTTCCAATTGCGTTAAAACTATGATGACTTGTCTACAATGAATTCGTTACAAGTTTAATCACCGTGGCCTATAAAAAACAACGAACAGAAAAAAAAAAGAAAAAAGAAACGAAACGAAACCGATACTCGTACCTGTGAAGTGGGGGAACACTGTCGGCAGTTCTGAGTTGTCCTCTAGTGGATACAACATTATAGCTTTCATGGCAGTCGCATTTTACATGAATCCATTTATTTACATGACGATTCTCTACCATCACTACGAGCCCAGCCCAACCTTTGGTTAAATAGTAAGCAGTCATTCCTTCTCTTCCCTGTAAATGCGTGTTCTTAGTGCTTCGTGCGCAGACAAGTAGCTAACCATTCCGGTTCCAGTTTTTACCTCGTGCCGTTGTCCTTTCGCCAAAGTCAAACTTATAATGGCGTCGGCCAAGACGAATGCAGGCGGAGAAATTTGTTCAACTAAAAGTCTTTTCGAGCTATGAATGGCAAGAACATATTCAGGATAACTAGATGTATCTTCCATTCCTGTGTGCCAATGATTGAAAGCCAAACATACAACAATGTATAAATCTCTTTCTAACATTTTGTGACACCCAACAAATCCACGTACTTGTCGTTTACTATGTTCTACAAGTCTTCCCACTTCTGGTGCCGCTGGGGAACGTGTGCGAAACACAACTACGCACAAGTCCAACTGAGAACGTTGTGATTTTTCAGAATTCCTGAATGCAACCGTTATATTAAATGAGATAATTACTTGTTTATGTAACTGACAAACTATAAGGTCATTCCACGCGAACTCTGACACTTTTTGGAGTAACATCTTGAATTTCGGGTATGTTCTAGTTTTCGGGGAGATATAAACGTGTGCGAAAGGACTTTTGAAAATTTAAAAAATTGTTGATTTTACAGCTGTTTGAAGTTTACTGTTCACTTTTTTCCTATTAATTTCTTTCAATTGAAATAATTGTTACTAGGTACTGCTATGTCTGCTCTATAAGCATCCAAAAGCACATTTTTATCAGTTTGCTAGTTCAAGAGCTAAAATTAATAGGAAAAAAGTGAACAATAAACTTCAAACAGCTGTAAAATCAACAATTTTTAAAATTTTCAGAAATCCTTTCGCACACATTTATATATCCCCAAAAACTAGAACATATCCAAAATCCAACAAAATCCGAAATGTTACTCCAAAAAGTGTCCGAGTTCGCGTGGAATGCCCTATAGGTATAGTAATATTGAAATCGGAGATTTAATCAAATGGAACGGAATTATTGAATAAATGACGTACGCACCTCTGTCCTTCTTGGAATAATGTGAATTCCGTTTCAGTGGGTTCCAATACAGTTAAAAGGACACACGATAAATGTCTAAGAGAAGATAAAGGAGGAAGTGTTCCACGCAATCTGACTTCGCTCCATCCGACTCTGGTTTTACAAATATCGATGCAATCAAAATATTTCAATACATCGTCAAAGGAGATCCAAAAAACACCATCGGATGCACCATGCGGCATAAGCATTTCTCGTAATTGCGGTGTCCATATAGGACTATCGTCAGACCAATCACCCTTCCAGCTGTAATGACCCCAAGGATTACGTAATCTTAATAATCGTATTCCCTGGAAAATTTATTAAATTCTTTACACATTTTCTTGCAAAACATCATATATAGCACTGTTCAACACGTATCTGATTTTGTAAACTTCAATAAACATTTCTTATAGATTTCGACGTGCTGGATACGAATCTACAAACCTTTTTTTCCAGAACGTACAGTTTTTGAAAAAATCGATTTTGAAAAAAATGACAAATTTCAACTTTGGAAGTATTTTGTGCTTTTATAATAATAGTTATTTAGTTGCTCTTGACGCGAAATGAATCTGTGAACTCTCCCGAATAAAATGATATCAATAGTTATTATAAACATCGAAATATGTTTAAATAATGATTAAAGTGAAAAGGACAGCCAAAACGCATCCATTTTTGCTGATACTTTTCACTTTATTTCAAAAAGTAAGGGTCTAAGACTAAATCTGACTATACCACGCGATAGAGCAAACCTTTCTGCTAAGGAAAGCATTGGGCGAATTTAAAAAATCTTGTTTATTATCAATATAGAAACGAAATAGTTTGGCGAAACGCGCGGCGGCGACAGTGGTACTCAATGACGGCGGAGCTAAACGGCAGGCGAGGCGTCCGCGGCGCGGGCCGCCGTCATTGAGTACCACTGTCGCCGCCGCGCGTTTCGCCTAACTATTTCGTTTTTATATTGAAAATAAAGATGATTTTTTAAATTCGCCTAACGCTTTCTTTAGCAAAAAGGTTTCCTCTATCGCGTGGTGTAGTCAAATTTTCTCTTAGACCCTTACATTTTGAAATAAAGTGAAAAATATCAGCAAAAATGGGTGCGTTTTGACTGTCCTTTTCACTTTAATCATTATTTAAACATATTTCGATGTTTATAATAACTATTGATATCATTTTATTCGGGAGAGTTCACAGATTCATTTCGCGTCAAGAGCAACTAAATAACTATTACTGTAAAAGCACAAAATACTTCCAAAGTTGGAAATTTGTCGTTTTTTTTCAAAAACTGTACGTTCTGGAAAAAAAGGTTTGCAGATTCGCATTCAGCACGTCGAAATCTACATATAAGAAATGTTTATTGAAGTTTACAAAATCGAAAAAAAGTCCAAATTTGTCGAACAGTGTAGCCTCGATCAGTGTTTTATATTTACCTGTACATCTCGTACATCGAGAACAGAATAAGCGTGTCTAAAAAAAAAAAATGTATTGCATTATATACCATAGAAACTTGTATATCAGTTTTTATAATTTATTCGGCTCACCTTGGTCTTAAACCTTTACGTTGATATTCTTCTTCGTCAACCTTCATATTACCGCCACCGCAACTAGCACCCATTAAAAACATGGCTTGCCTAGACGACAAAAGTTGCGCCCATATTAAATCTCTATCGAGTTCATCCTCGCTTGGTAAAGCGGATGGTTGCAAAGGCACACTCTCACAAGGGGCGCCTGTAAGTGTTGCTAGACCCTCTATAGCGCGCCCAGATACTAAAGCTTCATAGCAACCATGAATTTTTGCCACCGCTTTTTCGATTAATGGCACCCAAAGTTGTTTTCTTTTTGCCTGAGTAATGAATGAAAACTATTAACGAAAGGGAACAAATTCGTTTGTCTGCATCGAGTATCGAATTAACTAATTAAATCCGAGACAATTTTAAGTCTATCAAGTTGAAAAACATAGAATCGAATGTTATAAAATCTGATAGAAATCTATTATCGTTTGTTTATACTGTGAAGATGTTAACCTGAGAATATACTAGATGGCCTCTTTTATCACAGGGTAACAAGTCATCGACGAGTACTGTGGTCCATTTTCCATCTTTGCACAGTCGTACTTGATAAGCTCCTTCCGGGCAAGTTTCTCTCATTACTAGGACTCTTTTTACAAGTTCGTCGCTTTCAGCTAAAACCGCTAGAGCTGAGAGCAACCAACAATTCCCTAATACACCTTGCGAGATATCGGAGGGTAAAGGTGTTCTAAAAACGGCCCAAGGCAGTTTCGAATCGACGCTAGAGTCGACGTTTATTTGATGAGGCCTTCTCCATTGAACGACGTGGTTATCCTTCGTTTCCGCTGGATTATAATACAACGATTTCGGAGCCGGTGGAAATGAGTCGTCGACGAAAGGTTCATTAGTCTACAAAAACGAATCAAACAATTGCTGTTCCTGTATTTCGTTCGTAGAATATGATTAAACTATTACCTCCTTGCAATAACGGACAATTCGTTCCCATTTCTCCAATGCTTCTCTTTCTTCGATTTGCCTTAAATTTTCCATAACTACGCTTTCCTGACGTTGTATTGTAAGAGTATTCGTGCCGGGTTCAATAATTCTAGGCCTGTCACCTGATAGTTGAGATAACGTTTTCGAAATTTGGCACATTTCACAGATTCCATTTGTACTTTTATTTTCGTATGTGCACAATTTACACTGCCACTGGAATAATTCAAACACGTTAGACATACCGAGCATAAGGTAAGTGTCCCAATTTCTGCTCATGTCCCAATTTCTAATCACTTCGTATTTTTCTTATTATTATAAATGTTACGTTTGTACTATAATTGTAAACAAATAATTATAAGTTCTTTTATCATTCATGCGAGTGATGCACAGGTTTGGTAGAAAGAAAGTGCTACGTAAGCAACGAAAAAAATTTTAGAACAAGAAACTTACTCGTTCTGATCGTATTCTTACTGCTTAGACTAAGAACAGCAATTTCATTGTGATTCGATAATCGGACCGAATGTAGTGTGTGCAGAAATAAATCGTATTTAATACTAAAAACGTTTACTGTATTTTACTCTGGATTTTTTGTGAGTTATTTGTCGCGAGCAGAAATACGGACATTTAGAGTACTACATTGAATTAGCCATTATTAATAATTAAACGGCATAAAACATCTTTTTAAAATATTTTTGAATAAATTGATTCATTATCGAGGTATTAATCAATTACTTTGCAAATTTTTACTGCAAACAAATTTTTTATATCCTTTCCATAACGAATGAACGCTTAAATGAGCAGAAATTGGGATATTCACCTTATGCAATGTAGATACAGAATTATTTGAAACGAATAGTAATAAATAGACAGCGGATCTTTATGCAAAATGAAATTTTTACAAA
Organism: Perdita meconis; assembly: GCA_030770465.2. Lineage (NCBI taxonomy): Eukaryota > Metazoa > Arthropoda > Insecta > Hymenoptera > Andrenidae > Perdita > Perdita meconis. The sequence continues at coordinate 4,511,119 of JASKOS020000006.1, read as the reverse complement.
CACAAATAAAGAATACGAAATTGAAAAACAGTATGTTTAATGTTCTAAAGATTCTAACTTGAACAATATCGTTAATATTTTGTATGTTTTGGCCTATGATAGCAGTCTTGTAGATTTTGCATATACAGTAGAACCTCGATTAACCGCTTGTTTATTATTTTCTTTATCCATTACTCAAGGTTCCAAACATTCAATGTATCTAAGTAAATTTTCGAACAAAGTTCAAACTGTGATTTAACAACGATGTATTATAAATGAAAACATTCTGCATGAAGGAAATGTTGCGGTTTTGACTCTGATAATCGAGGTTCGACTGTACTTATCATAGCCATAAATGCATTAAAATCCGCTGTCTAGTAATTTGTGAAAGAATCGTACTTGACCATGAAGGGGATCTTTAACTCTCGAATGCCTTTTATCGCCGGCCGAGGAACCGTTCCTCCGCACGGAATTTCTGTGTCTCTGGGTAACAACTTTCGAATTGACAGGCGTCCCGCAAAGTCTCGGACTCGGACTCCTCGAACCGAAAATCCTGCTCTCCCTGGGCACGTCCAAAAAATCTGCCAACGTTTTACAAGCGTTACAAGTTTGCGCCGACAACGGGTTCCTTAACGTACACGACGGGCAGACCCAGCTCTCGCCTTTTCGCAACGTGGCGTCCTCTAAACGCATGACACTTCGAAGCTTCGAGCCGCCGCATGCTTCGCACGTTGTTCTCGAAGCGGCATTCAATAACGTGCATTTCTTGCAAGTCCATACCGGAGACGGTGGATCGATCGGATCGTCTAAATCGGACTCCGCCGTGGCTAACGTGGCAGTCTTTTGCGGTGTGTACCTTACGCTATCTCTGGACACTACGATCGGTGACTGCGTGTGCATCGAGTAGCTTGTCTCATCTTTCGTGACGGTTATCAAGCTGGGTTGCGTTAGCGAAGGAGGCGATTGGAAGGATCCGCATATGTCGCAGCCCGTCGACCACAGCGGATTGTACGCGTAAGAACACTTCTGGCAAGTCCACATACGTTTCAGTGAACTTACGTTCGACACGTCGCCGACGGGGCTCGTCGCTTCGCTATGGGCTTTCGTCGGTGCAAGGCTCAGTTTGTTGTTCTGTTTTTTTGGCAACGGCGGCGGTATATCGGGGTCGCTGATACCGATATAGGAATACCTTGGTCTAGTGTTAAAGCCGACAGAATGTGGCGGCACTGCCGGCGGCTCGTCCTCGTTAAGGCTTCTGCGATTGGCGACTTTCCTGTGAGACACGTTCGTAACGGACTCAACGTCGGAAAACGATCGTCTATAGGACAGCGGACCTGCAGAAGATAAAGCACGAGGTTCCCAAGCAGGTACACTGATAACTACTCCACTACAAGGGGCCGGACTTCTAGGAGCTTCGCATGCCTCGCATTGTTCTAGGCCAGGTGCATTGTCCAGTGTGCAATTATCACAGCTCCAGAGAGCATCGTCCTGTCGTGCTTCCGAGACTACCAGACTCGTTGGTCTCTGAATCGCGTGGTCGGACAATTTATGCACAACCGAACCGTTAGATAAAGATCGACTAACTTTAGATTTGACTCGTTCGTATATCGAAGGGCTATGTCTTTTTGGTGAACGCTGAGAAGTATTGCTAGTATTCGCGTAAGAAAGTGCAGTGGACTCCATGGTTTCTATTGGTAGTAGGGTCCAGTCTTCCCTATCGACTTGTCTTCTTTCGCTACGACTGATGCTTGTTAACTGTGCCATATCTATAGAAGACAAATCACGGATTAAATAATGTAAATATAATTCGAATTGTATTTGTATTATCCGTTGCGTGTACCTTTACTAATAATCCTTGCATCGCTTACAGAAGTGCTTATTGCGTTAGGACCGTTCAAGATACTGGCCAAGAATTCAGATGCAACCTTGAGACGACTTGTTTTACGGAGATTTTGTTTCTTACTTTTACGAGCACCAATTTGCCTTTTATCAGTTTCAAATATTGAAGAGTTAACATCGCAAGCCGCGCAAGTTAACGCAGAGCTGGAATTATTCTCTAACAAACACCGTACACAAGTCCATTGCGTTATTAAGGAAGGTAAAGAAGAGGATCTTTTAATTGGCTCTTTTCTACACGGCCTTCCGTCCCAGGAATCATGGTGTGACCTTTTCGAATAATTATTCAATATAATTACATTTCCCTGGAAGCTATAAATAAACGTAATAATAAATAAAAGAAGCAACAAATTATCCACTTAAAGTACCAAATGTTTCTTCCTCAATAAATATACATTTCTGCGCTCGTAGATGCAATAATATTTGTCATATCTACGCGTATGCAGTCACGTATTAAACAAATATAATGAAACAATGGAAACTGTGCAAAAGAATGTTAGAATACAAACCAATGGTTTACAACTTGTGTATTTAATATTACTGATTAAAATCGATCGTTTTAGAGTACAACAAGTATATAGTATATATATATATTATGTGAAGTAAGTAAAAACGTGTTTATGAGGCATAATTTCGTGAAGAAATTTGAAAGTTAAATTTCCGATACTCTATATACAAACATACGAGAGATCGACGGAGTGGAGTGGGGAACAGAATAGAAGGGAGACAAGATAACGATTCTCTTACCGATATCTGAGATCGGTTTCGACGTGTTGAGTTGTCAAACGGGTATCGTCCGCGGACTTGTCCAGGCGAAGCCTCGGCGGAGGTGTTGGCGGGACAGACACCTCCGAAGAATCGCTCCTCTCCTCGTCCCTTTTCCTTTCCTCCCCTTCCTGCTCCGGGATTCCTTCGTCCCCGACGCTCAAATTTACCCTAAGACTCGCTTTCTCATCACTCTTAAGTCGAGTCAAGCCGCACCTGGCGCATCGCGTGCTCTCCGTCGGATTTATCAGAGCGCACTCCGAGCAATGCCACTGCAGCACCGATGCGATCGAGCCCATTCTTTACACGTAGTCATGGCTCCTTCGCTCACAGGATCACTGACTTTTCTAGCCACGATCCCTTTTATTACAACAATCACAAACACCCCCTGCGTAAACACGAGGATCAACGATACCTTCGGACAAGTATCGAGGATGCACCTTTTGACTGCGGCGATTGCCCGCCGTTCTTTGTCATATGTTCCGAGACGGCCATCTTTTCTAACCCCTTCCTTTCGTTCGTGCCAATGTTTTATTCTATCTTTCTTTTTTCCACGCTTCCCTTCTTTCACGCCGACGTTACGTTGCACGGTAAAACACACAAATATATCACCAACATCGAAGCGTCCACGGTTTTTACTGACCCTCTCACTTTTCATACATATCCTTCCATTTTATCCGATCTATCCCTCACAATTTCGACCAGTCGCTCGGTCGTCGGGAATTTCTACGTACGCTTATGAAGTCGGTGCTTCGATGCATTTTTACATTCGAAGACGAAGTTTAACATGACGAAACGTTAATTCCGAATCGACTATTTAGATATTATCCGTAACTACGCTGTATTCCCAACTGATTTGTGTTGACTACATAAGCTGCGACACAGGGCTGTATAATTACTGTGTGTTGATGTAACGATCGTTGTTCGTAAATTAAAAAAATATTTTAATATTTTATACTGAGCAAGAGACCAGAGACTATAAAAAAACAAATATTCCGAAACGAATATTTCAAATTAACATTTTATTTCTATTTCAACTACTTTCATACTTTTGTATTTCGAAAAACGAAACTTACTTTTACTGTATATTTTTCTGCTGCTCTATTAAATATTAAATATCATGAATATTACTTTCAAAAAAATTTACGAAGAAACGAAACAAAATATAACGATAATTGCAGGAGTGAAATTTTTGCATTCGAATCGTTTATCAGCAATATTTTGCGCGGCATATTAATGCTTATTTGTTGTAGGTTGTAGATTGTAGATAAAACTTTCATTGCGATTGAATTATGTTTTGCTTTTTTTCCTTTTTTAGTACGTTACTGCTTTCCATAAATTATTAACTATATCAGCGACATCTGTGGGACTAAATATTTTCGACTATATCTGACAATTATAAGAAACGCTACAGTACCAAGTCCCTGTGGCGCAGAGGATAGCGCGTTGGACTTCTAATCCAAAGGTCGTGGGTTCGATCCCCACCAGGGATGTCTAAAAACACCGCCTACTGACATCAAGTCAGAGGCGGTGATTTTATTTTTTTTAACAACTTTTGGAATAACGTTGTAAAACATTAATACAAGAATCTATAAACTAGCGTAATATGTAATTTTTTATTTTTCACTCATAGGTTAGTTTTAAACCTTCTTTTACGAAAAGAGCGTACCAATTTCGGGTCATCGATTTTGATAAGGGTTGGTGTCTTTGTACTTTGTAGAGTGTGTCACCCTATTTACGAATATAGCAAGTACAAGCTCCGATATTCGACAATTTTTTTAATACATCAGCGCATGAAACTTTCTCTCTTTTTAAAATATTAAGTTAGCAAATAAATTCGTTCAATATTTGTCATTTATTCCACTATAAAAAACCGAAGGAACTTATTTATCAACTTAAAAAATATGATGTACAATTGTTAATCTTCGAATTTTAATAATACATTCTATTGTGTTGGCAAATAAGTTTGTTCGGTTTCTTAGTGTGTTGTGAATTGCAAAGAGCACTTTTATTTGCCAACCCAATATTACTCAGAGTTTTTTACAAGATTCCTGTATTGTTAATGGTTGCAACATAATGCGTCAATTTAATCCTGAGATTAAACTGTTATCTATTTTTTTTTTACTGTTATACCATTTATCTGTTGAAATGTTTATATACGTTTCATAAATTTTATTATCCACATTTTAAGAAGCTTTTTATTTATTGCTAATCTTTGTGTATTACTGGAATCAGTTTTCTTTTAGTGACGATATTCAAAACATATTTACATGAGAACACATATATACTCGTGCTATTTTGAATGTACGATAAAAATAAGTTTTTTATTATTGATAAGACGGTAATCGAAAAAATTGTAATGTTTACAAAAACATGAACACGATAAAAAAATATTTGTAACCGACTTTTATCCTCAATTTGTACCATGGGGGGAAGTAACAAATTTTGGCTTGAGATGTCGGCTCGGAAAAATTCCATTACTATTAGTCCTCTTTGACATTCATGCATTATGTAAAATGCACAAATAACACTAGAAGGACTTGTATAAGTTCTGTGTACGAATAAAAGGCACAGAACGAATCGATAACACCACAAATCTATTCGGAAAAATTCGAACGTTTGGTGTGTGGTTTTGAACTCGGGTCGTCAAGGATACGAGTCCATTACTCTAGTCGCGTCGCCACTGGAGTAATTCGTATCTCATCTACTTTTAATGTATAAATAGTAGAAAGTATTTTAGTTTATAAATAAGTAGTAATAATATAGTTTTATTCCTCATTAAAGAATTCCTATATTAATTGTTAATGCTTTAATTTATAAATCTTAATAAATAATAATTAGTTATACTAATAAGTGCAACAAAGTGTAGTGCTTTTAATAGTAACATTATATTCGTCTACATGTTTACGACCTCGTTTCTCATTATCATTCCCATGAATATTTAATTCTTTCGTATTTTCAAACGCATAGCAACAAGACTCATTATACTAAAATACCGTGCGCGTACGCACTACGCACAGCACAAGGAGTTCGGAAAGGTTAGGACCAAATTGATAGAGCGTATTAAACGCGATCTTCTTAATTATCTGGTTGACAGATGACATTAAACCATGTCGTAGGTATGAGTGAACACTGTGCGTCATGAGCCGCATGACTAACTTAGGTGAACGAACTAATCAGCGTGAGAGATAAGTATGCAGTTCGAAACGAACAAAAAAAATATCGAGTGTGTGTTCATGATTAGATTTCGATTACGAGGGAAAAAGAGATCCGTCAGATACGTTCAGAGTCGTAACTTCAGACAAAGCCTGGAGTTGAGCAATAAAGTTTCAAGCACAATATCATTTTCGGTTTACTTTACGCGCGTATCGAATTCTTCAAATTGTATTTCGACATTATACTCGTCACAATGCCGTTCAGGTTGAACGCGTTTCAATGAGACGTAGCTAGACTCGCAGGTGACTCACGTTGTTGATTTGGCGTAATATTTTATGCTTTATGTACTCTTTAAACACGATACTTTAATTTTTAGTCATGTTTAGTCGAGCGTAATTTATGACCTACTGGTAGTCACGTTATTTTTACAATTAGTCACTTCGCTTACGGTACTCGCTGATACACTGATACGTAATGTTTATCAAGTGTCGTCAATACCGGAGGCTCGAAACTTTTCTGTTCCCTTAACATGTTCCATATTGCGAGGGTCATCACGAAAATATTTTTTTAGTGTGTTTATCATCGAGCGTATTTTTAATCCAAAACAGATGAAGGACAAAAAAGCTGAAACTTTTTGTTTTCTATATCGGTTTTTTGCAGCTTTATTTTTTCTACTGAAGTATTTTTCCAGTTTTTTTTATAAATATCTCTACTATTTTTAATTAATCATATTTTAAATATATTATGTGATTAAAGATAAAAAGTTAAATTAAACTTAACAGGAAGTAATCGAAACGATAAATGTTCAGACATTTACAAATTCAATATCTGTTTTCAACAAAATGGGTACTTCATAATCTTATCTTCAGCACTTTAAAACGTACGATACTTACGATAGACGATTGGGAACTCAAATCGTACAAATAAAATGTAATATTAACGTAAAAGTGCCAATGTTATTCAATTTAATATTCCTTATAAAAATTTAACGCCGAATTTGATATTGCATGTTCAAAGATTTATTAATCGGATCGAAGAAAATACGAAAGACAGGTGCAATTTCAGTATACTGCATTTATTCCTTATATGTGCGTACGCACGCATACATACATTTCGTGTTGTATATTTTCTGTTGCATACAACGCGCAACTGTTGTAAATGTCCTATATACATGTATCATATACGTTTACGTGATGTGAATACGAAACTACAATACTTATGTATAAGTTCATACACTAGTTCAAGAAACGGAAGAACTTGGAAGTACATATTTAATACTCATCCGAATCTTACAAAACATCCAGAAACGTTAAAGTTTCTATTACCTCTAACATGAAACAACGAAGGATTTAATTTGTCATTTTCTCACGTTTGACCAACCAAACAATTATCTTGGCAATCGTTCACAACCATTCGTTCTATGTTTACCTAATATTTACAAAAGACGCGATCAACGGGGTGCGCATATGGGTTTAATAATGCGCGAGCAACGTACGAGATAGTTAATTTTCATTCTCTGCGCGTTAAAGTACAAATATTCGATTAAGTAACAAATGAGAAAACAATCAAACAATCGAATAGTCTAAACGAATGTATCAGACGGCGACTATACGTCGATTCGGTTGCTCCGCTTTCGAGGATTCTAAAAATCCGATTTTTTTTAACATTGTAAGTATTTTTCTTTCGTTGCAATCAAATCATACGTAAAGTACAGTGGCGCTTCGAAACCTATTCTAACGACGATAACGCCATCTTCTATGTAATATCACAGACAATCTTAATGTTTACCACAAAACCATGGTTACATTTGATAATGAAAGATAATATCAAACCCCGAACGTCTTGATATCGATCAATCTTCTAACAGGCTACGTTACAATTGTTTAAAGTTGAGCCGTTTAACGTAGTAACATACAAATATATCCAAACGAATTATTATGGAGTAATAAGTTCGAAGAAAATTTGCAAATACCTTTGCACTGCCTTGAAATTCTGACATTTCCACAATCCTTGATTATTAATGTTTTACGATAACGCAAATGGACGTAGAAAAATGTTCAATGGGCTCTGATCCTATTTGATGCAATTATTACGTTACGTAATTATATACTAAATAAATTAGATGCGGGCGTTTTTATTTTGGTCAATTTACAACGATAAGAAAAGGTATTAAATCAGTAATCCACGTTCGACAAGAAATTATATCAAAATGTCGATTGATGTGTATCGTCAATTAGCATAACATACGTAAAATACATTGCAAAACTGTTTGAATCATCTAAACTTGTGATAAGATCAGTTCACATTGATAGTCGATCGTTGATATCGATAACATCGTTACCACGTTAAAAATAAGAAAAGCAGAAATGAAAAGAATCGTCTTCATCTCTCAGATTCGCTGGTAAGAAAGATAAACTAAACCTCCTACAAAGGAACGCATCGAGATTAGATTCGGTGGAATTCGCCGACGGAAAATAACACTCAAGGTAAGTCGAGCAACGCGAGGAAAGCAGCGAAACGCGACGAAAACGAAAAAGAGGAAATGCACCGCGATGCAATCGGTCTCCTTTCGCACGCACGACCAAGTAGCAAAGGAAGTTGTTCTCTAGACGACGATAAGGTAAACCTACGCGGATCCCGCAGTTACCAGGTTGAAGTTAACGGTTGTTTTCGCGACATGAAGAAAAGAACCACCACTTGCAACGGTTGGGTAACGCGCACGGGGTCCCGTGCTGGAAAAAAACTGTCCTCCTTTCCACCCCTTATTTCCATGTCCCACCTTCTCGTATTACCATCATCTCGCGACCGTCTTCTTTTCTTTCGGATCTCTTTGCCATTTTCACCTTCGCCGTCTCCCCGCCCTTTACTCTTTCCATCCCGTGCACATCACGTCGCCGCGGTTTTCCTGCGCGCCGGCTAAAAGCAAGGCTGCGATTGGCCACAGCTGGCCTAGGATCGATGATGATGCTGCTGCTACTGCTGCTGCTGCCTGGCGAATTCTATTGCCAACATGGCCCCGTGACTTCGTCTCCCCGAATCCTTGATTACCAACCGGGGACAACGATCCTCGACGATGCTTCGCGCTCGCCCCGGGATCGACTCTCTATTTACAATTGGTCCAGACTCGATCTCGATGCTTGCCAGTCACGCGAGTCACGCGGCTCCTGCTTCGCGGGGCGTAATTAGATATCCTCGAAACCCGGAAGGGGGACACGTTGTTCCGTGACTGAACGGCAAAGTATTCTTTCCGTACGATAGGAACGAACACGTTGCGCCGACAAAGGCAGTAAACTTAAAACGGTTTCGCTGCGTGTGTTCGTTTCGCGGTAGGTGAGAAGAAATCGATCGATCTGGCTTTCGACCGTTGCGAATGACAAGTGTCACGACGCGGCAGTTGAACCGCCGAAGACCGTTCCTTAGATCTCCTCCTCCTCGACGATCGGCAGACTGCTCTGATGCATCAGTGGGCTCGTCCTCGCAGTGAATGCCATGATCCAGTAGTCCAGCTCCTTTTTGTTTTCCATCAGAAAGGTTAACGCGATCGGCGAGTCGATGCCCTTCTGTCTCACCAGGAAACCATCGTCGCGGTATCGCTCGATCGACGTGTTCCTCAGGTTCAACACACCCAGCGGTCTGCACACTTTCTTCTGCGGATAAATCACGGCGAAGTGTTCGACGCTCGTTCGGTAGACCTTCACTTGAACACCTTGACGATGACCGTTCGGACCGACTAAGGTCATGTAGCCGCTCATGTTCTCGGTGTTCCAACAAGAATCCACGTTCGAGTCCTTCAGACTCGACTGGTTGAATTGCAGGAAGTTGGTGTGCATGGCTACGTCGGCTGGCATCTTGCTCTCTTCTCTTTTGCTGGTTTCGATCGAGCTAATTCGTCCGACTTCGTGAAATTGTCCCGGTGTCAAAGAACTTTTTGCGTACAAAGTTACGAACGTGTGTGAGTATCCTTCAAATAAGATAAATGCGCTCACACTTCGAGAAACCGAACATCGCGCTACTGTTTCTCGTAGCAAACTAGTCGCGTGAACTTTCACCGTCAGGTATTTATATGAGGTGCGCAATTTTGTGGAAATATACGCATGCGCTGTGCTCACGTAATACGACGTACGGAGGATTCCAGATGTCAGCGCAATAGAACATACATATAGGGTGAACCGCGCAACGTGATCAGTTTAGATTACTCCAAGACTCCAAGATTGCTTTAATACCCGGTCGATCGAATGATTTTTTAACAGGTACAGCATGGTTCAGAGAAAGCTTCTAGATGATTATAGTAAATTTTTTGTCTCTTTTTCCAGGAATTTTCAAGCTCCACTTGAATTTTTTATAAACAAACCTGTATACAATTTTTTTACATTTATGTTTCAAAGGATATTAACACGAATTCGGTAAGTATTATAACAAATTTTTTTTCAATGTTTTTTCTCTTTTACATAAAATCACCCTGTCCATTTGTGCTATGATTTCCTTCCCACCCTGTATATGTCCATAAAATTTAAGTATAGTTCGTGCGAAAATATCGTTTCCTAGATGCTGAATCCAACAACTAGAAAATGATCCAAACTTGTGTTTTCTTTTACGCGTTTCCAAATATTCAAGACTGGTTAGATTTATCAAATTTTTTAATTCTAGCGAACGAGTTTTGGAGTCGGATTACACGCGCCAAATTTAAGCAGTCGGTAACAGTCTACGATACTAACATGAAAACTGGTGAAAACATTGGTAGATGGCACAGTTATCGTTTTCAATGGCAAGAAATTGAAATCGTTTATAATTTTTACGCTTTCTACTAAACCGACTAAGTAAAATTAAAACAAACAGAAAAGGAATTATTTATAAATATGTAAAGTTCACACGTGGCCTATAAAACTTTTTTCCAGTATATATATGTTTAAATTACTCCGATTTCAAAATCAGTGCCAAATGTCAATACTTTTTAATCGCTCCAAATCTTTACGCTACGATAATACTTCGTTCACGTTGCTACGATATCACAACCAAAAATATATAGTTATAGTCATGTTTTCGTATTAAAAATCAATCGCACTCGCGCTACAATTGATCACTCTGCTTCCCATTTCAAGGAAAATTAGACTCCTGTACAGATGGCACACGTATCGATGTCCGACGACTGAGGCGACGCAAGACTTATTTTGGTTCAGAAATTAATCTGCAACCGTGGCGAGTGAAGGTGCTCGGCTGTGCTTTTTCGCAGCATTTGCTCGGGACTAAATTTTTAAGTACTTGTTTCTCGGAGATCAAGAACTGAAAGAATGACCCGTAAGATTTTTTTTCTAGTATTTTTGTTTACGTAGCATTACTGCGCTTTATTCCGTCAGAGAAAACATAGAACAGCGTATATTTCACGTCTGCCATTTGTCTGCCGAGTAATTTTAAGATCGAAAATACACTACTGCACTAAAAGTTTTTCTCACGAATTCTATTTTTTTTTCGTATTAATGCGATTTACGTAATGTACGAATCTGCGAATTCGAAAATAGACCGTATTTTTACTAACTAACGTTTCAGTTATCGTGTTTAGTGTTATGAAGGGGTTCACTTTGCTCTTTTATATTTTGTTTTTCACTCTTGTATCTCACACAACCTAGTTGTTCTGTTTACGATGTTATCTCGTACTTCGTATCTCTTTTCACAGCGTTCGTATGACAGTTTTGCGATTTATGTTGGGATTTAATCAGATTGTTTGCACTCAGGTTTGAAATGTGGCACTTCTAGAAAATTCTCGTAATGGCTCTTTGGGTTCGTGTACGATTTTGTTATCTTATTCTATTCTATTTCTTATGAACTGTCCGTAAAATTCTTTTGATTACAATCAACCATGTATAATCATTTTCATTTCCTACTCCATTTCTATAAATTCGTAAATTTCGTATTTTTCGATTTAATTAAGATAAAATCGAACATTTCTTTCATTTAGGTGGAAACCAGCGCGAATTAGCACGAGCCAAAAATATGAAAAAAACTGTTAAAAAATCAGCCGCAGAACAAGACAGTAATAAAGGTCTTTCATTGGAACAACGCAAAGCACGGTAAGAATTAGAAAACTTTTTCAACAGATGTCAATCGGAGTAGATCATATCTTTAATGCGATGCCAGCACAGTTAGCATTGTTTGTCAACAAACGAATAAAAAGTAAAGCATCAATTATATGCATTTACGATGTACTTAAATGTTTCTTTTACATTTCCAAGCGATCTTTGTATAAGAACAAGAAACAGAACTATAGTCTGGCCCAGTTGTTAGAATCAGCCTGTACAGTTGAAAATACATCGTCTTAATATAAAAGGTCTTGTTATTTTAGAGACGCCGAACGAATGAGAGAAAAACAACATAAGAAGCAAGACCAACCAGAGAAAGCTAAGCAAGGTGCGAGATAATCCATTCTGTGACGAGGCGTACAAATTCTCTGGCTGATTCAGTAAAAAAAAAAAGCTCCAACAACTATGTTCTCGAAATTCCTGATTACAAGGCATCAAAGTTATGCTTAATGTGAGTGCATAAAGGATTCATAGTGTTTTTAATCATAGAAAGGAAAAATCTTCAGACTGTATACCAGAGTATGATTATGCATACTGCAACTTAGTCAAACTAATCATGTTATTTATATGTTACTTATAAAAACCAGTAATAGTCAATGATATAAAACTATTGTTACCTAAACCTTAATGGTCAAAGAAAATGCGCATTTGACTGGTTCATAGTTCATATAGAATATAAGGATCTTAAGTAAATATGAGGGTATTTGTAGTGCTGACTTTCGAATTTGTAAATTCAAATTTTCAGTTATTTAATATTCCGTGTAAGTATTTTTAACTATGATATATGAAGAAGGTGTGTACAATTCTCCTTCTGTTCGACTCGTAATAAATTATTCGATATCACACTGGATATTCTCAGTCTTTCTGTTTCATATAACTACGTACGTTGTACCTACAAATTGAAAGATAACGAATTCAGGCATCACAGTAATTAAAAATACTTATTAAACAAATAAGAAAGAAGAAGTAATTTTAGACGTAATACTCATTACTATAAAGTAGTAGGACTATCACATTAGTATTAAGGCAACGTAACAGTAATAATGAGTAAAGAGAGAATGTGATAATTGATTGTTTAAATTTTTACGCTTTTTGTAACAAAGTATTTTGTAATAAATTACTATAATATCTCGTTAGAATTTATATGAAATGGGTACCAAAGATTGTAAATCTTGCAAACATAATTTGTTCAAACAAAGAACCGTTTTGTAATTACTTCCCATATTTTATTGCACTTTCCCAGAAAGAGTACACTTTTTATTATATTGTTTATGAATTGGAAACGTTGGTACAAATTACAGTTATCTAGAATATCAACATCGAGATAATAAAAAACGTGTGATCTTATAGTTCTGTACGTGTCACTTGGAAGACCAAATCTTATTGCTAACATGGGAAAGAAACCGTAATACGTCATATCGCTACGACAAACGTACTGCCTAGCCTCTAAAGACCGAAACCCATATAGTCTCTTCGTGGTTAAAAACAATTCAACTTATCCTCTAATGCGACAAAACTTATCAATTATATTTCAATTGTTCACTAACTTCTGTTTCAATGCTCCAATACATTTGGAGTAGATTTCACCGAGTTACGGATTTTAGACTTTTCGATAAACAAAAAATTACATTTAACTAGATCCATTATTCGATCCAAATTCTCGCGCATAAAATACATTTGCGTCGAATATAATAATTAAAAGCAAACATCCTGCGAGACTAAAAAGTATAGAAACACAGTTTGCTTTCGCAAAATTTCATGATTTTCGTTGATTGCATCAGTTCTCATGGCGTTTAATTTTCTTTGCACGCAGTAAAATGTAACGGTTTTCGCGATTCGTGCAAAATTGTCTTAAAAAGACAAATGAAAATTAACTAGGAACGTGATAAAATGCGTTTTACATAAATAAACACATTACGGATGAATGTATAACATCAAAGCGATTGTTACGTCACCGCCACAGAAATAAATATTTGAAATTTGTATTGGATGGACGTTTGGAATTTTTAAACAAATGGAATTCACTTTTTAAGTTGTATAAATGGCACTCTAATACGAAATGCTGGATCCATTTATTCTGGAAATGGGAAATCAATCGAATTCCGTAGAATGGAATTTGAACTTGTTCGTTGAAATATTTAAATATTTCAAATTTAATGTAAAAATACGCAATAATGATATATACGACGGATTCTTTTCAGTTGGTTCTACCACCTTTTCTATCGTTTCCCTTACATTATAATGTATATATATTCGAACGAACATCATCATCGATCGAATAAACAAAAATATTTCGCTACTATGAGAAAATCAATATTGATTTTTCTCTAAAGAAGTTACAAGGTATACATATTTAACTAATATCTATTAAGAATTTGCGCTTAGATTCGAATGGCTTCAAAATTGTTATTCTATTCGGACACTAATTAACTAATACATCTGAGAAAGATGTTTACACGAAAAGAAAACTTACTGTTCGTGCGATATAAAAGTTTTGTTGGCGTTCTTACAAAAAATGGACATTTGTGTTTAGTTTTTAATTGAGCGTGTCGCTTAATTAACGATTCTTCCGCGCTTGGCACCTTATTAAATGATGCTTACATGATAAACGTTGAAAGATTGTATATTAAATTTACTCTAACGCAAAACGTAGCTTGCTAACAAAATTACAATTTTGAACTGAATCTTTTGAATACGATGATCCCCGATAATTATCAAGCTGCTTCGAATCTAAAATTTTCTACAGGGAATGCATCGTTTTCTTACTCTGCGAAATGCTTCGAGGGCCCGGAATGTTTCTCCCGTGAAAATACCAAAATATCAAAGTTTCGTTTTGCAGCGATCGAAAATATTAAAACCTACGGGATTATCACGGTACAAGTTAATATTTTATAAATCACACATTCTCCTATTTTGAAAGACAAGGAAAATCTATGCTTCGTAGTAAATCATCGAGGCATCGGCATCCTGTATGCATTCGAAAGTTTAACAATTAAAATATTTAAGATCGAATGGCAAAACGCGAATACATATTTGCTAGAATCTAGTTTGCTCCGGTATCAATTAATGAGTAAAACACGTTGACGTGATAATATCCTTAAAAATGCTTCGTACACATATGAAATTGTTTATACTAGTATCATTATTATACGGTATAAATATTTGCTTACAACTATTTCGATGACATATCGTTATTGTATGTTTCTGTCTTTTTTTTTTGCACAAGGTAAAATAGAGAATATGATATACTTGAAAACCTGATAAAAACTTTTTTCCTTCTGCTAAAACTACAATAATAAAGAATGCTGATTGAGCTTAACTACTGTAACTACTTACTATTACCAACATTATACCTGCAACATTAGCACCATGTCTGTATTATTTCGTAGGTGAGTTGCGGAATAAGAATTCTCAGTGTAACTAAATTCAATTTGCTTCTTCTGCCTCGGGATACCCAGGTAGGTGCGTTCTTAAAATTGCACGTTGTGACAAATTTCACGAACACGAGATAAATAATTAAAAAAAAGATTGAAATTATTACTGGCAAATAGTACGATTAAAATTACCTTCATAAAATGGCGAAGAAGAAAATAGAGATTATTTAGGAAAAATGTAATTATCGTTATATATATTCTATGTTCGATGAATGAATCTGCGTATGGCGATACTTGAAAAATTCGACAAGTTTACATCACTTGCGAAACGTGACAAGTTCATGGAATGTCCTAAAATCAACGGAACGAAACGTTAGGAACAAACGATCTAAGGTGATTCTTTTGCAACATCGATTGTATCTCTGTCGAACGAAGCGCTGGAATTAGCTATTAGCTCGAGCAACAAATACTATAATGTATGAAAACGTCAAAGTATTTGTCAAGAATTCTACAGCTGCAGATCTTGTTAGATTTGATCACGTAGAGTAAACATTGCTATTATGAAAATTACGTAACGATGTGATGAAAAAGACACTTCTTCTATTTTTTTTTTCAAAGAATTATAGAATAAATTTAGAACATTTCGAAGTAATGAAATGTCAGTGATTTCGAAATAATGAAATGTCAGACATTTATCCGTGGCATTTTTCGGGATGTAAATAGGAACTGTGGATTTCGAAATTGAAATTGTAACAGCTTAATCGTGGCACAGCGATCAGCTTAAGTAAACAATACTACAGTCGGTAAATGTTTGTATCCTCCAGTGCAAATTTCCCAATATTCAATGTTCCTTTTCTCAGTAACTATAAGAAATATCTTCAAAGATGTTTCTGTTTAATTCCTTTTGCTTCGCTGCATACTTTAACGAGAAGGTTTTCAAAATTTTTTAAATTATATTTGTGACAAATTTTCAAAGTTTGGTCCTCAGAAAATTAAAAAAAATTGCACTTACAGCTGAATAAGTTTTTCAAAGAAATAATATTTCGAAAAACCCCGTGTTAAAAGACGTAAAATAAAACGAGGAATTGAATAAAAATTAAAAATATCTCTTGTAGTTCCTGAGAAAAGGTACATTTTATATGTAAAAATAGAATTTTTATATAACCGGATTCAAAGTTAAGGAAAGATAATCTAAGTTTTAAACCAAAATTTGAAATTTTTCATCGAAATCAATGTCCGACTCTTTTTGAAGATACTCGAGGATTCGATAGTGATTTTCGGAAAAGATCGAAGAAAGAGGAAGTGTCTCTTTTTCTGTTTGACATCGAAAGTAACCGATTTAGAGATTGAGAGAACATATTGTGCAAGTTTGAGCGATACAGTGCGCATGTAGATGCGATGCGTACGTCGGGGGTGTTGTTGACGGTGGTAGCGGCGGCGGCGGGGGTGGAGGTGGCGGCGGCGGAGGTGGTGGAGGTGGCGGCGGCGGTGGCGGAGGTGGAGACATGTAAAGCCAGCCAGCACCGGTTCGCCAAACACTGCCCGATGCAGGGGAGACCGGAAGCAACGGATTGGCGTTACTTCCGCTTGTTGCGTGTGCAGTCGGTCCACCCTCTACTCACATCACCTGCAATGAAAGAAAATAAACGCGATTTAGGGAAACCGTATATCGTAAAATAAACAAAATTTGTGGATCGACGCGAAACAGTACCTGCAAGATTTGACTAGCTTCGAAAGCTGTACCGGGGAGTAATATCACTGGGCTACTGACGTGACCGCTTTCCACGCAAATCATGTTAGGGAATTCGTCGTCGCCGAAATCCGGTATGTCGCGAGCCTTCTCCTGCCAAGGGTTCCAAACCACCGTGTCGGGGAAGTTGTACTTTTGAACTCGCATTTTCCTGCCGGATACCACGTTCGTGATGATGTGCTCGGGTTGGGTGTTCTGGTAGATCCTGTCTGTCCACTCCGACACCGTCACTACGTCTCGACCTTCTTGAAAGATTTGGTTGTCTCTCGTCTAGAACAATAACAAGGAATAAGTATTTAGAAAGAAATGCGCGTGTTATTATAATTAAGCTTTCCGCTGCGTTTGATAATCAACAAGAATCCTATTTCTGATCACTATCATGGTTTTTTTTAACGTGTAAATGTAGAAATTAAGGTTTTGACATCTAACAAAGTGCAAAAATAATTCAAGATCAAACGAACTTACAAGTGAAGTTTGATCATAATTATCCTAGTTTCTTGTTTGAAGAGATTAACTATGTAATGCAAACAAAATAATAATTAAACTATAATCTAAGTTCGAAAGTAAAAAAAGCAAAGGAATTTCTGATCATCTAAATTAAGTCTAATATTAACTACTAACTTTTACTTTCAAAATTCAAAACAGTTAATTTAGAAACTCCATTAGGCTCCATTTTTAGTATGCTAATATATTTCGGATTTTTATACAAAATAAAATTTGCACAGGCACAAATGAAGTATAAAATCCGCAGTCTATTTAGTTATATACTATATACTCAGCTGATTACGAATTTAGTTCCGATCAGAAATTAGATCCTTGACGGTATAGAGTAGTTATATTTTCGGAAAATACGACACATAATGCCTGCAGATTTGTCTAGTGACCTGACCCTATCCCTGTCTCTTTTTTACTTCTATTTATAGCAAATAGATTTTTCTAGGGCACTGCATTAATTGTATACCTTGTCGATAAAAGTGCACCCGTGGAGACCCGTGATTTGGCACCTTCTAACGTCCGGGACTTTGAAATAGGTGTGTAGAAGCAGGTTAAAGCTAAACGTGTGGTCCTTGCTGGGATTGTATACGCCGATGTTAAAGTGTAGTTCCTTCTCTCGGAGGATTAGTCTGTACGTTAACCTAAATGGGTAGTTCCACATCGAGCGGGTGTATTCGCTGTCCATTATGGAAAATATTGCCTCCACGTCGCCGCTTGGTAATCGTTCCGGTGATTTTTCTACGTTCCAACGGATGATTCTTGCGAATCCGTGGGGTGGGCCGAACGTCCATGCTCCGAATTGTGCTATTTTAAAGCCACATAATAATTAACTCGTACTGATAACAATTTTTATTAAGTGCAGAAATGAATTCTTTACAACGAATTGCTTCGCACAATTAGTATAATAATTTGATACTACATAAAATAAAAAATTACTTTCAAACTCGTCTGCATAACATTAGCAATTTTCAACATTTTTTATGAATTTCGCGTTATTGCGTTATTAAAATGAATCGAGCAATTTTTTAAATATTTTTATTTTTAATATTGTTTTTGTTATGAGAATTTTTATTTGCTTTTTTAAATATTGTAAAATTAATTTCTTTTGTTTTATTGTGTATACTTACGGAAAACGAATGGAATCCCTCCTCTAATAGCTTTTTTTCCGTCGAATACAGCTTGCTTACTGAAATACAGAAAATGCTAATCATTAGTTAATGTTGATAAAAATTAACGTGAAGTTTATTTAAAAATAAATTTCTTCCTTTTTCATGGATATGCATTTATTTAATCATATTTCTTAGCATTATAACATTTTTCTTTTCTATTGCAAATAGTTTTAAATAATTATCAACTATTCATGAATTCTTTGACAATGTTGACAAAATTTTATTTTTGGAGTAATAAAACACGGAGCAGAAATACATATTAGAAAAGAAAAAAATATTAACTACGTTCTTCTTAAAAGTCTGAATTTATAAGAACATTAATTGTTAAATAATTATTGTGGTACACAGCGAAATTTTGACAGAATAATAAGCAATAATAAACCTTGATAGCAATAATTTATATTTTTCTTAATAATGAAGCATTTGTTTACCGAAATAAAATACTGGATTGCATAAAAAACCATGGTTAATTATTAGAATTTATTGTTAGAAGTGAAACTACAAAAAATATTCTAGTTAAATAATTTAAGGTTTTATTATTACAAAGTGATAACAATATTCTTCGTTCGCGCATAACAAAAATTTGTATTCGTGGAAGTTCAAGCATCTCATAATCGCGCCATTCTTCACCTAGCTTTTCTAATACTCTTATATTTCATTCTATCGTTTTTTCGTCCCCGGGCGTCTTTTCTTTCATTTTTCACTTTTTATTTCCTAATGCCTTTGCGTCTCTTCATCCAGCCTTTCTCTTTTCCCCTTTCCCTCTAAGATCTTCTTTACTTTCTTGTTGTTTTTTTTTCATAACACTCATGTATGTATGTGCAAAGAGAAGTATAAAATCCGGAGGCGAATGCACGGTGACCATTAGTCAAAGTTACTGTAGACCACAAAGATGTCACTAAGATCGGGCGCAAGTAAAGGGTTCCACGAGAGAAACGTAGGAAATCGAATTTCGCGCGTAAACGATACAATTACTACATTTTTGCATTGCGTATGTACGATTTGTTTAACAGGCAACTTAAAGATATTTCCATAATTTTTTATACAGAAAAATGATTGAAGAAAATACATAAAAAAAAAAAGAAAACAAGTGATTCGATGTTCAAAAACTGAAGTCTGTTAACTATCTTATCATAGGCATAGACGTAGTTATAGAATCGGGGATCGAAATGAAACTGTTAACTTTTATAAATAAAAGTTACTTAACGAACTTTTTACTTTTATGTCATTTTCTTTCCTGTTTTAAGTTAACTTTGTACATTAACTGTTTAACTCTGTTGTAAAAGTTTTAATAATTACTTTGTATTTTATTAATAAAAATTCTGAAGAATCAGAATGAATTAATTAATTACTAAAAGTTAGAATTACTTTTCTTAAATTGCATTGATATTATTTAGAAAAAAATAAATAAATTAGGGTAAAAGTAATAATTAATAATCATTCAAGATTACAAAATGGTTTAATAAAAAGCAAATATTTGGTATGTATCATGTTACGGGGGACGTTAAGAGGTTAAGTAATTGATTAGTAAATAAAAAAATTGTACGCAATAATGCTCGCTAAAAGATAAAACTTTTTTATTCATTTCATCAAGACCTGCAGTCTACAACAGAACCGAAGTCAATCCGACGACTTCGCAATTTTGACGTTTAAAGTCATGTTTTATAAAAATAGCCAACCATAAGCACCTAATATATATTTTACCATTTGTGTATGCTTATCGGTCCCAAAATTTTGAGTCCGGTATTGTTTAAAAGTCGCTCTTACAGATCGTGACCCTCCCTTGTAAGTTAATTTTTGTAATCTTTAATATTATGTAAAATATGTTTGAAGCGTTATAATAATACTAAAATAATCAATCTTCAGTAGTTATGAACATCAACTTAATTTCACGCATTTCTCTATCGAACACTGTAAACGGATAATGAAAACCCTTGAAAATTCCCCTCGAGTCCTTCTACCAACGGGTGAACCGAGATACTCGCTGATTCGGTCCATGAGAAAGTGTTATATTTTGACAAGAACCAAGGCCATTCTCTGATGTAATAATAAGACGTATTGTCAATGCATCGTGCGAGGATATCGTCGTATCTTTCAAGTCAACATGTAATCTATTTCCCTGTGGAAGGTGGAGGTAATCCCATCCGTTTGCACGATCTCTCGAGGCGAATGGTATACAAGGAGACCGAGGCAGAGAGAGAGAGAGAGAGAGAGGGAGAGAGAGAGAGAGAGTGAGAGAGAAAGAGACTTGTGCGCGCGAGTGTGTGACCGTGCGAAAGAAAGAACGAGATAGGGAGAGGGGAAAAGGGGGGGAGAGAGAGAGCGAGAGAGAGAAAAGAAGGAAGGAGAGAGAGTGAGAGGAGAGGGGGCGATGTACCACCACGAAGTACGACGCGGTGGTAGGAACGCGGCTGACGCCAAGCAAAAACGATCGGCGCTGTCTGCCGCGCTTTTTGCGGGCATCGCAGTTTCCAACCTCTCCTCCTGCTCGTTTCTAGCTGCTGTTATCCCCCGTTGCTACTGCTGCTCCGCTGCTGCTCGTGAACGGCACCCAATTCCCAATGCGGTTATGTCTGCCAGTCTACAGAATATCTTTAGCTCGAGTAAATCAAGCAAATCTTCGCGAAAAAGAACGCTCACTGGTGCAAATGTTATTGAACAGAACGTTGCGAGTACCGCGAGGAACCGGATAACACGAACACCCCGTGTTCATTCCGTGCGATCGAGCTCGATGGAAATCGATTTCTTCCAATTTGCGAATTAATTAGGATGTTCGGCCGATGCCACAGCGGTCTTACAAGTCAGTTATAGCGCGAATCAATTAAAAATACCAATTAACGTCCCTTAGAATTTATACTTGTACGATAATTTGATTTGTGTATTACGATAACAAGAGCAAAATTACTAAACCAGATCCACCCAATTATTGTTAGCAACTGTCAACATTCCACTAATTGTATTTTATATTTGTGCTTTAATTTTATGTTGCGAATTATTACCTTAGTTCATGCTGGAAGTGTGCATAATTTGTATTATTGTGTTATTTATGTCAGAGTGCGGATGTTTATGCGAATTCACATTTTTAAAAGCATAGAAAAAGAAAATCAATTCAAATAAAAGTGTCTTTCACCTTCTAAATATTATAAAATGTATTTTATTTGTGATATTTCATGTATTTTTGTATTTATGTATATCTTTGTGCATTTTAACAAATTGAAAATCGCCATAAATGCATAAACATCTGCAGCGTATGTTATTATCACTATAACTATAACTAGTTTACGTTCCCTTCATATAACGACACACTTTATGAATATAATAATTTTTAAGAAAAATTATTAGAAGGTCGTAACTTTTACAAAATTGCACGCGTTGCGATTTATTTAATTTATTCACTCAATTCATATAAACGGCAAAAAGAAACCGCGATCCCCCGCAATCCCCTTATCATTTCATTTAAATATTTTGAGAGTTGTTTGAGAAATTATTGAAATTATTGAAAGTAAGAGATCGAAAATAAAAATAAAATGATTACATATGTAACACTTTATTATTTCATTAATAAACAATTAGTCAGTCTACTAAATTAAGTTTTATTTTCTTTACTCAAATATTTAAAAGTAGTTTTTATACAAACAGTCAAGCTTTTTCCACGTAGAATAATTAATTCGCGCTAGAACTGATTTCTACATAGATCACTGTGCGATACATGAAAAATTGTAAGTGGCAGCAGAATGGAATTAAAAATGTGAGCATTGGGTTTGTGCTTGAAAAACATATTTTGGATGCGGTCGAGAGGAGCCGCGTATCTTTCATGACTTGCTTGTAATGCGTAATTGTGTTTTTATGAATTGCTTTAACACGTCGTGTAAGTCATCCACGATTTACTAGAGACTGTATTTTTTGCGATTCATTGTTTGTAAAGAGCTGTAGGATGGAAAGAAAACAAAGGATTGGGGAAGCGGTGAATCGAATGGAAGATAAAAGAAAGAACGATGAGATGATCTCATGTATTGTGACTAGTGAAGGGTTTATAAGTCATTTTATATGAACAATTTGGGAATTTGACAATTTTCTATTGAATCCAAAAAATTACTTTCACTGCAAAATTATTAATACATGAACGTTATTTAATTATAAACCAGTCTACTAATTAATATCTTTTTCCCCGATTTAATATTATTCAATGCAAAATAATATTTCAACTACATTGAAAATTTGCAAATTGTAAATATTAATCTTCGTTATATAGATTCCAGACTAGAAAACATAAATAAATATTGAATTTCTCGCAACTATTAATAATATACGCAAATTTATGTGCATAGATTAGCGTTGATATATGAGTAATATATGTAATTAGCCAGTTAAACAATACGAAATAGAGTAAATCGCATGGCATTGCGATTTTATACGAAACTAGAATATATTGCACATATTGCATCAGAATGGAAATCGATTTCGGTTACTTTACATAATTTCCTAATGCTGGGGAGTCGCTCTTATCATTTACAGATTCCAATCGATTGCAATAAAGATCGAGTTTGTTGCGAAAGGCGTATAAATTGTGAATAAGAGTAGTGAAATATTACTCACTCGATTGATTTATTGAACAAACAGCAATGGAGTAATAATGGGATATAAATTAAGATAAATACATAGATAATTTTATAGTTCCCTACTAATGCGTAGATTAATGTTGTTGTTAACACTTTTACTGTTAAAATATTTTCTCCGCAAAATCTTCAAGTCTTGAGTTCACTGTGTGTCAACCTTAAGCTCACACTTCACGTTTCCGAAATTATGCTTGCGGAGTACGAGTCATCAAATGCGTCATGCATTTCTTATTTTGTGTACAGCGTTTTATCAACTTTCTGTGTATATTTAAGAGTTTTCTATTAATGTTTAATGTTTTAAGGTATTTAACGAGAAAACTGTTTACATTTTTGAGAATTGTTTCTACTTTGTAGATTTTTATTCTTAATAGAATTTGTGAAAGTAGTATTCGCCAAAATATTTCGAATGTATGGCCGTAATGTATAGGGACTAGGGACTATCAAGAACGAAATGGAACACCCGGTTTGTACTGAAGTTCTCTACTTCAGGCTCTGCTGCAGCCGAGAGTTTTTGCCTTATTCCCAGTTAGAAACAGCTATGGCAGTCAACTATGAAGTGATGCCTGTACTACAAAAAATTTACCGAGAACAATTTACAATATTCCCCTACAATTCTATCGCATTGATCAACTACCCGACTAATTTGCAATTCTTATCTATAACGACTCGATTAACTATATGCAATACTTTTCTGATAACTTAATTTCACATTATCGCGATCACTGTGAAATTATGGTTGATTTGAGTTGAACACTTGAGAAAATTCAGACAAGTATAATTTGTTGTCGTGTTTTTAATACAAGAAAGTTAACGACAGTTTATGTACTATGGAGAATACCTATTTACTGTAATCTAGTAATTTTATTGTATCCCTGTATTTAGTCTTAAAGAGGACAACGTTAGCAGCTTCTGCAAACAGTAGAAACAGTAGCAGCAGTTCCCAGAAGCTGCAGGATTGCCAACCCTCTCCACCCCGAGCTTCGCCTTGTCTATGCCCGCTTCCTGCCTCGATGGAACTTTGTTTAACTAAGGCCAGCAAGAAGCAAACCTATTTATACTAGGTTGGACACGTTTACACTGGAGCGCCTGTCCGTGGCCACTTCTACTCGTCGGAGTTGCCCTTATCCTCGAACCTTCGTGTGAAACTCTGGGCAAAGTGCGGCCCTAACAGCTGTTGATAAACGACAATATTTCTTACAAAAAATCCTATGGCTTCCGGAATTTTCTGACGTCATACTGCCCCATAAATCTGACTAGAATTGACGGTGATGAATACTGAGGATGGATACAGACAAATCGAAATTACAATTAATTTTGCAATAGTAAAACCTCTCGCAAAATTAACAAATAAATTAATAAGGATGAACTACAGTAACATTAAAAATTAGCGAAAATCTTTGAAAATTGGAAGAATGAATCTTGATCTTGATCTTGATAGTGAAACCTGACATAAAATTTTAGAAAAATTCATTCGATGATTTTCAAATTATTTAACTTTCAATTCTTATGAGAAAACGCAATATTGAGAAATATATTACAAAATTAAGAGTGAAGTTGCTAACAGTTGTATTTCAAGTAAATTCCAACAAACAAGTTTGTAACAACAGATCAATATCTCTGACTCTGACTGGTTTTCATCACAAAAAGAAGCCTTATTAATCTCTTAGAAGTTGATTAACTTTTGGCTAACAAAGATTCTTACTGAAGTTCATCCTTAAAATCGCATTATGGCAAAAACGAAAAATAGTTTTCTAATAGGGTAAACACAATTTTTTAAATTTTTTACTTCCCTAACTTCCCTTGTAAGTTCTGGAATTGGTAATAGCAATATTTGAATGGAAAAGTAGAAAGTCATAAAATCGACAAAATTAATGAACGAAATAAGTACATATTGTTATATTGAATTACTAAAAGATTCTACAATACATTCTACAATATATACTGCATTCATTCATTATTATTTAAAACTCTCATTATCCTCACTCTACGAGCCATAAAACGAGTTATAAAGCTCAGATTTGGTAATACAAGTCAACAGAAATACATGTTTACATGCCCATAACACAGCATTCCCTAATATCAGGCAGAAGCCTATACTTAACCGTTTATTTAAGTACTCGAATCAATCGTGAAGGATGCCTGCGAGGAGGATCGCGTCTTTCCGAGCTTCCGTTAACTTCAGTTTAAATGCCACAAGCATCATCGAGTTTTGTTCTTTTATCTCACTTATTTGTTGTCTTCATTCAGTATTCAGGAAGCTTCTATTACGAGCCGGTTGCGTATTTTCTACGGTCCCATTTAATCGAGAGATTAATTCGTCGTCCGTTTGTACCACACTCGTTCGCATTTCTCAAGATGAAACGGTAGGTGCGCGATCGCGTTGTTTGCCACTCAAACGGTTAACTAACGCTCCGGAGGCACGAGCGTTCACGAATGCTCGTGAACATAGCGGCGTGTAAAACCGAGGGTAAATAATGTCGTCGGCGACAAATGGGAGTGGGGAGCGAGCTAGGAGCAGTGGAAGCGAAGCATTCGTGTGCTGGTGTTGATTGTTGGCAGTTTGACGCCCGTCCTCACGAAAACGTGATTTCCCTTTGCGACCGATACCGCCTTTGTGACCATTTGCCCGATCTTCATCGTGATCAAGAGTATACAAATATTTGATCTGGATCTGTTGTAAAGAAAGGAATTCGAAATCCTTCTTCACATCACCCTTTTAAAACCCTTTGATACCGTTACTGAGAAGTAAATACGTAGTTGTAGATAAAGAGTCGAAGACTTTTTAAATTTTTTCCACATTAAATCTTCAATTTCAAGTTTTTAAACCTTCAAATTCATATACTAAAACTCTTGACTTTAACGTTTCATATTTTCAACTTCAGATTTTGAGGTCTTCAATTTCAAACCTTGAAATTTTAATTTTAACTCCAAAAACCTATAAATCTACAACTTGAAATCAGAACATCGCACCTAAAACTTTCAAATCTCTGTACTAAATAATGAAAATAATCGAATTTCGAATTTTAACTCTTCCAATGTTCAACTTCAAATCTCTAATTTTGAATCTTCAAATTCAGATTTTCAAACTTTTAACTTTAACGTTTTACCTTTTAACTTCAAACCTAGAATGCTTCAATTTTAATTCTGAAAAACTCTAAATTTACAACTTGAAATCAGAAAATCTCACACCTAAAATTTTCAAATCGCTAAACTTAGTCCTAAAAATTACTAAATCTCGAGTTTTAGCTCTTCAAAAGTTAAATTTCAAACATTCAAATATTTAACTTCAACTTTTCACATCTTCAACGTCAAAGGGTATAGCCGAATAAGGGGGTCAAAAGTGCCCCCAAACCGATTTCGACTTGCGATGAGTCATTTGAAAGGTCATGCAGAAAAAACAATTCTTGCCAAGTTTTAACCCTGTATCGCATCTGGGGGGGTAGTAATGGGGAAAAATCAAAATTCATGTTTTTGGCCAATTACGCCAATGTTATCGGACCAAAAATTCTGAAAAAAATCAGAGGTATGCTAGTTATCAATACACATATTATAGAATTATTTCAGATTTTTAGATTAAAAACTCTACCTGTGAAAAATAAAAAACTCAAAAAATTGCAAAAAAATGCCGATTTCGTATTAAAGCAGATTCGATACCACATCCATGTTTTTACAGTAAATAGGTATTATTGATACCAATACTCTGAATTTTTTTCAGATTTTTAGATTTGGTGCGCCATGTCGAGAAAAATCAAAAACCGATTTTTTCGTAGCTTTTTGCCTGTCAGAGTTACTTATACGCAGTATTTTCGTGTAAGGTTTGTTAAATAAGTGTTTTATAGGGTTTTCAATGAATTGGTATACAACAAGACAATAGGAATTGAAAAAATTCACTAAAATCAATCAATTGAAACAGTGCCCAAGTGCGTTATATTACATAAAAGTTGCAGTCGAATCAACGGCGTCGGTGGCTCAACGGTAAAGTGTCTGGCTGCTAAACCGCTGCACACTATTTTAGCGCGAGTTCAAAACTCCATTCAGCTGAATTTTTTTTTGTTACATTTATTACATTTACTTTCAATTCCTAACTATATAACAAGGATCAATATTTATTTATAAGTATTCTAAGAATATTTAAACAATATTTTACCTCATATGTAGGGAAGAATTATTTTGGAGCGGATATGTTTTGTCATTCTGGCTTCTGTCATCGCTTCTTTTGTATGTTTTCTTAATTAAAAATAATGAATGCCTTTTTCGGTGAATCAATACATGAGGGTAATGTGCAGGTTTTCATCTTTAGCAACTACAATCGGATGTACCCATTTTCTGTGAAGTAACAATTTCGTATTTAGCTGAATTGATGGGTGAAGATAATAACATCAATCTTCGCTGTCATAAAGAAACAACAAACATTATTAGATTCGAAGTTAGTTCGCGGCATATTAACAGCAAAAACTATAGGTGCTATATAGATTATATTCCAAATTCAATCGGTTACTCTGGTATTAAACGCTATTGTTGCGAATGTGCGAATGGTAACCGTACTGTCGGGCGCTGCTCACACGTAGCTGCCATAATTTATTATCTATCACATGCTCGGTACCTTTCCAAAATTGTAAGACCTCCCGAAATTCTTAGTAAAATATTTAACATCAATCAGGTTATACCGGTAATTAATGAAGACAGTGACGAAGATTAGGAATATACTATTTTTACTATACATATTCGCAGTTCTCAAAGGTAAAAGAACGTGGGGTTTTAGCCGGTAAGAGTCCGGCACTGCTTCGGCTCTCGAAAAAACCAAGTTTTTTCGAGAGCCGAGGTGTCCTATGGGGATTTCCCCACGTTAAAAAAAAAAAAAAAAAATACAAACGAAACGGTGACAGAAGCCAGAATGACAAAACATATCCGCTCCAAAATAATTCTTCCCTACATATGAGGTAAAATATTGTTTAAATATTCTTAGAATATTTATAAATAAATATTGATCATTGTTATATAGTTAGGAATTGAAAGTAAATGTAATAAATGTAACAAAAAAAAATTCAGCTGAATGGAGTTTTGAACTCGCGCTAAAATAGTGTGCAGCGGTTTAGCAGCCAGACACTTTACCGTTGAGCCACCGACGCCGTTGATTCGACTGCAACTTTTATGTAATATAACGCACTTGGGCACTGTTTCAATTGATTGATTTTAGTGAATTTTTTCAATTCCTATTGTCTTGTTGTATACCAATTCATTGAAAACCCTATAAAACACTTATTTAACAAACCTTACACGAAAATACTGCGTATAAGTAACTCTGACAGGCAAAAAGCTACGAAAAAATCGGTTTTTGATTTTTCTCGACATGGCGCACCAAATCTAAAAATCTGAAAAAAATTCAGAGTATTGGTATCAATAATACCTATTTACTGTAAAAACATGGATGTGGTATCGAATCTGCTTTAATACGAAATCGGCATTTTTTTGCAATTTTTTGAGTTTTTTATTTTTCACAGATAGAGTTTTTAATCTAAAAATCTGAAATAATTCTATAATATGTGTATTGATAACTAGCATACCTCTGATTTTTTTCAGAATTTTTGGTCCGATAACATTGGCGTAATTGGCCAAAAACATGAATTTTGATTTTTCCCCATTACTACCCCCCAGATGCGATACAGGGTTAAAACTTGGCAAGAATTGTTTTTTCTGCATGACCTTTCAAATGACTCATCGCAAGTCGAAATCGGCTTGGGGGCACTTTTGACCCCCTTATTCGGCTATACCCTTTAAAAATTTTAACTTTCAAATTCATATATTCAAACCTTTAACTTCAATTTTCCATATTTCCAACTTCATATTTTGGAGTATTCAACTTCAAACTCAAAAATCTCTAATCTGCAATTCGAAATCAGAAAATCTCACACTTAAAATCTTCAAATTTCTAAACTTACAATTAGTCTTGACAATCATTGAATCTGAAACTTTAACTCTTTTAATGTTCAACTTTAAACTTTAAAATTTTTAATTTCAACTTTTCAAATCTACAACATCAAGTCTTTAAACTTTCCAATTCATATATTTAAACTTTTACTTCAATTTTTCACATTTTCAATTTTAAATCTTTGAGTCTTCCACTTCAAAGCTTGAAATCTCCAACTTTAAGTTTAAAAATCTTTAAATTTACAACTCGAAATCAGAAAATCTTCAAATCGCTAAACTTAATCCTAAAAATCACTAAATCCTAAATTTTAACTTTTCAAATGTTCAACATCAAATATTCGGATTTCCAACTCCAACTCTTCAAACTTATAACTTCAAGTCTTTAAATTTTGAACTTTCAAATTCATATATTTAAATCTTTAACTTTAATTTTCCATGTTTTTAAGTTAAGATCTTTGAATCTTAAACTTCAAATCTTGAAGACTCTAATTGTAACTCTAAAAATTTCTAAATATTCAACTTGAAATCAACAGAATCTCACGTCTGAAATATTCAAATCTCTAAAATAAATCCTGAAAATCAGTCAATTTCGAATTTTAATTAATTTAACTCTTCAAATGTTAAACTTGAAACCTTCAAATCTCTAACTTCAACTTTTGAAATCTACAACCTAAAATTTTCAAATCTTTAACTTCATTCCTTTAAATTTCCAAATCGATAAGATATTTACAATACATATATGATATAATAATTTTAATAATTCTTTGTTAATTCTTATCAAATTTCTCAAATTACAAAGTCACAGGTGTTCAACCTGGAAAATTGACCACACTCCAAAATGAATTTTCTTGAAAACAACGTTTCCGAGGAAAAAATATCAAACTAAATCTTTTTCTTTTTTTTTCACGCAGAATCACGTCCTATTGTACTATAATTTCGTTCTCAACTCTGTATACAAATAAAAAATAGGGAAATCCGAATCGAAACCCTTTTCCAAGTAATCGGAAGTATTTAATTCCAAATTAGGAACAAAGAAGCGTTCAACAGATTTATTGCAAAATCGCGATAAAAAACGATTTAGCGGCGTTACGCGGTATATGTACACGCCCGTGCGCAGAGCCGACCTAAATGGTCGAGTAGGCCGTGAACCAGCGAATTCTTCCAGAATGATGCCGTTATATTCCTCGTTATCTTCGTTACCGGGATTTCAAATCGCGCCATGACAGCCGACCGGAGATCTGAATTTTGCTAAATGACAATTTATTAACCTTCATGAGCGAAGCAACGGAGAAGAAAGAGCAGCCGCGTTTGCAGCAAGTCGCCGCCATTATATAAGTGCGAGAACAACTGTTACCTTATAATAATTAACATAATTTTCTTAACCATAGCTTGTATCTTGTACGGAAATTTTCTTGTCTTCGTGTTTCAACACGCGTTAAGCTACATTCATTTCCTGCAACAGCTGTACCCTTGTACTCGATAACTCAATTAATATCCTTTCCTCTTTTGAATTTCAGAGAACCGTGTTCTATTTCTAAAAAATATCTTCGACGCTTCTATAACACTTTGAACCTACCAGCAATTATTGTTCAGATCGCTGCGTAATAGCGGCACGCTATCTTCTACTTTGAACACGCCTTCCGGGCATGTTTACAAAATTATTTTCAAATAGAGATCATGTGCTCGGGTTTCATTTTACCCCGTATCATACCAAGATGGGTTATAGGCTCGACCATAGACTAATGATCTCGGCGAACAGTTTTTGCCAGCATTCTACGACATTCCCATTTAAGTGGATTCTGCTCCGAGGACTCCACGGTATTACTTTCTGTCTACAGAGCATTGCGAGCCATCGTCGCGTCTCCAAGTTTTAGTGTCTCATACGTAGAACCCGGTTACAAGTCTGCCATAATGCCACCGTCCGCGCGTTAAACGGGTTAACAATAAGCGTGCGGCCGTCGAGAACGTATTACGCCGCGCCGTGTGTCAATACGCTCGGCACACCGAGAGACCGTAAAGAGTAACCGTGTGTGTTATCTCGAAATATGCTGGAAACAGGGGAGGAACCCTTAATTACCGTCTCATCCCTCAGTCAAGGTAAATTAGGCGTTTGTATACCTGCATCCGGTTCTCTCGATATTCCTATCTGCGTACCCCCTTGTCTCGCGCTACTTCGCATCCCCGTCGCCTATTCCCGAACCGCAACCGAGAAATAGTTAGATCGCCTTATGCTAGAGAGCAGCTTCGTAAGCGTATTCAAGGTCAACTGGGTCTCCCTTCCATTAGTTTCCCCTTCGTATGCTCAATTTATCTCTTGTAATTAATATTTTCTATCGCGTGTTTCGTGTGAACTTTTCCATTTTTCTGAAGCAAACTCTGTGTTGAGATATGCGAATAGGGTAAATACGCCAATAGATGGATAGATTTTAGGTTGATCGATAATTAAGGAAAACCTGACTTTTAATTTATCTTATTGTTTATTCATTTTATACAGAAATCGTTTGTTGTGTTTAAAAGTATTTTTTGCATGCGAACTTTGTATTGTCCATCTACTGGTGGTACAGGCTATTTGAATTTTAATTGGAATTCTTTTCATTGTGTGATTGAATAAATTAATTCTACTACATACAACTAAATTTTTCTTAACATTTATACATTTCTTGTGCAAAGCGTTAGAAACAAATATTTCTAACAATAAGGTAAACCTTAGTACGAATGTTGGAGTCATCTAAGCAGTCTATCTACTGGCATATTTATCTAACATGTACAATGTACAGTGGCTCCAAAAAGGATAATAAAAGGATTATAATATCCATGCCCGAAGGACTGCATATGAAATATTAAACATTTATTTAATAATATAATTGAAAGTTTTTTATCGCAATTAAAACTGTGCCAATACTTATTTGGCCAACAAATTTTTGTTTTTCTTTTATAATTTCTTTATAACATGTTATCGAGTCTTAGAAAATAATAAACTTCTTTTATATTTAGTAAAGTAACCGGGATACACTTTGCAACAAAATATCAGTCGTCTAAATAAAGTTATTACAAAGGCATTAGGTGTGCCAATCCATTTTGGAGCCAATGTATGTATCGTAGAACGTAAAAATTTGATTGTATACAAGCATTGAAATTTTCTTTCCTTTGGAAATTTATCTTGGAATTAATTGAATGCATTTGGTATATTAAAGAATATTTCAGTTACTATTTTTTTGAGTACCAAGTGGTTCCTTTCACGTACCCAGTTTCCGTTTTCTGAGCCACAGATGTTAGAGAAAAATTTCACACGAGAACTGTCTGTAATGGTCAACTCGTACGAGACGAAACATCTGTTTGTTCGTTTAGGTCCCAGACCCAGGATACTTTGTGTCATCAAATGTGAGATACAACCGGTCCAATAGAAGAGAGGGTATGAATATGGGATACCGCAAACTGGGATTGCTTTGCATTAATTTTGCAGACTTCTGTACATTATTTAATACAAGTTTGTAACTAAGCAGTTGAAAGAAGGTGGAATCATGCAGATTCTGTTTTTGGTTTCAAATGAAACTGTGTAAACCATAATTAGTAGAAAATTACTCCTCACTTTCTTTTGGTGCAAAATGAACTCTCGATGGGACACTTTCCACCAGCACAATTTTGCTATTATATTATTGAATATAAACGTGTCGATTAAAAAAAACTAATTATTAAAATTGGAAAATGGATGAATTAAAAAAAAAAAAGTTTATTTTATTTGCCGGTTTGAATTGGGTGTAATAAGGAGGCAGAAAAACAAATGGTTTTCGTATTTCGGTGTAAAGGTACTCTATAAAGTATAAAGTAATCCTGGTTTACAATATGGACTCATTTTAGTATCAGAATAGCTATACGTAAAAAACTCAAATGAATAACTTTATGAAATTTCATGTGAAATGTGCTGCGTAAACATTCACGTTGTGAATCTTACAGAATTTCCGTTTTTTTTAATTTTTTCTGAATTAAAGCGAAATCGAAGAAGAAAAAATTTTGGTAGTAAAATGAAATTACTATTTTAACCCTGCTACGTTCCTCTAAAATCTAAAAAATCCTGAATAGAACAATTTTTACTATTATCATGTTATTAAGAATGTGGACAATGAATTTTTAATGTAATGTTAAGGAATAAGAAACCTAAATGTTACTCAACTTCTCAGATTTTTCCTAAAAATAAAATAGTTGATAAAGAAAATGAATTATTCTAATGTAGCAGGGTTAAGAATAAATAATTTATGAAAGTATGGTTAAGTATTCATAAAAAGTCTTGTTAATTTACAGGTGTGAATATAATAATATGATCTTGATTTATTTAATTTTATAATGGATCCACGTATGTAGGATCTGTGTAATCATAATGAGCCCATAACTAACATGATAAGCATTGGATCCACAGTTCACCTTTATTTAGTTTCATTTTTGATATCTGAATGAGCAATTGAAAATCCAGTTTATTATTTCGTTATATATTTTCAATCTGTCTTATATTGCTATCTACTCCTTATTTTACTTTTTGTCATATTAAGTTATATTAAGAAATAATATTGTTATATTAAGAACACAGTATACTACAAATCTTCATTAATATTATTGAACTACGATTACTGTAGATTAATTTACCTCTTTTGTTTCTTAAAAAATTACGAAATAAACCAAATACTGTTTTTTGCTAGCAGTATAATAGTGTATGCAATTGTTTTATGTTAGCATTACTTATTGTGAAATGAAGGTGACCTTCAGCTTTTTAAGTGGAACGCTGTTTATTTTTTTATGTTATATGAAAGTGTGTTTAACAAGTATTAGTATCAATTAAAAACGAAATATATAGAAAATGTCTTCCAATTCTGACCTTGCATGACTTTAACACATGGATGAATTTGTCATGTCACCCGCTTTCATACAACATAAAAAAATAAACAGCATTCCACTAAAAAAATTGAAGGTCACTTTCATTTCTCAAAAAAATACTGCAAATACAACAAAAAATTGCGTAAGACCTTTATGTTGCTTGTAAAAAACAGTTTTACTTCTTCCTCTTGCATTTCTTTTTCCAAAGAAAAAAAGAGAATTTTGAATTGTTCATACTGAAATCGCGACGTGAAATCGATTTTTAAGACTACGATTACAGTCGATGCGTTTTCCGACGAATATGTTTTGAACCCTTTCGTTGTTTAGCGAAAAACAGTTCGGACTTCGTCGGAACGGAGTTCGCCAAAAAACGCGTCCACTGTAATCGCAGACTAACGAAGCCACGAGAACAAATCGGATGCAAACATACATAAACAAAAGGCGCGTTTCGTACGTTTGATTTCCTCCGTATTATTAAGAGTCGTGGATATCGTAATGGCCGTTGGAGCTGCGTCGCGCAGAAACAGAGATCCATATCGCGCACCGCGTCACTGACGTAACATTAACCAGTCGTTTCCACGGAAATTGGAGTAAATTATGAAGATACTTTTGCCCCGGACTCTGTGTCTTTCCTTCGACGGAGGCACTCACCGGATCCCTGGCGGATATTTTCAGAGGGTCGAGGTAGAATTCTCCCCGTCGCGTCTCCGTCATCGGTTCGTACGCCTCGCTCCAGTCTTCCGACCAAATATTATTTCGAATTCGAGAAGAGCGCGGAGGAATGAGAAACGGGGCGAGGCGGTCTCGACAGCGCCTTTAAAAGTCGGAAGAGCCGATGACTGGCAACTGGCGAAGGGGCCCTGAACCTCGTGTAAAAGGTATGTACTGGTCCAGAGCGCCCTTGCCTTCGCTCCGTCAGTTTTTTCATCGTCTGCTCCCGGACTGCTGCTGCTGCTTTTAAAGCGATCGTCACGGGTACCGCGCTTTTACGCGCGGCTCTTTCTCAGCAGGTGTGCACGCATGTCTTACTCTTGCCCCTGCCATAGGTATCCACTATCCACCATCGACTTTTGCTACATACTGTCACAACCAGCAACCGAGTGTATAATCGTTATGAGGTAGATGTCCCAATTACTGCCACTTTATTTATTTTATTTAATAAAAACGTAATGGATAAAAAATTAAGTATGGAAAAAGAAAACAAATAAAAAGAAAACAGCACAATAATAACATTTTTTTGTATGTTAGTCGTTATTCATTACGTTTTTATTAAATACAATAAATAAAGTGGCAGTAATTGGGACACTGGCAGTAATTGGGACAACTACCCTACGCGCTAATGGGATACAACGCCGCCCGTTGACGAGAAAATGATATTTCGTTGCGATCGCTTTGTGCGCGCACATTCGGCGAGAGTGACATTAGAACTGCCTTTTGTTTATGCAACACGATACGCGGTATCGTGAGACTGAAACGTGTAGTTTTCTTTTTTTTTGCAGTTATCCATTGACGGGGACAATGGATCTGCGGAGACGAAGAACTTTGGCGCGGAAATTGATCCTCATTGATTCATCTCCTTTTACAGCGTAGCTTTCTCAATGACAACGTGTTTATAAATTTAGAGTAGTACCTTGATTAAATGACTTAACGATGAACTTCAGTAATACGTATTAGAAATAAGCGAAAATCGTTGAG
Organism: Perdita meconis; assembly: GCA_030770465.2. Classification (NCBI taxonomy): domain Eukaryota; kingdom Metazoa; phylum Arthropoda; class Insecta; order Hymenoptera; family Andrenidae; genus Perdita; species Perdita meconis. Next base: position 4,475,356 of record JASKOS020000006.1, on the reverse strand, counting down.
AATTGGAGAAATAAATCTTTAAACCGCCGGCAAAATTTTAAAAAATTGATTCGGTGGTTTTCGAATTATTTAAAAGGGGAATTTCTTTTTTCTTGGAAAATATCGATTTTTTGGTATTTTTGTAATAATCAAAACCGTAAACCTAATTAATCTGAAATTTTCTGTATGTTTACTTCTTATTAAGTAAGACAATTTTTTTCGGTTGCTTCACTCGAAAATACAGTTCAAATTAACCGCGAACTAAACGCCTCGCGAAATTACGGTTGCCGATATCTGCCCTTTAGTTTATATAAAATTAAAAATTCCAATGTGGTTTCATTTTACACACTTGTAGTTATTGTTCGATCTACAGGCAAGACGATAGGTTGTACATATTTTTTTTAATTAGAAGAAGTTTGGACAATTTGTTCATAAAGAGTATGTAAATATTCTTTCATTTTGAGACAAGATATCGCACTGTTGTTCGAAGTTCTCCATAACCGTTTCCTTTCCCCTCTTTTCCCCTTCTTACTTCTATATTTTATATTTATTTATTCACTTCTTACCAGTATAATATTTTGCGCTCATTTTTATTTCTCACACTGCTGTTTGTTACTATTTGTAACAAAAGATTCACGCTGATATATGAAATAAATAATAATAATAATAATAATAATAATAATAATAATAATAATGAAAATTAAGGATAATTGACATTTTACTGCATGGTAATTTTAAATATGCGAAAAAGTATGATGAGTAATGATGCAAAAATTTATGAAACCTCAAAAATAAAATACATATTATAATATTTAGACAAATTTTTATTCAGGTTTCATTTCTTTCTCTGTGTACATGAAAATATGAATTTCATCCAATGTACAAGAAAATTCTATATCTTCATCAGTATAGCTACAATGAAAAACATAAATGAAGGGAAATGTGAATGTCTGCTTTATTTTAGTCACTGAAGGAAATTTTAATTTTCTAAAAGTTTTTTTTTTTGGAATAACTAACTAAAAACCAAGTATGGAATAATTTATATGAATTTTTCCGTAACTTTTCTGTATTATTTCATTCCTAAACTTACGTCCGCATATTTTGAAATACTCTGTAGATCAATAAAACTTTATATCAACACGCTGCATTTTATCACACATCGTAAATCTGCTTAACAGTTTAGTTAAAAAACGCATAATGTCAAGGAAGAAAATACATAATGTTAACATAATGACATTAAATACAGAAAATTAAAACTGTATCTACGTTCTGCTATTAGGAATAAAAATAGAGATATTTTCTAATTATCATTCAATTATCATCGTGATTCAATAAATAGTTTTGTTAATAATGTAATTGATGTTGCAGGCATAAAACGTTCGCAAATACAAAAGAAAGAAATTGCGAATCGGATGCGAGTAAATAATGTTATAAATAATATTACCGAGTTCGCGAAAAGCGGAACAAAATACGTTCAATGATCGTGTAAACGAATGTGGTGCGACATTCGATTTTACTTTATAATATAGTATTTTTCTATGCAATTGACTTCTCCAACTGGTTATATAGTCAAGTGCTTTTGCACTATCGATGCACTTTTCCTACTTCGATTCTCACGTATCAACGAATTATGAAATGTGCATTCGGTTCTTTCACAAATTGCGTCTTTTTACACGTAACGCCGTTTACGTTACAAACTGGGTTATTACGCGTATGTTAATTGCGAGTTATTTCTCCTTTCTCTCGTAAATACATTATTTAGTTTCTTTTGACGATTTTATAGTATTTTCTCTATTCGAATCGGAAAATTAGTCCGATTTCTTCCAACCAAAATTGTTTTTAAAGTGTTTTATGAAAAAGTTGTACATATAGTGATGGTAATAATTAGACTGCGGATTTTGATGCAAAATAAAATTTTTGCAAGCACAAATAAAGGCTTAAAATTTGTATGACTGTGTACTTTATTTTCTGAATATTAGAAATTGAAATATATTTTGTATACTTTAGCATTTGTCAGCAATCTCCTAAATGATTTATTGTTTTTGAGATTGCCATAAATGCATATCCGCAGTTCGGTAATAATAAATAAAAATCTAAAATGAGTCCGAGAGAAAGAAAATTAGCCGTTTTTGAATTTCGAGATTTTTGGGATAATAACTTGATTGCATCGAAACTTTTAATGCAGTGATGACGCTACTTCTTATCAGCGTTTATCGGTTGCGTTCATTTTGCCTGCCCTCGTCTGAGAAACGGCAGTTATCTTCACGGAATTTTAACAATTGCCCACGCTGACATGCTTTCCCATTTAAAACATATTTCGCAAGAATTCCTAACAGAGACGATAGTACTGTTCTTTTATACATTCATGTTAATATGCAACGTTATGATTTATGACTTGTTGAAAAAATCTGATTCATCAAATAAAAACAAATTAAACATTAATAATGTAAAGTTTTGAATAAGATCGAAGTGTGTGAATTAAATAAAAGTAACAATTAATATTTAAATTGTAATTATTATTAAGTTATAAAATTATTCGTTTATGTTTACTATTAATTTCACTTAATTTATCGATAATATTGAAAATTCTAAAAAAAAGACAACATTAATATATTTGTACAATTATTTCAAACTATTTTGTTTAATACCATTGCACATGCAATTTCGTATTTTAATAAACCGAATAAGTAATAATATACGAGTTTCAGAAATTATTAATTACTAAACTCGAAAGAAAATTTGTAATATCTTCAAATCTCTAATTTTCAATATTTTTGAATTCAACTTGCTCCACTTGATCGCAAATAAAATTCAACTTTCATAAATCGCGTTAATTCAATGAGTTGGAGACACACAAAGCAGAATAAATTTTCACAGCGTAAATACACCTTAATATATGCGCATTAATACATTTTTAATATATTTACATGGAAAAATAAGCTTCATCGCAAGTAAAATAAAGTTTCAATGAACTCACCTGACGAACAGCTGTTCCTGATTATTCACTCTCCAGGACACCACGGTGGCTCCTAAAAAATGGAAAATTTCTATCACAATCTCGATCCAACAAATCTTTTACGAGCGTAACACACGTCAACGACAATGAACATTCTATTACTTTCGCATCGGATCAAACTCTACCGCCGTCACGTAACTGTAATTCGCGATTGTAAATTAAAAAAAAAAAAAACCAAGGCCTGTTTACAACGACAATGTATCCGCCGCGATTTGGATTTTTTTCAAACGATCTCGATATTACAGTTCGTTAAATAAACTATGAGATAAATTTACTGGAAAGTGCACATCGCATTGCATATCGAATTACAAATATTCAACCTGCTGATGGCAGGTATATATATACATATATATATATAAAACCGCGAATGCTTATAAGAAAACTGCACAAAAACTGGAGGTTAGGCTCGGAGTAAAGGCGCGTACACACTTTGTCTTCTTAGAACGAATACAGACACACGAGCCAGATCTGGGAGCAGCGGCGGTTCTTGTCAGTTCAACGTAACGTATCCATCGGAAACTTGTGAACGTGGAAAAATTATCGGTTTAATTGTTCTAACTGTAAGAACTGACGATCAACTCTTCCAATCAGAAACTGTGCGTGCTATAAACGCTAGGTTAATGTGCTCGCGCACATTGCTTTAGACGTTTCTTGACGAAATTTGATAACCAACTCGCAGATCCGGTCGTTTTTAGTAATCTGCACGCGCGCACACACCGTGTAAATTAATCGTGCAGGTGGTATTATTGCCCCTGTCGAGCACGACAACGCTGGTAGCCGCTGCCATGTTTGAGTCGTGAATGCGCCGCCGGCTTCTCGTCCAACGCAATCAACCTTTGTCCGGTGCCCAGGGTTCGCCCCACCATTTCGATTTTATTACTTTTTATAGACGCCAGACGACGTCGAGAGACATCTGTGCGCGCTTTCTAAAACTTTGGGAAGTAGACTTATCTTCGAAGTAGAATTGTCTCAATAATAATTAGAAGGAATAACAGAGGATGAATTATGGGATAGATCATTGACGAAATTTAGAATCGATTTATGACCCAATTTTTGTAATATGCAGTTTGTCAATCTTTTGTAATATGAGTCGTTTTAATCTTTTCGTATCACTTCCAATTTTACCGATTTATTAGTCTGATTTCAGATTACACTGCCACAAGTGGTGAGGATTTGAATGAAATATTGCTGAGAACCGCAAGCGATAAAAATGAAAAACGATAACTTAATTTTTTAAACGAAATTTGACGATTGCATTTTTTGAATTCCACAGACAAGAAATAAGATAAATTTATCATGCAAACATTCTTTTGCTATGTTTGAACATGAAAGAAATATGGGATGGATTTGACAATAAAATTGAGAGGCTCGGTAGAAAACATAGAACATGTCTCCTTTTTACGATTAAATTCGAAGGTGGTGTAATGGACACTGCGTTTCAGAAATGAATTAGTTGCACAAAAAAATGAAAATTTTTGCATGTGTTAGTTTTTCACTGAGCTTTCAATTGACTAATGTATTTTGTTTTAGGATTTTGAGAGTTTACTAGAGCCACTAGAGCAAAGCCCCGTTATCATTTCCGTGTCGCGTCCAATATTATCAGCTGAAATGGCTTGTCGATCAATTTGTGGCAAACTGTAGTATCTGCAGAGTATTATCTATTTTCGCCGACAATTTTTCGACACTAAATTATCCAAATTTGTACATGAAAGAATATTTATTACTGCATGCAATTGATAAATTAAAGTAGAACATTTGTATGATTTTTAGACAATGGTAGAATCATTTTAGCAGATATTATTATAATTGCATTTAACAAGGAATATTTAGTTCTTCTTAACTATTTAATCCGATAAAATTCTCAATAAAAAGTAAAAAAAATACCTTGTAAGTCGTTAATTTTTCCTAAAATTACATTATAATAAATGTCTATTTAAGATCCTTAGTTTGATGAAAATAAATCATTCTTACCATTTCGCTAAAATACAAAACATTAATTTTGTTAAAGCTTCTTTTCCCGTTAAAGTAAATACTGCAATTGCTTATATCGACTTTTGGTAAAGTTGCGAATCACCCTGAGGCGATAATAGGATTCTATATGGCAGCACTATCCAAAGTTTAGTCGCAAATAAAATTGTCCTCTTCTACTTTGCCTTCATTATTATACACATTTCAATAATATTGCACATATGTAATCTACGCTAATAAATTATCAACCAAAAAAAAAAAAATTAACAAAGTGACACAAACGATTACTTCGTATTTCACGATTTTGGCATAATTATAAAATTATTAAGAAAAAGGTCATTGCGGTCGCTTTCATCGGGGAAACATTAGAATAATGTTCAAAATATAAAACACGTGAATTTTACAACATCAAATATAAAGCACTATTTAAATGACGAAAAAACCTCCCGCATTTTAAAGATTAATAAAAGAGGCAGAGTAAGTATAATTCAAAATTTGATTATGTAGCCTGAAAGTGCACAGAGTATAATGTAACTTGTTTTCATATAATTTTGGCAGTCTTCACTTGCTAAAACTTTGCAAAACTTGAAACATTTCTCTAGAAATTTTCTTGACCTTTACCATTTCTTTATTGTAAGTTATTAGGTCGAACAGATTAAATTAAAAGAAAATTTTCAACGAAGTATTCTTCATTTTTTTCTATGACTTTTAGCCTGTATATTATTCTATCCCTGTAGAATTTCTCAAATTTCAGGGCCAAAAATCACACAAACGACACAAACTTTTCCACTCAACCCAGTAGAAGCTAAGGTTACAAACATCGATCAAAAACTGCTGATAATCTACAAAAATTATTGACAATATGAAAGCTGTTATACGCCAAGAAATTGCAAAATCTCATCGAGTCTGATCACGAAACGAATATAACTAACCAAACAGACTAATGATTAAAGGGAAGTAGACATTATTTGCCTGTGTGGCCGGCGATGCTGCGAGCTTATACATAGAATGGTAATTGTATCGTTCAAAGTGGATTGAATCGTGCTGTCGATATAATACCGGCATCGTCATAGCATATAATTAGTCACGTGTCTCCAACCCGAGAATACATACCAACGTGGGTTGCGATTCATCCGGGATAATTAGTTTATTCAGCGGAACTCATGGCGATGTTAAATTTGTCCGAGTATAAAAATAAATTCGCTGCGATAGCGGAAAGAGAATAAAGCGACTACGGAGACTGTCGGAAGCATCGCGCGTGTCGCACAAAGAAGTGGAAATTCTAAAAATGTGAAAAACTGAAATTCTTAAAATTACGAAATTCGAGTTTTTAATATATTTTGTTTGAGTAGACAATATTCCGAATTCAAAAGCACATAAATATAGTATTTACTATTGAGACTTTCCGATGTTAGTCGTTGTTCCCGACAACTATACCTTCTTCATACAAAAAGTTTTCTAAAATCTTTGTATAAACATGAGTAATACTTACGCATCGATCTTCGAAATACTTTGAAATGCACTTGTGCATTTTAGGATTTTTAGGCGATACTTGTGTAGCTCTACCTTTGTTAAATAAAAAAAGAAAGATACCTTAACTGTTTTTCTTTCCATCAAAATGTCTTTTTTAAGTAATAATACAAAAAGTTAGTCATTTAGTCAATTGTTAAGCACTTGGTGGAAAAAACTGATTGGTATTACATTTTCCATAAATTTGAAAAACAATTTTGCCAGATATCGTACGACTTAAAATACTTCGTGGTGTATTACTTATGTCTAGACACAGAGTTTAATGCATTTATGGCAACACTAAGTATGTAAAAAATCAGTAATTGTAAAATCACTAAGTATGTAAAAAATCTACGATATTGCTATCATATGCAAAAATATACAAAATATTAACAGTTGTTATTCAAGTTAGAATATTTAGAACATTAAACACAGGTTCCAATGCTTCATTATTATTATAAGAATGTCTCATGCAAAACGACTTCCAAATTGCTTAAAATATCTAATGTCTGCCTAATATCGCAATTTGTTTATATGAATCGAAGGCCAATAAAGAAAGCCATTAACTGTAAATCTCAGAGAAACAAGAAGCTCATTATGTAACGAGCTCCGTCGGAGGTTGGAAACATTTTCAAGGGCACAGATTTAGTGAACCTGCTCTCATTTCTATGCCCAAGCTGATTCTGGACCAGCGGCATACCTGTCCCCTGCAGAACACCTCCAGCAGTATTGATCACTCTGGGAGGGAAAGGCACGTTGGGGGTGGCCTACGAGCACGTGGCGCTGCTCGAACTTGGGAGGGAGGATATTTATTCCTCGCGAGTGTTCGAACCGAAGGAAAAAAAAAAAAAAGAATGGAAAGTATAGCCAGTAAAATAGCCATTGGACTAATAAAAAAAAAAATCTCGCTACCGAAACTCGAAGAATTCGTTTCGGACGACAGAAATGTCAGCAGTTACTTTACTTGTAAAGCGTTTCGGTATTGATCCAGTTAGGATGTAATGCTGATTTGACAAGTTCTAACGAGGGTCTTGAACGCTTGATTCACCTCGCAAGACGGCGGTATTCAAAGTTCAATGGGAACAGTCAAGGATTCTCTTCCTTTTATGTTAATAAAGAATAAAAAGATACAGTAGAACCTCAATTGTTTATTTTTGATTATCTACGGTTTCAACTGATTTATGCACCAGATGTAATAATACAGCGGAAGTCCGAGTAAAACTTGAACTATGATTTAATAACGTGCCACTAATTACTAGCATTTAATTTCATAAATATCAAGTCGGCTAATCGAGATTTTATTGTACTTATAAATCCCGTTTTCCATAAGCTGATCCACAGCTGAATTCTTAAGGGATCAGTATGGGTTTATTTTTTCAAAAATTCGATTTTCTAAAAACATCGGAAAGATTGCAAGAAAATGGTGCTTATGAAGAAGCTGAAGGAATAATGTATGAAGCAGCATCGCTGATTGAGGGTACGACGCTTTTTTTACGACTTTACGATAAAATCTTTAAATGCGTTTTTTTTTCGAAACAACGTTTTTCGACCTCGCCGACATGATTTACAAAAACTATCGCACCGATTGGGCTCAAATTTTCAGGGATTATTCTGAACACGCATAGTTTCAGTCTGAAGTAGAATTATAAATATTCATTTATGTTTAACCATATTTTTAAACAATTTAAGTTGTAAAAAAAAGGGTCGAAAAATTCAAAAGTCCATCATTTTATTATTTTTCACCGGGAGTGAAACATTTTACTTCCAACCATAGCGACAACTCTACTTTTTAAAAAACTACTCGATTTTTTGTTATTAAATGCTCCAAAGTCCAGATATCATGTCGGCCAGGAACAAGCAGGACTCACTTTAAGCGGTCAGATCACCAAGATAAATCAATAAAAAATTGAAATAAAAAATTCTTTCTCTTACTTTAAAACCTCTATTTTTATGTGTGAAAAGATGGAAATGTAAAAATAAATTTTAATGTGAAAAAAATATTCTTGAAAATATGTACGATAAACCCATACTGATCCCTTAAACATTCGAAGTGGATTCGGTATAACACAAGCATACAGCCGATTTCGAATAAAATTCTACTCCAGAGCCCAAAGCAAACTTTCTTCCCAAGAAATTGTCATCTCCGTTTTCGCGTCTCCGCGAATTCCCGCGCATTGTAAGCAAGACGAGCGAAAGGAAACTCGAAAATTCATGCGCCGAAGTGGACGAAACGAGGACAAAAGGGACACGAGCGTGCTCAGCAGTCGATGCAACAGCACTTCGCTGTCCTCGGAAACGGTTCTTCCCAAAGTTGCGCACAGTTTCCCCGTTCAGTCTGCTGGAAGACGTTATCGAAGGAAGCGAACGGCGAATCAGGGATGAGAGACAGAGGAGGCGAAGGAAGGAAGGGACGAATTGCAATCAGAGGGGCTGATAATGCGAGCAAGCCGATAGGAACCGACCCAAGAGGACGCGCGCGCGATGGTGTTGGTATATAAGGGGCACGAGCAGCGAACGTCTGCTCCTGACAGCCCATTACCACTGTACAAACGCGAGCACGGAGCTTTGGGAGGATGGCGAGTGGCGAGGCCTTCCCTCTCCCTCGTTTCATCCCCCTTTCCGGGGCCGCGACTCTCCTCCTGCTCGCGGCTTCATCCTCTCTTCCGTCGCGTCGCTTGCTCTTCCCGCGGGAAAATGGTGGAAACCGCCTTCTTCGGGTTCGACGAGGACGAATGTCGGAGACTGAAGGAAAAATGGTTCCGGTGGAATTTTTAGGACGTTTGGGGGAATTTTAGCGTTTAGAAATTTGGGAGACTAATAGAGGGCAACTAATTGTGGGGTTTGGAGTGAGTGATGAAGTTATTAGAGATGTTTGCATGCGTTGACAATTTGTTATTGAATAGAAGATTAGTCACACTGAATTATTATCCGTTTCGATATCCGGGAATTGAAAATATTTATTGAATGAGAAACAGTGTAAGGAATAGTTTTAGGCAATCATAGACCGCGGATTTTTGGGAAAAATGAAATTGTTACAGGCACAAATGAAGAATCGGAACTTGAACAACATTTTTAATTTTCTAAATGTTCTAACTTGAATTATATTTTTGATATTTTGTAGATTTTGGTATATGTTAACGGTCTTGTGGATTTTTTTGCATACTTATTTAGTATCGTGGTAAATGCGTAAAATCATGAGTAAATCCAGTCTAATAATAAAACATACATTTTTCTTCTTTAGCTCTAATAATTTGATCATTTACTGTAGGTACATTTGGATGAATGGAAATTGTTTGATTTGATGTTTGGGATTTGTGAAGTGATCTGCGTTTGATAAGTTTGGGCATTTTGGAGTGGAGTGGAGTTGAAGGTTTTGTTACATGAGATTCGAGGAAAGTGTTTTTGGTAGGGTTACAGAATATTTGGAAGGTTCGTAGCTTTTGGAGTTTTTAGTATAGTTTAGTGCCTTCAACTCATAATGAAACATGAATTATTACGTCATTCATAAAGTTAAGTTGCTTCGTCACTAGAGACTAAAAAAAATGTATTATTATGATCTTAATCACAGGAAAAGTTGATTAAATTCGAAAGATTAGTCTTCATATCAATTTGAAAAGAATTATACCTTGTTAGTTTAATAGAAATTTTATAATAAAAGAATCTGCAGAATTTAGTTAATAGTCTTTCATATTTGTTCTTTGAGATATTAAAAATTAAATGGGAATTTTGTAGGAATCTGTCTTTGGTGATTGTAAAGCTAGATAAAAATTAAAACTATGTTTTGTGGAAGAATTTTAGCCTTTGGAAAGCTTTTTTGGCCTTTTAGCCTTTTAATCAATGATGAAAGATATATTTTTAATTTGACTTTAAAATCAAGAATTCATTACTTTAATGTTTTAGATATCTAAAAGTAACTTTAAAAATAATTTACCTCTGCCTAACTTCGAGTTGAATATAAATGAAAACTTTATAAAACAATAAAGGGTTTGACAGAGTCTGAAGATTGAAAATTTCTATTTAATCTCAGGAAGATTTGAACTCATGATGAAGAACAGTTAATCAAATAAACTCATTTCTGGAAAATGTTTCTTCAAAAATCGAAATGAACGTTTTGTAAAATGAAGCAATGAGAAAATGTGATACTTTATTTAGATATTGAAGATTAGCTTCAGAAAGAGATTCACAAGTTTGATGAAGGGAAGATTGTCTTCTTTTTAAGAAAATTTCACATAGTTTTCACTCAAACTTACCCTAAGACTCGGGATAAGCAATACCGTACACCGCATTACTGTTTTTCTAATCTATTTCTTCAAAACAAAAAAAAAGTTAATGTTGAATTAATGCACGGATATACTTCTTAAAGAGATTTAAAAATCTTCTGAATCTATGTTTTTATTAAAAAAAATTTCAAGCATTTCACATAACAAGATACTGTTACAATGTTATAGAGGCTTTGATTTTGACAGTTTCTTGAAAACCTAGAACACTAAAAAAATAATTTTATCTATGCTATTACGACTATTTCGAAATTCTATAAAAATGACACTAAAAAATTGTACTTCACGAGATCTAAAAGAAGCTATGTAATTTGTATTAGAGTTTCAAGCCTTTAAACACTTCCATTAATTGTTAAGAATTTTTTATTCAAAATGAAGCTTCCAGAATTTCAGGTTCCTTGAAGATAGAAAATTATCTGAATAAAGCATCGCTCTAGAAACCTCCAAGAAAATGAATCCTTTATTTTTTTATTTATTTAACCTGACAAAGTAGAGTTAATTTCGAGTTATCTGTACATAGAACTGTAGAAAACACATGTATTTTAGCAATAACACTTATAATAATATAAGTAACACATCAAGTATTCTCATGACAACATTAAAAATCTAAGATCTCAATACAAGAATCGATTAGCAACCCCCATTAAACCGAATCCATAAACAAACTTTCTCAACGTAACATTACAACATCCCGTGGAACTTTATCAAACCTACACAGATCAAAGCCAAAGGCACAAGTGGTTTAACTTTGTATATAGTATTATAAATTAATTGACAAAGTAAAGAGACCACATTCTAAACTCACGCTCCCTTCCCCGGAATTGTAATGCGACGTAACGACGTATCGCCCTCCGCGGGACACCTCACCCCTTTTCCGCTAAGAAGAATCCTGGATGCGCAAGGGATGGAATCCAGTCGAGGAATCAATTCGCCGTGTATCCTTGGAGAAGAGGATGGCGAGTGGTTTTTCGAGGGTGGTTTCGAGAGCCACGCCTGCCACCCCGGTTAAGCCACGCCCTGCGCACAAACCTACCCCCGCAGGGATCCCCTCTGCAGAAGGCCGAAGGGCTAATAATTCACGTCACGAGCACACCCCACCATAAAGAGTCAGCTACAGGCGGTGTGCGCTCGTATATTCGGTATCAACCGCGCCGCTACGAACGTTATCCAGTCCCAGTTACTGTTAATTACCGATCATCTTCGGTAATTAATTGCCCCCCGACACCGGGAACCGTTCCTTCTCGATCAGGGATGGTCGGACGAGGAGGCATTGATTTGGTATTGGTGCGGGGGCTTTTATAAAAGAATATTGAAAGAGCTATGTTTATATTTAAGTCGATAAATTTTTTAATGATGCGGAAGGAAATCCAGATTTGATGTAAAAACTTTATGAATGCATAAAGAAAAACTGAAATTAGAGTTTCTAGATTGTGTTGAAAGCGCTGGTACTTCGGGAAATAGCTTTATTTTATTTTGAAAAAAATTTACTATGAAGAATCGTGTAATGTGAAGAATTTACTGTGAAAATATCATAATAGATTTGATAATAATTATTGTCTAAATGAATAATTATTGTCTAAATAAAGTTCAGATTATAAATTTGTTTAACCTTGAATAGAATGAAAATATACAGGGTGAGGCACTTAAAACCGGCCACCTAAATAACTTGGCTGCTATTGGTGATAGGAAAAAATGTATCAGGCCAAAATTATTTGGTATCGAGGGGCTGATCATTCGATGTTACTAGTTTTTTGATAGGTGGAGGCATCAAGGAGATATGAAGGTCATCTCTGTTTTTTTAAATGGAACGGTATGTTTTTTTTACTTACATTCTAATAGAGTATTTCAAGGCGAATACAATGACCTATTGGAAAGGTCATTCGTGGTCTGGGTTAAGCCAATTGTGATGGAAAAAAATGGTGAGTAAAAAAACATACCGTTCCATTTAAAAAAACAGAGATGACCTTCATATCTCCTTGACGCCTCCGCCTACCAAAAAACTAGTAACATCGGATGATCAGCTCCTCGATACCAAACAATTTTGGCCTGATGCATTTTTTCCTATCACCGATAGCAGCCAAGTTATTCAGGTGGTCGGTTTTAAGTGCCTCACCCTGTATATTTTCATTCTATTCAAGGTTAAACAAATTTATAATCTGAACTTTATTTAGACAATAATTAGTTTTTTAGATTGCAGGAAGTTAATGATGCAAAAATTCAGTAATAATTTTTGTAAACGTTAATGGAATATATTTATAATTGAATTAATATTGTAATTATGTTTTTCTAATTATATAAATCAAATGTTTACCATTATTTCCGTTTTATATATGCGATATTGTTTATTCATATGTGATGATATTTTACGAAGATTTCGATATTTGATTCGTACCAGGAATAATCATTTCCACAGTGATGGGGAAATAACAATGAAATGTCCAAATGTAAACGAGTCAATACGTTACATAATTGTCAGTTCAGTTAATTATCTCACTCTGGGGTAGCGTTGCAATCTCGTTACAAGTGGGTGGGGAGTGGGGAGAGAAGAGTGATAAATGACAAAAGATGATATCGATTTTCAGAATTAAACCACTTTGGGGGTAAAAATAATCTCGTATTCGAAGTACTATAAATATAAACGTTTAGCAGTTTTTATTTTACAAAACATTGTGTGAGAAGAACAAAATCTTTGAGTCAGTCAAATTAGAATACTAATTTATTTGTTTCTATTCTACAACGAATACTTTAATTTATTACAGTAACTATATTAATAGTAAAAAACGTTAATTTCTTATAGTAAAGCAAAGATGTCTAAATCAGCTCAATTTTCCGGATTAATTGAGAAATCAAATTTACCCCTGCTTCGGTCTTTAGATCCTTTTTTTATTCAATCATACATTTTATTTTTTATAACTGATTCAATTTTAAAAGAAATATGAGAAAGTTATTATTATGTAAGTTTGCTGCTCTTTGACGTTCGATAAACATTTTATTCTCCACATTTATAACAATTGTAATAAGTGCTAATAATTATACCGATAAATGGAATTTTTAAGAGGAATGTAGCAAAATCAGTTCATTTTTTTTTAATAATTTTAGAATTACATATACAACCGGAATGAGTGATATAATTTTTTGTATGCGATTTTTTCGTATTCAATAATCAGTTCTCCGATTAATGATCGACGAAATGAACCTGTATAATCATCAAAAAGAGTACTGCAAGCTCCAAAAAACTGCATTAAAAACTCCCCCAATGAATATTATTCACTACAAAACGTAATTGAATACAGTAATTTTCGAAAGTCCAATTTTTTTGAGAATCGGAATCAATCTGCATATTATCTTAAAAAGAAGATTTCCCATGACAGGGTTCTGAAGAGGCTGCGACGGCGATCTGCGCCACAGATCAAGTCGATCAGAAACGCTGACAGGACGTGAACCCGCTGAAAGGAATCGACTTTGTCGCCGGTGGTCGGTAGTTGGCCCCTCAAATTAGCCACAGTGACATATTGAAGAGTGTACGGCCGGTCTGCCCCCCTCTGACCCGCTATTAAGCACAAAAGCGGTGCCCTGGGAAAATCAACTGACGCGTAACTAAACGGTGTATCATTAATTCCGACGTGTATGTTTATATCGGCTGCGTTAGCAAGCGTTTGCACGGCCAATTTTCCGTGACAATTGCAGTCCTCTGCGCTCCGCTCCCGATCGACGAGCTTTTTTTCCGTCTATCGACCCCTCACCCTTGTTCAGCGTTTCGTTTTATCCTTTAACGCTTGTTTTAAAATTATTTTCAATGCCGGCGAAGGAAGTGAATAAACACGGGAAACGATCTGTATTCAGAAAATATTGTAGTCTGTATTAGGAAAAACGGTCTTGTGGAAAATGCAGATAAGAGATCGGAGGTAGATTTAGTTATACATATTCAGTAAATGCTCGCTGTAGACTCGTTGCTATTTATTAGAATTCTACTATTTTTTGGAGTTGATTTTGAATCTGCTTGTAGAATTTTTATGTACCTTGGATTTGATAACTTTTGTACATATACGTGAAATTTTTAGTTCTATTTTTCTTTTTCTTCAAGTTTGTTTGGTAAAATAGTTTCTTTTAGGAATTTGGACTCTTGTATTTTATGAGCTCTTTGTGGGTAAACAATATATATCAGGCTGTCCAATAAATTCGTGCGGTTTTTATTTCGGTGAAGAAGATAAAAATGTAATGATGAATCACAATTCGGTAGACTAAATAGTTATTTGGTTTTGATGACGAGTTTTGAGAAGCTAAAGCTAACAAAAAGTAGTAAAAAATAATAAGAATGATGAGTGAAAATTTTATATTTATAAAAAAAACCGCTTCAATTTATTGAACAATCTAATAGATTATGATGCAAGATTAGAGAAATTATTTTTAGAGAATCTTTAGAATTGTCCATACTTATTAATCCTTAGGTTTTGTTCTTCAATTTGAGTTCAAAAATTTCATTCAATATTAATTTTTACTGAATTGATAAATAGAAATAAATATTATTTCATATCGTTAGAAACGTCATGAGATAATGGAGGATTTTATAAATCTTTAAATAATTTCATGAACGCTTATTAAATAATTATTAATAACCCACTCAAGGGTTAAATTAAGTGTTCTTCATCTTTAACGTTGAAAAATTTATTTATCTTATTTAGTATTTTATCCATTTTGGATACCATGAAGTTTGGATTCTACAATCTGAAAGCCACTCAGAAAGAAAAAATAATAATATGGTCGATGGAAAAAACAAAATATACAATTTTGGTTATTAAAATTGAGGAAAGCTCCAAAAATATGAAAAATATAGACAACAAAAAAGAAAGAAAATAGATTTAAACTCGTCCATTCTAAAAATCCAGAATATTTCAATCTCGAAGCAATATTATTCACTTAAAAATTCGTTCTATCGCCGTTAATGAAAAGTATATTCAGTATTTCACGTACGTCAATCTTCTTCGCCGACAAAACCTTTCTAGCCCCATTTTCGCTCTTCCTTCCTCTACTTTTCACTCTCCCGCCCCTGTCCGCGGCAGAAATGCCCCTTTCCGCAGGCGAGATTGAGCTCGCCGCGCGATGAAGCTCAATCGGTCCATCCCTGTTACCGATTTTTCGTTTCTTCGCTGACACCCGCGGCTGCCTTTCACACTTTGTCTTCCACCTAACACCCAACCGCCGGTTTCCTTTTTTCCCGGGGCAGTCTGTTCCGCGACGAAACGTATACCTTTCGTGCCAATCAACCAATTCCCATTGCCGAAGGTCAACGTCGATAATCTTCGCCGTGGAAATCGACGTTTCCAGCCGGACAGCATCCATCCCCTTGAACGATTCACGCGGCGAGGGTGAATTTTTTCGAAGTGAAAAGCGATCTGAAAACTTGATCTTGATTCCATAATGAACTTCATGATATTCAAAATTTTTAACAATTGCTGGGGATTTTTCAACGAAAGAATATTTTTTCCTGATTAACGTTGCAATTTTTAACTGAATTAACATTAACTTGCAGTTTTGATTGAATCGAGAAAAATGAAACCCTGGTACTGTTCCTTTTTAAAATCCAATTTTATGAGAACATTAATTATTACCACATAATTATTAACATACATAGTGAAATTTTGACAAAATTTTTAACAACAACAAACGTTGATAATATCAAGTAATTTCTTTACATTTTGCTTAAAATTGAAGCATTTGTTGAATGAATTAAAATATTGATTAGGTCAATTGATGCCCAAAGACTGTAGTAGGATTAAAGACGTTATTCTAGCAATTTCAAATTTATTTAAAAAAAAGAAGCTATTAAAAAATCCTTATTTAGATAATGAAGTACTTAATGTAAATATCTAAGCGCTCTAAAAATTAAATTCCAAGTTTCAAGACATGTTTATTGTAATCGCAAGAAAGACACGATAATCACAGCTCCCAACGAGCTCATACCGCGAGGACACAAACGAAAACAAGGAAATTTCCGGAACGGGCTGAATGTGGTCCAAGAAGTCACTCAACAATGTTAACCCTCTTCATTCCGCATGATCGGCAGAAACAAAAGGAGGTTCCTCGAGAGAGGAGATGGAACAAGGGAAGAAAACGGGAAAACGAAGAGGGTGCACAGTGCACAGAGTCCAGGGAGGAGACTTCTGCGTTCCCCTTCGGTCTCCGGCGTTTACGGGCGCCCCGAAGTCGCCACGTGCCGTCGCGTGCGGACCTTTTGTCGCGACCTCGGCTCTTCTTCGACCCAGGCGAAGAGGGGAGGATCGGCGAGATTTCGACGTGCAAGGACACGTGTAGCAAATAGGCTTGGTGGTCCAAAGCCTGTTTGCCCGCGGACCACCGACGTGACGGTCATTCCGGGGGCACAATGGAGCGTGCGGTTCTTGAGCTGTGCTCGATTGGAAGGATCAAACGCGGAGCGGAAATTGAATGGGGTTAACACGCACCGGGACCAAGCTACAGGTAATATTATGAGCCTTGTGGAGGACTTGGATGCTGATTTGGAAACGGAGTTAAGTGAAATTCACTCTAGTTGGCGGAACGGCGGAGGAAGATTAGGGTAACACCTTGATTTAACGGATTTTGGATTTGGTGGGCGACATTCTGTTGGAGGGACTAGATATGGGAATAGGAAGTGAGGGATTTTTTTTTTGGGAAGGGTATGAGAAGAAAAATTATTTGAAATTTTAGAATGGTACGTAACTGCGAGAGAAGATATTGTCGCATAGACTAGAATATTCGAGTATAGTGTATCATATAGTAGCATAGACTAGCATAAAGTTGAATAGAGTAGCACGGACTAGCATGTAGTAGCATGGAATAGTATAGACTAGCATACAGTGGCATGGAGTACCATACAGTAGCATAGACTAGCATAGAAAAGCATCCAGTAGAATAAATCAGCATGTAGTAGTACAGACTAGCATATAGCAACATGGAATAGCATAAAGTAGCATAAACATAGATAAGCATAGATAAGCATAGACAAGCATCCAATAGTACAAAGCAGCATAGAGTAACATATACTAGTACCACAGACTAGCATACAATAATATGGAATAGAATAAAGTAGCATGAAGTAGCAAAGGGTTGCATAGAGTAGCATGAAATAGCATGGAGTAGCACAGAGTAGTATAAAGTAGTATGAAATTACATAGGCTAGCATAGATTACCATAGTATTGACACGCATCCAGAAGCATGAAGCAGCATATATGTAGTAGCATAGAATAAATAGCATACAGTAGGATATAGCAGCATCAAGTAGCATAGAGTAGTGTAGACATGCAGTGTAGACTAGCATAGAATCACATATAGTATAGAGTAACACAGAGTAGTATAGAGTAGCATAGAGTATCTATACAGAGTAGCACAGAGTAGTTGATAAGAAGCTTTACTTTAGTATTTTACTTGATGAATACTTTCCAGTTCGATGAATTTTACTTGCAATGACTGAATAACATCATGTTTACAACATTTGAATTCTCATTACCATAAGAGTTATTCATAGTAGATACAGTTTTAATACAAAAGTAGAATTTTTTCTTGCACTATTCTTTATGCAAGTTTGAATTCAAACTAGAATTTTTTTTGTGTCATTTTTTATACAGTTTTGGTACGTAACTAAATTTTTTTCTTGTACTAATTTTTTTTATTTTGGTACTAAATAAATAGTGGATTCCTTCCATTTTTTATGTTATCAAAACATGAAAAATTCAAGGATTTCTACTTCTCATTTACGTATTTTCTAAAGTTTGTCTCATTGTTATAGCAAAAATTTTCTCAGAAATTATAAGAAAATTTAAATCATAGTTGACTTCAATTTAGATTTAATTTCAAATAATTTTTAATTTGGTAAAATTCTAAATATAAATCAGCAGAAAGCTGATTTAGACCCAAAACAAATACCAAAATATTCGCATATATATTTTGACTCGACACAAATCTATCTCAAATTCTCGAAATGATCTCCAGCATTTTTTCTCTTTCTTCTTTTCACATCTTTTACGCCCCTCATTCCCCTTCCGCTGTTTTCCATCCCCCCTGAATCCAGCGTGCGCTCTCTTTGTCCAGAGATTCTTTCTCTCTCCAACCAGGGTCTCTTTTCAACGTCAGACCGTCGATTGGCCGCAATTCAGTGTCGCGTCGTTGCACACAGTTTGCGGTGGTGAACGTCAATTGCATTGCTCCGCATATTTCATTCTATACCTAACTCGTGTCTATCGACGCTTAAAGGGATCCTAATGATAATCTCTAGGGCGGAAAGAAAGTAAAGGATGCTTTTTTCAAAATTCGTCCGATATTCTAAACCACAATTCTCGACTTAATTGCAATGAATTTTATTTAACTGATATTATCGAATACCAAAAGTTTAGTATTCGTTTACAAACTTTTGCGTACCGTAAACCAGGGTTACTTTACACCAATAATTTCAGATTTTTGTACATTGTATAACAAAAAAATTGATATTGAAATAGTTAAAGAAGTCGGAATTCGTTCACATTTTGTTTTTTGGTCAAATCCCTTTTAATGAACAAGTTACTATTATTGTTATCCGAGTTCGTCTTTTCATTCACAACTTTCTTTACCCTTCCACCTGTCGTCCTTGACTCCGCCATGGACCCAGAACTTCAAAAAACAAATCCCTCCCCATGTAATACTCCCCCGGCGCCTCGAATTTCCATTCTTCGTCATTTCCTCAGCCCGATTGTCCAATTTCAATACTCATTCCAAGACACGCTTCGCAGGAAACTGAGAACTCCCTCGGCTCCCACTAGTTTCGTGGAAGGAGTAGCAAGGGGATCGCGGATATCCGAGCAAACATTTAATTCGCGATTACACCGTTTCCAAGGGGGCGAGGAGAACCCCCCTTGTCAGCACCAGTTCGCACAGATACACGTAGAAACGGCACCGAACAACGGGGTACCATGCCAACCCCTCGATAATAGAGATTTCACGCCGCGGGCCCCACTTCGGTTCTCACAGTAGGGGTCCGCGACTGAGACGATCATCTATTGTCCAATCGAACGATTGAATGTTCGTTGTAGATCGTTGGCCAATAAAATCTCTGCTCGTTGAAACGGGGAGAGACGCGTGCCTCTAAGTATCTGTTTATAGTCCATGGGGATCAATTTGTTTGCTAAATTATTTATTGGTCAAATATGCCGACGCGGAAGGTCCGCTGCGTGTCTCGGCACCTTTTGCGCCGCGGATCTGTTTGACGTGCGGTTTGGGAAAGGTAAACTGAAGAAATTTTTCGATTGTTCTGTGCTGATTTCGGTTTTAAGGGCTGTCATCGACGGGGGAAGTGGAGCAGACGATTCTCTTTTTGTTAAGCGGAAGTTTTTGAAATGTTTAAAAGCCGGTCTTGGGAAACTTTTGGTAGAGTAAATGAAGGCTTACATTTTTCTTTTTCAGCTCTTAAGGGTTTCTTTCACAAATTCGTGATTTCTAGCCATTTTTATTGTGAGCATAGCTGATTGCGCATATCTATTGTGAATATAGACTATAGACAACTAATTGTTAAATTAATGATAAGAAATAAGAAACATGAATAATAATTTCTTTAGATTTTTTTTACCTAAGTTGAAAAAACTGAGGGAAAAAATATGATTGGGTAAAAAAAACACCCTAAGTTTGAGGGTTGAAGCTGCTTGCTTTATTGTAATTAATAAAACTGTTTCATTATTATAGCGAATAAATTTATTGGATGAAAATATTATGCAGCATGAATTCAAGTTTTGGTTGAAATAATTCTAGGATTAATAGAAGGATTTTATTTTTATTTCATTTAATCAAAGAAGGTGATAGTTATACACTTGATAACTGTAGAAATTGGGGTTGCGATTGAGTGAAAGTATCAAGGTTTATGTGATTTGTAAGATACATTGACTCACAAATTTATTCACAAAAAGTATGTTACATAATAAATAGATATTTGCCTTTGTACAATAAAAGTTATGGAATTTGGGAAATAATTAAACGTGGAAGCTAGAATGGCATAAATTGATAGAAAAAATATAATTCTGTGGATTTCACAGTCAATTAACATTTGGAATACATGTGAACGAACCTGTGAGTTACTGTACATAATCAGAAATTATTGAATTCTCTCTTCTACTACCACTGATAATTTTTTTTTACTTATTACAAAATATACATCTCTCATTTTTTGTATATTGTTATATTAAATTATAAATTAACTCTGCGTCTTCAGATTTTTTTGACCCAATTATGTATTAATTGTATAAAAATTTCGCTTTATATATTATTAATTATATGGCAATAATTAATGTTCTTCTAAATTTAAACTTTTAACTAAATTGAATTTTTACAATAAAAATAATTGAGGCATTGGGTGGAAAAAGGGTACATAAGCAAAAATACCAACTTCAAGAGAACCGATTTCAGAATTTTCATTACGATATTAAACAATAAAAAATACTTGAATTGTATTCAATTATCATTCCTGAATTTAATTACGATTTAGAAACGATTTAGAAACGATTTTCCTGACATGGAATTGGACATGCCTTTAGCTTATATGTGCCCTTGTTTCATTCAATGCCTCAATTAATTTATTTGGAAAGCACCATAAATGGTACAGATATAATTGTCCCTCGTTAACTGCAACAATAGTTGTTCCACAATATTGCAATTATTAAGGGAGGTAAGAGACAGTTTTTTCAGTATTTTAATACTAAAACTCTTGGTGCTAGGAACATTACAAAGTTCAAGATTTCTGTAATCTTCAGTACTAAATAAATTCCTTAAATACCTACATAGTTTTGAATATAATTAAAAAGTGGATGTATGATTGCAAAACAATATTGAAAAATATGATCTATAATCTAACGATAAACAGTGAAAAAACGTTGCATTTAGGTGTCTTTTGCTCTTAGATTACAAATATTACAACACAAAAAATTTTCATTTTAATTATTTTTAAGATAACTGGAGATTAAATATTTTGAGGATGCTCCAATCCGATCTTGGTGGCCCAACTTTCCTCCCCTTTGGGAGTACGTGACAAATTGAGATAAATAATCGTTTGTGGGGACACAATGCTCACTTGAAATTTGCCACGGTGATACTCGAAACGGCACGCTCCTGGAACGTTTGCTAACCGATACTCGTAAAACCGATACACTCGAGCTGCATCTGGTTTCTGCATCCTTCTATCAGAAACGAGATACCTCGAGATCTTTGTCAATAGTGCATGGATAAGAGCTATCGTGACTTGTTAATCTTGTTTTTTACATACGAAAACATTACAGCAGTATTCATTTTTTTCAATATGGAATATTGAACCAGTATCGAACCTTTCAGACTGTCGAAATTTTTATTTCTATCCGTAGAATTTAAAAAACGTAACTTCTGTGAACCAATAAATCTACAGAGTTTTCCTTTGTTCTTGACAATTTTAAAAATATCTTCAACACTAAACGTTAACATTAAATTTCACTTCTAATGTTGGTATTACTGAATCCCTTTGAGAATTGCCCTAATCTCGTGTGTATAGACTGCAGATCTTTATGCAAAATAAAATTTTTGCAAGTTAGAATAAATTGTATGTATGTAAAAAAAATTGTATGTATGAAAAACAGTATGTATAATATTCTAAATATTCCAACTTGAACTATATTTTCAATATTTTGTATATTTTGGCATATGTTAACCTTGCAGATTTTTTGCTAACTTACTGTTGCCATAAATGCATAAGATCTGCAATCTACTCACGTAACAGAGAATGGAGAACTCAGTTTTTTCTTATTACGAATGTCATACTCTAGTTTCAGAGTTGAGCAAAATGTAATCTGATTACAAATCATAAATTCTGATTGAAGCGTAATTGTTCCTTCAATTACGAGTTATTTTCTGTAATTGTTAGTTGTTACGAACTACAATTTGACTGTGCAGTTAATAAGGATTAACGATTATAAAAATAATGTGTAATTGAATTAGCAATTAATTTTAATCATGATTTATGATTTGTAAGCAGATTACAGTTTGCTCAACTCTGCATAATTTGCTAAATAGAATTTATACTCCGATACATTATTCAATAACTAGCCCATACATTCATGCTCACGATTATGCTTATACATTTATGACAAATTGAAATACACAGAAACAAAATTATTACTACATTTTTTACTAGACACACAATGAATCAAATTGCCAATAAAAATTCTGTAATTTACTTAGAAATCTGTTTAAGATCTGTGATTCACACTTGAAAAAAATTGTCTAATTCTAATACTATGTAATTTCAATTCTTTAAACTTCCTCTTTTTACAGTTATTCAAAAAATTCTCCTAGCATTTCTACTTTTCCTGAAATGTCTTCATAAAGAACTTTACGAACAAATCCCACCCAGTGGATAAAATCAAAATATGCAAATTGATCATGAAAGCCAGTCGAGGTCGTCGTTCCGAAACGTGTTCTCATAGGCTCCGCGGCTAATCCCAATTATGGGCGCGGATGGTATCGGTGGTACCGACAATTAAAATTCGGCCGGAGCTTGTGTTCCCGTCCCAAGGACTACAAGCGCGTTTTCCAACGGGGAAACGGCGACAAAACTTCGCCCGTCTGCGAGGTACAACCCTACCGAACCAGCATTGTGATCGTATTAACACCTTGCATAATTGCACCGCCACCGACGCCGCCGCGCTTCTCATTGTGCGACCGCTAAACACGTCTCATTTGAATATTGGCCCATTCAGACCTCTATGGGAAGGCTCGATCACTGATAAAGGGGAATTCCTCTTCCGATCGCCGCCAAACTCTTTTCTCAGGCTGTCAGCTTTCTCCCGAACACGCGCTATTTCATCCGACCGGTATGAATTCGATATTAATCGTTCGCGAATTCGATATTGTTTAATTAAATCTTCACCCATTATTAATGTTCTTGGAAACATGGAAGGAATTTATAGAACAGTCGAAAAAGATTATTCTAGACATTCTAACATCATTAACATTTTTCATTGGTTCCAGAGAAATAATTGTTTAATTAATCGTTAGTCGCTTAGCATCTGTTAATTTTCCTGATTTTTTGGGATGTCAACAATTTTATGAATATATTTATGATCATAAATTTTTCATTTTTTCTTAGCTTTGATGTGTGAATATTTTATTTTAAGTAGAGCAACACTGAGCTTCATAAATTCAATCAGTGTAATTTTATATGAAAGAGTTGTATATTAATTGTGTTAACATCGAATTTAGCAACCAATGTCACTTCTTTTTTAGTTACGTTTTTCAGAGCACAGTTTTTTTTTATGAAATCGATCGCCAATCAAATAAAATTTGAACGATAAAATACAAAAGAGTTATAAATCCAGAACTGATGTTGAATATTATAGTTTATGTTTTTAGTTTTGATACTAGAAATCATTTTATTAACCAATGTTAAACGTGACTGACAGATATTGATGAACTTTCACGCTTTCCTCAAATATGTTTTATCGATATTTTAATCAAAGCTTTTTCAACTTTGATTAATCCTTTGAAATAAATGAGGTAATTATTCCTCATAAATATTGCAATACTTTATCAAAACGAAAATTCATAATTTCGTTGTTCCGTCAATCACTGTAAAATTATTTTAATACACCACTGGATACTAATTATTATTGCGTGGTCAATATTATTGACATTAACAACAGGTTAACTTTGCATGTAACAAAGACGCTATAAAATATTCATAAATAAAAAGACGAAAAATTGTAAATCCTGATCAGTCGTTCTAATAATAGTTTTCCATTAAGCAAAAAACGTTCCCGAAAAAATATGGAGTATATTTTATTTCAACTGCACAGAACAGTTCGATGCTAGAATCCCAAAGCACGACACCACCACTTTTTTTATTAATTATCAGCAGCAGTCTCCCAATCCGCCGCTCGAAACAGCTGATTCGATCAAAGACAAACGAATAAACCGGTTCAATCCGTTCGAAACCGAATTACTCCCTCGACCGAAAAGCGAATCTCAAAAAGAGGGCGAACCCCAAAACGCAATCGAGCAAGAGACTCTGTGCGCGGATACCGTGACAAAACTGCAACAAACTCATCGATCAGACCATCTACCAAAAATACTATCTTCGAGTGCCGCGTCACTCCGTCGTTCCTCTCGAACCGTACCACCCCCGCAGTGACTCCACCCTCCCGAATGTCCAGGTCCAAGAACCGTGCCCATCCGCGAGGAAGTCGAGGAAAGAATTCCGCGTCGCCTCGTCGGTGTCCATCCGTCACCGAAATTGAAACTCACCCCCGCCACCCGAAAACAGTAACAGGGAGGAGGGTGTCGGGGTGGGAGGGAGGGAAAACGATAGAAATAAAATTTCAGCTCGGCAGTAACAATGAACCGCAGGACTCCGGGGTATGAAACGCCAGCTATTAACCCTGTCCGCCAATCGCGACGAGCACTGCGAGCGATTCTCGCCCTGGAACGGCTCCGATTGGACGGAATCTCCGCCCAGGGGTTGTATCGATCATCCCCTTCGCCCGTCACTCGCATCTCCTATATAAAGCAGCCTCCCCTGGGACACGGCTGATAGTCTGAACCCTTATCGCCTCGCGGATCCTCGATTTTCGTACCCCCGTCGAGACCGTAAAGTGAACCGCCAAGGACACCAGAGGAACCGCTGAAGACCTGAAGAAGTTGAACGTCGTCGCGGGGAAGATTTCGAAATCTTGGAAGCAGTTCGAGGATTCGGGGGCCGTTGAGTGAATCCGTAGGGAATTCTGACTCGGGGGATATTTGGGGGGTTGAAGTTCGCTCGGTATTTAAAGGAAGGTCCAAGGAGCATCCTCTTTGAGGGTTGCTGATTTTCGGGGTGGCTAGTGAAGTGATTAATGAGCTGGTAAAGAGGAGGAAGAAGCGATGGCGAGTCATTCCACGTACGAATACGAGGACAGGGGGCAGAGGATGCGGCACAGGGTCGGAACTACTTCCAGGGCTGCGGATTCCACCGTTGCCTGCACTAGGTGAGGGTCTTTCCACTTCTTTTCGCCGTTTAATAGCTGTTTTGCGGCTATCGTCGGTTTTCATTGGCGGAGATTACGTTTTTCTGACGGGGGGAGTTTTGTTTCGTGTGGATTTTCGTGAAAGAGATTTTGTTTAATAGCATTTTTTAGGTATTTTTAGTTCCTCGAGGGTTTAAGACAGCGTAGTTGAAATTTGCTTTAGAATTTCAAACCCTTTAATGCTCTTTTCTGAGGAAATACAATTTGGATTCTTTGTCAGATTATTTATTGTTTGAATTTTTTACTAATATACTGTGTATAGTGTAACTTTTTCCTATTTTGTATGCAATAATGCAATTTATTTCGAAATATTAAAAAACTTGAAGTTATTAGAAACATAATCTCGCTTCAGTGAATCATTATTTGGAATAAAATAATTATGGACCAACAACACTTACAAAATATAGATTTCTGTAAAATTGTCATCTACATGTATCTATAACTATACATATAAAGCTGAATCAAGTTGAAATTTGGTATACGTATAATTGAATAGTATTATGAATACAATAGGAAAAATCTGGAAGACCAACATTTTTAATCTTGATAGAAAAAAATGACTATCAAAAAGCTACCAATCCAGATTAGCCTGATATTATTTATACGTGCAGCGAGTCGCATTAGTTTAGCTAAATAATAAAATATAAAATTACTTTCTTTGCATTCATATATATTATTAAATATTCTCAAATAATTATTTAATTATCGATTCAGAAACCAATAAAATCATAAAAATTTGAAGCTTACATTACAGTTTCCAGATTGAATAAACATTCGATACAAAAAATTGTTTTAAGATCAATAATTCTAAAGAAAATTTCCCCTGGTATCTATTAAAATGTGTAGTTTAAATTTAAATTATGTGATTTTGAAAGCAAACTAAGGAAGCTTAATGAAAAAAAACAAAACCACTGCACATTATTGATTACCAGAAACTGTATAATGATTCGTCTTGAATATTATTTAAAGAATTGCTAGAATCTTTCGCATAATAATCTTACTTACCGATGCTAAAGATGCAGAGTGCTCCCAAAAATATTTGCATATTTACCACTTGATTGCAGTAATCAGTACTACGTCGCTCCCAATAGTGACATCAGCGAAGAGGATCTCGCAGAACTACCCTCCTGCGTTTATGCGGGCAGATCCGCTCAACACGTCGCCCACACTTCTTCCCACACTCATTCGCCTTTGCACTATCACATGCCTGTCTCTACACCTGGTATTTAGAACGGAATATTTTATTATTAATTTGATATGTTGTTTAGAATATCAATTACTCAACGGAAAGATTCAAACATTATTAAAAACTCGAATAGTCTTCAGAAGAAATAATTGGAAATGAAAGAACAAAATTTCCTTCTAAGATTTTGTTCTAAAAATTGCAAATGGTTTCTCATGACAATTATATGGTCTTAAAAAAGGAAGTATATAATCTTGATGCATTAGACTGTAAGATAAAATTTTTATTCAGACAGTCGCAACTAAAACTGATTAGTATGAATTTAAAACATCATTTGTAGACTTTAGCGGATTTTTATGCAAAATAAGATTTTTAAAGCAAATAAAGAATAAAAAATTGAATAATATTGGGTCTTGTTTTTCAATATTTTGTGTGTTTTGGTATTTATTATCAACCTTATAGATTTTTGGATATTTAGAACTGTCATAAATGGATCAAAATCTGCAATTTAGTCATTAGAGTTGGATTAAATTTAACTTTTCAAATATTCCATTTTCCATTGTTTAATCAACAATATCATTGTACAATTTCTATATAATAAATGTCTATATTAGTTACTCATTCATCTATAAGTCAGTATAATATTGGTCACTTAAAAGAAAGATGGACTGTCCATAAATAAGTCAGTTTTAAAATAATTACTTGAACGAAGAACAATTGTTCTACTGTAGAATTATTTTCCTCACTGAAAAATCTCATAAACTAATGTAAAAATGCTATGAACCATTATTCATTAAATCATTATGTCTGCGATTTTTCCATCATGAAATATTTTATAGCAATTATTTAACAGTTATATCTTCGAAGATTGTTACTAAAATTCATCCTTGCATTCAAAATGCAAAAACCTTATGGAAATTGATCAATATCTTTCTTTATAAAAATTGATTTGTCTTGGAAACTAATTAACTTTCTCCTAAGATTGTTACTGAAATTCATCGTTAAATTCAAAATGCAAAGTGATTAACAACAGATTAAATTCATTTCCGCCTCAGACCACAACGATACAGAGATGAACGGAGTAGAAGAAGGCTACTATCCAAATGGTAGTCCGTACAGAATCCAAAGACACGCCGCCAACATAAGGGAAAGGAAACGTATGCTGAGGTGAGAAATTATTCTCAACGAAAATACATTTCCATTTTAGTATAGAGAAAAAGGAGGATGAGACTATTCCCAGTGCAGGAGTTAGCAGATTGTCAGTGTGATTGCGATTTTTAGCAGCATCAACTCGGCTTTCGACGAGCTCCGAGTCCACGTACCAACGTTCCCATACGAGAAAAGGTTGTCGAAGATCGACACCCTGCGTCTGGCTATAGCGTACATCGCTCTACTTCGAGAGGTGCTTGCTGCGAGACTCGACCCGCTGACTTACGTCGAGAGGTGCCTTAGAGGAGAAATAAACGGGGAACGTGCTGAATGGAATACAAGCGGTTAGTATGTGAACACGGAATTTAGATTTTAATTTGCCAGGAGAGGAATTTCTTTTCTTTCAGTTTTTGATATTTTTTAAATAAATAAAACTATAAATTTAATCAATTTTTTCCGATTGAATTCACTCGAAAATACAGTTCGAACCAACCGCGAACTAAACGCACCGCGAAAGTAATAAACTAAAAGAGGAAAAAAAGAAGAGTTGAAAGAATGTTTATGATTACAAATCTGCTACATTATTTTTTTTATTATATGCAATTATATCAATTTAATATTTTATGGTTTTATCTACTCCTTAAAATAATTCATGTACCTGTAGCCTAGAATAAATTGTAGCTCAAGGTGTTAAAAAACTTCTACAATAGAAGCTCCTGAATTACAAAAATCTTACAGTATACAGGGTGTTCACACTATTACGTCTTGTAAATAGTAAATGTTAAGACTGGTTCAGACACATTTAGTAATTTAGTCGAGTGGCAAGTAGTTACATTGGTTTACTAAATTACTCGACTAAAGTTTAGTGTTCATACATAGTACCATTACTAAAATACTTGCCACTCGACTAAATTAATAAACGCGACTGTTTCAGCCTTTAGAAAAAAATGAAAGAGGAAAAAGTAATACTGTTTATTGCAAGCAACAGAATGGTCTATGCAATTGTTTTGTATGTGCATTGTTTAAAAAAAAAATGAAATATCGAAAATGTACCTTTCATTTCTAACCTTGTATGACCTTGAAAGTAATTGTATGACACACAGATAAATTCGTATTGACACACACTTTCATATAATGTAAAAAAATATACAGTGTTTCATTTAAACAACTGAAGGTCACCTTCATTTTGCAAAACATAATGAAACTCCAAAACAATTGCACACACCATTTTGTTACTTGCAACAAACAGTATTACTTTTTCCTCTTTCATTTTTTTCTAGCATTTACTATTTACAAGAAAAATGCTGGCTAGTAATACTTTGAACACCCTGTATTGTAAATTTTACAAACTTTCTAAGGTTACAAACAACCTAGTTAAAAAAAAACAAACTCAATCACAGTTCAAATAAATTTCGTATTCATAAAAATAAAACTCACTTATCCGAAAATATTGGAAACCCAACCCAAAAAAAATTAAAACCAAAACTGAAACCTATCTTCAATAAAAATATTTCAAAACTGTACTAAACTAATTGCTAATGTTGAGATTGCACTGGTGTGCGTTAATAGTTTTTGAACGAATCGTGAACCATGTTCATCGACAATGTGAGCAGTTTTAAAATGCTCTTTAAAGCGATAAAAAATTTGCCAGCTGTGTTCAAGAACTGTTTATTAATGAAGACACACCTTTATATATTTACATCTACTTTAAACCGAATTTAATAAGAATTTAATCTTTTTTACAGATCTTACCGCACGCTTATCGTGGATAAACTGGGAAAACTTGGGGGTAAATCCGAATCGGCGATCGGTTCTCACCACCTTAGCCCTGACAACGGACAATATGAATTGAGAGATCGTACTGTTTTCTTTGTAAATAAATCCGAACGGAATAGAGTGCCAAAGAACATTAACATTATACATAATGTATGTGTACATTTCAGTTCTAGTCTCTTTATCTCTGTACGTGCAATACGAGCGATGATATATTTCGTATTTCTATACATACACATATATGCAATACATGCGTGTATATGTAAAAGTGATAGCTGATACACTAGTTTTAGTATTTCGTTTTTCGAATAAAATGAAAGCAGCGCTTGCTGCGAAGAGCTAACGATTGTGTTCAATTTTATTATCCTTCGAATTTAAAGGAAAGATACGTCCAATAATTTACTCGAGACACACATATTTTAGTAATTTATTATGTATGGGCAGTATTTAGTCCAGTAATTGAGTAAAACAATGTAGCTACTTATCACTTGTTGAATTGTTTGACAAATCTGAAAATCTGAATCAACCTTTAGCTTCGATTTAGTTGGCAATACTGTTTACCGGCTTGATAATGTTTTCAGTTCTGCGCATATTTTGCAATATTTTTTTACTTCTTATGTAATTTTATTAAACACGATTAAAATGTTATTAACGAAAAATGGTTTATCAAAATTCTTGGTCTTCGTCTTCGAAATTAGTATTATATAGAATCACGTAACAGTTTCAATACTTTCAATCACGTTTCAAAACTTTACTATTCACATATTTTACTATCCAATTTATAATCGATTGTAATCTAATTCCTAATTACATAGTAATGCCATAAGTTACATATTTACTTACATATTTATGAAGACAAACGTAATCCACAGTATAATTCACTGATAAATCACTGTCACGTATACTGCGTCTCTCTTGAACTGTCAAATTGAAACTGATATTTCACAAAGTTATCTAAAAAAAGTCAAAGCAGCGCACTCTTCAATTAATCCGTTTCAAAACCTAATTCAGCGATTGCTAGATGACACCGGTGTTCCCTGACTCGGATGCAACAAAACAAAAGCACGGGACCGATCTCGTGTCGAAAGCCTGAGCGTCAGGTTACTTTTGAATGTATCGTTCGCAATCAAGCAAAAAGTATATTTATTTGTCAACAAATATATCATCGTAATTTTCTAAAGTTTTCGAAAGTTTTTATAATCCCGTGTTTATTGATTCGACGAACCACGTGTGTTTGAAAACAACAAGCAACTTTTCGAAAACTCAAACAAATACAAGTATATTTACATACGAATATTGAAAGAAACTTATATAGTGAGATAGATGGAAGACTCGAAAAGGTTGGGATTGCTGCGAAACCCTTGCGACAAGGAAGACGACGACGTGAGCGTAATCGCGGTAATCGGAAAAGAAAACGATCGATCTTCAATGCAATTCAACCAGAGACAAGAAAATCGGGTGATCGAGCTGAGCGACGAACGATCCAAAATGATGCTTCGGAAACGATTGGACCTGGAATTATCGACCGAGACAGAGGCTGCGATCGAGGATTGCAATGGCATGGAGATGCTGCAAAAGCTTCCTCCTGAAACGATCGTGATCAAGCAAGATAAAAAATATAAAGAAGATAGTGATTATGTGCGTGATTCCACGGAAACGAGTAGCGGTGGCTCGACTTCCGGGGGTGGGGCTACGAAAATTAGGCGAGTTCTTCGAACTGTTAGGAAGAAGTAAGTATATTTCGTAGAAATGTAATTCTAAAAAAAAAAATATCATTTAGTTGATAAGTGTAGGAAATTAGATAACTGAAAGATTTACTACTAACAGAAGTCAAAGAATCACTTCGACGTATAAATTGAATTATTCTCTAAAAAATGTTTAATATTGTACAAATTTAGATTTCTGTATAACAATACAGTATTTATTGTGTACCAGTAATTTTTTCAATGTATTCGTCAAATCTTTTAAAGCAAATTTTAAGACTCAAACATAAAATATTTCGAAATAGGAATTTAAATTGCCTAAAAATTTCGGTATCCAAATTCAATAAATTTGTCGCAAAAAAAATTTGCAGTCGCAGAACAGCAGAGATCCGACGAAATCCGATACGCGTAACGAAAAAAGATCCCGACAAAGGTTTTCCGCGATCGAGGCAACGATTGCTTTCCGCGAAAAAAAAGGAAATGCTCTTCGATTCTGAACCTACTAAACGAGGAAAATCCTCTACAATGCCATATATG
The DNA here is from genome assembly GCA_030770465.2 of Perdita meconis. Lineage (NCBI taxonomy): Eukaryota > Metazoa > Arthropoda > Insecta > Hymenoptera > Andrenidae > Perdita > Perdita meconis. Next base: position 4,443,223 of record JASKOS020000006.1, on the reverse strand, counting down.
AACACTCGATCCGTCACTCGGAAAATGTATAATGTAGGTGCAACTTACCAGGCGCCTACAATAAAGGATGAAACGGAATGGAAGGAATGGCCAGTGCATGGAATGCATGAAAGACCAGTATTTCATCCACAGGTAAAATTTTCGTTTAAAAATCTTCTGGTTAAAAAATCGCGATTTGTTTACATTCCCCATAAACCGTTTTACGTGAATCCTTATTTTTTGTCATTATAAAACCAATTATTTCAGGTTGGATTAGCTGCAGAGTATTTAGGCCGTTACTTCACTAGCCTCGATGGTCTCTCCTATCACGAAATTTTAGATCGTCCTGAGATAGAAGTGGTATCTGTAGATCCTCGATCCGACTTTCTTCCTTCTTCGGGTGAAAAAAAACGAAATAAAAGAGCAAGGACCAATCGGAATTCCGCAAACTCTAGAAACAGTAAAGCGTCCGCTTCAAAATCGTTCGCGAAAGCTGCATCCTTTGAAACTTGTATGCACGATAGTTTTCACTGCGTTCTCGGTTACTGTTCACAAGTAATGACACCTAGTTATAAGGCGAAGGTTGACGGACAGATAAATAGATTAAATAAGAGCAAAAATTCATCCAGTGCAGCCAAACAGGTGGAGAAACAAGCTTCAGTAACGAACATTATGGAACGTGTTTCGAAAAATGAACCTTCCGTTAGTTCGAAAGAAAATTTGCAGAAGCCCGTAGAGCGAAATAAATTATTAGATAATTACATGTTCAGCATGGCGTCACAGAATGTTAAGAGTTTCAATCAAATGGCTAAATCACGATTGTTCTCTGCGCAGAAAGTGTACGTCGCTAATTCGCAGAAGTCAATTGCGTTTACGAATCTCAAAGCGCTTCAGGGAGGGCAGGTGAAGATACAAGAGGTAATTCAGTCTTCTAAGAATCCTTTAATAGTAGTCAATCCTTCAGAAGTGAAAGGTGCTCAGGTTTTAAAGTCGGTATCCAGCAATGCGAATATGATGAAGTTAGAGGACATGAATGTCAACGAGGAGCCTTTAGGAGATATATCGTCGGTGTACAAAACTGTGGTTCCCAATGATGAATTGGGAGAAAATTCTGGGGGAACGACTTTGAAGCAACCTCCTATGAAGCGCGGCAGCAAATTAGAGTTTACAGTAACAAAGTATCTAGTTGATAATAAAGTTAAAATAGGAAAGGAAGCAAATATTGGCGAGAAGAAGTTGTATTACGAAACTTCGAACAAAGAACTGAACGTGAAAACGTTGAGCAGTGGCTTGAGCAAGACTTGGTGCACCAACGAAGCGTCAGAAATTGCGAAAATTCTGTCCGAGTACAATAAGAGCACCTTGAAGAAACCCGCTATAGAAAATCAAGCGTTTTGTACTACTGTTAAAAATATGAAAATAAAAGACAAGGAGGAGTGTTTAAAACAAAGTGCTCAGGAGAATTTTTCTGATAAAAATGTAAGCATAACGTTTCCCCAAGGAAAATGGAGGCGATTTCACCTGACAGTGGAGAAGCTGAAGGATCTGAAGGGTGGTCTGAATGAAAAGAAATTTTCATCCACTGTACAAAATAGACAATCTGTATGTAAAACTGACCAGACAATCTTAGATAATTCGTTAGAAAGGAAGACGGAAGTTGCTAAGTATTCTGAAATGTTTCAAAGGGGACAATCAAGTACAATGAATTCAGAGAAGAATGTTTCGTTGAGTAATAACGAAGATGTAAGAGTAGTGAAAACGCAATCTTTACAGGAATTGTTAGAAAATACAGCAATGCTCTATTGTGCTGCCACTGGCACCCATCAAGATGACTTAGCAAATTATATAGATAGTTTAGACGCTATACAAAGTGTACAGTGGCTTGAGACTAGCAAAAATTTAATTGTATGACTAAATGCGATTATAGCTTTAAATGAACGATCTCGTTTTTTATAGCCAATTAGTAATATTTATAACAGTTTGAAAGATGGGAATAATAGTCATATAATTTATTTCGGTTGCTAATCTCTTTTTTATTAAATTATTATTGGTATGCAAAAGTTAATAGGTTCACTTCAAACGGATGCATACAAAAATATCTTTTTGTTATTATTTTCTGTATAAAATATTATAATCTTCGAACTAATTTGTTGTAAAAGTTCCAACGAGAAGACTGTTTTAAACTTACATATGTTTTCTAGCAATTGTTGTATTTGACATTTTAGTTAATCTGGAAAACGAAAAGATCTGTAAAAGACTTTTTCATTCCTTTATTATTGATTTAAAACTAAAAGCTTGGGCAGAAGCACAGTACAAAGCTCTAATTCACGATTATTTCTATCGCTCGTATATTCTTGCGCATTATGTAAAGCTGAATTATTTATTTGACCATCTAGCACACATTATAAACTCGAGTAACTATAGTACAATAACGTATTAATCTTTACACAGATTCAATCACTATTTTGGCTAAATTTGTTACAATAGAGCTTATAAATAATGTTACAATTTTGTGCTGGAGCACAATAAAAATGTTAACTTTTTCTACTTCGCAGCACGAGCATAAAGTTTTAATCTGAAAAATATTCTATACTGTTTATCATTTTAATTCAGGCACTTGTGATACGGACAATAAGAGACGAGAAACGAAATAAACTTTTTGGCTGCGCTACAGTGGAAAGAGTTGATCAGCGCGAAATGTTTGTTTTACTCTTCTAGTTAATATCATGCCATTGTTGATTCCGGCGTGTATGAAGAGTATGCAAACGACGAGAATCGCGGAATAGACGAACAGCAGCGCAATGATACCCATGCTTCGTTGTCAGTCTCTATTTTGCCGCCGCTTTCGATGACTGTATCTGTGAACAGATATTCCGAAGTCTAAAATTTTTATTTAACAGAACACGATTGTGAATTTTTCACCAAAGAAATTTAAGAGTTTTACAAACATCTGTCTATTAGAAGCTTTTATTTAATCTAATTATATTAGAGCGTTAAACTTTTTAGCCAGCGAACAATTATCTAATATACTTATTTTTACAATTGATACATATTGTATGAAATTGTCTTTTTATGTATCGAATATTTTCTATTTAACAATACTGATGATTAAACTGTTTAATTATTTTCAAGAGAAATAAAATAAATTAATAAGTGGAGTTCAGTTTTAATTTAAGTTCTCGTATGAAATTCGTACAAAAGAATTTTAATTCAGTTACCTTTTCCTTTCAGATTCTGATTCACTTTCCTCGCTGACAGTTTTATCAGTTATTTCTTCAGCCGTCGACTCGTCTTCACCCTCAGCTTTACATTTGCGACTCCTACTAGAACTTTTACTGGAATCGTCGTTCTTGTGTTTTATCTTGACACTGTCTGAATATTTCTTATCGCCCTTGTCCGACAATTTTCGGTCAATTTTCCGTTTGCTTCTCTCATCTTCGGAAGAAGCATCAGGTTTAGGTATCTCTCTACGCGAAGATTTCCTTCTGCTTTCATTATGTTGTAACTTGCTGCGTCTTCCGGAATTACGAGAACTCGATGTAGAGTATCCAGTGTCCTGACGAGTCTTTCTGTGAAATTCAAGCGAGAAAAGACTTCTAAAAACCTTATCTTCTCATGAATTACAGGAAGTAATATTTTTGTAAGAACATAATAAATTTAAATATCAATTCTTTCTAATATATGCTATTTCTTTTTCAGGTTCAAAGAAGAATATTGGAGAAGGTGTACCGTTTAGAATGACCGACACTTCTAGGGGAAGAATTAAACTTATCAACTTCCTCCGTGGATTCTTCACTCTCAGAGAAGTTAGCCTCCACGTCTTTATTCCTTCTTCTTTTCTTCTTTTTATCTTCATAGATTTTTCTGGCTCGGAGATCTTTATATATGTCTCCTTGCGAAATGATGCTGATGTTAGACGATTCGGGTCTCTTTCTTTTCTTATTTTCATTCTCCGTTTGAACCACGTACAATCTATACAGTTGCAGGAGTATCACCAGCGTGTTCTTGCACGTGAAAAAAATATTCATGTAGCTGACGATGCGATAATGAACGATGAGAATCAGTCGAAACGCTAAGAAGGGACCATCCTACAATATTTTGTAAAAAAAAAACGTTAGTTTAAATACTTCGAATACTTCTGTGTGATTAAGTACCTGCAGCAACATATTCAAAGCGATTCCCCAGACGTCGATGCTGCAGCAGGTGGTTTCAGTCTGCACTCTCTTCTTCACGGCGCTCCCGGAGGACAGTCGCGACTTCCTGGACTTGGTGGCTGTCAAGACGACTGTGAATTGCATCAGGGACCATGCCCAGATTCCCAGCGTTAAATAAACTAATACAGGTTCTCGTGCAATGCGGTCTTCTTTGAACGAGTCGAAGAATTCTATGATGTCTGCCGCTGTTCCTATGTAGACCAGTAATAGTTGGCTCAATTGATCGCGCGTCAATTCTCCCTTCGGTAGCATCCATCGTCCAATGATTAAAATCAGCATCAGAAATTGCTCGATCAGAGTGACCCAAGTTTCTGTAGATATCTGAATGTCAGGTAAGTGGATGTTCACCTACGGGAAAAAGAAATATTTTATTTTGCCTGGTAAAACCGTAAATTAGTCAATTTATTTTTAGTTGAAGATTCACTCACGCCCAAAGCTTTCTCCAAGTGTTTCAAATCTTCGGCTGCCAAGTTCGTCAGGTCTAAATTTTCTGATATATTGACGTTTGATTCAAACGCCTTCAGTCTTCTTTCGACTTTGTCTAACTCCAGAAGCCATATCGCAGGCACGACGCTGCTCAGATAAAGGAAAACTGAGGGACAAAACCTATTCAGAAATAAATTTCTTTGGTACAAATCCAGTTTTCTCAGGTGACTATTAAAAAGGAGCGCGATCTCATTTTTGGGTATTCAGTCGGTTCGGTAATAAAACAAAACGTAATTTCGAAGGTATAAAATATTTTTTAAAATATTTCACTGCTTACGCATCGCATTTGTTTTTCTTTTTTTTACACTATTTTAAGAAAATAATTTTTAGAAGATGAAATTCGAAAAGTCTTTGCATCATCTAAAAAATATCATCTGCTGACTTTTTAGCTCGATCGATCACAGAATTTGAATGAGAAAAAGATATTAGGAAAATAGGGTCACTGTTACGTGGCTCTTTCTACTGTGTCAATAATTTTCGATCTGCTTCGACGTGTGTAGAGTGGATTGTGTCTCGTCCCGCTTCTGTTACTAATGCTCTAATTTCCGGCTGTCAAATTGAGACGGTCCCACACAAAAACACACCCTCTTTCTTACCGAAGAAAGCACGTTTGTTTTATCGCCTGAAATTTCTTCCAAGAGGGCAAATCTTTTTTCGTCGCATTTACTTTATTGCATTTTTCATTTAGCTTCTGTCGAAATTTTATTCGAGCGATTTCGTTGGAATAATGTGAGTGAATATTAAAAATTATTGAAATAGATCCTTAACACTCGAAAGACGTGCATTAAAAACTTAAAAATTTGTAAATTGTTTTATTGCTTCTCATAAAAAAAATCAGCGTATGAGAAAAATTAAAATTAATTCGATTTTATTATGACTCAATTTTATTTTGTACTTTTATATTTACCATTTCCACTCTTGGTTTTCTTTTATAGTGAGCGTGAAGATGCCTTCAAAACACAGCAGCAAGATTGGACAGCTCAGGTACCAAAATAGTGGATTCCTTTTGAATGTAGTGACTTGCCAGATCGCTATAAAACCATGGGAAGCGAAGACCAGTCTTGTAATTATTGCTTTAATTGTGGCTAGGAATCTTGCCATGATCGTTAATCACTCTATCGTTTAGTTCCACGAAATTTTTTTTTTTAAGTTTATGTATTTTAACACATTTCATTCGTACTTCTCTTCACTGATACTTATTCTTTATTTTAGATTTTAATCCTTTCACTGATATTCGTAAATCATTCACCGGTACACACCAACTCAGTATTTTGAATGAAATACACGGAACCAATAAATGATAATGATATAAACAATGATAGAAAAGTAATAAAAATAATAGTATAATTTTTTTAACTCCGTTTAGAAATTTCTTTTATTAGAATCTTTATCGAAAAAAATATCTTACTTTATAGCTACACGATTTTATGTATTTTTAACTTCCCGATTTATAGGGAAGTTATTTTTATTCTGTTTTTTAATAGAACTTAATAATATTGAGAACAGAGTATTATAGGTGCTTAACTGCACCTCTCTACATCAGGACTGAAATAAAACTATAGCGATTCGTAAGGGTTGAGATTTCAAACAGCGCCGCGCAGCCCTACTGCGTTTGCGTCGCATATATTCTGCGCTTTTCAGTAAGTATAATTTATAAATCACAGTATTTCCAAATTCGGAATGCTGGAATTTTTATTTAGCTTTTACATTTGTATGTTCTGTCGCGACAATAAACTTATCTAAATGAAGGGTGCAAAGTAAAACAAGAGAGAAGCGTAAGTGTTTATGTATATATACATCAGCATCAGAGAGGAAATCTCTGACAGCATGGTAACATATTTCATCAATGCATAAACATTTATATTTAATAAATTTGATGAAGTATAGATGCTAGAACTTCAAAATTATAATATATAATAATATTTAAACCATTTCTAAGTTTTTTGCATACTATATCGATTTTGCGATTCTACCAAGTACTTCAAATATTTTATTCAAGCTTTTATTATAGAATGAATTTTCCACTGATCTCTATAAAAGGAATTTTCATGCAAGAACAAACGTATTATGTCCTTGATAGTTTCAATAGATGGCGATAATATCTTCTTCCATTTATCAACTGTCACTTTGCGATCACGAAGGATACGCCGACGATGTAAATAAATTACAAACTGCAATATTTTTAGTTGTAAGTTTTTATTTTGAATAAAAAATAACACTAATTGTCAAATATATCCTATACTTCACGTTACCGCGTTATAACGAGATTAAAAACGTTGTAAAAATTAATTTTTTTTAATAGACACGTACAAAAAATAATTCACAGATTTTTATTTGTATTGTCCATTTACATTGCAACAGTTAGTTTTCCGTAAGAATTTCTACAAAGTATAATATGTATGTACACAATTACATACTGATACCAGAAAGGAAATTTATTGATCTAACGAACTGGAAAGATAAAATATGATAACGTTACATATGGCTATCAATGGTTAGACTGTTAGAGAAATGATTTTTTCTTTAACTATGATAAAAGTATGTCATATAAGTTATGTTCTATATACTATCATAAAAGATTGTTCTGTGTTTGACGAGAATAAGAAATAACGGTTCTTATAAAAAGTAAATTCGTTTTCATTGGTTTTCATTCAAATTTGAGCAGCATGTTTGTTTATCTGAAAGTGCATAATTCGTAGAATTGCAAACTGTAGTAAAAATAGACACACTAAATGTATAAAATGATTCAATGACAAAATTAAATTACATGATTTTTAATTAATTGAGAAAAACAAGTTTTAACATACAAATAGATTACATTGCGATTGGTTATGTTTACGTGCAACAGGTGTTTGACATTTCACTGTAATCATTTTTTCGTAACATAATGCTATGTATTAAATTTAGTTAATAAACTATTTGTTGTAAAAAAACTAAACCCTGGTATTTAACATCATAAATTTTTTGTTAACTTCGTTTATATCCTATGATTGACAAATTTTAACGTGTTCATTTGTTAATGTTTCAGAGATGTTTATGGATTAGCAAATCAACAATCAGAAAAAATGATCTAATGCAATTAGATCAAAAGCGTGTCAAAAGTTCAACAATGCAATAAACATGCACAATTCTGTGTTGATATCTCAGTTACAAGATGCATTTTCCTTGTTTTAAATTAAAATCTACATTTTTATTTGGATTCGGAATTGGTTTCCTTGCTGCGGTACTTCTATTCATAATTCAACATGCACCTAATAACATTTCTGCTCCGCAATGTTCTTCATCTAATTGTAAAACCAAAGGACGAACCGATTTAAAATGGTTTACATCCGATGCACCGACAAACGGAGAGATCATTTTACAAACTTGGATGAAGAAAGCGGAGAACAACAAATCCGCAGAGATAACATATGACAAATGGTTGAAATCACAGAAGCTAAAAATAAATAATATAGATACGGACTCTTATCTCTATGGACCAGAAAGGACAATAAAATTGGGGTCTGATTGGTTGAAATCAAGAGTTTCTGTCACTTGCGTTGTGTTTGTAAAAAAGATTAAGTTGGCGAGATCTATTCAAAACACCTGGGGAAATGGTTGCAATAAATTATACTTCTTCGGACAAGAGAACGATTCCAAAGTGCCTATCATAAATTTGAAGATAAAGCTAACATCTTCATGGCAACTTTTATGCGAAGCCTTCAATTATGTGTGGAAAGAGAATGGAACTTCGCAGTGGGTTATCTTTGTGAAGGATGACACACTGGTAATTCCTGAAAATTTACGATTCATGCTTGCCCCACTGAATTCCACTCAAGATCATTATCTAGGTCACGCAATTACGTTATGGGGACAATCTTATAATGTTGCCGATGCAGGATACGTAGTTAGTAAAAATGTTATTGAAAAGCTAGTTAATAAGTTTAATGATTCTGAGAAATGTGCAGCTGGCGGCAAATATTGGAAGCAAGAAGATTTTTATCTTGGTAAGTTCAGTGTTAGTGAAAGATAGTAAAATTGATAATGATATTGTCTTTAATTATTTCCAGCTAAACATTTGTCATCTATGGGAATTTATCCTTCCGATACAAGAGATCAGAATTTCAGAGGAACATTCCATGGATATTCCTTGCAATATTTGTTATGGGGAATTGTTAAAACTGGTAGTTACTGGACGCGTGCATTGTATCCAATACAAAATGAATGCTGTTCATTCATGTCCGTAACTTTCAATGTTGGAGAGGCGGGCAAACTATATACATTAGACTATTTATTATATCATTTTCACGTCCTGAAAGAAGCAGCTGTTTTTGGAAGTAGAAAAGCGCCAACTGCTGTACCAGATGAAGATGTACTATCATTACTTTATTGGGTCATTCCACGCGAACTCGGACACTTTTTGGAGTAACACATCGGATTTTGCTGAATTTTTGATATTTTGTAATTTTTAGGGATATATAAACGTGGGCGAAAGGATTTTTGGAAATTGTTAATTTTAGAGCTCTTTGAAGTTTACTGTTCACTTTTTTGTATGATTTTAGCTCTTAAACTAGCAAACTGATAAAAATGTGCTTTTGGGTGCTGATAGAGCAGACATAGCAGTACCTAATAAAAATTGTCAGTTGGAAGAAAAACTTTTTTTAACCATTTATTTTGCAATTGTTGTTAACAAATGCAGGTTTTTCGTAGCGGGGAATTATTTAAAAAATTGAAAAAAATTGAGAATGTAACTCTATTTGTCCCCTTTACGGACCACTTTTCAAAAATACGGACACTTTAAAATTGGTCATAAGAAAATTAATTGAATTGTACGCTGCGCGTCGAAATCCACTGATTCAACCAGCCAAGTGCTGCGCCATTCGGTTTGACGCTAGGGACCCCGCCGCGCCTCGCCGCGTTCGGCTGGTCGAATCAGTGGATTTCAACGCGCAGCGTACAGTTCAATTAATTTTCCTATGGCCAATTTTAGTGTCCGTATTTTTGAAAAGTGGACCGTATAGGGGACAAATAGGGCTACATTCTCAATTTTTTTCGATTTTTTAAATAATTCCCCGCTATGAAAAACCTGCATTTGTTAACAACAGTTGCAAAATAAATGGTTAAAAAAGTTTTTCTTCCAACTGAAGTAATTTTTATTAGGTACTGCTGTATTTGCTCTATCAGCACCCAAAAGCACATTTTTATCAGTTTGCTAGTTTAAGAGCTAAAATTAATAGAAAAAAGTGAACAGCAAACTTCAAAGAGTTCTAAAATTAACAATTTTCAAAATTTTCAAAAATCCTTTCGCACACGTTTCTATATACCTAAAAACTACAGCATATCTAAAATTCAACAAAATCCGAAATGTTACTCCAAAAAGTGTCATAGTTCGCGTGGAATGACCCTATTATTTCTTTCTCATTTTCTGGAAAGCACTTATTAATTATCGTTTTCAGGTGTGGAAAATCGCATTAGAAGAGGAGTTTAACATCACAAATCTAGATAATATTTCTAGTGACGCTTATTACGAGATCTGGCATTCAAAGTATTCTGAACCATCACAATTAATTAGGAGAAATCATTGAACTGGACGAAGGGATCGTTTCAATTGAATTCCTTCATATATTCCGATACTGATAAAATTCTCGTAACAAAGGTGCTCTAAATCTGACGAATTTTTTAAATTTAGCCGAAACTGATTCCTTTTATACCTCATACATGAAACTAGTAGTTCATGTTTTTAACATTTCTTTTACGAACTATGATTGTGTTATTAATGTTATCTGTACGACATAGTTTAATAATCGTTACAGATCGTCTTTAAAAATTGTTTAATGTGTTTACATACAACAAGATTGTTTTTAACTTGAAATGTTTACTAGTTTTTTTTTTTTAAATATACATGCGTAGTATTTGTACGATTAAATAACTTGCATTGATATGAATGTGGGAATGGAGGCACAGTAGTGTTTGATAACTACTTCCCTTGTTACACCATCACTGCCTTATCTGACTAATTGGGAACTTATTAACGCTTACAATGACGTGATAACTAAATCGTATTTCCACTATCAAATGTGTGTCAGCAATATAGAATAATATTTCCATATAGTATTCAACTCCAGTGATCTATTTTTGAGTACTAGGAGCGCGTCGAACCCTCGGCAGCACCCTTCGCGATTGAAAGTCAAGATCTTTAGTACCTGATCAACATCACAAATATACGAATACGTATTTTTATAATAATATTGTATTTCCAGTATTTCTATGTAACGCAGATTTGATTTTATGTTAATAAACATTCAATCAAAAAAAAAAAAAAAAACGAAGATTTGAAGTTTTCAATGAACCGACACTTTAATTTAATTCGCATTAATGACCCATATTTTTTTCGTCGAACTAACTTATCAGAGTACACATTTACTTATCACTTATCCGCTTCCTTTTGGAGGTGGATATATAAAAGAAATGGTTCGTTAATTTGCGTATTTGGTAAGGGAGAGCCTGCCAATAATGTTTCACGGTATTGCTCCGAATTATTGGAACTGATACAAAAGTTCTTTTGGTGCCATGGCGTGGGAAATGATTTGGAAGATTGCAATAATTATTGCTACTGCGAGCCAAATAGTTTCTACAAATGACATTCTGAATTTCCCTGAAGGGGATGAGTAAGTGATTTTATGTTTAACAGAAAAAAATTGTTAAAAACTGTTAAGAATAAGTTTATTTTTTAGCACGAACGTTTCACTGCTGGACGAGCCGAGTCCCGATTACAGCGTGAAGAAGACTACAAGTGAAAAAAGACGTTTGTTCGCTGGGGGTTGTAGCAGGCAGCCAGATTCACCTATCAATGGCAAAATCCGATGTTCTTTGGATAGGTAATAAATTGATAAACGATGCTGCTATTCTATTTCGACGCTGAATCTTATAATTTACCCTGTTACAGCGGATGCGTCGCGACTTGCAATCAAAACTACGAATTTCCAAGCAGAGTGGCTCAGTTGGCTATAACATGCAGGGACAAAGAGTGGCATATTCCTGGCACAGACTGGGATTCAATACCTCACTGTCAACGTGAGTTTCTTTCGAAAAAGGATCTATTTAATATTAAACTGAATCGTATACGTTTTTAGCCATTTGCATGCCCGAATGCTTGAATAGCGGAGTATGTATCGCGCCTCATCAATGCGATTGTCCTGCCGGTTTCACTGGACCGCAGTGTCAGTTCAAAAATACACCATGCATGGACTTTCCTTCGCTGGTGGTTAACTCTCACAAATTATGCAACTCAAAGTATGTTGTCTTAAGAGTACTGAATTCCATTTTGTTACAGAATATCAGACATTATTTTTTTTTTTTTATATATTCTTTTCTTTCAGAACGTGTACTATATCCTGCTTGAAAAATTTTATGTTCCCGGATGGAACCTCCGTTACTAATCTCATCTGTAAGGACGGAAACTGGGTGCCTAGTAGACAAGATTGGGTCTCTGTACCTGATTGCGAACGTGGGTCTCAAGTCTCTGAATTATAACTTACAAGGGGAGGGCCAGACATTCGGGTCACCGATTCGAACGACACTTGATGAGCGTGTAGTCTTTGATGTGTATAATAAATTGTGTTTGCCACTCGATGCGCTTTTCAAGCGTTTTCGAGAAATAAATAATTGAATTTCGACACGCGGTCGTTAGTTCGATCCCCAGTGGGTGTAATTTTTTTTCTTTTCTCTTTTGGACATTCATTATTTTTAAATAGCAATTAAGTTTCACTACTTTCATATATTTATAAATAATGGAATTTAAAAACAAGTAGTGAAGCTTAATTCTATTTAAAAATCATGAATGTCAAAAAAAGAAAAAAAATATTACACCGGGGATCGAACTAACGACAGCGTCTCGGAATTCAATTATTTATTTCTCGAAAACGCTTGAGAAGCGCATCGAGCGACAAACACAGTTTATTGTACACATCAAAGACCAGATGCTCATCAAGTGTCGTTCGAATCGGTGATCCGAATGTCTGGCCCTCCCCTTGTTAGATACTGATAATTAGACAGCGGATTTTATTCATTTATGCCAATGCTAAGTATGTAAAAACCTAAGAGATTGTTAATATATATCAAAATATCAACAATATTATTCAAATTAAAATGTTTGGAACATTGAACATACTGTTTTTCAAGTTCCAATTCTTTATTCGTGATTGTAAAAATTTTATTTTGCATAAAGATCCGCTGTCTATTGATAACGTATTTACGTTATTGTATCTTCATTTCCGTTTTAGCCGTTTGCGATCCACCCTGTCAAAATGGGGGAAACTGCCTTCCATTGAATGTTTGTCAATGTCCACAAGCTTACAGAGGAGCTTACTGTCAATATTGTGAGTGTTAATTATTCTGACTTTAGGATAATCGTGGCTTTGTCTATTTGAACTAAATGCGACATTTTATGCAGCTGCCGATGTCTGCAATCCACAAAAAATCGGGTTTAATGGTGGCTACCAATGCACCAATTTTGAAAATAGTTACACCTGTTCCCTGAGCTGTCCTGACGGAGTAGAATTCGAGTTTCCTCCCGCCGCTAAGTACACATGTTCGTATGAAATGGGTACCTTTGAACCGCAGCCAATACCTCAATGCAAGTACGGTGAAAATATGAACGTGATATCTTTGGGTACTACGCACAACTCCGTTTGGGAGACAAATCACACCTGGTCTTATCAAGACATCAGTAACTCTCACATTAAACGGTCGCTAATGACAAAAAATATCTACGATATTTTGAAGAATATGCCTACAAATAGGGTAATGATTTGAACGTAAATGAACTGAGAACGTTGTTTCCTTATATCGTTTAACAATGTTTCTTCTTCTAGATGATGTTTCCAGCTGTCTATTCCATGGACAGCCAGCTGCTATTCCCCGGCGAGAAGCAGCCAACTCCAAAAACTTGCTTCACTTGGAATGGAATGCATTACAAGTCCTTCGACGACAGCATTTTCAGCTTCGACAGCGACTGCTCCTACATTCTTGTTCAGGAAGCGCAGAACAGATTGTTCACCATAATAGTTGGGAACAGTCCGAACTGCAGGACTCAAGAGTGTTACAAGATTATCAAGATTTTTGTGCAGGACAAAGAGTTTATTTTGTCGAGAAACGAGTTCGGTGTTCCTGAGCTTCGAACTCCGAAAAAATTGTTGCCCATTCCTGCTCAGTTTCCAGGCTTAAGAGTCGACACGTCTGCGCAGTTTATCATCGTCACAATGGATTCTTTGGGAGTTCAATTGAAGTGGGACGGCAGTCTTATGTTGCAAGTCGAAGCGTTTGAAAATATGTGGAACAAAACGACCGGTCTTTGTGGGAATATGAACAGCGATAACAACGATGATCAGATATGCAAAAATGGAGATCGCGCAAGAAGCGTCGAAGCGTTCGCGTCTTGCTGGCGAACAGAAAAAATTGGAGGTATTATGTCGCATATTTAACTATGAAGGGATCAGTACGTGTTTATCGTACATATTTTCAAGAATTTTTTTTTCATACTAAAATTTATTTTTACATTTCCATCTTTTCACACATAAAAATAGAGGTTTCAAAGTAATAAAAAAAATTTTTCATTTCATTTTTTATTGATTTATCTTGGTGATCTCGGCCGACATGATATCTGGACTTTGGAGCATTTAAAAACAAAAAATCGAGTAGTTTCTTGTAAAGTAGAGTTGTCGCTATGGTTGGAAGTAAAATTTTTCACTCCCGATGAAAAATAACAAAATGGTAGACTTTTGAATTTTTCAGCCGTTTTTTTTACAACTTAAATTGTTTAAAAATATGGTTAAATATAAATAAATATTTATAATTCTACTTCGGACTGAAACTATGCGTGTTCAGAATAATCCCTGAAAATTTGAGCCCAATCGGTGCAATGGTTTTTTGTAAATCGTGTCGGCGAGGTCGAAAAACGTTGTTTCGAGAAAAACGCGTTTCAAGTTTTTATCGTAAAAGTGTAAAAAAAAGCGTCTTACCCTCAATCAGCGATGCCTGCTCCATACTGCATGCTCCATTATTCCTTCAGCTTCTTCATAAGCATCATTTTCTCGCAATCTTTCCAATGTTTTTAGAAAATCGAATTTTTGAAAAAATAAACCCGTACTGATTCCTTAAAATATTTATTATACATGATATTAAGTTTTCATTTTATTTTTACAGAAATGTGCAATGAAAACCAAAATACTAATCACACTTGCGAAAACGATAAATTTCTTGCCGATGAAGCCTCTCAGTTTTGCAGTTATCTGCTTTTCAGTCCCAGATTTCAAGCTTGCCTTCAGACTATTAACACCTATAAGTTGTATAAAGCATGTATGTGGGATTATTGTACTTGCGCGCCTAATGACAGGAAGAAATGTGTTTGCGAAACGATGAACGTTTACGTCAGGCAATGTGCTCAGAAAAAGGTCATGTCTTTGGCTGGTTGGAGGAACAACGATACTTGTCGTAAGTATAATATAGTGAGCTTGGGAAGCAGAAATTGTGATTCCTCGGTTTCTGTTGCAGCTATGCTCTGCAACAACGGAAGAGTATACATGCCGTGCGGCCCAAAGACCGAATCCTCCTGCTGGACAGACGCGGAAAAGAAAATAGACACTGACAACTGCGAAGAAGGTTGCTTCTGTCCAGAAGGAACTGTCGCGCACGAAGGGAGATGCATATCTTCTGAAGAATGCCCGTGCAGATGGCATGGAAAACTGTTTCCGCCTGGCAAGAGTGTGAAGAAGGATTGCAACACCTGTACTTGCTCATCTGGAAAGTGGACATGCACGCAAGCTCCGTGCAACGCTAGATGCAATGTCATCGGAGATCCCCATTACACTACTTTCGACGGGAGACATTACGATTTCATGGGGAAGTGCAAGTATTATCTAATGAAGGGGGACGATTACAGCATCGAAGGTGAAAATGTTCCCTGTTCGGGCGCTGTAATAGAAGTTCGTAAACCTTACTATTAAGGGGATAATATCATAATTATCTTCACCCATGTAAATTTCCCAATATTCAATGTTTTTTTTTCTCAGGAACTATAAAAGATATCTTCAAAATAAGTTTTTATTTGATTCCTCTTCTTTTTCTTTAATGAGAGGGTTTTAAAAATTTTTCAAAATTATATTTGTGACAAATTTTCGAAATTGTCCTCAGAAAATTTAAAAAAAAATTGCTTTTACAGCTGAATAATTTTTCAAAGAAGTAATATTTCGGAAAAACTGTCTTAAAAGACGTAACATAGAATGAGAAATCGAACAAAAAAAGTTTCTAAGGACATCCAGAGAAAACTCTTATAGTTCGAAAATCAATGTTCGACTCCCCTTTAAGTTCTCAGTCTCAAATTAAACGTATTTTTAACTTGATTATGTTTGCAGAACAAACCCGCCCCGCCTGATGCGCCGTCGTGTACAAAAACTGTAACGATTAATTATAAAGACACTGCCATAAAATTGAAACAGAATCGTCAGGTGCTGCTTAATGGAGACGATGTAACATTATTTCCTACTGTTACTAATGGCATCAGAATTCGCATTGCAAGCAGCATATTTTTGGTAGTTCAGTTGCCGAACGGTTTAGAAATATGGTGGGACGGAGTATCTCACGTTTATATCAATGCTCCTTGGGAGTTTTATGGTTAATTTCTCTTTACACTTCTCAGATTTCCTTTCATAAAAGCATATTTTACTTTTCTGTTCCCATTATCAGGTAAAACTGTTGGACTTTGCGGTACGTTTTCGGGGAATCAGAACGATGATTTCATCACACCCGAAGGTGATATCGAGCATACAGCAGCTTCTTTCGCTAACAAGTGGAAAGTGGAGGAGTCTTGTCCTGATGTCCCTGAAAATGAATTGGATCATCCTTGCGATTTGGATCCACAGAAACGAGGAACCGCGAAAGAATACTGTGCTTATTTGTACACTGAACTATTCGCTGGTAATATCTGGATGCCTGATATTTTTCTACGTTTTTCATTTCTCTCTATTCCAATTTGCTTAGCTTCTCTCTTTGTTTTCAGATTGCCACTCGTACGTGGATCCAGAATCGTTTCACAAAGATTGCATGTTCGATATGTGCTCCTGCAAGGTTGACATTGGCCTCTGCCTCTGTCCCATTTTGGCAGCGTATGCTAAAGAGTGTGCTGCGGCTGGGATGAAATTATCGTGGCGTCAGGATGTGAATGAGTGTAAAATACATTGTCCTTCGAATCAGGTGTACCAAATTTGCGGGAACAGTTGTACAAGGTACATTAATAAATATTCATAACTCTGACAAGCAGATAGCAAGAATTCCGAAATCTCGAATGGCTTGGTTTCATGTGCATTCAATGCTTTAAGTTGATGAGATAAGAATTCCAAAAGGATTTGCATGCATGGCTTTTTTTTCGAGAAATTATTCAAAAAAGTGTCAAGCATTGGTAGATATAACCATAATTACAATTCAATGGGAAATATGGATTATCTGTCTTACTACTTTACATATCTGTGTGGAACTGCAAAGAAGAGATGTAGAGAAGATGCCATAATTAAGAAAAGAAAAAATTACATGGTATGGTAATCCATTATTTTTATAACACTTTTTTTTTTATTAATTCACTCAAATCCTTTCGGGGCTCTTGTCTCATCACCTTAAAGTATTAAATGCGCACACAGCCAAGTGATTAGAGATTTCGCAGTTTTTGCCATCTCCGTGTGCTTTATTTGATGCATGCACATTTTTTTTCAAACATTAGATCGTGCGGAGATATATCGTCTCACCAGGACTGCAGGCAAGAATGCGTAGAAGGATGCAACTGTCCAGAAGGGCAAACATTGGATGTCCACGGGGAATGTATTCCCATCGGGCAGTGTCCATGCACATACGGAGGACGAGAGTTTCAGTCAGGCCATAAGGAAGTTAGACCAGGAAATAAGGCTCAAGAACTTTGTACCTGCGCGGGTATGTTTCTTTAAGAATACAATATACAGGGTGAGGCACTTAAAACCGGCCACCTGAATAACTTGGCTGCTACTGGTGATAGGAAAAAATGCATCAGGCCAAAATTATTTGGTATCGAGGGGCTGATCATCCGATGTTACTAGTTTTTTGATAGGTGGAGGCGTCAAGAAGATATGAAGGTCATCTCTGTTTTTTTTTTAAATGACATTCTAATAGAGTATTTCAAGACGAATACAATGATCTATTGGAAAGGTCATTCGTGGTCTGGGTTAAGCCAATTGTGATGGAAAAAAATTGTGATTAAAAAAATATACCGTTCCATTTAAAAAAACAGAGATCACCTTCGTACCTCCTTGACGCCTCCATCTATAAAAAAACTAGTAACATCGGATGATCAGCCCCTCGATACCAAAATAATTTTGGCCTGATGCATTTTATCCTATCACCGATAGCAGCCAAGTTATTCAGGTGGCCGGTTTTTAGTGCCTCACCCTGTATATAATTTCTTTCAAACTGTAGATTGTTGATAAGTTTTTGATTACTACACTCGCTGAACTGGAGCAGAAAATTCAGAGTACAGTAGTCTCCGGTTAAGGCTAGCAGTCTTCGGGTCCGAAACGCTAGCCTTAACCGGAGTAGGAATCGAATCTCGCACCTCCGATTTCATGCTTGACTGGTTTTTCTGGTCTCGACGCTCGAGATCACAAGAGACCGCCGAAGACAAGGACAGAACTAGCCATGCTAGGTGCTCGGTGCTTTTTTCTTCATCGGGAGAGCATAAGGAATCGATTGGTGTCACGTTCGACAAGATCCGATGAAAATTGCGTTTGTTCTGCACCGAGCAACCAGCATGACTAGTTTTGTCCTTGTCTTCGCGGTCTCTTGTGATCTCGAGCATCGAGAGTTCGGTCGAGGTGGTTCTCATGGTAGGAACGAGCAGTGGCGGATCCAGAAGCCTTTCTTGGGGGGGGCGAAATGTATAAAAGTAAAAAAGTACATTTTTTAACCGTTTTTTAAATCTTGATAAGCAATTAGAATAATTACGTGTTATATAATTGTGAGTAAAGACTTTATTTTATAAGGAAAACAGGTATAAAAGATATTACAATAATGAGATTACGATACTACAAAAATTTTATTTCATAATACAAATTCTGTTCTACGTTTGCGAATTTTTTTGCAAATCGATCTATAACACTGTCTTCATTTACCTCTATATTGTAATGTATATTTACTTCTGCCATAGTTGATCTAAATACGTAACAAGTTTTTCAGAATGTGAGGTAATATTTTTATATTTTATTACTCTTGGGGGAGGGGAGCGATGGGGGCGATCGCCCTCCCCCCTGGATCCGCCACTGGAACGAGAATATGAGTTGCTCGGTGCTTATCTTAACCGGATGAAAAACCGGAGACTACTGTAAAGTGTTTTCTACTAGAGAACTAGTGCCGAGAACGCTGTTCTTTGTTACAGTGCAGTGCATAGTGTTCACTGAACTGCTTGCACCAGCTCCAAACACTCTAAACCCGGTGCAAGCAGTGCGAGAACTAAAAAGTTTAAATTAATCGCGGCATTCAAAGTAATCGTTTAATAAACACAAATAAGTATGTAAATGAAAGCTTTCTTAGATTAATAATAATCTATTAATATTAATACTGTTAAAAGCAAGAATAGCTGCACTGTACTGCTACATTAGTCAGTTCTCCCTAGCGTTTCTTCAGAACTGGCACTGCACCAGTAATAAAAAAACAAACCTGATACAATATTGAGAATTTCCCCAAACAGCTGGCGTTTGGAATTGTCGTCCAGCAACACCAGATGAGATTCAAAAGTATCCTTCAGCTAAGGACCTTCAGCCTTCTTGCGTAGCGAGCCAAAACATGGAAGTTACAGATTGCGAACCAATAGAGCCTCGAACTTGTCGCAGCATGCACAAGTCGGTTAAGAAACCATCTGTCTGTAAATCTGGTTGCGTTTGTAAACCTGGCTACGTTTTGAGCGAAGTGGGAGGCAAGTGTATTAAGGAAGAATCTTGCCCGTGTCATCACGGAGGACGGAGTTACGAAGAAGGATCAGTTATGCAGAACGAGTGCAATACTTGCAAATGCACGAACGGTACATGGAAGTGTACGGACAGAATATGCGCAGGTAATGTTGTAAATACTTTTTAGAATTCTTCGGAAATACAGTAGGAATAACAGAAAGTAGAAGATACGATATTAAAGAGATTATCTTTTGAGATATAGCTCTATTTATCGAAGTCCTTGTTTTAACGTAGGAGTCTGTTCTGCCTGGGGTGATTCACACTACAAGACATTCGACGGAAAACTCTTCGATTTCCAAGGAATGTGCGACTACGTCCTGGTTAAAGGATCACTGAGCACGGAAGATTATTTCGACGTATCAATCCAGAATGTACCTTGTGGAACAACTGGCGTATCCTGTTCTAAATCTGTTAGTCTCACAATTGGTACAAAAAATCCGGAAACAATTGTTTTAACCAGGGGAAAGGAACTTCCTACGGAAACCTTTAAGAGAATTGCAATAAGAAAAACTGGACTCTTCGTCTTCTTGGATGTGCCGGATTTAGGATTGACCGTTCAGTGGGACAGAGGTGATATTTTAAATATCATAAAGAATTTTTATTCCGTTTGTGGAAAATCGTAAATAATTTTTATTCCATTGATTTTTTTTCCAGGTACCAGAGTTTATGTGAAATTGGATCCTAGATGGAAAACCCGGACCAGAGGACTCTGTGGAGATTATAACGACAACAGCGGCGACGACTTCAAAACGCCTTCCGATGGTATATCAGAAGCGTCCGCTAATCTGTTTGGAGATTCCTGGAAGAAGAACGAGTTTTGCCCTGAACCTAAGGACGTAAAAGACACATGCGAGCAACATCCAGAACGGCACTTGTGGGCTGTTGAGAAGTGTGGCATTCTCAAATCTTCCGTTTTCCAGCAATGCCACTCCGAAGTCGAAATCGAAAGTTACTTGCACAATTGTATTTTCGACACTTGCGGTTGTGATACAGGTAAAATTATTTATAAAAGAAAACAGATCGTCAATCTTGATCTCAGGAAATTGTCATCGTACGTTTCTGTTTTTTCAGGAGGAGACTGCGAATGTCTTTGCACAGCCTTGGCAGCATACTCACAAGAGTGCAACGCGAAAGGTGTTCCCATAAAATGGCGCACTCAAGATCTTTGCCCCATGCAGTGCGACGAAAACTACAGCACATATTCTCCTTGCATCACTACCTGCCCTCGCGAGACTTGCGATAATCTGATGATTCTGAAGGATCAGACTCACCTGTGTTCTCAGGACACCTGCGTCGAAGGTTGTTCGATCAAACTCTGTCCTGAAAATCAGGTGTATACGAATGACAGCTACGCGGAGTGCGTTCCTAAAGAAACGTGCAAGTCTTTTTGTACTGAAATCAACGGAGTAAGTTCAGAAAATTTAAAAAGTACTTCAATTTAAAGGTTCTTCGAGTTAAGACAATTTAATCTACAGGTTACATACTATGAGGGTGACATTGTCAATAAAGACAAATGCCAAACGTGCTTCTGCAGCCGTGGTAAAGTATTATGCAAGGGAGAACCTTGTATCGCAACTTCCACCATTATTCCGAGTAGTATTCCACAGATAGAACCACAACGGTGCGTCGAAGGATGGACTCCTTGGATAAATCAGGATCAGGGGGTTAAGGGTAGAAAGATTAAAGACGTCGAACCTTTACCTGCCCTCTTGAATATGGTATTATAATATTTTATTGTTATCGTGAATGACTGAATGAATATGTATTTTCATTTTATTTATCTCATTAAAGCCAAACGTAGAAGGATCTGCAATGTGTGACATAACTCACATGGTTGACATAAGATGTAGATCTGTGAAGGGCCATGCAACGCCGAAAGAAACCGGTTTGGATGTGGAGTGCAGCTTGGAAAATGGTCTCATCTGTCAGTCTCGACCCAATCTTCCGTGTATCGACTTCGAAATCAGTGTTCTCTGCCAGTGTTCACTGAGTACCACAAGCAATGCGTACAAAACAACAGGTAGTGTATTATACAGGGTGTTTCGCAATTCGTGGGAAATCTCCGAGATACAGGTACTAGACACGAAAATAATAAGAAAAGTTCTTATGCAATATTCTCGGAAATGGTTAGTTTATTAGTTAGACGCGGTTTTACATTTCGTAAAATATCGACGTAACACTGCTTCATCCCCTTTAAAGCCAGTGACCGCGCTTAAAGGCCCAGGCCTCTCTGGGTCTAAGTGGGCCCCGGTGACTCGCAACCTGTATTGAAATGAGATGTTTTTTCGAATGAAAAATCACATTTTTGTAATTAAAAATTGAAATGATGACGAATGCAACACAACTGATACTTTTCCACGATGCAGAGGCCCAAATCGCGGTCACTGACCTTACAGGGGATGAGCCTTTATTATGTGCCTTTACGAAATATAAAACCGCGTGTAACTAATAAACTAACCATTTTCGAGAATATTGCATAAGAACTTTTCTTATTATTTTCGTGCCTAGTACCTATATCTCGGAGATTTCCCACGAATTGCGAAACACCCTGTATGTAGAGTATCTACAATTATGATTTATCATAATATTAATAACATTTTTGTTACAGAACCTTCAACAACTGTTGAAATTGTACACAAAGAATGCAGCATAGGACAACCTAATAAAGTTCACCCTACAGACTGTCATCTGTTCTATCAATGCGCACCTGGAATCAAAGGCAATGAATATGTTGAAAAATCGTGTGGACAGTACATGTTTTACAATCCACAGACACAAATTTGTGACTGGCCAAATGATGTTATACGATTGAGACCAGAATGTTCGGCTAAAGGAACAACAACGCCAGGTGAAAACGAATGGACGAGCGACAACATAATAACAACAGGTACGATTAAATTGATACAATATTTATTTATAATAATATAAATGTATAATATAAATATAAATGGATAATGTCAAATAAATCGTTCTTCGATGTAGAAGCTTGCAAAAATGGTGAAACGTGGAGTAACTGCGCCATTGATTGCAAAAGAACTTGCGATTATTATCGCTATATTTTACTGAAAGAAGGATATTGTGATGGTACATCGGATTGTATAGCAGGTATAGTTTCCCTTAAACGATTAATGTGGAGAATATTTATTTAATTACAAATATTAATTCGTAAATGCTTAAATTATTAGGATGCGTCCCGGTGCAAAATTTGGGCTGTTCTCCTCACAAGTTCTGGAGAGACGCCGTAACCTGCATCGACGAAACTGATTGCTCTTGCAAATCCCACCGTGGAAAACAAGTTGTTGCTGGCGCTGTTTACATGGAATCAGAGTGCGAGATTTGTCAGTGCATTAACAACTATTACACTTGTGATCAAGATTTGTGTAGCAATCGTACCTCATCGACTGAAAAACCTGTTACTTATTCACCTACAAAAGCAACCACTTCCTTCGAACCAGGAAGACTTACAACGTCAAGTCTTATTGTACCTAGCACTGTACATCCACCTGCACTCTGTGATAGCAACAATTTCATTCCTCTTATTCAGCACTTGAAAGACAAAGTTACTTTCAACGCGAGCAGTAGCAAGGCTCCTCTGTCTTCGTTAAAGGATTCTGCTGGTCTCTGGGAGCCTCAGTACAGTAATAACCATCAGTGGTAAGTATAACTTAACAAAAACGTTGTATTCATTTACAGTTGCGGACAGAAGTTTCCGAACGATATAGATTTTCATATTATATACAGTTTCATGTATTCTATTTGGAGTAATAGAAAAATCTAAATATATATATTAATAGAGAAATGAATGATTTACAAAAACACATTAAAATCATTTTGATAGAAAATATGTTTATCTTCTTATATTTCATTCATACGTTCTTGCATGAAATATACACTGATAAAAGATTCTGAACAATTCATGAATAT
Organism: Perdita meconis; assembly: GCA_030770465.2. Classification (NCBI taxonomy): domain Eukaryota; kingdom Metazoa; phylum Arthropoda; class Insecta; order Hymenoptera; family Andrenidae; genus Perdita; species Perdita meconis. Next base: position 4,419,621 of record JASKOS020000006.1, on the reverse strand, counting down.
TTGGTTGCATGTCCTTTACTGTCAATGATAGATTACAATTTGCTTGGCATACTTGCAATTAGTTTTTGCAGACAGGATTCGGATAAGGAATTGCAATTTTGGCTTCTTTCGACAGATAAATCGTCTCCTTTCGAACATTTTCTGCTTGTCAGCAATCTTTCCACGTCACCCTTTAGATTTTGTGACATCGATCTCTTTAAAATTCCGAAAACTGTTGATTGTAATATTTGCAAGTGTTTTGAAATTGCTTTGATTGACAATTTATCTTTCGAACAAAGTTTTGCTACTGAAGATTCAATTTCTTTGTCAATGTGTTGAACCATTTTGCAGACCTGTAAAAGTGGTTACTAAATATTGTTCACTTTAAGTCAACATCACTATTAACTGTGCTAAAGTAGATTTCATGAAATCTAACAATAAGAAGAATACATTGGCATAATAAATCGTTTGAAAAGTTTTCTTAGGCTATAGGGTAACATATACAGTTGTTGACCCCCCTATACAATGATTGACCCTTTCAAGAAAAGTAAAAAATATAGTATAATCCTTTTCAATCATTGGGTCAATCATCGTACTTTACCCTATTTCAAGCAAATATGCAAAATTTAAACATAAAAAAATTAATGTATTTTTTCGGTGAATTCTTGTATATATTATAATTTCTCTATAGGTAATACATAAAACTGTACAAAATATGGAAATCATTATCGTTCGGAAACTAATGTCCACAACTGTATATTCACGAATTCTTTTCATTTTAATTGCTCTAGGTTTGATGTGCAATTGGAAGAGCCTGAACCCATTTATGGTATCATAATGCAAGGAAGTGGCCTGGAAGATAAATTTGTAACTAGCTACAAAGTGCTATTTTCTGAAGACGGTCGAACATTTTCGTACGTGTTAACCGCAGGAAGGGAACCCCATGTGTTCAGAGGACCTGTGGATCACTTGAAACCGGTTGAACAAAAGTTCTACGAACCTATCGAAGCGAAGATTGTCCGAATAGTTCCACTGACTTGGCATAATGAAATAACGATGAAAGTGGAGTTAGTTGGCTGTCAAGAATTTTTAGTTTCCACGATTTCAGTAACGACACCTGTTCCAGTAATATCCACGACAACCGAGAAATTTGTGACACCAGGTGAAATAGAAATGAATTATATGGAATTATGAATAATATGAAACATAGTAAAAGTTGATGTTTTCATTTTTATTTTTTTTTTTCTAGTGTGTAATGCGCCTATGGGACTAACTAGTGGTACGATCCTTCCTCAGCAAATCTCGACATCTTCTTCAACAGATCTGCTACCAAATCTAAGACTAGTGTCTCCATTCGTTTGGCGCCCTAAACTAGACAATCCACACCAACATGTCATGATTGATTTCCTGGAACCTCGTAACTTAACAGGAATCGTCACGAAGGGTGGTGAAAGCATTTGGATAACAGTTTACAAAATCTTTTACAGTAACGACGGCCAAAATTGGAACCCGGTGATCAATGAGAATGGCGAGGAGAAAGAATTTTTGGGTAATTTCGATTCCGAAACTGTCAAGACAAATTATTTCGACAGGCCACTTAATGCGAGGTATTTGAAAATACAGCCAGTAAAGTGGCACAAACATATTGGCCTTAAACTGGAAATCCTCGGTTGCTTTTTGCCATATCGTAAGTGTTATAAGGATTGCGTTTTGATAGAAACTGTAGTATTGTTTCTTAATCTTAATTTCTGGTATTTATTTAGCTCCTGTCACAAGCACTACTCCAAAGACAGAACCGCAACCGCTTATCAAAGACTGCAACGTGTGCAACGGAATATCGAACGATAATGAAGTAAACTGTAGATGCAGAGAACCCTACTGGTGGAATGGAAATACTTGCGTGATGAAGCAGGAGTGTCCTTGCGTTGTGGGACATGTTCTGTAAGTGTTCACTTTGAGAAAGAATTTTTATACGTCTCAATAATTAAAATTTTTAGGTACAACGTGAGTGCGATATATGTAAACGACAATTGCCAGGAATGCGTATGCACATTAGGCGGAATTCCTCTCTGCCAATCAAAGAAATGCGAGCCTTGCAACGAAGGAATGAGATCGATTGTCAATGAGTTGTGTCACTGCGTCTGCAAACCTTGTCCTGTTAACACGCGACATTGTCCAACCAGTGACGTCTGCATCGACGAGAATCTGTGGTGTAACGGCGTCCAAGACTGTCCTGACGACGAAACAAATTGTCCAACAGTGGTTCCAACCACACCTATTACGACAGTCATTACTACGGAGCGATACAAGAGTACAACTACAACTCCAGGTACCAAGAGCAACTTAAAAATGAAAATATCTAAATGAGATTGACGTTTTATATTTTTCCAGTTACACCCAAAGTATGCAAAGATCCAGTTTGTCCTCCTGGCTACAAGATAGTTTTAAGGCCGCCTATGAGATTCGGACATACAAAATCTTCCGCGAGGTACGGAGTGAAGACCTTGTCTAAACATCATTGGAGAAGCAAAGGACCGAGGTAGAACCGTTAAATTAATTTTTATAATTTGCTTCGTTAGAGACTAACAGAACGTATTTCGAATCAGGAAATCCTCCATGCGGCAGTTTTCGAAGGACGTTGAAAATCAGGAGGTGAAATCTGAGACAGAGTGCGCACAATTCACCTGTGTGCCCAACACATCACACATCTGTCCACGTGCGTCTTGTCCGCCCGGATACACTGTAGTTTATGAGAAGATGAGCATGTACAAGCTACGGAAGTGTCCGAAATATACTTGCAAGCCCCCGATGTCAGAAGAAGCCATTTGCAATGTGACGGGAAGAACATTTAACACGTTCGACAAATTGGAGTACAAGTACGATATTTGTAACCATATTTTAGCCAGGGATATGTATACTAACAAGTGGTTCATTACACGTGAGTATGATACGAAGCTTTAGAGATGTCGCTGATCAGATTTGATAATGGAAGCTTGACATTTTTTTTTCTTTTACAGTGGAAAAAGAATGTGATCCGAAAAGTGGGTTCTGTACTCGAATCCTGGTAGCAACTTTAGGCGACGATGTGGTCGTTCTGTATCCTGATATGCGCGTGGATATTAATGGGCAAATCTTTGCTCCGAACTTAGTGACGCGACTTGGCGACAAGTTTTCAACGTTCAAGTTATCCACTATCGGCGATATCAGATACTTAGTGTCGAATTATTACGGATTTTGGGTGATATGGGATTCGAATTCTAATGTGAAGTTAGGCGTGTCTACGAAGCTGGCTCGCCAAGTAGACGGTTTGTGTGGTTATTTCGATGGACAGATGATGAACGATAAACAATTACCCGATGGAAGTCAAGCGCGAACCACTGTAGAATTTGGGAACAGCTGGGCGATGGAAGGAGCATCGGGACTGCTAGAATGCAATCCACAGGTTGGCAAGATTTTTCAAAAGAAAAATTACTTCGAAGAATTTTCAATCGTAATTATGTAATTTGTTTTCAGATCTGTCCATATGACATGCAAGAAGAAAGCTGGAAAATCTGCAACATGGTAAAAGATTCGTCGTTAGCGGTGTGTTCGAATATTGTGGATCTAGAAAAATTCGTGTCTCGTTGTATGGAAAGCACCTGCAGTTGTCTCCGCGGCAATCACACGTACAACGACTGTCGCTGTCGTACATTAACCAGCTTCGTTACAGAATGTCAAGCTGTCGACTTCAACATAGACTTGTTAAGTTGGAGAAGCACTCACGACTGTCCTGTCGCTTGCAACCCACCGTTCGTTCATAAAGATTGTTTCAGGTACAATTCTTTATAATAAGCTGTGCATCACGGGGAAAACGAACGTCCCAACTTTGTAAAGAGTTAGATGCAGTGGGAGGACTTGCTAAACTTTTTCAAATCGAAATGAAGAGAGTTTAGGAGTGCAGTACGGAAAGAATTAACAGAGCTTTCTTCTACCACATTAGAAAGAGATAGCAAGTCGTTTCAAAGCATTTAACTCTTTTTAAAATTGAGCAGCTTCAGGCAGACTCGCAGTCTATAGTTACTATGTCCATGCTACCGTTTAATTTCCATCTGTAAGATTATACGATGCACCGATGCACCACAGTTTTATTTCGTTGCAGGAACAAATGCGAAACAAGTTGCGACAACCTGCAGAAAATAGATCCTTGTCCTTTAATGCAAGGCGTGTGTTTCTCTGGCTGTTTCTGTCCCGAAGGAACTGTGCGTAATGGCGAAGAGTGTGTACCTCCAACGCAGTGCAAAGACTGTACTTGTGAATGGCTCGGGAACTCGAAGTTTATTAGCTTTGACAGAAAGAATATTAAATTCGATGGTAATTGCACGTACGTTCTATCAAGGGATATCACAGAAAGCAAAAAGAGTCCTGTGAATCACACGTATCAGGTAGTTGAAATGAAAGTTCTGTGGTTATAAGATAAAACGCCGTATATCACATATTTTCATTTTCGAGATATTCACATTTTACTAATACTTTCAATTTTATTAAATCCTTGTTTCTAAAGTTTTTAATACACTTTCTCTCTGATAGTAATATAAATTCTGCTTTCTAGACTTGAGTCAAGGCATAAACACAATTTTTTCGAAATTGTGATTAGCGTAGTTTTTTCTTGCAACCACAAAGTTAAGTAAAATGTATTTCCTTGAAATTAATTTCATTTGTAATAAATTGCATAATAGGTATTAGTTTCTAATGGAATTTGCGGCACTGGCACATGTACGGAGGCTGTGACAGTTCTCTACAAAGAACACGTTGTTGAAATTAAACAGGAAGTGGCTTCGCAAGAGGTAAATATTAAAATGGAAAACTTATAAAAAAAAGTTGAAATTGTAATTGCTCTTGTTGATTCTGATTAGTTTGAAGTGGTGATGGATGGTTCAAAAGTGCACAAGTTTCCTTTCAACGCGTCCTGGTTGATTTTGGAACAGACGCCTTCGGAAAAATTGCATTTATTGATACCTTCTATTCAGTTAGAAATTATCAGCTATCAGCCGAACTTTTCATTTACACTTACTCTTCCTTCGCACATTTTTGGAGGAACAATGGAAGGTCTTTGTGGCAATTGTAACGAGGATTCCGAAGATGATTTGAAGAAACAAGACGGAGAGGTATAACAACTTCTTTATTTTACAATAGATCCTCGATTATCTGAATCATAATTCGACGTGCGTTACGAAAAGTAACACGTTTCGTTCTTCACCACGAAAAGTAGTATATTTCAGTGATTAGCTATGAAAAGTAAAGCAGTGAAACGTGTTAGTCTTCGCGGCTGAAGCCCAAACGTGCTAATATTCGTCAGAAACGATGAAACGTGCTGCTTTTCGTAAGAGAATTGAAACGTGCTACTATTCGTAACGCACGTCGAATTACTCCCATTCTTAATTACCTAGAGTTTTAATTAATTATTGCACTAGGCGTAAGAGTTCAGCGGTACTGCGAGTAAATCTTCAAGTATGAATTATTAATGTTCTACTAATTCTTAGTATTTTATTTTATAAATAGTAAATCGAATAATCGAGGTTCTACTACAACAGGATTATTTTTGCGAAACACTAGACGATTTTCAATATTATAAATAAATTCTTTGTTGCTTAGGTCGCAGATGACATGCAAGATTTTGGCATAAGCTGGTTAATCACCGAATCTCCGCGTAACACTAACTTCAACGTAGACACGTGTGTTTTCAATAACCAGAGTAAATGCATCCTGCCACCATTCCCTCCTGATCAAGATCCGTGCAGGGAATTACTAAATCCAATAGATTTCGGACGATGTCACAGTCTAGTCGATCCAATGCCATACTTAATGGCTTGTCAAGACAGTTTATGCGTCAGCGGAGGCTACTGCGACAGTTTCGAAGCGTACGCGAGAAAATGTCAGCAGATGGGAGTTTGTTTAATTTGGAGGAGCAATGAAATGTGTCCGTACACTTGTCCATCTCATTTGCAATATCAACCATGTGGATCCGCTTGCAAAGAAACCTGCGACACCCTCAACGAAATCGACAGTGCCAAATGTTCAAAGATTTTCGAGGAAGGTTGCTTCTGTCCTGATGGTTTCGTTCTTCACAACGATACTTGCATACCGAAGAAAAATTGCCTTATCTGCGACGACGAAGGCCACATCGAAGGTGATGCATGGTTCCCCGACGTTTGCACCAAGTGTTCTTGCAACAGAAAAGTTGTGCACTGCGAAAAGACAGAATGTCCAACGATGAGCACTATATGCGAAGAAAACATGACACCCGTTGTCGTTAACAAGACGGAAGAAGAATGTTGCGCGAAGTACGTTTGCGTACCAAACACAGTAACAACCGCACCGCCTTTCTGCGCAGAGGAACCTCAGATGCCGGAGTGTGGCTATGGGCAAACTATGAAGGTGTCTATCGGCGCTGACGGATGCAAGAAGTTCTTCTGCGAATGTGTACCGCTGTCCGAGTGCCCTGATCTAAACGATGTCAACTTCCAAGTCACTCCCGAAGTCGAAGAATTTGTCTTCCCCGGATTCGTTCAAGTGACTAACATGTCCGGATGCTGTCCAAGATCCGTGTATGTCTGCGATCCGAAAACATGTCCTCCTGCGCCAGTATGCTCGGACTACTATGAATTAAAAACTGTAACGCCGAAGGGCGCATGCTGCGCAGAACACAAATGCGTCCTGCGTAAAGATCTTTGCCTCTACACTGTTGGATCGAACGGCAAAATCGAAATGTCAGGGAAACTCGTGGCGAAGAAAGTGGGAGAGCAATGGATGAACGATACATGCACGTCTTGCACTTGCGAACTCTCCGACGAAGGTGCGACTCCAAAGTGTACTAAAACGCAGTGTCTGCGAGCAGAGGATCACCCGGATGTATCTAACTTTGTCGTGGAAGAAGTTCCAGTGAAGGACAAGTGTTGTCCAAGCTTCAGAAGGTCTGCATGCAGAGAAGGAGAGAAAATATACAATGTTGGCGAAGTTTGGCAACAGAATCCGGAAGACAACTGCACTTTGATAGAGTGTGTTGAAGACGAGAATGGAATTCGAAAGCAAATAAAAGTTCAAGAATGCAATACTGTTTGTGATCTTGGTTTCGAGTATCAACCTCCGGATGACAGAAGCACAAACTGCTGCGGACGCTGCGTTCCCGTTGCTTGCATCGTCGGCAGCGAATTGAAAAATATCGGCGACGAATGGCATTCCACTGATTTTTGTACCAAATATTCTTGCAAGTCCGGCAACGATACCGCGCACGTAGAATCGGTTGTCGAGAAGTGTCCGGAAGTAGATCCTGGGGAAGAAATGGAATTCGAGATAGAAAGGAGATACGTTCCGGGTCAATGTTGCCCGCAGTTCGTCAAGATTGGTTGTCGTTATGGTGATAAAATATACAAGCCTGGAGAACACTGGAAATTGGCGACGGACAATTGCGTCACCGAGTATTGCGTTCTGAATACAACTGAGACGAAGTATAAGGTAGTGGTAAGCTGTTGCGAAACGTGCGGTGTTGGATGGACATACGAGGAACAGGAAGGACAATGCTGTGGTAAATGCAGGGAGACATCTTGTTTGTTTGGAGACGTGTTGTACAAAGCAGGCGCGACTTGGTCTTCTACTGACAATTGCACCACTTATACCTGCATGGATCAAGGAGATCAGCTCTCTATTAGTAGCAGTTTTCCGGTCTGCCCTGATATAACACATTGTCCAGCCAATTTGATTTACACCAAAGATTGTTGCAAGATGTGCAACCTGACAACAATGGATCATAAAGTTGATCAGTGTGCTGCGGATGTTTTAGAACCACAATCAACTATTGGCATGTTTAATATGAAGCACCGAGTACATGGATTCTGCAAGAATTTGGTACCGATTGAGGGTATCACAGAGTGTGGTGGGAAATGTGAATCTACTTCATACTTTGATACAGGTAATGTTAAAAGCATGTAGCAGTGTAAAACTTGATAAAAGTGTCTTTGAGGAGTAACACCATAGTAACCAGCTGAAAGTAGATGGTTTATTTGGCAATTTTTTAAACCGAGGGAGAACATTTATGTAGAATTCATTAAAGAGAGTTTATTATACATGTCTTAAAGTAAACACAAACATTTTTTTAGCAAAAATATGGCACAAAATGGCAACGCCACGCAGCTAACAGCAAAATGGTCGCAATTTTTGAGCTGGAACAAAAAACAAAATTTTTTCTTGCTAATAACAAGTAAATCCAGAGAACTACGTAGAGTTTTCAATATTTTAAAATATTTTTTGAGTTACAAGTAATTTTCCACCATTTTTTCCCTAAATAAACTAATTTTCACTTTAAACTTGCAGTAATTATTGAGAAATGAATATTTTCGAAACCCCATACGTAGTTCACTAGATTTACTTTTGAGTAACAAGAAAAAATTTAGTTTATTCTAGCTCATAAATTGTAACCTTTCTATTGCTAGCCGCTTGACGTTACCATTTTGTGCCATATTTTTGCTAAAAAAATTTCGTATGTACTTTAAGACATCTATAATAAGGTTTATATAATGAATTTTACATTATTTTCCCTCGCTTAAAAGAATTCCCAAAAAATTCCGTACTTTTCGACCGGCTACTACTATAGTATTATAAATGTTTAAGGAAATTCTTCAATGAACTTACATTCGTTTCTTCTTTTGCAGAGAATTGGAATCAAGTTGTTGAATGTCAGTGTTGTCAGCCTTCGGAATACAGGGGTCTCATAATTGAACTGATGTGCGAGGACAATAAAGTGCTGAAAAAACAAGTTCCTGTACCTGTTTCTTGTTCTTGTACCGCGTGCACTGCAGGCGGTGGTCCTGGTTCCAAGGGCAGAAAAAAAGGAATTAAGGGTTGAAATATTGTCGAAAGAGTAGAATGTAAGCGATAAATCTTGTCAGTTTTAAAGTGGGCACAAAATACAAAAATATTATTCGTTGATTTTATTGAATGATGCGTATATATACACATCGTTACATATATATACAATATATATATACACATATTCCTTAACAATTCATATATATATCGGCTTTCTCCAAAAGTATACTAGAGTTCACATTTTGTATTTCGGAGCACGCTAAGTACAATAAAAGTTATTCAGTCTTTTGTGAAGACTTTAATTTCCTTCGAATTCGCGACATAAAGATTAATCAATGTTTAGCTTCGTTTGTACTTCAGGATTAAAAAACGTCTTACTTCCGCATACAAATGTTGAAGAACAGATATATTTGAGTTTTGCAATAACATTTCAAGATTACAATTGTTTGTCGAATAGAGTAATTGATACAAAAAGAAATTCTTAAACAGTGAACCCAGAAAGCAATTTTGAATTGCCAGGTTCGGCCGATAATAAACGATAAATTAAAATCACAGTTTTCTTCTCTACGTTACCTAGTTCTTCCATCGCATTTATTAACGTGTCATAAATTCAAACAAACAGATCATTCAGTATGCATACTGATCGGAGCCAATTCCTTGGTGCGAAACGATTTTACCTCACAATTCTATCGCGCAATATAGAAACGGCACTTATCAAACGGAGTTTCAATGGACTAGTTAGCACAGAAACCTGAGTCGTCGGATCTGTTACAAACAGGTAGCCAAGGAACGCAAATAAATATAATTCAACATGCGAGTAACACTGAGGACAAGTATAAAAATTAAAAACACTCTACGTTATGCATCTTGGTTGATCTTATCAAACTATAGCTCTCAACGACAAGGTAATCGAACTTACAAAACGCTACCCTGAACAATAGAATTTCAGTAACGAAACATCGGTAATCTTTCTATATTGTTAACTTATCTTTAATCTTAACATTTGTCTCTCCTTTCAACGAATCACTCTTAACAACAATGGATTTCCCGTTGAGCGCACGCTGTTGCACTGTCAAGGAAACGCGATGGCAACTAATACTTCCCCTTTATTTACAAAACCTCCTCTCTCACTTGACTTCTGTACACTCGGAAAAATACAAACGGTTGCAAATCTACAGAATAAATATATATATATATACATACGCGTGTATACATATATATATATATCTCGCTTCATTTTATGTATACAATATAATATCTATTCCTACGTTTTCCATAGAATCAGCAACCGCAGCGTAAATTACTGCAAAAATGTTTCTTCCACTTCGTCGTTTTCTCGTTGATATTCGATACTACGGTTTCCAAAAATGAAACGTGTCTGCGTTACGATACAATAATAATACGTATCTCTCTATTCTAATGTCGAACATAAGCAAGAAGAACAAACATTCTCTCGCGATTCACGCGCGATTTTACAATTATGACGATACAACTGAAAGTATAACGATATGGAAACTTCTGTAGTTTTCTCTTATCGCCAAGTATTGCAAGGAACAGTAGAAGACTACGATGATCACAAATACGTTGAAGGGTCTACAGGTGGTCGCTAAGAAAAACCGGTTACACGACGATCCTTTCCGAAGTAATTCTTACAATACTCGTGAACAAATTTTTTTTTTTTATTATTTATATTGCAGGTTCTTTCAAAAAAATCGCGATGCTGCAGTTGATGAGCACGCTTCGGCGGCTTTGAAACGTGGGAGTCTCCAGTTTGGAATCTTTCTTTTCGAGCGTAAGTAAACCTTCAGTTAAGAAAATAATATTCTATGATTACATTTTACTTTTAGCGATGCACAGTACCTCGAGGTGTGCAGTTACAATACTACCAGCTTAGGAACTACAATCCGAACTGTTCCACTTTCAAAACCCCCGAAACTATAAAAGGATCCGCTACATTACTGTCGGCAAACGTTCTACCAACATTAATATAGGCTCTGTTCAATGATCACTGTGCGAAGCGCAGCTCATTCCGAAGTAACCGATCGATTTATTCCAGCTTCGGTTCCCTGCTTCGTATTCCGTGTGTCTCGGCGAGGGTACAACAGACAGGGCTGTTCCGTGTGTGAATTGTATTGCTACCTGAAAGGAGTAAGGACTACTTTTTGCTACACTTACAGATCGCACAGCGTTCAACGCGCCGTGGTACCTTTTGCTACCTTCAACCGTAACACACATCTGGCCAACCAGAGTGGCAGAGCTCCGCGGTATCGACGGGAACGCGTCGTTCCGACGGACGTCTCTCACGCGTCTCGTCTCGTCTCTCCCTGGCGTCTCAACACCTCGGATGGTGCACTCGAACCGGACGCAGCATCAGGACTCGGCAACGAGTAAAACGGCCCTTTACTCAGGGGCCGTAAGCAAATCCTAGGCGAGCTCCCGTTTCGCTTTCGCCTCCGCGTAGAACTGGGATCCGCTCGAGCTGGTGATGGTTAACGAGCGCGGATGAAAGTGCCTGCTCAGGATGTAGACAACCGCCTCGTACGTCGCCATTATGATCGCCGTGTTCGGTATCTGTCGTAGAAGGTGCGTGCCCAGTCCGCGGTACAGACCGTTCGTACCTTCCTCCGTGACCACGGTCTTCAGAGTCTGCCAGAACGACTGGTATTTCGTGCCCTCCTCCCTCAGCCGTGTCCTTGCCACCTCTGAAAGATCGAAGACATTTAATGCGCATGGGTCAATAGAAAATACATGGACCCGTCAATTGCGCGTACTCAACCGAGCGTTGTACCGTTCCACAGTGCACAGTGGTCCAGAAACCGCTTTTTCGTGGCCAAAAGTCAATTTTGCAACTTCAACATTTCGGAAAAATTTTTTTTTCCTTGAATTAAAAACATTTTGAAGCTTTAAAATCAAAACGTATAAATCGTTTCAGATAATCGTGTCACCAGATATAATATTGTAAAGTCAAAAATATGAAATTTTAAGTAAACCTTAAATGCTGGATTATTCGTTACAGAATCTCAAAATAAAGATTTGTAGTATACTGTTACGTAAGTAAGTAGATATATTTTAATTATATATATGTGCTATAAGCATTGTTTAATCCACTTATAAACAATACAAAATTTAAAATAATTAAAACTTTGAGGACGATTATAAAAAAATGATGAAAAGTTATAAACATGAGACTTTTTTTATATGAAAGCTTGCACAATTGTTGCCAAGATCATACAAATTTCAAGTGCAACCTCCTGCAACCTTCAGTTATATACGGATTTTAAGGAATAGTGGCGCGCCGTATTTGGCGTTCGAAACGCGTGTCCCTATGCGATCGCTTAAGTGGCGGCTGAAGAGGCGGACCGAACTGCCATGTTTCAATTGCGTGAACCTCATCTTCAAATACTTTGTATCACATTTTACAAACACAAGATTAGTTTTCTCGCAGTCTCCTTCTGCTCCTTCGGATCGACTCAGTTTTCTTCCGAATGTGCAAAGTAACGCATCAAGTTTATATACTGAAGTGTAAATTCTATGCATTATTGGATAATTACATGTATATTTTATAGTTTTATTTTACGTATATTATCATTGTATTCATAGTTTTCATAGCTGAGTCTATAACAGTGTTCGTAGTTTAATTACATTTATATAATATATTTATTATTGTATGTGTATACAATAGTGTGTAGTAAACTTTTTAATAATATTTCAAATATTTTATATAATATAATGTCGGACAGATCTTCAAGTAAGTATATTTCACTTTTCTATTGCATCGATAGATCCTATCTGTACAAAAGGTGCAAAAGTTCTACTTTTATAGGCAACTATTATTTCAAAAAGGAAGATCTTTTCAATGCATGGCACAATGAAAGTAATTTGAACAAAAAGTGCGGTTTCATCCTTTATTTTTGATAAAATGGAAGAAGTATACTACTTCCCTTTCTCTAGAAATTTTATTTCACATATATGCAATCGAATTCCATCATAAAGAAATAAGGTTTACTGAAAAAAGTAAACAGAAAGATGTTTTAACTTTTAGCTATAATATTTCGTTTTTTTTGCACACAATTACTATTTCTGTTTAAATAATGTATTTTCATAATGTAAATAGTCGTACTATACCATAGAAAACAAATTTATGTTGAAGATCATCAAAATAATGACAATATAAATTTTGGCCACAAAACGCCGCTCTCTGGACCACTGTGCAGTGGTCCAGAAGCCCGGTTTTTGTGGCCAAAATTCAAAATTTTGTCATAATTTTCTGAAAGTTGATAATTAGGGGTTTTTGGGATCGCTGATAACGAATCTGACATTGAAAATTAAAAATTTTTACGGCAGGGTTATTATAGTGATCAGAGGGCGGTATTTCGTGACCGTAATTAAAAAATTCTTTAAATTGATGTTTTTCAACAGTTCTTCATTTTTAAAGCGATATTCATCTAAAAAATTAAAATTATTAGCTCTTTATGAACGCTACTGTCTGATACACTAAGAGAAACGAAACACACTTGAAAATCTTTTCAACATTTTTATATAGAATGTTTAAAATGTTACTATACACTAAATAAATAAATAATATTACACAACTAACTATAAAATAATAAAAAGAAACAGGAACTCTATCGAAAAAATGTATGCACTGCACTGGATGTTTCGCTCTGCTCGCTTCGGAAAAGACTGATTTAATCAAGCGAAAGACGTAGTGAGAAAACCTGTTCCAATCTTAAGTGCGTCTATGATACATAATACTAACAAGAGATAAGGTTCACTTTAAGAAAAACTCACAGTTACAGTCTACAGACGCTGAAACAGTTTAAGCGGGTTCAGGTCCCGAACGCAACGTCAAAATACCTCGGACGCCTTTATTAAAATTGAAACAGAGTTAAAAGTAGCAAGAGGTAGCAGCTAAACTTTGCATAGTCTTTTTAACAATTGTTTAAGCTTTCAGATAAAATAAGTCCAAAGTTTAGCACTTTTAAGCATTTTTTTAAAACCCTTTTCAAAGCTTAAATTGTTATAAAGTTGCAATATTTGTTTATGGATTAAAAAATGTTTAAGACGGTATTTAAAATTTGAAATACATCTACTAACATATAAAAAATCACAATTATAACGTACTTTCTGATATGCTATAAGTGGTATTTAAAACGTTTAATTGAACTTTGAATTTTATGATTTTGTCTTTAGAACGCCGTATCTCATTATAGAATTATCTAAAATCAATACTATTTTGGATTTAGGAGTTTTGAAAGGTTATCAGTTTATAGCAAAAAAGTTTTTTTAGGTCTATTAACCAACCTTGAAAAATTGACTTTTGGCCAGAAAAACCGGGTTTTCGGACCACTGTGCGTTCGTTCCAGGCTCTTTGCTAAGTTATTCCGTTAAGCTACTTCGAATGAGTGTAACCGAAGACAACAGCGTCGCTACGACTATTCAGAAAGGACTCTTTGAAGCAATAGCAACGCGGTTCGCGGCAATCCCATCCTGCTAATAAACAGAGACCGAGATTCCATTCTTTTTTTGACGGGACTCGAACGTAATGTTTGATCGATCAAAGCGTACGTAGCCGGCACGACACGTAATTGTATTTACGTTGACTGGCTGGCACGCAAGACACACCAGCTCACGCTATCTTTAGACTCGGAGAATCTTGATGCCGTCTGTGGTAGCTCTCGCGATTGGCTATTGTTCGTTTCGGCTAGAAACCGTTCCCACGAAAAAGAGTCGTTTCTGAGCTAGCGAAGCGCGTTCCGGCAGAGATCTCTCATTATCTGCAAGCGACGAGAATTCTTGCAACGCTCTCGGACACAACGAGAATCGCTCGCGCGTGGAATGAACGTAATTCGCTGCGTCGTGCAGGATGTTTGCGAGGGAAACTCGCGCGAACCTGTGCCCACACGTTGCTCTTGAACCGAAGCCAATTCTTCAGTCATTAGCAATACCTCAAAAATAGAATCTGCAACTAAAGTAGGAAGCAAACAAGAGACCGAAAGAATTTCTTCGAACGGAACAAACCTTTTTGACTTTTACTTGCGGTCGAAGGAACGAAAGAAACGCTTTATCGGTCACCGGTGCGGTCTATTTGCTGGGGGAAGTTTGCGAATAATAGAATGTGTCGGCAACAAAGCATCAAGCGCTATGATAGAAAATATTAATTATACTTCTACGCGATGGTGTTTAATGGGTGAGCCGATCGGATGCCGCAGTGTACCATGAAAATTCAATGAAACTTTGCTACATTCTCTCGGACGAGCGCAGTCTACCTTACCGTGGGGATAGGCGATGGTGGATGCGATTGTTTTCGAGAACGAGCCTGCTGCCATGAATTCTATAAAGTCGCGGAGCGATTTGCTGCCGTCCGCGTCGCCGATCGTGGATCTGTGCGTCGCCAGCCAAGCCTTCACAGCTTCATAGATCACAAAGTGTATCACAGTTTCGCTTATTCCTACGTAGGAGGCCACGATGCCTTTGTAAAATCCCAGGATACCCTGAAAAACCAACGGAAGCTTTTAATTCATTTATTCGGCGAGTGTTACACGACGTATCATAACTGGGGAGTTCTTATTATGTTTCGAGAGGCTTCTTCCGCCGAAAGCGTCACGTGGAAATCAGCAAATAAGCTCTACGCCGGTGGAAAACAAACAACTTAGACATTATCTCGCAACAGAGGGTTAAAACGATATTATTCAAAAATAAAAATCAACAAAGAAAAAAAAAAGAACGACGTTTCAAAGGGGATTTGCTGCAAAATTTAAGCGATGGAGGATTTTTATCTTGAGACGAAGCGAAGGGGGGATATATCTAGACCCCCATGATAAGGCGAATACACATTTTGATGATGATTAATAAGCTGATATAATTTAGAATCATACAATTATCGGAAACTCCAGAACACCCCCCATACATGCGTACTACTTTTTTTTTTAATTATCTATCGCCGTTTCTTATCGCTCACTTTGATGCGCAAATGTATCAAGTGATAATGGAAGTTTCCGTGGGTTACCATGTACAGATTCTCGGTTCGTTTATTCTATTATTAAACAATTTATCGGACTTTAATCTCCTCGAACGATTTTCTCTGCGGTACGTGTGCTTTCTAATTATAACCTGCGGAATGAATGTTTCACGTATTCAACAGGATGAATGATTTACAGAAGATTCCGTTTCAATTAATCACATGCAATATTTTAATATTTAAAGAACATCTTTCGCAGAGAAAATCTTTCTAGATTAAAAAGACTTTATACTTATTCAGAGCGGCATATTAATAACTTTGATAACTGTTAAGTTATTAACGCTGTTGATATAAGAATAGTTACGGTGAGACTGTGGATTTTTATGCAAAATAAAATTTTTGCAAGCACAAATAGAGACTTGGAGCTGTTTAATTTTTTAAACACTGTAACTCGAAGTATATTTTTGACATTTTGTATATTTTAGTATCTATCAACAGCCTCTCGCAGATTTTTGTGTATTTTCAATTGCCATAAATGTATAAATATCCACAGTCTAGTTATACTTAATAAGAATCATCGCGAACAATTTAATGACATGAAACGAACCATGAATGAGAGTTTTTATCGTCACCGAGCGAGACGGTAGAAAAGATTATCGTAGCACATGCTTGTCGCGTGATCGCGTCGAGAGGAAAGGGAGAATGTTACACGAAACGATATCGTGGACTTCTTCTGAATTATGTACAGCATTATCTTTCCTTTTCGCGACCTTCGTAAACGTCCCTATTCACCCAGTCGATACGAGTCTCTTCAGAATCTAGATAGAAGCGGCAGGAGCGGAAGGAAGCTCGACAAGAAGTGGGACGATCTATAAATCATTGCGACGAAGTACGACGGGGCGCTGCTCTGTTGTGTCGCGGTAGCCGCGCGCGGCTCGATTATTTTCATCGCGTTTTACTATTCGTAGATCGCGAGGCTCGTTTTTAGAGCTGGCTCGAGAGAGCGACGCGTGCATAATATGCAAACGCCGTCGGAAGACACAATTGGAGAAAATTGAAGGAGCAACTGGCAGAGACTTGGAACACTTCAAGGTTGAATCTTCGCGGCGTATCTCAGTTTAGAAGTTTATCGACGAACCGGCGATCGGGGTTCGGGCTTTCCGCACGAGAAATAGTCGTATATTCGCGGTGTTTGCGCGGTCGGCTTCGTAAAAATATCCTTGGCTGCGACCAAAACTTGTTCATTGTATATCGTGGAAGTTGCAACACCGTTGCTATGGATTCTCGGCTGTCGAAAGTTCGTGGTTTGCCTGTATCGTCGCGGAATCTTTTCCGATCCACCTTTATCGGTCCTGACGAGTGTATTTTTGATCCTACGTCTGCTTCCTGAAATGCATATTGTTCTGCGATCATCGTCGATATTTATCGAAAGCGGACTCGCGATCGATTTTCCAACGGGAATCGTGGAATGTGACGAATGTCAACGTTGGACTTGTGCAACATTGTTGGACAGGAGGATTTATGCGAAGACTATATTAAAGAGCCAAGTAAACAAAGATCTATGTGTCTGAACGAGATTATAGATCGTGGTAAT
Organism: Perdita meconis; assembly: GCA_030770465.2. NCBI lineage: Eukaryota > Metazoa > Arthropoda > Insecta > Hymenoptera > Andrenidae > Perdita > Perdita meconis. The sequence goes on along the minus strand of JASKOS020000006.1, from coordinate 4,402,246 downwards.
TACCATTTGGCAGTCACTGCGTGTTCGTACCAACTTTTCTCAAGGACAGTACCTCATCCCGCAATACTGACCTTTCCTTCTGTACAATTTTAGCCCCATTCTGCTCCGAAAAGCGCTCGTTCGGATCACAACCCTTCCGTGTAACGCTTTCAATGAGTCTTTCCTAAAACCGCGACGGACTCGCGGCTTCTCCGCATTTCTACGCGTCTTGTAGCGATCAGGAAAGAAGGGAATATATTAAGTAGCAGACGAAAGTAACGGATGAATAGTTTGAATAGTGAAGCCGCTTAGGTGCGATTTGGATTGTGACCTTTGTCACGCCTGAATTTTATGTTCAAATATTGAAATTCGGTGATTTGAAATGATTGCATAGTGATATGCGTTCATTAAAATATTAAATCCTCGATGCAATAGAATTGCTTAATTTTGACTATTTTTGTGATAATATTTTATACTGTAAAGCACGAATGTAGTGGAGTTTTGGAATATTAGATATTAGCGTAATGGAATTCCGCGATTCTATAGATTATTGTGAGAGATTTTCATAATATCAAAAATTAGTATGGTGGAATTCTGCAATTTTATATACTGAAGTGGTGGAATTCCACATTTAAGATATTACAATGACAGAATTTTGTAGTTTTATAAGTTGGTGTGGTAAAATTCTACAATATAAAAGTATTATCATAATGGAATTCTGCGATTTCATACATTATACTAGTTCAATTTTAGAATGGAAGACATTAAAATGATTGAATTTTATGATTCTATAGATTGTTGCGAATAATTTTAACAATATCAAAAATTAGTGCAATGGAATTCTGCAATTTTATACACCGAAGTGGTAGAATTCCACAATTAAGATATTAAAATAGTAGACCTTTGAAATTTTATACGTTGGAATGATCAAATTTGGCAATATAAAACTATTATCTTAACGCAATATTATGATTTTGTGGATTGTTATAGTGGAATTCCACGATTTGAAATATTAAAATACTGGAATTCCACAATTCCAGATACAGTAATAATAGAATTCTACGTGAGAACACTAGAATTCCGCAACACCATACACAGATAATGTACAATTTAATAATATAAAAGACCGACACAATGGAATTTTCAAATTCCATACATTAGTGTGAATTTCATACGCAGAGATAGAAGACTTCTTTAATATAAAATATTAGTACGACGAAATTCCAAAATATAAAACGTTAACAAGGGTGGAATTTTATCCTTGTATACGCAGTTAGTTCTGTAAAATTCTGCAACATAAAATATCAAAACGGTCAAATTCCAAAATTCTATACAGTAAACTGAAATTCCAAAACGTAAAACATTACCACGATAAAATTTTAACCCTTTTCACTTTTTCTTTGTACATAAATAAAACTTGTAAAAAAAATATTTCAATGTAAACAAATTTTGAATGACTCTAATTGACTCGAATTCAATTTTTATGAAGACTCTTAAGATATAGAAGAAAATATCTAACAACAAAGAACTATATGATCCTACACTATACCATACGAAATTTTCAAGATCACGTCATAAGTTATAAATGCTACATAAATCAATAGTTCCAAATCCTACAATCAGACAGAGTTATTATTTTACTCACTAATAATACAAAATTAAAAAAAAAAAAAAATTAAAACCATGTCATTCTGGAATCCTACAAAGCGATTAGTAAAATTTCGCACCGTAAAATAAATGTTTCACTAATAAACAGCGCTCCAATTTAGTGAATCGATTCCAATTACAGTAAGTTAAATTCCATAATGCTGTTCTATTGGAATTCAGTGAACTACCACGACCCCAAGTGTTGACCTAACGGAATTCCTTCAACGATGAACGAAGGGGTTGCAACGCGGTCGCCCACAGACTGTGCAGCAGACAGGAAAATAACGCGCGACGAGTCTGAGAAAACTCGCGTCCCGAACGGGAAAAGGGATCGTTGTTCGCCAAGAACGATCTCTTCGAGCTAGTCGTTTTCCCCGTCTCTGACCGCTAACAAATGGACTTCCACGGTACGACGGAATTCCGATGCGGTTAATCGGCGCAGGTTGGGCCCCCGGGACTGTCATAGGCTTAGAGGAAGATTTTCCGTACCGATTGGCGATATATCCTGTGCACGCATTCCATCGCGGTGATTCTGTTCGTTCGGTGGTCCAGCTGTAGCCTGGTCTTCACGAACCAAATAGGATTTGTCAACGTGCATGCCGCGAAACCTGAAAAATGAATGGCACGTGGTCTTTAATCCGATCGGTACGTGTGCTTCGGTGAGCGAATCGCGTCCGGATAGCTGCGCCTCGAGTCTCTCTCGCTGTTCGAAAGCGAAACTTACAAAATAACTTCGAAACGCAATTTCTCGCTAAGAGACTCGGCGTGTACCTTCTTTCCACCGCCAGGGAAAACCACGATCCGCTAAAATTTCATCGCGTTTCGAAAAACGACCCAACGTTATCGGGAGACGGCTTAAGGAGAAAGAGCTCGTTCTATCAGAAAAGCGAGATTAACCTTCGATTCTTTGGGAATTCCAATCAGTCTGTCGGTTACCCATCGATCGAATCGCTCAACTCGCGACACGCCAATTTCTAAATTTATCGCGCGATAGAATCGACCGCGCGGTCTGCGCGCAGGCGATTCGATTCTCAAAGGGAAAAACAAACGAGCAACTAATCGTGTACGCGTTTAACCTTGCCGAATAAGGAGCAAGGTCTACGAGAAGCCTTAGAAAAGCTGCGGCGACACGGAGACGGAGATATGCCTCGCATCGGCAAAGGGGACAAGCTTCCCAGCGCGACCTTGTACGAGACTGTGCCGGAAAATCCGTTGGACATTTTGGAGCTGGTCGCGCTCAAGAAGGCGATCGTTTTCGGTGTTCCCGGCGCGTACGTTCCCGGCTGCTCGAAGGTCCACTTGCGAGGATTCATAGAGAAGTAAATCCCTTCGTCGCGAGATTCTGTTGCTCCCTCGTTAAACGAACGGTGAACGATGCCTCGAGCGTTCGTTTAACGAGGTGTCAGATTTGTTTACGCGCAGCGGTTAAGTGTCACACGCAGTCCTTTACTGATCTCCATCGACTCGTTGAACCGATTAGATCGATCGAACTGCGGATGCTAGGCTTCCAAGAGATAATATGCGTGGCTGTCAACGATCCCTACGTCATGTCCGCTTGGGGACACACCAAAGGCGCGGGTGACAAGGTAGAGGTTTTAGAATACAATTTTTAGGGGGATGCAGGTGCAGCCTGTTTTGGTATCCTAGGTGAGAATGCTGGCGGACCCCACTGCGTCGTTTACTAGAGCTATAGGAATGGACGTGGACGTTCCGGAATTGGGAGGAATACGAAGCCGAAGGTATTCCATGGCGACGGTGAACGGAGTTGTTAAGGAGCTATTCGTGGACGCGGTGAACGTGAAACTCGTGTGCTTACAGCGGGGCGGGGTTCCGACTTACTGCACCTGACCTCAGAAACAAGACCGACTGTGTATCGTTAATATTGCGACGGTCCCAAATTGTTATTATTAGGTTGGAACAGAAGTTCGTAGCGTTTTTAAGTGAAATTAGAAGACAATGTTTCAATGTTTACACAAACTTTTATTCAACTACACATATGCCATTTTCTTCTACTACTTTTAGTTTTTTTTTTTTAGATAGCTTCATAATTTCATTCTTCCGAAACTTGGCATTTTTCAAATGCAATGTATTGAAGAACGCTACGAACTTTTGTTCCAACCTAATACATTAATATAGTGTTTCCCTAAGATATAGTGACTTTAATAAGATCTAAATAAATTGTATGATTCTGCGATATTTTTAAATAGTGTTAACTTAAAAGATCTTGTCGAAAATTTCGTTCTAGAAGATCTTTTAGTTTTAACATCATATTAATCTTAAATAACTAAAATTAGTGTTACTAACTTTAATTAGTGTTTGAAATAAAAACATGTGTATTTTTTAAATCTCTTATTTATTACACCAAAGTATAAAAAGTTAAGAGACTTATTATTTGTCATTACTGCATTGCGGATGTTTATGTATTTATGACGATTTTAAATGTGCTAAAATATATATGGCATGATTGCAAAACTGGATCAAGTATGGGAAATAAAATATATTTTGTAATTGACACTTTTATTCAAGTTTGTTTTCTTTTTCTATGTCCTTGAAAATATGAATTTGCATAAACATCCGCAATTTAATCATTATTTAAAAAATAAAGAATCGTACAAAGACTATATTAGACGAATTTTTAGTTATATAAGGTGTGAAAGAAAAAGAACGTAAAGCTCATATCATATGAACATAGCTCTGCTTTTTGAGTTTCACTAGATTTTATTACCAATGCACTTCAAATTGTGCTCGATAACAAAAATTGTATAGAATTGAAAAAGTAGAGTCGATCGATCTGTAAACAAGATTTGTCCGAAAAGTTCAAGGAATAATTTTATAATTCTATGAATTTTTTTACAAAAATAAAATTCAATAATTTTACTCTATAATAATAATTTTAATATCTCTTTTTATGTGAATAAATTATGTACTACCAAATGCAAAAAGAATCATAGCTCTATCTATTATACCGTCGTTGGTCCTCCTACAAAATATTGTATTTAATATTTCTTATTTGCAAGTGAGATATTATTTCTTATTTGAATTCAGGCAGAAAACAAATAATAAATAGTTTTCTGTTTTACTTTGTACCATAAAAAAATCGCGATATTAATATCTTTTGCATTATGTCTAAAAGCCATCAGCGCAAAATTTATACAACGTGTGAGAGAAAGCGAATAGAAAAGGAAAATTTATATAAACTGGAAAGTGCTTTCATAATGTAATATTATTTGCAATTTTAACAATCCTAACGGTTAATAATAAATAATAATGAAATCTGTATTTGCGAATAACAATTAATATTGATTTTAAATTATTAATTTAGATTTATTCAAAAATAATAAATCATTATTTTGTCTCTTCGTTTGAACTTTTAGAAATTTTAGATAAATAAAAATTGATTTATATAATGCCCTTAACGCATTATTACATACTGCAAAACGGAGATAGATAGGAGATTATATAACAGGACATTTTATACCATCCCTACCATCCCTTAAAATATGTCAACGTTCACTCTGTATACTGTACAGCTTTACGAAGTCAATATTTCTCCGGGGAAGTTACTATAATACCTAAACCAGCTGTAGGGACCATTGTAATCCTTATCGCACGCGGAAATATTCACGATCGAGGCCTACCTGTTAAAATTATAGGAAAGGCGACTTTGTTTACTAGCCGATCGCAGACAAGTATCCTGGCCTATTGACCCACTTCGAGGTAGACCGCAGCGGCCAACGCACTGTTTATCGCGGTGCAATGCATCGAGATTACGCAAGTGTTTTCGATTCGTTCCTCGAATGGCGGAACGTGTTCATAACCGATGCAACGGGCTGCTGTAACGCGGGCATTCTCCGGTGTTCGCTATCGAACCTCGAGAAAGAGTATTCGAAACGGTGGACGGTATAGCAGCGGAGCGCAAAAATAGGTTCCCGTTTGAAAGTTGGCACGATTATGTGAAACGCTGCATGTATTTGAATGCAACTTTCTTATCTACGCTCCACGCATTCGTTATTCGTTGTTCGTTGGGACACGCGAGAATGTTTGATACGTTTAATTGCGAATATTGTTCCGTCTGGAATTTGCAAAAATGAACATCAAAGTACTTTTCAGAGTGTGAAAATATGCAGACTATGTTCGACGAATATTAAAATCGTAAAAATGGACGAATATTCCCGTCAACGAATGTGTGTAGCTCAGGGTTTAACATTTGCACAAACTGGGGTAAAATTTGATGAATAAAAATGTATAAAGTGTCACGTGCAAGGAACACGATCGGAGAAAAAATACTTTTGCAATCGCATTCCTGTTTCTAAAATAACATTATCAACTTTCATGAAGAAAAAAAAAAAAAAAAAAAAAAAAACAGATAAAAGTATTTAATTGAAAAGTGGTTCGATGTTTGTTCAATTACTTCAGAGTTATCAGCAATCTTACACTGCGCCGTTACGTCGTAATCATGTTTGTAAACATAATCGCAATGCATAATAGCCTCTCGGAGTTAAAATAGTTGGATTATAAATAAAGCGACTTATTCAGCGGGTAAGCACATTTTTATCCCGTCGCACAAGTGCGAAGATAAAACTTGTTGACATACTTATTTACACACATTGTTACGTACATTATATATAAAATAATATTTTAGATACCGCAAGGTTACGCGCAAAGTACCGCGCACCTCGAAGACGAGGAAAAACGTTGAGTCGCTCGGAGCACAGAAACTCTTGAACTTTACAAATATTGCAACGCGATATAATTGGGGTCTGGTTAAAATATTGATTCCAGCATCCCAGGCAAACTGCGTCGCAGAATCCTTTGTGCGCGTAATCAATAGCCCGGTTCCAGTCTTCCTTCCGTTGTCTTCAAGACAGGTCGAAGGGGAAAGCAGTCAATATTTCCTTGGCACGTTCGCAAGCAAACTCAAGAATCTTCTAAATAGCATGTGTACGCTACCCAGTATTTCCTCAGCGAGCGAAAGAGCGTCGATTGAAACACTGGCAAAGGCGGCAACGAAGAAATTGCTAGGAAAATTTGAATACAATAACGGCGGGAAGCCAATTGCATCGGATCTTTATAATTACTTTATTGCGCGACGAAATCGCAAGCGTCTAGACAAGCTGGAAGCTGTAAACATATCGAAACGCGAAAATAATCTGCGATTACCCGTTGAAAGTCACGGAAAGACAGCGTGTCGTGCGGTGTTCGTTTACTTTTCGAATCGCGACACCGTATCGCGCGCTTGTTGACAATACAAAATAAAGGAAAAAGGTGAGAAAAGAGAGAGAGAGAGACACGGTCAACATATTACGCAGCAGAGATATTTGTTTCGCTGTATTTGTGGATCGCGGACCGTTGATTGAACAGCCGCGGACCCCAAGCTGCGCGCAAGATAAGATAAATTCATAAGGAGTTGCGGAAGCGTGAGCGCAACGCGGTATACATGTACGCGACACAACACCGCGACGCCTTCCGACGCGTTGGCCTGGTAATCTCGCGTCTGTTTTGATTCGTAACGGTCGCAATAAAAATAGACCAGGAACGCGTGTTTACCAGGAATCACGTTGCGCTCGCTGCTACCGGCGCGCGGCGTCGCGCGACGGGAAGGGTCCAATTGCAAGCATAAAGCGAAACGAGCTCCTATTGGCGTTCCCACGTGTTCTATGCGCTTTGACCGTCTCGTTTCGTTCTATTTCGGGCGATCGGTGGCGATCGGGATCGCGATTTCGGTTCATTTTCGACGCGACGACACGCTACGAGGCCGCGCGCAACTTCGCCGCGGAATTGTCACGCACTTTGCTACCAGAACTATTGCGATGGCGTTGAGGAATCGGAATTTGGCGCCCTGAACCAATGCGGAGGGATTTGATGATCTGCAAGCATCGAAATGGAATCCCGGGAGCTAAAGTATTAGGGAAGGAAGATTTTTTAGAATCGTAGAAATTCGGCGTGATTTTCGCTAATTTTTAATTTCATTTCAGAACTTTTTAATCCTGGAATTCTGTAATATTGGGTAATGTATACAGCTGGGAAAAATTTAGATAAATGGTACTTCATGTATACTATTTCAATCCTCATTTGTTCCTCATTGTCTTAATTTAATTTATTCCCTGGAGTGAAATTGATACAAAAGTAAACAATCAATAAATGACAAGATAAATAAATGAATTTTTTATGTTAAGAAAATAAAAATCGCAAAATTTCAAGTAAACGTTTTCACAAATATGTGGACAACATTGACGTAACTAGAAATTTTTGTCTCGGAGGGGTGAATTCTTCATCTTCTATTTTTCTTACGTAGAGAAAATTATAGACATTCGATGTTTCATAAAATAAAGTTAAATACAGATTTTAGAATAATCACTTTAAAATAATTTATATTCTAATTATCTTTATAGAATCACTAAAGTAAATAATTTAAAAAATAAGATTTTACGAACTGATGAATATTTTATTACTTATTTCAATGCTGAAAAATATACCGTTTTATGAGAAAATTGTGCCAAGAGACGAACGAACGTTAAATAATAAATTCCTTATAGTTAAAATGAAATAATGTTTTTAATGAAACTCGAAATTTCAGCATAAAAACATTTTTATTTTGCCAACTGGAGGCGCCAAAGAAAATATTTTTACTTATTATCAGAAATAGTATTGAAAATATTTATTAACTATGAGAGTTCACTGAGGAGACAGTTAAAAAACTTAATGGAATGAAACCCTTTAGTTTTGTTGGAATTCCGAGATTTTAAATTTTAATATGCTAGAATTTTCAAATTTTTAATATTTAATTAGTAATCCGCAATCCAAAGTATTAATACAGTGGAATTCCGTAATTGTATACGTGTAAACAGAATTTAGCGATCCAAAATATTATAGTCGAATTTTATATTTGAAGTTATCAAGATCGTAAAATTTTAAGCTTTAGAAACTTTAACTAGTGAAATAACACAATTCATAATATTAATATAGTGAAATTGCATATCTCAAAGTATTCAGATTATGAAATTTCATAGTTCACTACGTTCGAATATTGAAATTTTGCAATTTAAATTAATAATACAATAATTCATTTAAACATCGGAATGTGGAATTTCTAAATCTAATAATAATCTACTTGTCTAGCGTCACTCTATAATCTATAATTTATAACATTGCGTTGCAGTTCTGTCGATAAAAGTATTGATATAATGAAATTCCGCATTACAAAATATCGCCGTGTATGTACTGAGAACTCTAACATATCTACAAGCTGCAGTTAATTACAATTTTAAAATACAAATTGCTAAATAGACATCGAATGTTTATGTATTTATGGTAATTTTGAATGGGCAACAATTAATACATCCGACAAGTTTTTGTACTCTCGAAAATACAACTTTTCAACTTACAAGTATCTATTTCATACTCCATCTACCAAAGTACATATGTATTTAAATTCTCCACGAAAAAAACATAAAATAAAAAACCCAAAGTACAGAATAAAACAAAAATTCTGTGTTCAAACGACAATAATTTAAAAATCCAACCAAAACTCATTTGTACCCTTTGTTACGCAAATACAATCGCAGGAAATTTGTCGCATGATATCGGCGCCACCTGCATTTGAGATTCAAGTGTATCGAACAGCGCACGGTTTGCAATTCAAGCGCATCCTGAATCACCCGATAGCCAAAGCACGGCTCCTTTAAAAACAAGAAAGTTTCCGTTCTAACGACCGGAGAAAGAAATCGAAGGAATCCACGAAATGGGCTTATCTATTGCGTAATGGCAACCGTTTCCCGGCGACGTCGAAGCGCATTGGAAAAGTTCGAGGGAGGGAGGGGCTGATAACACGAGGATCATCGACGCGTAAACACGACCGCCGCCCATTGAGGAAACGCCGACGCGACGCTAGGATTCGTGGACTGTTGCTCGATTGCTTGTAAATAACCGCAAGAGATTGGCCGTTGAAATTACACGGTCGTTTGGTTAAAAATAGAAGCGCGTAGCGCCTACCGCAGTGTCTCTCAAATCTCTTTAATAAAGCGCCACTTTCACACGACCTCTTCGGAGGTTCTGCTTTAATGCGCTCCCCGTCGCCCGCTCGATCTCGCGTACACGTATATCGGTAATTGTTTCTTCTTCGTCGGAGGCGGGGAGACTTGCGAAAGCGATTAATCGTTTGGATCGTAGATGCAGCGACGCGATCGCGACAGGATGCAGCCGAGCGCGCGGCTCCGTCGATGCCAATTCAATGTTCAGTGGCACGTGATCGGCTCGAGTTACCCGATTGCAACAAAGTAATAAATATTCTGCGATCCTCGTTGCGTGACCGGCTCTACTGCGCGTCGCAGTGGGGCATTTGGCCTGAAAAGTCGGAAAACATTCTTCAACTGTTTATTCTCAAGGTCATAATACCGTGGGTTCGTTGAATTCGTCTTAATGCCAGTTACGACGTTATGAAATAAAAAATGTGTTTTCATGTTTGAGAAATCAGTGATCTTGATTTATGAACGGAAATAATTTTTTTTTATTTTAATTTAAACGTTGCTATTAGTGCATCAAGAACTCTTGGATTCTTACAACGAAACTATTGAATTCAGAGATTAAAAAATCTGGAAACTTGTGATCAAACTTTAAGGTTCAATGCAGTTTATTAAACTTCGTGTATATGTTATAACTAGATTGCGAATTTTGATGCAAATTAATAGTTTTAGCAAGACTCGAATAATAGTATCTTTTATCTTCTACATCTAAAAAATTTAACATATATGGTACTTTACTTTTTATATTTTGTATATTTTATAATTTGTTCCTTGTACATTTTTGTTTATTGAGATTTATCATAAATGCATACAAATTTGCAGTCTAGTTGTAACTGTATTTTAACTATTATAATCGAAGCAGTTTCTCTTGTTAAACTTGTTGTAAAAGAGTTCTTTCCGTTTATTATAATAAATTAAATTCACGTATTAAAGTTTGTAGGTCTCTAAATACTGTTTAACTTTTGTTCGAAACATTTTTTCCCTAGGATTGTCAGAAACTCTTAAAAAATGTTACCTTCGTAAATTTCCCAGCAGGAGCTAATAGCACCTAATTTCTTTTTATAAAACAGTGTGAAGCTTTACTTTGTTCAATGCAATCAAATTGAACACTGAACTTTACATAACGCGTAAAAAACAGAATGAAAATGGAGTCTGTTGAACACGATACAACTCCTAAAGCATCAGTAGTATCAAAATCTAATTTTTCAAAACTCAAACGTTTATTTGCCCCAAAGGACGTCATCATTCATGACATAATTTCAATAAACAAAGTTATAAACAATGTCTTTAGTTTTAAACAATTTCTGAGGCGGGTCATTACAAAATTCTGTAGCCACGATCCCAACTAATGAATACAAAAATAAATTGTAGGTACTAATTCGTAGTGAAAATGTTTAACTAACTTTTCTTTATGGAGATATTTAAGTAAAAAGAATTTTCTCCACTCTTTTCAAACGAATGCCCCACTGCATGGTGGGTCGACGGACTCAGTTTGTTTGGCGACATGGAATTCAGGAAGGCGTTCCGTCGGGTCCCGACGATGTTTGATGCACTCGTGGTGCAAGCACAAACGAGTCGTAATTGTCCGACGACCATGCCCCAAGGTCATCCGCAATTGAATGCAATTTCACGCTCGCGTTGTGTTCGATTGGACGAGCGAGAATTAAAAGGGATAAGGCGTCGCGTAGTCGTCGCAGTATCTAATTCTATTTTTCAACGATTGTTGCGCAGCTGACCTTTCGCCACTATTGTTTACGCGGCTTTCGTACTGGCAATTAGAATGTTTTCGTCGACCAAGGTCGCGGAATAGATTGCAGGTTTTTCGGAGTTCCCGTTTCACGCCAATTTACTGCCTGGATTTCCGTATCTAATTGCGGAAAGACGATGTAATGTGTGTTTATTTCTACTATCGCTGCGTGGCATGATTAAGAAAATTTTTATTTCGATCCTCTTGTACTAATAAACTCCTTAGATAAGTATTATTATTTCATCCTAAAGCGCAGATGTATAAAAAACAATGTTGGTCAGAATTAAACTAAAAATCAAATTTTTAAGCAAAATGGTTTTCCTATTTATATTTACATATTATTAATGCATCTGTCAATGGTAAAAAAAATATACATCTCTTTTTTTTTTTTATTAAAAAGAGAAAGAAGGAAATTAATTATAATAAAAATGATAAAAAGCCTTTTATAAGGCGCGATACGAAATGCAGTAAGTTTTGTAGGAATATTGTCCGCTAATTATTTTAACCACTTTGTTAATTCTAGCGTTAAAATGATGACCTGTGCAGCCTGTGTGCTCTTTTCGGAGTACAATAATAATTAGTCAGCCATCCTCAAACTCCACTTGTCCTGGTACTGAAGTGTAACTCGAGCGTTACACTCCAGTTTTTTTTCCATAGGCTATTACAGGATCCTTCATTAGCTTCAAGTAATTTTCTAAAGCGGGTTCTTACCACGCTTCTAGAATGGCATCGGGACTTCGTCTCACGTCTCACTTCTCTGTGAAATTCTTATCGCCCTGCCTATCTCGTTCGAAACCTTTCTTAATTTTACTTCCAGAAACACTATTTTATTTGAGATATATTCTTCACTCGTGCTGATTAACATTGAATTGGAAAAATTGTAACTGCGTTTTCGCCACACGTTAAAAACAAGGTTGCTGAACAGACAGCTGTCGTAAAATGAGTCTGATGACTACGTGACCACCAGCACGCTTTGCTACTCGAGGGGAAGGGAAGACCCTCGAAATGAGACTTTGGAAAGAGATCTCAAGAACGAGCGATTGCGCTAACGAAACTGGCTCGCCTAACTTTTCCGTGCATTCAACACGTAGGCCACCTTTCAGTTAAGTTTACTCGAAAATTCAATGACCAAAGTACATACTCCTTAAGCGTGCGATTTTTACTGTGTAAACTTCGTGCTTCAAATAAGTAAAGAAACATTCGAAGAAATTCTAATCTAAACTCCAAACACAGATTTAAGTCGAGGATACTGAAGATTATGAGGTATGAAAATTTGTGAAATTTGAACGCCAATCTTTAAGACTGCTATGTAGATAAGATAATTTTAAATGAAAGAAATTAACAGAAAGTGTTGGAAAAATATTTTTTTTAAAACTACTTCAAATATCGATTAAACGTGCACGTAGCTAAAAATTTAATACAATTATATTTGCACAAAATAAATCTCTGTAACAGTAATTTTAAATTGCAGAATGTACACGCATTTAACTTTTTATGAAACTCGTTTCATTTTATAAGACATCTTATAGTTTCTAATATTTTTTGTTGCTCTTATTACCGTTCTTCTACACTTCCTTTTTTAATGGGATCTATGTAGCTCACTATCACTTTTCATCATTCATTCATTAATCACTTTCCAATTACTCTAAGTATTAAAATAAATTCCTGTTAAAGATACAATTATGTTAAAAAGCAGAAGAAATAGTTTGTAATTTCTATGTCTAACTGAACGACTCAAGTATTCAAAACGGGTTTTTTTCCAAAGATCAAGCCTAGAATGAAACACATTATTCCTCTTCAGATTTACGTTTTCATATAGATTCATTCAAGGTCTTCCTACAACAATTGAAATAGTCTCCCATTAAGTAATTCAAGATCATAGTTCATCTCCGGAACGCGATATCCTCCACTAAAGAGAACACAAAGAAGCAAGAATTAATTTCCTGCGTTTCCTCGCCATCGCGTCATTCCCCATGGGAAACTTTTCTGAGAGACTTCGAAAGACAGCTTTCCGAAGATGTCTCGCTCCGATATCCCCTGTCACGGCATTATCAATCTCCGTCTAATAGATCGCAGGTATTATCCAAATATCGAAATATATCCCTTCGGAAATTCATCATCCACGAAAGACGCACGAGAATCTCCTAATGAAATCGCGTCGCGATGGGCTATCGACGCGCTAGGTAAAGCCGGAACGCGTCGCAATCACGAACCAGTTTATTTACGAAGGAAACGACGCCGAGTTCATTGAGGGAGTGTAGATAAGGCGGAGTGACGCACGCGACTTGACCCCACATGAGCTTTCTATCTCGAGACGATTATTCGGGAAGAAAACCGCGATAACGCGACGATCGTAACGCATTGTGTGAACAGCCGATGCCTCCGGTCGTATATCTATTTCTGCGTCGACCGATCGTCACCACTTTCTGCAAAGTATCGACCTAAACGCCATCGGTCTAGACTCTAGACTATCGGACTGCGTGATTCCAAGTCGTGATTCCTCAACTATCGTCGCCGGACACGCCTACGCGCGATCATCGTACGCACCCTTAACGCTTTCAAGCTCCGTTCTTCTCGATCGAACAAGTTTTCTAAATTACTCTCACAGTTTAACAATCGGCGAACATTCCGACCGTATTAATTGAGATCGTTCGATAAAGGGGGATAAGCTTCGAGTCGCCCAGTCTGAAAAGTGTGGAAAGTGTTAGAGATCGCGGTGGATCGACTTACCAGCGCAGAATGCGGAGAAAACGTGGACGAGCGGCGTGTCAGGTGGGAGGATCGCGTTGAAGGCGACCTTGCTCTTCGAATAGGCGCAGAAGTAGATCGCTCGGGAGGGCGCGACGCCGACGAGATTCGGGCCCAGGCCTTTGAAAAGGGCCCGAGTCCCTTCGTTCTGGACGATATATCTGATGCATTGGTAAATTCCTGGGGTCGAGTGAGAGTGGGGAGGTCCTCCTGGGGGTGTGGACACGCCGAAATGGGAAAGAGCGACCAGGGCGTGCCTGCAACAAACGGTATTCACGTTGATAAGTCTACCAAATCTCGGGTAATTTTAATAAAAGTCTAATATAGTTCTTCTGGGGATGAAGGGAATATTGAAAAAGAGAGAAACAACACAGAAGAGCAAAGAAAGGGAAAATAGTCTGGAGTGAGGAAACAAGACGAAGGCAGAGGATAAATTTAATTGGGGAAACATATTAGGAAATGAAATATTAGAATTTGTAAAGAGATGTGAGACACATCGTACCCTTTGTAATGCTGAAAAGTAAACAATAAAATAAATATACAGGGTGTAACAAAAATGTTGCAGTTACTTAAAGGGGGTGATACCTCAGGTGATTCTAAACAATTTTTTCCTTAGCGAAAATGTTATCCGAAGCCTTGTTAACGAGTTATTCACGAAAAACACCGACCAATCAGGGAGCGAGTACAACGGATTAATGATGGCGCGGACGATGGCGGGCCAATACTACTCAAGGCTGGAGCCGCGGTGACATTCATCCACTGTACTCGCTCCATGATTGGTCGGTGTTTTTCGTTAATAACTCGTTAACAAAGCCCCACCTACCATTTTCGCCAAGGAAAAAGTTGTTTATAATCACCTCAGGAATCACCCCTTTCAAGGAACTACAACATTTTTGTTACACCCTGTATATAATTCTACTGCAAAATATTTGACACGTACTTTTTATTGTTACATAATCCGAAACGTCCTCTCAAGCATTGAATTTTGTTTAAGAATTTATTTTTCCAAATATACACTGTGTTTCATTTCTTCTAATCTAAAGATTTTTTTTTAGTAGATATACGTTAATCATTTTTAATAGCTAATTACGAGCTGCATTAATATATAGAAGAATTTCTGAATCTAGCAAAAACAGTAAATTTGTCCTTCACATGTCCTATACATTTCCATACTTAAAATAAATTGTTGACTTTGAATTTTTTTTACAACTCTTTTCGGTATCATAAACAACTCATATTCGAAGGAATCACAAACTGAGACATCTTATAGAAAAAATTTTTATTAAAACAGAAAAATCAAAATTCCAATTTATCCACGTTTTATACTGTGCAGAAGATTGCAGTCAAGTCTCATTGATTATGCGCAGCTCGAAGTGCAATCAATCTTCTCAGTTCAGCTTGGTACTTTGTTCCCCAAATTACGCATCGAGATTTTTACAAAAAGTCGATCAAAATGTACAAAAAAATATTTAAAGGAAAAAAAAACTGTTTACATGATCGAATATTTCAAAATATGGTAATTATTTCGATTAGGGAAGTCACCTCCGATTTGAATGACCTTGACGTCGCGTCGTCAAGGTGATTCTTCTGAACCACTTTTCCCTTAGATTAGATTCCCTAGCCTAGCTCCTCCCTCAGAACAATAGACGAGTTTCTACTTGTTTATGCCTTTATATCTTCAGTTATTTGATAATTTTTAAATGATTTAATTACAATTTTTATTTATATCTATAAATACAAATTCTGCCTGGATTTTTAAATACAAATTCTACCAGATAGTGGTTGAAATATTCTTTACGACCATACGTAGAAATATTTCCACGAATATCTCTCCATAGTCTAACAATCGCTATGGATTATTGTACCAAGAGCAATCTTTTTAAAATAGGAGGCAGTAATACTTCTGTTGTACATACAAAAATCGTCTACTGTTTTGGGAGAGGGGCTGCCGCTCCAAACTTTCTCGCCGTTAAAGCACCTAACTCGTTAACTCTAACCCAAACCTATTCCAATCACTCTTTTCAATATTGAAAACTGTTTAGCGAATATCTCGAAAACTAAAAGACCTCCTGTGACCTCCTGGTATATGTATAGAAAAAAGTCGTTCAGAATGACGATCTTGACAACATATTTCAAGGTCATTGAAATCGGAGATGGCTTCTCTAATCTAAATATTTACCAAAAATATATATTTTTTTTAATCCTAAGTATTCAATTTTAGGAACTGAAATTTCAAAATTTGTATTATTTTATCAGGACTAAATTAATTTTTCGATTCATTTACAAATATGTATTTTTGACAAAAATTCATATACAATTTTACAGTTATACTGAATATATTTGCGCTGTATGTAGAATAATAACGGCTTCTGTGAACATTGCATTAACGCTACATCGCGAAATTTTACAGTTTACATGAAAACCAAGCAACAGTCCTACTCGACCGAAATGTGTTAATAGTAACAGTATGTATGTAATGTAATCTACAAGCATGCAATAATAGTCTTTATTATTACGTACTTGCAGATTGTATTACAGGGTAGAGAATGCCGATGGAAAACGTAAACAAACGTACTAAGGCTAAAACGTATAAAAGATAATGATCATAAAAGGGTCAAGCGAGTGTTTGTGTAAAGACTTAACCTGAAAAGTATAAATTCACGTATGCAAGCATGTATAAAATAGCGAAGAGATCTTCCATTCGATGATGAACTCATCGTACGAAGCGAAGACTGACGATGACCTTGGATTACCGATTCGGAGAACAATTGAGACTGCAACGCTATTAGCGGTCAAAAATTGGAGCTAATTATGGCGTTAAAATGTGAGACTACCACAGATGATATGAAAAATAGACTCGTCATCTTATGGAAGATTTCGTCACGAGATTGATAAAAGTGCTGACCTCGCAAAAAATCTGCAGATTATTCGGCTTGATCAATAATTATTCCATATTGCATTTCTACTACTATTGTATTAATAAAAAGCCTTATAGTGATAATATAATTTATTTGGCTATCAATAATTATAATCGTTGTAATCGTACTTTATATCACTGTAATTTTACTCATCTCGTCGATAACTCGAAATCGCGTGACAAAAATTTGTCAGACAGTAGACCCAACTTACACTTTATCTATGGTAATAATTAAAATTAGTATCAATGTATTGTGTAGATTATTTTAATTGAAAAATTGCCCTGCCTCTTCACATTTTTTATATATATATATAAAAAAAAAGTTTTCTAAACCCGATGCATTTCTAATACTTAACGAAACACGCGGAACGTCTAATGCACCGTATAATTGTCAGTACATATTTCGGTCTATATATCATTTATTAATCCATTATCAATGATTCATAACCAATTTGGTTCATCTGCGATATAATAATTATTAATTTGTAACTAATTTGGGTCAGCTATAGTAAAATTATATTATTATTAACACTCATTAACATTTATTATTGCAACATTGCTTTCGTCTACACGCGTTAAATTAGATTATTAATACTTGTCGGCAAAGTGTTGATTATTATTTAATTTTCGTCGTTGGGATGAAATTACCTGGTGTAACCTCCAGTGCACAACCTTCTCCTCTGTTCCGGTTTCGGGAAGCTCTTGCACGTTACATGACCGGAAGTCAACTCCTTGTTCATAGGGGGCGGATAGAAACCGGAAGAGGAAGACTGCAGTCGCGTTTTGACGACCTCCAAAGGGCAAGTGACTATCGCACCTGCCGTGCCGGCGACTCTGAAAAACGAAAGAAACATAATTAGCGTCAGGTCCAGAAAAATATTCGGAAACGCTAATGGACAATTAACTTTCAAATTCATCAATCTACATTGTCGCGCTTCTATTTAAATTTTACTATCTGACCCGTCGACGTCCATAACCTTTCCTATTTTCTTCTCTTTGTCCAGCAATACTGAAATAATACGTGCCTAATCAACGTTTCGTCTTATTTTTCCTGAAAAGCCGATTATGCAAATTACGATGTTCGTATATTTACGAAAGATAAGCAGGAGAGAAGATAATTATTATCCATTTGATACTGAATACAAATGCACTTGCGATAAGATGCAAAATAAAGAGAGAAGAGCAAAGATTCAGCTGGCGTTTTGATAAAAAAAAAAAAAAAAAAAAAAACAATGAAGTTCACGCGCAATAACAAGATCGGAGTATTTTCGTTATTAAAGCGTTAGCTTGTGTATAAATTTACATTACGCACAAAGGCAATCGTGTTGCCAACACGCGAGCTTGACAAAACATCGTTCCGTTGGAATTCGATCCGTCTATATTGAGAAAGGTATAGATCTTTCATTGCAAAGTTCAACTGTACACAAAGATTTTGGCCGATTCGGGGCAACTATAACGCCAGGATGTTTGTAAACGCATTATATAAATCCCGCCCACGTCTTGGCATTCGTAATTCGGACAGAAGTTCCAATGTTGCTGCGAAAAACTTCAACGACGTCGTGGCGCCCAAAAATACGCCGGTTTCTAAATTGGGACGAGCAATTACGCACATAGAAGAACTATACAGTGGGTCAGGGAAACGTTTGAATGATTATGGTCGAAAAGTCTGTCAAGCGGTTCGCGAAAATCAAAATTAAAATTCGAAGACGTATGACAAAAAAATCGTATTCAAGATTGTCATGCACGAAATTTGAATAATTCCCCTGCAATCTATTCTTGTGGCACGATATCGTTGCATCGTTCGTAGACGTAATTAGGGCCAAAGATGATCTAACAACGTAGAATTACTCGCGTGCGTAGGTATAAGTACGCTCACATATTTCGTGGCGCCAGTTTTTTTTTTTTTTTTTTTTTTTTTGTTCAAACTTCCCCCACGCGAACCTGTTATACGTTTCGTCACAGTCGTACCAATGTTTTAGAAAATTCCGATGCAAAAGCACGCGAAAGTTCGTCCGTTGCATTTTGTCATTCCAACTGGTCGGATGCTTCCACGATTATTCACTTGTACACATGTACACAAGAGGCCGGCAACGATGACGTAAAACCAAGCCGGCTGCGACGACGTCGCAGAATTCGAAACTACGGAATTCTTTCTTGACGCATTCGCCGCCAACTTCACGTAAAACGATATTTACCAACATATCACGCAACTAATGTTGTACGATGTGCTACGACTATGATTGATAACAGAAAAAACGGAGCACGGATTGTCGGTCGCTCCGACACACTGGTAAACGAGGTTTCTTATAGGCTTAACATTACAATCGAGTTACATAATCTGTTTGCGTCCACAGACAAGGAGGAATCCGTGGGACGAGTAAGTAAAATACGCGTATATTAGACGTACGAATTCGGCTCGAGAGCGGTTACACGCTGCGCAAAATGTGCACACCTCAGGCGAACTGCGTTTTTTAAGCCGACGCGGATCGGCGATTATGCGAATGTTTTCGCGAGATACGCAAAGATTTTGAACCGGCAGTATGAGAAAATAAAAAAAAAACAAAAAACAAAAAAAACACCCACCCGCCGGCGACGAGATGTATCGCTGTATCGCGATCCAACATTCTTCGGTTTCGGGGAAGATCCTTACTCCGGAAGCATGTACCTCGCAGGAGAAAAGAACGTGAAACACTGAACGTTAACACGCACGAACCGCACCGAAGATTGCGCGAAAATCTAACGGCTTATCGTTTTGTCGATGTTCGATTTCTGTCTTGACGATCGAACAGAAACAAACGAGAAGAGAACAACACCGACCCTCCCGCGAGCTCGAAAACAACTGATCGCATCGACCGCATCGAATGTACGGCACATCGTACACCATGAACTATAGCGACGTCAGATGTCTCGAACGATCGAGTTCGAGAGTCAAACGTTCGATGATCGAGTTGGCGGGAATTTGAGCGCTATTTGAAAACGCCTGTTTTTGTTCAGATATAAAATCAAGTGTAAAGTTAGACAATTCCAAACGCGTTTCGTTTTGCCAGAGATATAAACAATTTAACGGAATCGAATTTTACCACAACTCCTTATTAAAAACTTTTTAATTACATATCTACAGTTGGTGGAATAAATTTCTATCTTAGAAAAGCTACTAAAATAATAAAAGTACGCCGCAAATAACACACAGGATTGATGGAAAGGAAAAGTAATAAAAATAAGGAAATAAATATAATACAAACGATGACATAGAAAATATAACTTATCAAGCTTTATGTTAAAAAATTAATGAATGTGTGGGAATGATTAA
The DNA here is from genome assembly GCA_030770465.2 of Perdita meconis. NCBI lineage: Eukaryota > Metazoa > Arthropoda > Insecta > Hymenoptera > Andrenidae > Perdita > Perdita meconis. The sequence goes on along the minus strand of JASKOS020000006.1, from coordinate 4,381,877 downwards.
ATAAATATAATACTATCACATTCTAAATAAAAATCCGTCCACAGTGATAAAAAAGCAGAGATCGTATTTTACAGATACGAAAGAAGTACCTTCTAGTATTCCAAAATTTGCATCGCTTCGATTTTTTCGATTTCGTCTTCTTTCTGTCTTCTAATGGCCAAATGCATGGCTCTCAAAAATCGGGTCAAAGTACATTTTTTCGTTCTCAAATAGAAAGCGTGCGCTAAGAATGGAATTTTTCTCAAAATTCGTCCGCTGAGACCAATACTCTGCTGACTGAGATCCACCAGTTTAAGACTGTTTTTTGTGCTAGAATTCTCTTCGTAGCCCAATTTTTTTAAGTAGGACAATTCAAAAATTTCTTCGGTTTCCATAAGTTTTGCCTAAATTGTATCACAAATAAGTTATAATATTCTTTAGTGTAGAGAAATGTATCCACTTACCCTCATCAATTCTCTCAGACACGAAACATAGATTTTGTGTATAGCTTGTTCAGTAGGATGGCCTATGTATCGTTTCATGTCTGCCCTATCGATAAATGCCAAATCGATGGCCTCTGACAAATTACTGGTTGTCAAGATTAAGACATTGGGATATCTTTTTATTTGATCTAACTGCGTCAACAAAGCATTTACCACTCTTATGGAATCAGTAGGTTCTGTCCCGTTGCTACATGCTTTACGGGCGTGTGCTAAGGATTCTACTTCATCTATCAAGATGCAGACTAGCGCTTGCGAATTTTCGAGAAGAGCTTTGATTTCGTTAAATAATTTCATAACTAATTTTCCACTCTAAAAACAGATTCAATTGAAATTTAAACTGCTGAGATTATTTTAAATACGCTGTGAAATTATAGAACCAATTATTTAATTACCTCCGAGAACCATTTTGAAAACAGACTGTGACTATTTATTTCAATGAACTCGGCATGAGTGAATCGATCGCCTAAACGGATCGCCATTTTCTGAGCCAAGGCTTTGCACAAACTAGTCTTACCAGTACCTGGCGGTCCGTGCAATAAAATTACTTTATTCCAAGCTATGATATTAGAATTAACGCTATGATCTGAAAATATCATTGCTGTTTCCACATAATGCAATAACTGTAAGAAAATGGAAGATCTGTGTGCTTAAATGTGTTGCAACTGTTAGAATGATTATTAGAAGTAAAATAATTCTGACTAACGTCTTGCTTTACGTAACAATCGAAGTAAAGACTTTCCCAGAGATAATGAAACTCTTTCGCCGGTAAAATCCAATGCGAAGATACTGGCAAATCTTCGCTGTCATTTTGCATTGTTTCTGTGGCTGCATCCTCCTGCGTTAATCTATACACGTGCAGCTTTAAATTAGCCCCTTGCACTTTCATATGAGTTTTCTGTAAGGACAAACATAAACATCAACAAAATCTTTCACGAAAGTCTTGTAAATTAATTCTCATAAAATACCTCGCTGTGACTTGTGGAACATATTATAGAATCAACGTGTTTTCTTAAGATTTGATGCGACAGATCATTTCCATACATAACAGTATCTAACGTAACTTCTTGCAACGCATCTATTTCTGCATGCACTAAGTTAAACATCTCCTCTTTGGACAATACGCTGGAGGTGAAAAATTATATAAATTTTTATTTGTTAATTGTAACAGTTGATGTACCAGTGAAGATAATTGACAAAAAATGATCAATTAACATTTGAATGATAAGTGAAAGGAAAAAAGTAGATATTTATTGTAAAATTGAAATACTAAATTCTCGTTGCCGAAAGCCGAATGGCTGGCCGTACCTGTCGATATTTTGACAGATTTCCACATGCAGAACGTCTGGCCCTTCCATCATGTCTCACTTTTTTTGTCCTCTGATATTTGCAAACAGATTCTACCACTGCGTCGTATCAATTTCCGAACAAAACACCGTGTACTTTGCACAAACTCAATAGTATTTTAAACTGCGATTTGAAACAGATTACGCAGGTGTTTCCAAACTGTTGCGCGAGAGGGAGAGAGAAAAGACTTATGCCTGGTTTTCACGGAATGAAACCGCATTGTATATTCTACAGATAATTCAATGGATTTTGGTCCTACGTGTATAAATCAGTTATCGATTCAACCAATCGTGTGCGTCTAAAATTGTTCAAGATTGGTTCTGCGTATTGTTGCCTCTCTGTAATTGGTCGAATTGATAATGCGTATGTGGTGTGCGATCTCCACACATTGACAGGCATTATGTATTACACGTGTAACGTAACATAGTTGGGTCACGGTGTTTTGTAAATCATGGTGTGAACGAGAACGTAGGGTTTTACGCGCTAAGGATGGATCACGATCTATCTTACAAAAGATTCATGGTACAGTACCGGACGCTATAGTAATTCGTATTTTTATAATTCGACAACGGTCAAAACGTATCTGGGTGAACGATTCGAAACGCCATGGTTTTGAGATGTAGTGGATGACAGTGGATGACGGTTGAGCAGTTGATCGCAGTTGATTGTTGGACGTTAAACGATTAAGATTATTCAGTATTAAGTAGTTATCAAACGATCGTCGATCCTGATTTTATTAATGAAATGAGCAAAGCATCGGACGACGATGAGCGTAGAAGACGCTCCTTGGAAGCGGGCAGAGAAATGGTAGGCCCTACAATTTTTTCCTTTACGATTAATTCCTCATTATGTTCGAGAATAACTTCATGAGGTGGAATCGCTTGGAATTGTGGTCTGAAAAACTTGTGGGTTACTTGCTGCACATGAAAATACTTTCAATAAAAGTTACATGGCTTGTTGGAAGATATATTTTTTCCGACATTGTTTACATATTAGGGTCCGAAGGACATTCCGAACTTTGTCAACGAAATATTTCGTACGTTTTCAGAGATTGGAATAACAGAATATCAATATGTAATACTTATGGGGATATTCTGATCTTTATGTCTTTAAAAATATTAATTTTAAGTCTCGTATATCCTAAGTGTTTTTATTAAATTTTTTTTTGTTTTCCAGTATGTATAAAACTGACTACTGGAATATAATATGTATTTATTATTGCGTATGCCTTTAAAACCATTTAACTGTCAAGTAGAATATTTCTTTGTTTAATGATCAGAAAAATCAAATCAGAGTTGCTCAAGATTTCATTCTAAATAAATTCTTGAAAATGAACCATTATCCTTTTAAATTTTACTTTAGCTGGAAAAGTACAAGGCAGAAAGGGCTAGTAAAAGCAGAGGCACAGGTTCTAGCCACGCGGACGAAGCTTCCGACGAAGAGTCTTTCCACAATGAAAGATCTATTGGACACAGAGAATCTTATGTAAGCATAGATTTTATAGAATAATCATTCTGTGTTATTTGCTTGAGTTTTACTTCCATTTCAGTATTCTTAGGGTGTGTCCAGACGAGCGAACCGAACACGCGAATCGAACGCAAACCAAACAGGATTTGCGTGTGTGGACGCATTCACGTTCGGTTACACGTTCTGTTCGCCTTCGATTCGCGTTTGGTTCGCATTTGGTTATACATTCGGTTCGCGTTCTATTCGCGTTCGATTCATGTTCGGTTCGCTCGCCTGGACGCACCCTTATATTTTCTGTTCGTGGAACAACCTAGAAGCAAATAATCCTTCATGATTTCCTACGTGTTTGAAAGAAATAAGTCCAATAATAGTAATGCTTATGAATCCTTGAAAGAATTAAGAAGTTTAAGTATTTGTCATAAAGTGTTATAAGAAGCGAGTAGATTTTAACAGATTAATTATCAATATGTATAGAATCTGTATAAAATTATGCAAATACCACTTCAATGAAATGTAGGCGCATGAGGGTGTTTCATCGAGGGACATAACCCAGAGTAGCGTCAGCATGAGCGAAGGAGAAGCTGACGGTGATTTGGAAGGGCTTGCGGGGAGGGTGGCTCAGTTAGAGGAACTGCTACAAGGGAAAGAAGCAATAGTCGAAGCTTTGCATGCTGAGATAGATCACTTGAGAGCAGAGGCATCGTCGCCAAACTCTTCGCAGAGTCAAAATAGTAGCATACATAGCAGAGATATTATATCTCTGTATCACACAAAAGTATGTCACATTTTTAATGGATGCACCAAAGCTGTTTCACACGAATTCTGGTGCCATGTACAATCATCACATGAATAAAAAAAATGTGCAGCCACAAACTGTTTCGTGTGAAACAGAAGATTCGTTCTTTTTGCACACGCGATATGTCGATAGTCATATATCATTTTATTTTTGTTAAACAGTTACAGGAATTTGAGAAAGCAATAAATAAACGTGACAATTTGATAGAAGAATTGACGTGGTCGTTGCAACAAGCATTGTCCACCAGAGACAATCTTGTTACACAATTGAATTCTTTAAATGCTATACAGATACCTGTTAAAGATGATGCTGCTTCCTCGAGTGATCTGAATTTACAAGAAAAGGTGGGATCTCTAATTTAAATTGAAAAAAGAAAGAGGTGTAGAACATTATTACGAAAATTAATTTTTATTTAGATTGAAGGTTTGGAAATAACATTAAGCGATCAAAGATCGATAATACAAAAGTTAAATGGTCAATTGACGCATATTCAAGAGCATGCACAGACTTTAGAAATGGAGAAGGAAACACGAAACGCCGAAATGAATGATTATAAGCTGCAAATAAATAATCTGAATGAACAGATTCGTCAGGGTGCAGCTGATAAAAATTTAAACATTGCCGAGACTTTAGAGCAGCAGAAACAGTACGAAGCACGCGTTGATAAAATAAAACAAGACATGCAACACATTTTAGAGAAATTTACGGCTGAAACGAATACGAATACTGCCCGTCATCAGCATGAATTAAAAGTATGTAGTGGATATTTAATGTATAAAGCTTCTCTACGATAACTTTACATAATTTGTTATTGTTTTTTCAGGATATAATTGCGAAACATGAGACGGAAATTATGAACATTCAAGAGAAATATGAGGAACATTTGAAGCAGTTGAAGGAGGAAAATAAAACTCTGGCTGATCGTTTAAACAAAGAGTTGCCCGATTTAGAAACCAGACACGCGAAAGAACTCTCAATATTTCAAACGCAATTGGCACACTACAAGAAAACTGTTGAAGCTTTAAAACTCGAATTAGTCAATCGTTCCGAGTCTCAGCAAACAGCGCAAGCTGAATTGAATCAGTATAAATCAAAACTAAACGAATTAAAGGTACAATCCGAAAAAATGCGACATATTCAAGACTTGGATCATCAGAAAGAGAAGGAAATGTTAAATGAACAAATCACGCTGCACAAACTGCAATTAGAAGAAATGACTTCGAAATATCTCTCTGTGACTGCAGTTTTAGAATCTAAAGAAAGCATTGAACGTTCTTTAGAACAGGCTTTGTCGAACAGTGCCGTATTACAAGAACAGAATGAAAGTTTGAAATTTAAATTGGACGACTTGTCGTCGAGATATTCCGCGGCGCAATCGTTAATAGAGAATAGCCAAGCTCACGAGCGAACTTTAAGCAACAAAATCTACGGTCTGGAGAAATCCTTGTCTAGGATAAGCGGCATAAACGCTAGCACATTCAGCGAATGGAATGAGACCACTTACCAAACGTTGGACGAAGTAGCGCTACAATATCAGCTGACGAAGCAAAAGCTCGATGAAAAAGCGGAACTCGAAAAACTTCTGGTTCATAGGATAGAGGGTCTGGAGAATGATGTTCGCAGATCGAAGGAAGAATTGGAACAAGCAAATCTGAATAAGAAATCTTACGAGAAACAGTTGAAGGACATGAAGAACATGTGCGACAAATACAAGTCCGAGCTTAGTCTACTGAAGAAAGATGACTCGGGTAGTCAAAGTTCCGTGCAAGTTGACGATGAGAATAGATTATCTAGTAAGAACAGGAAAGACGCCACTGATCTGTCGCATAAAACTGACGAGGATCAACGGGAGATCAAGCAACTTAAAGTAGCTCTCGAACAAAAAGAAGCAGAGTTTGCAGAGTCTTCGAAGAAAGTGCATGATTTGACGGAGGCTCTGAAGAAGTCGGAGGACGAGTGTCAACAGTTGAAAAATGGTTTGGCCATTGCGTGGGCTCAGTGTGCTGAGGTGGAACAGAAGCTGAGTCAAACGTTATCGTTAAGCGAGAGCAGACTTGACATTTCTGTTCCGTCGTCGAGTTATAACGGTGCCTTATTGAAGCAACTTAGACTAGGTAAAGTTCCGCACGATTCCATGAATATGACGCTCGATCAAAGTACAGATACAAATAATATTTTAAAAGAGAAGTGCGAGGATCTGAATGACACGAGATCGTTGCAAGCGAAATTTGTTTTACTTGCGGAAGAGAATGAAAAACTGTTGAAAGAAATTCAACGCTTGATAGGGAAACAGGCTGATTACGATGAAATGAAAAACAAATTGAGTTATTACATCGAACTTGCAGGAAACTTGACTACTGAAAAGAATTCTATGATGGAAGAAAACGGACAATTGAACGATGAGCAATTAAGTGCAATCAGAGCGCAAACCGCGTCGGAAATCAGGAAAGTGCAATCGTTGGCACTTGGCGTGAAAGAAGGCAAAACGGATTTGCACGACTGGAAAACGGAGTTGGAGATACGACATGCGAAAGAAATGGAAGAATTGCGCACGTATTTCGAGCAAAAGTGTTTACTGATGGAGAAGCAGTACTCCGAGGAGATATTCAGCCAGCAATCGAAAAAAATGTCTGATAATGACAGCGAAATCGCCGATTTAACCGATGGTTTATATTTCGGAGGTGGTGGGGATTGTCTGAATGCGTCTGAACGAAGTTCAAAGGCCGGTTCTCCATTAGGGGATGATCAATCGAAGCACAGCAGTAGCAATCTTATTAATTTCAATAAACCGGAATTAGAATACGCGACGAACGTGAAAGTTTTGCAGCAGGAGTTGCAAAATAAAATAATTGAAGTACAAGAACTGAAACTATATTACGAAAAGATGTTAGAAGAGCAGAAGAATAAGTACGAGAGAGATTTGTACGATATCAGGAGAAAGGACAAGCATGACTTTCTGCGCAACGCGATAAACCAGGTAAGTAAAATTGTCAGATATTCTCAAATGCATTTTCTACTCGTGTAATTAACTCACTCCATTTGTACTAGTTTCTGTGTTAAATGTTGAACAATTTTTCTCTGTGTGGCAAAGCTGCTTTCGACTTTGCATCAACATTTATTAGATACTAATAAACATGGAAATTGTTTTGTTCACTTTTTTGCTGTATCTCTACATTAGACTGCGTTTCGAACTTGGAATGTTTCATCTCTGTAGAAAGTTTGCTGTAAAAAATGGAGAAACAAGAAACTCGATAGTTTAGTTCGAAAAGCGCGCATGATACTTCAGTCAACTGTGAATGTAGTCCATGTGTATGTTTTACTTTAGCTTTTCCATTTATTCTTTATTTATAGAAGAACTATTTCGATCATAGAAGTAACGAATAGTGTTAGTGCATAGTTTTGTTCAGCTTTAGAGATATCATAGAATAGCTTCCAACCAACAGATTTGTAGTTGGATAGAAACCTTCGAACGTTGTTTTTCAAAACTAAACAGAGTCGTAATGTATTATTCCTCCTGTAACTAACATGCCATTGTGTGACCACATATGTGTGCATGCAGCATTGTCAAACAGAATGGGATGCGGGTGCGTTGGAAAACGGTGAATTAACGCAGCTACGAGCGGCCTACAACCATCAATTGGAAGAACAGATCGCGCTAGCTAAATTGGATATTGTCAATGCGCTTCAAGAACAGATTCAGGTAGCTTTAAACTTAGACACACGAATTTATCCCAAGTTAATATGTTGGGAGATTTGTGAAAAGGCTTTCTTTTTTTTTTTACTTTCAAACCGTCATTGTACATCCTTTGGCTACAAGATAAGCAATGAAAATTCATTCTAGTCTTACATTCTGTTTGTTTCTCACGAGGTTTAACAATAGCGTTGCTTTTATGTTAACGTCGTTCATTACGTAGGCGCTCTTGGCTGTTGAACCGGACGTAGAAGACAACTGGCCACCGGAACTGCTAGAATTGCGCGACAAACTTACTAGCAATGCGAAACGTGAAATACAGCACCTGAAAGAAGTTCACGCTGCGGAGGTAATTCGTCTAAAAGAAGAGTATTCAAAGAGTGTAGCCCGAATGATCGATCGTCATCAAGAGGAACTTAATGAGATAAAAAAATCGAACGCTTCTCATGATAGGAAGCAAGACGCAGACCAGACTTCGAACTGTAAAACTTTGGAAGAAAGGTACGAAAATCGTAGCAAAAAAAATAATTAAATATTTTCACGTGTATTTACCAAATATTGTGTTTTATCAAACAGAATCGCATTGAACAAGACATGTGCCACTTTAAAAATATTAGTCGAGGAATTGATAAAATACTTCATGATATGCGAGGAAGAAGTGAATAACACATTTATTAATGAAGTTTTGAACAGCAAAAGGTCTAGTAATCATGAAAAGACAGTACAAACTGAAGAAACAGAAAAATCAAAGCTCAGCGAGGCAAAAGAGAATGAAGATTCTAGCTTCGCGTTGAATACTTCGGAGATGAAGATTCAAAGAGTTCACTTTGTGCCACAAAGCAACGAGATAGTTTCTATAATAAACAGCGATGCCAACACTCTGCAAACAATATTTGAGGAGGACGATAATATCGCAGAAAAATTCAAACAGGAATTAAATAATTGTGTGCAACGTTTAAAAAGTCAGAGCGCTGAGATTCTTGGTACTTCGTCATCTGCTGGCAAAGAGCGACGAAGTACGATTTCGAAGGAAATCATGTGGATGAATAAAGCGACCGAAGAATTGAATGCGAAGCTACGTCAAGCTGAATCGTTGATTATGAACTACCAAGAAGAAATAGAACAACTGAAAGTTACCATTTTCGATCTGCAGAGGAAGCTGATTCACGCAGAGAATAAGAAGGAAATTATAACGGAAGGTTACGGAGAGAACGACGAAGGCAGTGATGTAACTCTACAAGATTTTGCAGAATTACAAGAAAAAGGTAAAGACTGAATTTTAATCCATCAATGAGAATCCTTTGAAACTGTAAATAATCTTTTAGCGAGACAAATAATATCAAACGGAGGAGGAGATTGCATCGATTTGATACAATTGGTCGAAGAATTATCTAGACAGGGCGATAAATTGATGGAAGATGCAAAAAAAGAGAAAGAAGATCTGCAGCAACAGGTAAACTTGCACTTTATACATCGAATGCACCGATTGCATGAATTTTCATTACATAGAATTGGTATGCTATATACAAAAATAAGTTGTGGTGTATTGCATATTGAATAAGAGTTCTGTATTTGGTAGTTCATTATTTTGATGTCTCATCTGTATCTATGAGCTTAATATTCGTACATTGCACAAGATTTCGTATGTAGCGAACAGTGAAATCACAATTTTGTTTATAATGTTTAGTTTCATTTGTGTGCGTCAATGTTTTCACGAAGTTGTTAGATCAAAGTCACTTCAATCATGTGTTAACTGATTATCATTGAAAGAGAAATATTTAATTCCAAAAACTCTATTAACAAAATACCGTAATGAAAAAAATATGGACAGGTTAAGTTGCGTGGCTCTATGATGCAGTTTTTAGAGAATTGATTGGCGTTCTGTTATCTTGCCAGCAGGTGCCTTTAGAACCTACTCCTACCCCATACATTCACAGGGTTTGCTGCCGAAAGGTAAATTATAGAATTACTAATACTATTATACAAGCTGCTCCGTAAGTTAATCGTACTTTTAACCGCATACACGCGATTTTTAACGGTGAATTGTTTATGCTATGAATGTTACCTTCAAAGAAATGTTACGTCTATCATATCATTCTGGTAACAGTAACTTCTCAATGATTAACCACAGCATGTGTAACGATGGTGCATCTTTCTTTATCTTTCTTTTGCATGTGCATAATTAATGCTATTTATTAATTCTGGATCGATGGTAATTGTTAACAATTTTTCTTAACGTAAACAGAAAGAGAATGAGAGAGAGAGAGAGAGCAATAAAGTGTGAGAGTCATGAAGAACTTTTTAATACACGTGTGTAATGCCGTTACTTTTTCACTTAATTGCACATTTTTTTTATAGCACATTTGCTGTGATTATATTTTGTTTATTTTTCATTACAAACTAATATTTTTTGTTGATAGTTTGTCGAGATTTGATTGTGTCTTTATTTAATATATTCTGTAACAAACATTTCATACTGATTGAAATCGTGTGTGCATTAATGCAAACGCAAAATAATTTATAAGTTAAACACAGTCGAAATTGTTTTGCGAATTACATAGTTCGAAACTCTTTTATGTTCTCGTTTCTTCAGTAAGTTTGCGTTGTTATCGATTTTTTACAACAAAGAAAATATTCTTTAGATCGAGGCCGCAGATAAACAATTGAAAGCAACCCGCAGATTCCTCGATGAACAAGCAAGCGATAGAGAAGCAGAACGAGACGAAGCCGCAAGACAAATACACCTATTGCAAGAACAACTTAAAGAACGAGAACGCGAAAAGGAACGAGACCAACGAATCACGTCAGAGGTGAGTTTAAACATATTCTGCATCCTTAGCAAAGAAAAAAATAAGGAATAAAGGTGGCCGCTGTTTGGAAGCGCGTATGAACACGTTCAAATGAAAATTGTGTATCAGCCGATTCACAATATAAACTTAACTCTTTGTATGTACCTAAAATTTTTGGTTTTCTTTGAAATTTCATAATTTAAAAATCTACTTACATTTTTGCCGCAGTCTAATTAATACGTTACGACATTCAGGTATAAGAGCTAAACTATTTAATTAATCATCATTTCCATTCATTTTGGTCTGGGTTTTTAAATCTTTACTGACTTCCATGAACATTCGAAAGCAATGGAAACTAATGAATTCATGGGGGCCAATGCGCGCAAATTAATTTTGTTTTCACGATCGTCATTTATACCTACATTAGAATTAGGAAGCTTATAACACGCATCGTCACTAATTGTATTAACACGAGTTTTCCTGCACTCTGGTTTTGGTTTTCTGTTTGTCGCACAAAGCAGTCTACGCTATCACCTGAACCGACGTCAGACGTTCCTGTGCTTCAAGCATCTGACATCAATGCAGCTGTGAGTGGTATTTATAATAAAGTTCAGTATGTCTATCATCATTTTAGATATACGGGATTTGTAGCGTTGTCTCCAAGAGTGCTCACGTGTTTCGTCTCTTAGGTTGCTCGTAGCAAGTTATTCAAAGTTGATTTCAAGGCCAGAACATTCTCGGAGGCAACCTTGTATTAGGATATATTTTTATTCCAATAGGAATTACAATAGGTTTTATGCATGCATTCATTGGTTTGGAAGGTGAATTTTCAATATGATGGTTTTTAATCCACATTTTTCAGTATGATGTTTTTGGTATACTTGTACGCTTTACATGTCGACAGCGCTTTTTAGCGATCAGTAATGGTTGTGGATAAATAGATTGCTCTAACGATTACGAAGTTTCATTAAGCAATCGAATGTAATATAGGTGGAAGCTCTCGAGTCTCAAGTGAGAGAAATGTCCTCCCTTATGTCGGACACAGAAGCCAAGAAGACGGAAACTGAGGGCGAACTGAAAGCAGCCATTGACAAAATTTGGGTGCTAAGAGAAATTATTACTGATTTGGAGCAACAGCTGCAAATAAAAACGGAGAAGGAGGAATCATTGCAGCTTCAAATCAATCAACTGGAAACAGTGATCGCTGCTCAAACCAAGAACCAGCATGAATTAGTTCAGGAATTAGATGCCATCAAAATGAGTAGCGAGAGTAAACAGCTTAACGAACACATAAATCACTTGCAGGTAAGTTTCATTGATAATCCAATCGGATTCAGAATACTTCACTCGAAGAATGAATTTTTCTAGGAGGAATTGACGAAGCATAAATTAAGTTCTGAACAATTTAACGTGAACTCTTCCGCGTTGAAGCAGATGAAGACGGAGTTGCGGGATATGCAGAATCAGTTAGATAAGAGGATCAAAGATTTAGAATCCGCGCACATGTGCAGTTCCAATTTAAGCTTGAGTCAGCCAAGCGAAGATGTCTCAATCAGAGAACAGCTGGACGCTTCGCGATGTCCGACTCCGGATGATCCTACTGCACCGCCAATGTTGCCCTTGGATCAACTGCTTAAACTCAAAGAGAAAATGACGAAACACGCCAGAGCCGAGGAAGTCGCGTTCAAGCGAATCAAGGACTTGGAAATGCAAGTGACGGTTCTCAAGAATCAAAACGAGGAGTTGCAAGCAGAACAGGAGATTCTGCAGCAAACTGCTTCCGAACAATTGTTCCAAATAGAAGCGATGCGAGGTCGCTTAGAACAGCACAAACAGAGCGCTCCGTTCGCTCAAAGGCAGGCTACGTCTCGCTTAGAACTGCAGCTTCACGAGGCTAACACGAAGTTCCAGTCTTTGGAACAAACTATCGCCGAGAAAGAATTGGAACTGAAAGAGATGAGCAATCAATTGGACAGAGTCAATCAACTCTTGCAAGAGAAGGAAGCAGAAATAGCGAATGTCGTGCAGGTGGAGAGTGCAACGATCGAAAAACTGAAGGAGCAATTAGAGTTCGTCGAGGAGGAGAAGAAAATGCTGCAGACGAAAGTTGGCGTTCAAGAGCACGCTCAGTTGGAATTGCCACGACTGATAGATAGTATGTTGGCTGACAAAAATGAGGAAATAGATCACTTGAAGGAACAATTGTCCAAGAAAGAGAAGCATCTTGAACTGTACTCCTCGTTGAATTTAGACGAGACACAGTTACGAGATTTAGCACGACAAGTGGAGCCGAAGAATAGTGCTCGCACCTTGAGCGACATTCTGTCCATTCATTCGGAATGCGAAGAGACGGTGGAAGCCATTCGAGCAGCAAACGCGACTCCGATGTTGCCCAATGTATCTACCTTCAAAAATCCCTCTCCGCCTGAGTTCTCTAGGACTGCGGACGAATCAATCGCGCCTTTAATCAACGTCACGAAAACTGGTTTGCAAGTACCTTTTCTGGATTTGGGCTCCCATTCGCATACTTTGTCGCCTATGTCCAATCAGCAGTCCGTAGCCATGGATTTGTTGCACAGTGGATTCGAATCGAAAACTTCGGACAGTAATGTTTCAACGGACGAAACCGATCGTGTCTCGCAATCAAAAGAAGAAAGCACCAAGACGAAAGATCTTTCAGAAAAGGAATCCGATAGTCGCGAACTATGTGCCAACGACAGGATTGGAAGCAGCGACAAGTCGCGCGTTACTTCCATGAAGCAGACGCAAACATCTATTAACGAATCGATCAAGGAGATAGAGAATTTGGAGCGTCAGTGTGAAGTTCTGAGGGAAGAGCTGCAGACGAAATCTTCGCTTCTGGATAAACGCGAGACAGACTTGATGGCTTTGCAGAAGATTTACGGCGACCTTCAGCAGGAATTCAAGAAGGTGGTTGAGACACTGACGAGGGATAAGTGTTTCTTCCAAAACCAATGCGAATTGTCACGAGCATCCGAAAGTAAAATAAAGAAAGATCTGCAAGAGGTGGAGAACGTTTTGAAATTAAGAAACGATGAGATCCAGGAGCAGAAGTACAAGATGCAAGTGAGCGAGAAAATTATAACGGAGTTGAATTCGGAGAACGCGAGACTGCAGAGAGATCTGAAGGAGATGGAACAGGATCAAACTAGGAAGTACAACGCTTTGTTGCAAGAAAAGGTGAAAGAACTGCAGAATCTGAGAGACGCGATTCTTGAAAAGGATATTACGATCGAAACTATTCAAACGCGCAATATAGAAATAGAAAATGAGAACAAACAGTTGTACGAGTTCAAGACGAAGTATCAGTTGTCGAACCAAGAGATCATGGAGTATCAGAATGAAATTCAGAGATTGACGGAAGGTCTGAATAATAGAGATCAGATTATCAGACGATTGGAGGAAATGGCTAGACGCACCAGTTTTTCCGGGACATCTTCACCGTCCAACGAGAAGGATCAGGAAATACATCATTTACAGGAATATTTGAAGGAGAAAGATAAGGTTATACGACAGATGAGCGATGATAGTAAGAGCTTGCATAGAGCTTTGGAGACGATACAAAATAAGATGAAGGAGTCCGGAAACGTGGTAGAACTGAGAAGGAAGCTGAAAGAGGAGCGGAAACTGAACGCGGAGTTACGGAACATGGTGGAGAAACTAAGCAAGGAATTATCCGATTTGAAATCATCCACGCAGCGATTACAAGATGATACTGATATCGAGGACATGGTGCAACGAGAACTGAATCTGTCGGCGCATTTAGATAGACAAATCATGAGTGCTATTGAAAGCGATACGGACGATAACGTATGCAGAATGGAGAGGCAAACTCAGTGTCAGGATCATCAAGACGTTTCAAGAGTTACGGATCTGAAAATGAAATTAAGCCAAGCCAATAAGATTAATGACGAACTGAAGAAACTTAAGGATGACTTGGAGATTGAGAGGGGAATGCTAAAATGTCAGATTGCGGAGTACGAAGGTCGAATCTTCCAACTCAAGTCGGATCTGACTGAAGAGTGTAAGAAGGTTGCAAGACTTGACGTAGAATTATCTTCCGAGAAGAACCTGGTTCGATCGCTGAAGATTCAGATCGAAAAAGAGCACAGAGCGATGCAGACTGGACATGTTCAGGACTCAGAGCTGATCGAGTTTCTTCAGAGTAAATTGAAAACGTCTCTGGACAACGAGACGAAGCTCCGCAACGATCTCTCCGCGTTGCGACAAGAACATAAAAGTTTGGAGATACAATTGAGTCTGATGAAGGAACACGTTCAATCGCAAAAAACAGATGATATGCCGAAGCTTGCAGATCTTTTGGAAAACGAGCGAAAGAAGTATTTGTCGGCTATGGAGATCTTCGAAAAGGAAGAACGAAATAACGCAGAGTTGAAAGACAATATCAGAAAATTGCAGATGGAGAAAAATCGTTTCGAGAAACAGCTGGAGGTAGAAGTTGAGGAGAAGGAAAAATTGACAAGCAGTTTGGCTTTGATCGAAGGAATCAAGGACAATCTGCAGACTGATCTTTGGCGTACCCAAGAGGAGCTGAAAGGAAGAGAAGAAGAGGTTGAATGGTTGCAAAAAAGGATCAAAACTATGACTGACGCAGAGGCCAGAAGACAGGAAAAGAGGACTAGCGAGCAGCATGAACTCAAAGGATTGAGGCGAGAAATCAATAATGCCAGAGAAGTTATTATGGATTTGGAAGCAGATATGAAACATTCGAAGAGACAATTAACAGAATCTCGCGAACGCGAGATGAAACTGGCTGAAACTCTGGAGGCTCTCAAAGAAAGGGAAGCCGATCTTTTTAAGAAATTGACTCTGGCCAAAGATGAAGAAAAGAAATTAAGGGATACGATTGCCGAGTTTCAAAAGGATTTGAGGCTATCTACGCGAAGGGAATCGGAACTGACGAGAGAATTGAAAAACAGTTTCGCGAATAATAAGACTGAGCCGAGTAAATATATACAAAAAATAAAGGTATATTTGATAACACAATGCTTCAAGCTGTTTGCGTTGCGAAGTATGTATATTTAATAATTAATTGTTTGTTTGATAGGATCTTAGCGATGCTAATGAAAAGTATGCAAGCGAAAAGAGAGAGCTTCAAGAAAAGCTCGTGAAAGCACGAGAGGAATGGGAGCAACTTTGCCAAAGAGTGAAGTTGCTCGAAGTTCAAGCGAAGCGAAACAAAGGGTCTCAAGATGCAAACACTCTGAGCGAAGATTATGTGGAAAAAGTAACTATTCGTTTCACGATATTACAATTTTGTCTGCTTTTCATATTTACTTGTAATAATAACAATTGGTGTTCTGCAGTTACAGCACTTTTATGGAAAATATTTACGAGCAGAAAGTAGACGCAAGGCTTTAACCTACCAAAAACGTTATCTATTAACCATACTGGGTGGCTATCAGGTCTGCGAGGAAAACACATTAACCTTTCTCGCACAATTAACTAAAAAACAACGATCTTACACTAACGTAGGGCGTAATCGTAAATCGCCGAAAGTACGTTTCAAGAGTGCAGTACTGGTACTAATTACCATACGCAGAATGAAGTGGCTGATTCTGAGGTGGACTACTGGTAAACGAGTAGGAGTCAAAACGTTGTTATGGAACGTGGATCAGGCGTTTATTCCAGTGCAGAAAACGAGTATGAATCATTCGCCACCCGTTCGAGACAGATTTGCTACAAAGTAAGTGTATAGTTAGTGCTAGAGCACCAGATTTCGATATGTAGTCATCGTACAATTCTATTTTTAGCGGGGACGGTGGTTTTGATGGATTCGCACTTGAACAGTATTGTCAAAGGATAAGGAACATTCAACAAACATTAGGTTTAGCGATGGCGGATTCCACAAGCCGCCAGATTGTCCCAGAATAGTATTACTATGCGTGCATTATAAATTCGCCTCCAAGCGATCGTTGCCGCGTCTTTAAATGCAGCTGAGACTGGCGACGAACGCACTTTCAATTCGTTTGCAAAGAATTAAGCCCCACGTAAACTAGTCTATTATTATGGCGAAGTTCTCTGTAAAATGGTACCGTTTTTCAAACCTGAGAGGCAAGTTAGAGGCAAATTTATAATGTTAGAATTTTAAGGAATGCGGAAAACGGAACAAACAGCTCCAAGTCCTACAAGCGTTTAAGACACGAGCGTGAAATATACTCAGAGACTGTGATCGAAACATCACGTTGTTTTTAGATGCAGTCACTACTAATGGCCTGCATGGGATTGTCGTGTTTCCATTTATATCATATAGGAACGATCGAAGCCTGGCATTTTTGAACAAATTTTGTTGCAATTTTATTCTTTCTTTCTTATATCTTTTTGTTTTTTTTTTTTATAAAGTGTAAATAGGCGCGTAGCATAGAAACTATGATTGTTGAACACGCGTTAAATCTGCTAAGTGTGCTATTACTTTCAATACCATTACAGTTTATCGATTAATTTAGACGAAACCGAAAAACGATAGTGCTAAATATACGTGCTCATTCATCGTCTTTTACCAAAGTTACGATAGAATTTACTTTTAAGCGTACTATTGTTAGTCCTTTTAAGGATACAGACTTGTGCCTTGTAAATTGTAATAAGTATCTAGTATTTATTTATTGATAATCTGTATGTTTTTATATCGTGAATAAAATATGACATCACTTTTTACGAGATCGCCGAGTGGGGAATCAATCAATAATTTTTACATACTGATATATTGTTGGTGTATTTATATATTTTAACAAAAGATAGCTATAACGTTGATTCAACGACACATTCAACACTCGTTGCCTTTGTGTATTTATTAATAAATACAATTGTAATTTGTACGGTCTGTGATACTATTCAAACAGTGCAATCTTTACGGAATAATACGTATTTAACAGCACTTAAGTGTGATTAAAAGATTCTGGTCCATTATAAATATAATGGGAATTAATATTTACGTCGCGGAGGAAGTCTTCGATCTTGAACGCGTTACGAAAATTATGTAGGAGAAATAATACTAGTCAATAATTACGAAGACAGCAAGCTATAGAGAACTCTATCTTGTACAATTGGTTTCTTCTTTTTTTTTAACAGTTTCTAATTATCGATTTATAGTTAAATAATGCCTGAAACCGTCGT
Source organism: Perdita meconis (assembly GCA_030770465.2). Classification (NCBI taxonomy): domain Eukaryota; kingdom Metazoa; phylum Arthropoda; class Insecta; order Hymenoptera; family Andrenidae; genus Perdita; species Perdita meconis. Next base: position 4,364,153 of record JASKOS020000006.1, on the reverse strand, counting down.
TCATAGAAGTTTAGAGATTATATACATATTTACAATAGGTGAGTGATAAAATATATGGCGATCTAGATTTATAGAGGGTGTTCGAAAATACATAGCATAACTCGAAAGATTTCGTGCTGTACAAAGTACTTTGAAACACCGACAATCTTCACATGTCTAAAACTACGTTCGTTTTTTTTTAAACGTAATCTAAGAATGTAAGGCTTTCTTTTTGTTATTCGTTTATAGTCAGAGTCTAAACGGTGCAAATTGTACGAGTATTAATTCTTTACTATCATTTTTTTTGGTAGCAAATCGATTCCATATTAACCGGAAACTACGTCTCGTGAACCATTGCTGATCGTACTAAATCTTACGGACACGCGTAATACTTTCTTCGTAAAATATCATGTATCTATTTGTAGGACTTACTGGTTTTTCGTTCGAGCTTTTCGTGGAGATCCTTCTACCACTTCAACATTCGGAAGAACTTGAAAAACACTTTGAGTTTGTATTTCTTGTTCACGCGATTAAGAAAACATCTAGTAAACTATTAAAATTCACGTAGCATCACAAAACATTTTCCGTATTCGAATTGCATACGCGATCGGCAACAATCAAATTTAACGTACTTATTGCATTTGAACTATCCACATTCGTGATTGGTCCATGCTAAGGGTAAAGCACAAATTTAAACTATCCGCGTTTACGATTGGTGCTTATAAGAAACAATCCACTACGATATACATGTTTTACGTTTCGGTTTTCGTGATTGGTAGACAAATTTGCAAGTAACGTGTGAGATGAAAGATGAGATCAGATATGTTATATACTTAGGTTTCTTTTCTGTGTTTGCACTTTCTGAACTAGTGCAGGGACAGAAAACAGACCTTTTGTTCCAAGAAATACGGAGTTATCAACGGATTTTAAACAGTAACGAAATATTTATCCGATTCAAACTTCAACGATATGGATTCGACCATTCTGTAAGTATTTCAAAAAGTCGGACTTTCAATTAGAATTGAATCTTGAGCGAGTAGTTTGAAATCTCAGCCAGGTTCAAACTTCGGAAAGTACAGTTTCGTAAAGACTAGAAATTTCCTAATTGACGATTCGCAAAGTATTTCCTAGAATGTATAAAATAGTAAAAAATAATCACATGTAGGTATTCAACGAACTTAAATTCTTAAACGCAACGATACTTTTCGCATTCAAATTACCCGCGTATGCGGTTTTCGTAAACAAGTATCAGCCATGACGCGTTTGAAAATTAGAGCATAATACGTTTCGCGGTTAAACTATCCACGTTTGTGATTCGAACACGCATCTTTGAAATTAGTTGCGTTGAACGGTCCAAAATAGTCATCGTGCAGCTGCCTAATGATTGTTTCAATGGGACACAGTTTCGAGTCCCTCCGCGTTCTTTCGGGGTCTTGACGTTCGACGTAATTCACGCTGTAGGAATTTGCATTCCTGCAGAATGGTATTTTCTGCGTATAATCCTTCCCGTCGACGATCACGCGGAAATAGAAATCGCTGGCCACGTGGTTCTCGTTCTTCGGATTTATGCGGTAGACTTCGATCACGAAGCGGGAAGCGTAATGGGGCATGGTCAACTTGTCGGAGAAAATCCCAAGTGCGGTCGCAAGGTATTCTAACGTTTTGTCGTGACCGGAATAAAGAACGATCTTCGGTCTACCTTCGGATATAATACGCAACATGTACGAAACTATGCTCCGAAGGAGTCCGTACGCTCTCAGCAATCCATATTTCCTGCGAGAGCTGCTTTTCGCGACTTGCTTCGATTCCCATTCCGTGTATGCAAACAGCCCTGTTACGTGTTCCGTTTTCACGCAGACTCTCTGCGTGTCGAAGTCCACGCAAGGCAAAGAAGCACCGTGACAGATGTAGGTCAGCAATGCGTCTTTCAGTGTATTGGGATCCATCGTCTGTGCCTGATCAGGGATTTCGAAGACAGCGTTCGAAGCTTGCCTTATGAGATCTGCCACTGCTGGATGGGATTTGAGATGATCAGACATTTCCTGCGATAGAATTCATTAAGAAATTAGAAACACGAGTCTTTCAATCGTACCTGAGAAATGTTTCCTTAGTTTTATTCACCTTTACATGTTGCTTGAAGAATTTCTCAGCCGCAGGACACGCACAATCCGTATTGCAAAATGCGTAACTCTGACTCTCTTGCATAGTAATTTTAGCTAGGTTCTGAAGATTGTCCGTCTCTAAAAGGCTGTACAACAGTGCAACTGCACTTTGAACCGTTCTCCGATATCTAGTGCTGTAAACAACAACGTCTTTGCTTGATATGGTACCGTTTCCAAGATTCAGTTTATGGTAGTAAGCGTTCCTGAGTATGATTCCCGTTTTCAACAACTGTGCGATGCCTAGTGTCGTCAGCTGGCCAATTCTGCAGTCTTTTGAGTTGGCAGGCAGCATAGGGAAACCGTGGAAGGGCCCCAAAAATTGTGCCCACGCTGTTCTGGAATAACTGGAAACATTTTGCAGGAAGTTTGCATAATTTTGGTACTGATTTTCCAAGTCGGGGATCGAACTAATATCTCCGCCACAATTTACTAAGCTTATGTTTCGAATGTGAGCCAGTGGCCCTCTATCCCCGTGTCTTATAAATACTAAAATACCGCCTAGTGTTAAGTTTCCGTCCACTTTTCCTGGATAGAAAATGATATATATTGTTATACTTTTTTCAGTGACAACCATGTAATAGTATTTTAAGAATAATGTTTGTAGTACCTTCGGTTTCTGCATTGATATCACTAGGAGGATTACAAAATCGAAATATTTTTTTAGTCTTTACGTCGGCTTTTAGATTTCGTGGAAATTCCCTGATAGAAAGGTCGTTTCCCACGACTCTGGCTTGCATAGAACTCTTCTCGTCTATGCCAATATATTTGTACATACCTGTACAATTTAGAAAGTACAATTTTATTTCTTATAACGCGGTTTTTATTAAAGTTTCGAAGTATAAAAGAATTAAAGGGCGCAGTGTCCTAGACTACGCGAGAATCCGTACGCATGCATCAGCAAATAACAGGGTGATATCCAATCCAGCTTAAAAATAAAATCAGGGAGGTAAAAAGGATTCTTCGGTCAGTATTTACGTGAACAGCTTACAGCCGGTCAACGAAGCCGATAATGCGAACTCGTGTATGCGCGAGATAATCGCATTGTCGCCTGTTTACCATTCATCGCTTACGCCATAAAACAGCGTTCGTATATTAGCGGTAGCATTCGACAGTCGTCTAACAGAAGCGCGATTAATCTGCAGGTTATTGCGTATAAAGGGGCGACGGTGCAGCGGGGGGATAAAAATAAAACAGTCATTCTATCCGTAACGATTGTTTCGATCTGCGGGAACGTGATCGCGAGGTGCAACGAAAGGAAACACGCCGGGAACGTGAAAGGAAAGTGAGAAGACGAGCGCCAAGATTTCTGTTCCTGGATTACCGGCGACGAGGAGGAAGATCCATACGCTGAGGATCACGTAGCAGTAGAATGCTCGATGCTGGTAGGAGAGCCGGACCATCTCCGCCAACATTTTGCTACCGAGGGTCCTGGCCCGAGCCAGGGTCGCCCTATCTGGATATCGCGACCCCGACGACGACGAGGACGTCGCTGGCGACACCGAGTCGAGCGACCAGAAGGAATCAGGCTCAACGGCGTTGCTCCAGGCTGCATCCTCTTCCTTCAACAGTCCTGCCGCATAGCCTTCTCGCCGTGTCCTTCGAAGAACCGAGAAGAACCGCGGGCAGGACGTCGAGGAGGATGTCTTCCGCGTCTGTTCGATTCCTGGAGATCGGTTTGGACACGGGGAAGACGTCGATGCCCGCTGTCGATTGTCCGCTCCTTGACGTGTCCCCAATCTCGTCGAATATCTTTTACTAATTATTTTGCTGTTTATGTTTCAGGTAGATTGTTGAGTTGACGGGGCAACGGACCGTGGGAATGTTGTCGACATTCTCCACGATTGAATTCGTTCTTTGACAAGTATTTTAATTCGTGTTTATTCTCGTATTTAGGTCAGATACAAAAGTAACGAGGCGTTCGGTTCTCGCCAGGATAGGTTAGTCGGTTTCTCTGAAATTCTCTTAGATTTTCAGTTCTACTTTCCGTGTCGTTCGATGTTTTCGGTTCATGGACGACGTGCGTTTATGGAGGCGATGGGGTTGGTAAACAACCCCCTCCAGAATCACACCAGTATCGCGAAAATAATAGATAACAGGTCGCTTTTCGAATACGTTTAATTCCCTTTTGTTATCGCAATCAAACGTTCCATGTTTTGAAAGTAACATTCTTACGACACGGTGACGCGTCAATATACGACAGGTGCGGATCGACGGAGCAGCTTCTCGTCGACATCTCATCCGTGTTATCCGCACTGTTCGCACACCAACGACACTAACGCGATTACGCTGTAGGGATCACACTGGCAACGAAAAACCGAATAAAAGCGGAAGCTCGATGGGACATTTTTGCTAGACTATCACGGATGAGCCGCGCTCCTTGCGTCAGGAGTAGGTTATCGGAGCACGCATGCGAACATCGCCTGCATGCCCATTGGTTGGCCGTCCATTTTAAATCCATTTCGATCCGCGGCGGTCGAGAGAGGTGTGACGAAGTTAATTCCACCGGTGGAAGTGCGGGACATTCAATGAGTCGGTAAAATAATCGTGGATAGGACCAACAAGTTGGAGGGCGAACCGTTTGGGAACGAAGTAGATTGCGGAAAATGCGAAGCGGGGCGAATTTTATTTATAGGGTTTCTTCCATTTCCTACTGTATGCTGTCCCATATCCAGTCTTCCACCTTTCCGTATGGTTTTTCTTCTCTTATTTTACTCTTTAGCTCTTAATATATCCTTATTCGTAATATGCGCGGTCGAATGTTACGTTATGCAGGCTAGGTGAGATTAGAAAGTTTAAAGTGATTTAAATTCAGGTTAAATTGTGTTTCATTATGGTTGCTAGTGCTATTGATGATTACAATTTCAATTGATGAATAGATACTTGTTTAATTTTTATAGTTTACTTATTTTTATTAAATATTGTTTTGAAACTTTGGTAAGGTTTTTTTTTTAATTTTTCAAACATTATTTCGGATGGAAATAATATTATTTTTTTTGAGGATCGTAATTTTTAAAAGTATTAAAATTGTGAGGGTATTTTTAAGTTAACAATCTTTGTTTTATTTATTATGGTGGGAAGATTTGAAATTAATAAAAAGATTCTACAACACAAACACTATGAAGTAATAAAATTATACAGTACCGTCTTTACAATAACTGTTAAAAATGCGATTCATTCTGTTGAAATAACTAACAATGTTATTGCATTTAGTTTATATCCTGTTTATGTTTTCCTTATGCAACCGCGGAAAGTTAAAAGAATGGTGTGAATTTTAAATTTCTTTTTATCTGTCAAACTGTTTAACACTGCCTACAAAAATTTTAATTTTTAAATATAAAAAGATGTTAAATTTTCCAGATTCGTTTATGTTTTTACAGTTGAATACTCTTATATTAACATTCTGAAGATAAAAAAGTAAAACTAGAAAACGCTTATTTCTGAAACTTCACGTGGAAGTTGAAGAAAAAATGATAAATTTCATGGCAGTATTTGCATTGTTTTGAAAAAAATTAGCTACCTCAAAATGGAGTATGAATTCTGATGCTCACAGTTTTGAGGGGGTGGAAGTAGGTGAGTTGGGAGCGCAGGCGTCACCGTATCTATTTCTGATTTTAGTGCTTGTGAATCTTACCCCCGTTGACTCTTCAATCGCGTGTTTTTCCTGCATCTTTGTAAAACATAAATAGAAACATTTAGTAACTTATACAGACAGGAATAAACCATATAATCACAGAATGTCTGTGATGAATATAATGAAAAAAGAAGGAAACATGGACTAAACGGCAACATAAATAATATTCTCACATCGCTTCCTTTTCAACGAAACATAATCAACTTCTGCAAGGACATCAAAATATCCAACAGAATATAAAACCAGATTCGCCACTGACAATTGATGTAGTCGCTAATGATCCTTGCAGTCGATGATGCGACTGTAAATACTAAATAAATGAATAAATAATTTAAAAAAACGGATTAAAACTAATCCTTACGTTTTAGAAATCAAAAGAAAGTATAATAGTAGCCCAAACAGCACCACTATCAAGTTTCTCTGGATTCCAGCTCATGCAGGTATTATAGGAAACGAGAGTGCAGATCGCCTCACCAAAGCAGCCACCGAATCAGATGCTCCAGATGTTCCACTTATCTCTTACACGGATGCAAACGAAACATTTAAAACAGCAGAAAGCGTAATCAAAGAACAGGGGACCTCCAAAGGAAAAACATACTTTGAACAATATTACACTATCACACAAACTTCATGGTATAAAAATAGAAAACTGAATAGAGCGTTTATCGTCGCAATAAATCGGATTAAAGCAAACCATTATAATGTCGCGGCCTCTCTTGCACGTGTGGGCATCACAAATAACTCAAAATGTAAATGCCACTATGAGAGTGAGCACATAGACCATGTTGTATGTCAGTGTCAGCTATATGACCGTCAAGTCGTCAAGGAACGAATTAATTGAAAAACTCCAAAAAATAAAATTACAGCTACCTCTCAGTATGAATTTAATAGTAGCAAAACCAAATACACCAGCATGTTCTCTATGTCTTCTCTTTTCTAGAAAATTGTAACCTAAACATCTAATTATATTACACCACATAAAAACATATCAACCCCAAGTATACACTGTAAATATAAAAAACTACCACTCAAATTATGTATACATATATTGTATACACTATACATGTAAGGCAAAATAAACCTCCGTAGAGGTTTCAAATGCTATAAAAAAAGAAAAATGGCACGTATAGTGTGTCGGTGGATACCTAAAAGCCTCATTATAATCAATTACAACCCTCAAAGATCTTATTAAGAGTACCAGTCCAGCGCAAATGGTCAACGTAAGAGGGGTAGCGCAGAAGAAACAGGTCACAGGATTTATGCAATCGTTGCAGCGAATCCGAACGTGCTCATTGGTCCGTAGGAACGCTGCCCCCTAATTACCCGAAGGACACAGAAATCCCCCCCGGTGGATGTTATCAAACCGGCGAATGAAGTATTCGGCGAAATGGAAGCTGGAACGGCCGTAATATCCCGAGATAATGGCCGCAGAAGAGAGCGAAGAAACGGCAACGAAGGAAACGAACAATAAGACCCTTAATCCGGCGTTCAAGTGCCTCGCAGATGCTTTCAAAGTGGCCGAACGCGCGTTCCTTCGCCGTGCCGTTCCCTATCCCGAATGGTCCAGAGGGGGCGAAACAGCGGCCGCGGGGGCGTTGAATTGGCAATCAGTCGGCAGACGACGTAGACGGGGCCCGATTACGCTTCTCCACGAGCCGTGGTGGCGAGTAACTCGAGCTAACTGGCCTGATATGAAAGCTCGGCGACTAACTACGGACAATCTAGCCATCAGCCTTAAACGGAATATATTTACGGGTTAGATGTGCGCGTACGCTATTTTCTCCCCGCGCAAGAGTGTTGCCACGCTTGAGTGTGCGCGCACGTGTGCACACGACCGTCAGCCTGACGTCAACATCCGTTCCCTCGCCTCTTTGTACGGGGGACACAAAAGGGTTTCGGCGATCGACCGGGAGGAGGAGGTGCCGCCGAAGAAGCCTTTGACTAGGAGGAGCCAGGAACCGATTTTCTCCGTCGTCAGGGTCAGGTGACGTTTTCACGCTGAGAACCGACGCTCGAGGATCGAAAAGTAAGAGGCGACGCGACGCGACGTGGCGGATCGAAAGGCGCATGCAAATCCGGGTTTATCGTGGCTTTATCGGGGTCTAGGATAACGCACGGAAAAAATGGCGCAGATCAGTCGGAGCATATGGAAAAAGCGGAGCGCTATGAGGAAGTTTATGTCTTCGAGATCCGATTAAAAGCTGGATTTCCTTCGCATTTAATTATACACAGAGTAATTGTTGAACTCGGTAGAATGGTTTATGGGGGTCTCGGACAGCATAAGCACATGACGTCTATTGAATACCTACTAATTTGTATATGCTAAGAGAATATTTTTTGCTCTGTTCAGAAGTACAGTAATATAATTTAATCCTTTGACGTTGGAATTATTGCGCAACAAGTTGCGTAAAAGTAGTATTTAATATACAGGGTGTAACAAAAATATTGCAGTTCCTTGAAAGGGATGATTCCTGAGGTGATTTTAAACAACTTGTTCCTTAGCGCAAATGTTAGGTGAGACTTTGTTAATGAGTTATTAACGAAAAACACTGACCAATTGGGGAGCGAATACAGCGGATTAATGATGACGCGGACGATGATGGGCCAATACTACTCAACGCTGGGACGCGCGCTGAAATTCATCTACTGTATTCGTGCTTCTATTGGCCGGTGTTTTTCGTTAATAACTCGTTAACAAAGCTCCATCTTACATTTTTGCAAAGGAAAAAGTTGTTTGAAATCATCTCAACAATTAATTCTTTCAAGGAACTGCAACATTTTTGTTAACCTTGTATAGTATATTTCAGATATTGAATCAGTATTAGTTTGACCGTATAGGATGAGTGGACGATGAGCAAACAAATTCTCCAGAATGAAGCAGATACAAATATGGCAGGTGTAGCTTGCGATCAATTAAAGAGGGAGCCGTTGTCCATTAATAAGACATCGGCATAAAGTGCCGTAAATGTTTTTCCTAAATTTTTCCTCAACTTGTTCTACGAACCTCAAGTGTTCCCCATGAAAAAGGTCACATCGTCAAGAATTTGTGACATTTCGAAATCCGACAACTAGTACGATGAAAATCCTCGTATTGGGGAGAAAGTCGCGGTTCCGGCGCGCACGGATTTCTAATTGATTTCGTCATACTGTTGTGACTTCTCGATCGTCTATCCTCGATCCTCCACTCAAGAGGCAGTGGTCGAGTTCAGTGGAGCCTGATTGAAAACGAAAGGGAACGAGAGCAAAACTGCCTGACCTCCGAGGCCTCAAAGCGCTCCGCGGTTAGATAAAAGGGAACCGACACGATTGGGAATTCTGGGTCCGAGGTTGAGACGTTGTCTGCGTATGAGAATCGGAGGAGCGTTTCACGAAAATAAAATTGTGAGAAGATTCGTAATTGTGGATCCCAGGGACCGACTGCTAAGGATTCTTCAGGGATTTTCTCCGCGACTCCTCCCACGTTCATTCTCCGAGTCTGTGGAAATCATGGACTTTTCACGGCAATCTTCGGGGGTGGATCTCTTTCTTCCGAGAATCCATTTACCTGCTCAGGTAGAGGAATAGCATCGATTCACCTCCTCGATGCGATCGTCAACACCTGCTAGCTTCCTGGAACTGGTCCATTGTTACGCCATAAGAGTTTTCCCTTTTTTTCCCTTTTTCCGCGGTTGAAGGATCCCTTATCCCTCTGAAATCACATTGTGGCTCGATGCCTCCAATACGACAGATTATTTTGGACAAACTTCATTCATCTTACCTGCGGAAGCGCATCGCGCGACAGGAAATTCCACGTTCTGCGAGTCGCGAATAATGGAAAGATTCGCGCGAAAAATGGATGGCAATCTGGCGTTGCGAAACATGCGACTATTATGACGCCGGAAGGTCGCGATATTGTTCCGAACTGATGATTATTTGTGTAGTCGCGATTGTTGCGATTTTAAGCTGACCTTGCCTCTGGTTTAGCGCAGGTTTCGAGGAAACGAGTGAATTATGTGTTTTTACGTTTACTTTATTCTGTTCGGAGTGGCTGAAACTGAATTTAAAACGTCGCTGCTTTCAGAGAATAATTTATTCAAGGAAATTTATATTATGTATAACTTGTAAAAATTTTTGCGTGTTTGTATTGCGTTATTCTTTTGAGGCAGTAATTAGTTAATTAGTGAATTATGTAGAAAGCTTATCAACCTTTATGAAGATGTTCTCCGCTTCTTTATGGGCTTTGATGTTTCCCAGATATGGGGCGCCTTTCTCTTTTATTAATTATTTATTTACCAGCTCCGAAGGGCTTACTGTGAATACATTTAGAAAATTAAGTCTTACATCAAGTTGCAGTAGCTAAAAATCCACAATTTTGTAGGAAATATCACGATGAAACAATTATTTTTCGTGGTTTAAAAGTGAACTTCAATAACAATTTTACAATTAACCAAAAGTTAATCAATTTCCAAGATATTAATTAATAAGGCTTCTTCTTGTAATGAAAACCAGTCAGAAATATTGATCTTTTGTCATAAACTTGTTTATTTTATAGCAACTTCACTTTTAATTTTTTAATATATTTCTCAATATTGCGTTTTCTCATAATACACAATAAATTAAAAGTTAAATAATTTAAGAACTACCGAATCAATTTTTTTTTTAATTTTACGGAAGGATTTACTATTGCATAAAGATTCAGTTTTTCAATCTTCAAAGATTTTCGCTAGTTTTGAATTTTATTAAAGTTCATCTTTAAGCGTTACAGCAGTGCGCTGAATTATTTGAACAGCGAGGAATTATTTCATTCACTCCGCTAGCGTAATAATCACAGGTGTTTCAATCCTTGTCTCTCTCGTAATTAGCATTTCGGTTAACCAACGTTCGAACAAGCTCGGTCAATTAGCCTTGGTTAAAGTTTCCTTCGAGCGAATGGATCTCTATCATGTTATCATTATTCCCACGAAATCGCGAGGTTTCGCTTCATGTCTGTTCTCCGTTCGGTCATTTCCCCGACGCTCTGATTTTATTTGTCGCTTAAAGCAGACTATAGCTCGGCCTTTAATTGCCATCTCACAGAGACATTAATTTTGGTCTGTTTCCTTAGAGCTCGGGTGAAACGAACTTTAACGAGCATTAATGAAACTCGTCGCGTTCCTTCTTGCCGCGTAACACGCGATTTAACCGCAATTTCTCCGTTTACCTAGTTGCATTACGTAAATTACGGGGTTTCGTGTGTCCCCGATCTTATCGAAAATAACATCCAAAGACGATCCGCGTGTCGCGTGTGCTTGATCAGGAAGGAAAGAAAGGTCATGGTCCTCCTGGTCTGACGGTCCCGCGAAGCGTTTAAACGCGGTGCGCGGAATTTTCAGAAGCTGAATCGATAAATTTTGTGAAGGAAAATGGGGAAATTGGATGCTGTTATCGTTGAAAAATATTTCTTCTAAATAGAGAAAGCGAAATTGATCTTTGAGATTGAATCTAGTTTGTGAGAGATTTATTGCTTTGCTTTCTGACAAAAAAAAGCTCTTCGCTGAGCTTTCTGATAAGAAAACTTTACTTGCCTCGAGTTTTCTGATAAAATTGGATTTCTAACTTGTTTTGTAAAAGAGAAAATAGTTGTAGAATGCAGAGTAGAGTGTTTTGAAACACTTGTTGCTTTGGAAATGAATTGGGGACATAGATAAGACAATGAGTTCATTGAGGACTATCAAGTAATTAAAATATATCAATAGAAGGCAGCTTTACTTGGTCCGTTTGGGTTCGAGTTATATTTTTAAGTATTGCGTGATATTCATTTTTAACTATGTAGCTATACTAAGAATTAGAATGAGTACTGAATTGTTTTCATGTATTTCAATAAACGGATCCGCAGATTTTAATAAGTAAAATGAATCAAACAGACCAAAAAATAATCGGAAATGAAAAGCAGTCACCGTATAGTTGGTTAATAGTTTCACATTATCAATAATTCTTTGAAAACAGTTTGAAGAATGAAACTATGTTCAATTATAGAAAATTAACTGTTGTATTAAATTGTACACAATTTCAGCTTTTTCTCCGATATCTCAATGCAGCTTCTAATTATAGAATACATTTATACATTCGACGAAAATTTTACGCGAGATAAATATTACCAATCACCAGTGGTTCACATGACACGAAACGTGTTAAGCCAGCTGCACGCGTGTGCAGTGTGACATACAACACGTAATGTAACGCAATTCGCACGTGCAGATATTTTCTGTGTAATCCTAAATATATGCGAATTGCATTGCATCGCATGTTGCATTACGCACATGTGTAACCGATTTTAAAGGTGTAGTGAAGTACAGATGATTCAATTTAAGGTATAAAAAGCGAGAAATTAGGACAGATAACTGTTAATTCGCTTTGCTTATAATTTTCTCCTGCATATATCGTAATTTTTTTTATGGACAAATTGTTTTTAATTAAATCTTTGTGGATTGTCTTAATTTTTCCTTGTTACTTCATTTCATGTTTATCTTGATGGGATTAAGCTTTCCTATATTAAGGGGTCTTCCCACTGTGAACCTCTGAGAAATTGCCTTTTTTTGGGAATTTTTTTGTACTGAACGAAATGTCCAATGTAAATAAAGTTTTTCCTACTGATTAATACACTTATTGAGAGTACAAACAATTTTTTTTATGCAATTTATAATAGTTTATTTAAATATATATATCGCACTGAATTGAGCACCTCAAGAAAACGATATAGTGCTGGCGTAGATGATTCCAGAAGAACGACGTATCTGAATAAAAAAATTCAAAATGGTTTTTAGTCGTCACGGATGTCGTTATCGTTGGAACCAAAATTATTTTAATTGCTAAAAAAATTAACCAAATGACGGAAGTTTGAATGTTTAAGTTCCGAAATTCGATGAATTTTTAGTCATTTGTCATTGTAAAAAGTATGAAATTGTTAATAAAACAGAGTTTCCGTGGTCCCTGCGATAGCCACTGATGTGTTGAATAATGTGTAAAAATTTGAGACTGATTAATCAAATAATTTTTTTGCAATCATCTACGCCAGCACTACATCGTTTTCTTGAGGCGCTCAATTCAGTGCGATATATATAGTTAAATAAACTATTATAAATTGCAAAAAAAATTTGTTTGTACTCTCAATAAGTGTATTAATCAGTAGGAAAAACTTTATTTAGATTGGACATTTCGTTTAGTACAAAAAAAATTCCCAAAGAAAGGCAGTTTTTCAGAGGTTCACAGTGGGAAGACCTTTTAAAAATTGAAGATACAATCGAACTTTCCTGGGAATCGTCTTACACACCGATTCCGAACGGATTGAACCGACATTGCCGAGGTCATTGAATCCATCCGTCAAGACCGAAATGATTCGCGCCTGCGGAGGATAAAGCGATAATACATTTCCACGATCGCGATAAGGAAATTCGGTTAAAGGAGCGTCTCACGTCGCGAGTTGGAAAGGAGTGGCGCGATTAAATTAGAAAGGAACCGATTCGCGAATCTCCGGGGCGGACGAACGAATCTAACGCGCAGCATCCACACTAGACGGAAGCAATGAACGTCGCTGCGCTTATCTAGTTTGACGCTTCCGTTTGTGCAGCAGCGTGGGCAGACTTTTCTATGGAAGCGATCGTCTCGATTCGAACCGATTCGTTGTCCGGTAACAATGAGAATCGGTGCGACGCGCGTGTGCGCGCTTGGGAAAACTCGACTTGCGGCGCGCGTGCATCGTTTCGAATACGCGATAAGTCGCGGGGGTCACGTTACACGACAACAAGAAAAATTTGGCACGTTCCAAGTCCGCGTCCGATAATTTCATTTCTCGTCAAGCTCGATTCCCTACTGACCTTTTCCGATAAGACCTTCGTTATCGGGTGTACCACTTCTGCAAGCCGTTCTCGCTGACGTCACGTCACAGTTGACCTGCAAGCGGCTCGCTCGTGCCGATAAGAAGCGTTCCAGCTCCAGGACGACTGTTCCGGAGGAAAATGGCTACGACAAGATTCTTCTTGATGCTCGGGGCCGCGGATTGGTCCCTGGCCAACCCACGTTTTTGCTCGGCGAATGCTGGACCGTGAAATGAAACGGTTCTGACGGCTTTCGTGAGCCCGGGGTTCACCTTTGTGTCTTGGAACGCGAAATGCTTTTCTTGACGGTTTGGCTTCTTCGTTTAGGTGACGTTATTTCTGTGGTTGTAGGGCAAAACGCTGCATGTCACATGTTCTTGAGATATTTACGGTTAAAGTTTTGATTATCAATATTGCATTGAATTTTTAAAAATTTCGTTTGCCAGGAAGGAAAAATTCTGCTTTCTAAACTTGCATTAAGGCACAAACTTAATTATTTTGAAAATGTAACTTACATCATTTTTCATTGCAGCAACAGGTTCAATGGTTATGATTAGACTACGGATGTTTATGCATTTTGGCCATTTTCATCGTGCAAAAACCTGTCAGAATGTGCACAAATTCAAATATATATGAAATATCAAAAATAAAATACATTTTATAATGTTCAGAAGATATGATGTATTTTTATTCAAGGTTTAGTGCTTTTTCTGTGTCTACAAATATTTGAATTTGCATAAACATTCACAGTCTAGTCATGATAACCTGAGAGTGATATTAAACGTTTACAAATATTACAGTTATAAACTGTATTTCGATACCGTAAATAGAATAGTTCTGTTTTTGTTTAATATTAAAAAAAATTAAGTACTAATTAGGTTAAGTACATTAGGTACTCCTAATGTCCAGATACTTTGAAAAAAGTATAAATTCCAAAATGAAAAAGAAGATTCTGCTGATAGTCTAAACTACTCATATACTGGAATAAATGCAGTTAGGTCATTAAAACTAAGGAAAAAGAAGAAATGGAAGTAGCTTTCAACAGGTATTAATAAGTACACTATATTAGCTCTCGAAGTTATGTAATCAATGTTGAGTTAAGTTGATTGATCTTTCCGTCATTTACGGCCCAAGAAAAATCATGCGGCGAAGAAAAGCGGAGAAAACGAAATTCGCGGTTCTGGATAGAGGAGGAAAAGCGCAAGCCGAAGGAGTCCGAAGCGACCCGAGGCAGTACGAAGAGCGCCGAGATTGGCCGTAGTTCTCCGATCGGCACGCGTCGCGGCTAATAGCGGGAGGCTCGAACTGCGCGGCGACCAGTTCGAATCCAGCATTTCACCACGAAACGTTCTCTCTATCGGGTCCCCGATTCTTTCTCGTTCATCGTTTATTGTCGCCGACCATGAGACGCCGGTGTCTGAAAACGTGCAGGTGAAATTTTGTATTGAAACGGTGTTCCGTCGGAGATCGTCTCTGCGGAAAGTGGCCCTTTAAAAGCGACCGACTCACGTGGAACTATACTTCAGTCTACTTATTGAGAAACACCGTAACTATACCAAGGTTTGTATCGTTTGTTTTTAATAATAAAGTGGTAACCTGAAGAACAATTAACAAAACAAAAGATTTTTAGTAGGTGAAGAAATTGTTTAAATTTTGGGAATTGTTTTGATCGATTTATAAAAGCTTTAACTTGTGATGGTGTTTTTAACGCAAATTTTATTTGTATAAAGTTTGTTAATGTTTACCAAAATTGTTCTATTAATGCATCTTGATGTTGAAATATATTTAATGCTGCTTTATGCGATAAAAAAATGTTTGCTAGTGTTATTTGGAGTAATTATTACGGCTGCGCAAAGGTTAGGTACTCATCCATTCATGAGTTTAATTTTTCTTCTGGTTATTATTATATCATTGTTACAGTATTAAGTGATCAAATAAGTAATTAATTATATTTGGGAATATTCGATTTGTCAAAGCAATTGCTAATAATTTTTCTATTCTTCAACTTTCATTAAGTTCAAAATCCTTGAAACTTTTTATAAAAAAACTACTTTACTCTTTTCTTTTCTGTAGGAAGAGAGAATAATACAAAAATAGTGAATTATTTATGCAACAAATATTTAGTTATAGGTTTAAAAAGTTTCATACTAGAAGCATTGTTAGTTCTAACAAAAAAAATTCCATTTTGGTTTATTAAAAAGAGATAAATTGACATTATTTTTATCAAAATATGCGAATCTATATGATCGTGGCAAAAGCACGAGTAACATTGTGAAACGCGGTTCTCCCCCGTCCCAGGGTATTTAATTCTCTGTCAATTAGGGACTCGCATGAGTCATCAATCCATCCATTTAGTTAACAACATTCCTACTTCCGTTCTCCGCTCGAAGTCGCACGAGTTACTCCGGTTTACAAGACTTTCGATTTCCCGTGGATCACTTATCGATCCAGTTTCGCTTGTCCTGACGTATGTACGTGCAATTTCAGCCGCGATCTCTGTTCAGGGTAAACAAAAGGCTGACCGTTTAGAAGCGAACCGCAGACCGGCGACAGCTCGAACTTCTTCTCCGAGGCGGTCGATAATTTCACAGGTTGCTGGTATCGAATGTAAACAGGAAGCGTCTTTTATTGCTGCCGGGGTAATCAGCCGGTCAATTTCTCTCGCGCCTGCTCCGTTGCGCAACGTTACATTTCCCAAATTCGTGGGACTGTCGAAGCCAATGGAAAGATCGGGTTTCGTGTTGAACCACTCTGAGAGTAATTTTTCTTTTATTTTTAAATGAACATTAGGAAGGTAAATCTTTGAATATTCTAGTGTTGAGATGGACTCATTTAGATATTTTAATGTTTTTAGTGTTTGAATAATTAAATTAAAAATTTGTAGTCACATTCTATGAGTTTTTCGCTTTGTTTTGAAATTTCTTTTTAATTGAAATTGTAGGTATTTAAATTTTCAGTCCAAGAATTTCTTTTTTTTTTTTAGTTTTTGCTTGAAATACAGGTATGCCTTGAAAGTAGTGCGTGAGTAGAGACTATTGTGAGGCTTGTTTCAAGGTTTTGTGATTGGAAACTAGTTTAATATCCATTATCAGAAAGTACTATCAGGTTTTCCGATTAATAGTGATAAAAATGAGTCATTTTATGGTCACAGAAGACAATAATAAATAATCGTAAGCATTGCATAGGAGGCTGAAGTTTTCCTCGTAGGAAAACTGGCTTCAATTTTTCCTGAGATCTTTATCAAAGTTTTTAACGCCCCAATTCATTTACAAAGATTGGTGTTTAGTAAATTCATTTTCTTCCAAGAGCCTCATAAACTCTTCTAATTAATTCAAACCTATATTAAACGGCGCATCAAAGGGTACGTCATATTTACCACAGATTCAGCTTACCTTCTCGGAGTAGAAAACTCCAATTTATTTTCTAGACCCTTAAACGATCTTCAAGCCTTAGGCGATCCGCTATAATCAATTTAGCATAAATCACCATACCATCAAGGA
Organism: Perdita meconis; assembly: GCA_030770465.2. NCBI lineage: Eukaryota > Metazoa > Arthropoda > Insecta > Hymenoptera > Andrenidae > Perdita > Perdita meconis. Next base: position 4,347,049 of record JASKOS020000006.1, on the reverse strand, counting down.
CCCAATTTCCGATCAGAGCCCAGTTGTTGATCAGCTTAGCATATATAACTATCATACAAGAAATTATCCTCAACACTAACTAAATAGTTAATAACTGTTTTGAATTTCAAAAGTCAAATTTGAAAGCTAATATTCGAGCTTTTTTGTCTTTAGAACTTGGATTCTAATTTAATTATTGTTATTCTTGTACTTTTATACATGTCAAATTGAAGATTAAACATGGATTTACTCAAATATTGAGATTAGATTAATGTTCACATTTACACATTAGAAAAAAACATGATAATTAGGTCCTTGACGGTGCTACCAGCAAAAATCCCGAACAGTGAAACTAACAAATCCTTCGCGAGCAAAACTAAAAAAATTGAAAAGAAGTTTTTTCACCGATATTTGTAACAGAATAAAAATCGCTTAAAGTCAAACGCGCCGCCAGTTGAGCTCCGTTTTTGCGATGATTTCGTTGTCAAGACTAACTGTTAACGCGCGCAGAGTATCATCGGTGTCATTACTTTTAATGCAGTCGATTGTTCTTGTTATCTCGCGAAGGTATGTCGTTGAATCTGCGTCGCGGAGGCCGGTCAATCAACCGCCGGTGTTTATACCCCCATGGACAACGTCCCCGTAACAAACTGTTGACCTCAGCGCCAGAGGGGAAATTATCCGTGGAATCAGCAGCGAGGGGGACCGTCGCCGAGAGCCTCTATTTTTAACGTTCTCGACGCGGCACCTCGCTTCGTTTCTCTCCGATGCCCGCGCCGGAGGAGGGTTCTCGAAGAGTTCTCCGATTTTTTATTTTCCTACGGCGCGAGGGTGGCTCGCACGCGGCACCCGGGGAAGGAAAGAGGGTGGTGCTCGGGCGAGTGGCACTGAACTGAGCGAAGAAAAGGAACTCTTTAGGCCCCGACGTAGACAGGCGGTTTGCGGTGGTTTGCCGTCGCGTTTCACGCGTCGGATTTTTTCTCGATGCTCACGCGAGCGTTTCGCCGCAAACGTGTCGCCTGGTAACCGCTGAAATTCGCACCAGAAGTGATTCGCATGAATCTATTAGGTCGTTCCATGATGCATTCTGCAGAATAACGCGAAAATTTGCAGCCAGTGGCGTAGCTAAACTTTTTGCGGTCTGTGGTAGCCTAATTTGCCCCCACCCCCCGTTTCAATTTGTGTACGTATTAAAAATGCTACAAAAAATCAAAACAACACTTTTTGAGTTGCGTTATTGGTGAAAGGAATGCAACTGTGCAATAGACTACAAAGGCTAATGATGAATTAGGCATTATAACAATTTTCAAAGGCTAAAATTGAATCATGCTTGTCAATGTGTACTGGATTATGCGCTACCGCTGCTCAGACTCTGTCGCTGCAGTATAAACAATAAACAAATAATGCCATGTGCTACGTTGTTTCATTCTTCTAAACTTAAATTATACTACTATAGGGTAAAGCCGGGAATCCACCAGAAAGCTGTGCTAAGCTATGCTATGCTAAGTTTAAACAATACATTTTTATTAATTTGGCTTAATTTTTGGTGGAAACGGATTCATAAAAATGTATTGAAGCTAATTTTTTTTAAACTTAAGACAGCATAGCTTAGCTTAGCTTTATGGTGGATTTCCGGCTTAATTGTAACGCTTTTGTTATGTTTATATTGTCATCATGTTTTGTTGTATTTATATTTTATTGAAAAATGCAACGGTGTCTTATGTGAAAAAGCTACCCCTAAATAAAATTCTGTTTATGACCAAAAAAATTCTCCACGTTGAAAATGGTTATTTATAACTAAAAAAAATTTTCCTCATCGATAACAATTATTGGTAATAAAAAAAAAATATAATAACAATATTAAAAAACAAAAATTGTTCATATTGCATAATATAAACAAAAATACCCTAAAGATTTCAGAAATTTTTATCAGCCCAATACTTTGAAAAAAATTTCTAAAAATCACATCATTCATAGCGGTTTATTTGAATCTCCCTTAATAATGAAGTATCTCAAAAATAATTACTTAAATATTGTCATTTTATTTGGTTATGGATTAGTCGGATGATTCGTTACGTTATCTTATTTGATCAACTAAAAGATTTTCCTTAGAATTTCAGTATTTCACTATCAAATAAAGCAATCACATGTTAGTCCTCATTTGAATAAATATTTCTTGGAATAAGCTCTCGAGTAACTCCGGATTCTATTATGTTGATTGCTTTGCAAATACAGATATTGAAACAGTAGCTCAAGCACAGGATTACATATCATCTATTATTTGTATTTTAACGAGATAGTAATAGAAAATTATTTGAAGATGATTTACTTGATCCTGATATAGAATTAAGTTTTATCATTATCATTACGTTACGAGACGTTTTAATGAATTCCAGTTAAAAATAGATGAATCACTTTTTAGGAAACACTTTTAGCAAAAGTAGGTTCTTCCTTTCTAGTATTATATAAAAGTTTCAATCAATTAAATTCCTACTTGGTGTCTGAAACATATTTCACAGAACTCCAGTCAAACTTTTTTACGTTGGTCATAAATGCTTTAAATCGTTTCCTTTATACTGCAGGAAGAAAAATACCACAAACTGTTTCGCCAAAATGTAATTTGTCGTATAATCGAGTAAACGAATTGCTTTCACGTCAGAAGCATCGATAACACTGTTCAACACGGGTCTGATTTTATAAACTTGAATAAGCATTTCTTATAGATTTCGACGTGCTGAATACGAATCTGCAAACCGTTTGTTCTCCAGAGCATACAGTTTTTGAAAAAATCAATTTTGAAAAAAAATGACAAATTTTCAACTTTGGAATTTTTTTGTGCTTTTACCGTAATAGTTATTTAGTTGCTCTTGGTAGGAAATTATTCTGTGTACTCTCCCGAATAAAATAATATAATTAGTTATTAGATTCTAAGCATCGAAATAGGTTTAAATAACAATTAAAATGAAAAGGACACCCAAAACGCACCCATTTTTGCTGATATTTTTCACTTTATTTCAAAAAGTAAGGGTCTAGCAGAAAATTTGACCATACCACGCGATAGAGCAAACCTTTCTACTAAGGAAAGCATCAGGCGAATTTCCAAAATTATTTTTGTTTTCAATACAGAAATAAAATAGTTTGGCGCGCGCGGAAAACGCCTCGCTTGCTACCTCGCCGCGACGTCATTGAGTACCACTGTCGCCGCCGCGCATTTCGCCAAACTATTTTATTTCTATATTGAAAACAAAAATAATTTTGGAAATTCGCCTGATGCTTTCCTTAGTAGAAAGGTTTGCTCTATCGCGTGATATGGTCAAATTTTCTGCTAGACCCTTACTTTTTGAAATAAAGTGAAAAATATCAGCAAAAATGTGTGCGTTTTGGGTGTCCTTTTCATTTTAATTGTTATTTAAACCTATTTCGATGCTTAGAATCTAATAACTATTTATATCATTTTATTCGGGAGAGTCCACAGAATCATTTCCTGCCAAGAGCAACTAAATAACTATTACGGTAAAAGCACAAAAAAAATTCAAAGTTGAAAATTTGTCATTTTTTTCAAAATTGATTTTTTCAAAAGCTGTACGTTCTGGAAAAAACGGGTTGCAGATTCATATTCAGCACGTCGAAATCTATGAGAAATGTTTATTCAAGTTTACAAAATCGAAAAAAAGTCAAAATTTGTCGAACAGTGTAATCATTCCTTCATCGTCCTCTTCGAAGCGTTGCACATTTAATGGCGCATAAATTTGATCCGCGCTTGTAAATCTCTTCAAACGACCAAAATCGTTAGAAAGTTCAAAGCACCGTTGGAAATCGAGAGTTTTTAAAAATTCGAAGCATCCCGAGCCACGCTGTCTTTGCGCGTATCGAAAGTCTTCTTGAATAATCACGGAAGTTACGTAAACCAGTCGGTCAGGCGAGCAACGTGTTTTGTTAGACGAAATTTCATATTTTTGTGGGGTATCGCAACCAGGAAATCTCTGTTGACTTGTCAGTCGTGAGCAGAATTCTGAATGTAAGCATCAAGGTGTACTTACATTTATGATCATAAAAGTGGAACAATCATAATCGTGCCATGAGCAGTTAAACGTTCTTCTTCAATAAATGATTTGAATTCGTATTGAAAAAAAACTTTATAGCCGTAATGCGTTTGTTGAACGATGATAAATGAATCGATGAAAGTAAAAGTGAAGTAATAAAATTATGTAATTCTACTTTGTATGAATACATAACCGTTTTTAGCCAATAAAGTTTTGAAAGTAAACTCTAACGCACGTTTATATGCATCGAACGATGGCGAAGAAACTTATGAAATGAAAAGTGATGTAATGCCACTTGCAATAGAATCCATAATTTGAGTTTGAATTGATTATGAGTTTGATTTTGAACCTGAGTATTAAGGTGCGCTTACGTTTATCGAGCACTGGTGAACGAGTTCATGAAAGTAGAAACGGTTAAGTGAAATAACGCGTGTTTCTTTTAATAGAGTTACTTCAGCGTGAGTTCTTTGGAGAAAGGGATTTCGAAAGTGAATGTTGAGACTCGTTTACACTTATCACACAATTCTGGGTTCGTGTATTCAGAAACGGAGTAAAACAATGATTTCACTTTTACTTCATAGGAATTCAAATTTCAACATCCTCCTAAAAAATGTTATTATTCTGTTCGAAATTTTTTAAATAAATTATTGCCATCGTCCACAATTTCTAATACAGGGTATTTGGGATAGTATAGGCAAGCTTTGGAGGGAAAAAACGTCTATATGACTTGGGTCCAAAACTCAACCATTTTTGAAAAAAACTGTCATAAACATTTAAGCTATAAACCGCTATAATTCAAAATAGGAACGTTTTTCGTAAGCAATTTCTTCGCTAAAATAAAGATTACGATCTTGTTAATCCAATAAGTACAGTAACTATGATATTGTTACCTCGTATCGCAAAAAAATAGTATTTTTCTAACCCCCTAAATTACCTTTTAAAATCGCGATAATTTAAGGGGTTAGAAAAATATTATTTTTTCGCGGTACAAGGTAATAATATCACAGTTACTGTACTTATTGGATTAACAAGATCGTAATCTTTATTTTAGCGAAGAAATTGCTTACGAAAAACGTTCCTATTTTGAATTATAGCGGTTTATAGCTTAAATGTTTATGAGAGTTTTTTTCAAAAATGGTTGAGTTTTGGACCCAAGTCATATAGAAGTTTTTTGTTTGTTTTCACGAGATCTATCACCCCTCCAAAGCTTGCCTATACTATCCCAAACACCCTGTATAATTATAATTCTTCCAAATTTTTATTTCGAGATTCAATTAAAAGTTGCAAAGTGCTAATTATTTCTTCATCCTTCATTTCGTTCCCAAACATTGTAGAAAGTGAAAATTCGTTTAGCAGAAACGAACGTCAGGCCTCTAAATGAACATAGACCGCTAATCACCAAGCGTTCCCTATAATTCGATCAAAGCCATTCGTTACCAGCGAACGCGTCTTTACTTTCCTCAGCGAGCGGGAACGCTCGCAAGACAAGCGCGTGTATCGGGGATCCCGAGCGGCGTTGCTTTCAAACCGGAAGAGATATCGCAGTCTAATTTATCGATTACGGGGAATCGGGCCGCGATGCTGTCGCGGAGCGACGGCCGAAGGAAAGATGACGCGGGGAGCGGAGAGAGAAAGAGAGGGAGATGTCCTTTCCCTTTCTCCTCGTTTCTCTAATTTGAATACCGCGTATCCTTCCATCGTTGGGTAACGACCGTTTCCGACCACGCGTCGACGTTCCACGGACTTCCGAATCGAACTTCGAGTCGCGAACTCAAGTGGAAGCTGCGGTTCGCAGGGGGGAAAACAAAAGGTTCGTTCAAGGTCTCGGCCTTGGCAGGGTTGAGTCAAACGGTGACCGAGTTTTCGCAGACCTTTCGCAACTTGCAGATTCTCTGGTGCGTGGAATCGAGTCTATCGCCAAGGGAAAATTTACTCTCGATGCTCGCGCTCGAGAATTAGGCTACCGTAACATTTTCACGATGATTCACCTTGGGAATCCTTTCTTATGGCTCGGTAGTTGCGAATCATTTCGTGGATGCCTGATCGAGACCATTGTGAAGTAGAAAAAGTCGGCTAAGATTTACATCTGCTCAATGTTAATTGGACCATTGTGATCGGCTTTGTAATTTTTGTCTCTCCTTCGCACGGCTTGCCGAAATAATTCTTTTGTTTGACGTGTTGAATGGGAGGATAAGAATCTTTCATTTTCTGAGTTTTATTGTTATTGTTAGGCAGGGAATGTTTATATAAATTTATAATTTTTTGGATACATAAAGAAATTAATCTTAAATAATAGTGTATCTAATATTCTGAATATTTTACTGCATATTGTAATTCTAATACTTAATTTATATGATATATTTTCATATTTGTGCATATTTTAGCACATTTTTGTACACAATACCGCATATTCTGATATGTACATAGCAATTATTATTAATATATAAAATGGTCAATTTTTCAATTTTTACTGATATTTTAGGCAGTCATAAAATTTGACGTACTTCAATATAAATTCTGATTCGAAATTGAAGCATTTTTAACTTTCTGTGTATTAAAACAAACTGATATAGTATTTAGTATATGATATATGATATAAAATTTTGATTCTGAAAAGTCAAGAATATTTCATTATCATTCTCTACTATAAAACATGAACTAAAAATTAAAGTTGAACATCACAAAACCTACTTCTGCATTTTTGAGAATGCGATAATGTGTATCAGTTACCATTTTCAGTATTATTATAGTTTCTCGTTACAAGTGAAATCGAGTAAAACGTTACTCGGAACAAATTGTAGTAACAAAATAAGAAACGACAGTCAACAGTAAACGTTAAAGTTGCACAATAATAATTGCATAGATCGATAACGCCTGTCAGCAAATCTCTAATCTATGCAAGAAAAGTAAACCGGAAGTGTTTGATCGACAGTTGTATAAACAATGCGACCGCAGGGCAAAATTATGGTCGCAAATCAAAATGCTGTTCGCCTTTTCAGCAGATAGTACGATAAATACAAGAAGAATCGTGGAATCATTTAGATGAAAGAAATTCAACGCGCCTGATCTGGATCGATTTACATAAACGGTGCTCGCACGCCGAGTTTGCATAATCGGGTTATGCTGAAAGTGTGTAATAGTGATCGAACAGTCGGTTACCCGGATATCCGGATACGTTGCACGGGCGTTTTCAGATAGGGAAAGCACGATTTTACACAAATTTTATCTTGTTTGACGTTGGAGATTCGGAAGGCTGTAAACGTTGTTTGACAGATTTCCAGAAGTTTCGTTCAAACTTAGAAATACATGAACATGAACGGGTTCTGATTTACGAGGAAAGATCTTGTATTGATGCTGTAAGGTTTTAGTAGAATTTCATGTAGCAAACAAATTTGAAATATCGTTGACAATGCTGTGCGATTAATAATTTAGATATTCAGTATTTTGGAAAGGAAATTTTCTTGGTTTATTTTTAACAAGTTTGATGTATAGTTTGATGATGCATTTTCAAGGCATTATTATATCCCTCGATAATTGATCATGCAATGCCTCGTTTAATGCTCACTTAACCGGAAATCACTGTACGTTGTTCCTTATTATATAGGGTGTAACAAAAATGTTGTAGTTCCTTGAAAGAGGTGATTCCTGGGGTGATTTTAAACAACTTTTTCCTTAGCGAAAATGTTAAGTGGGGCTTTGTTAACGAGTTATTAACGAAAAACACCGACCAATCGGGGAGCGAGCACAGTGGATTAATGATGACGCGGACGATGACGGACCAATACTACTCACAGCTGGAGCCTGCGCTAAAATTCATCCATTGTATTCGCGCTTCTATTGGTCAGTGTTTTTCATTAATAACTCGTTAACAAAGCTCTACTTAACATTTTCGCTAAGGAAAAAGTTGTTCAAAATCACTTCAAGAATTACCCCTTTTAAGGAACTGCAACATTTTTGTTACACCCTGTAGAATATGCTTTAGGATTTTTATTTCAAAATATTTTTGCTTCTTCAGTTGCATCTAAATACAGTCTTGAATGTTTGAAACCGTTATATCGATATTTAACTTAATTTCAGACAATTTTTATTTTTCATTACAATAACTTAATTTCCAAAGTCATGCAGTCACGTTCCGGAAATTTTATTAACAATGCTGCACCTTTCGATCATTTTCAAACCGACTGATTATTTTCCAAGCAAAAGTAATAAAGTGCAACGATTTATAATTTCACTTCTCTGCACGAAACTCTTTATAAAATGGAACGATACGCATTACGAAATAAGTACACATTGCGTTTACTTAAATTTCCAAAGGCAGCGCAGCGAAATGGTTAAAAATGAATATAAACGTTCACGGCTCGAGCAGTCGTCAATTACTTTTCTTCTACGATACTCTTCTTTTCCTATGAAGCAAGAAGACCGTAAAATGTAAAATGTAAAGAGGTCGCGAAGAAGACGCGTTTCGCGCGAGAAAGGCGCCGTTCCTCGCCATAATTAATGGGCAATAATTTCTTCGCTAGCACCGCGGCCAAAGAAAATGCAATTGCCGCGTAACGAACGTACAATTGACGCGCGTCATTTTGAGAAATGCCACCACCGAGTCCTTGTCCCGATTTTTTCACGGCTGCCCCGTGGATTTTGCAACGCGTTACTAGTGGATAGAAAAAAAAAAAAACGGGGCACGCGACTGCATAATTCGCACTGTGCCGATCGGCATAAACGTGTCTAGCGTTCGAGGTCGATCCACGAGAGATTTTTCATCTCGCCGAGTAATAAATCTCCGCAACGGGATTAGAATCGGTCGGATCTGACGTCGCGATTGACGTATCCGATTTCGGGGAATCTTCGTTTTGATAGATGGGGGCAGAAAGTTATTCGTTTTACTACCGAGTCGAGTTCGTTTCGGTGAACTCGAACTGGTTTTCCTTGCTCGCGAACCAGAATCACAAGAATGCACCGTACTCACGCCTGCGGCGCTTAACGGGCTCCTGATGTAACAGGATCGTTGAAATTTTATGCTTTATACTTTCTTCCTCAGTAGGGGAATACATGTGCTCGATTTTTCACGGTCTCGTTTTGAAGATTAGGTTGCCTCACATTTGGGTACCTTTGATGATCATTTAGGGAAAATTCAAGTTTATAGAATTTAGGAAATTAATTTTTTTTCTGTCTTTCAAGTTTTTGAGTCTTATGAAGTATTTTTGGAAAAAAGTTTTTTACTGTATATTTCATAGTAAAAGGAAGTAATGAACAAGTGAACCAAGTCAGTTTGAAATAATTTTTTAAATAATTTTATTACGAATAATTGAAGTTTGATGCATATTTTTTTTTTTACTAAAGTAAAGTAAAATTGAGGTCGTACTACTTGTTGTTAATTTATAATATTTGGTACTGCATTTAGTTTCGTTCTCTGATAAATGCCATAAAATTAGAAACGTTTCTCGTTTTCATCAGATTATTTGAAATTATATTTCATTGAATAATATTTCGTCTAAATGGTAAGAATAAATTCTTCGTTAGTTCAAGGTAATAGATATGATCTGATACGAAAAAGTGTAACAGACGTAGCGCAGTAATTTTGTTCTCGATATCTTTTCCAGTTTACTAAAACTGGAACGAAGCAAATTCACGAAGAATCAGTTCCAACTCAAAGTAGTATGAACTAGAATAAAACTTGAATAATGTGTAAATAATCCATGAATTATCAGTATTTTCCTAGTACCATGTCAAAGGTGAAAGCATAACAAGTACGATATCTTATTCAGTAAGTTAAAACAAAAGAGCTTGAAGAAAACTATGCAAAGCTGAATGAACACATTTTTGTATAAGAAAATTTAAAACGTAATAAAAAATGTAATTAAATCAATTAAATCAACAAACTACAAAATCTTTGATTTACTATTTTTTGCCATTATACTAGTTTCCTTCCATGTAAAAAAATCGACATGCACAAAGTTGAAGATTTAGAAAATTCAGACATTTCCACGATTAATACCTTCAATCGATTCGCAACAAAATTCACCGTCGTTTTTCATTCGTAAGGTAAGCTCAATCGAGGGCAAGAGTAAACCTTGAGTATCAGTGATCTAATCGAATGCCATTGCTCTCGATACCTCTGTTAAAAATGCTCTTCGCGATTGTGTCGACGTTACATCAGCTGCGATTCCAGCGAATCGTGGAGATTCGGAAGCCCCCGTTATCTTAATCTCCGTAGTTTTCACTTTTTCAAATCCCACGAGCAACAAGTGAAGTTTCTTTGTGCTTGACTCTGCAATCGTTTCTATTTCCATTCGTTTCTTAATATCGTTGCAACGATAAAAAGAAGGACGCGCAGAAGGTTCGGTTTTTCTTCTGTGCGATCGTAATCGTTTATAGATCGTAGTTTCTGGTTGGTTTGACGTCATGACAAATTGAGCAACGTGACTGTCGTAATAATTCAGAGGTAAGTGGCTCCTCGGTAACAGTTTTGGGCGATTAATAGGCGACCGTATCGATAATACTCGTTCCTGCTGCCTCGTTTTACGTGTTGCCACCGGTAGTTACTTACCGGTGATGATCGATTAGATAGTAATAATACGTTTGCATTTTCATCGCATTTGTGGCAATGCGCTTTAGCAGAAAATTACTAGGTAGATGAGCGAGATAAAGAGACAGGTGTAGAGGGTGAGATTCGGTAAAAATACCGCTTCGCTGCTATTCAATTTCACCCTCAATATACGGTCGCAGATTTTCAAAATATTGCCACTATCGTATCCTTAATTTTTATAAAATTTTATTTAAATATAATTGTAGAACTAATTAAAACTTGGCTTGAATTCTAGACGTAGCAAAAAATTAGATGCTCTAATCAATATTGTTTTCAATTCATTCCAGATCTGCTTAAACTTAACAGAGATTCAATCGTATCTTTATAGGGGTCTTAGCCTTGTTAATTTCTCACCTGCTACCATAAATCTTCGAAACTTCCTTAATTTGCATTTACTAACAAGGATTGCATAGCTATAATCATGCACTAGATCTAGTTAAAAATTAATGAATCCCTATAATAAGGCTAAGAATGATTATTTTTAACATACTCGTAGATTCATAGAATGTTAATTAACTATAAAATCTCCAGTGTTATATCTTTTCCATTAATTTATGTTATTCCAGCTTCCACATATAATTATTTTTTAACTTCCTATAACTTTCATTGTGTGAATTCAAATCTTTTTTAGAATTGAAACAAATTTAACATACTTTTTGCGAACAAGTGTGTAAGTCACCGTAACTTAAATCACTTCGAAAATTATTATTTATAATAGGCGTAGCTTAGTTTAATTTTCTCGTTGATCGATTATAAATCGTTTTAGCTTCTTCAAACTCCAATTAATAACGCCGAACGTATTGTTAATCAGCACATCGGTCGTACGCTCGTACGTCTGGTCACGTCTCATAGCTCGCGATTGAATGTGCAGCGAATGCAAATGCGTGTGATTGCGAGTAGACGAGCGTACACGGGCACGCGAAACGCGCGCTCGACGTTCGAGCAAACACGATTGATAGTTTGGAGTAGTAGTTTTATAGCCTCGGGGCGTAGGTAGCAAGCGTTTCCTTCGCGGTTCACAAAAAGATCGACATTTTTACCCCCGCCGTTTGATCGACGCGCACATAAAAGCGACGTCGAGGTAGAAACAGGGAAACCGTTTGCCCAAGCCATAATACGCGATTAGACGCGATAGAGATCGCGCACCAACGAACTAGGTAACTTGGATCGCGGTTTCTCGCGGTTAATTAAAACGAAAGCTGTAATTGCGTACGGTTCTGCGCATAAATCAGTACGCGTCGCGTATATTATATTGTTTCCAACGACCGCGGAGAAATCTTTTCATCTTTCGTCGGACTATTCAGGAATGGCGAGTCTTACTTCTCAAAGTTTCAGACTTCTAAACACTTTCAGAGATTTTTTTCTGGGGGCGAAGGCTATTGTCTAGTAAAAGATCATTTGTTGAAGATTGTTTTAGCAGGAGAGATCAAATAGTTCATAATATGGGGTCCGGGCTTAATTTGAATTCATGACGCGCACTTTGCAGGAACTTGGTGAATGTTTATAAATTAATTATTGATACCAGAAAAGTAGTATAACTCAATGTAGGTAGTGATATGGTAATAAGCAGCAATTGAATCTTAAATGAATGTGTCTTTTGTTTTCTTAATATTGTAAAACGTATTATAGGTTTGATATTTTATTGTATTTTCATATTTCTTAGCATCCTTATTTTTTTTTGTAATTTTCAAATTGCCATAAATGCATAAACATCCGCTGTTTAGTAACAAGCCATACACAATATACAGGGTGTCCCAAACAAAGTGTAGGAGCTGGAAAGAGGTGATTCCTGAGGTAATTCTAAACAACTTTTTCCTTAGCAAAAATGTTCGTTATAGCTTTGTTAACGAGTTATTAACGAAAAACACCGACCAATCACAGCGCACGCATAGCGAAAGATCAGCCGTGAACGCTATGTGCAGCTTGGGCCAGCCACTGAACGGCCGTTCGTCCGCTATACGCGCTCTCTGATTGCTCGGTGTTTTTCGTTAATAACTCATTAACAAAGCCATAACGAACATTGTTACTAGGGAAAAAGTTGTTTAAAATCACCTCAGGAATCATCCCTTTCCGGCTCTTACACTTTGTTTGGGACACCCTGTATATAAAATTTTTCTTCGCCCTCCAAATGAAATTAAAACCTCCTTAGATTCTCCTTAGATTCTTCTTAATGTATTGTCCGCTTTTATAACTCTTTCCACTTCCTCAATTTTTAATTATTAGTAGCACTAAACGCATCGCATAATAAGATCACGCAGTGCTTTGCATTCTCGCTGTCGACTTACGCGTTTCCCGACATAAACAGTTTTACTGACCAATCAAACCGTTTGAAAATCCACGCGAGAGAAGGGATCCTCTCCGCAGCACGGGATGCAGAGCAACGCATCGCTAACACGCTCCTTTTAAAGTAATTATCGAGAAAGACAGAGTAGGTTGTTGCACCGGTCAACGTCATTGTATCAGACGGAGAAAACACCTTCACTCGGATCCACGAGGGAAAAATAAAGGGAAGCTTACGTAAAATCTGCCGGCCGTCCGTGCGACGTCACTATCGATTTACGTCGGTCCGGTCTCGTTTTTTCGGATGCTTAGTCACGCAGAGAAAGGTACCGAAGAAAGAATTTCACAAGAAACCGATAAGGAAATCGACGCCGAATCCGCGTTTTACGGGGCATTCATTTCACGCTATGGGATAATAGTTCAAAATTGATTTCTGTTGCTCCTTTCCTCGTTCGTCTAAACGCCGCGGGGTCTAAACTGTTCTTCTCGTATTTCAGAAATTCCGATGTCATTCGTTAAGAATTTTTTATTATACCTGAAAAATTTATGTTTTGCTTTGGCACAGAAAGTTTGTGAATTTTTTAGCATTTTTGGGATTGGTTTTAAGGCAGAGGGATATTTAATTTACTTGTACATTTTAATAATAGAGACAAGGAAAATTTTACTTTTTAAACATTGTTTTTTTCTGGTGAATTAGAATTTATACAATTTTTTATTTAGTGAATTGCAATTCATACAATTTTTCTTTTGGTAAACCAGAATTCATACAAATTTTCTCTTGATGAATTAGAATTTATACAATTTTTTATACAATTCTTCCTTCGGTGAACTAGTATTTATACAATTTTTTTGTGAATTAGGACATAGATATACAATTTTTCTTTCGGCGAATTAGAATTTATACAATATTTTATTTGGCGAATTAGAATTCATACAGTTTTTTATTTAATAAATTGGAATTCATACAAATTTTTTCTTGGTGAATTAGAATTTATAAAATTCTTTTTCAGTGAATTACAATTTATACGAATTCTCTTTTTGTGAAATAGATTTTATAGCATTTTTCTTTCAGTGAATTAAAATTTATACAATTCTAATTGAATTATGTTGCTTCATTGCGAAGGCTCTTTATGAGGTTAAGAATTTTTTAAACAGAGATCGACAGTATCAATTTCTAAGACTGTTTACTTAAGCCAAACATATCCATAATTTATGTACAAGATCAAAAATTATTTATTTGTCTGCAGAACTGCATACTATTGTAATTTTTCTTCCGAACACAAAATTTCAGCATATTTATTCAATAAGTAAGAGTCACATTTAAATTCTAAATGTCTTAGACACTCTTCTACAAAAATGAAAGATCACATCACAAATTATAATATATAACAAGTAGATCGGGGTTGTTTATACAAATTTATATTTCCCTAACTACAGAAAAAGAAATTAAATTTGAAGATTTGGTACGTATTTTGTTTTTACATAATTGCATATTTTAAAACTGTCATAAATGCATAAAAATCCGCAGCTAGTAATAACTTGATTATTCTATAATTATCATTTTATTACATTTAGTTCTACTTACAGAATTACGTTAAAAAATTATCTTCAGAATAAATTACTTCCAAAAGCATAGTTGCTAATCTGCATTTTCGTATTTTCGGCATGTGTGACCCAGTAAAAACTGGTTTGCCGTCATTTATTACTATTTTCTTCATCAAAATGCGCAATACAATTCCCACGCGAATACGTGGCTTTCCTATTCAAACTATTCACATAAGCAGATTTGTAATTCAATCAGCGATGATGCTAAAAATGGATTCCTGATCAACACTTTCACGAATTTTGAGCATGCCAGCAATTTTTCGAAGTAAAAGCTGAATAAAATCTGGGTTGAAAGAACGTGGATCCGAACTTTCCATTTATAAAGCACTTGCTGATTCTTGTAACACTTACCTTGCAATATACAGGGTGTACCAAAAATGTTGCACGCCCTTGAAAGGGATGATTCTTGATGTGATTTTATACAACTTTTTCCTTAGCGAAAATGTTAGATGGGGCGTCGTTAACGAGTTATTAACAAAAAACACCAACCAATCAGAGAGCGAGAACAGTAGACGAACCTTGGCGCGCGCGATGGCAGACCAATGCTACGCATAGTTGTAGCCCGCGCCGAAAGTACTCGCTCTCTGATTGGTCGGTGTTTTTCGTTAATAACTCGTTAACGAAGCCCCGCTAACATTTTCGTTAAGGAAAAAGTTGTTGCAAATCACCTCAAGAATTACCCATTTCAAGGACGTGCAACATTTTTGTTACACCCTGTATTAAAATTTCCACTCTTGTATGATGCAATTTGTGACTCCTACGGAACAAAGACAGCATACAAAACATTTTCCAGAATATTTTCACTGGATCTTCGTCCAGAATTCATCCGCCCCTAAAATCTCATGCAAATCCCTCTGGGAGCCGCAAAGTTTTCTTGTTAGACCATCCAATGAAGCACAAAGTGTTGAGCTCGAGTCCAGGTCACTAGGAAAAATAGTTCACATTCCGAAGGGAAATCCGTCTTCTTCTGAAACCCTGGTCAGACCCTTGCGTCCCTTCATTTCCATTTTTTTCCTGGCGCACCTGCTGCGTCCCTCGTCAAGTTTTTCAGAACGATCAATTTCCTGTTTGTGGTCGTTTTTCATCGACAGTTAATAGTCATTGTACACGAGTAGAGCGAGCAAAATCGACTACGAAAGGGTGGTAGAGTTTTTGCCGAGGGCAAAGAAATACTATACAGGGTGTAACAAAAATGTTGCAGTTCCTTGAAGGGGGTGATTCTTGAGGTGATTTTGAACAACTTTTTCCTTAGCGGAAATGTTAAGTGGAGCTTTGTTAAAGAGTTATTAACGAAAAACGCGGACCAATCGGGGAGCGAGTACAGTGGATTAATGATGACGCGGACGATGGCGAGCCAATACTACTCACAGCTGGAGCCCGCACTGGAATTCATTCACTATATTCGTGCTTCTATTGGTCGGTGTTTTTCATTAATAAGTTATTAACAAAGTCTCAACGAGGCTCCACTGAAACCATCACAATGGTTCAGATATGTTGATGACACTTTCGTGGTTTGGAGTCACGGAAAAGACCAACTCTTAAACTTTCTGACCTATATCAATTCCTTACATCCTAGTATACATTTCACCATGGAAACAGAATCCGAACAACAAACACTACCTTTCCTTGATGTACTTGTGACCAGGAAACCGAACGGCTCTCTAGGGCATCAGGTATACAGAAAACCTACAGATACCAACAGATACCTACATGCCTCCTCCCATCACCATCCGTCACAGAAGAACTCAGTAATTAACGCTCTTATACACCGAGCCATTAATATCTGTGAAAAAGAACACCTACCTCAGGAACTCAACCACATCACAATCAGCTTACAACAGAACGGCTTCTCTGAACACAAAATAACTCGCACCATAAACAGAATCATGAATCCACCAAACAAGCAATCCACCCCAGACAACAGTGACAAACGAACTACCACCTTCCTCCCATACATACAGGATACAACTGACCGTATAAGTAGAATACTCAAAAAGCACAATATCAGGACCATCTTCACTACACACATCAAAATTAGCCAAATGCTCACCTCTCCCAAGGATCCTCAACCGCAGCTCTCATCAGCAGGGGCATACAAAATACCCTGTTCATGCGGAAAAGTCTACATTGGCGAAACTGGGAGGAGCGTGAGCACAAGGCTCAAAGAACATGAGCGCTGCACCAGATTGGGATATGTACAATCTGCTGTTGCAGAACATCAGAAGGTAACAGGACACAAGATACTCTTCAACGAAACGACGATCCTAGCCAATACTAAAGGCTACTTCCCCAGAAAACATCGGGAAACGTTGGAGATAATGAAGCACCCTAACATCAACAGGGACATTGGTTACCAGCTGAACCCAATCTGGAGCTCCCTCCTCCCAGTTTTTTTAAATGTTCAGCTGAACAATTAAAAACAACACCATACCATTGGTGCTCAGTGAAACGGAGCATCGTTTCATTGGTGCTCAATGATCCAGAACTTACACTCGGTACACTTAAATAGCGCACCGCGCCAGACACACGTTTGTTTCAGTATGTCTTTCGATCCCCTGAAGAAGCCAGCTGCAATGCTAGCGAAACGTTGGGAAAACATTTCCTGATGGACACGGTTTACACCCGAAAGCTTCAACAGTGAGAACTGTAATGACTAAATCAGTAATCAAAATTTAAATGTGACTAATAACTAAAAATGGTAAACTAAAAAAGCCACGGAATGATAACAAAAAATATATTCCAATACTTTATAAACTTTTAATATAAAATGGTAAATATTTACCATACTTACTAATATGTAGAAAAACGCACTATTAACTAATGATTAATCGAATGTAATAACTAATGATTAATCATAACTAATAACGAATAACTAATTAAATAGAGTTGTAAGTAATAGTTGGTGCCATATAGTCATGACTAACCAATTAAAAATTTGTAACTAATGATTATTAATTATGATTAACGATTAATCAGATGATTAGTCAATTATAATTATCAGTTGATTTGTGCCCTACTCTGCTGTTAGATAATGCGTTATGGTTCTTAAAATATCTTCTTAGAAAGGATTCAATAAAAAAATCGACTCTTCGGCATTTAATATCCTAGAATTTGTTCATTAGCAAAAGGCTCCCGTCCATGTCGACATCTTTCTTCGCGAACGACAACTGATTTACCTAAATCTGATAAGTCCGTACAACGAGCATATACGTCATTTGTTTTCATCCTAGCTCACACAGAAGGCTGGCTTGGCTTCGTAGAAAGTTATTTTCTTTTTTCTTGATTCTAGAAGAATGCTGGGTAGGTGCATCGAGCATCACCTCTTTCATCACTCGAATCGACGAAATCGCGACTCTCGAGTTTTCTGCGCGCACAGATCATTGAGCAACTTGCGCGCTTACTTTCATTCCACGTAATCTCCATGCACGCACGAAATCGACCTAACATCGCGTTAATATTTTCCGCACGTGTTTTTATGGGTATTTGTTACCGCGAAGAGCAGAGGGAAACCTCGTGTCACAATCTCCCCTCGATTCCCGTTATTTAGCAGCTAAGAAACGATTGAGTCAAAAAGATTCATTTTACTTTTCACCCGAGTATTTGCAATTTCTCATTCACAACAAAACTTTAAGCAGGATTCTATGGCAATGCTACCCACAAATAAAAAGTTAGGGTAGATTACATCACAAAGTTGGACCTTGTCGATTCAATACCCGCGACTGGCACACGTTCAAATTACAAAACCGTGTCGATTACTCCCTCTTTATCGAGGGTCGCAAACATTCGTTAGTTGCTCAAGGAACACCGAAAAGAATCGACTGTCGCGTGTCTAGCATACCACCGGGTATTCCCCACCCCTTATCTTTTCCCTCCTTTTGTTTTTGTTACATACGTGGACCTGTCTTTACGCGTTTGATCGCGAAAGGTTAAGAAACGATAACGAGAGACGATTTCGTAAGAGTACGCGCGCTCGAGCCACGTTTTTCTATGCTGCGCCGCGGTAAAAATCCTGAAACGCGATAAACAACGTTCCACAAGCCAGCTCGAGTCTTTTTTTTTTTTTTCTACCCCAGTCGACATTCGAACGTCGGCTTTTCCCCTTTTGCACGGTTTTTCTTCACCGGCGAGGGGCTTTCGAGTGGCGCCGCGTGCCGGAGTACCGTGTGCTTTCGTTTTCCTCTTGGAGTCTCGAAATTCCCTACTTTGCCGTAGAAATTGAAGTTTCTCGTTCAGAAATGAGTCGATGGCGGGTAAACACAGCTGCGGTTTTATTGTTAGATATTTATTTTCAAAATTGTACAGTCTGACCTCGATTCTTGCATCAGAGGAACTCGATAGCTGTGCAAATATCGAGGTCTGTGTGGTTATTGTGTTTTCTCTATTTTTAAAATGAAGACTGTTTGTATTTGAAATATTTAGCAGAGAAATGGATTTTAATATTCTCTTTTTCATCAACAAATAAATTTTGAATACAAAGGATTATGGCAAAAATATACGTTTTTCAGAAATGATACAATGCAACTGATGTAATCTTAATTTTTCGTCTAATTATTATTAGGTTTCATCCATTTCTAGTTACATACATTTTAGAAAGAGAAATCATTTTTATTCTGAAACGTTTTCAACATATCATTTAGCAATAATTGATAAAATTACACATTGAAGGATGATTTAAAATAATTTTATAATACTCTTACATAAATAATAGCCTAAACACACGTCAGAAGTTATTCAAAAGAAGAGAAAGTGGATAAATCATTAGTTACATAATAATATACAATTTTATAAAAATATAGATCTACCTATCTAACTAGATCTAATTTCAGTCTTATTTCAGATTTCATGCTCGGGATCACAAAAATCATAAGTTTTGTTTTCCCAGTAATTTACGTTGAATGCAATTGAAGCAGTGACCCTAATTCATTAAAAACTGTATTTCAATTTACCCGTCAACGTAACGCATTGCAGTAAACATAAATACATAACTATAGTCTACAAATCTGGAGTCAAACTTCCAAGAAAAAAAAATACAGAAAGCGATTTTCCCAAAGAACAAACAAGTTGCATGCGAATTTGTTTGCAATCTTGCAAATTTTTGCTTCGTCTTTTAAATCATCACGTAAACATTGTATCATCTTCAAAGAACATTAAAAATTCTGAGATGTCTTATTAGTAGACTGCGGATGTTTATGCAAATTCAAATTTTCAGTGGCATAGAAGAAGAAAAGTAACTTAAAAGAAAGTGTTTTTTACCTTCTAAATATTATAAAATCTATTAAATTTTTAATATTGCATAGTTTTTTGCATTTATGCACATCGTTGTGCATTTTGGCATATTTAAAATCACTATAAATGCATAAACATCCGCAGTCTGCTTATTAGTATGCGACAAAGTATGCAATGATACATGGTCTCGCGCAGATTTTCGCGTGCAGATTTTGCAAGTCGTCAGGCTGCATCGCCACCGACATACCACGGCACTCGCGCCTCTTGCCCATTCCTTGTCTGCGTGCATAGGGCCTTAATTGGGAACTGGACAAGCATCGGTCGTTCCCGCAGGAGACGCGTCATTTTTACGCGGCAACGAGCGATTGGGCTCGTTTGCGGAACTTTCCTTCGCGCAGAAGGCTCGGTTCGGTCTGAGCGCGGTGAGCAACTGCACCGTGTTGACGTGAAAGCATACCGTGACCGAGCAACGAGGATTTTCCATTTTATTATTTATAAGCGTTACTTTCGTTCGCGGCCACGCGCCAAGTCTCCGCCTTTCGCGGCCCTTTCCTCGCTCGAGATCCACCCGCATCGAAGATCTCCGCGAGCGAAGGATTCGGGAAATCCGGGCGCGTTGGCGTATCCGCGGGACAAGGTCGCCTCGGGTTGATCGCGAAACGAGGAGAGATTGCGATCGAGAAATGCAATTATCTCGATGCATCTGTGCTGACGAGCAATTTTCTTGTTTCGAATGTCGCGGGAAACGTGATGATATGTCCAGTCGCAGTCGGTGGCTTCTGTCGGTGGTTTCCAAGACGAAGAAACGGGGGGAATACTCTGGCGATTTTTCAAGTAGTGCAGTTGAAGTCGATTTCGTGCAAATAATATTGTAGTCGAGCGATGAGATCTTGTCATTTTGTATTAAATGGTTCAAACAATTAAAATAAATAAATTGTAGATTCTTTTTTAATTTTTAGTCTTTTTCTGAATTACCTTATTTTAATGTATTTATATTTTAAATCAGAGTTTGACACATCTTATTTGAAATAAGATAACAAATAATTACTTGATGTAATGAGTTATTTCAAATACTTTATTCTTTTCATTTTCGAAATAACATAAAATCTGTTTTATTTTTTGTTGAGTTCAATAAATTATTCACATCAAATACTATTTTAAAATAATTTATTATTTCAGTTACTTAAGAAACTTTGAGTTATTTAAGAAATAAAATAACAAATAATTTGAAATGAAAGATTATTGAGCTAAATTAATTATTTAATTGAGAATATCGGAATTTTAATGCTTTTAAAACTTCTTGATGTAAACTGTTCAATTAATCATTGTATCGTAGGAAAAAAATCTTTATGGAGTTTTTATGTACTTAGCCTTCAATAACGTTGAAATTCGTATTTATAATGCAGTTACATATCAATGTTAACATGATAGAATTGAAGGGTGTTTGAAAAATTACTTCAATAAATATTTCATCAAATAAAGAATAAAATTTCCTTTGTTGGAAATTCAAATAACGAAATAATCCAAAGAAAAATTATTTGTCTGTTCAAATAAACCAACACATGATTATTTCAAATAACATGTAGTTAGATAAAATAATACCTATATCTTAATAATTATTTTTTAAATAATTTATTGGAATAATGCTCAAGTCTGTTTTACATTATAAGGCTAGTCGATTGATATCTAGATATTGGCATGATTTCAAATAAAATTAAGAACAATTACATATTTTAGATTTTTAGTAAAAGTATAGAATATTTTTCAGTTTTAAATCATTTTTACTATAGCTAATATAATATTATTGTTATTTTTGTCCGTAACAGTTTTTTTTGATGGAATAAATTGAAATATTGTTCTTCTAAAACTTGCTTCTAAAGTTTACCAGAAGTTTTACCATTATTGCAATAATTTAACTATAATTAAGTATGCAAGAAGATTTTCATTACAACTTTGATATTTGCAGGCGAATCTTGCTTATTTGCATTTAACTCAGCAACATTAAAGTCAATTACTCATAATTAGCAACGAGAATAATCAAGATGGGAGCTGTATAATATAAGAGAAAGTGTAGATTTTAATTGAAAACTTAATTCAAGTTCATTTTTATTGCTGAACCATGACCTCCTTTATTGGAAGTTTATTAAAGGTCGTTTATATCATAAAATAAAATTTCCTCAAAGCTTCTTCTACAATGAAATTCCTTTTTTATTAATGAAAACAAACTAAATAAAAATTCCAAGTAAATAATGAATTTTAATCTTGGAATAAAAATTCTTTATTAGATTGCGATTTAAAAATATTGTATCACAGACAAACCGTTTGCAATTTCAAATCAACAATAATGGATGATTTCCCTACACAATTTTTGTAGCAGAAATGTGTGAAGTAATTTGGATTAAACTATTAAAATAAAATAATAGAAATCTAAACACTGAAGGTATGCAATGAATATGCAAATTAATTAATACTTCATGTCCCTGCATTAAGAATCATTATTTAGCTACTGTGTAATTTGCTTTCATAAGTTACATAATAATGTTTCTTAAATAACGAATCATC
Organism: Perdita meconis; assembly: GCA_030770465.2. NCBI lineage: Eukaryota > Metazoa > Arthropoda > Insecta > Hymenoptera > Andrenidae > Perdita > Perdita meconis. The sequence continues at coordinate 4,324,768 of JASKOS020000006.1, read as the reverse complement.
TCCGTTTAGAATCACGAACAAATATTAGTATCAGGATTTTGAACTCTACTATTCCACAAAAGCCAATTGAGAAGCAAAAGTAGCTTCACGAAGCCTCTCACCATCCAGTTGTTCCTCTCCCATATTAGAAAGGCGTATGTATTATATTTTCTTTCTTTTTGCCGTCGACTCGCGACTCGCGCCAATAAGACCGCGCGAGCGACAGATTTCGGGGACAAGGCCCGTCGAGTGAAATTAAGTGGTTGATATTCTAAACGAAGGCGCGAACTCGCGTGAGCAGCATTTCCGATTACCGTTGACCTCTTCGCAGTCAAGAATCATTGTCATTACCGCCGTTCTCCCGTCGGAGCGGCAACTCATTACGACGAAACTCCAGCACCTCATTTGGACTCATTACCAGGTTACTTAACGAGCCAGAACATCGATTTTTGTAGTACGAAATTCTAACACTGCACAGGATAATTCCAGAAATTAGATTATCTTTAAATTAAAACTTAAAAAGTCAGATGGTATTGTGTTAAAAAAGTCTCTCTTTCATCGCGTAGTTCAAAGTTTAAGCATAATAAAGTATAATTTTTTAAAACCCCGGAATCTCTAATCTCACTTTATAAAACTTAGAAGAATACCATTGTGATTTACATTCATAAATGTATTCCATTTAAATTATCACTATTCACAGAAAATGAAGATAGAGATTAAAAGTGTCCCTCACATTGTCTATCGCGAGAATGAAGTAGTTAACAATAACACAGTGTGATAACAATATCGCAGCGTTGCATAACAGAGATGAGCATTATTCGAATCGTTTGGAATAAATGCTTGTAGAAAATTATTAACTCTCGTTAGACGAATATTCCAACCGAATAATAATTTGTATTTCGAGGCAAATTATTCCATGAATTTATTTGAACAAATTATTCTAATAATTTACTAGAATTATTCAAAGGAGGCACTCGCATGCCACAGGGGATTAACCTCGATTTTTTAAATTCAACACGTTTTAAATTAGCTCTGGTGGTTTTAATCTTATGTGTGGAAATTAATTCTTTCCGGTTTTGGGGGAAAATAAAGAATCTATGAGAAAAAATATAATAGTTCAATCATCAAACTAGTTGCCGATTTCCTGACTGATATTCTATCATTTTTGTAGAATCGAATTACTACACGAAATAATTAACTGAAAAAGTTCGTCGGAAAGACCTCATTTCTATACTTAATATTTTGAAAATTCAAAAGATGAAGCCAGTAATTTTAAATAATTAAACTAGGCCGTACTTAGAACAACTCGACGAAATATTTCTTGTGAGATAATTACGTCTACAAATTTATTCCAATTTAGAGTATTCTGATAGTTCCTGTACAGTTTTTCTTTTCAACAAAAATTTTTCTTCACCCCGAATGCAATTCAGAATTTTTTTTTTCATTTAAACGTTTTGTTTTCTAATCAATACAATTTTTCCGTCATTCTCCTTCGTCGCTTCAAATCCAATTTTCTCCATCTCTGCTGCAGAATCGCTTATTGGCACCCCAAGAACATTTCCACCGGACTAAAATCAGCAACGCAAAGGAAGATTTGAGGCTTTCACGGCCCGGAAATGTTTTCCCAACGTTTCGCTAGCATTGCAGCAAACATTTCCTTATGGACACGGCTTACACCCGAAAGCTTCAACAGTGAGAACTGAACGCAAAGAAAGTTTAAACTCACGTTGGAAAAGCTCGTTTCGGTCTCAGTCTCTTATCGCGTCTTATCGTCAGTGTCACGGCTGTCACGATTTTTCCGACATCGGAGGTCAAAGTGCACTCAAGCAGAGGCGTAGATCCATCTCGAGTCAGTGGGACAATTTAAACCCAATCGATCCACTCGGTTCGCGAGCCTCGCGCAAGAAGAACACGCGCCGAAGTCTCCCTCGAAACCAACCCGCGCAAGGTATGTGCTTTTCTCGAGGTCGAATCGAGGGATTATCATTCAATCGGATCGCCGTCTCGATAAAGAATACTCATTCAGACCGACGCGACGCGCGTTCGGTCGCCCGTGGTGCGCGTGGTAGCATTCTAATCGAAATATTTCACCACTGATTGCGCAATTCGGCGCCGATTCGAGTTTTCGCGACCGAATCGCCGCGGATTCGTTTTCGCTCGATCGTTGCGCAACGATCGTAGATCGCCCGTCGCCATTCAATTAGTCGTTGATTACAATCGTTACTTAAGGCCGTTACGATTTCGTCGGACGGACAAAGGCGATGGCGCGATCGTTACGCGAGCGTTATCCAATCGCGGGGGCGGAGAGGCGATCGAAGGTGGAACGCGCGACGCGGGGTCCCCGACCGTTACCCAATTGATCGGTTACTTTCTCCGTCGACGGAGAAAGATCCTGGCCTCTGAACTTCGCGATATCCCACGCGTCATCCCCGGCGTGGTCGGTTACGATCGGCCTCGGCCAGCTGCGGAAAAACCAGCTGGTATCGAGCGCAAGTGGTTTTAGAAAGTCGTTCGCGCTCGAATCCGTGCCTCCGAAGCCAACGTCCTTCCGTTCTGTGCGCGGACAGGCCATCGTCACTTTCGAATTTCAACGAAATCCACGATTTTCGGCGGTGTTTAGCTTAACCCTTGTCATACCAAGCTTTTGTGATCAACGTTCTTTACCAAGGGGGGTACTCAAGGGACCCCAAGGGAATTTATTGTTGTATTGGTTATTATTTATTATAGTATTTTTATAATTTTATTAAATATAACTGGAATATCATTATAATTATTCTTTTTATTGCAAAAATGTTTGTCGAACCCAAGGTATACGCGCGGTCACAGTATCAAGTTACACATATTCATCCAGGCACGAATATTCATGGTGCACACAGTGCTGTTAGTCTATTTCGATATACTATCAACTCAATAGTTATTGAAATAAGTGAAAAGGAAGAAAATTATATGCAAGAATCTGATATACCAAGACTATACTGATTGTCCTCATCATTCTTATTTTTTTTTTTTTTTTTTTTTTGTACGTTCGATCTTAGTCGATTTGTTTCTCTCCTTATCCATACCACTCGAAATTAATAATAAGACACATAAAAAAAATCTAGCAACATATTTCCAATAGTTAAAAAATTACAGCAAAAAAACATATATTGGGGTCCCTGAAATACCCCCCTTGGTATGATAAGGGTTAAGAGGAGAGCGACTTAGGCCTGGTCCACGCGCGTGCGATGCGCGTTGCGGAACGCACTTGAAGCGGTCGAAAAAGCGACGTTCACGCTATGCAAGCCGCATTTTCAAGTCCAGTGAAGTTGAAAGAGCTTCTACTTCTCTTGAAGAAACGTGTACAAATATTTCAGGTCAAAAATAATAGGTTCACACTGGTAAAGTAGATTTATGTTAGTTGAATTCAAGCAACTTGGAATCTAATAGCTTGATGAATGTGAACACCGCTGAAGGGTTGATTTTTATTTAAGTTTAAAAAAAAAATTAGCTTCAATACATTTTTTGGATCCGTTTCCACCAAAAGCTAAGTCAAGTTAATAATAATGTATTGTTTAAACTTAGCATAACACTTATATCCGAATTATGTGTATGTCTATAGTCCTGGCTTTAATGATGTGAGGATTTTGATAGCGAGAGATAGTAGCTGCGAAGCTGTCTTCGCTGCTTCTTGGAATTACTGTCTTCGTTTTCCTTAATTTATTGGGGATCAGATGCTGAGGTCACCAAGTTTGATGAAACTTGGTACGTTGGCAGGGGATTATGGGGTAAAAAATATTATGCAGCAGTCAAGTGTGACTCTTAAATATTCGCGAGGAAATTGCGTTTGAAGTTTGTTGCGAAATTAGGAACGATATGCAGTACGTTCTTGATTAATCAGCTTAATATCAGAATCAGAACTGCGACATTTACTTGATGCAAAAGCTTTTTATCTTTTGGGGTAACATCATTAAATTACAGTTCAAGTATAACTTCAAATTTCAATTTTATTTAATGCTAATGAAGTGATTAAATTTATAGAAGAGAAACTAGAGAAAATAGGTGAACTTAAATACGTAGACATACTTTGGTAAAATGTAAAGGAAATTTAAAAGAGGAGTTAGTGGCTTTGGTTTGTAAGTGGCTCAAATATTAGTAATAATTTCCTCAAATTTTTCTCAAATTTACACGACTATTAATTTTAATTAATTTTAACTAAAATTTGCATTATTTTATTCTCAGTACAATCTTAATGCAATGTTTTAAAATTTTTAGCACTCTCGTTTTTAACTACTCCAATTTTTTAAATTACATAGCAGCGTGTTAGATACTGAAATGTGTGAACTGAAACTGAGAATGCTCATTAATTTTTAATGGATACAAATAGAAAATTATTAGCATAGATGATTTCTATACACAAAATTATTTTTTATGAGGATAATATAAATTAATCGAAATTAGGGCTTATCAAATATCTGAATATCGGCTCTTTTGATAATAATCGATTCGATTAGTTACTGAATATATCCACATGCAGCGATCTATCGTCTATCAATCTATTTATCGTCTGTGAAGCAGATCGTGGGACAGATTTCATGGAAATGCAGTACTGTATACCACAATTGTACCGATAGACAGGTTAGGCTACTACTCCGTACAAGATAGGATTATCCTTCAGACGTTTAGGCGTTCAGGTACGACTTAATCGTACCATGGATCGCATGAAAATCATAATACCTGTACATACTATACCTATATTGTCCCCAGTAATTAAACAGTTCGATAGTTTGAGAACAGATTAATTAAAGCCAATTTATTCCATATTCTTCGTGTCTATTTTGGTTCTTTTTTGACACCATCGTTGATTTTATTTTTCATTTCTTTTAATTTCGCTGTAAATGCACTATTTACATTCATATAATATTACTAAACTGTTTTTTATGTAAAATAAAATGTTTAAAAACGCTTATATTAAATTGAAACTTGAATGACAGTCTTATTTTTTAAATATTGTAACTTGAACTATATTTTGCATATTTTGGCTTCTGTCGACAACTTTGAACATTTTTAGAATATTTAGGACTATCATAAATGCATAAAATTGCATTTGCTCCTAATTATGACACTGAAAATAATTGTGCATCAATATTTTTAAGAGGCTCCTGGTTTCTATTAGCTATAAGACTACTGGTAATGAATATATAATTTTTCTACCGAATGTCGACATAAAGAGATTTTTATTTTAAAATACAGGACTTAAAAAAATATATTTTGTACTTTCTGCATTATATTAAGCCCAAATAAATAGAATACAGTAGTAGCTAATAAAGTTGCCAACGAACTTTGCAGCTAATAATATTATTATTTTTTTTTATCTAATAGTTTTTCCTAATCTAGCGTAACGGAGTTGCATTGAATGTACGTATTGTATCAGTTAGATCACAAATAGACTGCGAATGTTTATGCAAATTCATATATTTATTAAGCAACTGAATCTTAAATAAATGTATGTTTTATCTTCTAAATATTATAAAATGCATTTTCTTTTGGGATTTTCTATTACATTTTTATATCTCTAGATATCGTTATATGTTTTGCTAGTTTTGAAATTGTCATAAATGCATTTAAATATCCGCAGTCTAATCATGAATCAGTTGTTTCTTTAAATAATAATATTCCTGATATGGTGCAATTTCTTGGGCTACAACTGAATGTTTTAAAAATGCGATTAGGCTAACTGTGCTAATTACGGATAGTGTACCTATTATGGAAGTATAACCACATATTCATGTATTAAAGACACTGTACTTGCACAATATCTAAAATATTTTTTTCATAACACACTTCAATCCCTACTTTATTCGGAGGAATTAAAACTTTTCTATTTTAGACTCTTTTATTTATTAAATTTCACATTTCTAAGCCTGACATATTAGCGTGTAAGTAAAAGTACTGAAAAGTCGCGTTTCTACGTAAGTAAAAATAAACAGTATTCTTTTACAGAATATAGTACCTATAAAAAAAGTACCTATAAAAAGTAAAGTAAATTATAGCATTCCGTAACATAAGACTCCTTAATAGATGCATTAACTCTTTTTTTTTCATTTTTTTTGGTATTTCATTCATTTTTAATGATTCCGTAGAAGAACTATAGTTCCAGGATTGCGAAAGAATTAAAGGGGACATGATTTTTAGGGATCATTAATACTTCGTTACAATTTTTTAGCAACAATAATACCGCAGAACCACTAATCTGTACGTAATTGGTTCACTCTATCTTAATCATTTCAGTATTAATGTATTCTCTGCCTCTAACAATCAGATAATCTACTCTGTCCTATTTAAATTCCACATCATCATAACATATAATTTCCAACAGAGAATACATAAAGCTGCAGCATTTCTCAAACAACCTAATGCCTCCTCAGAATTATCATACGGAATATTAGAAACACTTGTTGCGTGTGCCGACAGTGGATACCCGAAGCCATTGGACGCGGCATCGTCTTTCTTTTCGGGGGATTAGAATTTTTCTACGAACGCGTCGAGGGGATGATTCCCCGAGAAAAGCGTGCACAGCCTCCTGCGAAATCTCCTCGGGATCTTTCACGCCGCCACCCAGGCGTGGTCCTGAAAAACGAGCGTAGCAAGGATTGATTCAGGCCAGCGGGCTTGTTACGCGATCCTCGATGCGGGCGCGTTGTGATCTCGGAAGCTGGAGCTCCATTGTGAACGAGACAATGGGGAAGGGATATTGATCTGAAAAATGAAACAGGAGGCCCCGGAGTCCTTGATCGAGGACTACCGGTTTCTTTTTGCCTCGTTACCCGATGCTTTTTTGTTTTTAGCCTCGAGATCTACTCTTCTCTCTCGAGAGGCGATTTCCTGGTGCAGTCGGACTGCGGTTTCGGTTTTGTTTCGCTTGTTTGCGGTGAACGATCTTCTGTGACGATTTTGTGGAAATCGTTTTCATTACGGTGAAAAATAGAGTAAACGTTTGTAACTAGTAGATTGCGGATTTTTATGGATTTATGTGGCAATTCTTTACGAGGTGGTTGACAAATTCTAAAATATATCAAATATCAAAAGTATGATTCACATTACAGTGTTTAGAAAATTAAACGTATTGTTATTCAACTTCCAATTCTGAAAATCCGCAGAATCGTAATTAGCAGACTTGGGTAAAAAATTAATCAGAGATTAACAATTAAATTCCTCCTTCAAGTCGTTAATTGCAATTACCAGTTAGATTTCTGTTTTAATCGTTAGTTGTAACCAACGAGTAAATTCCTGTTGTAGTTATTAATTGCAATTAACGATTAAGTATATTTCAATTTTAACTGTTAGTTGAGTAATTGATCAATGATTAACTACTGACATTTTTTTTGTGTTGAAATTAATATTTTATTACACTGTTCAACAAAAAGTAAATAATTTAACAAACTATACTAAAAATAATATTAAACATGATACTTTAATTTAATTATATTTCATTTAAAAACCAGCAATTGATATCTGACGATTAATTTTATCAGCAGACTAAATCAATTTGCCCATTTTCCAACAATTAATTTTCTTTAAATAACAATTGACGATTAACTTTTTCGATCAATTAAATTAGTCGCCGATTAATTTTTTTTAATCGTTAGTATTAATCAGTTAATCAAACTTAAAATTTTAGTCGACTTATGCTCAACTCTAATAATTAGAATCGTGTTCGGGGTATTTAAAATAATTAACACGAAGAATTCATGTACACATATTTTGCATAGTGTATAATATGTAGATTAGTCTGCTTTAATTCAATTACACTTTAGCTTTAGTTACCTTCGTTTGTCTATGAGGGCAATATTCTTCCTGCGTCGAAATTGTTTACCACAATCGTGAGCATAAATCGATTTCCAGAAGATTATAGATACTGTTTTCTTAAGTCGATTCGCAATCTCGTTCCGAATCTGACGGAATTAATACTCGAGCATCGCGTCACCTCGCGATTTCGGTATGCTAAACGCGTATTGTTGCGCGTTACCGATTCGGGTCAAGTCCGACGTCACTTTTACATGCGTTTTCAATGACGTTTATCCGAATTATTTCGTTTTCGAGTTCCGCTTAACCCAATTCTAGGATCTCCCAAAAGGCAATCTCTGAGAGCTCTGTTTTTCGAAAAGTTGTCTTTCAGGAAATTCACGCCGCCTCGATGACGTCAAAACGAAGAGTGCTCTCGTTTATCTGACGATCAATTTCATGTATAAATATAGTCCGAATCGGTGTTCTCATTTCTGATATCGTTTGGCACTTCCTTTGGCTGGCAATTCCTTGTAGAAAAATATAATCCATTTCCCATTTTGCCAATAAAATTATCTATCAAGTCGGAATCCTTTTCTTCTTGTCTCTCAGCATCTTCAACGCGCACTTTTTTTCGCAGCTTAATTTTTATACACACTGAGAAAAATAATGTTCCAAATTTTCTACTAAATGAGCAGGATAGGTGCACGCGTAGTAAAAATTCTAACACAGTGTAGTAAAAATCGCAACCCAGTATGGTAAAGGCATCTAGAATTTCAACTTTTCCTAGGAATATTTACTACGCTAGGTTCAGAATTTTACTACACTGTGTTTGGATTTTCACCACATGTGCTGTTATCCTGCTACTTTAGTACAAAATGTGGTAAAATTTAGTACTTTATTTTTGTCAGTGCAGCGAGTGACTTCAGGCATTTTCTAAGTCTAACAATAAACAGGCAAGCGAATTAAGTATTTGCAACGATCGTATCACTGGATGCATAGACTTTCACTTTATGCAGTATATTTTTGTTCTTGGTACCATTTTTAGGATATTTTCGCGTCAGTGTAAAACTTATTTTAAAATTAGTTTTTTTGTCTTTCGTAGGGAGTTAACGATGTGTGATTTATTAAGGGCCGATTATTGAAGTTGGATGTTATAGATTGATAAGAAAGTTTTCTTTAAATGAAAAACAAATTGGAACGGACGTCCGCGATTCTTGTTATTAAGGCTAGACACGAGGCTTCGTTCAGAAATAGGCTCGTTATTCAAGAGAAGGGACGGGATGTCTGCGTTATTAAACTAAGCGCGCTTTTTATTTTCATAAGCGACGTGCATGAGTTGCGCCATTTGCGACAGACACAATGGTGTCCCCGCAACTGTTGGCAATACGGACGTCTTCTAGACTCGTGTGTCTGCTAGGCTGACCGGTTTTCCGTTTCCGTTTCGCAAATCGTTACGAATCGTCGCCATTTTCCAGCAAACGTGCAAACCTTTGAAACGATTCGAAGGCACCTTAGAAAAAGGCTTCATCAATTCTCCCATACCTCAAAAATGTAGAAAAAAAATATTCTGTTAAGTGTCGAGTTAAAACAACGCGGAAACCTCAAAAGAAGCACATAGGATCGTATAAAAAGCGAGCTTCTTTCAAGGTTCACCGGTAGCGCGATATTTCGAATCATTAGCGTAAATAGCAAAGACTCAGCAGTCAAGTATCAACTTATAACACATTTTCAACAGTGCAACGAAACTGGTCTGCATGCAACAAACTTGTCGCTATTATTTCGTGATTTATGACGGATTGATTGCTGTGATCGAGACATTCTCATTAAAAATGGGAAATACGTTAGGAACTGGGGCACTCGTTCGAAGTCAAATCTCCGCGGCGTTCGGTGTCGCAATCGAGAGCAGGGAATCGATAAGTATATACACGTGTGAAACTGACGCAATCTTTTGAGACACAAGACGAATACGGACTGAGGATCGGCGTGGCGCGGTTCAATTACGGCGAATCGAGCAATCGATATTCAACAGGTCCGCGCGGGTCGCAACCGATTTTGTCGATCCTCGCGAGAGCAGAAGAGTCTTGATTCTTGGCGATCCAGGCTAATCGAGAGGCGTTCACGAGCCATTCTAGCCCGGGGAAAGACAGTCGAGGCGTGGAAAGCAACGGCTGGGGCCGATTACCGTTTCATTTTGCAAAACGAACAGAACGTATGCGAATCGAGAACACTTCCTCGTTGCGATAACGGATAGGGAATAGAAGTGGGCTTGAAGCTGGATTCGACTTACATATTCCAGTCGAGTGGTGTTCACCCTTTGCTTTGTGATTTTCTTGATGCTCTGTGAGCTGAGAGGGATAGGAAACAATGTGCATTAATTGCTGATATTAATTATGATAGGAATTATTTATTTTTTTGTGGTATTTGGATCGGAGAAGATGAAGGAGAATTTTCTTGAATGAAACTGAATTGGTCATCGTTCGTTATTTTATTAAGCTTTTGGAATGGCATTTGAAAACACTGTACTAATTCATTCTCATCCGTCCCTCGTTTTTCCAATTTAATTTGTCCGTTACTGTGAAATTGATACAATGGTGAGAAATCAATGAGTGAGATAAATAGATAAGTTTTTTAAGTTAAAGAAATACAAATCACAAAGTTTCTAGTAAATGTTCCTAGAAATGTCTGAATAATATACGGTTTTATGAGAAAATTGCGTTAAATTTACATAAGGGATGAATGAGTTAAGGGATTCTAGTGTAAAAAACAAAACAAAATCTGTTTAATTCCTTCGAGTGATATTTTACATACCCTGTTACGGTTTTTGGGTATTTTTTATTCAATGGAGTATTTTATTTCTTTTAAAAACTGTTTTAATTTTGAGAACAATGTGAGAAAATTAGTACAAATAACTAACAATAAGTTTCTTGTTGCTTGATATTTACTATCTAATTATACTAACATTTATTGTCATCAGTATACATGCTAATGTGGTAATAATAAATTATTTCCATATAGAATCTTCAAGAGAAACATAGCAGGGTTAAAATTCTTTAAGTATTGTTTCTTTGATTTGAGATAATTAAGAATTTCGCATCCTTTAACTAGTATTTTACTTAAACTCTGCGTAGAATCTATCACTTAAAATATTAGGTTGTTCGGAAAGTTCATAGCATTTTGAAAATTAAATTTTTCTGAAAAACAATCGTAAAATCAATTGACTCATTACTGTTTGTTTAAATCACTTTCCACTATCTATAAGTTAATTTCACGATTTTTCCAGAAAAAAAACTTAGGGCTTAAAAATATAAATTTAGAAACGCTAAAGATTTTCCGAACAACCTAATATAATAATATTATATTGCGGATTTTTACGCATTCCTGATAATTTTCAAAATGCTCAAATATATCAGAATGTGTGTAAATAAAAAAATATATAAAATATTAAACCTTGCATGGATGTTATAATATTTGCAAGAAATTTTCTTTTTCTGTAGCTCTGAAAACCTGAATTTTCATAAAAATATGCAGACTAATAATATTTAAAATAGTATTTCCATCTCAGACGTTACACAGCTCCGATTTCATGTCACGAACACGTCTCGTTACGATAAGGGTTAAGGTGTTCCGGCAGGGTGGCTGCGTGAAAAATGGGGCGATCTCGGGTAACTTTTATTCAAAACGGGCGCGCGCCGTATGGACTGTGTAACTCGTTGGAAATTTTTTCCCCAAAGCTTTGGGGTACCCTTGTGCCACATTACTGTCGGCGTGGCGCGGCGTGGCGGCGCCGGCCACGCGAAGAGGATCACGCACAGCGGTTTCCACTCGGTTGCGATGTAAAGCACGCGAAATTCCTCGCACGGTCCGTTTAGCACGTAACGAAAAATCCTAGAATCCAGGTTTCATCGTGATTGCTTGTTCGCTTATGTAAAGAAACATTTCGCGTACGTTTGCACGTCCAGCGTAGTTGCAGCGTAGAGTCATAACACCTGGCGTATCATTACTTACGGTCGCGAACTGGAAGTACCACTAATAATCCACGCAGAAATCTTTCCTGTCTGGTTCCTGTTGCGTTATCTTGCGCACATTGAATCGGTTAATGAGTTAATATTATTTGTTTACGTTTCTTTTGACGACGAGTGTTACGTTTCACTGGCAGAGTTGTCTAAGACATCCGCTTCGGAGAAATTGTACAACCTTGTAGAAGTTTAAACGGGTTCAATAAATATCGTTCCTTAATTTTAGTTGAACATTTCGTAAACCCGAGCATGGAAATAAATGTACAATATCTGTCGACATAATGAGAGGAATAAAATATTAGATCTTTGATACTGTAAATTATATGCATCATCATTCAAAGTAAATAGGCAAGAAAGTACTGTCTTTTTTGTGGATATCGCAAGTTGAAGACTTATTTATGACTCATCTGACTTATTACTAGACAGCGGATCTTTATGCAAAATAAAATTTTTACAAGCACAAATAAGGACTTAGAACTTGAAAAACAATATGTTTAATATTCTAAACATTCTAACTTCAATAATACTGTTGATATTTTGTATATTTTTGCATATGTGAACAGTCTCATAGATTTTTTGCATACTTAGCACTGCCATAAATTCATAAAATCCGCTGTCTACTTATTACACTGATTGTGAGTAGAGGTACTCAGTAACCTTTTTCTGGTTACACATTGCATCTTGATGGATTTGCTTTAACGGGAAATCCCAACCTGAACGCTAAAAAAAGGCAATTTATAGAAATTTTTTTCTGATACAAGAAACAATATAAACACTTCGGGGTTTTTGTATGTTATAGAGATATGCTTCAAGAGTTATACCAATTTTTTTCACGTAAAAAGATAGAAATTTGACGAACTGGCAGCTTTGAACCTCGACACTTGCAAGAAGAAAGCTACCTTGCTGGCCGAAAGTTGCGTGTAAACTCTTTGGAGTTGGAAGAAAAGCTTGTTCCTAACAGAGCTTTTCTCCCTTTGTGTTTTCAGATGTGGAAAAGCCTGACCTGCGTGGACGACTTCCTGAATCGAGCCTTCCACAAGCTCGGCCTCGTGGTGGGTCATCATCCCGGCTACTTCGTAATCGTTCCAGTTCTCTTGGCCTGCATCTGCTTCACCGGTTACCAAAGGATCCATTACGAGATCGACCCCGAGTACCTATTCTCTCCGGTGAATGGGCCGAGCAAAGGGGAAAGGGCGATCGTCGAGCAGTTCTTCAAGGTCAACTACACCCACAGTTTCAACCTGGGTCGCATCACCAGGCCAGGTGAGAGTTACGTAAGATCGAATCGTCACTCGCAGAAGAATCAAAGAGGAACTTCAGAGATTCCTTCTTTAGAATTATTAAACCATGGCGATTAGGGTGCAATCAATGAAACTCGGCACATTATACTTCTAAATATTTTCCGCGGCTGCTGAAAGTCCTCAGCGAAAGATCAATCTTCAGTCACACCTTCGGCCACGACCCCAGCGACGTCGGATGAGAAGGTCTTCTCTGTTCCCGAAGTTCAAGGAGAAAGTACACGTCGAGTTTGCCCCCTGATGACGATCTCCGTTTTGCTTCCTTGTTTGCGCTGACGGGGCGCGTAATGCCGTACTATCACACGCCACTATGAATTAACCTCGTTACTCGCGACGCATCGGCGTGAGAACTTTCTCGTTCCATCGAGCCGCGTCTATTGACCCCTGAATTCACAGTCCACAAGGCGTTTCGCGTTCCTCTTCCTTCCTGGACGATTCGTTCCGCTTCGTCCGTCCGTTCCGCGCGATTTCGGGTGTCCATCAGCGCTTTTCCTGGTGCTTTCAGGACGATTCGGACACGTGATCATCACGTCGAAGGACGGGAACGAGAATTTATTGAGGAGGGCGGTTTTCGACGAACTGCAGATACTGGATGAGACGATTAGAAACGCGAAGGCGAATTACGAGGGCGAGGTGTTCACCTACGAGCAGATCTGCGCCAAGTGGCTCGACGAATGCTTCAGCAACGACATCCTGAACATCACTTATATCGTGGAGTAAGTGTTGGCGTAGCTTTCTTAATTGGGAGATTCGGTAGGGCACAAAGTGTAGGGTAAATGTCCTTATTACTGCCAGTGCTCGCAGATTTTAAGTACTTACTAATTAATTCTTCATAGTTAATGTATAGAATTATTCTTTTTTATGAATGAGATGTTAAGGAATATTACATTTCATACTATGACGACTTCTACATTATACAACATGTAAAATAATTAAACGAATTCACGCTATAAGTTTAATGTCACAGTAATTGGACATCTACCCTAGATTGAATTTTTGGTGAAGGGACATATTCCCTCTTTGGTGTCACTTTGAGGGAAAATCTTGGTATTCTTAAAAATTTACCCTGTCAGCCAAATTTGAGCGTGCAGATTTTGACAGAATCTGTCGTCAGACTGGCTGCAGATCTGATGCAGGATTTGCTATATGCAAGTCTGTTGATAGCCTGGCGACAGAAACTAAGCACTGTTGACATACTTTGTTGGCTGGAAACGAGCAGATCTGATGGCAGATTGAAAGCAGAAGCTGAGTAGATCCTGTTGATAGTCCAGCTGTTGACAGGATTTGCTCAGTTTTTGATACCAATCTGCTTCCCGATTTGCTAAACAGGCCTTGTTTGCAAAATGGCATCCTAATTACGTAATTGTAAATAGGGTAAATAGTAATTGTAAATGCTAATAATTAAACCTTCATCCGAATAGAAAATCCTTTTCCTTTCAATAATTTGTTTGTCCTCTTCACATGAATAGCAAAAGGGTTAGAAATCAGTCACGAAAAATTAGAAAATTTGAATTTGTTGTCCTCGTACGTTTTGGGATCTAAGTAGTCGGTAGCATTTTCCAGTGATGTGGAGAAGAGAGAGCTGAACCTGACGTTCCCAGCATTGCTGAACCCAATCACGTGGCAGCTGCACTTGCTCCCAGTCTACTTTGGTGGAAGTAAGATCAACGAAGACACTACCATCGAGTCTGTGCCATCGATGCAGCTCGCGTATTTCGTCGCTGCTGGCAGTTCACGTCAAGATGCAATGTGAGTGCGCTATTTATTCATATCATCATCTATATCAAAGTCCAGAAGCCAAATGCTGAACAAATTTTGTTGCTCGGAACAACAAGTTATCCTCCTTGAGGCGTCATTGCGTAGGAAGCTTAAGTAAGGTCTGCAAAACGCGCTGACAAGTTGTGTCCATTAGTTGTCGCTTCAACTATTGTCTCTCCGTGAGTAATGCTCTTAAGGTCTCTCCTCAAGTGTCCAAAAACATTGTGGACACAGACCCAATTAACTACGCCTCCGTTCCGAGTCCCGAGACGAGCACCGCTCATCACTACAGCAATGAAACAGTTGTCTGACGAACAATACTACTCGTCATCCCGCGTCAAAGGATCAGTAGCACACAGTATCAAAGCTAAAGCGTTACAAACATTTTGAATCCTTTCTGGTTTCTTCTCCTCTGTTAACCGAACACGGACACGCCTCTTTCACGAACAATTAACCGGGGACTCGTGTTTATTGGTCCAATGTTTACCCTTGCGTAACCATTTGGTATTTTGATTTCTTTAACAGTGGAGCAGCTTGGGAAGAAGCGTTCCTCGATACCGTTAGGCAGCTGGAGGATGGAAACGCCTTCAAGCACATCGCCACCGCGAGGTTCGCCTCCAGGACTCTCGAGTTGGAGCTGGAGGAGAACACGAAGACCATCGTGCCCTATTTTGCGAGCACCTTCCTTCTCATGGCTCTGTTCTCCGTGGTGACGTGCATGATGACCGACTGGGTGCGCAGTAAACCATGGCTGGGTCTGCTGGGAAACGTCTCTGCAGCGATGGCGACTGTCGCTGCATTTGGTCTTTGCATCTATCTGGGAGTCGACTTCATTGGGTTGAATCTGGCTGCGCCTTTCCTCATGATCGGTTAGTGATACCTTATTTGAGTTTATTCGAAGCCAAACTGACTGAATTTTATGCAGATCTATGTTTGTCAGTCTACAATTTGATTCCTGATTGAATTTTATGCGCTAAAGAGTAGCTTTTAATCTGAAGGCTAACCTCAGGGTGACAACGTTTTCAAAGTAACTACAGCCTCCAGGTCTTCTGTTTTTTTTTTCTAAAATCATACTAAAGTGTCTAATTTTGGTCCATGAGCAATAAGCCAGAAATTTCCATAGAGTTTCATTTGGAAAAAGTAACTTTAGGCGAAGTAGGTTATCTCTGTTCTATATAGAAGGTATGAATCAGACGAGATGTCCTAAGACTCCTACGAAAAAGTAAGTGCGACAGTAAAATTTCCTAATCAGGAGAACACATGAAGATTCTAAAAGTGCCAACGAGACTGATCCGATGTTTAATACATTTTTTTCTCAACCTTGTTCTTGACTCGAGACCTAAAACTTCAAGCTCCACTTTGTCCATATAACTATTCCGAAGGCGTTATCAGGAAGTTCCGCCGAAAGATATTCAGGAGAGTCTTCTGCTTCAGAATACTAAACGCCAGGAAACTGTTCATTCACAGTCTCCTTGCAATTGTTGCATATCTATTTATGCAGACTTCTGGAAGACTTCAGACACCTTCGACCTGAGAACAGTTAGGATCGATATTCCCCGCGTAATGTCACGGCAGATGCCGCGAAAGACTTTTAATTAGCGGATCGGCGCACGCGAGGGTCTCATTTCCATCGAATTCCACGCGACGGATGTTGCACCTCCGATGTCGATGCACTCTTTCCTTGCACAACGGGCGCTCGATGCAGGTTAAACGGATTCCGTGACGTGTCGGGTTCGCGTAACGCCGACGGGTACAGGCGATTCTTGATATGTTCGATACGTGCGCCGTCGATAAACATCCACGGTGAGGCTGGACAGCCGGGGATCATGGTTGCGCAAAAACGTTCCCAGAAGAATAACGTTGTTGAATCAAAGATGAAGACGGTTCTCCGTAGATGGAAAATCGCGGAAAACGCGACCGCGCGTTAGTCAGAATCTCCATCGTCTCTGGTCGTTTCAGAATACGCGAGTAATCGTAGGCTTTTCATAGATTCTTCCGGCGCCGATCGTTAATGAAACCGCTGACGAACGCGATCTGCATTTTTTCTTGGAAAATCGCCGTGAATATTCTGATCTTCGTTACAATCATTTTCTCGGTGTGATGTAACATGGCGCCCGGTTGGTGACGTAAGGTTGCCAGAAGGGAATACGGCTTTTTGTAAGGCAGTGAAAGATGGCAATTAGCGGGAATACCAGTTCCTGCATCGTTCATTTGTTCCTTCGACATAGTTATTAAAAATTGAAATTAACAATTACAGTATTACGATGAAAAGTTTTTGTTTCACTTTTTCACTTCGGTAACTGAAAAGAAAAGAATTCGCCTCAAAACGGCTGCTACACTGAGAAAAATAATGGAGGAAAAATTACTACATTGCGTAGTAAAGAAACAGGATATAGTGAAATGCATTCCTTTCTACCACATTGAAAGGAAAAATTAGCACATGTGTTTCAAAATTTAATAGACCAGTGTAGTAAAATTTACGGAAGGCTGTGATACACAGCGACATCTACGCTTCGGAAAGAAGTGGCGTCTCGTGACATAACCTCAATTTGTTGGGATTTTAGGATTGTCTTTTCAATACCTTTCAATGAATATCGCATAAACGTCCAAAAAATGGTATAGTTAATATTGGAAGAACTTATTTTCTGACATAAGTAGTTGTTACGGGCCGTTGGCAGGTACTGAGCATAGGCCTAGTTTCATAGGGCTTCCGCTAGAGTGTTCTCGTAATAATCGTCTTTCTCGCTAGTGCTTGATCCCAGCCCTGTTCATATATAAGACGAGTTCCGAAATAATCTTCCACAGCTCAAACGCGGATCCGTCAGCATAGGTTTACTGAGATAATGAAGCGAGTCTTCGTTGATCCGATGGTTTAAAACGAAAATCGCCGTAGCCCCCTTCTCTTCTTCCATCCCAAAGTTTTTTCCTCCTCCAGTCGTCAACACACTTTGTATAACCAATAATAATTCTCTTATCTATCCTATATCTCTCGTCTTCCCCGTCGCCAAGTATTTACCCCTCAGTTATTTCCATAAAGAAAAACTTTTTTTAGTTCAAGCGAAAGTTCTAATTTTGCTACATTCGTGTAGTAAAAATCAGCACACGTGGTTGTAGTTTTTACCAAGTCTTCAGAACCAAATATTACTACACTGGTGTAGTAAAAACCTAACCACTTTCACCAATCCCGCCGTTTTAGTAGAAAATGTAGTCAAATTTCTCTTATTTTTTCTCTCAGTTTATTTTGTGAGAAAATATCAAAAACTATCTTACGGATTTTATTTTTGAGCTCATAAAGCTACTTTCCATTAACCTTGCTCTTGATTTTTCATTCAAGAAACACGACTAACTCAAAATATGTTGGGCGATTTCCCGCTGAATTTTAGACTCAAACAAAAGATGCACTGACTTCGGTTTTTGGCCGACAAGCATCAACTAACTGTTGATCTTCAGAGTCAGATCATTGGTCCATCCCAGTCGTCAAATGAATTTGTTTACAGCCACTGATTCGACTCATTGAGCGCATTATAGCGTCGATACAGTTCTGTCAGAAGCACCGCGCGATTCGCAGGGAAACGAACGATTTCTCAACGATCCGGTTGAACGTATGCACGGGTGCAATCATCGTCGGTAATCAAGCGACTTCGGCGCTTGAGCGCAGGCGAGCGCGACGACGAAAAGGAAAAGCCGCCACCGGGACTTCCGCTTTTCACGTAAATCACCGTCGCAGGATTCGTGATTCGATTCTCCGTTCGGTAGCCACTCGATCGAAAAGGAATCGGACAATGTTGTAACTAGCCCCGTGTCTCGTTGCGCCGCTTAATCTCACTGGCAAGTGAATTAATTGCACGCAAACTGCTTGCTTCGTTTTCTCTTCCGCGGAAGCTTCGAAGCCGAGGTAGGATTTTCATTAACGCGACTGATCCCACGGTGCTAGAATAAACAGTTAATTCCGTTTCTCTGCGAAGGAGAATAATTTATTTTAAAGCGTTAAGAAGATCGCGAAAAATCTGGAACAATTTTGTCCAATTCTTGGGAGGAAAATTTGATCTCTCTCTTGTTTTGCTTCCGTTTCATAATTCATTTTATATCTTTTAGGAATGTATTTCTAAGAATCTAAATTATAATGGAATGGAGAAGAGTCGCTACTGGCCGATTGACGCTTTTGACGAGATATCTCGCGACCCGATACATTGTGGGAATTGCAAGGAAAACTCAAGGAATTTAAGGAAAATGTAAAGAAAATTTTATGAGAATTCAAGAAATTTTAGGGTGTTTTAAAAACTTTTGAAGAAAATTCAAGGAATTTCTGGGAATTTCAAGAAAATTTAAGAAAACTTCAAAGAATTTTAAGAGAATCTAAGGTAAATTAAGAATATTCAAAGAATTTGAATAAGAATCTTATGCAGATTCAAGCAATTTTAAGAAAGCTTAAGAAAATTCAAGGATTTTCAACAAGAATTTAAGGAAGATTCAGGGCATCTCAGGAAAATTTAAGGAAAATTAAGGAAATTCAAGAAGTTTCAAGGAAATATAAAAAATGTAAAGAAATCACTCATCAAAATCTATAAAAAATTCTAAAATAATTTAAAGAAAATCAAGAAAGTTCAAGGAATTTCAAAAAAATTTAAGAAAAATCAAGAATATTTTAGTAATTTTATGGCAAATTAAGAAAACCAGAGGAAATTCTAGAAAATACAAGGAAAATCAATAAATTTCAAGGAATTTCTAAAATCAAGAAAATTTCAGGAACTTCAAGATAATTGAAGGAAACATCGGGAATTTTCAGAAAATCTCTCAACCAAATCCATCAAAAATTTTTTATGTATCGAGTTGCGAGATATTTCAACCAGAGTACGAAAGAGCTAAAGTTGGGGGCAAAAAATAGTGTTAAAAGCATAAAGCATGCGATTAAAGCATTTGCCTGCAACAGTTACGAGCAAGATAGTCATTTCCAGGATCTCTCATCAAGATAACTAAATACAAGCCATTAAGATGTAAAGTTACTTAGACGTAACTAGGAAACGGGAGGATATCAGATATACAACACTTAACACAAATTAGTGCTGATCAAATCAGTTAATTTAAGGAAAAGTAGCAGGAGAGTGGAAGTTGTATAATGTCAGAAGTCAGAAGCAGTTGTAATAACGTGTTGAATAGTCTCACTATATTATTTATCACAAATATTGATTAATTACATAAAAAACACATTAAATTTATTATTTGTATCATTCTACCATTTTCTTCTTCATTATTTACTATTCTTTTCTTAGTAATTATTTATAATTAAACATTATTTAAATGTAATTTACTTCAGCATTAAAATTCCTAAATTAATTTTATTTAAATCAACTTTGATATTCTACATTAAATTAAATATTCTATATTATCAAATGCACAATCATTTAAAATATTGAATATTAACTACATCCAAGTATCATCATGGAAAGATTCCTACTATGGTCTCAAGAGTTTCTTCACTGGTAAACATCCGTCAGAGTAACATTCCACAGACAAACGCCTCGTTTCCGCCGCTTCTAACTCCATAATTAAAATAACTCATCTTTATCGCCTGCCACGCTATAAATTGCAAACAGAAGTAGCACCGTTATCACGAAAGCCAGCATGATTCGGAAACTTCCAGAAGACCGTCAATAAGAGCAGAGATATCGAGCATCGTGCAAGGAAGAATCGAACGGAATTAGAATCTTTGAAACAGGAATTTGAAGCACGAGCCGGCATGCACGGTCGTTTCTGGTATTTGGGCTGTTCGATGAATTCGATTTGCTCGGAGCCGAAGCAGAAGGGTTTTCGCCTCGGAGATTGCCCGTCCTTGCTTGAGAATTGAATAAACGACGCCCTGCGTTTATTGGCAGCTATAAATCGCCGTCCAAACGTGGACGGCGGGGTGAATCACGAATAAACTGACCATTCTGATTCACTTCGCGCTCGCTAACTGCCGCCTCGTTACCGCGATAATAGCACCGCGGTCGTTTCTGCATTAAGGGATGAGCGCTGACGAATCGCTCAATTCGATTTGCTTCGCATTGTGTTCCCTCAATGCGCAATACGTCTAATTGCGTCCAGGAACGGGCGACCATATAAATATCTTCAAGGTTAATACCCTCTATGGCGCGGATTATTGACTGTTAAATGTAAGCTTTGTTCGATTTTGGTTCCATATAAAAGAAAACATTTATGTACTTCTGCACTTGTAGCTTATGTATAACTTGCCCCCGTTATTTGATCATAAATGGAACTTCTGGGTGATCAGTAAACGAGGGAAGGCAGTGAATTTTTTCAATATTAATTGGATTTCTTGGTTAAATTGACTGACGACTATTATTTAAAATGTGTCATACCTATATGATTCAGATATTAATTTTGTGCCTTTATTGAATGTTTATACAAAAAATTACTACTAAAAGAGAAACTCTGATTTTAGAGAAATACTGAAATTTTTCGGGGAGAATGAACATAACATACAAATTGTAATTGGTGGGGAGCTTTTCAATGATGAAATCGTTGCAATTACATTTATTAGCCTCGATTACTAATTTTCAATGATCGAATAGAGATTGTGGTTGGAGTGACTGTCAATCATTGAAGGAGCCAATACCGTAATACAGGGTGTAACATAAATGTTGCAGTTCCTTGAAAAGGGTGATTCCTGAGGTGATTTTAAACAACTTTTTCCTTAGCGAAAATGTTAGGTGGAGCCTTGTTAACGAGTTATTAACGAAAAACACCGACCAATTAGGGAGCGAGTACAGTGGATGAATATCAGCGCGGGCTCCAGCTGCGAGTAGTATTGGCCCGCCATCGCCCGCGTCATCATTAATCCACTGTACGCGCTCCCCGATTGGTTGGTGTTTTTCGTTAATAACTCGTTAACAAAGTCCCACCTAACATTTTCGCTAAGGAAAAAGTTGTTCAAAATCACCTCAGGAATTACCCCTTTCAAGGAACTGCAACATTTTTGTTACACCCTGTATACGCAAAACTGTAACGAAGGAGAACCGGAAGAACGGATATTTGTTTCAATGGGGATGTGTGCTTTCAGGAATTGGAATCGATGACACGTTCGTGATGTTGGCTGCTTGGAGGCGAACTAGCATCATGAAACCAATACCCGAGAGGATGGCCGCGACACTGAGCGAGGCCGCCGTCTCGATTACGATCACCTCATTGACTGATATGATATCGTTTTTCATCGGGATCCTTTCGCCGTTCCCCTCGGTTCAGATCTTCTGCATCTATTCGGGTAGGTTACAGACGAGTTAGAAAGTAGCAATTTATGCAAAGCTGCTCGATAAGATCGATTAGTCGAGTTCTCTGTTGCCAACTCCGCTACTTTACTTTGATTTTATGTGAAAGTCGGAAGTAACTATTCTACTTTTTGTTAAGATAAAGAGAATTGATCCGTGAGTTGTGTTTGTCACAGGATTCGCCGTCGTTTTCACGTTCGTTTTTCATTTGACGTTCTTCACCGGATGCATGGCTATCAGCGGATATTGCGAGCAGAGGAATCTACATAGCGTCGTTTGCTGCAAGGTTCAACCACTTTCCAAGTCCTGTAAGTATTCTTTTTTTACTTTGGAATTGTAAAATAAGCTCTTTGAGTGGAAGAATTGAGATGGAAACTTGAGTATTTTTTCGTCTCTAATGGAAACTCATCAAGACGTTTTCTTTCGCAGTTTCGTATTGTCTGCAACCAAGGCCCCAATTTCTGATCACTTAATCTCAAAATTGACATCAATTGATACAGTATTACTATTATTATTATTATGATTTTCTTTTTTTTTTTGTAACCATTAGATTACAATTTTTGAGAAACGAAAATATTAAATTATATAGTATAGATATTGTCGGTTTATAAAGTAGAATAATGCAGGATGATAGAAGAAAAAAGCCTGGTTTGCGTAATCCATAGATTAATTTAATTCTTTGCACATCGAACAAGGAGCATTGCCATATGACGTGATCAATGTTCTGTTTCTAGAGTTGGACGTTATTCGAATAGATTTTTAATCGAATAAAACTGACGTTAGTCGACAATAACGAATAAAAATTTATTCGAATAAAAGTTTAAATTGTTGCAAATTTTTACCGAAATACTAAGGTTTTCTCCCTTCCTGGTAAAAGTGTGCGAAATAGTTAACGCCCTTAGTACAGTGTTGACTCGAAGAACGACTGGGTTTCAGAACCGAGCGCAGTCCTTTTTCGAGTCAGGCGCGATCTCGGCCGCGTAACCCGAGGCGGCCGCGCTGGAATGAGGAAATTCGCACCAGCAATCCCTTCTTCGGGTCCAACCCAGGCGTCGTTCTTCGAGTCAACACTGTAAAGCCTTCTCTAACTATAGTAGAATTTCGATCTAAATTATTTTCTATTTCTATTAATCTGGGTTGTAATTATTCAGTGCAGCGCCTGTAAGAATACAGTAGAATTTCGAGTAAAACTGGAACTTTAATTCAGCTATGGTTTATTAAATAAAAGAAAATTCTGCATCAAGGTAATCTTTCATTTTTGACTTCAATATCGAGCCTGTTAATCGAGTGGTAGTTCTACTGTGTAATAGAAGAGTAGTATTTCTGATCCTCTTTCTTCACCCTTCTATTATTAGTATTTTTGATTGCCAGTGTTTTAGATCCTTCCCTAAAGTCCGTGAAGGGGATGTTAGGAGAGTTTGTTGTTCAAAGTAGTTAATAACTATTTAGTAAGTGTTTAGGATCCATTTTTAGCATGATAATTTATTGGTATGACAGTTATACAGAGTGTAACAAAAATGTTGCAGTTCCTTCAGAGGGGTGATTCCTGAGTTGATTTTAAACAACTTTTTCCTTAGCGAAAATGTTATGTGTGGCTTTGTTTACAAGTTATTAACGAAAAACGTTGACCAATAGGAAAGCGAGTACAGCGGATTAATGCTGGCGCGGACGATGACGGACCAATACTACTCTCAGCTAAAGTCTACGCTGAAATTCGTCCACTGTACTCGTGCTCTGATTGGTCGAGGGCTTTTGTTAATAACTCGTTAACAAAGTCCCACCTAACATTTTTGCTAAGGAAAAAGTTGTTTAAAATCATCTTAGGAATCACCCTTTTTAAGAAACTGCAACATTTTTGTTACACCCTGTATATTTAACTGATCAGGCATATCAATGCCTGATAAAAAATTAATACTGATAAAAAATTGAGTCCTTCATTTCATTACAAAAGAAAGATGTCTTCTAGCGTTACACGTGGACGTCCGTAAATCCAGAAAAGTAATCAAATTACCCTAACTAAAATCTAATACCC
Organism: Perdita meconis; assembly: GCA_030770465.2. Lineage (NCBI taxonomy): Eukaryota > Metazoa > Arthropoda > Insecta > Hymenoptera > Andrenidae > Perdita > Perdita meconis. The sequence continues at coordinate 4,300,656 of JASKOS020000006.1, read as the reverse complement.
AATTTTACTCGCATGTTTAGAAGCGTCAACCATAACAATTAAGCCAAAGGTGAATAACTTGAAAATCACCACATATCTATAATTTACGTAATTTCGCCTAGTAGCCGCGATATTACGTACCGTTTCTTATGCTTCTCGCGGCGAAGTGGATGACAAACCGATACGTAAAACGTCGCCGGTAGACACTCGCACTGAAAAGCGACATGGAAGTAGTTGCACGCGCGTTCCCCCGGTTACATAACCATCCGAGAATTTGCGTAGCGGGTAAGAGTAAAATCCAGCAATCGTCGAAGTCATTTCGGTGGATTACTACATCCGACTTGTAACGGCGCGGACGTTCCGTGCCGACTGGAAGGAACGGCGGTCGTTAAACGGGCGAAGAAGACGTTACCCGGAATACTTTCACAGGCTTCTACGTCTCGAACGTATCATTCGGTGTTTTTATTTGAACTTTCATTTATTTCCCGCGCCGCGCGGTACTTTCTACGTTAAACGATCGAAGCCCTCGGCTGTGTCTTATCCTCCGGTACACGCGTTTCCTCGTTTCCATCCTAGAGGGGATCGTTTCTGGCCGACTTGCGGTAGAAGGTACCAAGCGGGGTACTCATTAAAGAAGACTGGCGTGAAAGCTTTTATTTTTAGAGCATCGCACGTGATTGGCGTAGCTCCATTCAGGACTGGTCCAGTTCCCGAAACTGTAGAGATGGTCCGTTTGGATTGGGAGAAAGTCGCAGGAATAGTGATTAAGTAACATGGGTTGATTCGTAGATCGTAATTGGATGTTACGTTGGAAATTTAGCTATCGTGGTTGAACATCCGGTGAGTCACATGGAGTCAGTGTCGCGTGACATGTCGTGGTAAAAAATACTTAAATCAAAAATAGAGTGTGAATAGATTTTTTTCTTACTTCAGCGTATTTAGAATTTCTAAATAATTAAATTAAACACTAGCGACGCAAATCCCAAATTCAAGAACCACAAGGATTTTCTGGATTTCAAACCCTAAGAGCCGAATAGAATCCTCTATTAGCAAAGCGAGTGATGGAAATAGTTCAGATCATTTTTATAGAGCGACTTTCTCCATTCTCGATGCTGTCGCGGAGCAACGCGGGTTAATGAAATTCCGAGGTTTCGATAGCTCGTAGATGTGGCCGCGATTACATCAGGAAGGCGTGTTACGTTTGAACAACGCTAATTCGTTAGATCACTGCCCAACTACGCAACAGAAACGTTTGACTTTCTCCGGGCCGCGGACATTGTCAACGATCTGCCGGTGGTGTTACGAACATTGTCATCTTAGGAGGCTGAAGAACTGTTTACGTAACGGTTTTCTTCTTGCTATGAAGGCAAAGGCGCGATTAGGCGCACCTGTTCTAATTCCAATAAAGTTTACAATTGAAATCCGCAAATTACCAGACGTTTCTTGTGCTTGCTCCATTTTCGAAGAAATGAAACATTTTGCCTTTCGTTTTCTTCGTAAAGTTTGATGTCTTGTGGGGATAAAATTATAAGGCAGTTTATTCATAGAATAGTTTAATTATTATAAAGAAAAGGATTGAAAGAATTTCGAGAGATTCAATTCATTGAAAGAATTTTTTTGATAGTTTACTGTACTTATCCAAGGAGTTACGAATCTAGTTTTTCTTAGTATGGTTCAAGCTTTACCTAAAGTCCTGCTGTACTGTTATATTTAATCCGTTTAATAATTGAAACCGTAACTAATAACAATTGGGAATAACAGAGAGTTGAATAATCGAGTTGTACTGTAGATATTTTCACTATGTATATACAAGTCAGTTCGATGCAAATTTTTTGAGTTAGCCGCTGCGCTAACGATCTTGCGAGACTTGCGCGCGGACGCCACATTTTCTGACTTATTTATTTAATCAGAACAAAACTTATGTCTCTTCTTACATCAATGGATGTACCATTCACTGCAAAAAGAACAACAATTCTATGGACACCGTCGTTACAATACATCGTTAAGAAACATATTTTTCGAGCCTTCAGAGTGTTGGTCCCCATCAATTCATGTTACTCGCGAATTGTTCGAAATCGATATTAAAAAGCATCGAGTCCCGTGGCCCTGATCGCCCCTTCGAAGCAGCTATCAGAAAAGCGTGACAAGCGTCCAAATGTAATTAACATTATCGTTTGGTGTGCGGCACTTCACGAATAATTGCGGTCTGTTACCTTTGTTTCCAAGGATGATTTCATCGAGTTTTTTCTTGCAACGCTTTCGGTTTCAAAGTCGAGTTGTGTCGTCCACCCCGGTTGAATGACAATGGGCATTTCTTGCTGGGACAAAGCAATATCTGCATGACCTCATTATGAGGCCCTTTCACTGTTGACGACACACACACATACGTTGAGAAAAAAAAAGATTACCATTCATTTGTATTGAATGTACCTGTGGAATAAAAAATATGAACAATTATACATGGTAATTATTGTTTTTTTCCCCGTTGTGACAGACAACATGGGACTGTGAAAGATTATAAAGCAATGGATCTTCATTCAATTAAAAGGTTGAAGATATATTTGAATGTTATAATACTAATCCAGAATTAACTACCGTTTTCCTTTTCAGCGCATCGATCGTGGCTATACAGAGCGCTGTGCACGGGAGGAGTGGATCGAGACGATCCGTATAATCCAGTGGACAATCCAGAGCACGGGTGCATGAGCTGGTTCCGCGATTATCTGGCCGCGGCGCTCAACTGTCGAGCTGTCAAGGCCGTAATCATCCTGATATTCGCATGCTACCTGGCCGGGGCTCTCTACGGTCTGACGACTCTTCAGGAAGGCTTGGACCGTCGCAAGCTCTCCAAGAACGACTCCTACTCGATCATTTTCTATGATCGACAAGACTACTACTTCCGGGAATTCCCATACAGAATACAGGTACGGCGATGATTCTTTAAAATGTCGAGGGTCTTAGACCGATTCAAGAATTGGAGAAAGTGTTACATAAAAATGTTGTTACAATTTTTTCTTGAGGGGGCAAGTGTACGCATGAGGCTAAAAAAAATGTTAAAAGCCTATTGTTTCATTTGAATCAACTCTTCTTTAATAAAAATTCCAACCTGACATTTAAATTCTAGAATCTTGGAAACCCTATTCAGTTATCTCTTCGTAATTAAAATCCGGAAAGGATTAATATCAGTGGTTGACCACATCTTCTAAGATTAGTTTCGGTCCAGCTTCTAAAGCCAACGCTGTGCCTCGCGCAACAAGAGTCGATGCTCGCAATTATGTCACACTCTCCACTCGATACGTCCGCGCAAGTAACTTTCTCCAACTAGGAATTCAGGAAAAGTGACGGGTGTTGCGTCAGAGGATAGCGTATAGGATAAAATTGATCATATTGCGCAGTTTCCTTCCGTGGATCTCGCGCACTGATAAATAAATATTGTTGCCTGCTTTTAAAGATTTTTCTAGCCCTCTCTGTTTTACCAAATTACTTCGGTCCCATCTTGGGAAGTTACATTGGGACTAATTGAGCCTGGAAAGCATAGCAACGCTTAACAATCGCATATCTTTCTCTACTAAGCCTCTGTTCACGACTTTGTTTGATTTCATTTCAGGTGGTAGTTAGTGGCGAGTACAATTACAGCGACCCCGTGACCCAGGGACAGATAGAAAACCTGACGAAAGCTTTAGAAGCGAGCGATTACATCAGCAGCGACCCGATCTACACAGGTAGCTGGTTACGAAGTTATCTGAACTTTTTGAACGACAACGACTTAGCCATGGGCTTGGATATAACGAACGAGAAGAATTTCCTAAAGATACTGAAGGATGACTGGCTGGTTCCCACAAATACCTTCTCCCTGGACATAAAGTTTGATAAAACTGAGGACCACATAATTGCCAGTAGATTTCTAATACAGGCGGTGAACGTCAGCGGAACTAACCAAGAGAAGGACATGGTGAAGGAATTGCGTCAAATTTGCGCCGACTCACCCCTAAACGCTAGCGTTTTCCACCCCTACTTCGTATTTTTCGATCAGTTCGAGTTGGTGAAGCCCACCAGCATCCAGTGCATGGTGTTCGGCGCGCTGATCATGATGCTGATCAGTTTTATATTCATCCCCAATGTGATGTGTTGCCTCTGGGTCGCGTTCTGCATTATCTCCATTGAGCTGGGAGTTGCCGGTTACATGGCTCTCTGGGACGTCAACCTGGACAGCATATCCATGATCAACTTAATCATGTGCATAGGTTTCAGCGTCGACTTCACGGCGCACATTTGCTACGCGTACATGAGCTCGAAACAGAAGTCTCCGGCGGACAGGGTCAAGGAGAGTCTCTACAGCCTTGGACTGCCCATAGTCCAGGGCGCCACTTCGACGATTTTGGGCCTGGTGGCGCTGGTTCTCGCGGGCACCTACATCTTTATGGTGTTCTTCAAGATGGTCTTCCTGGTGATCTTCATAGGAGCCCTGCATGGTTTATTCCTGCTGCCAGTCCTGCTCTCTCTGTTCGGACCCTCTTCCTACAGTGAAGACCCAACAGACGCGAAGAAGCTGAAGCAGAGGAACATGCAGGACTCCAACGACCTAGCGTGCAAGCTCCAGCAACCCTACGTGATCCCGCATCCCAGTCTTTCTTTTTATCACCCTACTGGAGCCACGAAGAACCTTCAGGGTAGTCCAGCGACTAGTTTGGCCGCGTTCGAGGAGCGGGATCCCGGTTTAGGGACCAGCGAGGACAGTAATTCCATGGAGAGCGGCTCCTCCCAGAGCAGGAGACGCGAGGGACAGCTGGACCAAGAAAACCAGAGGCGTCACGATGTCTGGAGGAGGTCCATCGGTGTCCTCTACGGCATGTCCCAGTTCCAAACGGGCGTCCAACCCGCTGCACCTCCACCTGACTACTCCGGCGCCCTACAGGAGCTTCAAGCGGACCAGGACCGTCGCGCCGTGAGGACAGTGCCCTTCATCGGCCCTTACCCCGCTTACCGGCCGCCCAATCAACTTCACAGGGACCACAGGAGGACTAGATCGTACCACAATCTTCACCACTCGTCGAGGTATCTGACTGACCCTCGGTATCCTTAAGTGCGGCTCTCAGTTCGCGCTCTACGTGGACGTAGTCCGTCGATGAGGAACTTTCTCCCTTTTTGTCGGGATTCCGAGCCGAGAAATGGCCGTTGCGCTATTTGTGGCTCGGTTAAGAAACTTTCTCGGATTTGATTTTATACGGGGGAGTGAAGTGTCTTGTTATGGAACAGCTTTAATTGTGTCTCCTGGGTGACTGTGAATACCGTTCGGTACGCGGAGTCACTGGGTTTTCTAGCGATTCAATGATTTCCAGCGTGGAGATTGTGTTTACGTTGAAGACCATGGGAAGAAGGACCATGAATTTGCGAGAAAGACTTCTCAGGGGCGCAGTGTGTCTTTGAGATAAGATCTTCGGATTCGACGGGTGTACAGGGTGCTGAAAACAGTGGACATTTTTTTGGGATCGATTGTTGATGACGCACTGATATATAAATATGGATACGGTACGAGGCTTCTGGATATAGGATGGCTTTGTGACAAATTGAATAGCGCCATCTTTGAGAACAGACTCTATCAGCCCTCTGGCGAATGTTAGGTGGTACTATGTTTCTGGATTTACATTAGCTTATTATGACATACCTATAGGAGTCACAGATATGTGTGTTGGTGATCGTGACGTCACTGAAGTAGTGTAACCTGATTCACGATAGGCGGCGCGCATGGTTTGTTCTCAAAGTTTGCGCTGTTTCAAAATCACAGGCAATTCGGCCTATACCGTATCCATATTTATATATCAGTGTGATGACGGTGGAAGAAATTCACGTGTTAGTTCAAAACGACTTAGTGTACTTTTACATATGTGATTGCATACATTCGCGTTGGTTATTGGCTCTCTAAATAGAATGAGAAAAATTAAGTTCTAAATTTTACTACATTTTGTACTACAGTAGCCGGATAGTAGCACGTGACAGTCCCAGAAAAGTGTACCACAAATTTTTTTATCACCTTTTGTACTCAATGTATTCCAATTTTTAAATGCAAATATTTCCAAAAATACATTGAATTAGAACGAAATTATCGGCTAGGGTGTGACATCAAAACGTGTAATTTTAAGTAGACTCAAAGCATCAAGATCGACGACCCATCTCTATGCAGCAAGCATTTATGGACTAAAGTGTGATACATATCAGTATCATGTTAAATCGATTTATTGTGAAATCGTTAGTCGGAATGCACAGAAACGCGACGTTTGTCGCGCGCATTAGCAACGTAATCCTGTAAGTTTGTTATATTTTTACCACGACGCTAGTTTGGCGTACCTTTACGAAGAAATTTTAGGCGTGTGAATGTGTCGATACTAGAAGACTAAGTAGAAGCAAGCGTTTACCGAAGAAACGACGATACAATTCGACCCGGGCGACTCTTCCCGATCGTCGCGAAGAACCTGTTCTCAACGAACAACAGTCTGCTCAATACGAATCAAAGCCTTTCGACCCGGTTCCCTCTCTCCTCGCGACCTCCGCTGCTTTCGTCGACCAGAAACCAATCATTTCCTGGACGCGAAAGTATACAGGGTGTAACAAAAATGTTGCAGTTCCTTAAAAGGGGTGATTCCTGAGGTGATTTTAAACAACTTTTTCCTTAGCGAAAATGTTAAGTGGGGCTTTGTTAACGAGTTATTAACGAAAAACACCAACCAATCGGGGAGCGTGTACAGTGGATTAATGATGACGCGGACGATGGCGGGCCAATACTACTGATAGCTGGAGCTCGCGTTGATATTCATCTACTGTACTCGCTCCCTGATTGGTCGGTGTTTTTCGTTAATAACTCGTTAACAAAGCCCCACTTAACATTTTCGCGAAGGAAAAAGTTGTTTCAAATCACCTCAGGAATCACCCCTTTTAAGGAACTGCAACATTTTTGTTACACCCTGTATACGACGCGTATCGTGCCTTAAGAGATCACCACGGAATTGATTTTCTTCATTTTCGATCGAATCAAGAAGAAACGAGGGAACAAAAATCGAGTTTCCCCCGCGGTATTTTTCCGGGTAGGCGAGCAAACTTTCTGTGCTGAAATTCTTCGGCGGCGTTCGGTCGTGAAAGCGGAACAAGTCTCGCGATTCGATCAAGTTCGCGTGGATGATTACGTGAAACACGCGACACGAGGATCGCGTGGGTGAGATCGTTTCGAAGCTTGCGGTGCGAATTTTTCTACGCGTTTCACGAGGAGACGATGCGAATTCGGGACGTCGTTCGTCTCTTGTTCTTCGAAACGCTGCGAAGATTAAGGGACGAGACGAACGACGCTCTTCGCACGCTCCACGGGACCTTTTCTGTACAGCAATATTAAAGTGTGCGTGTTAGTGTGTGTGAGAGTATATCGTGTGGTACAAGCATTGTCACTGAGATTGGCTGTTGCCATTCTAGAGGTAATTGTAAGCGAAATATATTCTGATAACTATTTTCCCGAACGATTTTTCCAGTTTTTACCAAGACCTGCGATAAAAGATGTTCATGTATCATAATTGATGACTATTTTGAACGCAATATTTTTGCGAAAGTATTATTCTGAAATTCAGATGGAAATCAGCGGAAGAAAGTAGATTAAACACCTTTTGTAAATGTGATAGGAAAGTAAACTAAATTGAGGGAAATTGATTTTTGAAGAGAACCTTAAAGGTGACATGTATAAGAAGCTTTTATTAGCTCGGAGCAATTGCTGAGGATTTAGACATAATTTGGAGAGAGTCTACAAGACACGCTTTCTAACAAGTAGACTGGAACCGTGGAAGGTAAATTTCTGATAGGATAGCGAATACGAAGAGTATAAAAAGAATGTTAAGGAAATGGAATTTTCGAAGCAGATTTGGAAGAGTTAAACGCATACCTAAGTTTGTGGAATAGGTTTTCCAACAGACAGCTTGAAAGCATAAGACGGGAGCTTTTGTTAGAATGAAAACCATAAAGATGGTGGAAGAAACGATGAGAGGAATAAATCTCTGGACAGGAATTACTTCATGTAGAAATATCTTTTCCGAGTTTGTGACGCTTGTCTCCGGACTTTAGGAGTATAATTTGGAAGGGAGCTTGCGCAGAACGTTATCATCCAACAGGTGCACTGGAATAATAATAACTCTAGGAAAAAAAGAATAAGAATAATAGTAGAATATGGGAATAATAAAGTAAAAAGATACACATTTAAATCAAATAAATTTTTCAATATTTTTGGAGCTCAAAACAGTTGTTTTACACCAGTATAACTTGGAATAGAATTTCCAGAGCGGGTTGCCATCCAACAGGTGCACTGGAATCGCGGAACAGAACCTTTCGCCGGAGCCAGTTGCTATCTGTCGGTGTTACCGCGCCAACTACAAAAGCATTCTGTAAAACACGTCGATGATACATCAGATTTCTGCAAGCTCGAAGCGAAACGCCTTCCTTATCCCCGTCCCGATTGTCAATTAAACTAAGATTCGTTCAAAGATCGCACCAACTACTTAGCCCGAATGACACCTCGAAGTTGACCCCAGTTTCCTTTCCAAGGGAATCGGAGAAAGCTTCTCAAATGACTCTTAGGGAACCGTTTCAAGCAAACGTTTTACTTAAATTTCAATTGCACGACTCTCGCGTGTCCTGATTCACGATCGGGGATTGAAAGAAAAAGGAAGGAGGCGACGCGTGTCTCGAAGGTCGGGGAGGGCGGAGAAAGGATCGAACCCCTCGAAATCTCTTTGCCTCTGCTGCGCGTCTCCAGTCATGCGAGAGAAACCCGCCTTAAAGTCTCTTTGGATATTGCTCTTTTCCTTGCTGAAGAGTCGGTGATTTTCAAAGACCCCGATCCTTGGGACGAGTGGAGGTTACCTTGGGAACTTTGCATGTGTTATGCAGGAATGCAAGAAATTTCGATATCGCGTTACACCGGTTTTCGTATTCGAGCCAATATTTTTCTCGACCTGCAAGCTCGCAGTCGAAAGACGAGCGAGTCTTCTAGAATGGAATACAATCCACGGAACAGTAGCTCGAGGATAGTAAATGCGACTACTTTGTCAACGTTCGTCCCGTTTTGGTTTCTTATTGAGAATCTCTTCTTCGATTTCCAGGAATAGGTACCGACTTCTGTTACGGTAAAGCAGAAGCACCGATAAACGCAAGTAATTGAGTGCTTTTATCGTGTTTCGACAGAGAAGTAGTTTTAAACGCTCCGTCCTGCTCGCTCCGGCGATAACTTCTTCAGCTATCGAACGTGCCGTGGCATGGCGGAGCAATTTGTTGTCAGAGAAAACAGATCTGGCTGAAAAACAAGAAACCCGGGCGAAAAAGCTCGGACATTAAAGAGGCCAGCTCTGTTCTTTTGCTCCTGGAGAGACTCGCTGAGGTATTGCGACTCCGTCGAATTAGATAAGCAACTGTATCAAAATATAAAGCGGTTTCTGCGACAGAGAAAAATAAGTTGGATTAATGATAATTTCGACTTCATTTCTTTATAAATTCAAAATATTCTGAACAAAAACTAAGTTTTTTAGAAAAAGTTATTGAAAAACTAATTTATGCAGGGGAATGTAGATCCTTCACCCTCCAAAGTTATTTTTACGACATTTGTTTAATAATTTTTCGAAAACACAAGGCTATGCACTTCGAATCATTTTTCGGATCTTTTCTTACCAATGTATTGGATGCATATGCAGCTAAGTCATTCGAAATTTTGGAACATAAAATTACTCGGGCCAAAGCCTTCAATGCAAAATTAATCCAGACCTACTTTGGATTCCGGTGTTCGACCTCAACCTAAATCCATTTGAAACATACCCGAAACTAAACGAAGACCTCAAGCAATAGATATCGCGTCGAACAATTATACTATCAGCATCGCGCATCACGTGTCAGGAACGGAAACACATTTATATCCCTGACGTTAATTTCGATTACGTCCACTTGACCGGATATCCGCGTCTAATCTCATGCAGGCCGAGCCATTGATCGGACAAATTGATTTCCCTTCACCTGTAGAGGACGGCTTCCCATTGGCCGTCGTAACCGCTGATATCATTGAATGAACATCATTCTACGACGCACCAGTACAAGCTACCAACTGGACGCAAACGACGACGACGTTATTGGACATGGGACGTCCAATCAAACCTGTATTCATGGAACCAGCGACACCCTGCTGATCCCCGCGTCCGCAACTTCCTACCACGTTGCCTCAACAAATTGTCAATATTTTTTCTCGCTCCGCGGCTGTAACCAAGCCCGCCACCCTCGCGAAGTTTACGGATTCCCTCGGTCAATTTTCGGCCTAATTGGTCCGCGTTTGTGTTTCTATCGTTCAGAATAAAACTGACGCGAAATTGGTTGGATTGGGTTTCATTTCGGATTCGGTCGTGGCGTCGACTATACAGGGTGTTTCGCAATTCGTGGGAAATCTCAGAGATACAGGTAGTAGACACGAAAATAATAAGAAAAGTTCTTATGCAATATTCTCGGAAATGGTTAGTTTATTAGTTACACGCGGTTTTATATTTCGTAAAGGCACATAACAATGGCTCATCCCCTGCAAGGTCAGTGACCCTGATTTGGGCCCCTGCATCGTAGAAAAGTATCAGTTGTGTTACATTCGTCATCGTTTCAATTTTTAATTACAAAATATGTGATTTTTCATTCGAAGAAACATCTCATTCCAATACACGTTGCGAGTCATCGGGGCCTACTTAGGCCCAGAGAGGCCTGGGCCTTTAAGCGCGGTCCACTGGCTTTAAAGGGGACGAAGCAGCGTTACGTCGGCATTTTACGAAATGTAAAACCGTGTGTAACTAATAAACTAACTATTTCCGAGAATATTGCCTAAGAACTTTTCTTATTATTTTCGTGTCTAGTATCTGTGTCTCGGAGATTTCCCACGAATTGCGAAACACCCTGTACAGGGTGTAACAAAATTGTTGGACGTCCTTCAAAGGGGTGATTCTTGAGGTGATTTTAAGGAATTTTTTCCTTAGCGAAAATGTTAAGTGGGGCTTTGTTAACGAGTTATTAACGAAAAACACCGACCAATTAGGGAGCGAGTACAGCGGATTAATGATGGCGCGGACAATGGCGGGCCAATACTACTCACAGCTGGAGCCCGCGCTGAAATTTATCCTCTGTACTCGTTCCATTATTGGCCAATGTTTTTCGTTAACAATTCGTTAACAAAGCCCCACCTAACATTTTCTCTAAGGAAAAAGTTGTTTAAAATCGCCTCAGGAAACACCTCTTTGAAGGAAGGCCATTTTTGTTACACCCTGTATAACTCGATCGTACGGATCTACTTGGTCATAAACGGAGAGTTGGCTACGAAAATTCCAACGTCATTTCATTAGTCAAATTTCTTACTTTAAACTATCTAACTTAGACTATCAGGACTCTTTGGTTGGTGATGATACGTTGACGTAGAAGGCAGAGTCGTAGCGATCGCCGAGGCCGGATAGAAACACGGACGAAATTACTGGCGATGACGAAGGCAGCCCCGTTGAAAGTGTGCAACGTCAGTTTCGGCGGGTGAATTATTGATGGGGGCGATGTCGTGGTTATGCAATGCTCGAGCATGCTTCGCGGATCTTCAGCCTCCGCGTGAGTTATTGTCGAGGATCCTTAAGCGAGTTCCTGGCCAGGGAGGAACCTGACGAGTATCCTGACAAGCAGCCTGTTGCGTGACCCGCCCGATCAATATCTGTACAGGCGCAACAACCACAACTGCTATTCGTATCTCCCTAACCGACGCATCCCGTTTCGCTCTTCCGCGCCAGTCTCGTCCTTTTTCCATCCATTTATCCGACGGCGAAGCGCTTTTTTTTTTTTTTTGGTGCTCCGCCATCTCCGGGACTAGAACTTTTGGCGAGGATGTTTCTGCACTCTGCTCCTTCAAGAGCACTCCTCCGCTTTGAAGGACTCACGGCTTCTGAAGGACTCACCGCGGTTTGTTCTCTCCGCTGTCTGCTTTCTCTCGTATCTTGTTCATCGCTTTATCGATGACAGCTTTAATTAACGGTAAGCGCAATACAGCCCTTTGATTCGATCATCCTCCGGGCTTACGAACGGCCCAGTTCCTTTTCCATTTGCGTTTTAATCTCGCCGGAGCGCGTACAGCTAACGCCGAACGCGAGCTCCGTATAGTGAATAATCCATTGACCAGGAACAACTTCGTTTCGGATGGCTGTTCATCGCTTCGAGTGAAATGGCGCTTTCAAAATTGGACTACTAAATGGCGCATCAAAATTATTTATTACGCTGCCTCTCCCCGTCCTCTGAAAATAATTACGTGGCTGAAGGGCTTGACCCGCTTTTCCCCACGTTGACGTCAAAACTCGTGCTCAATTTCCGAGGACCGCCGGGGATTTTCATTTCTTTGCAAAAAATACAATTCCTACCCCTCCCAAGTGCGCTCATTTTCTGTGGAAATGTCGCCCCGGTGTCGCCGGTTTTCGTTTTTCCGTTCGGGGCCTAACCCAGATCTAACGCGCGCCCTGTGGAAGTGCTGTACCGTTTTCGCGAAATACTTATTTCCACTTTTCCTCCATTCGCGTGTTGATCTTTGTGTGCATTAAGCTGCGTGTAGACTATATGTACAACACTTATTGTTATGAGTTTTTATAACTTGTTACAAGATTACATTTTGTAACTAGTCTGTAACATGTTATACATACAGGGTGCGCCAAAAGTATGGAAACGGTCAAATATTTCGAAAACGGAACCCTTTTGAGAAAAATGTTTTAGAGCAACGTTTTAGGGTTTTAAAAATTCTATTGAGCGGTCGTATCCGTTTGATCTTCAGAGGAACGGTAAAGGTTACGCCAAGGTCAACATGATTTTTTTTAAATGGAACACCCCATTTTTGATCATGGAGTGTTAAAGGTGACGAAGAGACATTTTCAAAACACTAGCTGATTACCTATTTCTGTTGAGAATTGCTGACGTTCTGAGCGTTGAGACTGAAGAAATAGACTTTCGCTTGCGTACCATGATCATTCCAATGTTTGCCACATCACTCGGCCGAAATCGCATCTTAAAGATGTTACTTGAAATCATGACGCCGATTTCAGTACTACTACCCAATGACATTAATTCCGAAATTTTGAATTGCTTTGATTCGCGCCGTTGTACCTTAACAATATGGCGATAGATAAGCTCAGCACTCAAACAATTTTCAACGGTAATAGCTCAACGGCCACTGTTTTGAAAAGGTCTGACCGTCATCTTTAACACTGCATGATCAAAAATGGGGTGTTCCATTTAAAAAAATCATGTTAACCTTGGCGTGACCTTGACCCCTCCTCTGAAGGTCAAACTGATACGACCGCTCAATAGAATTTTTAAAACCCTAAAACATTGCTCTGAAACATTTTTCTCAAAAATGTTCCATTTTCGAAATATTTGCCCGTTTCCATACTTTTGGCGCACCCTGTATAATCATCTCACACCTCAGTATTAATAATGCCTTCAAGCATTGAGGACGTAGTATTGGCAACAGCAGCTTGCGTGATCTTGTAAATGTCAAAATAGGTCAAAAAGAAAGTTTTGAATACGGTCATCAGTGTAAGCGCGGCGATATTATAGTGACACTGATCTTCTAGAAGATCTTGAAAGCGATGATTTTGATGCCATAAGAAGAGAAATTCGATGTGACGGAAGTTTTATAAGCTTTTTACGAATAAGATGTTCCGATTTTGAATATTTATTAAACGAAATTGGACATAAAATTATTAAAAAGAAAAACTGGCGGTTGCATTAAAATTTCTTGCAAGAGTTTTCGAAGCAGAGCATGTTTTTATAATAACCCTATCACATTGGCATGGATTAGGATTATAACAAAGTTTTATAACTTTGCTATCTAAGCGTCTTTAACGTTTGAAGTCACTAAGATGAGAAACGTTATAGAACTTGTTACAGACTTGTAATTGCAATATAACTTTCTAACAAGTTATAAAAACATGTTACATAACAAGGTTAAAAAACATTGTTTTATAACATAGCGTAGTCGCAGGAGTTTATCATACTTCGTGATTCCCTGTAGAAATATTTGTGCGTTTTAAGCAATTAATCACTTCCTTTGTAACAAATGAAATACTTTCTATAATAAAAACTGAGATCATGTTAATTAATAAAAAACAGGAAATTGTAAAGATCACTATGCCTAATATTACGTTGCTGCTATTTGAAACTGACCTCGAACAGACACAGCTTGCATGTGTCCTTTCGCAGGGACGTTTCCACAGCAGCTGGAAATCGGAGAAGCCAAGCGTTAGTATCCATAATGTTACATTACCGCTGCTTAAAACTGAACGTCGATATCTGAATATCATTTGGTTGGGTCAGGAGTCAACTGTTCTTTTCCGGCCTGTTATCTAAGAACCCGTCAATTCCAATAATTGGGGAGGATTCTGATAACGGAGCCTCGTCGAGAAGCCTGGGGCATAGGGGTTTATTAGCCAGCGCGATATCTCGATACAACAGTGAATCCTTTTTCTATCCAGGAGTGCTGCTGATTGTGAGCTTTGAATTTTGCTGACTTTTGGGCTATCTGTGCGTGCGAGTGTAGTGTATCCATAGTAACACTAGCTTTGACGAAAAGCCATTGAAAGAGCCTTTTGTCAGGACTATTTTAAAAGAGTATGGCTTTTTTTTTTGGTATTGTCGAGGATAAAGGATATTCTTGGGTGGAGGATATATGGACATATTTCTAAAACAAATTACTGTATGCAGTTTTTGAACATTTTTATTACACTTATCTATATTCGAAGTATATTCTGCAATTTTAGGGAGAATTATATTGCATAGGAATTAAGATATTTAAACGAACTTTTTTTTTAACTTCTTTTTATATAATATATAAAATTCCCCGGAAATAAATTTTTATAATCCTAATTCTAATCTCAGTTCTAATTATACAAATATCAGACCACAACTATGTTTTATTCATTATGGATAAATTTGTTTTATTAAGATGACCGTAGTTTAATAAAATGCCAAAATGTTGTACTGGAGGAGTTCAGAATATCCAAGGCTTGCTAGACATAAATAATAAAATTCTTTTCGGAGTAATCGACAGAAATTTTAATTAAACGCAACGGAAGTTACAACGTGCCACGGCATCTATGGAAAAGTTTCTATCGGCTCCCAAAGAATCAATTGCTCCGCGATGGGACATAAATTCTTAGCTAATAAATAGCATCACACACTCCCTTATTTTTCTGAGATCCTCCTTGTTCTTGCTAGTATCACGCTAACCTGCTCCAGTGATCACGACATCGCGAACAATGCGCAATAACAAATGGCGACGTTGGGGTACGTTGCGAGGGCGAGAATCGTGGCGGAATTAAAAGAAGTATGTTTTTCTTAGAATCTATAAAACACAAATGCTGACATGCTGTCGGGTACAGAAACATTTCTCAAAATTATGGCGAACCAAAAGAATCGCGAGAAAAATTATCTGGATTGAAGAATTTCAGTAGTGGGCCTTTGGTTCCTTAAAGATGGAGAATGGTGCTTTTGTTTCAGAAAGTGGTACAAACTAATTTGTTTAAATATTTGAATAGATTACTAACAAAAAATTTGTGTTTCAGGGAATTCCTTCACTGAAGTAATTTAATTGTATGTCATAAAAAGCGAAGGAGATATTTTGGTGGCCTCCTTCACCTGAGACACCCTGTATGGTCTCTCGCCAGTCACCTGAGTAGTTAGGGTAGTTTTATGTTGAAGGTGGGGTAAGTGATAAGACCGAAGAAATAGTAGGAACACAAAAGAAAGAACATCTCTCTCTCTCTCTTTTACCATCCTATGAACATTCGTTTTTATCGTTTATTGCAGCTTCAACATAAAACTACACTTAGACAATTTTCTCTCAGTCAGCTGACTAGTCAGCTTTATTGTGACCTAAACCTGCCCGTTATGTACGACCAAACAGTGTAATTGCATTTTTAAAAAACTTTCTACCGAAAAAGCTCGAAAGAAGATTGCCACCGTTCATCGTGCAGCACTTCATCAATCCATAAAAGGCACAGTAGTGACTGCTACTCGTGCCAAACGATTCCTGACAACGCGAACCGCGCTAGCAATTCGGATATCACTTAAGCCTGTCAACTTCGTCAGCTGTCAACTTTGCGTGCCCGGCGATAGCCTGAAATCTCCGATTCAACGACCTCGCCTCTCGACCCAACTCTTCCACGCATATCGGTGTCGTCGACGCGCGGACTCGTCGATGCGCAATCAGGACAGTCCACGTGACCGATCCTGCAGAAACTAGGCCGGGGAAAATAAACGAAGATATAAAGAGGCCAACGATAAAGAAACAGAAAATGAATCCCCGGGCTCCCGTGGGACGGTCGGGGAATCAATCGTGTGACGAGCTGCATCGAACGCGGCCGAATGTCCGCTGATCCCACCACATGGGTCTCGGGGAAGGGGAAATGTGACTCGTAGACGGAGCTAATTAGAAGATCGCATGTAACGACAGTGGGAAGGTTTCCGTCTAGACGTCGGACAGTCTAGCTCCTTCTGGTAATTAGAGTCCAGATTGAGGACATGGTGGGTCTTGTTTACAGTGTCGCCATCGTTGGGAGAAATGGCAGAGTCGTGTTCACGCCGATTTGGGACTGACGCGTGATGAGATTGTGTCACGCCGAGGGTATGGACTAACTTTGGTCCTAACTTGACCGTACAACGTCGGTAGATTGTGTGCTAGGGTAGGGCAAGGTAGAACAGGTACAGTGAAACTGTGGTGCCGAAGATTGATGACTATGTTCTCGGCTAACTTGTAAGAGTGTTGTAAGGACTACGTTAATGGCACTTACCTAGACTATACGTAGTTTGGCGTATTGCAAAATGAGTGTCACCTAAACTCCTTACTGGAGGATCATCTTGGACTTAACTGGCTGTGGATCGGATTTCGTCCCGATTGGGAGGCAAATTAATCTACTGAATTGGGTAACTGAATGAGAGGCTGAGGGCTTGTCATTGACAGACTGTTGCGAATATCTGGATGTCTAAATCCTCTTTGTCTGTGGGCTAATGGGATTAACGCCTAGGTAGGAACTAGATTCCTCAGGAGGTTCTACAGGGAAATCTGTTGAGTTAAGATAGAAGCACTTAAGCAGTCATTGACGAAAGAAAACTATACTCCGGGTCAACTCAACTGGCCGTTCAAGGTCACATTTTCCTCTTGTAATTTTCTACATAATAGCGAAACCTCCATAGCCGTGTAGTGAA
Organism: Perdita meconis; assembly: GCA_030770465.2. Classification (NCBI taxonomy): domain Eukaryota; kingdom Metazoa; phylum Arthropoda; class Insecta; order Hymenoptera; family Andrenidae; genus Perdita; species Perdita meconis. Next base: position 4,283,409 of record JASKOS020000006.1, on the reverse strand, counting down.
CATGAAGACTTCTATTAGGTATTAATTATTAGGAATTAATTGGTACACCTAATAAATGTACACATAATATTTTACACGGGCACAGAAATTTTCGTAGGGACCTTTCTCTCCGAAAAAAGTAAAGGAAAACGGTGGCCGTGAACAGCCAATTGAGTTCACCCAGAGTATAGCATTTGTCTTTTGTAGTTTTCTACGTGGAGACGTCATTTCGTCACTCGTATAGCTAGCAAATGCTACAAACAAAACCTGAAATTAAAATATGCATGGCTCTCATGTTGACCAAATATTAGAGGATAACCGTCACTACTAAACTATCAGTTCCTGAGATCCTTCTCAGCTGATCTACATCTACCCTAATCGCGTCTACTACATACCTCAAAGTAGTCCTCCAAATCAGGACCACCTGGGAATCCAATCAAAAAGAGCAAAGCAAACGAAATAAGAGAACCTGGCCTCAAGTATCCTGAGCTGGCAAGATTTCCAGGATGAGAAAGGTCAGGAGAGTTTTCCAAGGGTGGTTGGTTTCAATTACGCCGGTGACAGGCGTCGACATGGGAATGCCGGCCGGGTACGAGGCTGGCCTTCGTCCTTGAACTTTAATTCCGCCTAACAAGCGTCACATCTGCGGTCCCCGTTAGATGGCGCGGCGGGGCGGTCGGCGGTCGCACGTGGGACCAGGTTTCCCCGTAAAATCGAGTGGACGATTTATAGGATCGAAACGAGCCCAACGGGTATTGTAAATTGCATCCTGTAACAAGATGCGGGCCGCTTCTGCTGGTAATCATCGGAGTTACTTACAAATGGGACTGTCATGCAATTGGCAGCGGAAGTGACTCGTTATCCCCTCGGCAGCACCGACCAATCGTTATCTTCTTGGTCCACGATCATTGCGGCCAACGTGACCCGCCGATCAAACGCGCTCCGTTCGTTTAAGACGCATCGCCGGCTATTGTTTATCCGAGGGAGCCGCGAAAAGAAGGCTGTTCGCCGGCGCGGAGGTCGGGGGCCACTAGGAGCCCACGGGCACCGGAGACGCGCGACGTATCCTCCTTGAACCAACGCGAAGCGACGTTTCGGGCCAACCTCGCTGTCTATAGACTGTTTGGAAGCTTCCGGTCGGATTCGCGCCTAGGTGGAGGGGAGAACGGGGCGGCGAGATAGGGTGGGTATGAGGTTTATGAGAGGGAATGGTGTCAAGTGCGCAGTTAAAAAAAACTCATCTAAAAAAAGCAAACTTTTCAGAAGCATCATGTATCAGAAGGGCGCAGTTAAGAAGATCGTGAAGCACCGGCTCGATGTTCTTTCGCTTCGTCGATCCTTTGAAACGAGCCCCGCGTTGCCTTCCCGGATCATCGTTTCGTCTCGTTCCGCGGTTGGATAGTTATATGCATAGTGATTTATACATTTGTTCACAAGAAGAATATTAATTTTGTTCCATTTCTAAAATATTGCGGAATAGAAATGATGGAAACTGACGTGAAAAACAATTATTGTTTTGTTATTAAATGTAAAATCTGTACCAACATAAATTCATAAAAAAAAAAACAATAATACTGAGGATTTCACAATCAATTAACATTTTGAATTCATGAGAACGAATCTGTGAGTCACTGTATACAAGAAGCTGATTAGCTTATCACTAGACTGTGAATGTTTATGCATTTATGGAAATTTTGAATCAGCCAAAATGCATAAAAGTGTGCATAAATATAAAAATACATGAAATATCGTAAATAAAGTACATTTTATAATATTTAGAAGGTGAAAGACATCTTTTTTTTAAATTGGTTTTCTTTTTCTATTCTTTTGAAAATATGAATGTGCATAAACATCCGCAGTTTAGTGATAAGCTAATGAACTTCTTGTATACAGTGACTCACAAATTCGTTCTTATGTATTCCAAATGTTAATTGATTGTGAAATCCTCAGTATTATTTCAAATATAATTATTTATTTATTTATTTAAAGTGGTGGCACCCTTTGACACAATTAGAATAATGAGAAGTGAATGTATAATAAATACAAAATGAATAAGTTAGACGTGAAGATATAGCATTAAGCTTCGCTGTTAGATATGGACTTACACCGATTAATAAAGATTCAATCGAATAACCAAAAAAGTCGAGTTGGTTGGCATGTATATTAACCAATAGTCTTCGTTGAGCAAGGGTAGGAAGCTTAAGAAAATTTAGGATTGCACCATAATTATAATATTACTAATATAAAACATTAACCAGTTCGAAACTAGAACAATTAGTCCAACACCATTCCGAAAAGCAAAATATGATTAATTAAATTAAATAAACCTTGAAATTTTCTTCCACCTGTTGTAGAACATCTCCCAGCAACATGTTGCCCAAAAAATGGCTTCAGCAGTCGAAATTTCGAGCCTCCTCCCACCTCATCGTATTCTCCAGGAACAAACTCATCTGCTTCCAACAGTTTTCTCCGAGCTCCGCGTTCTTTTCCTCCGAACACTCCGACGGGTCCATCGGGGAGTGAAAATTCGCGAGGAATTTCTATCAGGATTCCGGGCCAGTCGACGTTATTAAAATCACGTTCGAGAAATAAATGTGCGAGAGACGGAGGGGTCGCAGTCGTTAAAATTCCACGTGTACGACTCTGTATCGGGTAGATGGACACGTTACCCAGCCAGCTTTCGAACCAATAACCATCCCCGTTAGCCCGAACGTGGCTCGGTTCCCGATCACGCCGATAATCCGTTCCCTCTTGACGAATTCATGCCGCGTCTTCGTCCGAAACACCGATCGCCCTTTGCGAATGCTTTCAATTTTCGTTCGACGCGCCTCCATTCTTCTGTTTTTCGCGTGCGCCGCGTCAATTTGCGACGCGAAAAAGCGCGCCCGTGAAACAGCAAACGAGAACAGTTCCGATCGCGTGACGCGGCTGATAAGCATCCGGAGGGGGATGAAATCAGGCTCGAACAGGGTGTACAAGAAGCGATGGACACGGTTTTCACTGGTGGGTCGTTCGAATCGATGGGGGGCTTAGGAAGATAAGTCGTGGATACGTGTAACGTGGATTCGTCTGATTAGAATTGGGTATTTCTACTTGTGCCGCTGCTCGAAGATATTGGAAAATTCAGTTTATCATTTGTTCTGTGTTATTTCGACCTCGCTATTGGTGGAAAGCTTCAAACTATTCACCAATTTTTTAAACAATTGTATTAGTTGATGAAAGGTTGAACAGTTGAATCGAAAGGTTCACTATTGATCATAAGTACGTGAACACCTGAAGCGGACTAAGCAGTCAGACTTGGTAAAAAGAGAAACGGGCTTTGGAAATTTATAACAAGAATAAGAATGAAAATTGTGACTTGTGCTTTTTGATAATATTAATCAGTATCATAAAGAATAAAAAAAATTTTTAATTAGATAAATATATATAACTATGTTACTGTCATCTAAAACAGTTTCACCTATAATAATAAGAAACAGTTAAATTTTCCTTTCCTAAATTTTTCCATCCGATTTATTGTACTTATGTCTTTATTTTTATGATTCTGTTTAACACTTATTTATTTTATTTTGATTCTCCTTTCATAAAAGTATATCATTATATCTACATACATATATTATCCTTCAGTTGTTTTAATAACGAGAAATTATTGTTGAGAAGTAATTGAAAATTTAGCAATTCACCAATGAAAGTAGCTCTAATCTTAAATGGAATTCAGTTCGTGTTTATTTCAAGAGTAGTCCAAGTTTCTTGCTGTTCGGTTCACTGCAAACTACGGTTTGCAAAATTCAATTATCTTGATTATACAAGAGTGCTGAATCCGTGATGAGTGAAGTATGCAAAAGTAGGGTGAATTTGTCATCATACATTTCATCAGTTTTTTATGAGCACGTTAACTTTTCAACAACGGGAGATGTACGTAACACGTGGCCCAATTTTTTCGTATATCATAAGCAGACATGTATTATACAAATTGTGTTACATTTTTTAGTATAAAAATTAATATCGAAAACAATTTTTCAATAATAACACATTAATGTATAATTTCAAGTACAGAAAGCAAGTTTTCAAGTAAGTACTACAATTTAAATATAGAAACTTTTTTATTTATCAAGTCGTTTGTATCATAACTGTTTTATTCATAACATAGTTTCACTACTTAAAAAACTTATTATCAGTGGGAAAAAATATTAAAAAAGTATGAAGGACACTCCAGCTCTGATTGTGCCAAGTTAAGCAGGAATTCAGTAAATTGCAATTATCTAAAATTCAGTGAATTGAGCTTCAAGATCGATGCATATATTTTATTTTTCATTGTTGTTTTACAATGTTTGTTAATGTCTTATTAACCCTGCTGCTTTTCTCTTGAAAATCCTGCATGGAATAACTTTAATTATCATGTTTTTAAGACCGTAAATAATGAATTTTTAATATAATGTTAAGGAGAAAGGAATCTAAATATTAACATTAAGCTTCTTATATTTTCGTAAAAATGAAATAGTTGCAAAAGAAAATAAGATACACTAATGGGTCAAAAAATAGTAGGATTAACAATACGTAGTATAATGATTTCTACATAACTCGATTAAAACTGCCAATCTCCCAAAAACTCTATTTCACATCCTACATTAAATTGCTTTGCCTAAGTGCGTAGCCCAAGAAGAACAAAAGTGTGCAAAGGATCCTCGTCGCTGGGTAAATCGAAGATCGATCGCGGCTCGGACGAAACGCGAGCGCCACTAATGGGTAAAGTCAATCGAGCCGCAGGTGAAGGGAAAAGCAACGAATGGACGAAGTCGACCAAAGGTTGCGGGAGACTGGTGACGCAAACAATGACCTGCACATCGGCTGTGTTTTATTTTCGGCCCGTCCGTCTGGATTAACGACCGTATCCTCCGTCGCTTTTATCCTGCGCTCGATCTTATGTGTTCTGCAGTTAGCGGGGGTCGATCGGTCGCCAACTTTCCACAAACGCAAGAGTCTCGGCGACCACGGCGCCGCGGTCTAAGAGTTTTATCAACTCGACGATTATCGGTCGAATCCCGTGTTCCTCGTCGTTTTTCCCTCGCCGCCGCGCCGGTCGTCGTCAACATCCTTCTTCGGTCCACGGAGCCGGAGCTAATTGGCGACGGCTCCCCCGTCGTCATTGTGGAGACTTGGAGATTGGGGCTTTACTCGGGCGCTTGAAACTTTTAAACAATATCCGCCGGTTCGAGGTTACTCGAGTATTTCGAGCTTTCATACGTTTGCCGAGTTCGCAATATTCGGAGGCGAAGGCAAATACGCGACGCTTGACCGATTAATGGGAAGTTTTCGAGTAAGGGTTTGCCGGGGTGAAGGCATCTCCAAGATTGGCAAGAATTACGTGTTTGCAGTCCCTAATGAGATGAAAAAAGACGGGGAAGAAGTGTTGGCATTGCGCTGGGTCATTGAAACGGTGGAACGTTTCGATGCCTTTAATACTACGAACCCTTCGTTATGGGTTCGTCAATGGGGACCTTAAGTAAACGTATAACGACGGTGGATGATGGAGTTTAAGGAGATTGTTCATATTTAAAGAGAAAGATTCGTTACTGTGTTTTATAATTTTGTTTGATGTTCAAATTAGCAAGTTTTAGGAATTAATGAGTTTATTAAGCGGATGAATGATAAAGTGATGTCTACTGTCAGATAAGAGTACAAAACCGAAGTGAGGTTTCTATTTTTAACTCTTAAGTTGCCCTTCCATTTGGGTCGAATAATTTCATATGATACTAATGTTTACTGGATTGATAAATACAAATGAATGTTATTTATAATCCTTAGAAACACCATGAGATAGTAGAGGCTTATACAAATCTTCAAATAATTCCATTAACACTTAGTAAATAGTTATTAGTAGACTGCGGATGTTTATGCATTTATAGCAATTTTGATTCAGCTAAAATGCATAAAAAAGTGCACAAATACAAAACTACATCAAATATCGAAAACAAAATACATTTTATGATATTTATGCCTTTTGCATTTTATGATATCTATGCCTTTGAAAATATGAATTTGCATAAACAACCGCAGTCTAGTTATTAGTTTACACTTTTGTAGGACTGCAGCAGCACCACAAATCTACTTCAGGGTTAAACCAACAAATTTAAGTAAACAGAAATAATTATATTTGTATTTTTTGTTTTATCAGAGTGAAGAATCCATCGTTCAAAATAAAAGATCGTTCAAAGTCCAAATAGTTGGTATCGTTTTTTCAAATAAAATTCACTGTGAAGCACTTTCGACTGTGATTTGTTTTAATCAATAACGCAATTGCTATTTCGTTAACTGCTCTTCACCTTGCCAGAAATTTTCGAATTGCAATATTAGATAATTGGAGAAAGATGCCCATAGATATTTTTATTAAATCAGTCAACTTTATTTGTTATCTAACATTTAGTGAATAAATTCTGAATTATAACTCTTGACAATTTCTTTCCACATATTTTATAAAACTTTTTAGAAAACGAGAATCCAAGCAATATTAACTTTAGCTCAAAGAAACTTTTGTTATTCAGTAAAACTGTATTAAAAATGGGCAAGTGCTTTGAAACCGTTGTCTGACAATACACAATCATATACCACTATGCGCGAAATTTATTCATTGCGTCAGCGAAGTTTCTCGTAGAAATTTTCCCCGACATATGTACGTGAAAATGAGTGAAAAGTAGAATCCTTTGCCCCGTCCTGCTTAAAATTAATTTAAGACACATTCGAGGATGGAGGTCTTGCTAATTGGTTTCAAGGATTCTCCTGTCGGCCCCGGCGAGCCGCGATATCACAGAACCCCGCCGAGTGTCTCGATTACTCAGAAGGTTTAGCCCGGGACCGGGATCTGCCCGATAGGTTCGTCAAAATTACGTTTCGCCCTTTATTCTAATGTTCCTCGTGGGAAACGGTCGGGCAGGAGACGTTCGGACATCGCGCGAAGTTCCAGATAGGTCGAGAGGACCGCTTCGGGGCTGTTTCACTCGAGAGCTGCTGTCCTATAGCGATTCCAAGCCCGGCTGGATTCGTAAGAAATCGATACGCGGCGAACCTGCCACCTGCTGGTAACCTCCGACCAGGCTGCTGCAGGTGTTTCAGCTTCTTTCCAGGACCGATCAGGTCCAACGGGCGAATAACAACGCGCTGGAGCATCCAGGGATCTTAGAAACCGTAACTGAAACTAGAATAATAGACATTTCTAATCACTTTCGTCAGGTTTTCTAAGCCAAGGGCAAAATTATCGAAAGTTTGAAGGAATTTTGAAAAATGCTTCGAAAAATGTAGTTTGTGTGCAAGATAGTTGGATTCAATTCAACATTATAATTAATAGATACCCTATAATTGGAGCTTAAACGTTTTTAATTCATATTTAACTGGATTGGATTAAAAGCAACAAAGATAATGTACTGTAATTTGAAGAGCTTTTAAAGTCAGGTTTCAGAGTTTCAATGTTTTGAATTATTCATGCTACGATCGGGTTTCAATGTATGGTAATTGCCAGAAACAAATTAGCAGGATTTGAAATTTGAACGCGAGTACAATATATTGTTGATCAGTTTGATTTAAAGCCATTCGGAGGAAAATAATATATTACTATTGAAATAGTTGTTTAAAATCAGGATTTCAAAACTTTTAACATTTCATTACATTCGAGGATGAATTTTAGTAACATTAAAAATAATCGAGAATCTTTGTAAACTGGAAGAATGAATCTTTATACTATAGGAAAACTCTCCGCAAGATTTTCGAAAAATTCATTTGGTAATTTTTAGATTATTTAACATTCAATTCTTATGAAGAAAGCGCAATATTGAGAAATTTATCACAAAATTAAGAATGAAGTTGCTAACAGATAAAAGATCAAGGACAAAAGAAAGATCAATATTTCTGACTAGCTTTCATCTCAAGAAGAAATTCATCACTTTTGGCTAATATTGTTACTGAAGTTTATAATTCGTTGTTCTAATAATTATGTAAATCAGTGGTGTCAAACACGCGGCCCGCAAGACCTTCGAGTGCGGCCCGCGGCCCAAAACTTGAAATTAATTTTATTACCAAAAAAATACAATGCAACACAATGCCGAAGGAAAAATATAATGAAATTGACATTCCAGATTTTTATTCGTACTTGCCGGAACATTTTATTGAAATGCGTTTGTTTGTTGCGAGAATCTTGGCAATGTTTGGTAGTACATATCTATGTAAACAATTATTTTCTGTCTTAAAGACTGATAAAACTTCACACAGGGTGAGGTTAACAAATGAACACTTAAAATCTATGTTAAAAATATCTTTATCCCAAAAAATTACACCCGATATCGATAAAATAGTATCTGCAAAAAGATGCCAAGTATCTAGTGAAAAATATTAAGTCTTTTAATTCTTGTAAATTTATTAAAGAAAAATAAATGTAAAGTTTAAATGAGTTATTCTCTATTATAAATAAAAGACTTTTTTTTCTTCGTGTCTGCGGCCCGCGGATTTTCTTAAACTGAATTTGGTTGCCCATATTCATACATCAGTTTGACACCACTGCTCCAGTGTATTTCAAAAACGCGCGTCTCATCGGTCGCAACGCTCGAACCCAACGCACATCACCTAACCCTCGTCTGCGCCCAGCGGAGGCCGTACGTCCGTCGAAAATGACGCGCGTTGCGACGGACGTATTTTGTGCGCTCGTGTGCGCCCGGCCTTAGTCGCACTGATGAAGCTTGTCACAGCACGAGTGACACGTCGTAACTAGGATGGCTCCCAGAACTCGCGACTAGCGTTCAAATATTTGAAACTCCCGACATTTTCCGCTCTCCAGAAACTCTTCAGAAGTTCCCTATAGAAAGTTCCCGTGAAGTCGAGCCTAACCGAGGCTTTATCTGAAATCTAACTCGATATAACGTCGAGATGCAACCCAAGAAGCGGGAGCCTTTTCGCGGGCGTAAAAAGACCTGTTACTTTTATTCCCGTTTCGCGAATTGTTAACGCGCGGCAAACAAGGGTATACGTTTCCTTGCGAAAGAATGAACTCTGACACGTCTGAGAACGTTCCATCGATTGCGGCGTTCCCTCCGTGAAGGATGGTCTGAAGTTATCCTTCGGCCTTTTATCCGTCCGCCCGCTCGAACAGATTATTGTGCGCCTGTATTCTTCCTTTGAGATCCGTGCCACTGTCGCGGACAGAATGATCGATTTGCTGGGAAGCTAATTTCCGGACGGCACACGCCGGAAAGCTGCAGAAGTATGCAGCTAGAATAATGCGGGAACAGATCTAACGTGAATTGAATTCGAGATCGGTGGACGATTTCACTCGGCGGATCGTGATGTTTGGTTCTGGGTTACTGATTAAGGGCGCTTTGCCCACCGCGGAGCCGTTGAAATAACTGGGATGGTGTTATCCGGGTCTAACTTGAATTGGGCTCGAACTTTGAAAGAGATTTAATTCGAGAGATCGTTGTACCGCGTTGTGGATAATTAATTCGGTGTTTCTAGGATAGCACGGCGCTGTTGGATTCGATGGAAATTTATTTATTTATTTATTTAATTTACGGGCAAAAAACCCTTTGGTACAAAATACAAAAGAAAAGAAAAAGAGAAAAATAAAAACGCATAATACAAGTAAATCCATAATTAAATTAAATAGTACGTCGTAGGCAGTTTCTTAATCTGTATAATTAAAATGTACAGTTGAGGTCTAAAGTCTATTTTATTCTGCAATCAAAGTAGATTCGCGTTAAAAATTGTGCTACCAATGCGGCAGAGGTGCAGAGAAACATTACAATCAACTTTGATGACGATTTGGCTCAAAGTTTAAACGAGATTCGATTTATAAGTAGACTGCGAATGTTTATGTAAATTCATATTTTTATAGACTTACAACTACAACAGAATCATAAGTACATGTATCAAGCGCCGACATAGGTATACTAAAGGATATTCCCGTAAATAAACATTATTATTAGTATAAAAATACGATTATCAGCGTTTAACCACGGTTTGGCTCAAAGCTAAAAGAGATTCACCTAAACGCGTCGTGGTACTTAATCGCAGGTGATTAGTTAGGGACATCTTAAACAGTTCCAACCCCGAAAAGTAACCAGAATGCTCGATCGAGGTTTGAAGTAGATCCGCCTCAAAGTTCAAAGGAAATTCAATTCAAGGATCTCGGTACTCAGCCGTAAGTAGCTAATAAGGAACAAGGATCCGAGGACTCGTTGAGCGATCAAACTTAAAGGAGCCGGGATAGAGCCTCGGTCTGAAGAGGTTCTTCAAACTCGGCTACAACGCCGCGATCGCATAAATCTTCATTTCGGGATGGGCGACGATTTTTCAGGACAGTAAAGCGTTCGACGAAAGCCACGACAGAATAACCCCACCTCTTCCAGGCGACCTAAAGAGGAAAAACGAGCGTGGCAAAATGGGCCGTCGGCTGGGGCGCCAAAAAAGGAAAGGGTGGAACGGTCTGGCGACGCTTCCAGTGGGATAAGGTAACAAAATGCTCGACCCAGCGGCAGGGGAAATCGAGCCCGTCCATTGATCGCGGTTAAAGCTTCGACAGCCACCGTTGCCGGGGCAGGCGCACGTGATCGATCTAATTTCATGTATCGAATGAACGATTGCCAGAAAACGCTTCGCGATGATGCCCCGCGACGCTTTAACCGTGATCGATCGGGGTTTAATGCGACATTCTTTAAGATTCTTCGGGGATTTGTACGCAGTGACTGAAAGTTCAAAGCTGTTCAACGCCGGGGAAGTTCTGTACTTGAGACCTGATTGAGAGTTACTTTAGATTTGGATTGGAACTAACCTGGATCTTTGTTTGCTTATTGTTTCCTCGTCCCTTTAACGTAGAAGACTAGGAAATTATTTTTTAGCACGATGAAATCTAGATCTGAAGACCTACTTCAACCTCGGCTCAGATTTAACTCAAGTTTATCCGCAAACTTGATTCAAATCTATACTGTAATCTACTTTAAAGTTGGTTCAGATTCGACCCAGATTTAATTTAGATTCGATTCAGAGCTACTTCAAATTTATTCCATACAAAAAGGACTATGAATAAAGACCCTAAAGAGGATCCAACACATGACATCGCTTAGGTATTTTCTCTACACAATGCCAGCAAACTATATTAATTGTCACCAAAGTCTAACTATTTCTTTCACTTGATAAAACGTGTGAGATAATCTAGGTCTCACCTAGATCTACTTTGCATTTAGGTTAGATCTAATCGCAGCTTATATTTTTAATGTAAAGAGGGTCAGAAAAATAATGTTTCTTCCCTCGCTCGCTGTTAGTGTATTTGTCCAGTAACTATGGTAGCACCTTGGCACCACTTTCCTTCTACAGTGTAAACTAAATTAACAGTTCGCTTAACACTGTTTCAACCGAAAAAACCTGCACTGTTTAACAAATATTCCGGTAAGGTGATATCAAAAACATCCTCGTTTATACTAGAAATTTCTTGGAATTTCCTTGACTTTCCTAAAATTCTATGAATCTTCCTTAAATTCTTGTTGGAGTTTCCTAAATTTTCTTAATTTTCCTTAAATACTCTTGAAATTACTTAAAACTGCTGGAATATTCTTGATTTTCTTTGAATCTCCGTGAAATTTCCGTGAAAGTTGAATTTCTTAGAAATTTCTTCAATTTCGTTGAAATGTATTGATTTTTCTTGAATTCTTTTGAGTGATTTTTTTTTTCATTTTATTACGTTTCCTTCAATTTTCTTGAAATTTCTGGAATTCCCTTGGTTTTCCTTGAAACTTCTCGAATTATTTCCTCGAGACTTCTTGAATTTCCTAGATATTCCATGCAATTCCCTGAAATTCTTTGAAATTGATTGATTTTCTTCGAATTCTCTAAAAATTCCTCGAATTTTCCTATTGTTCCTTAAATTTTTCAGAAATTCCTAAAATTTTCTTAACATTTTTTTGAAATTCCTAGAATTTTCTTAAAATTTTCCTGAAATTCCTAGAATTTTCATAAATTTTTCTTGAAATTCCTAGAATTTTCTTAAAATTTTCCTGAAATTCCTTAAATTTAGCTTAACATTTCTGAAAATTCCTAGGATACCAAAAAGTTAAAAATTGTACATCAAATTTAATTCAGAAACTTTTATTTTTACTTCGCTTGGTGCAAAAAATCCAATAGGCAAACTGTCTGTATCACCAACTCTTCAAATTTCTAGTCCTGAACCTAACTATTATTAGAGGTATTATCTTTTTTATACAGGTTTATCAGTACACCATGACTTAGTCTTATCATTATAAAAGTTTTTAAAGTAATATGTTCCTTCGTCCAATCTTTGCTGTTTTACGATAGCTAATTTAATTAATTAATAAATGCGATCTTCGCATAACACCGCTTGCAAATAAAAATTGGACACCTGCAAGTGTCAAAACCTGCAAGCAGCACTGTCAGAACTGAACTAGCAATCGAAGTGGTATTCTGTATTTGAGTATCCAATGAGTGGCCAACAATGCGCCTCAGTTCCTTTCTTGTACGTATTCAGAGTCTCCGCGCTTTATCCTCCTTTCCGAAGAGGTTACCCTCTACTTTCCGTTGGTTTCCTTTTTCTCGTACTAACTTTCGTCAGACCCACTTCAGGTTCGCCGCAGACCTAACACCCTTTCCTTCCCTTTAACCCGCCTCCACTTACATCTCCGCCAGACCATAGAACTTCCTGGTGCGAAACCCTAGGTCAGACTTAACTCAGACCCGACCCAATGCAACGGCATTTAAGCACTGAATCTTCCCGGCTCTATCCTCCCCCGCATTCAATTATTACAAAATGAACTTCCCCGAGGTCACGTAGGTACACGCTATAGCGTCCAGTTGCCGAAAGTGCTCGGGAACGCTTGCGTACGTATTTCGGAGTGCCGGTTCCCCTCGCGCAAAACCCGTCGAGTGACATCGGTATTATCATCCCGGAAGCGAGGTGAAATCGCGCCGTAGACTGTGTGGACTCAGTTCAGAGTAGAGCCAGAGGCAGAGACCAGTCGGCATAATAAACAACAGATCCTGATCCTCCGCAGCAGAGATACGGGAAATGCGACTGAAACCAGGGAACGAAGGGATTAAACCGGGGTTCCTGAAGAAACCCTTTAGGGATACCGCGATTAGAACAAAAGAGTTCCGGACGGGAAATAGGGAAGCGGGAAATGGGTAACGACGGTGTAATCGCGGGAGTTCATTAGACGAAGCTTCTTTCTTCTTCGGCGATTTCGAAGGAATTACTTTCTCCTATAATGGAGGAGGTGCTCCCTGGCACCCGTCTGACACCGTGAGTCTTTGTTCCCGACGATTCTGACTGTCCAAATGGAAGTCACACTGTCTTTCTTTTGGAGGTGCATTGTCTTTTGCACTGGCGTAGCTTCTTCTCAACTTTGCAGTGCTGATGACAAGGTTTTTCTTAATGATATCGGAAGTAGATAGTTCGGTGCTATTGTAAAGAAGGAACGAAACTTCTTTTTATCCAATTTTTCATGTATGTTTTCAGGATGATAGAGATATAACTTATTTCAATTTATTTTGAAATTATAATTATTCAGTTTTATTAGACACTTTATTCTTTTTCTATAAAGAGAAGAATTATTTATCATAACCAGTGTGCGGATGTTTATGCAAATTCATAATTTCATGTAAATAAAAGAACAATGAAAACTTAATGAAAAGTGTGTTTTCTTCTTTAACTGTTTTTATGCTATAAAATTCTTTTCAATATTTCATATATTTTTGCGTGCATGAACATTACTACAAGTTTTCATATATTTGAAATTACCATGACTGGTAATTAGCAAAGCATTGATGACGATTTCTACAAGCAATTTTTGAATCCGTATTGCATTTTTTATTAGTGAAAATATTCTATCTACTGATTTTTCATTTTCTAGGTTCTTTGTTTGTAAAATTTAGAGTATCATATGAAGCAATGATGGAGTGTCTCAAACTAATTGTAGGATTCTACTTTAATTTCTGTTTATGAAAAACAAAGACATTTTAAATATGCTAGAGTGTAACACATAAAGATACAACAAAAACAGATTTTCTCGGCGAAACTTCTTGTAATTAATGTTAATTATAGATACAGGGTGGTAATCGAATCTCTTCACCTTCAGCACAGCTGTTCATTTGCTTCTCTGCACCACAATCATTTCATTAAGGACATCGACTATATTTACAATCTTCCCCCGAGGGCATCTAGCTGTAATTGTTTATATCTGTACAATTATTGGGTGTCCGCATTGAATATCTCATGAATGCAGGGTTTATGCAGGCTATGTTTGACGCGATGGTGTAAAACAGTAGCAAAGCTCCATTGGGATGCGAAATTCATAGTAATATTTTGCAATCTCTTTTTGTATTAAAATGAAATTGAAAAAAAGGGAAAATATAGTCTTTATTATAAAAGTTTTATAGTATAATCGTGTATTTTTCTTTTCCCTTTTTTGTTTTACAAGATGGCTGAACTAGAATCCTTTCAAAGCAGCGCCAATTTAAAGAAAAGAAAAGAAAAATAAAAATACACAATTATCCTGTAAGAGTTGTATAATAAAGACACTATACTATATTTTTCTCTATATCGATTCTCTCACAGAAAAAAAACATCAAAAGTATATGGCTTTATCATCACGTTAAAAAAGAAGATTTTCTAAAAACTTACTGAAAAAAAAGGCTTTTTTCATTAGACTAGAGACAGATTGTAAATTAGTTTAAAAAATTATTGAAGTTACACAACGTGGCAAACATGATAAATGTGACAATTTTCAGTTTTCAGAAAAGTAATTTAATCTTAGATAAAATAAAAAATTGTTTGCTAGAAAAATTGCGAAAGTTCACTGATAATAATAAGTATTTCAATGCTTAAACAATTCCATTTTTTTCTTAATAGCATTTTTATTCTACTCAAGTACCGAAAAGTATAGTAAAATTATCTTCAGTACATCGAGTTAGTATTTCTATTTTTCTTGACGCATAAAAAAGCAATTTTTACCATAAATTATTTCTTACAATTAAAAAAAATGTTAAGATTCAGTTTTTGATATAGTCAATATAACATAATGTTATCAAATTCCCTCCACTTTTTGATGAAACTATAATTTACATACAGCGCATTTATATTGGCACTGCATACGTGTCAAAATTAATTACTTGTTGATCCTATTTCTACATACACAATCTCACCAACTTTTTGTGAGAATCAAGAATATATTTTCACTACAATAAAAAAAACTAAGCCAAGTTATTAAGTAATTTCTTTTCATTAAATTGTCAGAAGAGTCTTTTTTGTTATCCCCTTAAAGAGAGATGTATTGAGTGTTTTCTTCGTCGCTGTGACCTTCTGCCAATCAAAAATAGCTCCACCGAAACGATTTCCACGGTGACGCAGAATCCAGTCACTTAATTTCTGCCGAGGAAACGCAACCCAGGATGGTTTTCTCGGTCGTTACCAGGGCAGTGGGTAAGAAAGAAGGATTGTTCGTTCCCGAAGATACATCCATCGAGAGCGGATCGCAATTGCAATGGCGGATGCGTCGTTAGGTATGCAGCCTGCGTCCCGACCGGTCTTCCCACTAATAACATCACGCATTCCGGATGTCTTTGCATGCCGCGCGGCTTGGATCCGCTTCGAGCGAGGCGTCGAATCCCGAGCAGGAGGGGTGTCACGTAACGTTTTCGCGGCGGGAAACTAGTCCGTCGGCCGGAAGTTCGGCGAGAGTTTGCTGATTGCCGCGTCGCCGTATCGACGAGTTACCGATACGAACGGGGTAAACGGAACGACGCGAGCCTCCGTCGCGTTAACGTTTTATCGCGCCTCCTTGTGGAGAACGACGGATCGCGCGTCATCTGGACCATAGAATCTCATATCCGGTAGCGAAATCTTTCGAG
Organism: Perdita meconis; assembly: GCA_030770465.2. Taxonomy (NCBI): domain Eukaryota; kingdom Metazoa; phylum Arthropoda; class Insecta; order Hymenoptera; family Andrenidae; genus Perdita; species Perdita meconis. Next base: position 4,267,536 of record JASKOS020000006.1, on the reverse strand, counting down.
GATGGCGGAATTCCCCGCCGAAGACGTCGAGGGTTTATTCAAAATGTTTTAACGCTTCGCCGTTACGTTTCAATTCGCTCGCGTCAACGAACATTGATTGCAGTATGAAATTTGGCGAAGGCTCGCGGGAAATTGCAATTATGCGTGCAAGAGGGGTTTTGTGAAAGTGGTCCAATTTTGTAGACGAGAGAAATTAGTAAAATGTAATAATCTTTGTTGCACGGTTTTCCTTGTAACTCAAAACAATTCTGTCGGCTTTTTCGAATCGCGATTTCATTTCTTCCGTCGTTGCGGAGCAGATGTTTCCTTCTTTTGTTTGCTGATGGACGAATTATTTTAACAAGACTCGCCCTTTAGGGGTTTGGTAAGCTGTGTTTTCGTTGGGGGGCGAAGAAGGGCAAAAAGGTGGAATTAAGACGACCGTATTGCGACGAAACAGAATCGGTTGCTTCTGCGAAGGGTGAAATGTGGGGTGGTTGCGGTTAGGGGATGAACTAAGCCGTCCTGGCTTTGCCTCGTGGTCCTTTTTCCGTGGCAACTGCGGTTTTGGGAGGGGAAAGTACGAGCTAAAACCGTGGAGATCGTAAAAAGGAAATTTTCTTGATTGCTTGGTATTTGATATTGTGCGCTGGGAGAGTTTTATTCCTTGAATTTAAATGACCGTCTCGGGATTACTTTGTGAGCTTTTATTTCTGATGCTAAAGAGATGAATTTTCGTTTTACCGGGTTTTCGGTTTTAGAGTTTTCAAAGTACAGAAAACAGTGTTAAGGTAGTAATTTATTATTAGGTCATCTCGTAAGTTCGAACTAGAAATAGGTATTATTTAGATAAAAAATTACTCGGATAAAAAATACTTCACTTTCAGCCGGTATTTGAACATACTAATAACGCGATTTATTTTTATTTGATAAAACAATTCATTTAAAGTGTATTTATTCGACGACAGATAATTTGTTATTCGAATAGAAAAAAGAAAACATATTTGAGTTTACTTTAAATAAAAAGAATTTCCGTCACCCTCGGATAAATTTACTTCGAATAAATTGCTTTATTCGTGGTGTGTCGAATAAAGATAAATCGCGTTATTCGTATATTCGAATAACGAATAAAGGTGAAGTATATTTTATCTGATTTTATTTAGATAACTTGTTTGCCTATCGCTGCTTCGAACCGATCATTGTATCCAAAATTTCTAAATGCTTTATACTTTCAAATGAGGACTGTAAACAAAAAATTTAGTCGTTAAAAACATTATACTGTAACTATAAAACTACCTTTGGGGTTTTGGGTTTAAATATTTTGTGGTGCGGTATGAATTTATGAGACAATTTAATGTAAACGATATTATAGAGTCATATTTCATTTTGATATTTAATACAACAGGTATTTGAATTTGTTAAAATAATATTTAATAGAAGACCGTCGTCGACTAATATGGAAAAAGTAAAAAAAACAGTGTTAAATAAAATAGAGTTCCGAAATATTGATACTTAAATTGTCAATGTTTAAAGAGATAATATTTCGTATTAAAATAAGTGGTACATGAGAAATAATTGCATAGTTCATTTGGTCGTTTCATGGCCGGTTTAATAACTCTGGCGTTGGTGAACAGAATGTTAAAATAATATAGTAAAGCAAAAGTTGTTGGAAAATAAAATTTAAAGAAAAATAATGCTGGAATAAAGAGTTACTTTGAAAGTGGAATCCTGTTTCTCTTGGTTGATAATGTTTTTGAGAAACTTTTATTAAGTAACACAGAATTTCTCAATTGAATTTACTCAAAAACATATTTAGAATCAGTCATGAAAAATGAGATGCATCTCGTCGACATATCTGCTCTTCAACAAAAAGTTAAACTATATAACATACTGTGAACCCTTGTTCTACCATTTTTTTCTGGCCACAAATATATGAATTATTTTAAATGGAATATAAGAATATCAAATTTCTAACTAGTAGTAATTGAAGGATTGAATCTTTATGCAACAGTAAAACCACTCGTAAAATTAAAAAACACAATCGATACGATTGTGTTTAAATTACTTAACTTTAAATTTAACGTGTATTTTTATGAGAAAACACAATATTGAGAAATATATTACAAAATTAAGAGTGACAATCAAGTTTATGACAAAATATGATTATTTCTAACTGGTTTTCATCATAAGAGGAAGCTTTATTAATATCTTGGAAATTGATTATATCCTGGCTGAGATTGTTACTCATCCTTGATTGCATAAGATGAAAGAATAATGCGGTAGATTCACAGTTATCTAAAATTCCTTCAACTTTTCCTTTTCTTGGCCTTTAATAATTTAACAACGTTCCCTCTAAAATTTAAGACATAATTCGTATCACGAGTGCGACACGTTATTATAGGTCAAGGGGTTAAAAAAAGTGATACTTTCGATAAAATAGAAAAAGAAATTCCTTCCTTAAAGCAATATTACTTGAAGGCTAGCCAAATTGCTCAAGTCTGCTTTGTCTACAATACTGGGTCGCCGCCAATATCCTTTCCATCATTGCATCAAATAGCATAAAAAAATCTGTTTCCATATAGGGTAACGTATACAGTTGTTGACCCCCCTATACAATGATTGACCCTTTCAAGAAAAGTAAAAAATATAGTATAATACTTTCTGATATAGTAAAATATTAATTGTATTCGAAACAAGAATATTTGGATCATTGAAATATATATATATTTTATTATGTAAGAAAAGGATTATACTATATTTTTTACTTTTCTTGAAAGGGTCAATCATTGTATAGAGGGATCAACAACTGTATACTTTACCCTATCCAACATTTGTTCTCATCTCAAAGATCCAGCAATTTTCCTTACCAGTTCCCTCAACCTGGAAACGCGACTCTCAGAGCGATTAAAAAGAAGTCAAACGAGAGTAGAATTGCGAGGACGTGTCGATAGTCAAAACGAGCGAGGCCAGCATTTAAAGATCGACTTTGTGACCTCGTCCGTAGACAGTGTCAGCGATGGCTTCGACAACTCCTCGACCCATGTAGAACGTTCGAACGTTCGTCGGAGTTTCTTTGGGAATAACTCGAAACGACCCAGAACACATTTCGAAAGTCTTCGCCCTTCGCACCGAGGAAGATCTCTGTGTCTCCGAAATTGCCAAAGTCTTTTTGCATATTTGAACGGAACGTCGAGGCGAACGTGTCCGGGAACCTCGCGTCGGGCCGATCAAATCGCTCGAGGAGCCGTAACAAAGGCAATGGAACGGCTATCGCTAGATACGGGCGCGAGGCGTGCGCCGCCAACACTCTCCACTACCACCACATCCACCACCACCACCACCGCCGCCAGCCTCCTCCACCACCAGCATCGCGAGCCATCGGCGCACCTCCTCGATCAGTCGACCCCGTGCAACGCGGCTCGCCGGCCGCCGCGCGAAAATTCGTCCTGCGTTCCGCTTTGCGCGTCATCCACCCGCTACGTCCTTCCGCGACGGAGTTCTTCCTGTTTCCCCGTGGTCCGACGTGAAACGGTGATCCGTCGAGAGCCGTCTCTCGCCAGGCGTGTCGTCGCACGGTAAATCCGAGGGACGTTCCTCTCCGGAGGGCGAAAGGGACACGCAGGGTGACACAGGAAGTGAGGGGGAAAAAGGCGAACGGGCGCGCGCGCGCGCGTGCGTGTCGGTGCGAGAGTTGATGCCTGGGAAGGTCACGGTGAATTAGAAAAGGGACGCACAAAGAGCTCGCGAGCGGAGGACACGGGGAGACGGCGTGGTTAGAGAGTGGAGGCGAGGATTCCGCGCAAAAGCCGGCTCCACGGCCGGTCCCCCACTCGCTAACTTGTTGAGTCTCTCTCGGCAGGTGTGCTCGCCGGAAACCGGAACTCACCGAGGCCAAGCGACGATGACGGACAGGCTCGCCACGCTGCTGCTCCTCGGCCTGCTGGCCACCACCTCCAGGGCGAACGCGCACGATGATTACGTCGTGGTCGAGACGACCAGCGGCCGGGTGCGCGGTTTCTCGCGAACCGTGCTCGACCGCGAGGTCCACGTCTTCTACGGGATACCGTTCGCTAAACCGCCGATCGGGCCCCTCAGGTTCAGGAAACCGTTGCCTATAGACCCGTGGCACGGGGTGCTGAACGCCACCGTGCTGCCCAACAGCTGCTTCCAGGAGAGGTACGAGTACTTCGCCGGATTCCCCGGCGAGGAGATGTGGAACCCCAACACGAACGTCTCCGAGGATTGCCTCTACCTGAACATCTGGGTGCCGCAGAAGTACCGACTGAGACACAAGGCCAACAAACAAACGAGAACAACGGACAGCAGGAAACCTTTGCTGGTGTGGATCTACGGCGGAGGGTTCATGAGCGGCACCGCGACCCTGGACGTCTACGACGCGGACATCATGGCATCCACCAGCGAGGTCATCATCGCGTCCATACAGTACAGGGTCGGCGCCTTCGGGTTTCTCTATCTGAACAAACATTTCACCAATAGCGAGGAGGCCCCGGGGAACATGGGCCTCTGGGACCAAGCTCTGGCGCTGAGGTGGCTCAAGGACAACGCCGCAGCGTTCGGAGGCGATCCCAACCTGATCACCATCTTCGGGGAATCGGCTGGTGGCAGTTCCGTCTCCTTGCACCTGATTTCGCCGGTGACTAGAGGCCTGGTGCGACGGGGGATTCTCCAGAGCGGGACCTTGAACGCGCCCTGGAGCTACATGACCGGGGAGAGGGCGAACGAGGTAGCCAGGGTGCTCGTGGACGAATGCGGCTGCAATTCCACCATGCTGCAGGAGAATCCTGCCAGGGTGATGGCGTGTATGAGGTCCGTCGATGCGAAAACCATCTCCGTGCAACAGTGGAACAGCTACTCGGGCATCCTCGGCTTCCCTTCCGCGCCCACCATCGACGGCATCTTCCTGCCCAAACACCCGTTGGACCTGCTGCGCGAGGCGGACTTCAAGGACACGGAGATAATGATCGGGAACAACAAGAACGAGGGTGAGTGAGATTTTTCTCGTTTCGCGGGTGAATTCTTCTCGGATTTGGATTTTTCCGGGATTTCGGGATCGATCGGTCTTGGCGCAATTCTTTCAATTGATCGACGCGTTCAGTGTTGTGTGTACAGCTGGTCAAATAACGCCTCGCGCTCTGAATGTAAGCGTCCAAACTCCCGCGTTTGGAATTAATTTGTGGGTGGTGCTTCGCTTCGAGGTATTCCGGGCTTGGAATTAATTGTATAACTAATATATTAGTGTTCGGAGCGATAGAGACTTTTAATGTTTTTGGAACGCGTTGAAGCATCTATTCGAATCGATCGTGAATTTGATTGTTGAGCTAATTTGACTTATCAATTTTGTGTAGTTTTTGTTTTACGAAAATTATCCAGATGTAGCAGATATGAAATTAATAATTTCAACGTATTTTGTAAGTTTGACGAGCTCTGCCCGAAACGGTACTTGTAATTTGTCGATTCAGTTTGAGATTCGCGTTACATCGATTCGACATTGAGTGTGCTAACTGTCACGTCAGGTGTACAGAGTGTCGATAATTAGCACGATCGACGAAGGACTGATTTCAGGATCATTTTGACTCTTCACTCTTCAGGTTGTCAAAGAAAATGAAACGTAACAAATTTTTAGGTCCACTCGCATTGCAAATTTGAATGTTGTTTTTTCAATACCCACTGTTTCACCAGTTTTTGTTTTAGAAAAATTGGAGCAGTGGTTTTGGATGATGCTTTTAACGATTTACATTGTTTAAATGTAAAACGATTATATAAATGTTAGTTCAGAGGATAGGCCTGTCAAAACCAGCAAATGTTTCGTAATGTTTAGGAGGGGAGTTTATCAAACGCGTTGTTTAAAACATTTTTCACGTGCTTGTGGTAATAATTCAAAACTACCTGAATATTCTTTTCGGTTACGTTAGTTGATTGTTTAGCTGTATAGGTATATTCATTGCGAAAAGAATAGGGGTCAGGACAAATGCCAGGAACATCTGGTGACGGCCCGAGGCAGCTTTGTTTTGAACCATTGAGCGAGCGTTTCAATTTTTATCTGCGCGGATTTTCCGCTAACTTCGCCAATCTTTGGTATTTCATTATGGCAATTTAGTTGCAATAGTTTTAAACGTTCATCTATTTTGTTCTATTTCAAAGGAATAACATGAAGGATCGAAGAATAGAGATATTGAATAGAATATTCGCTGGTGATTAAAAGAAGAGTTAATACTTTTTAATATTTTTTTGAAGAACAATAAATCGTCAAAAAATTTTTTCTTTGTGTTAATCAGAAAAATGTATTAAACTAAAACAATGATGTAAGACTCAGAAATTTCTTATTCGTATGTATATTGTTTTTATTATTATGAAAAGTAGTAACAAAATGTAATAAATATACAGAGCGTAAAAAGATGATTACAGTAAAAATAATTTATATTCGGTCATTTCATAAATTTATTTGAAAATTGTTTTGTGAGGAAGAAAGATTAATAATTAATTTACGCAGTTACATTTAATCTCTGACATAATTGTTATTACGATCTTCTACATAAGTTTTTAATTCCTCCTAACAGAATTTTTCCTTTGTCAATTAAAATGTATAAAGAGAAGCATTGTTCATGAAATTTTCAGATATTAATAACTAGATTGTGGATGTTTATGCGAATTCATATTTTGACAAATGTTGAGGAGGATAAAGAAATGAAGTTTGAATACAAGTGTGTCGCACTTATTATAAATAGTATAACACGTATTTTATTTTAAAAATTATATATATTTTTACATTCGCGCCCGTCCTTTCATATATTTTCAGATTTATCAAAAACATTTCAACTGAAACAATACAATTGATGATTTCGCGCAAAGGAGGAAATTATTGTTTTTATTATCCTTTTTAGTTACATAGCCTTTAAAGTATCAGACATTAATTTATCTATTCAATATTAAATACTTTTCATTTACTTCTACTAAATGATTAACCCTAGAGAGCCCAAGTTACTGCGAGCTTTAACGTCGCCCCAGGGGAAAATTAATCTCTGTCCACGAGAAAGAAAATATCAAGAACACCAGCTGCCTCTGCTCAAATTATTTTTAACTGCACAAGCGATTTTACTTTTGCAAAAAGGGAAATTTAATATTTCATGGACAACTTTCGACCCTTGGGTCAAATTTTCCAGGGTCAAGTGTTATCAGTAAAATTATGCAACGTTGTCACTGGTAGTAAAAAATTTTCGTTTCCTTTCGCAACTTTCTTTCTTGCTTGGCGCTGACCACAGAAGTTCTCTGAAACACCAAAAATGCGGAATGTCGCGGGTTTATCGGCGCTCTTCGAGTAGCTCGTCCGTATCCGTTACGTAAATCTCGGGCCAACCAAACGAACGGCTGTTTGCTCTGAATCGAAACAATGGTTCCGCTGGTATTGTCGTTAGATAACGCAGAAGCCTCGTTCGTTATTGGCTCCGCGGTTCGCCTTTCTCGTTAATGAAAAAGCTCGTCGCGCGACGCAGCTGCGTTCCACGGGAATTATTGGTGGAAATCATTTTCCTCGGATCCTCTGCTCCCCCTTCCATCCAGCTAATTAACCTTTCCGATGCAAATGCTTCTCTAGAGGGCGATCGGCCTGGTTCGATCGATCCTCTCGTCGCGATCAACGCATTCTCGCGAGCCAAAGGCCAGCGAAGTGTCTCCGCGCGCGTTGCGCTTGAAAATCTCTTGGGAGACCATGAAACTTAACGGTTAGAAGACTGTAATCTTTTTGATACGAAAGGTCAATTTAGGATAGATATTCTGGAGCATGGTTAAATGTTTTGTATTAGCAAAATTGTTTTTGCACGAAAATTTGCACTTGAGGTGAGATTATTACGTACTTCCTTTTTCGTAAATGATAGTATGCGAAAATGTTTGAAGTCATGTTGATTTTTTGAAAATATATTTTCTTATACACGTACAAATGTATCATGTTAGGTTACATTACTCGACCTTGTTGAAAATTAACTAGCATCATTAACTGGTTATGCGAAGCTTGCTTAATAATGCACTCAACTTAAATTTTCATGAAGCTGATGAAATCGGAGCGAGAGGATTACGAATTTAGATTTCTAGGATGAAATAGAAAGTAATTATGCAAAACACAGTCTAGATGGTGAGAGGATTTTAGGAATTACAAGCTCATGTCTTTCAGTTTTTTTATATTTTTGATCTATAACTATACAAAACTGAAAGTATGACTGTCAGGAAAGATAAAATATCAAGTTGAAATTTGGTGTATAGCTAGGTACTATCAATAGAGTGGTAAAAATCTGAAAGTATAACATTGTTAATCCTAATATAAGAAAATTACTATCAAAAACCAGATTAGCCTGATATTATTATTTGTACGTGCAGCGAAGCGCACGAATCCAGCTAATTTCTAACAGTTTCTATCGTTTTTATAGTTTATTTTTTCTTATTTTGCTGAATTTGAATATTAACTATCACACATTTCGAAACTTAGTCACGTCTTTAGTGACATAAGTGTAGTCTAACTTTACACTTCCAGGAAGCCGTAACATATTTATCGCACTTAATGTGCGTAACAGTCATTTACTTAAAACTAGTGTCAATGTCATGACACCAAAAATAAACTTCTTGCTTACTCGTTATGATTTTACCGCAACACAATTCTTGTAATTATTAATGATTACCGGTAATCAAAAAAATTTTACTCATTTATTATTGTTATTCGTAACCCAAATCATTTAATTAAATATATTAACTCTTATTCCATAACTTAAAATATTTGTCTTATAACAGTTACGATGTCTGCTTCTAACTATTCGTTTCAAAGATTTGAATACCCCTAATAGTTCGAATAATGGTCGAACACTTGAATTATTCGAATATCAAATTCGAATTCTACTGTTAGTCGAGCATTCAAATATTTTTGAAAAATGCAGTTAAAAAGCATTTAAAGAGCGAATGATTTCGCTTAAGGTGGATACTGCTACAAGATATGACAGAGCGGTATTAGGAATTAATATTCAAATGATAAAAGATGATAAAATTCATATATATACATTGGCTATGAATGAATTAACTCAAAAACATACAGTCGCTAATTTAAAAGAGAAACTGGAGAAGGTGTTAGATGAATTGAAATAAAGAAAAATCAAAACTACACGACAACTACAGATAATGGAAGAAACATGTTCAAAGCTATAGAATTATTTTCGGAAGATAGTAATCAAGTGGAAGAAAATGAAGAGTTTTCCTTACTATCGAAAGAGACAAGCACGAATAATGTGTTGAAGCTGTAACTAAAAATATATGTATATTGTGAACAACAGAATGTTGTTAATTTGTTATGTTGACAATAAATACTAATTATTAATAATGTTAATAACAATTGACTATGGTTGATGCTAACCAGAGAAAAGTTTTGCTGCTGTTATTATTTAGCGGTAACCAAAAAAACTTTTCGCTGTCGGTAATGGTTATCGGTAATCAAAAAACATTCTGGTTATTTATATTGGTTACTGGTAACCAAAAAAATTTTAATCATTCATAATGGTTATTTTTAAGTAGAACAATTAAAGATTAATGTTTTTTAATCATTTGGTTTTTTGAAGAATTTCTCTGAAATATACTTATAACTAGCTTCCATGTGAATAAAAATTAATTCTGACTCAATGACTTTTTTCCAAAAATTTGTTGAAATGACTGTTATTTTGGACTTCTGGTTAGAAGTATGCAATAGTGTGATATTAGTACGAAAACTCGATCACGGCGAATACTTGAAAACTTCTAATTATTCGAATACTTTTAATTAATTTCGAAAAAATTGTTCGTCTTCGCAGTTATTCGAACACTTCGAATTTCACAGCTTCAGTCCACACTTTATCCTCGTTCCCAAAAGATTAAGCGAAAAGCCACAGTAATATAGTTCCTCCGACTAAATTTTTTCCAGACTTGAAATAAATCGAAAGTCGAGGAACGCTCTGCAGAAAAACCGTGTGATGAATGTCCGCGATATCTCCGGTTCTTCAGGTGTTACGATCCGTGGGAATCGGTCAGGATTTCGGGGATAAGGCAATTGATTCGGAGCACCGATGAGCTGTTCGACTCCTCGAGTTCACTTCGATATTCCGCGCCTGATAAACGCGCTGGGAGCCTGGTGCACCGCGAACAGGTCGATAACCAGAGCCCTGATACCAGGGAACTAACTTTCTTCCTCTGGTTCGGAGCACTCTAAAGAAAAAAAACAAAAAAGAAAGTGGAAGATTCCATCGACGTCGAGATTGGGATCGTGTAGATCCGAGAGACGATTAGTTGGACCGTGCGAAGCTGCAATTTTAGGGGCTGGTTTCTACGAACGATGCCGGTGACTCGTCCTTTCTTGATTCTCGAGGAGGAGCTTACATCGACAGTGGAAAGCCATTTCCGTTTTTGGCCGTCGAAGCCGCTGGGATTCGTCAGGATAGTCAAGAGAGAGCTTTTCGTGTGTTTGTATTCAAGCAAACGTGAGCTTTTAGGCAAAATAGGGGCGGGCGAGTTCAGAAAGGAGAGTGCTCCCGAAGACGGAGTGCTTTCCATTGTTAGGAATAAATTAGCTGGGATTGGGTTTCGATTAGGACGTTTCAAGAGTGCTCGCCATGAAATGGAACGCGTAGGAGTTTTGGAGATCTTTCTCTTACATTTCTTTTCTTGGAAAATTTGTGATTCTACGTACAATTTAGAAGAGCGCCGAATGAAGAGTATTGATAGCAGAAGAATCGTTCTAATTAGCAGAAATACAGTAGCCGGAATTGATTTTGATTAGGACACAGCAGATGGAACTCGTGGAGTGTTTGCTTTTAGGTAGAATCCGTCGACGTTCAGGAAATATCGTTTTTTCTTTGTTCTTCAGTAAATTCACGTTTACGTTTAATCAATTACCACTGACAAACAAACATTGTTGATCAAAAGCTTGGATTGACTTTGTAAATTGAGACTTCGGAGCAACAATTTTCTCGTTACACAAACGAATTTAAGTAATTGTAAATAATTATATTCTTTGTAATATAACAAAATAGTAATAATCATTAAATCAGTTCACAAAATCGTGCGCAATTAATTTTTTTTTAACGAATCATCAATTTTCATTCGTCGTCAACAACTTGTTGCCATCTTACTGGCAATTTCGAATGGCAAAGTAATTCAGTTTGTGTTCGTCATGCGGTAAAATAAAGGAAAATCAAACGGAAGTGAGGGACGTAAACTAACGCAGTTGATTAAAAATAAGAGCTCCGAATCTTGAAAACAAGCGAGACGAATGTCCATTTAGACGGAGTTAATTTTTCGCTATTCAACCAGAAATTAAGGATTCAAGGGAAGCTGGAAAGAAGGGGTTGAAGCGCGGCGTGTACCCTGAGTCGGGCAATCTTGTTTCGCCGGAAGTTTGCTCGTCGAAGAGATTCTGAAGAATCTAGTGACCCGAATTCAAATTCCCGCCATTATTCCCCCTCTCGCCTCCGATCGCTGCGATTCTTAACTAACTTCGTCGCGCGGCGCAGCCTTTGAATTTCAATGAAACGGAAGAGTGTGGAGTCGTTAAAATTTCCGTAGCGCGCGGGCTATCGAATCTCTGCCCTCCTCGATTTTTCCCGATTCTCTTTCGTCGAAAAAAGAGAAAAACGGGAAGCCGCTTTGAAATACGGAGGGATAAAAAAAAAGCACGGAAGCGGTCGCCACTCGAAAAGCGTGCTAAAAATTCCAGCGGAATCGTCATGTCAAAATTTCGCCCAGAGCGAAAAGCGAAAGTCTTCACCCTTGACCTGACGCCTCCACGGCAATTTCCCGCGTTGCTCGATTTGCATAAACAGAAGAAAAAAAAAAGGACGCCCTTCTCATTTTTGTCTCTTCACGCGCAAAAAAGCAGGAGTTTCAACCGCGACCGACGTTTTTATTTACGTTCTCCCAGTTCCATATGCAAACGAGCGCGAAAGCGTTGTTTGCCGAAAAAAGGAGGAAAAAAAAATAAATGCTGTTCCAACGATTCGACCGGAAAAAGGGACCCTCGCTCTCCTTCCCCTTCCGATTTCGTCTATCAAAAATCGATGGTCAGTCTGGGAAATGGAAATCGAGCGAATTACGTCGCGTTCGACGGAAGCTCCTTGAAAACAAACGGCGGTCGCGTTAACGAGGTCAAACGACGCTCCATATCCAGCCGATAATTACATCAACAAGCTGCTGGGATTATAATACGGGCATAAATTCGCGTACTGCCGCTATTAACCGAATAATGCATCGGCCTTTGCGCGGCCGGCATTAACTGAAACGGAATTACGCGGGGAAAGTGTAACGCGGAGCAATTAGGGGCGATTATCCGTACGTAATGCGTCCGATGTCACCGTCATCGTTTTCATTAGCTCTTAGCGTCGTCGTTTTTCTGCGTTCACGAAGATGTATCGGTGTAACGGCGGTTTCGCGAACAATTTTCGTCAATCAGTTCTAGATTATTATAGGTACATTCAAATTAGGAGGATCTAACCAGGCGTAATTTGAATCTCAGCTTACCTAAATTGTTAACGGTAGCTCGAGTAACTCAATTGTAGTCGAATTTTCGTTCATATCTAAAATAAAATTTTCTTTGTCAAAATTTAAATAGATATACAGTGTTGACTCGAAGAATGGCTGGGTTTCATAACCGAGCGTAACCCTTTTTCGAGTCGGGTTCGATCTCGGTTACGACGGAACGAGGAGAATCGTTCCGGCGAAGAACTGGTGAGGATAGAGCAATCCCTTTTTCGAATCAAACTCAGACGTCATTCTTTGAGTCAACACTGTAAGATTGTCCTTATATCGGGACAGTACTGTAAATTGGTACATTTTTTTTTTAGATTGAATTTCAAAGAATTTATCAATTCATTGAATTTATCTCCTATGTATATAGAAAAGGAGCAAAGATCTTCAGAAATTGTGCTTCTAAAGATGCTCCAGAAATCTTGATCTTTATTTCACAAGACCAGATAACCCAGATAAGATCCATCAATACCGATCCGCTGTTTACAAAAAACCTGCGCCAACTAATTAGAAGGAGAAAATCTCTGTAAGACACCGCCTTATCGATGTTGGAGGAAGTTTCTTTCAAACCCGAAACAAGTAAACTTGTTTCAGAAATCGAACCGACCGAACGCTGAAATAAGCCAATAAATCGAAATAGTTGCAGTTTGTGTTTGATATCGAAACTTGGCTCTGCGAGTGAATTTTTCTCGCGATTGCGATAGTCTGTCGTGCTTGAAACTTACGATGCCCTAAAATCGAAATGGGAGAACGCAACAAGATTACTGGAGCAGAATCTGGAGCCTCGGAATGAATATGAGTGAATACGATGACGTTTCAATATGAAGGGAAATGTTTCTCAATTTATTCTGCGATTCTGCTACAGAAAAGAATACAGCCAAATAATTTAGCAGTTTTTATAATACTTTTTTATCTGTTCGTTGATGTTTTCAAAATTGTTATCAGTTTGTGGAATTGTGTGTATTGTTTATGAATGGTTTGACAGTATTCGAGATTTATACCGTTTCTCTGATTTCAACGGATGTGTTCAGTTATTTCTTTAATATATTCGCAATATGAGGAAATTGCTCGAGTTTGATGTTGAAAAGAAAACAAATTGTTAAATACATATTTTGTGAAATTATTCTGTGTATAAACTTCGATATTAATTCTACCTTTTTTAAAAATGCGTTCGCATATTTTTATTGCGCGTTTCAAAGTGAATTTTAATGGTTAAAAATTGTTATTATAATAATTTCACGAAGTGTTTTTGTTTTCTTAAATTACCCATCTAAAGTCAATGAATTTTTCTGTATTTAATTTCTCTGTGCAATAGAAAACTGCTGAAGTGTATTTTAAAATCTGTACACAATATATTACTGACAGAAATTTAATTGCTTTTTTCCGTGTTCTATATTGTTGTTTCAATATTTTTAATCTGTCAGTTTGTTTATTTTTTATTTTTTAACAGAGTGTTTCGTGTTGCAGTTAGTGTTTCATAATAGAAAATATTTCTTCCGTTAGATTTTTATTTTATTTTGTCATGGTAAGTTTGACGTTATTTTGTGAAATTTTTTGCTCCAATATACTTTATGATTTGTGTACGATCCTATAAATCTCAGGAACTTCGATTGAACGGGGGCGGTATTGAATTTTTTCGTCAACGCCGACAAAACGTTTGACTTATACTACTGCTGTCAAGTTTTTGGTTTCAGGATGTGGCAGTAAAATATGAATAGCTTTAAGATTCGATGTTATAGTATATGTATTGTTACTCCTAAAATTCAATTTTTATTCTTCATGAAATATGTTTCCAAATATCCATAACTATTTTATAGTGATTTACAATTTTATTATCATTCGTGTCGAATAAGTGCGAATCTTTTACAGATTTACTAAAGTATCAGAAACCAAAGTAGTAGATAAAATTATTTGCGACGGAATGCTTGAACTATATTACTATCACGAAGTTTCTACCTACAAAAAGGACATAAATCTTAATCCTATAAAAGCTATCTCCGAATCTCTGACTTCATAAATACCTTTCAAGCCCAAAATCCAATCAGAAATCTCATCAGATAAGAGAATGTAGGTTTCTACATTTCTGTTTAATTCTTCACGAGAATATTCCGTCACATATTCACAAACAACGAGACCATTAAAACCGTAAAGTAAAAATGATTGAACCTCCATATTTATTTCTAGCTTTACCGCAAGTTTTTACTAAAAATTCACGCGACCATCAGCGCAACAACAGGTGTTGATGCTCAACGCTGCGAAAAAGATTAATAAAATCAAGCGAAATTGAATTTTTCTATTAACGCACCAAAGGCTTGACTCGCACTACTGACCGTCGAGTTCTCGAGCATCGATAACGGTGCACACTACACCGATACATCTCTTTAAATTTATCTTTTCCCATTCTCCGTAAGCGTGTTTCATCCTACATCCATAAAGAGACGAACTACTCGGATATTCAAATTCAAATAGTCTCCTCAGCGCGTATCCATATTCTTGTCAAAAAAAACTCTTCACTAAAGCTCACGCGGCTCTCGGTATTCAGGCATAACAAGTTTCAATCTCGGCGCCTTAAAAATGCGCGATAGAATCCGACGAGATTGAATTTTTTCATAAACGTCGCCGAAAGCCTTCACTCGTACTACTGCCTGCCAGTTTTCCCCGCTTATCGTCGAATCGAGAGGTCGACATTCCTGCGTAATCGCACGATAAAGTCGCATGCGGGGATTCCATGAATATTCGTGGACGATGAAAAAGCCGATTTCCCCGTTTGACGGCTCGCTCACGGCTGTCAAGGTCGTCGGGGAAAATTTTATTTCCTCGCGCGCGGCACGAAACAGTCGGAACGGCAGATTCGCGACGAAGATTGCGCTCTAGTGATCGTGTTCAAACGGCGATCTTAATTCTTCTCTTTGGTGTTCAACTGTTGCTTCTTAAAAAAAGAAACTTTTCGATGGAGTCTTCGAGAAATTTAGTATCGAAAGTTTCGAGAACAGCGACAATCTTGAAAGAGTCGTAACGTTCGTTCGGAAACTCTTGGGTCTTCGGGGGTAATTCTATTATCTCGCAACGCTTAGATAGATATTTCCAACGACCCTTTTCTCGCTTATCGCTTCCCACCTCTTCCTCCTCTGAAACTAGTGCACAATGTAATTTTTTTTTTGCTCGCGTGGAAGCCTTCAAAAGCGTATTGAATTCGAGATCGACGTGGATCCGACATCCGAAACGTCAAATCTGAAACGTAGGATTGTTTAAACGTTATTCAGCGGAATCCCTGAGCCGGATCAATTTTTATCGTCACGAGGCGATTGATAAACAGCTGAGCCGGTGAAATATTCGACCCCTGATCGATGCCGGGTTAAATAAAAGATTTTGTCGGTATGTAAATCTTGCTGTGCCTAATAACGAGCGTGATGGATCGACTTTTAATAAAAAAAACGTGGCTCTCTACTGTTTGAAGAGTGAATAAACTCGCGACAGGGACGAAAGGGCGACGCTCCATTTAGAATCTCTGGTTTTATTGAAATTCGGTACATCGCCGCACCATAAAAAAATATTGAACAAATATTTTTTCATCGGTCCGGCAGTATTTTCATCGAAAGGCATAAAACGATTTTTCTGGTTGTTACTAAAAAATTCTGTTTATCGAAGTATGGAAACCCGATAGACTCGCATATTTTTCGAACTTTGAACATTTGTTAGAGAACAAACGAAAACACGGATTCTTTACAGCTTCGAAAATATTTGAGTTTATCAGCGCGCGCTGTTGTTTATGCTAGCGAATTTTCTGAACAATGTATTCTTTTGGAAATATTCATACAAAAGTGTTTTGATAGGTTACTGTTGCACCTCGAGGAATCATTTGTTTGAAACACGTCATTGACGCTGGAAACATAAAAAATATTTCGTGTTTGTCGTTTTTTCTATCTGCATATTTTATGGTTTCGCGAAATTGAAATAAATATTTATACTGAAACGGTAACTTTTTGCGATCTGTTTTCACCGTTTTAGTGCAAATATTGGCGAGGGGAACTAGAAATCTGCGTCACATATATTTTTTAATTTTTCATCGAAACGCTAAAGTTTCGCAAACTCAGGAATTGTTGACACATGGATATTCTTTATAAACCAACAAATAAAGCTTTATTTGACAATTAGTTGAAATACGTTGATTACAAGTAAATTCAAGGAATACAAAAGACGAAAGTCAAATGACAAGATTCAAATGCATTGAAAAATTGACTAAAATTGGAAAATCTAGCAAAAAAGTTGTTATTTCTATACATATACATATTGAGAAACTTTTAAAAAAATATTGGAGCATTATAATGAACTGCTTGAATATCAATATTAATTTTTTTACATTATTATTAATATGAAGCACATGGTATTATTCCTAGTAAATGTACTTTTATTTGTTTATTGCAGAAACATAATAATCTTATTAGACTCTACAGTCTTTACTCGTTACCATCTCGTGATTGTTACTAGCATGTAGAGAGTATGAAATCTCCTACAGCTAATTAGTATCTCGACAACGCTTGTTTATTTCATCAAAGCAGAATCAAGCAGAAAACCAGTCAGTAATTCCAAGTATTAGTAAATATCTCAGGGGTTGCGTCGACTTCATTACAACTAAATACTGAATATGCTTCATTCATATCTGCATGATCTTATGAAATTTCTCAAAGTAAATCGAGATTATATATTTTACTTACACATTATATCTTCGTATATGTATAATTATGTACACTTACATATTTGTGGATATTGTTTAAATATCTTACGAATTGCATAATATGTATATTGTGCACTGTGTTTCCTTTATAATAAGTAACTGTTTAGCAAACCTCACTTTTATTCAGAAATAATTATTAGGGTGGTACTTATTTAACGCAAAACATTTTTTTTGCATTTTTTAATACGGTATTTTTTCTCCTTTTTCAGTTACATTAGTTATTAAGGACTGTCACCACCCATTGAATTTTGTTTTTATAAAACGAATGCAATTTTCTTTTCGATATAGTATTTTAATTTTTAAGCACATTCATATAATATTGGACTATTATTACACAGTAATTTTATGAATCAACAGTGTTGACTCGAAGAACGACGCCTGGGTTTAATCCGAAGAAGGGATTTTTCTATCCTCACTACTCCTTTGCTGGTGCGAATTGCTTCGTTCCACCGCGACCGCCTCGGGTTACTCGGCCGAGATCGAACCCGACTCGAAGAAGGGCTGCGGTCGGTTTCGAAACCCAGCCGTTCTTCGAGTCAACACTGTATACAGGGTGTAATAATAATGTTGCAGTTCCCGAGATGACTTTAAACAACTTTTCTCTTAGCGAAAATGTTAGGTGAAGCTTCGTTAACGAGTTATTAACGAAAAACACCGACCAATAAATTAACGAATACAGTGGATGAATTTCAGCTCACAGTTCCAGCTGTGAGTAGTATTGGTCCGCCATTGTCCGCGCCATAATTAATCCGCTATACTCGCTCCCCGATTGGTCGGTGTTTTTCGTTAATAACTTGTTAACAAAGTCCCACCAAACATTTTCGCCGAGGAAAAAGTTGTTTAAAATCATCTCAGCAATCGCCCCTTTCAAGGAACTGCAACATTTTTGTTACACACTGTATATTACAGTACAAATACATTAATCATCTGAATTCACTAGGTGTTGGTATAATTATAAAGTTAAAGAGTAAATTAATATCGATACCAAACCTGCACCATTGTTTTATACCGAATTAGACCCAACACTATACCCAAAATCAACGATTGTTCTCCACATCGAAGTATCAACTCCCTCGATTACCTCGAATAGACGTTCTCGCGTTCGACGAATGGGCCGCTTCCCGTTCACGGAATCTCGACGGTTCTCCTCTTATCTGCAGTCCTTCTGCATCCGACCTGGTCGCGATTAGCACGTCGAGGCCGAAAATTAGCGGAGCTAATCGCGTAACCGGGAGCAGATGCCTCCGCCCCCGTGCCTTATCGCGTATCGAACAACTTTCGTTCGGTCGTTCCGCTTTAAGGCACAGACGACCCGAAAGGGTGCTTGGCGCAACGGAGCCCAGCTACTCGAAATATGTTTCATCAGAGGGTGAAGGTCACGCTGCAGGAGGGCCTCGGTCGTCCGGACTCTTCATTATTCAGTTTCTTTTAGCCGACTTCCACCGTCGCGACCTTCTTCGGGACGCGAGCTTCGACGAACGTCGCATTAGCTTTTTCTTTTTTTTTCTTTTCTCTCCATTCTTAATTCAATTCGCTCCGTGTTTGCATTTTCACGAGCGCGGCGGACGCTCGAGGAAAATTCTGGACGAGGGAAATGAAAATTGGCGCGTAGCGTTTAGGACCGAGTGGGTTGAGGGTTTCCGCGTCGAGTAGGTAAATTCGCTTCCACCTCGGGGGTCGGGCCACGCGTCCCACGGGAAACTTGTCCCCAATACGATCCTCGACGCGGGAATCGGCGATCCTGGCGCTCCCGAGTTGACTCACGGATTCCGTGAGCGCGACACTCTTATCTGAGCTTAATGCTTTAAGTGGCGAGATCGCGCGCGTGTATGCGCCGAGATAATCGGTGGGGCGCGCGCGTTTCAATGCCCTGTAACTGTTCAGTGAATGGAGTTTGCGGGTAGTGCTTGGAAATTCGCGCGTAGATGCTTCGCCGTCTCTGGAGACGTGGGAGGATTAACCCTTCGTGGTCCAACTGTTTTGATTGATATGCGTCTGCCATGTCCAACGTATCTTCGTGTTAACCGTAATTAATAGACAGTGGATGCTTGTATTTAATCATAACTTGAAGGATTAATGCAAAACTTTTGAGAGACTTTCGGGAGAAATCCTTAATTAGTTTCGTAACTAATTGTGATAGTTTTCATTTGTGAAATATTAATGCATACATTGAAGATTCTCTGAAGATATGAAAATTTTTAATTTTGGTTGAAATTGTTTTTTTAATTACCTTTTCTTTATTCAAAATTTTTTGTATTGTTAGAATTATTCGTGATTGTCAGAATTAGATATTGCTCCATCTCTAACAATGATAATCGTCGGAAATATTTTTTTTATTAATTTGTGGATTCAATTCTTTGAGACAACTGAATAATTGTCAAAAATGTATTTCACTAATTTTTGTGTTTGTATAAGTGTTTTCTGTGTGACAAAAATTAACTTTTAATATATCTACATGATTTTTACAGACCAACATAGTGTCTTACAAAGTGAAATTTCTCCTTCTTATCTTGTTATTCAGGTTCACGTATTCCTTTAATACTTTTATGCGACTTGAATTTATGCGACTAAGTACACTTTAAAAAGTGTGCCTGAATATATGAATACTAAAAGAATGAGAAAAGTATCGCGGAGGAATATTGTATTCCATACAGTATACATATATTTTTCAGTTGAAATTTAGATCTCAACACAACCTACGTATTATTTTTTGGAAAACTTTCTTCGCTTCAGAAAGTATTTTCAGTAGCTACAATATTTATCTAATTTTCGATAATAAAACGTAGTACTTGATTTTATAAAACTGAAGAATGGTGGAAAAAGCAAAAGAAAATTCTAAGGAAAAGAAGATAACAACGGATATCTTCTATGGGAAGAGAAACATGAGCAGTTCGACTCGAATAGGAAACGTCGAAATCCAAACCGCCCTAGAGCTGTATTGGTTTCCGATATACCGTCTACTTTTATTTATTCTGACATCTCGATTTGTCGTTCGGTGTCTTTCTTCTTATTTAACCTTAAATATACATACATGTATTAAAGGAGATATGCAACTATCTACGTTAGTCAAAAGCCGAGTTTCTACAAAATTTTCTACGCGTAGGAAAGAATTGACGTTTGTAGACATTAGAGCTGTTATGAATATTTGAATGTTCGAATACTTAGAACATTCGAATACCAGTAAAATTCCAGAACAACTCGGATATTCAAGTGTTATTCGAATAATTAGGACTATTCGAATATTTGAAGTGTTCCAATTTCGTAATATTGTATCGACTACAATTCTAAACTGCAAGAAGTTTGTGGATCTATGACACATGGCGAAATTTCAATTATTCGAATTTCTGAGTATTCCTAAGTATTCGAATAATCAAATAATTTACAGCTTTAGTACACAGTACCAATTCGATTGGCTTAGTTTGTAGTGTTGCCCTTCTGTCGCTTTTACTACGTCACTTTTTCCTCCACGATTGAAAATATCAGATGAACATTCTGAAAACCTAAATGGCATAATGTGTGAGCTGCGCGTTTTTCAAAGTAAACGGTCAGTGTTCGAATTTCGCTTCTCCCCTCGCTTAAAATTTTTCACAATTTCCCCGGGAGAATATTTCCCACCATCTCTTCTACTTCCACTTTAATTTCCCACTATGAAAAACGATTTCTCACTTTCTTGAAGCTGAGAAAAGTAGAAAAGCAACGCTAGGAAAATTGACAAGAAAAGAAGAAGACTATTACTATTAACTTTACGAACAAAGAGACACAGTTATGAGCAAAGTTATATTCTAGAACAATGATACGCCTGAAATTCAAATCCGCCATAATTTCTCTTGGTTTCCGATACGGCCGGTTTAATTAAAATCATTTCAACTAATTAGTTGGGCCGCCGCACGAGTGCTTGATAATCGTGAGAACAATTTTCCACGCGTGTGTGAGGCGGCGATCCAGACGTTAATTTGAGTCCACCGATGGCAGTGCATTCTCGAATGATTAAATAGAGGTCATAAAGAATTCTCGTGGAAAAGTGCACTTCGTTAATTAATCTACGGCGCCGTTAATGTCCACGGATCCGTCTCTTTCAAAGGCGGCCGTTTCAAGATTTGCCGGTGCAAAAGCCCCGCGCCCTGGCTGTGCAATTAGGTTACTTTATGTATACGACGTGTTTGGCTGTGTGTAAATGTGGAAAATATCTTGCCTTTAGGGTCTAGAGTATAGTAATCGCGCCAGAATAATCTCCTGGGTATACGGATGTGAAAATTTTCAAATACGGGCTGCTCCGGAAGTTTCACCTGGAAAATATTCGCAACAGTATATATATTTTACAAAATATTAGCATTAGCATTTGGAATTTAGTTTGCAGTAATTCAGTACACAGAATTTTAGTTATAGTTAATACTTCTTTTGACTTCGGGAAAAATTTAAGGAAATCAGTATTACCATTCTTATTTTCAAATAAAAATTATTACACGTTAAACAAATTTACAAGTGAAAAGTGTTGAACCTCGATATTCCGAAAATGTAGTAAATATTTCTTGTGATTCAGTCGATCCTTTCAAGCTGTTCATTCAACAGACTCGGAAAATTTATCGCGCCATTAAAACATACCATGAATTAAATCCGTTGAAAGTTCAAGCTCCAGCAAAAACTTCAAATCTCCAAAGAAATTGAATTAATCAGTCATCTTCAAAAAAACGTCAAAGCTGAATCTAAAATCTTGCTTTGAAAAATGTACAAAGTCTGTTAACTAAAGTGTTTATGCACACATTTCTCTTAATTACGTTGTAATTACAGAGGTAATGTAAATTATCGAAGAGTAATGATGTAAAAATATTTATTCCCATACAAAATGTATAAAAGAAACGAACAGTTGTGTTAACAGTCTCGTTTCATGTGTTCGACGCCGGTTATCAACGCATCGCCGCGTAACCTGATTAAACAACGCGGTGTAACTGAACAAACGACTCGCGCCTCGACTCACGAATGACGTAGCGGGCAATTAAGCTGTCGGCAAGGAGTTTTCCCTGGGAAAGCGCGCCCAGCTAATTATTCTAGCTTCGATAGTCGAAAGACGGGCGGCGCTTTTGTTACCAGAGAAAACAGGCGCGCGGGGAGCGGAGTCGATGGCCAAAACACGCAGAATATTCGCGGGGGCGTTTCAGTTCGCGAGCGACGCGCGCGCGAATAATGAAAAGTGGCGGCGCGGGTTTCCGCAGGAAAAAACCACTCGGTTAATTACTGTTTTTCCTGGGACGTCCGGCCTTTGAGATCCCGCGCGGCTACACGCATTTTCCCCCGGATAACTCGCGGTTCTCGCCGCGTCCTGCGATTCGCGCGCTTCTCCTTTCTCGCTACTTTCGATCCTCAAACATGTTGACCGCCGTGTTAGCTTCGCACGGAATTATTTATATTCATGTGTTTACTGACACGGATAGAAAATTGACACTTAAGTGCAAGCGTGCTTTATTTTCACAATATTGCAGCGTGTGTTTTTTTTTTTCATAATCACGCCCACCGCGTATATTATGCATAAATATCCGCGGTCTGTTGCTGACTCATTGTTTTAATTTGTTTAAAGGTCATACTTGATGCTAAGTATAATCAGGGTTGGGCACATTTTATTTGAAGTAAGATAACAAATAATCATTTGAAATAATGGGTTATTTCAAATATAATAATATTTTCATTTTAGAATTATTTTGTCTTCAGTTAAAATAAAGTATTTTCAAATAATTTTTTATTTGAATAGTTTATCATTTCAGTTACTTTAGTGAAATAAAGTAACAAATAATTTGCCATCAAAGGTTACTGATTTAAATTAATTATTGCACTTATAATAAGGAAATTTTTATGGTTCATTCACATTTCCCTTCATAACGGTTTTTACATTAAACAATTCATTAGGAAAATATTCTGATAAATCTACCATTAGAGTAAAACTGCCGTTACACAGTTTTTGTACATTAACCTTTCAACAATAATTATGTCATTCAGTAACATTATACAGAAATTTGTATTTCTAGCGCAGCTTTCGATGTTGACATGATAGAATCAGAGAGTATTTAAAAAATTATATGAATAAATATTTGATCAAATGAAAAATTAAAAGAAAATGTTATTTTATCTTAAACAATCACTAGAAAAATTATTCGTCTGTTCAAATGAACTGACACACGATTATGTCAAATAACATGTAGTCAGACAAAATAACATATTATCTTAACGAATAATTTTCAAATAATTTGCATAACGCCCAAGTCTGAGTATAACATGTGGATATTGCAGCAGCGGTTTTTATATTTTTAAAAGGTACGCAACGGAAACAGTTAAAATATTCTTCAGTAGTTCACCCACTAATCTATATTTTAATTATCATACATTAGTGAATAACGGATTGAACAGTTTTTTGAAGTTCTGCATATCTGAATCGACGATTTAGAAAAACCAATTTTGAGCAAGAAAATGCATGAAAGTAAAGTGACAGCGAATATACAGAAGCTTCTGATGCAACCTAATAAGTTTTTATTTAGAATTTGAGACAGCTTCAGCTTACAGCTTCTCCAAAAAAAAAAAAGATAAAAAAGATACTCAAGGTTGACCCATTTTCCTCGAGGGTAGACCTCTTAATCTGACACGGACAGCGGGATCTAGCTGCTGGAGTTCAATCCTTCGCGAACACACTCGCGGGATGGCCGAATAAAAGCGTGGGCGGTGGTAGTTTCCCACGCTTCATGCGAATCCACGGACGCAGCGCGACGGGACGGAGCGTAATTGCGCTCTGATTTCCAGCTCGTGTCCCGTGCGTCTGATTTTTTTCGTGCGCGACGGCGACACGCGATTTTCAGAGCATCGCGGATCCCCGAGATACGTGACAATTTACGGGACGCTTGACTCTAATTGCGAGTTTATGGCCCTTCTTTTCGAGTTTGCGCCGCACGTTGCACCGCGTTACTCGCGCGCTAAACGCGGATAGGTTAGACAGCGCTGTTCTGGAAACGAGGTGACACTTCGGGGTCTCGGGAATGAAAAGTATCGAACCTTTTTTTGGTTTTGTAGTCACGTTTTGACTGATTAGTCAGAGCAGAAATTACTGGAACTGGGAAAACAGGGAATAACACTTTTTTGATTGATATACAGTTGTTTGCGATTGGAAAAATGAAACATGGCATGGTACAACAGTAGGACATTAATTATGCGATATGAACGTACGGAATGATTGAACAATCGAATTTCTTGAATAATTGATTGGCCCATATTTATTTCAGGTGTACAAATAGATATAAGGTTGTTCCATATAAAAAGTAGTACGAATCAATCTTTCTACTGACATGGAAGTTTTAGTAGTTTGTCTGGAAGTTGAAAGAAGATCTTTAAAAATATGATAATAATTAATAATTAAATTAACAATGTAATACAAATTTTTTTTGTTCACTTAATAATTAAGTTTTATAAGAAAACTGATGTCTAATTTAGTAGATACTGTTACACAATAGTTCAATGAGTTTTTGTGATCTTCACTCTGGTTTTTTAATCATTCTGAACTGACATATTGTATAATTTCTTTACGGTTTGCAGTATGAATTACTGATTTTATGCTTCGTACCATTAAATTGTTGTTTCCGATGATTATGAATATGACTAATGACTGATTGTGAGAATGATAAGCTTACGTCCCAGAGATTGTAACACAGATCAGGTATGTTTGTTTTTGTTATACAACGCGTATCATTATTAATAGCATAATCAAAATTCTGCTGTAATTAATAACCGCGTCAAACCACTGTACAATTTAACCTTTGGCGATGATTATTTAAAAAAAAACAAAGGATAATATTTGAACTAATGAATCAAATTTTCATTTCTATTATGTATTTGGAATGTATAAAGTCTTGGATCAATTAGGCTCTCAAAGTAATTTTAGTTCAAAATTTAATAGCATTTGGTTCCCAAGAATGTAATGTGGATCTAAAATGAAAATATAATACCACAAGCGTAAAAGAATCTGTTCACTTTTACAAATTATTTAAATCTAAAACAATCATTTCACAATTGATTAAATAAAATTCCAAAGAAGTTTCAAAGGAATTCATACATGATTTCTATCAAACCAAATATTTCATTATGCAAATAACAATTTTCCCACTACTTACTTATTCGTGTAGCGTTTTGGTTCAGAACAATTTTGCATATCATATTTTTGAATAATATTTTCAAAGGAGCTGTTTAATTTAAAAAAGGAACGCCACACGAACCTGTACTGAATTTTAAGGAATTATAAAATTATATCTCTACTCGCAAGTCTCGTTACAATTGCAACGTTTGCCTTACACAGTTTATTTTCCACAATAAGAACCGTACTTCTGCTTATCAGTTTCAAAATTTTAGAATATACATAACGTTTTCATTATCTGTCGCATAATATTTCGCGTAGCATAAAGCCAGAAATATTCTTAAGTGTCTCTGTTTAATTAAAAGAGGCAACAAAGGAAATAAAGAAATTGATTCTCGCGGCTGCTATAGCAGCGTAAGCCTTCGAGGAATGAAAATTCTCTCATGGTCAGGATTTACAAACAGAGACGGTCGCGCGCTGCTGCATTTTCCAGAAGTTCGCTGCAATACTGTGACCAGAATATTACAGATAAACAGCGCGATAAGCGAATTGCATTACGGTCGAGCTCTTCGATTTTTATCAACCAGACAGAGTGTTTCCCCCCTCGACGAACCGGTCGTTTTTTCCGCGATTATTCGCATCTCAAATTCATGGAACATTCTCCGCGAGCCACGCCCCCGGCGATATCGAGTCCTTCGATTTCGTATTTCCATTGGAATTTTGAATTTTTGAGAAATTCCATTCGTTCGCCGCGCGATTGACCTTTCGCGCGCACAAACTCGTAGCACTTCGTCATATTTGCTCGCCATTATCCGCCTACATGTTCGGAATTCTGTGCCAACGATTCTCTTAATTTTGAGATTTTAGCGAGCGAAAAGGTTGGGGGATTTGTAGCGGCGCACGTGAGAAATTATCGGGAAAATTCTGTTTAATATTCCCCTTCGGGGAACCAACATTTTTTGCCGTGTTATGGACGGGTAATATGAATGGAATTTTTATCGTTGCCGTTTTACGTTTTTTACGAGTTAGCAGTCGTGTATTTTGCTTTCTGAATACCATTTTTGGGTTTGTTTTGTTACATTTGTAACGATTTTACATTGTTTGTCATAAACAGTTTATAGAGTGTATTTGCTACTGTCATTTATTTGCACGTGATGCAATGGCAGATTGCGAAAACAAATATATTGCGATCAATTATTTTATATTTTTGTAGCAGAGCACAGAAAATTTATGTATTCATTGTGTTTGGAAATAATGCAAACGCAAATAGGGAAAGCAAGAGAAACTATACAGTGTGTCAAATATTAACAAATATTTCCTTCGTTTTTCACGATATGAAAAATGTTTGTGGCATAATTCGAATGGCTTCAATGAAGGCTGCAACAATTTTATCACATTATTGGTTTTTGAAGTCATTTGACCTTGAAGATGGGTACAAGATGCAATTGACAAAAATTTGCGCTTTCCAGAAAAAAAATGACCTGCCAAAAGAAATATGTATTTGAGGGCATTTCTTTATTGAAGCCATTCGAATTATGCCACGATTTTTCATATCATGAAAAATGAAGGAGATATTTGGGTGTCCTCCTTTAGATTAGACACCCTGTATAAATTATATCTATTTTATAAATTCACATCTCAGCTTTTCTGGCAAATCAGTATATAAATAAGTATTCAAATAATATTGTAATAAATATTACGAACGGCCGTGAATTCCAATTATAGCAATGCGAAATTTTCATACATATGACTCCCAGAGCCAAAGATATCCATCGTCCACGCTCGCGAAAAAGTGTTTATTTTCTCCACATAGATCAGACTAACAGCGCGTGTAACGCAGTCGGATTTGCGAATCGGATCGCGTTTGTTGCGCCAGCTAGAACAAGCTGACACGCGTTTTGCGAGTGCCGTTGGTACACAATGCGATTTCCCTGTAGCCTGTCGTATAAAACCTGAATTTTTGCGAAGATACCCAAAACAACGTGACGTGATACTCTCGCACACATTTCGGCCATGTATCTCCTTTTTCACCCTCTGTTTTTCCAGTTTCGGACTATCCCCCCTGATCCAGACCAAATAGCTTAAAAAAAACGAAATAAAAAATCTAGATTCCTGAAAAGAACTGTGGTACGTGCTAATTAAGGATAACGGCTGCTTTTCGTCTTCATATTTCATTGCGCGCGTATTGCGAAAGATACAAATCTCGAAACTCTGGACAAGTGGAAGCCATAAATTTCAAACACACATTCTCGAGATTTGTGTAGATTAATATTGTATCTTGGTATTGATTGGCGTTGTCGGAGTTTTTGGTTCTTCGAAAAATATTTTGTACTATCGGATTTAATCAAGTATCAGCGACCCAAAGAAAAGTACGAAACGGAAGGAAGAAAATTTAAGGAAAACTATAAGTAGTAGACTGAGAAAAATAATGGAAGAAAAGTCACTACATTGGGTAGTAAAGAAACAGGATATAGTGAAATGCGTTTCTTTCTACCACATTAAAAGGAAAAATTAGCAGTGTAGTAAAATTTACGGAAGGCTGTGATACACAGCAACATCTACGCTTCGGAAAGAAATGGCGTCTCGTGACATAACCTCAATTTGTTGAGATTTTAACATTGTCTTTTCAACGCCTTTCAATGAATATCGCATAAACGTCCAAAAAAGGTATAGTTAATATTGGGAAAACTTATTTTCTGACATAGGTATTTGTTACGGGCCGTTAACAGTTACTGAACATAGACCTAGTTTCATAGGGCTTCCGCTAGAGTGTTCTCGTAATAATCGTCTTTCTCGCTAGTGCTTGATCCTAGCCCTGTTCATATACAGGGTGTTTGGGATAGTATAGGCAAGCTTTGGAGGGGTGATAGATCACGTAAAAACAAACAAAAAACTTCTATATGACTTGGGTTCAAAACTCAACCATTTTTGAAAAAAACTGTCATAAACATTTAAGCTATAAACCGCTATAATTCAAAATAGGAACGTTTTTCGTAAGCAATTTCTTCGCTAAACTAAAGATTACGATCTTGTTAATCCAATAAGTACAGTAACTGTGATAT
Source organism: Perdita meconis (assembly GCA_030770465.2). Lineage (NCBI taxonomy): Eukaryota > Metazoa > Arthropoda > Insecta > Hymenoptera > Andrenidae > Perdita > Perdita meconis. The sequence goes on along the minus strand of JASKOS020000006.1, from coordinate 4,239,113 downwards.
TGTTACCTCGTATCGCAAAAAAATAGTATTTTTCTAACCCCTTAAATTACCCTTTAAAATCGCGATAATTTAAGGGGTTAGAAAAATATTATTTTTTCGCGGTATAAGGTAACAATACCGCAGTTACTGTACTTATTGGATTAACAAGATCGTAATCTTTATTTTAGCGAAGAAATTGCTTACGAAAAACGTTCCTATTTTGAATTATAGCGGTTTATAGCTTAAATGTTTATGACAGTTTTTTTAAAGAATGGTTGAGTTTTGGACCCAAGTCATATAGAAGTTTTTTGTTTGTTTTTACGTGATCTATCACCCCTCCAAAGCTTGCCTATACTATCCCAAACACCCTGTATAAGACGAGTTTCGAAATAATCTTCCATAGTTCAAGCGCGGGTCCGTCAGCATAGGTCTACTAAGATAATGAAGCAAGTCTTCGTTGATCCGATGGTCCAAAACGAAAATCGCCGTGGCCTCCTTTTCTCTTCTTCCATTCCAAAGTTTTTCTTATCCAATTGTCAACACTTTGTATAACCAATAAAATAATTCTCTTATCTATCATATACCTCGCTTTCTCCGTCGCCTAGCACACACCCTCAGTATTATTTCCATAAAGAAAAAACTCTTTTTAGTATGAGCGAAAGTTCCAATTTTGCTACATTCGTGTAGTAAAAATCAGTACACGAGGTTGTAGTTTATACCAAGTCTTCAGAACCAAATATTACTACACTGGCGTAGTAAAAACCTAACCACTTTCACCAATCCTGCCGTTTTAGTAGAAAATGTAGTAAAATTTCTCTCATTTTTTCTCTCAGTCTACTAAAGGTTCTACACGCCGTTCAACGAAAATCATTTCGACTAATTAGTCCAGCGCGTCTAATAATCGCGAGAAGAATTTTCCGCGCATAGGCCGGCGGAAACATTAATTCCGGTTCACCAGCGGCTGTGCATCCGATGATTAAACAGGCCGTAAGGAACGCCGTGGAAAAGAGCACTTCGTTAATTATCCTCCGTAGTCGTTAATGCCCACGGACGCGTCGTGTTGGTTTCATAGGCGTGCGCGTTTTCGAGGTCCGTTTCGCATCGCGTTCATAGAGGATGAGCGAGCGCCGCGTATTACCTGCGCAATTAGGTTACTTCGGTAATATAACCCGCGTTCATCGGATATTTAGAGAACGTACACGCCTCCAGGTTCCCCGAAACAATCGCGGTGAAATAATCCGCGAAGTATACAATCGCCGCGGCCGATCCAGATTCCCGGACAGTTCCAGGCGATCCATGGAAGCGCGGGCGGCACCTTCGCCCCAATTTCTATTCATGGTGTCGTCGAAGTTCGTGTGCCGACATGTGGCGCGGTGTCGATCGATTCGGACAGTGGCTCCGGTTCGATTGAAATCGTTTCTGGTTCGACGCGATTAGAATGCGACGCGCGGCGTCCACCGATCGACACCGCGTTAACCGACCTCGCGGCGCGCAAACTTTTCGCGAGCGTGGCGGGCGGCCGAGCCGTTGCCTTAATAGGGACGGCCGGTAATCACTGGCAGAATTCCAACCACCCGATGCATCATTCTTGCGGGCCGTTTTGCTGCATCAGCATCGCGCACGTACCAGAACGTATGACGATACTCGGCCGGTGGCCTGGAACGTCAGGTGGCCAGGGATTACCTCGTTAGTATACATTGGCTCGTATATTCTGCAGACAGCTGCGCGACCCTCCGAATATGTCGCGATGGTTTGCCTCCGGTCGTTCGATTTCCGATTCAATCGGACTTTCTTACGCTCCGGTATTTTCCGCCGGATTTTATTCCGCGAACATTCGGGATACCTTTTTGAAAGTCGGCGAGGGGCTTTGGAAATTTTTCGTTTCGGGATATTGTGGTTGCGTTGGCTGTTTTAGGGGCGGAGAGTATTATTGTTTGCGGTGGACTGCAGATTTTTGTACAGTTATAGTAAATGGAAATATGCAAGGATGTGGAAGAGTGTAAACATAATCAAACATATAAAATATAAATTTCGCAGTATTGAGAGTATAATATAAATTTTGATTGCAGTTTTTTATCCGTGTTTTTAATCATGTGAATTTACATAAATATGTGAAGTCTAATTATTAAACTGCGGAGTTTTATGTAAATTCACAGTTTCACATGTATAGAAAAAGAAGTGAAATTTGCATATATGTATTCATTTTTATATCCATTTTCATATTCATTTTTATATTCATTTTAATGTGTATAAACATGTATTTTGTCTTCTAAACATAAGCATTTTTGTATATTTAAAATTGCCATAATGCATAAAAATTCGCAGCTCACTAATTATCATGGATTAAGTATACTTAGAATTTAAGTATTCTACAATTTCCATAAAATTGTTACAGATGCATCAATGTTTACGTATTTCTTCTAACAAATACGTGATCTTCTATAGAAATCTACATAAATTTTACAGATTTGTAGAATTTAAAAAGCGGTTAAAAATTTCGATAATTGTTCTTAATAATGAAGGTGAAAAATATTTGATATAAATAACACTACATTAAAATTATTTACAATAACAGTATAATATTTTTACGAACAGAAATGAAGAATGGAAGTTTGAATGACAGTGTATTTTATTTCGTAACTATTATAACTTTTATTTTGGCATCTGTCAATACCTCAACAGATGTTTGCATATTTCAAATCATCGTGAATGCATAAACATTTACAGTCTAGCTATTATTTAGTAATGAAAGACGAAAAATTGCTATCTTTAATTTTGAAAAACCTAAGATATTAGAAGATTGAAAGTTTAAGTTTAATATAAAAATGGAATTTCCTTCTTGCTTAAATTACTTCTTATTATGCAATAAACTACGTAAGATGTTTCATGAAGGAAAGTAAAGTTTACAACTTCCTGGATACTTTTTGATTTTCCTTAATGGAAAGAGTCTTGTTTATTTATTTAGTTAGGTTTTCTTACAGTTAATGAAATTACATCCAAATTGATTTCTTCTTCTTAGGAAAGTTTCTTCTAAAAAAGTTTCTTAGCCTCGATAATTTCTTATTTTCAGCTTTTGTCTTTTTTAAAATTCCTCTAAACGTTGAATTGAACAATAACACATTTTCTAATTTTATTTACGCATCTTCTAACGAAGTTTCATGCTTCCATTTCTAGAAAAATGTTTTGTTCTTATCTTCTACTCATTTCTAAATGGAAAGAAATAAGGAAAAATGTGGTTGAAGAAAGAACAAAGACGAAGAAAATCCCTACAAGAAAATCTATCTCCTCTCATTTTTTTATTTAACCCAATGTTACTATTAAAAAACTTATGCATTACAATTTTTGATACTATCACATCGTCCTAAATGTAGATTCTAAAACATTAATTCACCGTCAAAGAATGAAAGTCTTAGATAATATTTTCAAACAGTTTTCTTCCAGAAAATCCGAAATTTTCTTCCAAAAAATGACCGAAACGAACACCACGAAAAGCATGACTAGTTAAAAAAGGAGCGGCGGTTAAACGCATTTAGTATGAAAGAATGATGCCACTGTGATCACAGAAAGTTTGTGCATCATTTATCAAATGCTCCTCGCCGCAAGCTTTCGCACTCCCACCGTAATGTTGAGAGCAATCATACGTTGATTGTATCAGGCACGATCATTAGGTTATTTAGTATTATACGATTAGCACATAGGCTGACACGTGTGTCAGACAGCTTCGCGTCGGCTATGAATATGCATGGTTCTTGCTTCTATCATTTGTACAACGAGTCAATTTCACGATTCCATTTGGAGACTATTCGCGCTCTATTTCCATATCAGCAGCTCGAACATTTGCTGCGTATCATCATATTCAGCGTGAAACGAAAAAGAAACCTGAATAATACTAAAGTTCCAACACTGCGAAAAGCCAAGTAAGCATCGGTACTACAATTTATTGCAGTTTAACTGTGACAGATAACTGTAACGATATTACATTCGGTGTTGCGCAATTTTATTTCGTTCAATGACGAAACTTTCCTGCCAGAGCATCGAGGTATTACATCTGAAGAGGTAGCAAAGGGTTCGCAATTCAGCGAGTCGCAAACGTCCGATTATTTCTGTGATTCAAATGGCAAAGACAGCTGCTGGATGCGATGGATGAGTGGGCAACGTATCAGAGAGCTCGGTCCACGTTCCTCGAAACGAAAATACGCGCGATTGTTATCGACATCCGTCGAAATCCCACTCGAGTTCCATCCCCTTGGACAGGCTATCGTCCGTACGCGGAGCAGTGGCAACGTGTTGCTCGAACCACGTCGAATTCTTCTCTTTTTCTCCCCATCGTATCCTTTAATTTCGTCCGCGAAATTTCATCGACAGGAATTTTTCATCCTCTCTCGTCAATTATTCCGCGTCCTCTCAGAGTTGTTCGCGGTCCCCCTTTCTCCTCCTTCCGCGAGAGAAACTTTCCGAAGCTTTCCCGTATCGGTTCCCTTATCGAAGCTTTCGCGAGTTCCCCCCCCCCCCAGCCTCCATTTTCCTAGGTCGATTTACTCGATAACTGGTTAATCCGAAAGTTTGTTGCGGCTCCTCAGCTATCAGGCGCACGATGTTGCAACGAATAAGAAACAAGGAGTAACGTCGTTACTTGGACGGGACTTGGCGGTCGGCCAGATTCAACAGTTGCGAGGCGGCCGTGTAAAACCGGCCGCGAAACCCATTGGAATTGGGAATCCGTCGATTGATGACCCGCCGCGTTCTTCTCTAATTGATTCTTCGAGCTGAGAGGGTAAGGTTCAATTAGTTGGTCCGTGAAACGATTTCTGTGGTCCTTACTATTATGTTTTCTTGAATATTGGTGTTCGAGGATTTTCCAGGGATCTGAAAGTTTACTGCTACGGTCTTCGGGTCTTTTTCGACCCAATCATGCATTCTGTTTCTTTAAATAACTGTTCCAATTTTAATAAAAATATGAGAAAGTTAATGTTAGTGTTTGGAATTTATTGTTCCTTGATGTGCTAGGAAAATATGATTGTCCTCGTTGATAAGAATGTGCTAATAATTCAAATTCTAATGAATCAGCAGCTTGGATTGAGCTTGGATATTTGAAGGCGAGGCAAAGGTTACTCATTGGAATAATTTTTTAGTGTTTCAGTTTGTAAGACAGAACTTTTTTTGGTAGATTGAAAATATACATTACAGGTAAACGTTTCGGCAAACTTTTAAGTATTGGAATTTTTAGGGTTTCCAGTTCTCATTTAAATGATCTGGATTCCCATGTTTTCGAGCCATTAGGTCAATGAGGCCCAAAGTTTTCAACTGCCCAGCTGGCTGAGGCCCTGATCTAATGTATCTAATGTTCCAAAACTTCGATCTTCCCAGATTTAGGATCCACGGATCCTAAAAAGTTATAAGTCTAATCGGGCTTTAAGGCCCACAATCTTCAAGTATTCATTGCTTCGAAACTTCAGATTTTTAGTGTATTCAGACCTCAAAGTTTCATGCCTTCAGGTGCGAGAAATGCTAGACACTATGCTAGTCCCTAAGTGTCTGGGGCCTTAAGGCTCCATATGTCCAGCACTGTAAAGCTTTTAACTTCAACTGTTCAGCAAAGTTCTACATTTTTAGTTACAGGATAAATACTATTTTCTCGAGTCTCAAAATTCAAGTCCACAATTATGAAATATTCTATGGCACCATATTGTTAATTACCCAGAATCCTAAGGCCCAAAGTTTTCAAGTATCCAGCATTTTAAAACCCTAATTTATCACTGTAATCTATTCAGATTAAAAAATTATACGACTTCAGTCACGATGAACACTATAAAATGTCCTAAAGTGTTTAATATTATAAGGCCCCAAGCCTAATGTCCTGAATCATGAAAGAATCGAAGCACTGCAGCCAAAATTTGCTATTCTAGGTAAGTTGAATGGAATTTATTTATTCTGGGTTTCTGAAATGTTTTATAATTTATGACCACATTTCTTCATCTCATAGTAAAATTCTTTATTATTACGAGAGTGAAGCATAGTGATCACCTAAGTGACCTTCAGAAGCAATAAAGGGGCAATCAGTGTCAATGGCTGCTAGAAAGGATGATGAAATTACTCAGAGTAGTGATATCAATTTTATTAGCTCCAGTAGGGGAGACCGGTACTAGTTCATTGATTTGGGCGCTAAGGCCCCAAACATTCAAATCCCCAGTACCAAATTTCCTGCTGTCAAGTTTCCATTTCGTTCGAAACTAAAATTCCTACTCATACATCGTAAACACGAAATACCACGTTCTAAAATACGTAAACACCAAAGGCCCCAAATGTTCAGACCCACGATTTCCTAAATTCTCAGCAAGTTCTCAAACTCTCAAATCCTCAAATCCAATTGCTAAGTTTCAAATACCCCCAATCGTCGAATTCCCAATCACATAAGTCCCCATCTGAAAAAAAATTCGCTAAATTCGCCATAGCACGTCGCTTATTAGCACAGCAAATTAGCTGTTCCGCCGTTCGCTAGAATCACAGCACCTATCAAGATTTTGTTACGCGGATATCTGATACGTCGGCCTGTTCTCTCGCACAGGAATAGCGACGCGTTGCAAACGAGAATGGTAGTCGGCCTATCAACGCGTTCACGAGTGATTATCCGAATTGCGGTTTGCGGAGTCGGGATTGGCTGGCAGCGCGGAGCACTCGATCCGCTGGATATCAATTTATACGCATTGTTGGATATCCTAAACACGGTTAGCTGAGATACTCACGGGCGGCGCGTCGTTTCGCGCGGGAAATCCAATTTCGCGCCAACCGCTCGCGTTTCTTTCGCGCCTTTCTGCTCCCTACTCGCGCGCGATTCGATTTTCCACCGTCGCACAGTGGGAAGAAAACCGATTTCACTGGCCAAAAGTCAATTTTTTGGTTAAAAAAAAAAAAAATAAAATAATTTACTTAAGTAATAGAGGGTTGTTTACCATGCACGAATATAAAAGGTTTCTTTTCTAGGATCTCTTATTTTCAAGTTATACGACTTTGAACTAATCTAGGTGGATACCGCAACCGTAAATAAATTAAATAAAATTTAACAGAACAATATTTTTTTGTATCATTTATTTTGTATCATTTATTTTGTATCATTTATTTTGTATCATTTCGTGCATGGTAAACAACCCTCTATTACTTAAGCAAATTATTTTATTTTATTTTTTTTAACCAAAAAATTGACTTTTGGCCAGTGAAATCGGTTTTCTTCCCACTGTGCGTCGGCGCAACGGAAGCTCGCGATTCCGAGGATCTCGGTTGTGTACACACAGATTTTTCACATACTCCGTCGCATATTTTACCGGTCGACGCGTTCGCGTTCGTCCCGAAAGATAACACGGAGTCGTTAAGAATATCCGCGACTCCCCCGCGTCGCCGCCTCTTTATCATCCTCCGCTTCTTTCGGCGGATGCTGTCTCGTCGGACGGGAACGTGTGGGTTTTTTTTCTTTCGCGGCTCGCCTCGGCGAAAACGGAGGGCCCCGGTTTCGCAGCGTCGCAAAAGCTTTGTGTCTGGACTTCAAAGGGGACGCTTTAACCGCATCCTGCGGTGGAAAGAAGTGCCTTTCCGTGCACACGGTTGCAAAGTGACGCGGGAAAGGAATAAAAGCCGCCCGTACTCCTGCGCTCCTCGCTTTGTCTTCCGTAATTTTCCCCTAAAAACGTCGGGCACGCGAATTTGTTGGGCGAAATTACGCGAAACGTTCCGGAGTCGTCGCGATCTCGCGTGACGTTGGAATCTTCGCGACGCTTAAAAGCCGAGTCTCCCGTTTGGCTCGCCGCGATTATTATCGTCCGATGCCTCGAGACTGGACCTCAAAGAGGCGTCACTGATATCCTTTCTTTGAATTTCTGCGGTTGGCTTGGGGCTCCGAGGAGTTGAGATTCTGTGAAATGGAAGCTTTTGAAATTTTCAAGGGGGATATTTGTGCCATCCTTTGGGCAACGTTCTCTTTGTATTTGGCTAATTTGGATTATTAGATAAACACTGGTTGTTTCATTCAGAATTGCAGGTATGAATAATAAAAGGTTTCTGAGTTAAATTACAAACAATGGTAATTTAAACTTTTGTCAGTGAGAAGAAACTTTACAAGCATAAAATTATCAAATGGTAATTGTGATACATGAAATGAGAAAATTGAACTGTTCTTTGTAAATATAATTTTATCTTTAATATTCATCGCGCCAAAACAGGATTGTATTCGTAAAACGCGAGTATTCTATGTAAAAAAAATTAAGAAGACATTTGGTGTAACAGGTTTTCATTTATGGCTTCGTTTTCGAGAAAATCAATTTTGAAGAATGATCTGTGTAATATAAATTATGCTACGATAGACATTATTGTAGCGCAAGTTCAGTAATTCTTCGGTAATTCTTGTCAAATTGCTTATCTCACTTTTGTAATTTTAGCTCTTCAAATTTTCAACTCTCTAAACTGAAATTTTCATATCAATTTTAACTATTCAAATTTTCCGCTTCAATCTTTCGAATCTCTGACATTAGGTGTTTGAATCTTCAATTTTTTATATTTTAACTTTGCAAATCTTTGACTTCAAACCTTCATATCTCTAAGTTTAAGTCTAAACATCTGCAAATCTTTAAGTCGAAATTTCTATGTCTTCAATCTGTAATATTTAAACTATCAATTTGAAGTTTTCCAATTATACGCTCCAAACTTTTAGATCTCTTTAACTGTTAAAATCTTCAACTTCAAATCTTTAAAAAATTGAAATCTTCATGTTTCTAATCTGAAACTTGAAATCTTCAATTCAAAATCTCCTCATATCCTAAAATCTCCAACTTTAAGTCTTTAAATCTTCAGTTCCATATCTTCATATCATAAACTTCAAGTTTTCAGATTTTCAAAACTCTAAAAACCCTTAATGTAAACTTCAAAAAATCAGAATCAGAAATTTACAGATATCCAAACTGAAACTTGAAAAACCTTCAAATATCTGAATTGTAATTTTTAAAGTTTTCAAGTCTCCAAATAAGTTGAACCTTCAAATCTCCAATTTAATTGTCTCCATTTTTAATGTCCAATTTCAAGAATCGAATCATTAATTTTAACTTAACGACAGACATCGTATTATACCTACAATAATTTTAGTAATTCTTCGATAATTCGTATAAAATTATTACTCATCGAATTCAATTACTCGCAGAATTGATCACTCTTCAAAATCGATTTTCTCGAAAATAGCATTTCGCACAAAAAAATGTTGCATTAAATTTTTTTCTTATTTATTCATGTCTGTTCTACCTCGTATAACTAAAACATAGTAAGTTAAATACAGTTTCCATGATAAAGGTACACGTTTGAAGATAGCAATTCGCATTCTGAACCAAATTTCTACCAAAGAAAAATGTCTTTAATTGCTCCTCAGTTCATCTTACCGTCGGCGGAATGTAATTTCCCTATAGCTACAAAATTTTAATGAAACCTTTTTAAAAGTGTGCCGCCGCTGCTCTCAAGTGCGAGAAACAGCAAAAGGAAAATCGAATTTTTCGAAGTTTCACGCTGCATTACCGCCTTAAATTGCTGTAGGAGACTTTTGATAAAGCGGTGCTGGGGAGAACGCCCGGAGCCGCCTTTACATTTAACTTTTTCCCCGGCTCTCCCGTGAAAAACTACCCCACCGCCGAGATAACTCATAATAGATATCGTTACTTCAAGAATAAGTTACTCGAAAGAGTGGCCCGGCGAAGAAAAGAAGTGGGTCAGGGTGATTTCCTCGCGCGATAAGCGTCGAATCGTCGGAAAACGGAAAATCGATTTTTTCGAACTCTTTCGGGACCTAAATTCCGATAGGATTTTTCGTAGGTAGCTACAGTTGAAGTGCAAAAGCTGTACTCGAAAAGAAAGTAAATTATCAAGCTTAGCAACAGGTTAACCGTGCGGATCGTTAATTGAATTTTTCTGGTTCCCATCGGATTCAGATATTATACCCATTTATACCTTCGCTATGTAATTCTCACTCCAAAGGGACAAAATAATAATTTCGCTATATCCGTGCACAAAGGGACGATATTAATCAACGCGTTGAGATCGAGTCGAACAATTCACGGACTGCGTAAACAACGGGTGTCTGTTGTTCTTAATGAAAAACAACAGAGTCGAAGAGTTTTCCGCGCGGTGCATAAACAATTCATTGAAGCACGGCGTAAACACCTGCTATTTATTATTGCAGTCGTACCGGTGGGAGACGGGGGCGGTTTCGCATGAAAAGAGGAACGCATCCTGCCCACCTGCAGCGATTAATAATATATCTACCGTGGAATTCCTTTTAAAGAACCCGTGACGCGTTTCCGTGGCGAGCACGCGGCGCGTTCCGATTCGACGTGCTTCAACACCGAGCCTAGGAAACAAAAGGGTGAATAATATGCATGCATGGCCATTGATCGGAGAGTCGCGCGCGCGCCTATTGGTTACAACTCTAATAGAGATGATGGATTCTCGTGCAAAAATGTAGGAGGAAAAAGTTTCTAATTGACGTGAGCTGTGGATAGCGCGATCGTTATGGCACTGGATTCCTACTCGAATGGCTGGAGTTCGAATCGCGTTGCAACGCTTCAGTTTTTTTCACCCCTATTCAGAGTCTATTTTCCGCATTTTCAGTGAGTTGGAAGGTCGTTCGAAAGAGTCGTTCCCCCTTGAATCAGAAAAATGAACACATCCCCGCGGAGGGAAAATTGTGTATTCGGAAATAAACCCTTGGAAAGGAAGAAGGATTGTGCGCACCGAATCCAACAATAAAAAGCGTGCTCTATCTCGTCGAAACTGCGGGGAGAGAATATCATATTCAGAGTGTGAAAAGTGGGTAATGAATCATTGGAGTAAAATATTATACGCAGTGAAATTTCTGTTTAAAGTTGCGAAAACTCTCTGGAATTCGAGTTTTACTGAAATTTCTCTGTGCCGCGTGGAATCGCGAGGTATCCGTTCGAAACAATTGGCCGCGATCTTGACGATTAATCGGCTCAAAAGGGCGACTCCGAGCGATCGTACAGAGACAATTTCGGTCGACGATAATCTCGAAACGCAGGGCGGGACTGGGTGGAATCGTTGATGGCACGTAATTGCGGATAGACGTGAAAGCATAGCGACGGGTCGGCCAGATGAGCAGACGCGAAAACGTACGGGCGCGAGCGTCTCTCGTATCCTCTGCTCCCAATGACAAATGGAATTTCCAGATAGCTCCGTCGAGAGCCGACTGCAGATGCGATCGAATTATGGCGACACTCGAAATTATTGCTTCGACTGAGGCAGTCGCAGTTCACGATCAGCCGGAATTCGTCGAAACTCGGGTAGCAATGTCGGTTGCAATCACAAGGACGACGCGGTTTAAACACGTATTACCCAATTTTCTATTCGTGGTGCGTAATATTTAACACACCGTATAGCACAGTGTGACGAAACGCCGATCTACCTGGATATTGCGATAAAGGAATACGAAAAGTAATTGCTTTATAGGATACAAAGTTTGCTTTAAAGATCTCACTAAGGAAAAGATAATCACTGAAAATTGAATTTTTGTTAATTTTTATAGCTGTTTATCGATTAAAGAAATAAATCAGGAGTTTTTTTTTAAATTTTAATAGAACCGACACATTTATTTTGAAAGATTTAAAGTTCCTAAACTTCCTTTTTTTCCATACCTTTTTAAAAAACCTATTTTTATAATAAAAACAATGTTTTGCTATAGTTCTATTTTTAATACTTCAATTTTAGTACCTCAAGTTTAGTACAATATTTATGGCTTGAAGTAATAACATTATAGCAAAGCGATCGGTACGTTTACTTGAAACGAAGCGCACCGCAACTTTAACAGTTTACAGCTTATAGCAAGAATTATGAGTCGGAATATTCTACGGATAAGTTTATTTTGCAGAAAATACTTTAGCAAATACCTTAGTTTTCATCTTAATTTTTCGAATTTTTTGAAATCTCGAGTTTCAAGCGAAATTTGTAAGATCAATTCGTTGATAGCTTTGGATGTTGTGAAAGTGACGTTTCAATCTTAAAAAATGTACACAGGACAAGTGTTCCTTCTCGATTAAAATAGAGAAAGTATCAACTAATTATGATAAATACTTTTCGAAATAAAAATTTATAACTACAACCCAATTTCACAAAAATGAAGTTTTCTTTATACAATAAAAAATATAGGATGCCATTTTTTGTCTGAAATCTGTAGATATGTTTATATTAGCTTGTTAGTGTAGCTTTTAAATTATACCAAACTGAACATAATGTAAAACGATTTGTTCTAAAAGCTTAATGTTAGTAAGGGTTAAAGGTCATCATTGTTATACAAAAACCTAAGGATTTAAAATTAATATGCTTAAAAATAATATACATTGCTTAACACTTTAACATTGAGGCAAATCACACGGTTTTCGTGACGAATAAGTATACATAAGGTTGGAAGCTGAATCATTCATTAACAACATTACATTCTCAGAAATAATGAACATAACACAACACATTTATAACAATTATTTTCATTTTGACACTTGCTCAATTTTGATTATTTCATGCCTAAAGTGATTTTTATCCATCTAGATTGGCGTTTCCTCACATTGTACCGCCGAGAATTAGAGTACAATTTAATACTGTAGTGGTAGCGTTTCACACGAATAATTCGGCGAACGCTAGAAACAGGAGTATGTTAAATTTTAACAAAGCAAAGGACAATTCGCAGCTCGATGCTGCAAGGATTCCTGCTAATGAGGCTAATGAGAATTTAATTGCACCACCTTAGGTACAAAAGTTGTTCGGCACCGCGTTTATAAACCGTCAGAGCCGAAGGACAGCGAGGAAGATCGATTATCGAGGTGGTATGAAAGTTTGAGTCAGTCTGAAGCTCGTAAGAAGCATCTTTTGTCAAGAGATCGCTTAAAATTGCCAAGTTTTTTTGGCGAAAACTGGAGGAATTTCATTTCGGAGGAGAGAAAATTCGAGATACGAAATTGTGTGTCGCTTTTAAGACGTCGACGGAGCTTCTTCGTCTTCTTCGATCAGCAAATTGCTCTCGTTTAAAGGGGACGAGTAAATAAAAGGGTTGATTAAGGGGATCTCTGTTGCGGTCTCTTTAAGCCGGTCGACAAAAATTGGGTGAAGAGCCCTCGAGCTTGTTACGTTGTGTTTTCGACCCGTTGCGATCTTGGTCTTCCAATTTAGAAGGGACTTCTTACGAGGATCGTAACGACGAGTTTATAGGAGGCTATGGAGACCCCAGCCCTCTACTTCGCCTCATCTTAAATTTGCAAATTCTCTGGCGTTTCTTCTTTCTTTCCAGCAAAAGCTTTTTGTACGCGATTCAGGCAGTTTGAGAGGAAAAATGTCTCTTTGAAGGAACTGGAATAAGCTGCCCTTTAGCTTTAGGGTATCAAAGCTGTTTAAATACATGAATTCTTTACTGAATTACTATCAGTAATCATTTCCTTTTACTTTGTATATTTATTTATAAAGAATATTTGCTGCACACATTTTCTCAAGTATTTTTTTGTTAAACCTATGGATTATAAAAGATTAAAAAACAATCAGGAACTGAGATTTTGTTAAAGAATCAGGAAAAATTTCCTGTCTACTCTAACATCAATTTTTTCCAATTTCAATCCAACAATCTGAAAATATATTTTCAATTTTCAAGCTTAACTCTGCTACGTTCGTCTTAAAATCTAATTTATTAGAACCTTCATTATTAGCCCATTGTTATAAATCTGAGCAACGAAATTTTTATAAAGTATTAAGAAACAACAAATGTAGATATTAATTACTAAGTTTCTAATATTTTTCTTAAAATTGGAACAATTATTAAAATAAATAAAATGTAGGATTGGGTAAAAAAAAGATCTGCAGTTAAGGTTACAATTTGTTAAAAAGAGTGTTCTTTTTGCATTTAGAATCAGAACAGCTTCGCAACTGCGTCGAAACAGTTCCCCACCGCGGAGAGTTAAAGTCTGAATCAATTTGGCGCAAATCGATTGTTATTTATGATATCGTTCAAGTTGGTAATCGTCGAACGACGAGGCTGAATCGGTTACACGATTATTCTGGGGGAGTTAGTTTGTCCAATCACAACATCAGGCCGAGTAATAGAGGGTTTGGATGAGCCGGGCCAACCCGGTCGTGTTGTAAATGTACTTTGATGGGACATTAAAATGTATGAGCTGTTTAGAACCGTCGTCGCTCGCAAGAAGAGGGCACTTCGGCTTTCGGGTTCCCGGCTCATGTGTCAACAGGAGCATGTTAAATACTTTGCTGCAGCGATGAGAGTCTATTCTCGAAAATTGTCGACCGAAGTGGCAGGTCGACTTTGGGCGTTGGCTGTTGAGGAGCTGCAGCCGTGATAACTACCTTAGTCCGTTTGCTAAGGGACTGCGTTTGCGTTGGAACTTGGAATTTTTTAAAGAAAATTCAAGAATCGTCTGTGAAGGTTGTTTAAAAAATTATAAGTAGACTGCGGATGTTTATGCAAATGCATATATTTATAGGAAAGAGATAATGTTATAGGACTTGGACAGAAAGTGGTTTTATCATTAGAGGATTTAAAAAATATAATTTCTTTTTTGCATATTTTGCATATTATATATGTTTTGTATATTGCATATTTTTTGCATATATTTGTCTCATTTCTGCATATTTCGTATATATTCGACAAAAGTTTCGTTTATTACACAAAAGTCCAATTTTCTCAATATTAAGAAAAGGGACTTACTTCACTTGCCAATTAAGGGGCTCATATGTGTTCAAGTATCAGGAACATGCATGAAAATTAATATTTTAAATTATAAATATGATTTTAATTGTATGTCGTCCTCTACTATTCTTTTTATGTAGTTGAATTGTGAATGAAAATCACAGCTAAAACAGCATACACTTACTGCTATGGAAAAAGTATACGCATGCTCCTATCACATCCTGTGATGTTAAAAGAACATTTTCCGCCTATAAATTAATTGTATCTGATAAAAGGCACCAATTAACAGTTCAAAATATGGAAAAAATAATCGTAACATATTGTAATGCAAATTACAGTAAATAGTAGTAAGTACAGTAGTAGTAGTAGTAACAGCAGTAGTAAGTAGTAAATAGTGCAAATAATAAAACAATTTGCATACAGTTTTCATATTTTTTGCATATATTTTTCATATTCCTGAATATATTTTGCATTAATTTTGCATATATTTTGCATATTTCGACATATAAATTTTGCATAAACATCCGCAGTCTAATTATAAGCATCGAAATTGAACGTACAGTCTTATTAATGAAGAGAGTGAGATGGAGAGATTGCAATGATAAAAAAACAGAGTTCAAATCCCTTTGAGAAGCCAAAACAATTTTTTCTAAACTAAATATTTTAAATGCCTTCGGTTTAGAAGTTTTCAGGATAAAAAAGAAAAATTAGGAAAATTTTATAATGAAATTTCTTTTGTACACGCGAAAAGCTCGAGAAGCAGTGTTCAGATTTCCTCAGAAGGAAGTGCGAAAAGCAGGAAAACTGGAAGAATTTCAGCAACTGCAAATTGGAGTACAAAGAAAGATTCGCTACGGAAAGTTCGGAAAAGAAAAATAGTCTCGGTAAATAGAGGAGGAAAATGGGGAGGGGAGGACCAAAACGTATTAAGTGGGAAAAGTGAAACCCTGCAGCCGTAGTCAAACGATGTTTTCCAAGCATTGGTGTACAGTTAAGGCGAACGGTATTCGCAGTAGCATTTAAGGAAATTGCACGGGGAAGTTTTCCCCGGGAAACCGACGGATTTCCACGAGGGTAAGGTGATTGCGGGAAATGGCTGGGGAACCTAGTAACGCGACGGATTGTCGTAAGAAGCCGGAGAAACTGCTCTCGAAGGAGTTGCCGCGTCGAGCGTTACACTCCTGTCATAACGGTGTAAAAAATGGAACCTTCTTATTCATACTCGGCGCAGTTTCTTTCGATTTTCCCATGGAAAAACGTTTCCAGTCGATCCCGCGACAATCTCGGCGGTTTTCTCGTTCGGGTTCGAGATTTCCCAATTTCCATGGAAGATGGAATACACCCGCGCGATGACGGGAAATAACAAATTTGAATTTGTGGTCACGGCGGATAACTTTGCTCGCCCTCTCAGACCATTATTCGTTTGCGCTGGCCGTTTCCTCGGATGTGTGGCCGTAAGGAAGTACACCTGACTTTTTATGGCCCATATTTCCACTTTAGTATCTCATATATAGGATTTAAGAGGTAGCGGCTAGGAGATATCTGTTATTGCGTGTGAAAAGACAGGCACCGAGACCATTTCGAGAATAAGTTATAAAAGATTTTATAACCTTGATGAGAAATTCCGCGATCCGGCAACGCCGCGCGTCATTAATCAATTTATGGAAAATCGCGGATAACGGATGCGAAAGGACGAAAAAAATTTCAGTTCGGGGGCACTTTGTGAGACGGTATTGCTCTACCGAGCAGCCTCTGGGGATTAATCGTTCTTGACCACACATTTCGAGTAAACCTTGTGGTTTGGGGCGGATACGATGGAATGCTTGGACCGGGCCTGTATTAGTGCACCCTTGTCACTCTATCGATCGATCATCCCTAGAATTTTGTCTCCAAAACTGATGGAGGAAAAATCTTGGGGTTCTGATAGCAGACCATCACCAGAATATTGTTACACGTGTCTTTCGAGTGAAGGAGTAGAAATTAAATTTCATTATTTGTGCTTGAAATAGAAGTAGCTGAAGGAAGTAGATTAAGTATGTGGTATGAATCACGGTGTATCATATAGGTGTTGCAAGTTCCCTCAGAAATGTGTGATGATTAGATGGAAGATCTTCTAGCGATCGCTAGAGTGCGCCTGAGTAGAAACATTTGTGGAGAGCGCTCCTATTGGTTCAGCGAGCTCAAGTGACGAGGAGACCGAGCGCGAGTAAAGCTCCGTGATTATCTGTGACGCACTTCATTCGTACCACAGTATAGGAATAATCAGTAGCGTCACTCCGTCTCGGTCCCATTGTTGTAGGCATAAGCGGTCACGTGGTGCGCTGTCATTAATCTGATTGTTAAGCGGCAGTAATTTTAAATGGTGAAAAAGCAGACAACTATAAGAATTATTTTTATGTTGTGTAAAGTATCACACTTTTTTAGTAAAAGATTATAAAATTGTAAATATAATATTAAAGCCATACAATTATACAATAATTATTGCGAAATGAAATCTCATTTGAAGGTAATATATTTATGCAAATATGGAATGTGTAAAAATAGAATAAAATATGCACCGAACTTCACAAAAATTTTGAAAATTCATATACTACATACTTAATTATCGATGACAAATATATTTGATATGTTTCCACCTCATACGAATGAATTGTTTTTATTTTTAATTGGTTTTTTGAAATATCATTTCTAGAGACCTCATACGGTGGACAATAGTATTACAATCATCGCCATTAACCTGATTGCTTTTGCCGCCATAACACGTCTTATGCGATTTTGGCCGCGTGACGCTACTGGTTATTCCTATACTGTGTTCGCACATATGTATACAGGGTGTAACAAAAATGTTGCAGTTCCTTGAAAAGGGTGATTCCTGAGGTGATTTTGAACAACTTTTTCCCCAACGAAAATGTTAGGTGTGGCTTTGTTAACGAGTAATCAACGAAAAACATTGACCAATAGGAGAGCGAGTACAGCGGACTAATGATGACGCGGACGATGACGGACCAATACTACTCTCAGCTAGAGCGCGCGCTGGAATTCGTCCACTGTATTCGTGCTCTGACTGGTCGGGGGTTTTTGTTAATATCTCGCTCCGTATAACATTTTCACTAAGGAAAAAGTTGTTTGAAATTAACTCAGGAATCACCGGTTTTAAGGAACTGCAACATTTTTGTTACACCCTGTATATACCATATGCGGAGTTCTGATCGTGACGCCCCTAGCGGCGACCAGAGGATCTTCCACCTATTGATCACAAAAAATCAACCAGGCGGAGGTGCTTTGTCGGAACACCTTTATAATACACCGTGGTATGAATATAGTATAAAATGAATATGGTTTCTATTTTAATGTATTACTGCTTTGTTTAAGTTTTTTTCCGTTTGAAAGCGTCGAGCTTGTAACAATGTCGAAAATCTTTGTCTGTTTGAAATTGTTCCGTGTCGTGAATTTACTGTTCTTGTGCTGTGTTTTATACAGCTTAATCACTTGTAAAACTGTCCTTTATTCTGATAAATCCCACAAGTATGAAGTAGGTTATTTTCTAATGCTTCCATTTCCAATAAGTACCTTTTCTGAGAACAGAAATAAATTTCCTCTTGTGATACATGAAAATTCCTTTTTATTGTTCATGCGAAAAATTAAAGCTGTTCAAACAATTTTCTTAAACTTCGAGTTTACATTTTAAAAGAATCTGTCGCGATTGATATCTACATATAATTAAGTTCGAACGCGTCAAACCAAATTAATAATTTATAGATAATTCTGTTCGCAAAAGATTGTCGGATAAAATAGTATAAAGATAAAAATTCTCATCGGCGTTCATAATTAAAGAGCCAGCCGTGTTCGCGTAAAAGCTTCTCCAGTTTTTGCTTCGTGTTTGTCAACCGAATTCAAGCTGTTGGGAACTTTGGAGGAATGCCGGAAACGGTGGACGACGCCTTTGGCGAGCATTCGTCGTGGTTTGCTCGCGGACAGGAGGCTGGTGGCGAAGTTCATCCACGAGCGTTTCGCAACACGGTAGCCGAGGCCGATAACGAATCACTGTCTGGGGGTCGATAGCTGTGCAGCTTACCCTACATACCTCGACCGTCATGTTTTAATCAAGCAATCAATAAATTCTCGGCCGGTTCTCACGGCGCTAAAGCGCGGAAGTCGCTCGCGACGGCGTTAAACGATTAATCGCCCGCCGTGTGACTCGACCTTCTAATCCTACGTAATTTCTTCCGGAACGTTCCATTGTTTCTTGATACGGTGAACATTATCTGAAACATTGGCGTTGCGCTGTAGCGTAACCGGTGACATTTGTCTGACTGGAAGTTTCGTGATTATTGTTATACTTAATACTGCTGAGTTTTGATTCTTTACTTTGATTTACTGCATTTGGGTGACAATTTTGAAAACTAGACTATGGATTTTTATGCACTTATGAACGACAGTTTTAAATATGCAAACATCTGTTGAGGCTGTTGACAGATAGCAAAATATACTAAATATAATACAAGTTGTAATAATTAAAAAATAAAGTATATTGTTAATAAAGTTTCTATACTTTATTCGTGTTTGCAAAAATTTAATTTTGTTAGTTAGTTTTTAAATTATTTAGTAAATAATATTAATTTACAATTATGAATAGACTCCGAATTTTTATGCATTTTTAGCAATTTTAAGAAAGGTATAAAAATATGCATTGAACATGGAACCTGATACACGTTTTATAATAGGTAAAAGATAGGATACATTTTTATATGAATTTCACTTCTTTGTCTCTATTTGTGAAAATATGAATTTGCAGAAAAATCTGCAGTTTAATGATGAATGATAAACAATGATTTTTCATACAAGTTACTCAAAATAGGGAAGTATTGTAAGGGGAATTTATAAATGAGGTAAAAGTAGGTTCATTTAAAGGTAAAGTCTCTATTAAGGTAGTATTAATAATAAAATTGAAAGAAAATACTGCAAGGTGTTGCCATTCAGTCTATAATAATTATTTAAGAGGATTATTTTAAAACTCTATGCAATTTCTCTATGAGAACTCATAGAGAAGTATTCTAATTAGTAATTTAAATGTTTCGAAGGCACATTTTCATAAATCAATAATTCAAAAAGTTTTCAGAAATTAAACATACATCGCATTATAATAATTATAGCAATTATTTATAACTGTAAAAAAAATATATTATAGTATCTTAGATTTCAAATCAATTAAGTATTAACTTCTTAACTTTTCTAAACTTCTCCTCCCACCTATGTTCTATAAACTCGTTCTAAATTTCTTTTTAATCTTATGTTTCATTAACAATGAAAGCTTATACATTCGATTTATTTTTGGTAACTACATTCTCTAAATTTTACATGGATTCTTTTCCTGTAGAAAAGTTTTTAAATGGGTCATAGATATAAAGGCAGAAGGATTTTGTCATTTAGAAATTCATACACTCTCTGGTCTTTTATACAATGATTTGTTTTAGTCTTTCTTCTCCAGTTTTAACTATTAGCGTGGGATTTTCGGGTAATTACGAAATACAATTCATGATGTTAGATTTTTAACTCGGAGAAGAATTTAATAGTTTTATTCATCATGAAGTAAATACAAATAGAAAAATTTCATGAGAACGCGTTCAGTGATTAAAACATTAAATAAGGCTGACTTTCATGAATTCTCTTCTTTGCTTTATACTGCTTTTATGGTTTCAATGATATCTTATTATTTTTATCATTATTATTTATGATCATGTAAATTACTATTATTCCTCGCTAGACTGCAGTTTTTGTATTTATGGCAAATGTGAATATGCAAAAATTTGCCAAATTATTCATAAACGACAACATATATAAAATGTTAGAATTATAAGATATGTTAGTATTTAAAAAATAATACAGACTGTTAATTAAGTTTCAATTCTTAATTTGTGTCTGTAAAAATATAAGTTGGCATAAATATTCACAGTTTGCTTATAATCATCCAAATACATAAGGCAATTGTACATGTATACATATGTACAATTTACTATGTAGATTAAAACTTTGGAATCTCTTTGTGAATTAATCAAGTGAAAATAATAAATTTAGTCTCTTTTGAGTCTCGTGAAAGTACATGAAAGTCGAAGTAGAAAGTCTCATGACAGTAAATATTCAAAATTAATTTGCGTTTTCAATCTCTACTAATAATAAAATCTTAACTCAGGCATCTAGAACCAAATCGATGCAAGTGACATTTTTCTGATATGGAATAGGAAATGGAACTTATTTCAATTATTTATTTAGCAGTCAATTTTTCTAGTCTTCAAACTTTAAACGATACCTTCATTCAACGCTGATTTATTTAAATTAGTTCTAACATTATATTTAACAACTTAAATAACCATTTCCAGTCGTAATTTTAACGTTTCAAAAATGTGAGTTGTGTCTCTTTAGTTCTAGGTGCCTCAATAAACTGCAAAATTTGACATTTAGAATGACGCAAATTTTATTTCTCACTATGTGACAAAAGTAGCTATTAGTCGCTATTTAAACTTAATATTAAATTCTAATAATTAGTAAACTATTAATAAATCATAGTTCCAGTTTTGAACAAAGTTCCACTGTATTTTTGCATTTACTGCATGAAACAATTGCAACCTTGAATAATAGAAATCAAGGATAATTATGATTTGGATAATCGACGTTTTACCATATATGTATCTACCTAATTATTGAAAACGAATATATTCTCAGTAATTCATTCATTGTCCCTGAAAGCACTAATTTTAATATTCAGAAAACATCAACTCATCTCTAACAACAATTTTAACAAAAATTCCTTTATTATCGAAATTTCGTATCACAGACAACACGACAGCGAAAATACGGAAAAATCCACCCAACTCTCGCTCCCTCGAAATCGCGAAATACCAAAAATACCCGTTCCTCAATTCCCCAAGCCCGTCTCTCCCGGACTCGCATTCCCCGTCCGCCCCTCTTCCGATCGCCTCGCGGAAACGACCCGCGAGCTCGTCGAGTTCGACACTTTGATTGGTTCAGAAATCTCATTTAAACGTCTCCCCGTCAGAGTCTCCGCGAATCGGTGTCGTGGCTCACTCGTTCCTTTCACCCCGCGAGATTGACCCTACCGCGTCAGGTCAATTAAAAGAATATCGCCCGTGGTCCCGGGATTCGTCGTCGTCGTCGTCGCGATAAAGGAGCAGCGCGACGGGTTCCCCGCGGCGTCTGGGAAATCAGCGCGAACGAATCTCTGGGCGATCGTCGAACCCACCCCCGTTTCCGCGACGGTTCACGCGATTCCGTGACAGCGGGAGCGGTTAAACCGTCGGCCGTCGGGCGGTTGAGAGACCAACGAGACCCGTGGCCGCCCCGGTGCGGTGTATCGGAAGCGATATCGATCGTCGCGGCATGAGTCACGTTTTGCATAATTGATCGACGTTCGCGTTCTTCTCTTGTCTCGCGCGGCAGTCTCTTTGACCGGCTGCTCACGTGCGTCCCGCGAAACTTTCGAGCCAAGTGGTCGCTCGAAGAAACGTGCAACTGCGACACGGAATCAAGAAGTTTAGTTTCCCCGGCGGTAAGGAACCTCCGCGCTCGCCTTTTCAACTTATGGAATCCTCCTTCTCTGCTTTGACATTCCCCCGGTTTGCCCCCCTTTCGTCGGCGCTATGCAGCGTTTACGACGGACACGTGTTCGGTCGCGAAGCACGCGGTGGCATTTTCAAGATTCTTCGTGCTGGCGAAAGATTGTGATAGAAAGAGATCCAAGTGCTGCTTCTGTTTCGCTAGAACGTCTTCGTATTTTATAATAAATAGAATTATAAAGTAGAAGAATTTTTTAAAACGAAAGTGATGTATGGAATTTTCAAATTCAAAGACATTTTTGAATTAGACCTTTTTTGTTCGAAGAAATAAAATGCACACTTGAGTAAAAATACCCTAAAAACTGTAGAAAAGTTCAATAAATTTTAGAGTATAAATTACTGACCCAGTAAATAGTTTGAAAAGTCTGAAAGCTGTCCAAATCCTCATTTTTCGAGTTTGGCATAATAAAACCTACACCCTCTGGTTTGAACATAATTTTTGTTTTTGTTAATTTTTATCGAAAACACAAGGGAGTTGAGATTAAAATAGAAATATTGGGGGCAAGGATTTTTTTATGCGAGGTTGGAGAAGTTTAAGATTTATCTGCATAGCGTTTATTATTTGAGTTCGCTCAATTTCTGGGCGATAATTAAGTGAAATGTGTGAAAAAGTGGCGAACAAAGGATTATCGCACGCGACGCGTAACGACCAATTATTTTACCTTCATTTAGCGAACGCAACAAGTTCCACGTGAATGGAATTCTAGCCTGTATTTGCTCGCGACCCATTCGAGCATTTCCAATTGCGTATTGCTAACGAATCGATCGTTGAGGAGCTTTCGACGAAACTGACGGGCAAACGGGGAAAAAAACTGAGGATTCTTTGAATTCGGGCACTTAACAACCCCTTTTTATTGGTTTTAATGCTTCGACAAAGTTCTTAGAAATTGTTCTTATTGCTTTAATCGTTGCATTTTATCTAATAATTCTGAACGAATTTTCAAATTTCCTAGTCCTTTAGACGTTTCGTAAATTCTTATGAAAATATTTTTTATTTCAATTTTCAATGAATATTTCATGAATTCGTATGCAAATTCCCTCATTTATACTCTCCAAGCTTTTTTAAAAATATGAATTTATTATTATTCTCTTAATTTTGTAGACGTACTTTAAGTTTTATTTGAAGTTTAATAATCTCTTATAAATGTTGAAACTTTTTCCTTGAAATTTTATTATGTATGTATAATAATCTCGTTTATTTTATATTCTAATTACCCTAATGGCCTTATAAACAGAATCTAGGTCTTATCTAACTTAGGAGCATCTAATTAAAAATTGATGCAGCAGCTTTTTACAAATATTGAATTACCATCCATTTTAGTAATCATGAGAAAATATTCATGAACCTATTTACTCTGACTATTTTATGAACGTATTCACAATTATTTCCATCAAGGCTATAAAAGCATTAAATTCTATCTGGCCTAATAACTTAATGTAGCACAACGTAATTAGGATAATGAACCAACTTTTCATAATACTATTTTCCTTTTATTTATTTTTCTAACATAATCAAACTATAAAGTAAAACGTATGCATGAATGATTCAATTCACTTTGAAATAAGTGTAGTTTTTAATATTACTATAATTTAGTTCAATAATAAAGCTTTGCAAATTCTGATGAAGAATGGCACAATAAAATCTTTTCTCAAGTTTTATTTACACTTTTCCATGATTTTCCATTATTTTCATAGGTATTTTCTATTATTCGACTTCCAAAATAAAACCACCTTTTTTTTGTAATCCTCTTTTTTCCACTTTTCACGCATATTTTTATCAAATTTACACTTTGCTGTGAAAATATTCGATGTTTCGTTTTTTTCTTAAATTCATGTCCCTCTGAACTGGTCGGATAGACTCAATGGAACCGCGAAACTCGGGCGGTTCGCTGTGGTGGTTTTTATTGTAATTTGAAACCCTCGAGCAAAGACCACACCGAGGTTTTGCGCTGTTTTTTGGTGGGTTTTGTTTATAAAGTCGGTCGATTTGCACATTTGCTCCCTGCCTTCGCAACTTCCATTCGCTTGCAGCGACTCGAACGGATTCAGATCAAAACAGTATTTGTCTTTCATGATTGACGATGAACAGGTTGATTCTGAAACAGGTGGTCAATAAAGAATGGCGTTTAAAAGTAAAAAGTATTTTTCATTTCCTAGATTTTAAGGTTTAAAAATTTTTGCACATCATCAAATTTGCTGTGCAGTAGAATCTTATTAAATTTCCGAATTGCTTTTCTATTACTATATTTATCACGAGAA
Source organism: Perdita meconis (assembly GCA_030770465.2). Lineage (NCBI taxonomy): Eukaryota > Metazoa > Arthropoda > Insecta > Hymenoptera > Andrenidae > Perdita > Perdita meconis. Next base: position 4,214,522 of record JASKOS020000006.1, on the reverse strand, counting down.
TATCTTAGTTTTAACTGAACTTGTGTTTTATTCTGTTTTTGGCTTTAAAGAAAGAATTACAAAGTAACATCTTACACACATTCATTGCATTTCAATTTATTTTCCCCAAACATACAAAAGGCCAATTGTAAGTAAAATAATAAATTAGTATCACTGCTTCGAAGTGAAATTTAATTATTTATGCTACTGTAATTTTAGAAAATGATTCCATTACAGGAAAAAAAAAAAATTAGTCGTCTGGAACTGTGTATAATAAAACAAAACTGAAAGTTTGAGTAATTTACAATACGTCACAAATATAAATTTAATTCTAAACTCAGCAATTTCTATCCTATTATTTTCAAAAAAGGGCTGTTCAAGTTCCACGCTGTACATTCATAAGAGCCTATGATGTGCTTTCCAAGGAAGCTGCAAGAGATCAATGCGAGGACACGAGCGCGCAAACCCGAAGCCATCCCCGTCATTTCCAACGGTCGTGGAAAACGCTCGAAAATCGACCGTTACATCCCCGCGCTTTTCCTCCAGAAATGTGGAACACTGTGGCCTTGACAGTACGTGAAAGTCCCGAAAAGCGAGCAAAGGCGACCCGAACGAGATCGCAATCGCAGAATGGGTCGCGTGCCAGCCTAGAATTTAGGGTGAGAATTTAAGGGGGGGCAGGGGTGTTTGGTATGCCGTTATGCACCCTAATGACGCTCGATAATGGCGACGTCAGCTGCAGGAAGGGGAAAGCGTGATTATCAGCGTCGCGTTATCACCGAGTTCAGTATCGTGTTCGCCAGTTTATCGAGCTTGCTCCATTCGAGACGGAACAAGTCTTGCCCCCTTTACGGCTTGGGAGATTCACGGAAGATCGTGGAATTCCATTTCAACAGAAAAATTTTGGCGGGTTTGGTAACTTTAGTTAACGATGAAATGATTAAAGGTATTAGAGAGGACAATTTTATTGAAATCAGATGCAAACTTCTTGAAATTTTCAAAATAAACAGAAGATAATTTTAAGGGAAGATATTTGAGTCAGATGATATTAATCTTCAAATTTTATACTTTCACTAAGAGTTTCTTTATCTTCTTTAATAATTTTGAAGATTATTGATTTTTTAAACAAAAGTTTAAGATTAAGATTTAAGATTAAAAGATTTTTGTTCCAAATTCTCACGCATTTGACTATTCAAAGTTTTTCTTTTTACATAGTTATAAAATAATTGTATTGTATGTTTTTATCGATTCCCTGGAGATACAATCTCTTTCTTATTTTCATATACAAATAAGCAAACAGAAAAACAAACTTACTTCTAGCTTAACTCATCTTTGCACTACAATTGTGAATAAAAATCTAACAAAAGTGAATGACGTATCTATTAAGTATTGAATAAATAAAGTTAATAAATAAAGTTAATAAATAAAGGTAAAATTCGATAGCACTTTATCTGTTTTCTGTGTAGACAGTAGATTTTATGCATTCACGACAGTTTTAACTATGGAAATATCGAATAAATTCTCGACCTACGCCAAGGTATATAAAATATTAAAAATGTAATACGAGCTACAATATTTAAAAATAAGACAGCACTGTTATTCAAGCTTGAATTGTGTATTCATGACTTCTATTTATGAGCATCATTAAGGATTGATATTAAACACTTTTGCTCCGTGGTTGTAACAAATTGCCTTGCACAAAATCGATGGGAATGCGGTAATTAGTAAGATGTTCAGATCGTTATCCTAGAAAACGATCGCATGACCGAAATCCCTGTCGCAGAGACAGCCAGAGAACGGTTTATTGATAGATTACCAGGCAGCCGCGTCAGCGTAATCTGCGTCTTAACTCGATAAGGCGGCGAAGACTCTTATCTCGCAATCTCTCGCAATTTCACTGATGGCTGGTAATTGCCTGTGGGTGGACAACGTCGAACGTAGATTCACGGTTGTTATGCCCTGGACATCTTCTCATGATAGTCCCTGACATTCTCTTTCACTGAGTCACGGCTCTCGCTCAAATCGTTCCTGGCTATGAACTTGATTGTGCGAGAGAACCGGCTGTGAAAGTGTTTGATAAAAAAAATTGATTCATCATCAATCCCCAAAATTGAATCCCTAACGTTGATTTCACGTCAGTTTTATATTTCATATTTTAATCATAGTGTTTTCCTCTGAATGAATGCTACTTTATATTTATTTTAATCGCTTTCTCTAATCTGGGAAATCGCGTAAGGATGCTGCACAATTTATCAATCGTAGTTTTACAATAATATTGTCAATCCGCATCAATATCTTTTTATTTAATCTTTCAAATATCTTTCTTTCGTCCGATTCTTCAGTCCCAATATCAATCCTGCCTTCAATATCGATCGCAGAGGCCCAATAATATTGTTAATACCGATAAATATTGATAATATTATAAACCGTGTGCAAGTCGCTATACAGGGTGTCCCAATGAACACTGTACAGTGCGATATTTCCTAAAGTATTAGAGATAAAAAAAAATTGTTCATATAAAATTGCATGGTTCGAAGGGACCAATTTATTAGCGAAGACGAATATTTTATAACATTATTATTACGTGAGATATGATGGTCAAGTTTGGTTTTTTAAATGGAACTATATATTTTTTTACAGATCGGTTGTTAGTGTGTTTCAAGACGAATTCAACGACATCCAATTTAGATACCGGTTTTAAATTAGTTTTCAAGATAGTGCGCTTACAAATTTAGTGATTTTCACTAGAAGAAAACCTTTTTGACTAGCAGGTACTGCGGGCGGTATTTTGTTCCCAGGTCTTTGGGCCTACCGCTCCTAGCGTAGACCCTTAGTATCGGTTTCAAGGGACAATACTTAACACGCGCCATCGGGAGGGAACAAAAGACAGCCCACAGTGCCTGATGGTCAGAAAGATTTTCTCCCAACGAAAATCACTAAATTTATAAGCGCAATATCTCGGAAACTAATTATTAAAAGGTATCTAAATTGGATGTCGTTGAATTCGTCTTGAAACACACTAACAACCGATCTGTAAAAAAATATATAGTTCCATTTAAAAAACCAAACTTGACCATCATATCTCACGTAATAATAATAATGTTATAAAAAATTCGTCTCCGCGAATAAATTGGCCCCTTCGAACCATGCAATTCTATATGAATAATTTTTTTTTATCTCTAATACTTTAGGAAATAACGCACTGTACAGTATTCGCTGGGACACCCTGTATATAGGCTATCCACGTATCTCGGAACCCGAGCCCATTTATAATCATGTGTACGAGTTCCGAGATACGCGGATGACCCTGTAGTTTTACGGTTGACGAATCTTGAGTCCCAAGAATATGAAATGAAATGACCGTCAGTTCCGAAAACTTTACACGTCGAGCTACCTAATTTTGATATGTGACCTTCTGGCAAATGAAAGAAGTGCTCCAGACGGTACTGTGTTGCGCTCTTTAACTTTCCAGGCAAGTTCCCCCGGCGTTTTCCTTTTATTCTTCCCTACCCGAGATTTATAGTCGGCCCAGAAATTTATCAGACGCCCAGAGATTTATCTTCCCCTTGGAAATTTAGCGGAGATCCTTTTGCAACTCCGCGATACTCCCGGCTCCTTTTGAAGCTCGTTTCCCCATCGATGCCTGCTAAACGGAATATTCCCTTCCGCGGAATATTTATCGCACGATCGAAGCTCTCACCCGAAACGTTCCATTTTCTCCGCGGGATAATTCCGCGCGGATCTTTTCGGAAAGACTCGGTTCCTCTGTCAGCAATTTGCCAGTGAACCTTCTTATTACTCGGAACGAGATCCGTGATCCTCCAATTCTTTTCTTATCGACTGCCGCGGACTGCGGAGCACTCCCGTCAGGAAATTTTTATCCACTAATTCGTTCTAGGAAAAAGTTTGTCCCTGAAGCTGCTCCGAGGATCCCGTAAATCCGATCGTCGATCTGTTCGAACGGAGAAACATTTATCCCAGATCCAATAAGGGGACAACTCCTCTCTGATGCTTAGGATAAGGCGCCTTCTCTTTGCTAGTCTCAAAATTTCCGGCACAAGGAAAGTCAATAGCCGGGTTCTCTGAAAGCTTGAGCCCTTGTTTTAATACTAGTTTTTATAGAATTTAACCAATCGTTGCTTAGATGTAGGAGAAGGTGTATTAAACAAATTCGGAACGTTGTAATATGAGATTTATCTTTCACCCATTTTTAGAGAAATTCAAAATCATTTCGACTGGACGAATAGAATTTTTGTTATGATATTTTAATCATTCATTTATCAGTAACTGGATAGAGATTCTTCTTGCGATTTTCTAAACCTTTTCTATCCCAATTTCATTTACTAAATTAAGAAAGAAAATGGTTGAAACATAAAAGGGAGTAAAGCAAAACAATTTCTTCCTTTAGAATTGACAAGGGACATTATACACGCACAATTCATGCACCCTGATTTTCATATACTCTTAGTATAATATAGAACTTGAAAAAATATTTGACACGTATTGTTTTTTAGCGGCAATCATCCATGTTGAAGGGGTAAAAATCGACCTCAAAGTTGGGGATGAAAAACATTTTATCGAATATTTCAGGTACTATTAGAGCTAGACTAATGATTCGAATTAAATTGATGCGTTTTTAATGGCGATTTTTATTGTATAAACAGATTTGCAAAACTTGTATTTCTTAAAAAAAAAAAAAGAACTTTTTCTTTTATTAAACGTTGAGCTATTTTCATCATCATTTGTATACGCAAACTATATATCTAGATAAAAAATACAGATAGATTGAAACTTTTGATTTCAATTGGAACTTTTAGTTTTATTTTATCTGTATTTTTTGAGTAGAATTCTTGGATTTCAATTGGGACTTTTAGTTTTAATTCGTTTTAATAAAAATTCGTAATTAGTTTTAATAAAAATTATTAATTTCTTTTACACAAATACAATTTTTGCAAATCTGTTTATATAATAAAAATCGCCATTAAAAACGCACAAATTGTAATTGGAATCATTAGTCTAGCTCCAATAGTACCTGACATATTCGATAAAATGTTTTTCACCCCCAACTTTGGAGGTGATTTTTACCCTTTCAACATGGATGATTGCCGATAAAAAACGTGTCAAATATTTTTCGGGGTTCCATGTATGTCATACTAAAACCGCATTAAAGTCGATGAGCATGGATTAGGTAATGCGCCTTATAAGAATACATTTACTTATTTTTAAAATACCAAAGATATTTAAACTCTGCAGAATCAGCCTCCACCCCTCGTAATAGTTTCCTAACCATTTTAGATTGAGGTTCTCCAGGTTTAAAAGCTTCCCACGCCCTCGTCAAAAGCACAGTCGGAACCAGAAGTCGTGAAAGGTCATCGCGAGTGGGCGTATGGAAATTCGATAAGAGGAATTAGCGTAGGGGGTGAGTTAAAGGGTCATTTGACGGTGTAACCTGTACCGATCGAGATTATTTTTCCGCGCGAGGATTTACGCGGTTCCCGAGACGTCGAGATAAATCGTGAAAGGACTAAGGGCGTTCACTTCTAATTGTAAGAGGAGGCTCGAAGTTTCCCGGAGATAACGGGCCCGACAGAAAGAGCGTAACTATCTAGCAGTCGTGACAGGTGGTAAATGGCGGTCGCGCTACGTGACTGTAAATACTATGTCACTTGGCGTATCACCCGCAACCCCCGCGCCTTGCCACCCCTTCAAGATCGCTCGTTCGACAAAAAAGCCCTCGTTATTCACGGTCGCAACGAGGCCGCCGAGTAAATTTCTTCGGTCGGTCTATTGCCTCGGTCGCGAGTCGAAGAGGAAACGCGATCCATTTCGTTCGTGGTGACTGCGTTTGTCTTTTATCTGGGGAACCGCTTTCAAAATTTAATACTTGGAAAATGCAGAACTGTAAGAGAGGAAAATCACTTTCTGGAAATAATAGGGAAATAAAAATTGAGGAGATTTTGGGATCAAATGGAGTCGTGGATTATGCAAATTTTGATAAATACGAGTGAGTGTTATAAGCAACGAGGAAAATTTTGGAAATATGACTAGGCAACTTATGCAGAGTGAAATTTAATCTTCACTGTATTTTTCCAGGAAATTCTGACGTGGAAATAATAAGTTTCATTATAAATAATAACTTGAAATGTTTCTCGAAATTAGAAAAATATTTGGACAAAATAAAGAACAAGCTCGGGTCGTAAAAGACCCAAAGAACGTATAAGAAATAAAAAGTAAGTAGGAAAATAGTGAACACGAAAAGCTGGAGATAGAAAATGTAGGAAACACGATATTTGAGAAATGTGAGAGATAAAATGCTTGAGAAAGAGAAATCTGCGAAACAAGATACACGAGATATTTAGGAATTAGGTTACTTCGAAAATTTGGGGAATTGGATGTTTGAGATGGTGGAAAATTGGATACTCGGAAAATTTGGAACATAGTGTACACATAATGAGAAAATCGAGTAATAAGATATTCGCGAAATTGATGTACAAGGTACTTAAATCTGGAGAATGTGAAAAGGTTTTTAGAAAATTGACGCATCGAAAAATACAATAGAATAAAAAATTCGAAAATGAGAAACCGATAAACAATAAATACACGAAGAAACTTTGTTTTCTGCTCGTCAGTGAAAAAACTGGTACACATTTTAAAGAAAAATGCAAATGAAAATGCGAATGCAAATGAAGCCGTAAGCAGGTAAATGTCAAAAGCGCAGCATTAATAAATTCTGATTCCGACGGTGTTTGGTCAAAGATTGAATGCAACAGCTTAAATTTAATATCTCCTTGAAATATTCTCTCCAAGAACCTGAAAGCCGAGCTTCCAGTCCAAGGATTTTCGATGCATTCGCTCGCAAAGAGCGGCGTTCCGATTCATTTCCCGAAACGACGGATTAATATTCACGCTCCCCGGCGTAATAAAACTCTCGCAGACATTTCGCTGGCCGATAATACGCTTATCACCCTCCCCGCCCCTAATAAGCTTTCCTAGCCCGGCAGAGAATTCCGTGTCTCCGACTAAGAGCTTTTGACCTTAATAACCCAGAGGAGCTGTGATCTTCTTTCCGCTTCCTCGGGTGCATTCGCTAAACGAAAATTGATTAACCCTTGACTCTTCCCTTATTTTCCGAGGCGGCGTCGATGGTTTTGGACGCGAAACGATCCATCGGCGTCGAAATCGCGACGCGATCGTCGCGCCGACCACGACGAATGAGCTCGAACGCGAATTCCTGTTAATTAGCGGAACCAGAACGGATACAAGTTTCACGGAAAGCGTTTCTGCGCCCGATAATACGCTTACAGACCTCTAATAAGCTTACCGTAACTAAAAGCCCGGCGTTTTCTTGCGCGGAAAGCTTTCCGCCGATCCACTCGCTTTCAATTAAACGATATTTCCTCGGGATTGCGTCGCTTCGCTTTACCGCGGCACAGAGGATCAAGCGGAATCGTTAGAGACAAGTTGCGAAACAAGCTATTCGTCTGCGTCCTCTTTATTCGCAACGAGATTGGAAAACTTTACCCGCGAAGAATAATTTCGGAATGCTTCGATCGGCGAGACGCGATATTTCGCGCGCGCCGCGGGGGGAATCGTTTTTTTTTGTTTTTTTTTTTTTCTCTCAAAGAGGAACGTTTTCTTTGTTTTTTCGATGGTGCTCGGGGAAAATAATGAAAATAGTCGACGGTTAACGACGTTGCGTGGCCAAACGCTTCCAAAGGGGAACGCTTGCCAATTAGCTACCAGCACGTTCAGAGGCGGCCTCGAATCAAAGCTTAGCCGTGATCGAAGACTGAAAGAGACTTTCATTAAGGCCGTTCGCCAACGCCGACAGAGAGACGCGTGAAAATTAAATGAACCGATGCTTTGACTAATGTGGGAAACTCGACGGAGTAAAGGGAATCTTTTTCTCTCCCGTGAAAACTTTGCGCAGGAGCTAATTCATTCCCTTGATTAATTGCACAGCCTTAATGAGGCCCGAGAATAATCATCGATCTTCGAAAAAAAAAACGCGGAGCGTGCAAACATTTTTATTCCGGGCGAAAAAGTCCGCTTTCTGGCGAAAAAAAATGGGATGGTTTAAGAGAAAAGCTAGAGGTTTCATTTACGAAATCAGAATTTTTCATGGTGTTTAACAACTCTGCGATTCTTTTTATAAAAGTTATCTTTTGATGTTGCTGATACTGTGGTTAAATTAGGTAAATGCGATGCTTTGGAAATTGGAAAATATGGTAATAGAGATGTGGAAAATTAATGAAATATGACAACAGAAAGTAAGAAATTTGAGAAACATAAGCTGAAAATGAAGAATTCATAAAATATCAGGTATTGAAGACACTTGAAATATGAAATTTGAAGAATATTATAATTGGAAAATAGAAGATTCAAAAGAATTGAAATTTAGAAAGTATTATATTTAGAAAATGGAGAATTTGAAAAGTAACATAAATAAAAAATAAATTTCAGTATTAAATTCCTTAAGAGTCATATTTTAGTTTATTAATTTAAATTATAATACGCACTTGGCACAATTATTATTCATTACTGTCAGGAAAAATAACATAAATATTCTTAAAAAGATTCTACAAAAAATTTTAAAAATTACAATCGCATATATGTTTGTTTAATATCCATATGTTAATAAAAATTAATTTCATAAGTAAATATAGAAATAAATATAATTGTAAATAATCATAAATAGTAATTGTTACCCTTTTCAACCCAGTTTTTTTACAATGAAATAAAACATACGGTATTCAGATTCCAAGCTATTGTCCTGAAGAGAATCGAAACTAGATTTCTATGCATTTCCTGGGAACACAGAAATCGCAATTAATGGGAGGCGCAGGTGGCAGCGTTCTTCCTTCTTTTTTCCGTCCGCGGCGTCGGAAAATCTGCCGCGGCGGCATTTCCATGCAAATACTTCCGATGCGACTGAATAAAGTTTATTATCGCACGTGTGCGTACGCCTAGGTTTCCGCTTGATTAAGAAAGTTCCGAGGGAAAGTTGCCAGGGAATGCGTGGAAATGAGGGTGATCTTCTTTTCTCGGCCTTCGGGGAGTTCTTAGCGATGATTGTTTCGGGAAATTTACTGCCACCTGGAGAGAAAATCACGAAAGTTCTTTGTCACCCGCGACGATCAACTTCCCGATATTTCTAGCAATAGAAAATAAAAGAACTCGAGAATTTTGTCACCTAAGAAAATCTACAAATATCCGATTTTCAAAAATTCCTTCACCATCAATTTATAGATAAACAAATTCTCAAATTAAATAAATATTTGTACGACCAAAGGAAAAATCATCATTCAATAGATAAATCGAAATTCCAAAATCTCAAAGACTTTCACTTTATGAAACTCTTCAGTTTCAAAGACTTCCACATTTTAAGAGTTTCTCTTCGAGAGATTTCCGAACTCCGAAATGTTTTAATACGGAATACTGAACGCTCGCAAATCTGCGGAACGCCGAAAATATTCCGCTTTCATTCATTTCCGGGTTTCTTATCCGCGCGTCACGCCGCGCCGGTTCACATTGCCCCCCGGAATGAGAGTGAATTTCCTGCAGGCAGGTGGAAAAGTGAAAATCGCGCGCGAGCGATTGAATTTTCACGGCGATCGTCGAACAACCGATTCCTGTGCATCGACGAAATTTCCCCGGGCGTCATAACCGCCCGAAAGGCCGTCGGAATATTCTTCCGGTCCTGTGCATCGGCACTGGGCGAGGTTGAAACTGTATTTTTGTCTCGGCGAAATTACGCTAGATGTTCGCCGAAGGTATTATGTATTCCATGCATTTCGTTTGTCCCGAGATCTCCGTGAAAACGCGCCGGAAAATCTGCCGCGGGAGACGAGGCGCGTTGAAATCTCGCGTGCACTCTCTCGCTTGGAATATTAAAGGGCTTTTGGAGAATGGCGCGCCGATTCATGGCGTGGAAGTAGGAAGATGTTGATTTAATTGGAGGACCGAAGAAAATTAGAACGGGGAATAGGTGTAATAAAGGAATGGAATGGCGAGAGAGGAAATGCTTAAAAGACTTTTAACCACTCATTACATCTATAACATGAGTTTTATGACTGTTTGCATCATGTTATAGATTACACGTCGCATGTCACAAATTAGATACACAAAAAGTGATAATAGTAAAAGACTTTTATATGTTCGACATCAAACATTGACTGTCGCTTTAAATGGTATAATTGAATAATTCGTAATGAATGTAATAAAAATTGTGGAATTTTTATTTTCGAATAAGTTCCCCCGGAATGAATTTAATTCGTTGATTAGATTTTCAGAAATCATAAAAATATTTCTATGATAGATTTTTAAGATACTCTTATTCATAATAATATGCGAAAACTTCAGTTTTTATTTGCAAATTTTGTTGAGTGGAGTGAGAAAGTAGAAAGAAGTTTTCGAGTAAATGGGTCGAAGGAAAAGGAGAAAAATAAAATTGTTGGAAAGAAAGTTCAAGGTGGAGGGCAAAGAAATATGAGCTGAAGGACACAGAAAATATTCGAAGTAGCTGATAAAGAAAAGGAAGAATTAATGAAACTGCTTTTCGTCATCGAAAAAAGTTTGAAAAGACTAAAAAAGGGGAACGAGAACACAGAAGGTAAATAAAAGTAAAAGAACTTCGATAATTTGTTCAAATAAATTCGATAAAAAAAAACATCCAAATTGTTAACTGAAGAATACAAAAAAAAAATGAAGTTATATACTTCGCGAGATAGAAAATAAAATATCTGAAGCAAGAAAAAGCAAAAGCAAAGAAAACTAAACACTAATTTAAGAGAAATAGAATTCTCATCAATCGAAGGTTGAAGAAACGAAGAAACCAAGAGAAACAAACTCAGCTGACCAAACTAAAGAGAAATAGTATCACCAACAGTAGCTTTATTTAAAAGAACGCAGGAAATGCACTTCGTCGCGCGTTGCGAAAGTAATAAAACCAAATGCAATTATACCAGGAAAAAATAGCGCGCAAGACAAAGAAGAAACTCAAAACCAGTCACGTTGAAGGAAAGGAAGAACGACTGTAGCAGAGAGAAATAAATCCAAAAGAAAATTTCTATTCTTTCCAGCAGATCAGGAAGAAGGCGAAGGGAGGGTGAATAGGGGTGGAAGAAAAGTGAAATACAGAGAGCGGTATGGGCGGCGAAGCACCGAAGAGAGGCGAGCAAAACGAAATCAGCGCTGAAGGACCGAGAAGTTGAACCATCCCGGTGGAAAAAGAAAGGAGCGCGTTGTAAAGTTGAGCAAAAGCGCGCGGTTCGAGGAATGAGGAAGCAGGAAGTGGATCGAGCGGAGTATAGAAGGAATCGTAAATCGTGGATTGACGCGATTATAGGTAGCAGTAAATGTTCCTCGAGTCTCGTTTCGCGGTCTCGTCTCGTCTTGGCACTCTCGGCGTCTTTGATGAATTATTGAAGCGCATCGCGGAAACAGCAGTCACGAAAACGGCGGCTCCCCCGACGAAATGAAACGTGCTGCCGCGTCTTACCGACGTTTTCCTCCGCGCGAATCTATCTTCCCGATCTCGCCCCCCGCTAGATCCATCCCCGACGCTCCCCGCAGCATAAAACTCGCTCGATTCGTCGAGCTCTTTATCCGTTTTCCGCGCGGCCCGATCGACACTGTCCGCCTTCGAAAAGTCGTCATTCCGCCGACTTCGGCGAACTTCACTTTTTCTTTCCGAACTTCGGAATCCGGAGATTTCTTCGACATTCCGAAGAATCGAAGCTACCGGAAACGCGCGTTCGAACGGAAAAATTGAATCGTTGGGATGCCTCGATCCTCCCGCGGCACACGAGCCTTAATTCCTCTCTGCAGCAGTTTCCGAGGGAAAATCTTCTGATCTGAATCCACGCCGCCGCGTATTTTGCGACGACGACTCCTCGGATCTCCGTAGCCGGAAATGGGCTTCCATCTCGACGAAACGACCGAGTACCGAGTTCTTTTGTCTGCGAGAGACCTCGTCTACCGTCAGATCGAGCGAGAGCGTATTTTTTCGAGGACGGATTCGACGGAACCATCTCGGCAAATGGAAGTCTCGGAAGTTTCCACGCGTGCCGGTTCGAGCTTTGAGCTTTGAGCTTCAGTCTGCGCTACTTGCGCTGTTGCTCGGGCCATTAAAGACGCGGGAGGAAGCTATTTGATACGTGGAGCCAATTGCGAGTGTGAAAAGTTGGTGTATTAGTTCGTTAAATGAACTGAAATGCATTCAGTTTTTGTTCTAATGGAGATGCTTAAGGGGGTGTATCAGAATTGATGCAATGGAAGAGTTTTTTTGGAAAGTAATATAGTAATAAGTTGAGCAAATTAAGCGTTTAACCCTGCTGTTCTCCTCTTAAAATTCTGATTTATTACAACTTGAATTATTAACACACCATTATTAATATGGTCAATGAAATTTTTACAAAATATCAAGGAGAATATCATATATTTTTCTTACAATTCATATAGTTATTTAACAAAATAAAATGCAGGATTGGGTCAGATAGACTCGAAGAGAACAGCAGGGTTAAGAGGAGAATTTGGAACTTGCTTTTAATTACAGAAATATACTTATAAGAGATATTTATCAATATTTCAAAATGTTTTAACATTTGGTTTTGGAAAAACTAGTCAATGAATTTCTACGTCGAATTTGACACAGACATATTAAATAAGAAACATTATCTATAATAAATCTACCTTAGGATACATGTAGAGGAATTTTAAGAACACAGAATTCGCTGAATTTCTTCAGTGTACTTAAACAATTAATTTACATTGAAAATATTTACTTGAATCATTATTTGTCACTAAATTCTATAAAAATGTAAAATATGCTAAGGCATACAAGAAATAATTTTCTAATTCACTCTGAAGGGGTGAAACTTACCCTTAAAAGCTTCATGTTCTATACGAAAGAATAATAGTAATATTTACACGTAAATAAGACCAGGAAAAAAAATTCGAAGAAAATTTTCTGTGCACCGGACCTTTTTTAGGTTCTTTGGGAAAGAGTATCCAAGAGGATGCTATATATAAAGGTCGATCGACGAAATCGGGTTGAATCTCGATGGCATCTGTCAGTCGATATGAAACGGTCACCAGGGAATCGGATGAATGCCGGGGAAATTGTGATCCTCGCAGGTGTACCGAATTATTATAAGACGGCGTGGATCGATAAACGGTTCGTTCGAGTTACAATCGTGAATACTGTTGATCTCAGCATTGTCGTGATAAACTCGGCGACGATCAAATTCTGTTCTTGTTCCCCGTTTTATTAACACTATATTGGTATACTTTTTCTGAAACATAATTTATTTATTTATTTATTTATTATTATTATGTATAATTATTTTTAACAATGATAGTCTTAATGAATTTGAAGTTTGGATTATAAAATGGTTCTGGTAAAACTTTTAAACATTTTTTACATTTGTATTAACTCACTCCATGCTATTAAATGTCTATTAGCAAACATTCTTAGAAATTGCAGACTAAAAGAATGTTAAAGATATATAAATTGTAAATATTTTTTAAATATTCTTATATATTTTGTAAATATTCGAATACCTGAATGTTTGAATATTCGAATATTTGCATATTTGAATATTCCAACATTTGAATGTTTGAACATTCGAATATTTAAATGTTTGAATGCTCGAATATTTGAATGTTTGAGTATTCGAAAACTTCTATTTATTCGAATAAATAATTCGCATTCAAAGTTGTTCGAATTACTCAAATATTTCGAATAATCAAATATTTACAGCTGTACTTTAAAATTCATAGACGATATTTTCTCTAATTTAAAAATATTTTTTCTTATTATAAATACTCAAAGTTTCTTTAAAAAGTTGATACATCGACTGACATTAAAACGGCCAGCTTCAAGAACCGAACCACGGCGAAAGTATCACCGTGTAAGGCGCAATTTCTCGCAATTGTGATTTAATGATCGCTCCTCGTTAAAAAGAGAAAAGAAAAGCCCGATCTTTATGAGTGTCATCGATGCTTCCAAGCCGAAAGTGATTCCAGTCACGTACCCTGGCAGGCCTTGAATAAAAATTCGATCTCTATGGAGATGAGATATGCTGCCGTTCACACACCGACTACTGATTTCATAAACGACGCGAACCGAAGGAAAGCTTCGTTCTCCCTTTTCTTTTCAGCGGTAATTGCTCGATCCGAGCGAATCGAACAGAAAGAAGTGCAAATGGACGATCGTTCATCGTTTTCATTGGTGCGAAAATAGATCGAGAGTTGCCGACTCATCACGGTGCAAAGATAACGTTTTGTTATCGGTTGAAAAGGGTGAACGTGATTCAGGTGGCGTTGCTCCGACGACGAGTTTATAACGAGGGTAGGTGAAAAGTTTCCTAGAGCCAATTCCGTGGGTCGCGTCGGTGGCTCAGTTCTATTTCGTTGAAAATATAATTGACGATGCATGAAAATGAGGCTCGTTTACTTAAAATAATTGTAAGCTTTAGTAGCCGGTGTTGCAATCTTGCTATACTCTGTCTGCTCGCCGGAGGGAGCGGAAGTATTCTAAGTGGATAGTTTTTCATAAAGCGCGCGGGGACGTGTGTGAAAAATGTCGGAAAACGCGACCAAGTGCGACGAATTTAACGAGGACGAAGGCGGACACCTCTAACTAGTCGAATTTCTGCTTTGAACGCTAACGAAGCACGACCAAAAGGGTGAAGATTAGATTAAACGCTGTTCCCGCTAGGTTCATCATTGTGGCCGGAAGTTCGCGCGAGTTTGCGAATATCATGGCGGTATGGTTAAACGACATGGGGCTATGCATCGTCCGCAGGTTTGGGAGAGAGTTAGGCGTTGAGTACAAGGAGAGAGTTTCTGTAATTATTTTACGGCTATCACCCACCAAACGCGAAAATTTTCCGTATAATCAGAAACAATTTTTACTTTCCTTAAAAAAGTTTATTCTTATTATCAAATCGTACGTATACGAATGCCAATCTCGTTCATCTTAATGTCAATACTGATATATTTTGCTAATCTGTAAGACAAATCTTATAGGGTAATGGTCCCAATTAATGAGCCTGTACCTATTAGTGTGCCTCTACACTTAAATAAATTGTAAAAAAGAATATCTCTAAGAAATAAAAGAAAAACATTTTTTTAAGTAAAGTCAAAGTATTAAACTTAATGAAAAAAAATGTTTTTCTGTCATTTCTAAAGGGATTCCTTTTTTATAACTTATTTAAATGTAAGGGCACACTAATAGGTTCAGGCTCACTAATAGGGAGCAGCACCCTAGTCATTGGTTAATCTGTTTTATTTTAAGTATTAATTTATGTATTATTTGGTATCTTCCTTTATACAGGGTGTAACAAAAATGTTGCAGTTCCTTGAAAGGGGTCCTGAGGTGATTTTGAACAACTTTTTCCTTAGCGAAAATGTTAGGTAGGGCTTTGTTAACGAGTTATTAATGAAAAACACTGACCAATCGGGGAGCGTGTACAGCGGATTAATGATGACGCGGACGATGGCGGGCCAATACTACTCACAGCTGGAGCCCGCGCTGATATTCATCCACTGTACTCGCTCCCTGATTGGTCGGTGTTTTTCGTTAATAACTCATTAACAAAGCCCCACTTAACATTTTCGCTGAGGAAAAAGTTGTTTAAAATTACCTCAGGAATCACTCCTTTCAAGGACGTGCAACATTTTTGTTACACCCTGTATATATTTATGCGGCGTTATTAATTCTTGTTTTAAAAAGGGTTTATCCCGTTAATAAATAAATAAATAAATAAATCACCATGGAAATGATCTTCATCATACTTTCTGCGACCGATAAACAAGTCAAAATCGAAGTAATCACTTTGCGCCGATAATTACTCACGATCGAAGCGTCTCGGTGCTCAATTAATGGGCTATGTAACATATTTCATGCTTATTCTCTTAAAATTTAGGTGGTTATTAAAGAATCGAATATTTTGATTATTATTGGCAGCGTTAATATTAGTTTCATGATTATTTATGTTCTTCCGCTCGGATCTTCGACTTTTACTTCCACCCTGCTGCGGAGTTTCAGAAATACGGTACGCCGGAGAATTTACGAGCGAAGTTCCCGACTTCGTCTACCATTCTTTCCCGCTCGCCGTCTCTTCGGTTCCCGGCGACACGTGATCACAGCGCGGCTGCGAAATATAAATTATTACAACCCCCTCGGACACACCCCCATTGTTTGCTGGACGGCTTAACGCGGGTCGCGATAAAACCGCGTGTGGAAAGCTTAACGACGGAAAGATCTCGATAAATTCCGGCCAGCGAGCTTGATTATTTCGTTGACAGAAACGAACCACCCTCTCGATCGTAATTTTCGAGATCCACTGGCCACAATTTTGTCCCCCGGGTGCTTGAATGGTCGTTCGTTCGCGGAAACAACCGAGGAATAAATTCCTACCTTCCCTTTACGCTTTTCATAGTCACACCAATCATTTATATGGGATATTAAGCGCGCAAAATACGACTGTTCGCGTATACAATTTACTATAAAACTTAATCAACCATAGAATACAAAGTTTGCTTGAACCCTTATGTCAATACTCGAAATATACAACATATACAACGATGTTCAATACCCGGTATTCGGATGTCCACTTATTGAACTCCTTGATTCAATGCTTTGTACTGAAGGAAAATCAGTTCCTTCATATTTTAGTGGACAAACGCAACCCAGATTTTCAGGAGCTTTTATAGCTCATTGCTGGGCTGCGGCTTTTTATGCATTTATAGTGATTTCAAATGTGCAAAAATATGTAAGGATATGCAAATAAAATACATTTTACAATATTTAGAAGCTGAACGAAAAATTTTCAAGAGAAGAAGCTAGAAGCTAAATTTTCAAGATTTATTTGTGAATTAACGAATAAATGTGCAGCGTTATTCGAGCCACTTTCATTCGGATAAAAATTTATTCGTTACTTGAGACAGTTTTGCTACGAATAAATACCGTTGTCAGTTGTCAGTATATAAATACGTGTTTAATATGTATGTGTTCACTTACACTTCATGTATCCTAGTACCTATATCGACCATTTAGCATTTGTTTTATTCGAAGATTTATTCCAATAAAATTTCGAATAAAAATGTCGAAAAAACTGAAGATAGTTGAAAATAATGAATAGATTTTCATTCGAATAAACTTTTGTTCGAATAAATTTTTACTAATATATGGAATATAATAATATATTTTACTAATATATGGAATATTTTATTTATTAATATACTTAATATATGCAAGAAAAAAATGAATCAATCTTGCTTTTTTTTGTATGAACTGAACGGGGAGCTCGTTGCACCGATTCTTAGAGATCGCTTTGGAAATTGGCAAATCTCGAATGGAATTACTCATCGAAGTTCGAAACTGAAAGCGTTTTCGAAAGACAGGCACATCTTGCTGTGATACAAAAAACTTAGGAAGTCAAGAAAATCCTGCGTAAAATGCTAAAACCCTGTTTGTGGCAAGCACATCGTTGCGATTACGCAATGCATTTACAAAATGTACATAATTTGTTTTCCTCCTAACGTAGCACTCCTCGCGCTAAAGCAAATAAATTGACAGCAGATGTGCCGTACATAGCCGGTAGATTCGTTAAATTACGTTTATCAAAGGCGTGACATTTCCTTGACTGTCTCATCGATTGAATCGAGGGTAAATATGACGGCAGGAAGTGCTGGCAACCGAAATCGATAAACCAATTTCGTTTATCTACTCGTTGTCAGTAGAACTCGTTCGATTCTTCGCTGCGAAATGTATTATGCAAACACTTGGAGGTTCGAGTTTTCCCAAATTCCTTACGGCGGGGAGGAAAAAACGAGTGGAAGGGATCGGTCTCATCTTCGATAAAATGATTCGTGGGAAACTCATTTGACTTCCGTTCGACGGAGGCGCCGCGTTTCGATCGCGTTCGACGGAACAGTCAAGGATGTCATTTTCGGCGGAAGCGCCGCGGTTTAGCCCGCCGGAACCGAGCAGTTGGCGAGTTCGAGGGCGTCGGGGATCGGGGGTGGGTTGCAGCTGCGTCCCCTGACCGAGTTCTGGCACGACGAATGGTTGAAGGGATGCCGCGGAGAAAGCGAATGAATAATTTAGAACTGTGGGCCCCCGGCTCGTAAACGTGGCCTGTCGGGAGAGGGTTGCGTCGAATCCTCGCCCCTATTTCCCTCGTCGCGCCCCTAAAGGGGAATCGCAGCCTCCGGGGAAGAACTTCGGAGAAAGGATTCGAACTTTTCTCCTTAATTGAGATCCGTTGCCCCGGTAGCGTCGCGATTTCTGACGAGCCGCGCTGCGGAAACATTTCAAGCGAACGTGTTCGACCGAAAAATAGCGAAACAATGTCACGAAATATTTTTAATAAACGACGCAGCATTCACTGTGATGGAACATTTCCATTTTAAATTTCTAGTGGAAGTATTCTCTCGTTTTATTTCGTATGAAACTATTTTCATGGAATTTTTAATACTAGTCGAAGCGTTTTATTGCGGTTTTCGAAGTTCGCGAATGTTGCTGTTCAAATAAAATAATTTATAGTGGAATGTTTAGAATTTACATTTCTGACATTTTTGGAATTTTTCTGTTCGCATGTACATTGAATTCGTTTTTCGGATGCGAAATCGTGACGATTTTGTTGAATATTGTTTCACCGGGAATTTCATGATGTTCTTGCTTTTGCAGTATCTTTCGCTTTCGCGAAAAAAATGAGAGATTCGCCGTCAGAATTTTGCAGAAATTCGTAACGCCACGGAGCATATTAATATTTATTTCCTGCTCCGTTATTCGTTGTTTTCACTGTCCATTTTCCTGCAGAAAATTTACTGTTTCCTTCGAAGTGAACCGTAAACAAGGTTTCATCGTTTTGAAGAGCAGAAAAAATACTTCACAGGAAAATTCGAGATTTTCTCATCTGCTATTCCAATAGAAACGCAACCTTCTTCTCGCAATAAATTATTAATGACTCGATGCAAGATATTTCGCAAGCAAAGCGACCGATTTCTCGCAAGATTATCGCTTCGAAATTCTTTCAATTTCCCGTGCAAATTTCCCTACGGAAATACTGCAATTTCCCCCTCCCCCCCTGCGCACACTCCGCGCACGGTATTTTGTGCTTTTTCAATGGACAATTTATCGAAAGGTTTATTCAAGGCATTTCACAGCAACGCTGCAGACTGGCGTGCGTCAGAATCGTTTACCCGTTTCGAGCGCGAGGAAAATTGGGTCAGATATCCAGGGATATAAGTCCTTCTCTTTGTAGGTTTTTATCGAGTCTACCCTTGCGCGATACTTATCGACTCTTATCTGGCCGCGGTACCCCGCCCGTGTCGCGTTTGTTTCGCGATTTTAACTCCGCCACAATTTAGATTACTGGTTTCCTTTGCTCGCTTTCCTATCGCCCCTTACGAAACCGTCGCGTTCAACCGTTCGAGAGTTTTCGGACGAAAATTACGATCACAACGTCGCGTTTATCGTCGCCGATGCCACGAGCCAACGAGTTCGCGAAGAAGACGAGCTCGGAAGACTTTAATTCGATATTCGAGGGAGCACTGATTCGCTTGGCAAAGGAGAATTGGATGGGATTAGTTTTAATCGTCCTTTCGTAAAACACAGACCTAAAGAGGCGGCGGAGGTATCGTTCCGAGCGAATCGATAGTCGATTTAACCGTCTCGTTCGACTGTTCTTCACGATTATATCGCGGAGATAAACGCCCGCAATGAATTCATTACTCGTTGCTTTTCTTCTGCCTCTTATTTTCTTGTTCTTGCTTCTTTGTGCGGTATTGAATTCTCCGAGACTTTATTTCTCGTCTAATTACAATTTATTGTTTTGTGTTCTGCAATTTTTTTTACTGTAAACACTGATGAAGTATTTGCTATTACAATGTTGTTGAACATTTATTATTCTTGGACTATAATGGACTATAAAAAGTGGGAAGGGAAAACATCACGGCTGGATATTTTTGCACGCCACTGTATAGCAGGGTTTTCGCATTAAAATATACAGCGTGATTTGGAATTATAAATCAGTTAAGTAACAAATTATAAGATAACAAATTTAGCAACTAGAAAATGGCAAAATGTAACGCGACAAGAAGAAAATTAGCTTTTCGTATTATTTTTAAGTAAAACTTAACCTTTCGAACACCGTGAATGACGCAGTACAATTCTTAGTTTATTTACTAGAATAATATATTAAATACCTGGAATTATGAGAGCGACGATGGAGAATTATTTATGCTTCAGGCGACGTGTTAGTTCTTCATCGACATTGATGTCCTATTGAAATGCGAGACCCAGATGCTTTTATAGATCAATGGCGAGTTGCTTGTTAGGGTTTGCAACCTTTTCCTTAAAAGGTTCAACGCTGAAAAATAGGTCAGGATCGGAAACATGTTCATTCATTAAAAACTCTTTTCTTCTTTGTAATTCCCTGCTATTCTGAGCTTGACTGATTTGAAATCCTGCCACCTTTTCATTCGATATCTTCAAATATGTAAAAACATTATACATTTATAATATTCACCGAATTGCATAAAAGTTGCTTAAATAAAATTTGTAGCCGAAAGATTTTCCATTTAATTTGTAACTCGGCTATCAGTTTCACATTATTTTATTCTCGCGACAGAGAAATGAAAATATTTTCATTAAACAGTGTTAATAAACATGTAACAACGAGAAATATCAGTTTGCTCAACTACGCAGTGTTTGTATAATTAATAATTATGAACGGTTATTTTAATCTCCTATAACATTATACCTCTTGAGAGTTGCGCATCCGCGCATTAATGTTTTTAAAACCGAAGTTCCGCAAATTCTGCTCGTTTAATGCAAATTATTTCCCGGATTTCCATGCTCACGGTCAACGAAAATATATTGCTGTGCACACGAGCCCTGCGCACCGTCGACCATCGCCTACCGCGATTGCACAATTACAAACAGCATTTTGCGCAATCAAACTTTTGTGAATCGCAAATTAATTATTAACTCGCATGCCACGAACAACCGGTTGTTACTTGTTACGAAATTTGCTTTTCGCGTGCAAAGAAAAGCGGCGTACGTACATGAACTTTTCACGTCGCAACGATTATTCTATATTTAGCGGATTTTCATTATCCTCGTCGTTGCTTTATTAGCATTTTTCATTGGCTCAGCAAATACACCGAAATCACGCAGTTACTATCGTATTTCTAACGGGACGCTGCGTATCTTCGATCCGAGTGTTTAGAATATTTGTTGCGCGACTTTAAGCGCGAATTGCCACGCGAAGCGCAACGAAGTGTATTTTGCATGATAATACGAGCAATTAATGCTGCGAGCAAAGAGTCGCGTTCGCAGAGGAGAGGCGGCGCGCGAAGGCACGGTTGAATTGTCGAAACAGGGCTCGGTAAATTGCGACTTCTAACCCAATTCTCCGTCGGCTGAGAAGGTTAAACGATTTCGATGCACGCCAATTCAGAGACGCCGGGAATTTCCATAATGAAATTGGAGATTCCCGGGCGTTCGGTCGAGTCGCCCTTTAATCGAGCGTCTCGTTACTCTTCGAACTTTTCTTCATTTTCTAGCGGCGAAAAATTGAAGAAACCGTCTTGGCGCGGCGGTCGAATAATCGAAGGAATCGCGCTCAATTTCGGTATCAGGGAGCCGGTATAAAATAGTTTCGGTTATGTTTGAAACATTATATCAGATTTCACATTAACCGAAATATTGACAGATACAGGGTGTTCTTCTACAGGTGGGAGAACATGTAAGGTGTGATTCAAGACGTCAAAACAAGAGGAAAAACAAGAGTAACGAAATGACGATAACAGCTTTGTTTTTTAGTTATTAGCATTTGAAAAAGTGGGTGAAAAGCGCCTGAAACATGGCAATCCCTAATTCAAAACACGAGCGCTCTCACTCAAACTTACATTCATTCGGTCCTTCTTTGAAATAATCAATATCCGTTTCTTGTAGATTTTTATGCGCTGAATACGAATCTGCAAATCGTTTGTCGCCATCGCTCTCAGTTTTCGAAAAAATCGATTTTGAAAATAAATGCAATTTTTAAACTTTGAACAATTGTTGTGTTTAAACAGTAATAGTTATTCCGTTGATTTTTGCGTCAGATTATTCTATGAACATTTCCGAATAAAATGATATACATTATTATTGGATTATAAATATTTAAATATGTTTAAACAAGGATCAAAGGGAAAAGGACACCTGAAATGCACCACTTTTGGCAGATATTTTTCAATTTATTTAAAAAACTAAAGGTCTAGTAGAAAATTTGACCCCACCACGCGATGCAGCAGACATTTTTCCTTCGGAAAGCATCGACAGAAGTAGCAAGTCCCGTTTTGTTTTCAATATAGAAACAAAATAGTGTGATAAAACGTACGGCGCCGTCAACGGTACTCAACTGCGCCCGCGTAGCCCCGCGTGCCCACTGTACTGCCGCCGGTACGGCGCAGTTGAGTACCGTTGACGGCGCCGTACGTTTTACCAAACTATTTTGTTTCTATATTGAAAAAAAAACGGGACTTACTACTTCTGTCGATGATTTCCGAAGGAAACATATCTGCTGCATCGCGTGGTGGGGTCAGATTTTCTGCTAGACCCTTGGTTTTTTAAATAAATGGAAAAATATCTGCCAAAAGTGGTGCATTTCGGGTGTCCTTTTCCCTTTTATCCTTGTTTAAACATATTTAAATGTTTATAATTCAATAACAATGCATATCATTTTATTCGGGAGTGTTCATAGTATAATCTCACGTAAAAATCAACTGAATAACTATTATTGTTTAAACACAACAATTGTTCAAAGTTTAAAAATTGCATTTATTTTCAAAATTGATTTTTTCGAAAACTGAGGGTGATTGCGACAAACGGATTGCAGATTCGTATTCAGCGCACAAAAATCTATAAGAAATGATTATTGAATGTTACAAGTCCGAAAAAAGTTAAAATTTGTTGTACAGTGTAATCAATATATCGATCCGCGAAAACAGCTGTGGTTTACGTTACACACACATCTTCGTTGCATACGAACAGCTCTACACATTCTGAATATACCGTAAATTTTGACATATGCCATAGGGATTGCCACGTTTCAGGCGTTTTTCACCCACTTTTTAAAATGCTAATAACTAAAAGACAAAGCCGTTACCGCCATTTCGTTAGTATTGATTTTCCTCTGATATTGACGTCTAGAATCACGCCTTACATTTTCTCCCACTCGTAGAAAAACACCCTGTATAGACAATGCAGCTTAACAATAACGACTTCAAATAATTTCTTATAAACAGTTTAACCAGTTAGCATTTATACGAGAAATAGAAGCTCATAATTCGCCTCCTTCCCTCCTTAATTAATCATGATCAAATAACAAAGGAAAGGGGCAAATTATAAGCTTCAGTTTCCCAGATCTTATTTCGTGAGGATTAATTAAGGAAGGATTAAGGATTATATCGCACTTCTCCTGATACCTGCTGGCAAAAATTGAGTCTACCGATCATTATACATTAATGTGTTTGATTGTTGTTTATGTTCTTCTGTCTTTCTTCCATTTTCTTCCTTTACCTCTACTTTTACCCTGCTTTCTGATTCGAGAAATACGGCCCGTCACAAAATTTACGACATCTTCAGACTTCTACCATTTTATTCCCATTCCAAGTCTCTTTGGAAAATGGAAAAATTATTATACTATCTTCCTTTCCTGTATTATTCCTACATCGTTTTCAGATTACATGAATATAAAAATACTTTCGTAAACTTGAGCAAGACAATTCAATATACAAATAATAGTTACGTATTTTAATCCCACAAACTTTCTTTCTAAAATTCTGATATACAGTAATTTGCACTGTCAGCATGTCAATGCTAATAACTTTTACTATTGTTACATTATTGTGATGTCTCATAAAAAAATTTGTAATTCAATTTCAGGAAATAAAAAACCGCGAAATGAATATCAATTCTCCCTACTTTTTTTCAAAATTAAAGTAGTTCTTAAAAGAAATAAAATACTCCAATGGGTCAAAGAGCATAATATCGAGGTACAAGAAGTACAGATGTTGGTAATAATTTTTTTTTTTCAAAATTAGAAGAACTTTCGAAGGAAGTAGATATTAGATATTGGTTTGAAAAGGACTTAAAAAATCGACTATATCTACGTATGTGCACAAATTATAGTATATATTTATCAACGTGAAGCAGAAGCGAAGGACATACCTTCGTTTCAGCCACGAAAATCAGGTCGCAATTCAATTCCTGAAACGCAGAATCTTCTTTTGCGTTTCGCGATCGCTGTTCACCGACTCCTCCGATAGGATCGATCGACCTAGGACCGTAAATCACGAGGATTCCCGAATGGCACGCGCTCACGATCCTTTTTTTCCGCCTGAAATGAAAGCCGGGCTCGCTCACCCGTGGGAGATTAAAGTCGAACGACGAGTCGCGGCGGGGAACTTCCGGCTAAGATCCAATCAGTCGAAAAACTTTATTTTCCCCAAGCTTTCGATGTTGATTCATGACTCCTTCGTGGATCAGGCTCATTAAACGACCGCTTTAAATCGATTCTCGGTACTCGGCGGCAACGATCGATCCTACAGGATTCGCGGAAACGTTTCTCAGGGCGCAGTATTTATGAAAATCTAGGACAATTTCTTGGGATTGATTACCGGTGTTTAAGTAATCGGGGAAATTATACAGGCACTCGTTTATTTTTAGTATTACTGGGTATTTACAATAATAATGAAGGTATTTTTGATTAATATGATAAATTTGATTAACCCTTGACCTTTGAATAGTCTGCCGAATAACCTCACGGTTTTATTGATCACATTTGGAACCAATTAATGACTTCCAGCAATCGTGCCTTTGACCCACAAAAACTTTTGCTCCCCTCGAACAAATACCTTAAATTAGTGTCAATAGAAACCTACGTCTGCCTATTAGAAACAAGGTTCGGTGAAGACACACCCCTACAGACGCTGCGAAAAATTTCTTGCGCACCTCTGTCAATAATAAAGGTCAGTCCAATCTCAGAATTTAAAGGAAACCGTTCGAAGTCAAGGCGAAAAATAACGGGTTATTTTCAGCATCCATCGAAATAGTTTAGCTCGTGACCGATATCAGAACGTGTCTCCGCGAGTGTATCCCTCTCACGATCGCAATCCTGAATCGTGCTTCGATCTTGCATCAGCGCAAAATCGAGATGACAGTGTACAATACTATTTTATACTTTTCGAAATTGTGACCTGACGTGTACGATAAGAAAAACCGAAGTAACCGTGTTTTACGTTGATCCATTTTTCACTCAAAATTATTATGATGACAATTTCAGACTGAACTCTGCATTTGCTACTTCATTTTTTACTTTTCATTAATTATATTTTCTCAGTTAAATATTTGTTTTGTGCGAATCGTGTTTTTCCATATTTCGGTATAGAATGAAGTGAACTACATTCGCGTTCAACTATGTAGATTACAAGTACAAGAAGTGCTATTACGGTTAAAGGATTAAAAGTTTAAGCTTTTAACTAGCGAACACGAATCAAGTAGTACTGGATGCATTTTTGGTCTGAGTACGGCCCAATTAACAGAACTTTTGCTGTGCTTATATATTACATACCGTTAAAACTGTTTTTTTCACACACGGCAAACTTTTAATATCACTTTCAAGGCTTCAAAAAACACGGAGAAATTTTTCAAATATCATTTGCGTTGTTATTTCATCTCTAACTCTGATAATTGCAATTATGATTTTTGTATTTTTGTTCTGCAATATTTGAGAAAAATATTTGATTGATAGAAACATTTTTCCGAATCTTTTTTTTAGTGAAATGTGAGTTCGTTGTTAACGAAACTAAAAAAAAAATATATACTATTTTCAGGGTAATAAAACCTGCAATTCGTAACGCTTATTGAAAATCGATATTTTCGAATCACTGGTCAGGTGATACAGACTAATATAACAACAAGCGAGTATGTTATCTGTTTTTTATACCTCTTTCTAGATATTTTGATTACGAAGTATCATGTAACTCTAAAAATTAACTTTATTGAGCATATGTAGATGCACACACGTATTTTTTGCATCAGTAGTTAATAAACTAGGTTTAAAATACATTTCACATAAAAAGAAATTTGTTAACAAATTTATAATAGTAGAACTACTAATATGAACTAAATTTTATTAATATTTGTTATATCTGTTTTACTGAATTTAGGATAAAACAAATATACAATTTCGTTCAGTTAACAATATACTAAATATCTGTATTATTTATTACTGTATAAAAAACTGCAGAAAATAAAGTCAAACTGTTTTAAGAGGCCGCTTCAAGGGATTATTTTAAGACTACTGTGTTGGCTTATTATGTTCTATAAAAATATTGTAGAAAGAAAAATGTAAAATTCCATTTAAAAAAATACCGACGATCTTTGAATATTGTCTAAAATTGGCTGTGTATTAAAAACAATAATACTAAATAATTATGAATTCAAGTATATTTTTATATTTCCTATAGTAGTTTCTATAGTAGTTAAAAAATATTTCTACATCGGCACCATATTTTTAACAAATATCATCGACTTTCTATTTAAAGGGCTATTTTTTCAAAACCGTAACAAAAATTTTCAAGTTTACCTCCAGAATTATTCATAAATATTAATCCAGTTAAATTTACATTAATTTAACTCTACAGTCAGGATGAATTTCTAAGAAAAACACATTGTTATAACCCGCAATATCTAAAAGGAAAGATATTCGTTTAAATACTTAACTTAATCGACGCAAAAAAAAAAATAAGAAAGCACTGAAAGTAAATATTTGAATCCCTCTAACAGAAATTGGTGCACACTAATCACCAGCAGTTCTAGAGCTAAACGCTCGCCCGTCATACAGCAACACGATCCTCTCAGCTCGCCGAATTTCACCCCGCTTAATTGCAAATTGTTCGCGAAAGAAAGCAGCCTGGATCCTTCTTTCTAATTTGTTGCACAGCTCCGGGAGTTCCCTACGTTCGTTCGAATTATCGGACAAAGGAAGTAAACTTCAGCCGCAATCCGGCTCGAAAGCTTTCGCCCGCCGATTCTCAATTATCGAGCGTCCTGACTCGTTGCGCCGCGGCCGATTAATTGCTTTTACTAGCGGAGCTTCTCGCTGCGCGGGGGGATCGATTTAAAAGACTCCTCGATTGGTCGGTCGACGGGGAAACTGTCTGGTTAAATAAGCAATCGAATCCGCCGGGAGAAACAACGAGGGCGGGAGAAAAAGTTTTCAAGGCTGGGCGGCGCGCGGAGGGTTTTCTCCCTCGGGACTCGAGCGAAATTTCGGTGCCGCGTTCGGAGACTCGAAAGGGAAGGGGTCCTTGGAATTTGACGAATTCGGGGATCGCGCGAAGTCCCGAGGGATTTATGCTCGGAGGATATGAAACTCGAGGGTTTCAGAATTTTCTAACCGCGGGATCGCAGAGATTTGAAATTCGAGATTCACAATTTGCAGGCGCGATTGTCTGTGAATGTAGCGTTCCCAAAGGACTTTCGTTTGGTAATTCGGAACTTCAAAAGCACAAAATTTGAGGAACATCTGGAGCACCAGGTGTTGTATCAGCTTTCGAAAATTTGTGGAGTTTTGTAGCCGAAGAGAGAGTTTTTGATATTTATTGCTCGGGAGTATTTGCACTTTAGTGTATTCAAGATCACGAAAATTTGAAATTTTGAGAGTTTAGAATTTTAGAAGTTTGTGACTTCGAAGGTTTGATACTTCAGAATCGTAGGGTCAGAGATATAAATTGTTGAAGCGTGGCGAACGTTTGAAATGTCTAGCATTTCAGAGACACGCGTGGTGACAGTTTTCAAAAACTCGATATTCCAAAGTTACAAAGTCTATTTTATGGGGAAACTATAGCTCAGTTGACCGTATTCTGCCTGGGAAACTCAGACCGCAAATTGCCGAGACCGAGCTAAGGGACAGGACAAAGGACAACAACTGCGAGCTCGTTAACTGATCGCGGTTGGCACAGAAATCGGTTCTAAGCTACTGAATACGTATTGTTCTTACCACGATCATATTTCTCAAGAACTCTTGGAACTTCATCCTTCCGCTTTTCAGAGACCTTGGAATCTCGGAAACGAGAGATCTTCGAGGGCTTTGAAACGAGATCTCATCTTTTGGATCGCCTTAGAAAGTTTGTCATTTATCACACCCAATTTGCATACAAGTAACAACGTGATAACTTTTAATGAACGATGTATTGATAGATCCTTCTGATAGCTTTTCGTCTTCCAATAATTTTTTTAAAATACTTTGGGAACAATTTTTTTAAAGCTACCATCTTCAAACTTAGTGTATCTTTTTTCTCATGTCAGAAATTTTGTCAGTCTCTTATTAAGAATTGAGGGAGAAATTGCATATAACTGGCCAAACAAATTTCTTTTTTCAATTGATAGTAATGTATTTGAAGAACGTGATCTGAACGTTTCAAGCCGGAATTCAAAGTATTAGTAGAGCTATAGTTAATTCTATCAGAGACAGAGATTTGAATTTTTTTAAGAAGCTGAAGGGTTACTTTAAGCTGAAAGGGTACTTTACTTTATTTACCTGAAATAGCAGATTAATATTGGACAACTGTTAGTTTCACGAAATTATCATTTTTCAGCACTGAAACTTTAGATGCTTTTTTTTAGGAACTAATCTTCTTCAATTGGCGGGCACAATTTAAAAAAAATTACTTAACCAATATCTCTGACTCAGTATATACAACGAACTATAGTTGATGAGCCTGTATGATTAATAAACAAAATAAATCAAACAAGTTTATTTTACATAAATAGATTCAAAAATTACTCTAAGAAATACACTTTTGGTTTACACGTCCTGCGATCTTTTAAAATTTATACATTTTACCATTACAGTGATTGACAAATTCGTTCAGAAAGGGTGTATTAAAGTTCAAATTCTAAAAAAGGTATTTGGCCTTTGTATAATAAAAATTATGGGAACTGAGAAACAATTAAATGTAGAAGCTGAAATGACATAAATTAATAGAAAAAATATAATACTGCTGATTTCATAGTCGATTAACATTTGGAATATATGTGTGCCAATATGAGAGTTACTGTATCTTTGGTTCATGGACGATATAATTTCATAAATAATAAGAAACATCTTAAATTTTTTTATTTTGAGCAAAATTAAAGGAACTAGAATGCCCGCCAATTTATACGTTTAGCGGGAAAAGTTGCAACAACTTTCTTAAATAACAGCATCTGTAGCCAACATTCAAGATAAAAACAAATTTTTTTTGTAACCTTAAACAATATATATACAATATTAAAAGTTTCATAAAGATTCCTTTTATAGATTTTTTGTAAAAAATTCGCAAAAATCAACTTATTTTTAGGATTCTATGTATATGCAATTCTTCCCTTAATTGAAAGTTAATTGCTGATGAAGAAAGGAATTAGAACATAAAGGATTAATATTAATAGGATAGAATTTTTGAATCCCCTTTAAGATAACAACACGTGTACGTTTGTCGGTTTCTGTCTCGAACAAATGCCACGTCCGTCTAATCACACGTGCACGCGTGTCACGATCAGGCGTAAACACGGCGCAAACGTATTTACGACGGTCCCCATAGGCTTCGATTAAGGCTGACGCGCAAAGAGAAGCAGAGCACGGTCAGTTCGCACGATTAATTCCGCCTGCGGTCCCGCTTGGGTCTCGATGCCGCCCGCTTCCGCTTGGTTACGACACCAGATATCGAGTCCTGTCGCGTTTCTGATTGCTCGAGCCCGCGTGGTCGCGCGCGTTTCCCCAGAATTCCGCTTCCGATTCGACGAGCCGATCGAGCGAAATCTTGGAAATCGAGGGGAACGCGGGATACGAGCATCGACGGACCTTTGGAGTTTCGAAATTTCGTCGGAGAGAAATTGTGGGGGTAGAATTCCTGATTTCGAGCAAACATTATTGCAGAATCTGCATATAATTAAATCATTTAGGTAGAGGTATTTAGGCAAATAACCGGGAAAGGAAATTAATTTGTCGTGGAAAAATTTTTCCGGAATTTTAAAAAATTGTAAAATTAGTATTTATTAAAAAAAAAAAAAACTTAATATATTCACTTCATGATGACATGAACAAAATTTTTTAAATCCTCAAGCTTTGCTTTTATTGACAAAATTGTTAAACATTTTGACTTAGTAAATGATTATATTATAATTTAATATAGATTTTAATAAGCATGTCAGATAATTTATCTTTTAATATTTTTAAGCATAGAATAGCAAATACAGAAATGAATGAAGCTGTGAATATTTTGTTTAACAGTTTAGCGTTAAAAATTTAATAATTTGAGACCGCTGTTATTCTTTATATCTAGTTATAATTAAAGTGCGAACTTTTTTCAAATATTTTAAATTTTGATGCTGACTGGATAACATAGTTCGCAGAGATTTTTGTAATTTATTAGTGTATTGAAGGTATTATTAAAAAAATTCACGGTTAGAAGGAACTGGATAAATATCAAGAAATCAAGGTAAAAGGGTAATTAAAGTTACGTTGTAAAGTTTGTTCTTGCGAACAGCTTGATATTAATGCTTCACTACAGCGTGTCCTGAAGTTTGCGACTCTAAAGGAGTGCCTTCCCTTTCAGACATTACGGGTTATAGCAATGTATTTCTTAGAAATTCGCCCTGACTGTAGAGTTAAATTAACGTAAAATGAACTGGATTAGTATTTTTAAATATCTCTACAGACAAACTTGCGAATTTTTGCTATAGTCTAAAAAACTATTTTTAAAAACAAAATTCCTAAAATTTAAAAGAAAAATGTATTGGTTAAAGTTTGCAAATTTCAAGAGAAACTCGAAAATCTATAAAAATCAAGAACCTTTTAAATTTATTAAACTTTCATGTCTTAAGCCCAAAAAATTCGAATAAAATGGACCATCTCACGTTTGCCTCGCGAATCTCTAAAGTTCAGTGACTGTCGTGGAAGGGATAATAATTATTTAAATAAATCTCGACAGAGAGTCTCTCGAAGAGAGATCGTCGCGTTTCACCGAACAGAGTTCCCAATAGCGCGGTGGCAAGTTTCTCTCTATCCACTCCGAGGGAACTTGCGAGTCGAAACTTTCCTAATAACGCTTCGATGAACGTTTCCTTCCTGTAACGTGCGCGCGCGCGCACTCGCGTGCAAACGCGACGCCTCTCCCATCCGCTCGCGATACGTGCCTTGCGAAACACTGTTGCAAATTAATGTAAACACTTTGCCACGCCGTGTGTATCTGCACATCGTCGTCAAACATTGCGTCACCGCGCTACAAACAATCGCCAATGAGGTCGAATTGAAAGCTCGCTCGTATTCACCTAGATTTACCGACAGGAATATGTATTATTTTCCATCCCCTTTTGATCGTGTCAAGGTCTGCTTTAATTTTCCTGTGAAAACTGAGGAGTGGCGAAGCTTGAACATTTTTTTTTTCAAACGTAAAACACAATTTCTTTCTTCCTTTCCCTCTATACACAGTTTTCCTTTTTCTCTTATACACAGTTTTCTTTTTTTCTTTTCCTCTGACAAATGAATGGAAAGACTGATCTCGTTTTCATTGAACACGTTCCGTGCTCCAGGGCTTCTTTTTCTGTTTCCTTTACCTTCTCTTCCTGCTTCCCTTCTTTTTAATTCACAGGCGCTTTCGGTGGGGAAACTCTGTTATTCGCGCGGAAGGTGGAAAAGTTCGGTACAAGAACATCGTGAAAATCGAGAAAAGTGGGTAGGGAAAATTCAGGGCCGAGGTGGCGGGGATTCGAACCTTGGTCATTTCATTGAAAGTCGTGAACGCCTGTCGACTACACCGCCAGTGCAACGCGGAGCAATCACATTTTTTTCGTGTTTTATGCTTCTGTCTGCTCCGCTGAATCCGTAATTCAATTTGCAACGGTTCCACTCCAATTGACTTCCACTAAAAGCCATTTTTTCAAATTGTTTTGCCGATTTTCTGAACTTTTTCTTGTCTTTAAAGCCACACTTTACGGGTTTCGCAAGAGAAATTTTATTATCTTGATTCTATCGTGAGATGTAGGTAGAAGTTAGATATTTTCAGTTTTGTAACTTAGTAACTAATAAAAATAATATGAATTTCTTAGTATCTATACACGTTGGAAATTATAATATAAGTTATCATTTGTAAATATAAGATAAGCATAAGTTATAATTTATAACTTCATATAATGTGAATTTTTTAGTATTTATATTATAACTTTTAATGTCACAAATTTTTGCGAAGGAAATGTTTGCACTTTTTTACACAAACACGATTATTTAACCCTTTCTGATACAATTTTTTCATAAACTGTGCGTCGTTAAAGTGTAATCAAATGAAAAAAGAAACACAAATTAGTTGATATTTTGATATTTACTTAACCAGAAAATAATTTACTGAGTAAATCCTACAGAGGTAACTAAATTATCTGTTCGTAGGCCTGGTACATATTGAATTAATTATTAATAAATACATAAAGGATTTATTGACGATTAACTTTTTAATTTTTCGCTAACTTTACGCTGTAACAATATCCCTTTAATATCCGACTTATGATTCTTCCCGTAAAAGTAATTTGTTATTAAAAGTCACAGATTGAAATCAAAGCTAACAAAAAGCAACCAACTCACTTGTGAAATACGCACATAATATCGCTATAAAAAAGCAATATCTGTTAATCAACATTGAAATGCTTGAGCTCCTATCGCGACCAACGAGAAATTATGAAAAAATACACAGAGAAAAATTTCTGCTCCAAAAAAGCATCGAATGGATCAATAGTCAAGAAAAACCGTGTTTTGAAAACGGCGCACAGCAATTAAATTATCTCATGCACATTTCTGTAATTTAAAATTACAGAAGAGGATAACTTCTTCTTTCTACTATCCTGTAACTTTTATTAAAACTCTGGTCCACGTTCAAATGACGGTGAACACAACTTCGCCACAACAAACTTCACGCGGCGAAGTTTTAACCAGGGAACCATAATGTAGAGGCGTTCCCAAGGATTGTTGTTCGCCGAATTCGTATTTAACAAGGAAATAGGGGGACCGATCCGGCGATTTCATTTCGGCCGAGGTGAGTTCGTTTCGTCTGGGAAGGGAGAGGTCCGCTCGTCGAACGACCGGCACGAAACTCGTACTGTTTCTCGGTCAATTAGAAGCGCACGGACCGCGGCAACTTTCCGCGAAACTTCTTCCTCGTTACCGTCGTTGAGCTCGGGATTCCTCTGTTTCCCGTCAGCCGAGCGTGGATTTAAATACCATCTGTCTCCTCGGGTTATTAGGCTCCCCAAATACTCGCCGGCTGACCCTACGCTTAGCCCGGCTGGGATTTCTGATGAGATTTCGAGGAACGGAGTCTCGACGCTGGCCAATGGCATTCGGTGAAATGCTTCGCGCCTGCCACCAGACAGTTTTTACAAATATCTAATATTCGTTGGACCGCTGGAAGAAGAGAAGCTGAAAAGGGACTGAGAGAACAGGGACAGGGATGAATCATGAATTTTCTATGGGGTGGTTAAAAACTTACGACCTGCCTCTTTGGGGTTGATCCCAGTGCAATTCTTCTTGGAACACCGGTGTGTTATAACGTTTATTAGTATTAGCACCTTGTTAGCGAAGGCAGCGAAATTTGATACAAATATTTAACAAAAAGGAAATTAGGATGAATAAAAAAAATGCGAATGAGTTGAAAAGAATTTTAATAATTATTCAGAGTTAAATGAGTAAATTTTTTAACTCTATAACTTTAAATTAAGTATACTATAGCAGAATTGGGCAAAATGTAATCTGATTACAAATCACAAATCATGATTAAACTGTAATGATTAATTCAATTACACATTATTTTCTGAAATCGTTAACCTTTATTGTCTATGCAGTCAGTAACACCTAATGATTACAGAAAATAACTCGTAATTGAATTCACAATTACAATTTAATCACAATTTGTGATTTGTAATCAGATTACTCTTTGCTCAACTCTGTATGTACATATGTACTACAGAAAAAATATTTTTTGAGTATATGAAACAGTTGTGTATGTACAGAGAAAACTTCTATTTCAATTGTCTTCAACCCCTGTTTTCAATGTAAACAACTAACTTTCACACGATTTTATGTCGTGAATACTGTGATCATTCTTTTGCATAGATTTTTCACTTAAAAATTTCAGCTATTATCGAATATTGAATGAATAATTTTATTGCATCCATTATGGTTCGTAATTTCTTTCCACTGACCTCTTTATATCCTCTTATCTTCTCTTGCTATGTTTATTTATTTATATCAACCATTCTCTCATGTTCTATTTTTCTATTCATACTCTTTTGATTGGCGTTATTGATTCTTCTTTATATTCTCCCTTTTTTGTTTTCATCCTTCCATTTGTATTTTTTTATATTACTTCCATTTGGCTGCTTTTTACTCTTTAATCCATTTCTAACTATTGCTGCAAGTCTAATTAATATTACTATTTGCTAATTAAACCTATTCTCATCCCAATTATTTCTATTTTCCCAATCCCACTGCTCTCTTATTTACCTTCTGTTCATCCCTTTTCATTTCTGAGCTATCATCAAGTATCTGCGCTAATATTTAACCTGTTAACAGAGGCAGACGAATTAACTCGCTGTTTGACAATGCCTCTGTAATAGCTGAAACGAATTAACCTGTTAACCGGGAAATTCGTCTGGAAACGCTTTCATAAAACAATTTCTACAATGTGATGTGTATTAAAAATGAGTTAACTAATTTACAATAAGTAAATAAATACTTTCACAGTCATGGAATTTTGACAAAGAAACAGTAGTTAATTTTGTTAAACAAATTAGTATTTTTAAACAGTGACTTAATTTATCTTCTCTGGGTAATAAAATAATGTACTAAAAAAATGAATTATATTAAAACGTAATACAAAGAGATACAAATTCTGATATTTAAACTTATCAATCCAAACGCATTCTTATCTTTTTTTAATTTCATTTTTTAATCCAATTACATATTTAAGTTTCCAGTAATCCGAAAGCCACAATAAAATTCGTCAATATTTATTGCCCATTCAGTATAAACAGTTAAACCGATACAATATCGATTCCAAGAGGATTCCGCCGAAGGTGTTTCCCCCTGTCATTCAAATCTCTTAGCGATCTGAAAAAGTTCATAGAATACAGCGAACCTCTTTCTAAAAGAAACCATAACGTGAAAGGCCGACAGTAAAAGAGCTCGTTGCGCGAAACGGTTTCGACGATCGTATTTCCTCCGCGATCGTCGCGGAAGAAAAGCGAACGGCGGATCCGATTTATTCGCGATAAAGCCCGAAATCGAGATTGAAGCGCGAAAGAAGACTCAGACATCCCGTGGAACTTCACTTTCGTAGTCTTTATCGGACAACCGTGGCGCGAAGCCACTCCCGTAATTTATCCGCGGTAATTTATCTATCCGCCTTTCGGCTGCGACTCGCAGCCGGAGGACATCATTCTTCGTCGACGGAAATGAAATCGCGCGGCTGTCGTCGGCGCTCTTGAAAGCGACGGAGGACATCTTGAAAGTGGAAACGGAATTTTCAAGGCGCCCCTTTGAGATGCCTTAGGTACTTAACTCATTGACTTCCAGGTGATTTTTCCACCTTCTTTGCGTGGTGTCGTGCCTTCGGGGCCCATATACAGACAGGAAGAAAAATAGTTTTAGTTTTAGTTTTTTTTTTTTATTTTATTTAGTGACTGCTAAATACGATGGTTAACAAATTAAAGAAAGAAGATTTTTAATAAAAAATCTAACCAATTCAAAAGTCTAATCAATTAGGTTTTTAGAGTATGAAAGAGTATTGAAAGCATATTGGATTTCTGCAATTTAGATCACGAGCCAATTGACTGACGGTTCCCCACTACTTCTGAACCACTGTGCATCATCGGGAATGATTCACCTTGTTTAAAAGTCCTTTACCATTTTGTGATCCGAGGCTCGATTTTGAGATATAAAGCTGCGTCTACACTATATAACAAAACACGTTGTATAACGAAGTTATAAAACTTGTTCGAAAACGAAAAAGAAAAATGTTATCTAACATGTTACATTCTGAATGTTATATAACATTTATGTGTCAGAAATTTTATGACTTTGAAAGTTTGTCCTTTGCGATCCTGTAGTAAATGCCATGGGATTTATTAAAACCGCTCCAAAAGTTGTTTAAAGAAAAAGAATTTAACCACAGAATTAATTTATTTTTTAACATCGAATCTTGCTGTGCTATCTAAACATCCTCCACGTTAGAAATCATTGATGTGAGAAATGTTATATAACTTGTTACACACTTGAAATAACAGTACTAAATACATAATGTTGTAACAAGTTATAAAAATATGTTGTATAACAAAGTTATAAAATAATTTGTTATATAACACTGTTTTGTTACATAGTGTAGACGCGGCTTTAGCAGTTGAACAGGACACAATCAAGAAGCACAGGTCAATGACCTGAGTCGCGCGCTTCGTAGCTGTGTCTGCGCGCATGTGTGGCCGTCCGATCAGCTGATTGGTGTTTGTTTAACTGATAATATCTCAGAAACGAAGCTTCGAATCGCAAAATGGTAAAGGACTTTTCGATCTGTCTTATCACGTAGAATTAGCATGTTTTAGCAAGCTGCATAGTTTTGGAACACCCTGTATAATACTCTAACAAGGAGAGTGCAATGCATTGGGATCACCGATTTAGTTGAAACTCTGGGCACTGGTAGTTCGTTATCCTATGAACGATTAGACCGTTCGTTAATTAAATCTTCTATTGACTTGAATGACGGTTTGCTGTAACTTATAAATGACTGTCGATCGAAGGTGCTGCGTTTATCGTTAAACGTCGCATCGACGATATTTACAAGATTTTTAAGCCGCACGACGCGACGTCCCTGTTTTCACCGAATTGCACGTTACAACGGGTTGCATCAGACACGAATCATGGGAAGCGAGGGAATTTGATGTTCCGGCTTCACCCGTAACAATCGTTCTCGTTTGGTCTGACGGGTTTCACGGAGGATGCCGACCGAAATTAGAGAAATTTCAAACAAAGAGCACCCGTCGAGGCAAGTATCTCGCGTATGGCGCGCGGTGTCACCGCGTTTCCCACGCTGATTCCCCAAACTATGATATTTCATTCGCGAACTTTCCAATATCGTGGCCCGCCGCGCGTAGGGAATATTACAGGGCCGGGGGGAAGGGCGAAAATTTCAATTAAAGTCGAATCTGCTGTCTCTTCGGCCAAGACCAAATGAATTTCATCCCCGCGGCGGTAATTAATCGAAATCTCGATTAATTGCGATCTTCCCGTCGAACCATTGTCTCTAGGTTATGGGATCACGATTGTAGACGGCGCCAGTGTCGAAAGTTACTAGACTAGTGATATTTCATCCTTAATAGAGGTTCGTCGTTGAAAATGCAGTTCACGTTATAATTATTATGCAAGAGTTTATTGAAACGTTCAGAAATATAAATTAAGAATTGTTCAGAAATATTTACTGTACGCTCAGTCCAAATGATTCGCAAGGGTTATTAGAAAATCGCTAGACGGAAAAATGCCTATTCCTACTATTATATATAAACAATATAAAAAATATATATACAGGGTGTAACAAAAATGTTGCAGTTCCTTGAAAGGGGTAATTCTTGAGGTAATTTTAAACAACTTTTTCCTTAGCGAAAATGTTAGGTGAGGCTTTGTTAACGAGTTATTAATGAAAAACACCGACCAATCGGGAAGAGAGTACAGTGGATTAATGATGACGCGGACCATGACGGACCAATACTACTTACGGCTGGAGTCCGCGCTGAAATTCATCCACTGTATTCGTGCTTCTATTGGTCGGTGTTTTTCGTTAATAACTCGTTAACAAAGCCCCAGTTAACATTTTCGCTAAGGAAAAAGTTATTTAGAATCGCGTCAGGAATCACCTTTTTCAAGGAACTGCAACATTTTTGTTACACCCTGTATATGTACATACGTAGATATGTGTGTAGTATATGTACATATATACTTTTTATATATTTTTCATCTAAAATAATAGGAATAGGCATTTTTCCGTCTAGTTATTTTCTAATAACCCTTGCGAATCATTTGGACTGATTGTACAGCTATTCTAAAGTATCACATTCTTTTTCCAACGATTGTTAGACGTAAACCTCACAGAATGTTTATAAATTTTACAAGATCGCAATGATCATGACAATCGCCGCAAAAAAGCAAAAGAACAAAGAAAATACAATTATGAGAGTTTTGAAACTTTATCATTTTCCCTCGGATCGACAAACTCGCTGGTGGTTAAACTTTGCGTATGAAATAATGACTATTTAAATCCACCTACAAAGATAGTTGAAAGTGGAGAGGAGTATGGTTATTATTGCGAATGGAGAATATTATGGCCTGTAGCAATACTGGTAAAAGTTACTAACTCGGCGACGTTTCATATTTAACGATGCAATTATTCCCAGGACAGTTTGTCGAACTCGATAGCTTTTCTAAGCGAGGGGAATAGTAAACCCGGTGTATCTATTTATTGTCACGAACTTTGCTTGTAGAGAAATAAATATCTAAAGGTACTTGAATAAAACTAAATATAAACAAAACTACATATCCCCATAATTGTGCAGGAGAAAACGTTTAAAAGTTAGTGACACTATTAAAAATTACTAGCCATATATGTATAAGTCAAATAAGTCAAGTATAATTGTATTCATAAATGTTTATTAACTTCAATAGTTTCTTTAATAAAAAAATGATAAACTAATTGTGTTTGTTTATAATTAAACTGTACAAAAAAGGAATAAGCAAGTCTTTCAAAATTCAATGGTAAAAATTCTTATGAAATTAAATTTCTATCTCATTCTAAATGTTTATTTACTTCAGTAATTTCTCTAACAAAAAAATGATAAACTAATTGTGTTTGTTTATAATTAAAATGTACAAAAAAGGAATAAGCAAGTCTTTCAAAATTCAATGGTAAAAATCCTCATGAATTTCAATTTCTATCTCATCAAATTAGGTAAATAAATTTTATCCTTAAAAATTGTGACTAAGAATATCTTTGTACGAAGCGGTTACAAGAAACTGCCTAGAAGTATTGTAGAAGGTAGAAAGGAATTGGTTATGCAATGTCCGAGTGCAAAGTCGTCCGGAAATTACGCTCGCGAAGTTTGTCGAGCCGAGGCTATAATCACACCTGAGGGAACTTTAATGGTCCGCTGAAATGTCATCCGCGTCGTTATCGACACACTCGAGCGCCGCGTTCGCAGCGATATTGACTTAAGCCTTGGCTCGCGAGCCTTGCGCCCGGCTTCGATTAAAGAACCGTCCGCGCCGCTCCTATTGGATTCGTTTTCCGAAACGAGTTGCGCGCGAATTGAATTTCTTTTTTTTTTATCCGGAGGAAATACTTAAGAAATTGCGCGCGGGCAACAGGCGAGAGAGCGAAGTGATGGATGAGCAGAAACAAAGGACCTATTGGTGGAGCCTAGTCTCGTGGCCGCGGCAACAACTCAGAGCTTATCGGGCAGGGGAGCACCGTGACCCACTTTCTTTACCCCGGGGACACGGTTTTCCCTGTAGGATAACGTATCCTTAAAGTAACGATATCAATTATGAGGGGTCATTTCGGAGGTGTGGCAGTTTCGCGCGAGAAAAATGGGGGAAAGTTGAACGTAGAAGCATTTTCGAGCTTCCTGCAGGGTAATCTATTAAACGACTACTGCAGCAGTTTGGGACTGCATTGTGTTGCAAGATAAAAGAGTATTGATTTCTGTGTATTGTGAGTTTAAAGGATCGGCAACACTGATACGTTCCTCTTGAATATCCAGAATTGAACAAATTTTATTATCATGTTCTGAAGAACGTAGATAATGCATTTTTTTATAATAGTGTTAAGGAATGAGGAATTTCCTTAAAATGAAACAGTTGTTACAGGAAATAAAATACAGTAGAACCTCGGTTAATCAGCTCTTAATTATTTTCCATTCTTATGCAAGTACAGTAGAATTTTCAATAAAACCTGAACTTTCGATTAATGCTGCTACACTAAAAATAAAAAAATTCTGCGTAAAGGAAACACTTCAGTTTCTACTGTAATATTAAGCCGGTTAATCGAGGTTCTACTGTACTTCAATGGGTCAAAAAAGATCCGAAGACCATTGCAGGGTTAATCATTTAAAGAACATTATTGGAGAGCGCAATGAAAAACTTAAAAAAAATAACTACTGCTTTAGAAAAAAATACGAGATTAACCGAATTAATAAAAATTTTAAATATTTTGAGCAACATATTCGTAAAAAAACCAATAAATATTCCAGAATATTACTAGAGAAAAATTTAACTATGCACCAATTAGATCTTGTGATGTGGAGCGATCATTTTCACGTATAAATTGATTTTTACACACAAACGTCGTCAATTAACACCGTTGAATTTGGATAAAATATTTGTAATTTATTGTAATTCAAACAATAATAAACTAGAATAATTGCAAAATGTACTTTTAATATTTAATATTACATATTATTCCAGCATATTTTTCATGCATATTTGCACATCCATCGTGCATAAATGCCATATTCTTTTTGTACATTTATCGTGCATAAACATCCGAAATCTAATCATAATTAAAGATTGAAGAATTTTTGCAGCTCGTGTTCAAGAAACACTCAAAGATTTCATGAATTTTAGTTAATAGGATTTTGAACCACGACTGAAATTAATTCGGAAGTCGTAACAATCCGCGACGTTCCGCGACGTTCAGACTGAAAAATTCGATCGTGGGACAAAAGGAAGTTTAACGAACTCCTTTCCACCTGTTCATTGTTCCTCAAAGGCGCAAGATTGAGGCGAATAATTGCGTAAAAGGACTACAAAAGAATTCAGTTTCTCTGTTTATTATTCGAATTTATTATCCGACTGAGTCCCGATAATAACTTCACCGGGGGAGCAATTATAATTTCCCGTGCAACGAAGGGATGACAGGTCTTTGCGACGCGAAATAAAAGTACCCAGATTTTTGTCGATGCGACTGGCTCGATTGCAAAGGAACTCAATTTACGAATGTCTCCTCGAGACGTCTGCGATTACCTGCGCCTCTGAGAGCGCCTCGCCGCCTCGAAGAATAAATTAAAACCGCCCCTCGATAACCGTGGAGAACGGCGTTTTCTACTGCCAGCAAATCTTTCGCTGCGAGACTTCCCTCCGGGTCCCATAAATAGAAAAGAAAGCTCGAAAACATCGACTCGTTCTTGATT
This sequence comes from Perdita meconis, assembly GCA_030770465.2. Taxonomy (NCBI): domain Eukaryota; kingdom Metazoa; phylum Arthropoda; class Insecta; order Hymenoptera; family Andrenidae; genus Perdita; species Perdita meconis. Next base: position 4,173,223 of record JASKOS020000006.1, on the reverse strand, counting down.
AAGAAATTTCAACCCTTCGGGGCGCCGCTGGATATGGTACCGACCTTTCTAATGCCAGATGTAATTTCCTTTCTCTTCAGTTACTCGGATTTAGCATTAAAATAAGGCCAGTTACTCCGAAGATATCGTAAATTATTTTGTTACACAAATCTCTAGAGTTTTATAGGTTTGAGCCGACAGTGCAATACATTTTAGACTGTTTCGATAAAATCAATGTACAGCGGACTGCAGTGCGTATATTCTCAAAAGCTTTGGTCTGACTGGAGAGGATTCCAAATTTTCTAAAAATATTTTTCAGCAAGATCACCTTCGGTCAATACCGAGTATCGTAAGCCCACATATCGGGAAACACCCATAAGTTATGAGCCAGTTCCCTGGATCTGGTTTTTGTTCAATGCTTCTACATGTTTGGCAAAGGATTTGGGAGTTTTGGGATTTGGGATTGCTGTGGACGGGAACTGAAAAATATAGAGAAAAATCGGTACAATCCATAAATTGGAATTTCGCGAAAGAAAGAAAATGAATTGTAGAATCTCTCTGAAAAGTACAATAACATTTAATCTTAATTTATTTGCACAATTATAATTGCGTCGCATTATTCTCAAATAAAGTATTCAAATTTCAAAGAACTCAAACTCTGAACATTTTATGTATAAGGAGATTTACAATTACGCGCGCGTAAGCATTAAATCGAACACAGTACTGCAAAGTTTTCTCCCCGTTAGCGAATTACGTTCAAAAGAAATCTCGCAGCGAATCAACAAGAACTATCGTGTTTTGCAAACTTGAGGAAGTCGGTGTATTGCCGGTTCCATGAACTTTCCGGGAATTGACAAAATTTGCAACGTGTCGCATAAACTTCCGTCATTACGTTGACGATAGGGGCGTACGAAAATCCACGCGGTCGTGAAAAGGAAACGCGGGCTTGTTCCGTTTGCAATATGCACGCGTCACGTGAACGGTTTATTTCTCCGAGCATATTCTTACGACCGTTTCACCCCCAGCCCCAACGGAGCTGTTGCTCACCCCTGCGCTACTTCTTTCCGCCGCGACAGACGGGGGAATTCTAACCGACTGATATTAACGATGGAAAGATTTATGCCGCTGGTGTCGCGATGCTTCTTCATTCGCGCGTTTCTTTCCGCGCAACCAAGATACCCTATAAAATTCATGGTTCTCTGGATTTCCGATTCACGACCGAATGGAATGATCTCTAAGAATATCTTTTTCCGAGGAATACCTTTCGTCTACGAGACAGTCATAAATATGCTCCTAGGAAGTTTCTAGGGACTTTCGCGTATCGCGTCTTCGTCAGTCGCATAGTTCCAAGTTTCGCGGTGGACAAAGTGGCTCGAGTTGAAATCTGCGGCTGGATTTACGGTCATTTTGCGAACTGCTGACGGCGAAAGTTGCCGAGCAATTTTGTGTCTCAGGTTGTCTCATTAATGCGAGTTGCTACTACTGGAAAGCCACAAGTGTTTGAGCTGCTCCACTCGACGCGGTTTCCTCGTAATGTTGTGTCCCTGTTTGCGGCCTTCCATTGCTACTTCCCTTTCGTAAGCCTTCCTTTATCTTCTCGTTCGATCGACCCACACACCCCTTGAACTCCCGCTACCTGCGGCGTAGAAAATCGATGGTGCCTGCCTTCTTTCCCTTCTACCCACCCTATCGAAATTTATCGCCTTTATCGTTGCGCCGCGGGGTGCTTCGCATACAAAAACTTTCCGGCGGATTTTGTGGCGGATTCTCGGGGGAAAAAAAATCGAGGCTCAATAATTAAAGATACGCTATTGACTGAGTGTCCAATACGTCGGAATTAAACTTGGAGAAACCTTAATTTCCAACAGATTTTGTACTTTCAGAAGTTCTAGATTGGGCTTTCATTTTTGCTTCGAGAAAGTTCAATTTGCTAAACAAATCTTTCTCTTCCCCTGAAGAGAAAAATCATTTCTCCCCAGAAAAAGTTTTAAATCGATTATCGAAATTGCGTGCTTCGTTCTAATAACGTTCCATATTTCGTTGGCCCCGTTCGACGTTCCCGAACTTCCTGTTCAGATAAAGAAATTGCGTTTGCTCGGCGTTCCCCTTCAGGCAGACCTCCTCGACCTGCCACGTGGAAAAATAGAGGGTTGATCGAAACGTAGGGGTGGTTCGAACTTCCGACGTCTGAAAGCACAGTTTCCGTCAAGATCACCGAGGGCAGAAGGTAGCCAACAAGTTGCCAACCCCCTGAATCGATAGGAACAAGAGAAAGAGAGTCGAGGGGTTGATTCCCGTAACCTGGCGACCCCTGGATCTTTTTTTCAACCCTTTTCTTCTCACCGGGGATACCTCCGAGTTAACTTCTTGATCTCTTGGGTTCACACATTGCTTTCTTCTTTTCTTGTCGCTTTCACTTGTCCTCAACTCTGCTCCTCTTTGTCCAACCCCGTGTTAGTTTTCTTCTCCCGTTCGCAAGGTCTTTCACCCCCCCTCCCGCAGCTTGCATTCCCGTCCCTTTTTGTTTTCCCTCTCTTCGTGTTACTTTCTCGTTGAAACTCCCTCGAGCTTCGAGCCCCGAATATCCTCGGGGAACCGGCAGTAATTGAGTTCTTTTGCATTGAGCCACCCCATCGCGCGGAAGATCCGAAACCACACCCTCTAAGTAGGGTACGCGTGTTATCAGCCATTTTCTGTAAGTCTGTCGGCTGTGCGGAATATGAAATTGCCGCTTGTTATCGTTTTACTGGGCCCGTTTTGGAGATACTAAGGGTGGGCGGAAATTCATTTACTTGCACTACTGAAAAGGACTATTTTCTTCTTAACGCGTTGCGAGATTTACGAATTGTTTATGAATATAAAGGGGTTACACACCACTTTGAAAATGTAAGAAAATCGAAAACATTGTTGTTTCTTCAAATAATAGTTTATGGTATTGAAAGTAGAGCTCCATCAGTCCCAATGGAAAGCAGTCGTAATTGCAAACTAAAGGCAATTTTTCAGTTTCTCAATTCTATACACAAAGTATTGCAACATAAAACTTTAAACGAGTTTTTCTCGAAACAACATTTTAAAAATTGGCGTGCAACACTAACTCTTTGAACCGATTCTCTTGAAATTTAGAGAAGATCTTTTTAATTAAACGATCTAAAGAAATACGTACGAGTTTTGTAATATATTAAAGATTAACATTATTAGAAGGATTATCTAAAAATGGACATTTTTTGAGGAGAAATGGTGGAGAAAATGATTTGAAGCTTCCAAAAGCGAAGTTGACGTCAGTTCCAGCAATGCAATTTCGTTTGAAAAAAGAAACAAAAAAATTTTATTTTATACTTTAGTAGTTGTATAATAACTTTCTCTTGATAGATTTTTCATTTTCTCCATCATTGTCTTGAAAAAATTCTCAAAGGTAGCAACGTTTATAAGGTTTCAAAGTGATGTAAACTCTTAATACCGAGATTATATTAGAGAAAATGCTTCTGTAAATTATAATCTTGTTGCATTAATTTCTGAAGTATTAAGTTAGCTGTAGAATTGTTGATTTGTGCTTCTGAAAAGAATTTTATTTTCTTCATGTGATAACAGTGTTGCATATAATCGATGAATATATTTAACTTGTATTATAAAATATCTAAAATTATAACAGATTGTAATTTGATTATATTGTTTATCTAGATATTATTGATTTTGATCGAGATATTCATTGACTTGTACTACTTTAAGGTAACAAAATTTTCTATTTTGCACTATACGTTTTGCAGGAAATTCAAAATTTTTCATTCTGAATTCGTATAAAAGCAAGTAATATCACTGGTTATTGTTCCACTGCTCTAAATTTTGTAATATTCTTGCAGAACAGATTGCTTATTGGTTTATACAACTCAGAAGTATTTTAATGTTTCGTCGTTTGTTATAAATTATACAAAGAATGAGTTGGTAGAAATTCTACAAATACGGCAATTAATATCTATATGCATCACATATTAGTCTTGTTCTTATTATTCATTGACCTATGCTACTGCATATTGAATGAATTCATTTATTTGTCTGTTACAAATTTCGCAAAAGAGACGGCAAGAAATCCAAGTCCGTGTAATACTAAAATTGCTGTCTATTCTTATTCAATTACCCCAAATTTCGAAACACCAACTTTAATTAATTATCTACTCATACTACTGAAAGCTTATAATATTTCTCTTCCAATTCATCGTAGCAATAAAAACAAGTTAATCAACTTGAATCGCCAGTTCGGCATTTCTAAAGAACAAAAATTTTCAAATCCAACAAAAGTATAAATTATTTTTGAAATACTGGAAGTATACAGTGGTACAGGTCAATATCATCCGCAACGGTCCACGGAATTTCACAAACACCACCCATAAATTTACGTCACAGTAATATCGATGAGTCGATAGATGAACGTCCGCGAAAAACACGCAAGGAAGAATACATTGATACATTTATCGTCCTAGACAAATTCATATTTCACCTGGAACCGACGTGGACGCCATTTCAAGGGTAGAGATACATGAAATTTCGGCAAAATATTTACATTGTAAATAGCCCGACAGGTTGGCGGTATTGGTTCGACAGGAAATCTTTTATGTCTCGCGTGTGTGCGGTCGGAAGGGGTGGCAACCCCTTGGAAAGTCTTCGGCGGTTCCAGCCCCGGGCGATGTTTCTGCATATCAGGGAACTGGCTCGCATATCATGCTCGCGTAACCGCCGAAAAGAAGTAACTTCGAGGTGTAAACCGACGTGACTGGCAGGGAAAAGTCTCTTTATACGATGATAAGGGTGATTTATCGGCCACTGGGACTTGTCGCTAATTCTATTTTGTTGCCTGACACATATACGATATTTTTTACTTCTTCTTTGTTTTATTCAAACATTACTTCTCTTACAATTTTATATTTGTTTGTTACATCAAAATTCTCAGTAAATAGAAATTTTATTATTATCTTGCTACGTTGCTCTTAGAAATATAAATTTATAGGAACATTAATTATTGTCAACTAATTATTAATATGCACAGCAAGATTTTGATAGAACGTTTAATGATAACAAACATTAATAGCAGCACTAATTTATTTACATTTGTTTCTTAAGTTAACCATGTGTTGACTGAAATAAAATACATGCTTGGCTCAAAATAAACCCGACACCGTAGTTAAATCGGTTATTCATTTACTTTTCGTTTCCAGAGATAAAATATTCATTTGCCAATTTAACGAGAAAGCTACGTGTTTGGCGCAATTTTAACTTCAATATACGTTAAATTAAATAAATATTTCCTTACTACTGTAACAGATTTCTTTGAAACGTCTTTATAATTTAATGCTCTATAAATGACCAACTGTGAAAAACATGGTCAACGATAATTTCACAGCTTTTAATACATATAATCTGATCATATTCAGAGTTTATAAATTTATTTACGAGACACATATATATTTCTTTATTTTTTTATTTTCGATTCATCTTAAATGCTGTATCTGTATATTTATAAAAATCCTCCTACATTTTATGAGGAGTCGAAACAAAAAGCAAAATTGAGTAACAATACATTTAGAGTCTGTCAATTGCTCAAACATACCAGATCCAACTGTGAACGTGTGAAGTCCAAGCACAACGGGTTTGCAAGCTTAAAGATAACGCTCGAATTCAGGAAGCTTTAGCCGTTCCCAAGTTCGCTTAGTTATCTCAGGTCTGTTGGTTCTACATTAACAAAAGGAAATCTTCAATATCGTCAAGTCGATGACGGAAAACTGTCGGTCGGGGTTGAAGGAGGGGAGTGCTAGTTACTCAACTTTACACAAACTCTGTTCTCGTAAGTTTACGATGGGAAGAAACTCCTGTTAAAATCTGAAAGCTTGCCCCGCGTCATAAATGCGGAAAATAATCTGGAGAAATTGCTATCTCAAAATATCCTGCGCGTTAGATCCTCGTCGATATCCTCGACTTCGTCTACCCAGCCACAAGACAGAAAGCTTGATATTTTTTTTTCACAGCTATTTAACCCGACGTGTCAATCGTTTGTTGCAGGAACTTACTTCATACTGTACGACTTCATCGACTTCTTCGAGAAGGATCAGGCTAGCTTTCTGGAACGTGACAAGTTTCTTACCATCATCAACACCATCTTCAAGAACATGTCCCAGGTCGAGAGAGACTTCATCACTTTCCTGGTGAGTTTTCATTCTGCTGTAATATTCAACGGAACGTCAAACGCTTTTCGTCACGTTTTATCTTGACCTTTCGCGAAATTTCTGGAATGCAATTTCGTTCTACAGAATATATAGGAGTTCCACTTCGTCTTTAAAGGAAACTTGGAATCGTTTTAAGAGATTCTAAGGGATTCTAAATCATCGGTATGTTTGAAAGCTGCTTTCACTTTAGAATTTTATGATAAATACGAATATTTAGAGAAAAAGACTGTGGAGACTTTCAATCATTGGCGTTTTAATTTCACATATTTATTTAATTACAATAGAAAAACCTTTTCTTATTTTGTTATATTTAAACAGAAATTTTATTATTTTAAAAAGGTTACTAATTTTGCAGCGAAACGGAGCTACTAAATTTTAATCTAGCAAAGTACAATAATTGGAAGTTTTCATTGGTATTATTGTCATTAGTGTGATTATTATTATAATAAATGGGTTAGCTCTAGGTTAGGTCCATAATCCTTTAGAAAAAAAAAAAATTTACAACCTACAGACATAAGTAAATATTTACACAAAAGAAAACTTGTAAGAATGGTGCGCAAATTACTGTTCAAAATGTTTATGAACTGTCATGCGTATTTGATGAATCAAAGGGAAAATCAGTTTTATAGTTGAACACATTAACAGCAGATGCGATCAATTACTATGTTTATCATAGAGAATTTTCTGGAGTAGAGTAAGATTAAAAATATTCTGACGACTTAAATTTATAGTGGAAACGTTAAAATAAAGTTTTTTTAAAATGAATAAACAATTTATCTTACTATTGATGTATGCACAAAAATAATATTGGTAAACTGTTGTTCTGTCTTCAACAGTTAACAATTCAAGTTTCACTAACCAAGATTCATCATTATGTGATTGTAAGGAAAAATGACGCAAGTCCATTTTAAAAACAATTGACTTTTTGTCTTTACTCAAATATAGAAAGCCTACATTTAAACGAATTTTTAAATTGAACAGGATTTCATAAAATTACAGCGAATTATTTAAAAACCGTATGCGAACAGATGATTTCTACGAAATTCAACTGCCATACTGTTCACGAACAGTTCATGAACTCTAGTGGAGACGCGCCTTAACTGGAATACAGTATTGACTCGAAGAACGGTTGGGTTTCAAAACCTAGCGCAGCCCTTTTTCGAGTCGAGTTCGATCTTGGTCAAAACGGAACGAGGAGACTCGCAACGGCGAAGAAGTGGTGAGGATAGAGAAATCCCTTTTTCGAATCAAACTCAAGCGTCGTTCTTTGAGTCAACACTGTAAGATTGTCCTTATATCGGAACAGTACTGTACTGGTATCAGATGTAGTTCTTGTTTTTCCATTTGCAACAACGGATAACCAAGTTTTCGTATACTAATGAACTTTCCAGGGGAAAACAATACCACTCGAGCTGTCATAGTGTCAAATTACCGGATCGCTAGGAAGTATCATTAATTCAATTCCCGAACTCCGCGATAGGGGTTGTTTTCACGAACCCTCTATTGTCGCCAAGTTGTACTTCCCTGGTTACCGTCGCATTTCCTCACAGAGGCGCCCCAAAGCGCCACGATTTGTCGCACTGGCCCTCTGAAATAAACCCCGACAGTCGATATTCCGCTCACGTTGCCCCGAGACACATTCACCGCCCTCCCACTTCGGATCACCAGCACAAGACGAAACCGGCAGTAGTAATAGACCGCGCAAGTCAGGCATACTTTGTACGATTCTACCCGAGGCAGTGGTAATGGAAGGCAAGAGTCAGACAAGGACTTAAGCATTCCTCTCGCGTTATTGCGCCGGGCTTCGGGAATCTTCAACAATATTGGACTCGTATTGCACGAGCGGAGGGATGAAGTCATCACTCCTGTAACATCTCCGTAGTTAGCATTATTAGATGAACGCGTGCCAAACAAAACAATTACCTAAAACTCGTCTAAAATCATAAATAATATAAATTGCATTGTGTAGCTCAGCCAGATTTTAGAACTCGATGGAGTTCTCGAGGTTATTTAAAGGTCAACGATTTTCCTAATGACACGCGCGAGCGGTAGATTATGTTAAAGGGGATCTCGCCGAGTGTTTTGGACAGTCAGAATAGAGCACCGCATTATTGTTTTATTGGAAATATTTCTTAAAAGGTCGTGTAAAGATCAGCACATACATTAATGAATTTACTACTCTACAAAATACCAAGCCTCCCACGTAAAATCGATTTCGCTCAACAAATCGTCGTTTAAGGTGGATGGGTTTTACGTGGGACGCTTTATCTATTATTCCACTTAATTTCAAAGACGATGACCTATAGCCAAAGGTCGATGACCGCGGGATTTTCTTCCTCCGCTGTAATTTGCTCCTTGTAAACATTTACTTCCTACTTTTAACATTTTCTCGCAAAACCAACATAGGTATTCTAATTTTAGTACTCAAATCTTAGAAAATTTACCCTGTATATCAGTGATTCCCAACTTAAGATCATCGTTAGTTTTGTGTGACGAATTTTAACACTTATTGTAATATGTAATAAGTAAACTGAGGATGTTTATGCATATTGTTATAGGCATGCAATAGCAAATGAATCTTAAATAAACGTGTTTCATTTTCTAAATAATAAAAAAGGTATTGTATTTTTGATATTTTATTGTATTTTTATATCCGTGAGCTTTCTTAGTTTCTAACATTTTTAAATTGCCATAGTTATATAAACATTCGCAGTTTAGTAATAAGTAGGTATTTTAAAAATATGCAATAATAACAGTAACTTTATTTGTTATTGAATATGGTTATAATTTAATTTATAGTCTCATTTATTTCCTAATATTGTTGGAAAATAAATTATACTGTGATTGGGAGTATTTAAATGACGAATAAAAACGAATTGGTTTGAAAATTTCATAAATAATATGGAATCTTAAAAATGCATATGAGAAACATAAACAACATATGCAGTATAATTTTGCATATGCAGTTAAAAAAGTTTACAAAATATGCAAAATAAAAAACACATTTTTATAATCTTCTAATCATATAATAAATTTCTGTCTAGGTATATTTGCATACACATCCGCAGTCTAGAAATCACTATTTCTAAACAGCCACATTTTTTATCTCATTAAATTTATCTTTCTGTGAGAAAGGAAGAAGAAGAAGAAGAAGGAGAAAGACGTCAGAAGTTATTTAAATATTACAAAAGTTATTTAAAAAGAGTTGGGAAACACTGCTACATACAAATCAGTCCTAATTAATTTAATTAAAAAATAGGTGTTCAAACCAACCCCCTCACTGTATCTCCGATTGAACTCGTTCCAATATTTCAAGCACACATTTCTTTTCATGGAGGAATCAACCTCATTGAACCCACCAGCAACGCTTTCACCCCTCCAAAATACACTTATCTCTATCCTAAGCGCGGGGATCGGGAGTATCGCGTTCGGGATGAGAAAGATTGGCAAATACGCTCGGACATTTTGGGGATCGAAATAGGGCGGAGGCAATTTCGCGTGGAACTTCGGATAAAAGTCACCCCCTCTCCGTGCACTGGCGCCCCCTCGCCGCGTTAATATTACAGGGAGAACGGCGCGGTGGGCCACGAAGGCCGAGGAACACGTCAGAGGCGCTGGAAAACTTCCGCACGACGCTATACGCGGCGTATTTCCCTCGCTCGAACGACGCCTCGAAGTGGCCCCGTTCGTTTTTACGAAACCTCGTTTCCATGAAATTCCCGTTGGAAACACTGACCGGACCTCTGCAACTGGGAACGTTGAGCGTTTTTCGAAACCGAACGGTCCTCCAGAGGGGAAAAGAGGCAACGTCCACGAGGGAGCGATTTTCATGGAAGCTACCATCCGCAGCTTTTAAACGCGTCGTAATTTATTTCCGTGCCTCGACGCGTAGAAGCACACGGTCCATTAGAACGACGACACGCGTTCGCACTGATTCCGCGAATCGCGTTCTCCGCACAGGAACGAACCACCTCCGGGGAAATTTAGAAACGCCGACGGCGATTCGTTGCTATTCCCATCGGTGTCGTAGATAATACCGTTCGACCGTCGAGCATTACTCGATATTTCAATTATTAGCGCGCGTTTGAATAATTCGAGGCTGCGAGACATCCGCCGCGGATTTAGATCGATTTGGCCGCCGCGCCGGACGAAGCGAACGTTTCAAAATTTATGAACAGCGGAAACGGTTATATCTGCGGAATTTATTCGACGCGATCTGAGCGCGAGGTAATTTTGAAAAATTGCGGAATTATACTCACGGTAATAATTTTTGTCTGACGAGGTCAATTAAGTGATTAGGGCTCGTCGAATCGGACACGAATCAGCGACTTCGACTCCTCGTATTGCGGAGCGAGTGGATATAAGCTGGTCACGCACCCCTAATCTTTCATGAGACTTTACGTGGGTCGGCGGCGTCGGAAAGCTCGGCTTTCTGACCCTGTTCGGAGGGTGAACGCGTGCGATCCTACCTTGCCAAATTCGATAAAGAATCGCCAACACGATGCCCCAGTTTTCTCGAATTTTCTTCGGCTCGGAAATTTCTTGCGAACTTTTTCTCGTTTGAAATAAGAAGCTGCATTTCTCCTCGTTTTTACCGGCATTAGTTGCTTTTTCATTATTATGGGAACCTTATCTTATATTATTTTGTAAGTAGGGGAGAGATGCTGCGAATGGGACAGATTTTGAATGTCTAAATCGTGGTACTTTGAATTCTAAATACTTAAACTCCGTTTCAAATAAGAGTGTAACTGCAGTGTAACTAATTTTTTACCGATCTGCGCAGATCCCCATTGACGTTTTGTCAGTTTTCGATTGCTGTTGATTATTCATGCGTCTCTTAGATATCTATCAACGCATGGCGTTACCAGTGTCCGAAATCTAGAAATTGGAGGAGGTGGCTGACAATTGGCGAAGTGAAAGAGGCCTGAACCTTATGCCATTACGCTGTCCACTCGTATCGAACTGATTTTTCTGTCTTTGATATAAAGCCGATGATTTGATAAAAAGCCGAGCATGAACAATGGATTCTAGTTTTTACTCACCACTATTTAACTTGCACGTAGTAAAGGAATTAATACTTCAATATGTCTTCTATTGTTAAAAATACATATCTGTATTTCCTTTAAAAATTCTCTTTCAACGCGGTTTAACCTTTTACCCGTCATTTGTCCACATGACACTGCAATTCTTTGTAAGTCATTGACATTTTCAAATCTAATTGTACGAAATGATGTCATGGTTACATCATTGCATTCGCCTTAACAATCTTTATTAAATTATGAACAAAAAACCACAGAGTTCTATGAAAAAAGAGTTAACTTCACTTTAATATCTCCCCCATTTATTTATTTTTGTGTCAAATAACTTTTGTAAGAGCATGTTTTTGGTAATCTTAAACCCTCGTCAGATATTTCACAGTTTCAACCTAAACGCAGCGCCCTGTATAATAACTATTCTTTTGTTTTTTTTCGCGGAGTACTTCAGTTCATTATCTTGTTGAAAATAAAAAGTCTCATTCTGCCTGAGTTTCTGTAGACTGCGGTAAATCATCATGCAACACAGCACTATATGTTCATTGTCGTGTTTGAACATTAGTCGCAAATTCTTTGGATCAAACTCTGCATTGGCTCCGCATATCGGATCCACAAATATTAAATTTAGACTCACCCGAAAATACAACTTGCTTCCAAAACTCTATTCATTTTTTAATACACGTTTTCGCGAATTCTATATGTTTCAGTATGTTGTTATAAAAAAAAATTGGGTGTGCCAATACTTTTTGTAGCCAGTGTATAATAATATTAAGAGAAATAGACTGTTTTCATGCACATAGGTAATAGTTTCTCTGAAGCGAATTTCTCTAGCAATATCAGATCAAAATACTCAACCCCAGATATAATTGAACTTTGTAATTCTACTCCCAAAGTCCACAGCCACTCCTTCAAAGACACATGAATAATTTCGGTTAAATTTCGCAAGGTGTGTTCAGCTTTGTTCGTCCTTGTAGCTCTATGAAAATCGATGCGGGTTGGGGGGGTACAAGCCGTCGTTCCAGGGTTAGGGGTTGAAGGTTGAGGGTCGAAGCCTCTCCACCCCCTGAGACAAACAGCGGTTGTGACCACGCGAAAGGGAAGCGTCCAGAAACAGGGACGTTCTTTGGTAATCGATATCGTTGTGTACACGGTTAATGTCAACCCTCAAAGACACCCCTGCCCGACGAGGGCAGGCCGCTAATTACTTTCCCATCAGTGGTACAAGGCATCAAAGTTACTTCGTCGAGGATCAGAATGCCGCGTGAACGTTCGATTCGGGCGTCGATTTAATTAAAATAGTACCTGTAAGCGAGAAACGGGTTCGACGGACGACGCGGCGGAGGGGAGGATGCGTCAGCCTAGAAAATTGAAATTGATAAAAGCGGTCCGCGAAGCAAAAGCGGTCGAATCTCGACGGACCTTTCCTCTCGCTTTCTAATCGGCGAGGAGCTCCTGTTTGCCGAAGAAAGAGACCCTCGAGAAAGAGGTTGCGGCGAGGCAAAAAGAAAGGTAGAGCGAAGACCTTGAGTGTTTCTCCGGACGTGCGAATTTTTTACGCGGACCCTTCACGTTAATTGAAATCTCAGGTTCTACTTTCGAGACTCCTTTCCTTTACTTCACGGAAATCCAACAAACGGGCGAAACAAATTTTTTCCGGTACGCTGAAGCGGGACGGAATTCCTAAAACTTTTGCGGAAGATTCATGCGGGTTGCTCAAGTAATTAAGGAAATTGAGTGTGCCCTTTATTTATTCATTTTCTTTATAGAATATTAAATGAAGAGAATTTTAATGTTCGATCCAAATCCAGAATCCAGAAATTGACACTGTGGCTATATTTGAAACATAATGAAACATAATGAAACATAATTCCAAGATTAAGTATTGTTAGTGAAATATGTTATGCACCTATTTTCAGATTTTTAGATTTTAAGATTTTTCTTTCAGGGAGAAATGCCGCACTTAGAAAAATGTTCAAGGGAGGAATTTCTTTTTTCTTGGTCGAGAATATCGATTTTTTTGGTATAGTTTTAATAGACAAAACTGTAAACTTAATCTATTTGAAACTTGGTAGACGGTTTTTGATATACTTTCATTAAGATTTGTAATTTTTTCGGTTGAATTCATTCGAAAATATAGTTAGAATAAACCGCGAACTAAACGCATCGCGAAATTGCGGTTGACATGATATCTGGCCTTTAGTACATATAAAATCAAAAATACCACTGTGGTTTTATTTTAAACCACATCACACATGTTTCAGGAAGTCACTTTTGGCATTCCAAACTAACAATCCAATCAACCTTCGATTTAGTTGCGTAGCAATTTTTCCCACACTCACACAGTTACTTTTATATTTTATATACATTGAAGAAATGATTTTGGTTGATTTAAACTACAGATTCGCTTTAATGTATTACAAAAGTCAGAATATGAAAAACTACAAATATAAAGATGACATTGTGATGGTAAGATGAGACAGATTTACATAGAAAAACCCCAAAATCCCAGAAAATATCGCAAAAAAACTCGTTTTCAATCTACTAAAATAACTAAACGAACGATGTTGACGAAATAAAAAACGATTTTCCGACGAACAGTGCGGCATTCCTCCCATATTTACCCTATTTTAAATTTCATTTGCATTTATCTTTGCAGTTCACTGTGAACAATGTATGAATCTAACAAAGATTAACCAAAAACAAAAATGTGTTTTGAAGGAATTATGATTCTCCACGATCGGAAGAGGTTTCACAGTCTCATCCCTTCTTTCAACCGGGGATTCATCTCCTATTCAAGCCCCTTAGCGACTTCTTTTCCCACGACTGGATCTGTCGTGGCTGATCATATGTACATATGCAAATATTTGTCTGCATTCGTTCCATAAATACGAATTCTGCGAGAACGACGTTGCCAGTGTTGCACGGGAACATCGTATGCAGTCCGCGTGAATACGTATGCACGCTTGTTTGTGGTGAGAGGCGGATATTCTTCCACGCGCAACCCCTTCGCCCTTTCACCGAGGGTAAACAACGGAGGGAAAACGGGCATGAATATTCAGCCGTTAATTTCTTAAAATCGGGGCGAATCGACGGGTCCATAGAGAATCAATTCTCACAGCATAAAATTGAATACCTCGCAAAGAGCACCGTGTTTCTCCTTCTCGACGACAGTTAATGTAGTTTTCATTTATATTTTGCGTTAAAAGCAGAATCGTTGAAAAAAAACACAAACATTTGAGTTGTCAGAGTTTTCAAACGGAATCGTTTAAACGATATTTTAAGAAACGAAGGGAAGGCGAATAAACAACGTATGAATGTTGTTCACAATGTTCCGCTTGGTTTTCCAATTTGTATTGGTACGCTCCGCGTCGGATTATTCGAAAATGAATAGGACTTTCAGATTCGCGGGTGGGGGCATTGTTTAAGAATTCCTCACCCGTTACGGGAGGGTTCAAAAGTCACTTTTAGGGGCTGTGAATGTTAATGGTGGCAAGAGGATCTTCTTGCGCGACCTACATCCGCGATTTCTTTCCCGAGGAATATCGAAGCGCGCCGAGGATACGCGGAAAATATTCCGGAAACGACGTGGAGCGCGCTTGGTTTCCGCTCCCGTGGCGTTCGGAGTAAAAAGCTGCGACGATACGCGCGATCCCTATGTCCTCTTCAACCCTCCGCTCTCGTTACCCGACGATACTCTCATGGAAAGTTCTCTCGAGATGGGAAAAATTAAGCGTTGATGTTCCCGACAGATGCGCGCACGGTTTCATGTCGCCAAGGTTCATGGAATTAAATAATGGGCCATTTGGTGGAACTTGATGTCGTTGGGGAGATCACTTCCATCTGGTGATATAAATGCAAATTCTTTTAATTGGACAGACTATAACGCTGCGTACTTAAAAGGCGTTAGGTACTAAAATACATAATATTTTTTAAAACGATGAGGATTTAAGACTTTGATCTGCGTTAGGTTTAAGTTAGTGTTAAGCATGTTACTGTTGTGTTAGGTTTGCTTTTTAGACAAATTGTAGTATTATAATGCGGATCTTTATGCATCTATAGTAATTTTGAATATGCAAAAATTTATGAGGCTGTTGATAGATGGCAAAATATATTCAAGTTACTTAATTAATACAAGTTACAATATTAAAAAAATAAGATACACTATTATGCATGTTTAATTTTTTTTTAAATCTGCGGTCTAATTATAATAATAAAAACTATACAATAATAATATAAACTATAAAATGTTATTCTAATTGAGAAAATAACAAAAATATTCAACACAATATTTAGCCATCCAGAAATTATTTTTATTTTTCAAAATTCAAGCATTACTGGAAAAAGAATGATGAATGATGATAGATTATTGTTTGCTTATACCTTTTCACTATTGATCAATACAATTTTACGAATTTTTCCCAGACACATATAAAATTTGAAAACTATCAATTTTGAAGTGCTACGAATTTTAAATATCTACGAAACGTCGTTTTTTAGAAAACCCATTTTGAAGAGTCATCAATTCTGTAAATGAATGAATGGCACTTGGCTTTTACGTATTTGCACCATGGCTTTATTAAGAATTATTGAAGTTGCTGTGCAATATATATATAGTAAATCTATTAAGTTGACAATTGAAGGAGTTAAAGTTAGAGATTTGAAAATTTGAGATTGAACATTTGAAGAATTAAAGTTGAGGATTTGAAGATTCCTACGATTTCAGTTTAAAGGTTTGAAGATTTCAAGTTGGATATTTAGAGATATAAAAGTGTAAAGTTGGAGATTTGGAAATTTTTAAGATTTATGTTTAGAAATGTAAAAATTTCAAGCTGCAGATTTAAAGAATTTTTAGAGTGAAACTTGGAGATTTTTAAGATTAAAAGTGGCAGATTTAGAGATTTTTAAAAATAAAAATTAATGTTTTGTAGATTTTAAGTTGCAGATTTACATATTTTTGGAGTTAAAATTCAGACTTTCAATGTTTGACGTTAAAGATTTAAAGATTTGAAATTGGATATCTAAGAACTTGAAGTTGAAAACTGAAACAATTGAAATTCAGAAGCAACATGAGTAATGTGATGAGAATTGCTGAAGAATTACTAAAATTACTATACTAGACAATCATACTATAATTCATACTGAATAGATCATTTTTTAAACTTGATTTTCTTGAAAATCAAACTTTAGATTAAGAAAATAGTTGTAATGACTTAAACATTTAAAACAGGCAATGTGAAGACTTACAATTGAAGATTTGAAGACATCAAGTTAAAAATTTGAAGAATTCAGTCATAATATAGGCATCTTTAAAGTTAAACTGGATTTGAAATCGCAGATTTAGAGATTCTTAAAGTGAAAATTGAGTAATTGAACATTTAAAGTTTGCAGATTTAGAGGTTTATAGATTTTAAAACTGGAAACTTCAGGGTTGGAAGTAGAAGATTTAAAAACTTAAAATGAAAGATTTCAAAAATTAAAATTGAAGATTTGAAGAGTTGAAACTGAAGGATTAATATAGAGACAAAGGGAACCAAAACTAAAGTCCTCAAATTGAGAATTTTACAGTAGTATAACAGGTTTGACTGTTTTCATCCTTTACAGAATGTTTATTAAAAACCTGTTGTACTATGTGAAGTAAATTGACTTTAGATCCAATAAAAAGCAACTGATTTACTTGAAATTTTAGATGCGTCTTCGTTTCCATTGATCAGGTAATAAATCAAAAAATTTTCCCTAAAAGTAATGACCCTAAATTTATTTCATTGTGCTAAATATTTAGCCAATGGCGACTTGTCCACGTCAAATAGAACTATCATGCGGTAACCCGACTGTGGGTCACGTCGACAGTGAAAAGCATCATTCAGTGACCAAACGGTGGGTCAGCATCGCCCGTGAGCGCACTAAGTGAAACGAATCGATAGAAGCGCGAACAACAATACTTCTGGAAACAGTTGAAACATTTATGGCCCCCAGAATTCCTAGGCCCACAATCTCAAGCTGTTCCCGCCTGAGCGTTTGCATGCGAACGTATTGAAGTAACAGACGGTGGCTCGTAATCTCGAAAGACGGACGGAGCAACGAATGGAAATGGTTGGTCAGTTGTTTCAATCGAACGCGAGGACCCCCCGCTACGAAACAAGATAATCACGGTGCACGTGAGGCGCGGTATCGATTCTCTTCGCTTGTCGTTTACGGGCGTCGTAAATTACCGGTAAACAGAGCTGTCCAGGTAAAACGGCGGCGGAAGTAACGCGCGTTTAACACATTCAGAACGGCGTGACACGCCGCTGAGAGGGGTAGGACGATTATTCTTATCTGGCGGCGTGTATCGTCGCGTCGCTCGATACACTCGTGACTCGCGGGCAGATCGCTGCGAGCTTGAACCTAGATAAGTCGAGGGAATCGATATGTTTTGCGTACGCGTTCGATAGGCTTCAGGGTTTTAGAATCTACGCCGCATACCGGAAGTAATAGCAGGGCCACGAAGCTTTCAATGATGTTCTTTATACTGTGCTTGAAACTTTAAACGCGTTTTTTCTCAAAACGGGATCTTTAAAGCTGGTGGAGATTATATCAGGAGTTAAACGATTGATTTACTTCAAATTTGTTGAATTACACTGTTGGCAAAACTTGTGAGCTTATAGAGTGTAGAAGAGGGAAGCGTGTTTGGGGTTAATTAGCGATGGTACAAAGCGTTTTATTATTATAAAAATGAGAGGGTGAGGAAATAGAAAATAGTTTCATAAAATGGAAATATTGAGAAAATTATGTACAGTACTGTCCCGGTATAAGGACAATATTACAGTGTTGACTCAAAGAACGACGCCTGAGTTTAATTCGTAAAAGGGATTTTATCATTTATCTTTATTTATTTTATACATTTATCAAAATTTCTTTAAATAGAAAGAAAATTAAAGCTTGAACCTGTTATATTTAAAGCTTTCTACTCGATTTTCTTTCTCTTACAGAGAGGGTTCTAAGATTGTAACAATTTATTGATATTTGAGAACAGATTATTTATCTTAAAACAATTCCATCTACATAAGAAGTAAATGTTGTTATAATGAAGTTATAGCCATTTACTGTCTACCTTTTTATCATTTTTTTGTGTATTGCACAAAATGTATTTGTGTAATGTTTAAATTTATTTTGTGTAAAGTTAAAACAATATTACAATTACATGGTAAAAGATAAAATAAAAAATAAGAAAAATGAACAATAAATATACACTATACATATAAATAAGAAATATACTGTGGGATTGTTCCAGCTTTACACCTCCTTCGTATGTTATTAAATATTTATTAAACTTATAAACCCGTTAACGCAACATTTTTAATGTGTTAAGCAAATCCACTATAAAATATTTAAGAAAATGTTTGTATTTGTAAAATTTGTACGATGATCATTTTGAATATGTAATAGTATCTCATTATTGTATCATCTCAACACCCACAGAAACACAGAAAAACGATTGAATATTCTGATGGACCAGGCATTTTATTCTTAAGATTTCACATTTCCAAACTACATTTATTTTTCAATAATCGAAAAGTTGAAATACTTATTTCATCGACATTTCATACTCCAATTTTAAATGATAAATATTAAATTTCGAAAATCGTCAGGTAATCGATAAATTTCATTTATCTGTAAAATTGATTCCACAGTTTGTTATTAAATGCGTCGTTTAAAATTTCCGCTTGCTGTTTATTTAAATTAAAGCTTTGAAATCACACGATTCATATTTAAAGTGATATTTTCTTTAATTAATAATATACTTTCATACAAATTTAAAATAAAACAATTAATTAATGTACCTTTTAACCTTGCTACGGTCTTCGAATCTTTTTGACCCATTAGAGTATTTTATTTCCTTTAACAACTGTTTTGTTTCTGTAGAAAACATGAGAAATTCAGTGTTAATATTTAGGTTTCTTATTTCTTAACACCACATAAAAAGTTCATTATCTGCGATCTGAACAATATGATAATAAAAGATCAATTCTGAATTTTTAAAAGGACGGCAGTATTAACTGGGGAACATTATAAATTAATTCCATTCATACTCCCCTAAAATACATTCCTGAATATAATAAAGTTTCTTTTTTAATATCTTTTTCAACAACTGTATGAAATAAAATTACAATGACAAAGATTTCTGATATTCCATTCTTACAATCAAACGAATGCTTTAGTGTACCTATTAAACATAAATCTATTAAAACATCGTTATAAAAATATAATACAGAAAGTTCCGGTTCACTTGTGATGTGGGACCATATTCCATTCCCAATGCGTGAACTGAAAGTTCCCGTAATCCTATTTCAAACCAGAAACGTTTAAACTTTATTCATTCCGTTTCATTTAAATGTGCCTCTGCCACCGTTTATTCTGCGAAATTTCGAGGAACTGCGCGAAATTATTTATTCATCGCGCCGAAGTGAGTAGCAACGGGACTGTTTGAAATGCTCGGATAAAAAGGGAGCGAACCGGGACTTCCGTTATATTTTCTCCTGCCATCGAAATTAAAGAAATTGTTCGGTGTGCGTTCGCTCAGAAAATATTTAAATGAAATCGTCTCCCCAAAGGGGGGAGGGGAGGTTAAATTGGAAAATTAATTATTTCAGCACGGTTGACAACGGTCGACGCGCCTCGCGTCGCAAATTCGTAATATTCGAATTTCTTTCTCTCGCCGTCCCTCCCCTCGATCCCGGCGAGCATTAAACGAATTTATTTCGAAATTCGGGGAAACTCGTCCGGTCGGAAAGTCGCGATGCTATCGGTGCACAGCTTCGGCAACTACGTTCCTCGTCGACGGTGACCAGGATAAGGCTGCGGAACATTTATAATTAACCCTAAAACTGGAGTTATCGCGGATCTGGGTCGGTAATTATGGACACGCGTTTGCGAATACCCTTGCAGCCCCTGAAACTCTCGTCCAAGATCGATCGCCACCCCCGCCCCCGAGCTCTCTGAATTTTTCAGGCTGCCCTCCGACTCCTCTTCCCCCCTATTTCTCCGCGACCACCAGATTCGCGTCTTCCACCGCATGAATTAATAATTAATCCTGACGTCATGCTACATTACCACGTCCAACCAACGACACCGCAGGACGAATCCGAAAAGCGCCACGGTAAGTCAGACGGTATGAAAATTTCCGAGGGTCACCCGGTACATATAAGAACTTCCTGTAGATTATCGCAACATCCCACGCTATGGTATGCAGTAAATTAGTGATAATTAAATGCAGAACACAGACTGCTACACATAGTTGCTGCACATTGCAGCTTTTAGCCTTGCGGGAAATTTATGGCCCGCCCTGCGCGAACTGAATATTGTTAACTATTAATTTTAGGTAGGTAACAGGTAGTCGATACATCGTTTAATTGGATATTCGCAATATTAAGTCCCGACTACATTTTGATTATGTTTGTATTAGATGTGAGGTATAATAAAGTTCTTTGAGAAAAAAAATTATCATTATTTAAAATTAATTTAAAATCTAAAATTATCATTATTGTATTGTTTACACTGCAAACGTGGCTTGTTGTTGCGAAACAAATGCGAATTGTGGCGTCTAATAATTATTTCGAATATGAATATGATGAACTGGTCTGTCAGACTTTCTAATTTATATTCGTGTTCGGGGAAAGCAACGAGAATAATCAAAATTACGCTTCAATTAAGCACGAGCTAGGTTAAATCCCGGTTAAATTTCACCTTCGTTTCAATTACGTTTCAACGTTTCAACCGGGTTTCCCAGCCAGGTCCATACTAAATAGGTTCCAATTATGCATACATCGTAAGTTCCCGAATAAATAGAATTAGTCGAATAATCTTCGGTTACAGGAATTACTATTATTGGCTGAGTCGATTACATTCGCAAGTCTATCGCTTAAGGAAGTTGATGCGATCGACTTAAGGAATAATAATAATTCTCGTGAATGAAGCCAATCCAATCAATGTTATTTGTTTGGCAACTTACGATCTCTGCATGGTATTCACAGCATCAATTTCCTTCGCGTTTAATCCAACCGCGCGGCCAATTTCCTTTTCCATCTTTCTCCTCGTCAGACGTCCATGTTCGCGAAATTCGCGATACCCGCGCGTGACTTACAAAACTTGAAAGTTTCAGAAGGGTCAGAGGATGTCTGCCTTTGATCACAATTATTGTCCGATTATGAACAGGCTGGAACTCATGCCGTTGGAATCCAGAAGAAACATTTCTGATCTGATGTTTCTTTTTAAGATTATTAATGGTTTTATTAATTGCCCACAATTACTTGAACTCGTTAATTTCTATGCACCTGTCAGATCTTTTAGGCACCCTCAGACCTTTCTTCCCCTTAGCTATACCTCTAACTATTGGCACTTTGACCCTATTAACCGCATATGTGCTAAAGCTAACAAACTCATTAATGACTTAGACTTAGATATGTTCTGTGGCTCTATAAACGCCTTTAGATCGCATGTTTACAAAATCATTTAATTTCTCCTGCGACATTGTTCAAAATTATTCAAATTTGTTCAGCTTAAATTTTTTATTGTATAGAGTAAACTTCAATTTTTAATCCTCCATGTACGCCTTCTACATTGTATACTAATGGGAATCCTTTCCCGTATAAATAAATAAATAAATAAATAAAAGTTGCGTAAGGATACGGCAGCGCGGAAGAGATTCCAGAATTCTGACGCGACAAGCTTAATAACGAAAATACGTACGCTTGAAGTTGAAAGTCTAGGCCGGACTCCGGAATCCGTCTCGAAGATCCGACGTCACGAGCGTCAGGTGCTCGCAAGCACGACACGGAGCTTCGATCGTACCGCAGAGAATGCAGGGAACGTTGGTCGGGCTTCTGCAACAACGTTACCGCGGTTGGATGCTTCTTTTTAATTATGCAGCCATCCCGCAGCGAGCCTTCCGCTTCCGTGACTCCCTCGCTTTGAGATAACGCGCGCGACCCTCTCTCCCGTCCCTCGAATCTTATCATCCGCTACGCTTTCGAAATATATATTTGAAAGTTTATGCCGGCTAAAGAATGGTTCGTTTCGCCCGCGACGAATGGACGTATTCCGTTCGATCTCCGCCCTGCGAATTCGACCGAATCCTCCGTCTTCGGATATACAGGGTGTAACAAAAATGTTGCAGTTCCTTGAAAGGGGTGATTTTAAACAACTTTTTCCTTATCGAAAATGTTAGGTGGGGCTTTGTTAACGAGTTATGAACGAAAAACATCGACCAATAGAGGCACGAATACAGTGGATGAATTTTAGCGCGGGCTCCAGCTGCGAGTAGCATTGGCCCGCCATCGTCCGCGTCATCATTAATCCGCTGTAC
Organism: Perdita meconis; assembly: GCA_030770465.2. Lineage (NCBI taxonomy): Eukaryota > Metazoa > Arthropoda > Insecta > Hymenoptera > Andrenidae > Perdita > Perdita meconis. Next base: position 4,150,658 of record JASKOS020000006.1, on the reverse strand, counting down.
TCGCTCCGTGATTGGCCGGTGTTTTTCGTTAATAACTCGTTAACAAAGCCCCACCTAATATTTTCGCTAAGGAAAAAGTTATTTAAAATCACCTAAGGAATCATCCCTTTCAAGGAACTGCAACATTTTTGTTACACTCTGTATACATTTCGCAGCGACGCGCGGGAGGGAGACGCGAAACGACGGCGAAGAATGCCGTTCGTTTCGACCGTCTCGAAGCATTCGCAGCGCATCGGTACGTGAAAGTGTCTGACAAAAGTCAGACCCGGGGGAATGCAAATCGCGCCTCGACTCGAATGCACCGGGACAGGGGCTCCTTTCGCGGCGCGGCGGAAGGATCGGGGCGGGGCGGAGTGCGCCGAGGGCAGGGGGCGGACTATGTAAATGCGGCCACCTTGTCGGAAATCAATTTTCACCGTTCCCTTTTATCTTCCCGCGGCTTCTGTTATCTGCGTCGTGCCACCTGTAGAAAAGACCCTTCGCTTCGCACCCTTCAACCTTCTCTCACTGCGAACCGAGATTAATACAAGGGTGGCCGGATGAAGATATTAACGCGTACAGTTCTTGGGATTCAAAGAGGTTGCGATGGTTCAGTGTGCGGCGAATAAAGTGGTAGAAATGAAATGAGGGAAATATGGGGTGGAGTGGAAATCGTAAGAGAATGGAATAGGAGTTGATTCTGTGGGAGAAAATGGAATAGAAATTTGATGTAACATTTTTTTATGTGAGCCTTCGTTTTACGGAGAATCGGGTTTGAAGAATGATCTAAGCAGTATGAATTATAGGTATGACTGAAATTGTATTATATAATAGTTTTAGTAACTCTCGAGCAATTTTTATCAACCTACTTGTGCAATTCCGTTTAAATGTTCTACTTCAAGGTTACAAATATTCGGTTTCAAATCTTTAATTCTGTAACTTTAAATGTTGAAGTTCTGAGTTTTAAATGTGAAAGTATGTAAATCTACAACTTGAAATTTACAAAACATTAATTTTTATTTAAAAATCTACAAGTTTCATTCTAAAAATCTTGAAGTCTGCAACTTGAAATCCTTAAATCTCTAATTTTTAATCTGGAAAGCTCTGAATATTCAACTTCAAATTTTCGGATTTCCAGCTTGAAATCTTCAGATCTTCAACTTCAACTCTTTAATCTTTAATCTGAACTTTTAAAAACTCCAAATCAATAATAAATTCACAATGAACAATATATTGTATATTAATTTTAGTCATTCTTATCAAGTTACTTATATTCTCTAACTGGAAGCTCTCCAATTTTCAATTTTAACTCTGAAAATCTTTGCAATGAAACGTGGATTATCTGATTTACAATTATGCCAAATGTTTATTATCCAAGACTTCAATTAATTAATGCAAGTGTAAGAGTATTCGATAATTTCAAATAAAACTTTAATCATGAGTTACTAATTTTCTTTAGTTTCCATTAATTTTTAAGCATCTTATATTACAGATATTAATTCGGAAAGCCAATACTTTACTATAAATCTGCAACTTGAAATCTTCAAATCTCAAATTTTAGCTTTAAAAATCTTGAAATTCGCACTTTGAAATATTTTATATTCTCTTCAACTTGAAACCTTCAAATATACAACTTAAAGTCTTCAAATTTTGAATTTCAAGTCTTCAAATTATCTGTTTTAAAACTTTAAATTTCAAACTTCAATATTTAAACCTTCCAGTTTCAAATTTGTACATATTAATTTTTATATATTTAAAAATTTTCAACTCCAGCTTTTTAAATCTTCATATTTCTCATTTTAACTAAAAATTTCCAATTAAAGTTCAGCTTTAACTCTTCGAATCTTGACATCTCCAAATTTCTATTCTAAAAATCTTCGAATATCCGCAGCCTAGAATTTGTAAACCCACAAACTGAAATCGTAAACATTTCTAAAATTTCAACTTTAGCTCTTTATATCTACAACTTCAAATCTAAACATGTTCAAATTTCCAACTTGAAATCTCCAAACCTCTAAACTGAAGTCATACAAATGTCCAATTGTAGCTCTTCAAATATCCAGTCTCTAACTTCAACTCCTACTACAATGAACTTACTCCACACGGTATACAAATTTTAAACAAAAATTGTAAAATATGAACTGAATTAACTCTTTTACACATATTACACAGTTCTGAATTTCTCTGCCAGTAATAAAGCATCATGGTTCACAGAACGTTATCGAAATGGGTTGCCAAAATTTGTCTCTGGACTTACTGTTCAGTGGGTATGAATTTACGTCGAATCAATTTCATTGCAGAAAGTAATGGATGAAACGTTAAAAGGTCATGCTCGGAGTATACTTAGAATAGGCTCGGTGCTGAAATAGAACTGGATGAAATGGAACGAGGAGAAGGACGTCGGTCCTCGCGACTCCGCGGGGGTGGATTTAAAGGGTGGCACCACTTATCGAGAACCCCCGCGTAACCGCGGGGCTTGATTTACTGGCTCGATAACCGGGGACCATTAATATCAGGTGGGAAACGCGACCAGCACATCCCACATGCCAGCTGGTTTGTCGTGTAACGGGCACCAACACGCTTGCGTCCGATTCTTTCCATCCGTACGCAACTCTAAACTACCCTTGCCTACGCTCGAATCAATTAACTTTTACAAATGGATGGAATGGGATCCTTTATTCCGGGAACAGCGGAGCGTTGAGAAGATTCATGAAGCTGTCGAAAATATTAGTAAAACATGGGAGAAATTCATTTCGCATTGTTCAAAGCTCTTTATAATTTTTGCGATTATAAGTACTTGCGAAACATATTTAGTATTCTGTGATAATTACAGCATTTTCAAAGAATTTTTATGAAGACAAAGTAATTAATTTACAAAAGTAACGATCTTTGAATTTGGACGATGCATTCCTTTAACATTCAAGTTCCCTAAAAATAAACCAATACCTTTTTTCCAACGTTTCTGTGCTTAACAACGCATTTCAAAGAGAAAAGAGCTTCAACGACGTGTAGCAACGTCTCTGACGTACAAAAAGGGAAAAGAAATACGAGAACATCTACCTATGCGACTGTATGTATTCCGACGCACGGCGACTAAGGGCGGAAGTGAGTGAGGTGAACTACTCTCGAACATGAAGTCGTTAGTTTTAATCCGAAGGAAGCACAGGGTGACCCATATTTCCCGGAAATGGATACGCTAAACAGACCAGCGTGGCGTAGCCAAGGAAGACTTTCTTCCTCTTTAAGTAGGTCACGGAAAGAAAGGACTCGTCGATCCTTTCAGGGGAAAAACGCATCTTTTCTTCGTATCGCGACTCGTAGCAGGACTCCTCTTCCGTTAAGGGTCGTCCGCGCCGAGAAGGGGTTTATTGTCCAGACAAAGATTTCGCGAAGGCCAGCGGCGATTATCGCCCCCACCCTTCTCCTCGTAGCGATTCAGCTCGCGACTTTCTTTGTTTTTGGGAAATATCGAAGAACAATTCAGAGTCTCTGATCCTTGAATTCCTCTCTCTCGTTTCACGGTACTCCAAATTGCGAGAACGCCTCGTTTTCAGACAATGCTTCGTGTGACGAAAACAATCTGGGGAAGAGGGTGGCGAGGTAGGGAGCGAATTGCGACGTAAGTTGAGCGGATAAATCATTGCTGGGTTTTTCGTTCAAGGGCGTTTGAAGGTCTTCGTATTTTGAGGCATTGAATTCTTCTTCGTATTTACTATGATGTATTATGAAAAATAAAGGGGAGGAGGAAGAAATTGTTTTTAAAAAAGAGCATGAAATATTACATTTCTGTCATTTTGAAGTGAGCACCTTTGTTTTGGAATATTTTTCTGTTAATCGAGGTTCTACCGAGGTTCTTCTATGATTTTTAATACAACAATCATTTTAGAAATTCTTCAGTAACTTTTGTCAGGTTGTTCACACTACCTCTTGAGTTTCAATTTTTCAAATCTTCATCGTCAGCTTTTTAAATGTCTAGTTTCAATTTGTTAAATCTCAAACTTTAACCCCTCTAATATCAAGTCTTTCCCAAAGTCTATAAATAACTAAATTTGTAATACAAAATTTTTAAACCCTGAATTTTCGCTTTAAAAATGTTTAAATCTGCACCTTGAAATCCTGAAATTATCAATTTTAAGTCTAAAAATCTTTACAGAGACAATGAAAATTTTATAATTTCCAAAATCATCACATCTTCAGTTTGGAATTTTTAAATCTTTAATTCTCTAACTTCAAACTTTAAACTCTCTAATTTAAAATATTTAAGTTTGTAATTAAATTTCTTCATATCTCTCATCTTAACTCTAAAAATCTACAGAAGTCAAACTTCGTGCTTTCACATCTCCCATTTTAATTCTAACAATTTCCAAATGTTGCACTTGCAATTATTAAATCTCTAAACTGAAGTCTTAGAAATTTCGAGATTTTCAATTTTAACTCTTCAAAGCTTCAATTAAAAAATTTCACATGTTAATTTTAACTCTAAAATTCTCAAAATGTTTCATTTAAAATTTTTAAACTCTTAGACTGCAATTAAAAAAAATTCCAAACCTCTAAATTTTGACTCTTCAAATCTCCAACTTCAAAACTTCGTAGCTCTAAATATTCAACGCGAAATCTTCAAAATCGATAAATCAAATGTCAAAAACTGCTCATTTTCAAACTTCAATTCATTAAAATAGACAATGTATCTAATAATGCTAGTAATTCTTATCATATGACTCATTTTAAAGTTACACACACAACAACCAAGCTGTATTCAATCGTTAATGAAATTGATGACTAGTGCATGAATGTCTACGCAAATTATTATTTCTTCGATCACAAAAAAGAAAAGGGTATTTGAAAAAATTAGTCTTTTTCTACACGCTATAAATTGATATAAACTCACAGATATCTAATATCTATTGTAATGATTATCTCAAAACCGAGATTTCAAACGAAAAATACTGTATTAAATTTTCTTCTTATTTTTTCAAACAGAATTATATATCCTGCCTAGTGGTTCAACAATTTCCGTCCCACCCTATATAAATATAGCAACGAACTCTACAGTAACAAATATCAGCACCAACAATATTATTTATATCAAAGTAACGTTTCCTTCGGATCTAACTTATCCACAGAAATTACTATAATTTTATTTTAAATTTTTCTGATCTTATCATCTGATTTTCAGATGCAAAATCATTTTTCTCCAACCAGAATAATAAGAATCACGAATAACGGCGGCAATAACGTCACCAGAAAGTTGCATTCGTGTCACTCGACTTCGACAATTGCATTCAGCACACCGTGTACATAGAGTGGAACTCCTGATACGGGGAGCTTCTCTCGCGCATCCGTTGCGAAAAGTTATCGCGAACTTTTAATAGCCAATTCCGATCTTTCGTTGATATTCGCGGAAGAATCCCGCTCCTGCGCCTCGTCCCGCGCACGCGCGATCACGAAGTGAAACAGAATAGAACAGAAGTTCGCGATGCTCGCCGATACGGTGAACACGGAACACCTTTCCCGGTACGCAGGATTGGCTACGATGGATTTATGCAGATCAGCCTTCGATTAGGTTTCCCTTTGACGCGTCTCGCCTCCTCTGAGAGCTTTCGACCGAAGGAACTTCCCGGGAATCGCGCACAGTTCTAACTTCGCGCCCCGGCGAACGTGTCGAGAAGCCATCGGGCCTCCTCGCTCGCCTTTAAAGATTCCGAAGGAAGAGAAATCGGTCTTCGCGGTTGCGAAATTCATCGAAACACGAGCTTCGAAACAGCTAATTGGAGAAGGATTCGTTTGCGCGAAGCCGGGGGGGGGGGAAGTGTTGTTTTTCCCTGATTATATTTAGCCGATCGACAGTATTGTTCCGAAAGTTCAATTATCACGGGCTAACGCTCCTCTGTCGCAACAGTGAGCCTCGCAATTCTGTAATTAGCGACAGCTGTCGCAAATCACGTCCAATTATTGGCGAAATCGGAAATAGAATGAATGCAGCAGACTGTGTCACAAATTTCGAAGGATTGTTCGCGATATTAATAATGCTTTATCTCGTTCATTTGGTTAAACGTGTTTATTTAAAGGCGGAGCGTTTTCGGAGTAATTTCGCTTTGATTGTTCTAAATATGCGAAATATCTACGAAATTGTTAACACGTACCAAAATATACAAAATATCAATAATATTATTCAAGTTAAAATGTTTAATTATGTCTAATTATGACGCTCTTTCTCCTTGATCAGCGGATTTTTAATACGACTGTAATATATACCGAATATAAACTTAACCAGAATAAAAAATTTCCTTTAAAGATCTATTAAAGACTACTTTAAAAATTTTTTCGAAACTTGTTTGTATTTTGAAGAAAATTATGGATGTTTTTAGGCAAAACGTCAGTTTCTCCATTAAATGAAAACGCGATTTCAAAGTTAGAAATGATATAAATAGCGACGAGTTTATAACGGGAAACAGCTATTTCGGTTGCGTCAAAAGTAATCGGCGAATCAGCGTCGAATGCAAATGTATCAGGAACGAATACCAGTACCGAGTTCCAAAACGAAGGCGAAGTTGGGCTGCGGAATGCATCTACACGGAGTTAAGTCGATAAGCTAGCCGCATGGCTGAATTTAAACCACGGCTTACGGCGCTTAAGGGCGGTTCGACGCATGAAAATTGCCTGTCACGTGTAATTATAGGCCCGATCGAGAATCAGATTAACCGTGCAGCCCGATCGACGATCAAGAAACCGGGTCACACGGCCGCATCGAATAAACTTTCCTTAATATCACCTAGAAATTAGCGGCGAGTTCGCTTTCGGTGGAAACTTATCCGATGTACAGAAATTTCTTTCACTGACTAGTGCCACTGAATCATTGTGAAGTGCAAGGAGTAATAAATTTACCAATTAATTCGGTGTCCCGTTTTTATTTACGAGAAGATGAGACAAAGTCCATTCAATATATTGTTGATAATATTTCGTGAAAAAATTATTTATCCTTGTTAATAACCAATCATGTGTGAGAAGACATATTATGGTTACATTGTCTTTCAATGTTTAGCGGAGGAGAAGAATTTTAGTGAATTGCCAATAGCATAATATTGATTAAACTGTTGCTATTTTACATCACACTGACAGAAGATATGACTGAAAATTGTGTCGTTGCATGAATATTCACCGAGAGCATGTCATTAATAACGTGCTTGAATAATTTAATCGATTCTAGCAGTTTTGTTAACGGAAACAATTCCTTTGTGCCTTGATCAGCGCGCACTCAATACCATCCACTTTCCAGTCTTAATTTTCTCGTTGTAAAATTGTTAATTAATTTCGTGTATGCTTAATATAATAGAAATTTAATTAATAGACTATATTTCAAAATATATTTCAAAAAATTAGGAAAACTGACTGAAGAATGGAATAAAAATTTGAAGTTCATAAATGTTTTCGGCAGGCGTATAAAAATACCAACTTCTTTTTCATTCGTGGCTAATTAGACAGAAAAATTATTCACCTAAATAACCATTAAAACATTATCGTTTGCACGTGTTTAAGACCTAGCCTAGTAAGTACAATAATAGTAAAGAATGGTTCTTTACAATACACGTACCCAGGAGTAGCGTGGATGGATGTGGAAGTCCATTTTCCTTTTCGTTGCCGTTAAATACGGAGGCATTTTCCAACCCCGCTTTTCCCATAAATATGATATTTCACGCCCTTGAATTTTCAGTACACCGCCATAAATTCGTTATTCGCGGCCACGTTAGCGTGAAATCACGCCGACTAAAATTTCCGACCCTTCCATTTTTCACTGTTTAATGAAATTTTCCGCGTTTCGAAAATGCTGCAAACGTTTGAAGTTTCATTACTCTGGAAACTGTAGTATATGGAGTTCGCTGTATTTTATGTGTCTGGCACTGTAGTTTTCATACTTTTTTACATTTATCGATGTTTCTGTCGTGTTCTATTTTCCTCGAATATTTAGTTTACAAAATCCAGAATTTTTAGGGAAAAATCATAATAAAACAATTGTAGTCAGCATAGGATTTCTGATTTTTTTAATCCTAATTGAAATCTCAAGTTTAAGCAGATGGAAAATGTTTCAGCTAGTGACACAAAAAGAACATAATTTCTTCAAATGAACTCCGAAAGCGAGAAAATACCTCACACCAACGGAAGACATAAGCAAAGGAAATATTTATAGACTGTTTCTGACAATTCAGAGCCGACAAGCCGGCGCCGTTTGTCCACGGAAAGTTGTTTTTCAGACCCTCCTACAATTACTCGTCGTCGTTCGAGAAACTCTTCAGCGTAAAAGCGAATGGCGGGAGTCGCTAAGGGGTTGTGTACGATCCGGTTCTGCTAAATAGTTCGTGTCGAAACAAAGCTTTCTAGGCCAGATTCCTGAGAAGGCTTAGGCTTTCGGGATCTAGAAGGAGGTCTTGCGAAAGCTTCCCGAGATCAAAGCTGCGCCGCGGTTAATCTGAGCCAGTGCGCGTCGGAACGGAGAGAAATTAAGCGTCTTAACGTGTCTGCATTAAAAATTCAGACGCTGAACCGTTTCCAGTTATGACGGATCCATTCGAATTAGAGGAGAATTTAATTTTCCACGACTGATGCCTTAATCCATTAAATATTTTAAAGGAACGATAACAGACAACTCAAAGTTTCTCTCAATTCTCTTATTTCATGTAGCTTTTAAAGTGTGAAGTTGAATAATAACTTTGTAATTAGACTGTGAATTGTTATGCAAATTCATATTTTCACAGCTACAGAAAAAGAAGTGGAAATAAAATAAAATGTATCTTGTCTTATAAATATTATAAAACCTATAGAATTTGATATTTTATATATTTTTGTGTCTATGCACATTCTGATACATTTTCACGTATTTAAATTTTTAATGACTCACTTTCTAAACTTCAAAGATCCGTAGTTCCTCTCTCTTTTATTTGTTATATGTATAACAAAGGGATTTTTTCCCGTGAATTTGATAAATAAGTAATCAGAGCCGTTGCTGAGTTGTTCGCCGTCCAAGTGCAAAAACTTCACTTCTCAGTTTACTTCCTCAATTTCAACTCTTCAAATCTCCATCTTCAGCTATTCAAATTTCCAATTTGAAGCCTTTGAATCTCTAACTTTTAGTCTTCAAAGTTCCGATTTTAACTTTTAAAATCTGTAAAACTTGAAATTTTCTAATATCCAACCTGGAATCTTTAAATCTCCAACTTGAAATTTTCAAATCTTCAATTTTACCTCTACATATTTTTCGTTTTAAACCTACTAACCTTCGTATTCCCAATTTCAACTCTAAAACTCTCCAATTTTTACAGTTCGAATATTTAATTAAAAATGTTTGAACCTCTATTCTAAATTTTTAATTTTCAAATCAATGCGACTTACGATAGGCACATTCTTGTACAGTAATATTAGTAATTTCGCAGTAATTTATCTGGAATATGTATACGAAATTTCTTCCTTAATTTGTCACATCGATTCACATCTTGTCCAGTTGAACCACGATTTTCGCCACACGCTGTATTATGTTTGTTTTATGGTTAAATATCACACGCTATTTACGGCAAAAGATTGTTATAATTAGACTGCGGATTTTTATGCAAAATAAAATCTTCACAAGCAAAAATAAGGAATTGAAATTTGAATAATACTGTGCCTCATTCTTTAAATATTGTAACAATTCACTTTTACTATATTTTGCTGTCTGTTAACAGCCTCGTAAATGTTACATATTTAAAATGATCATAAATGCATAAAAATCCGCAGTCTAATAATAATTAAACAGTTTATTTTTGATTACGAGTATTTGATTACGACTATTTGTCTGAAAGGTTAATAATTATAACTTATCATTGTTTGCTTATCATTGTTATTAGTTAAAATTTTGCGTACAGTAAACGGTCTTCAGCCGTCCCTATATTCGTAAATAATAATTCTAGAATAATTCTTAAATAATGCTACAAAGTTTGTCCTTGAAATAAAAGAAAACTGTTCTTAAATATTTAAAGAAACATGTTCATGAAATTTCAAATGGAATCAAGATTTCTTTCTAATATAACAGCTCAGGCGTCCTTGCGCGGCAGAAATCGTTAGAAGCACAACACAATGAGCTCATAAACGAAAATGGCGGAACCGTCAAAGGGTCTGAAAATTCCTTTAATCACGACAGCCCCGAACGCGGCTCTATTTGTCCGCGTCCCGTTTATCGCGATAATAAATTCGGTTGGCGCAGTTGGACGCGGTAATCGTCGAGCACGAGGTCTCCTCTTTATTATAACGATTCATTAATATCACTCTCATTGTGAATTCATCGCCAGGGTTCTTATTGTTCTCGCAATCTCGCAGGGACGCTGGGTCTGTCCATTAATCGAGACCGCGGCACCACTCCCCCGCATCGTGTCGATTTGTCACCAACCACCGTGATCTTCCGTCGAACTTCGGCCACTTCTGGTCACTTTGGCGAAATTAAGGAATCGTCCCTCTTTCAACGACGCGACTCCCCTAATTGGAAGGGCCGGAATTTATTTTTCACTCGATAATATCGTCTCGAGCGGCGATCCAGGTGCTCGAAGGTAAACGAACGATTTAATGGATCGTCGCTCGGTATTTATTAAAAGTGCACCGAACCTGAACGAGGGAAATTTCAGCGAGGGGGATGTTAAAAAAAAATAAGCTAACGAGGAGAGAAAGTCGTCAGAGGAAATTACCGCGACCGACGAGGGCGCGATTGTTAGCGCGACAGCTTCACGTGCACAAGTGCAGGTGCATCGAGTTTCCGGCTGCGTGCCGCGCAAAGTGCATTTCCTTTTCGCGAGGAACGTGACCAGCGAACGGGGGAGTCGAATCGCGTGTCCTGAATTCTCGTGCTTGTCCTCCCCTCTTAAATTAATCAAATTTGGAAACTTTGGTGTCTATTTTCGACACCCTTAAAAGTGGAAGATTAGCTGGGTTCGCGTTTCGTTGAAGCTCGAGCCCGGCGTTTTAATCATTAATTATTACAAGTACTGAATTAAGTACTGAATAAGTACTAATTAAGTACTGAAAATGGGGAGAATTCTAAATTACATCTGATGTCGAATACATTGAGTATCGGAGTAATAAACTTTTTTAAATTTAAACTGAAAATTCTCGCTTCTAGCATTTACGGGATTTGTCATTTTAATTCCTCGAATTTATTGCTGTGCGTGTGTGTTAAGTATTAACAAAATTATGGCAACCTCATTATCTGTCATCATAAATAAACGAAACGAAGATAATCTGCAAAAGCTGCTGAAGATGTAAATTTAGCATTCGGTGCTCCAATTTTAATCCGGTGATTTCTCATTGGAGAATTAAGTCGAATATTTAATTAAATATTGAGTGCAAAGTCCATTGCTGTAGAATAATAAAAAATACCGTTTGAAAATGTTTTTATGTTTGCAAGAGAAATTGGAAGATTCCAAACCTCTTTAGATTATCCTATTACAGCATTCCCTATGCATCTAGCAGTTCTACATTCTACCTTCTAATTATTAACCCCCTCATTCCCTCGACTTCGTTTCTCTTCGAATTAATCATCCCCCGTCAAATACCCCCGGAATCTCTTCCCAAATTGTTCATTAATTATTTACGGCCCATCCGTCAGCGAGCGAAGGGCTCATTTTTGCCGGCGTCGCTACATTATCCCGTCAGCAGGCAGCTCGCTCCACGCGATAAGAACGGGTTACGCTTCCCAGATTACGTGTCCTCCTTGCGATGACACTCGGCTGAAAGTTTGATTAAAGCCTTGAACCCGAGACACTGGGACCTAGACAGCGGGTATCATATTGCGCGCCGTGTGCCACTGCGAAACCGTTCATTTCGGCCTGTCTTCGCCGGCAGTTGCCAGGGACACGCACAGCCAGAGTGGCAATCGGAGACTTGGGCCGGGCTTAAAGTCCTGGTTTACCTCTATTGACGACCGTCGCTGGCTACGCAATAGAGCACGTTCCTTCGATCGTTTAGGAAACGATTGCGGGAATCATTTGCATTCTCTGTTTTAAATTGACCGCTGCGGTCTAGTTGCTGTCGGTGCTCTTTGATTTTTTATTCAAATGAGCGACAGGAGTTTTTAAGAAGAGGATAAAAGAATTAGAATAATTTAGTGTTCATAATATATTAATAATCAGCGCATTTCTATTAAAATATTGTTCAAGCTTTATTCGTAGTTCTATATCTTTGTCTTTTTTATAATAAATTTTTTTAAACGTCGTAGAGTTGCTTGACATTGTACAATTTTTAATTTATAAGTTTACAATTAGTGCAGAAGTAGTTATATGGTACAATTATTATATTAATAGTCGGGTCTATTTGACCCGAGTCTGCATCTCGTTTTGTTGAATAATTTTTCTAATTTTAAGAAAAATATAAGGAAGTTAATTTTAACAGTTACGTTTGTTTTTTTACAATAAGTTTATTTATTTTTAAGGGAAGAACAGCGGAATTCATTATATTATAAACTCAATGAATGAATGGAAGTACAGAAATCTACTGTATTTATAGTTAAGTGCAGAGTCAAACTAAGCATTATTCTTGTTAAAAATACAGTTAAAAATACTGTCACTACCTCAACAAAAAATATAATATATAAAAAGTACTTGATTGTTCGTCATGAAATATAACTAAAGACACAATAAGCAACCACAGCAAACTGTAAAAAATTGTATTCCGAATGTGCATTTAATTTAGCAGATTTTTTAATAACACACTGCAGACTGCAGTAATTTTCTTAAAAAATGTGTAGCCCATTTTCTTAACCGGAATGATAAAGTCCGAACGAGGAAAGCTTCAGCCCGCCAGCAATGTGGAAATGATATTCCTTTAAAATCAGAAAAAAGCGCAACACCGAATACACACCGGTCCTTCTGGTTAGCGCAGCTTTTAAATTCCCTCCCCCAGAAAAGTTGAAATTGGGCGACAACCTCAAGCGAGCAGCCAAGCTAATTACGCGCAAACAGAGGTTCGCGTTTGCTTGACGGCTCGAAAGGATCAAGGAAAAATGTTCCTCGGTCCGCAGTTACATTTCATTAACCTCTCGCTGGACGCATCAACGCCGTGCAGATGGCAAAAAGTAACCTGTTAGCAATCAAACTTCGCCTCGTATTCCGCGCTCCGCCGTCCTCGTTCTGATTCGTCAAGTTTATCCGGAGGCACGGCTTTCATCTCTTAATTGGAAAAAGGAAAGGAACTGCATCCATCTGTACCGCCGCGGTCGGCGAATGCTTTGAGGGGAACTGTAAATCTTATTTTAAGTTGCGTGGTGGAACATTCGATACTTTGTGTACTACTTTCGGTGTTGCTTTTACGTAAAATTATCTGGAGTGTTGTATTTTATATACACGAACTGCGTTGTATAATCATAAATAAACATTTTTCCAATCGTTACATTCAGCAATTTCTGCTTTTGTTGTATATTTTGTGGCGTGATTTAATATTGTTTAAATGAAACATTCATGGTTTGTGCTTCTTTTATTGCAAATCATTATAAAAAACATATCCTGCCTCTGAAGAATTTTAGGAAACCTGACAGACTTTTATAATAAATTAAAAACATTTTACAGCAATTACAAATTTGTATCAGGGGAACATTAGCTTAAAGAAGGTATTTTGCACATTCTGTCTTCCTAGAATCTGATGTCAGTTTTAAAAAAATCCTATATATGGTTTGAAAATTCGGCCAGAAATTGGGATTTTGTATCAGGAAAACGTAAATGTAAAGGAGGTGTTTCGATTTTCCCGCCTTTCTGGAATTTCTGCAATTTAATCTCGTTTTCTAAAAAATTTCAGGGTTCAAAAATTTGGTCCAAACTCAGAATTTGTATCAAGACTACATAAATTCAAAGGAGGTATCTCCAACTTCCCACCATTCTGTAATTCCCGGAATTTAACGTCATTTTCCGAGAAATTTCACCGGTAGGATATTTTGTTAAAAATGTAGAATATGTATCAAGGCGACCATAAATGTTAATGAAATATTTCCAATTCTACGGTTTCGAGAATTCCTGTAATTTCATGTAATTTTCCAGGAAATTTCATTTACCACAAAACTGGTTTTAATTGAGAATTCATAGCAAAGAAAACTCAATGTAAGTAGAAGATATGTATTTGAAATTTCTTGCTTTTCAAGAACTCCTAAAATTTAACTTGATTTCTTAATTCATTTGATCTTTTTTTTTTATTTCGTTTAGAATTCTTCGTTTCTTATTCCGAGGTGAAAAGTTTAGAATATGCTTTATTATATTTCCCATTTCCTAGTTACGACTATCAGAATGCTGAGTCTCTAACTTCATTATTTAAAAATTATGCTTTCACAGTATATTCTGCTTATTTCACTCTACAGTCGTAAGAAGATTCTGTTATTTATTTAACGGTTCTACTTCCCAGGTTGCATTTCCGTCTAGCGTTGCTGTCCACAAATGTTGCTCCTTATGTGACTTTATCCTCTTTTGCAAGTCATATTACATTTCTGTAGTGTATGCTTACCTAACGCGAAATCTCGTCTTTTTTTACGTGTATAGTAGAGTAGAATCTGGAGTTAGAGAATTTTTATTCTGGAGCTGAACTGTAAAAACATTGCTGGAAAGTTATAGAAAATGTCAAATAATTCCATAACAAATTGTCATTATAATATTATATTGTACCGAATTATAGTTTCTAACGTATCAAAGTTATGCAACTATACTAACTATACTAGAAGATCCTTAACAACATTATTAAAATAATTATACAAAAAACAAAATACAGATAGTAGAAGAATACAAACAACTCTTACAGAAACTGTAGAAACTATTTCTATAGTCAAAACGCTAATAACCCAATTTAGTGGTTGATGTGACTTAAAATAACTAAATAAAAAAAAAATAAGGATTAAGAACTAGTAATAAAATTATTATTTACAATATCTCTATAAATAAATAATCTATTATATTTTTATTTAAATGGAGGCAAAGATAAACTTTTAGTGTCAATCTTACGTATCAATAGTTTGACAAATCTAAACAAAACTAGTACGATAATAAAAAATTTGTTAAGAGTTGATAAAGACGATATTAATATAAACATCCTCGAGTTTGTGATGAACTCTACTAACTGTATATTTTACTCGACTGTTTGATGTTTACTCTGCCAATGCTTCTTCCCTACCGAAGAACTCTCCCTCTTCTAAATTTAAAGTGTTTGAAAGGATTCCTGGACGCACCTGATACACATTCGTCAAGGAATCCCTTCTCCTACAACCTGCAACAGTAAATAGCCTTCCTACGAATCTCTACAACCCTCCAGTACTGTAAATAGCTATACAGTAATTCAAAATAGAATTTCGTGCAATTTGTCAAAGTCTTCAGAAAATATCTTTAAAAATGCCATTAGACGAATGAATTATTTCAAAATATATTTACTTGCCTACAAGTAATAGAATCGATAATTTCATAACAATCGAATTATCATTACACACTTAATAACTTAATATTTATTATTCTAAGAGGAATCTTCCAACACACATGCATAATTTTCATAATCGATGGAGGTTTGAAACTCCTCCCAAGAGCACGCGAAAGGAGTCCAATAAATTCACTTTCCGCGTCGAGCGATAAAGCTCTCGAAACATCCGGTCGCAAAAGTTCATCGATCGATGGCGGCGATAATTAACATCGGTGTTAACTGATCGGAAGTTAACTGCCGTTTCAGAATTCAGTTCGCCTGTCTCGACGTCGCGTCGCGCGCCGTTCTCACGGAAGCTTGAGCTTCCCATTGCTCGCGGAACTCCGGAATAATGGGTCTCCTTTTAACTTGTCACGCGTCCCCGCTTCCACTTTTTGCCTCGCTAACGGAACGCACTCTCTCCCTCTGCAGCAGGTTCACAATGAAATCCTGCTTCGAGGAGCTCCTTGATGCTTCCGAAAAATAACTGGCCATAGCTGTAGCTTCTTTCCGTTTTCTGGCAGGTTGGAAAGTGAAATGGAAATTGATAATTACGAGGGAAAAAAGGGGAAGAGAAATAAATATGGTTTAGTCTGTGTTCAGTTTAAATTAGGTGCTGGGTGTGAAATGTGATTGTGTCGTATTTAGATTATTATAAGTATAATGTAAGTTAAGCTCGCGCTGGATCTGTGTTAGACTGGATGAAGCGTAAAATTTGTTTCGTAAACTTTATCTAAGCTTCCCAATAAGTAACTTGGAATAATGGGGTAACGAAGATGAAGCGACGAAGAAATAATAATGCGAAGAGAAGTTGGATAATGCGAACATTTTGTTCACGCTTCGATCTTCATTTATTCGATACAGCGATGAAAACCGTAGCAAATTTCATTAAAATCCAAGTGACGCAGCCCTGACCCATCCCTTACGAATTAAATTACATTCTAATCCAATTATTAGAACCTAATTTCACGTGAAAGCTCATACTACGAATAAGTTTGTCTTCGCTTTGATTTTTGGGTCATACGTTAGTTAAACTGAATTCTAATTAAATTTATTTTGAAACTCGTTAAACTTTGTACAGACTATTTGATTTTTGAATGCAATAATTTCATCTGCATAACAAATATTTATTCAGCATACGTTTAACCAAGTTTTACAATTTACAATTAAAAACTTCAATCATAAATGATTCTCGATAATTAGCATCCATGAATTTAAATAACTGTATCGTGATTGATTAAACTCCATCCGAAAATCAATAAAACGAGCAAAATTAAATTCCTACGCGACAAACGAAAATTAATAAAAAATACTTCTCTAATTAAACTGGCTAAATGGTGAAACATCTCATTAAGTTAAATTAAACACTAGAAACTAAAAGAGAAGCAGAGCTTGCATTTGCACTGAATTTCAAAATAGAATTTTCAATACTTTCGTGGAACTTTCTCCCTAAAAGAGAACAAAACACGTTTTTCAACGTTATCGAACAAGTTTCCATATTTCTCGATGGCTTTTTTTAACGAACCGTATCCTATAATTTCCGCGAAACAATGGAATTCACGTGTCCATTTATCGAACCCCATTTATCACGAGTACCTTCTGCGTTACATAGTAAACACGAAGCGGGATCGATACGCGTCGATTATTGCTCGCGTTCTCATAAAAACACCGAGCTCGCGGTATTGTTTTTTCAGGGCGTGTTAATTGATTCCCGACTCTTTCGCGGAAAGTTGGCGCCACGCTCGCAAGTGGCTCGTAAAACGACAAAAGGGGGTGGTGTCCCGTTGTTGCCGCAAGAAACTTTCCCCTCGCGTCGAGCGCTCGCTAATTTGCCAATTTCTTCCCCTGGTTTCCACGACGATCTCCGGACGGCCCGTCAACGCCGAACGCGAACAGGGATACGCGCGTTATTTAAAACGGAGGCCCATTATCGCCATCAGACCGTCGCGGGTGGGAAAAACAGGCAGGCGGGGAAAATATCCGGCGGTACCCTGTCAAATAAAACACTCCGCTCGTTTCGTGACGAGATAACGGCCATTACTCTGATCGCTGAAAGATTAAACGCCGACCGCGTCGCTACGAGGACTCGGAACCTGTCCGAGACTCGCCGAAAACGTGCCCCGGCGTAAATTGCATTTTTGTGCGTCCTCTCGGAACGCGAGTTAGCTAGTCAAAGGCTTGTAACCCGCTGCACCATCGAAAATGCATTTGACAGTGCTTTGAACGGCGCAGAAGTTTCCCCGAGTTTCGAGTTCTCAAAAGAGGGTGAGGAGTGGACAATCGTAACAGAAATGGACAGTTTCGCGTTGCGAAGGGTCTGCAAGAATATTCAGGGAAAAGTAATCTGATCTCTTCGATCGACCAAACCCATTTCTACTGTTTTGGACGCTTAGAACATAAAAACGAAACTCCTATACAGGGTGTAATATAAATGTTGCAGGTTCTTTAAACGGATTATTTCTAATGTAATTTTAAGCATGTTTTTTTTTTAGTGAAAATGTTAGGTGGGGTTTTATTAACGAGTTATTAACGAAAAACACCGACCAATCGGAGAGCGAGTACAGCAGACGAATCTTGGCCCAGCGATGGCCGGCCAATGCCTCAAACGATTGTAGCCCGCGTTTAAGTTCGTCTATTATACTCGCTATCTGATTGGTCCGTGTTTTTTCTTAATAACTCGTTAAGAAAGCTCAACCTAACATTTTTGCTAAGGTAAAAATTGCTACTAATCACTCCCCGAATTATCCCTTTCACGGACCTGCAATATTTTTGTTACACCCTGTATGATTAACTTCAAGATTGTACAACGTCAGAAATGGAAGAAACGTTTTCAATTCAGGAAAGGAACAAGAAATCTGTGTCAAAATTAGCTCAATAGTCAATTTTAGTCTAGAAAATATTGAGTTTTCAGACAGTTTTAAACTTGAAGAAATTCAAATTTGATGTGAAAATTAAAATTGAGAAGCTTCAATCAAAATTAAAATTCCAAAGTTAATTTTAATTATAAGAAATTTCAATTACCAGCAGTTTTAAGTTTGAGGAACTACAAATTTTATATGGGCTTTAAGCCTAAGGTATTTCAGTAAAATTTGACTCACAATATTTAATTTCTGAAGCGAAGTGTCAGACTTGAACGTTTGACCTCGAAATACGATGACACCTCGTTAATCGATCACCGAGCTGATCTACTGACGGTCGATTATCGAGGTCGCCGATTTTAATGAAAGTTTTAGGACATCTAGCAGGTTTCTTACTGTTTCGAATAACCCACTATACATACAGGATGTTTGGGATAGTAGTACAAAGCTTTGAAGGGGTGACAGATCACATAAAAACAAACAAAAAATTTCTATATAACTTGGGTCCAAAACTCAATCATCTTTTTAAAAAAACTGTCATAAACATTTAAGCTTCCAACCCCTATAATTCAAGATAGGAACGTTTTTCGTAAGCAATTTCTTCGCTAAAATAAACATTGCGATCTTGTTAATCCAATCAGTACAGTGACTGTGATATTGTTACCTTGTATCGCGAAAAAATAGTATTTTTCTAACCCCCTAAATTATTGTAATTTTAAAGGGTAATTCACGATAATTGACGTGATTTTAAAGGGTAATTCACGGTAATTAATTTCATATGTCACAGATATAACTAATGTCCGGTATTAAGTGCCGCCCGACGTTAAGGGAATTCCCCTACATGTACCAAAATTTTCAATAAAATCGGCGACCCGAAGTTAGGGCCCTCTCCTTGTGAGGATCGCACCGCTTTCGACTTCTGTTATTCAATTAAACTTTTTCTGTTGCAGTATACTGATTGGGAGCAAGTGGACAACGGTTACATGTACCAGAAGATGGTCGCGGACGTGGTGGGCGATTACTTCTTCATCTGCCCGTCGACCCACTTCGCCCAGCTGTTCGCGGACCGCGGAATGAACGTGTACTACTACTTCTTCACCCAAGTAGGTGGTCGTTCCTCTTTCTTTCTTCTCGGTCACGTGCATCCCATAAAGCAACGATGGACACACGTCACGTGAAACGCGCTGAACGATCGATAGCCATTATGTTATAGCCGTCGTGTGGCGTCTCGCTTGACATTTCCACGGGACGATACCGACGAGTCACGTGGCAAATGAGAATGATAAACGCGGCCCCCGTGATTCTTTTACCCCCCGTGGGCACCGTCCACGTTATCGGTGACGGCTGGGAATCGGCTCCAAGGGTGAATCCATTATTCACCCGGTGCTCCGACAAGATCATCGATTCCGCGTTGGAAATGCAAACGGGGAGGTTGCACGGTTGAACGGGGGCGCGTGACTCTCGACAGGGTGTCCGAGGGGATGGTCTTGAATTGAGGGATGCCCTGAAATTCTGTACCTATTTCGCCCCTTATCGGCTTTGAAAATTTCATTCGGTTGAAGTTTCGGCAACGCGGTCGCTGGTCTTGTTGGGGGCTTTGGATCGCTGTCTTGGATCTGGATGAAATGTTTAGTAGCGACAGTGATAAGCTTCATTGGTCTTCCCTTGTGTATTCTAATCTTTTAGGAAAATACAAAAGAGATTGAATCGGGGAAAACTAATGCGAGGTGAATGGACAATTTTCATTACACTCAACTGCAATGCATAATTTATATTCAGTCAATTATTTTTAATAGACATCAAACCTTCACGCTGGAAACTTGCTTGACACTTTTCACTTGCTATCTTTAATTTTATTGTGGTGCTCAAAGAACTACGCCGATAATTTTTCTTCTAATTATCTCTGTCAGCTGGAGCTACAGGTTACAATTACGGCAATTATAAATGCACGCTCGAAATAAATCGCAAAAAGAGCTCCAAACGGACCTTGAACATCTCACTTATTATACACATAACATTTTCAGAGAAATAAATTGCAGACTATACTTCTGAATATAAATACAGTCGCATAAAAAATTTCAAATTGTCGTAATAAAATGTCGCAACTGGACCCTCGAACAGAAATGCTGCTTCGAAGCGGGAAAAGTGGACCAGAATGTTTGTTTGCAGTCCCAGTTAAAAAATGTTTAATTAATTCGCGACAATTACGAGGAAAACCTCATGGCGACTCGTTGTTTAACTCATTAACAAACGGACTTCCGCGTTCTCTTTACCACGCAATGCCGTGGTTGTTATTAATTTTGACGGATGAAGTGACCAAAAACGCTTCAAGAATAATGGCCGCCAGATTGTAAAGTGGCGAACGGTCGATCAGACTTTCTCCACGCTTTAGCCGATGCTCCCCTTTATCATTTATTACTTTTCGAGGCGAACATCGTTTCCGAGTCAATAGACTCGGAAAAACTTGGGCCATTATGTTGATACGATCGGGAAGGAGCTTTCCAGAGCTCCTATTGTGACTGAATAATGGTCGGCCAGATATTAGCCAGAGATTTTCCTTCCTATTAGACTTCTCTTTATAGTTGTGTTGCTTGAAAGGACACAGTGGCAAAAAAAAAAAAACATTTCTGAGAGAAAAAAGTTCGCATCTCTTACAAAAACATGAATATCAAGTGATTGAACTCGATACTTTGTCGGACGCCAGGCGAGTCAACAGCAAGTAGTAATGGCCAGCTATAAGTCAGACGGGATTAAAAATTCCTGCCTTCCGATAAAATCTCTTCATTCTTTTTTATTAAAAGTCACGCATATTTGTAACTATTCTTCAAAATTTTCTACTGCTATACAATGTTTCCGTTGCTTCAGCTCATACTTCTTATTTTTCATAAAAACCAAGGACCACAATTTCTTTGTCCTTCGCGATTAAGTCTCTTCGTGGGATCCTTCGGCTTCGTCCCTCGAGTTTATCACGAAATTTCGCGATATATATTCCCGCAGTGAAGTTATAAAGGCGGGTATATACGGGCCACTCGTGCGGGCTCTTGAACTTTCATCGCCTCCTTACCTCAAGAGGACATTAGGAGTTTCACAATTTATGTAACGCACGAGCAAGGAGCGGTAGGAACGCCCGACGTCAGAGAAATATCAGCGTCGAGGATTGAACGGTGAATAAGTATCGGTTCGACGGAGAGAATTTCACTCCGAGAAAATTATAGAAATTTTCCACGACTTTCCCGTCACCTGAAATCGCTCGATTTAATATTCAATCCCCGCACCTACTTCCTGAACTTGTTGCTTCGCGCAATAATGGAGATCACCTCGCGAAAGGAAATTCCGCGCGTGTGTGTGAGTTAGTTAATGCGGACGTTGTGTACGGAACGTGTGTGAATAATCTGCGATTAAATTGTCAAGAGGTTTTTTCATTATCCGGTCCGCGTTTCAAAGTGATTTTATCTTTTAAGGAAATTATGGCCCTTTCACACATTGAAATTCACTTTGGGGATGAATGAAGCTCTAAATGTTGCTTTCAAGTGGTTTTGGGTCGTGATTGGTCAGACGCGGATTGAATAGCAAGCCGCATAGATCGATTGATCGAAGTTGGTTGAATTTTTTGTTTCTGTTATAAATAATAATAAATAATGAATTATTTTCCTGGCTCATTTGCTTCGTAAGTATTTGAATTATATGGAAAAGAGGAAACAAGGAAGGCATAGAAGCGTCTTTATAAGAATTCATCTTATTTTATTAATTATCCTGAGAACTTCGTTGAGTATTTTTTAATGTGTATAATAATAAACTGATTTTGTCAGATCTCAAAGCTTAAAATATTTAAAATATTGAACTCTGATAAGAACCAAAAATTCTTTTAGTATTGACATTAAATCAAGATTAATAAACTTAAATTAGTATTACTCTGTCGCTGATTATTCGACTCATAAACTTCGAAATAAAAATATGTACATTTTTGTATCTCTTTTTTTTATTACAAACAAAATATACAAAATCAAGAGACGTATCAGAGTTTAATACTTATCAACGCCAACAATAAATAATTATCTGAGATAAACTTTTGTAGCAACCACAGCCCTGCAATAATTTTTGCAGTACTATCTTCACAAGCTTCCACATTATTTTCTTTCTACTCTCTTTTTAAGACATCTTGTAGGCGCTGTCACTGACATATACACTTGGCAACTAGACTTTTACGGCGACCATAAAATATTTTTCCTCTTCCTTCACTTTCTTTGAATTTTTTTAACCCTCTTCATACTCCTAAACGTTTGATACGTATTGCCTTCGTATTGCTATCTTTTTCAGTATCTCTATTCTTTTTCTATTTAAAGCATGATAATTCCTTCTCGGATTAAGTAAGTTTTTTTTTACACCGAATATCTATTACTGTACAACTTATTGTATCATATTCGAAACAAACTTAATTATATCTTTTAACACAATGGAACCTCGATTACCTGAGTATCGATTACCCTTGATTTCTGTTATCCAAGATATCGATTATTCAGTGGATTAGTGACAGAATACAATAGGACCTTAATTCAAATTGGAATCTAGATTAAATGATCATTAAATTAGGTATTAAAAGAGTGCTTCAGTTTTAGATCTAAGTGGAAATCTCAATATTAAGCATTATTAGAGATCATTTATTTATTAAAATATTTATCATCGTTATTGAACGTTTTCTACCAATTTTCTAGCAAAATAAAAAATCTACCTCCTCAAAAAAATTAAATGCTACTCTTTTCTACATGAAAAAAACCGTGTATCATTTATGCATCTTTACGGCTGATAAAACACAGGATATACATAAGAGATATAACTATAATGAAGGTCATTACACCTTTGTTAAGTACTTGCAAAGCTAATAATTATTACTAATTACAGTCGATATTGATCGTTTAAGTGCTCCTTTATATTATCCTATGCTTCATGCGAAAGCCCAAACTTCAAACTTAACCCATCAATGTTCTACTTGAAAACCATATCCATAATGACCCTATACAAGTAAAATAAGAGACAGAATGCTCTCTTAACCCTTCATTTTATCTCATAAAAAATCTACTAGACATCGCAACAAAGTTACAATAAACTTATACTGAATTACAGACATCCACAAAAATTCTTCATAACTAGACTGCGAATTTTATGCACTTATGGCAATACTAGGTGTGCATAAAATCTAAGAGATTGTTAACACATGCAAAAACATACAACATATCAAAAATACAACTCGAGTTATAATGTTTAAAAGATAAGACAAAACCGTTATTCAAATTTCAGTTCTTTACTCATGCTTGTAAAAATTTAATTTTGCATGAACATCTCCGAAAATACTAATCACTAGATTAAAACCAAAATACCATTGCAACCAACCCTAATCTACCTTTTACATTCTACCGAACGTCGCCACCACGAATAGCAGCCGCAAAATTCGCTTTCCCCCATCCCATTCGCCAAAATTTGCCCCCAACGAATCGGGAATCCGATCGCGCGTTGAAAAATCGAATCGATTGCAGGCAATCGACATTACTCCCTCCCCCCTCCCCTACGCTCGCTATTGCAACCACCCCCTTTACGTGGGTGTTTCACTTTCGCAGCCGACAGCCACTCGATCTCGGGCCGTTTCACGCGGCGCCGTCGAATAACTGGGACGTGAAATGCGCGTAAGCGAAATGCCGAGGCCCAAGTAATTAGCGAAGGAAGGTAATTTATCAGGGAGCGGTGGTGGAAGCAAAGGAGGATGTCATTACTCATGCGCGCCGCCCGTAATCTTAATAACGGTTTCGCTCGGTGGTTAAAGCAACCCATCTAACCGCGGCTCGCTTCAGCCCCTCTCGCGTCCCCCACTCGTTGGACCCACCCTTCTTCCGTGACGCGTCGCATACTCGTTTTCCGTTTCGAGCCGTTAATCTCCGCGCCTCTGGCTTCCTCCTTCGCGCCACGGTTCCCGGGGAAGCCGTGGAAATGCTCGCCGCGCGCTTCCAGATGTTTCCTTCGACTCCGTCTAAGTGTGTTTTGGCTACGTTTGCCCTTGGCAAAGGGTAACCGAGTCTACTGCGTTTCAACTTCTGATGCGAACCATTCCTTTGCTCGCTCTCTCGCTGTTTTGGATTCTTTGTTTCCCATTTTTATCGCGTCTTCAGATTTTTCTGCATCGAGTTTACTGGACAGAGACTCTTGGAAACACTTGCGAGATTATAGGGTGTAGAAGGGGGAAGCGTGTCTGAAGATAATTTGTGATGACAGAAAGAGTTTTATTTTGATAAGGGTGAGAAGGCGAGGAAATAGTAAATAGGTTCATAAAATGCGAATACATTTATTGCGAAAATTCTGTCCGTTGAACTTTCATTTCTTTTCTTTTTTCTTTTCCTGGTTTGTCAAGTTATGTAGTTTTAATCTACCTGAGTTGTCCTGAAGTCGTTAATTAGTTCATCACTTAAAAATTTCTATTCGTTCAAAAATTGTTAAGTGAAGAATTGTTGAACTTCAATATTCAATATTACATCATTTGGTTACTATTCGTCGAAATTTGATCAAACAAGGCAAATTAAATTTTGAACCTTCTAGTTTGTCTCTCTACATCTTTCTTTATCCTGCGAGGACGGGAAGAAAATAGAATTAAAGGAAGTTATTGAGAGAACAAGTTCAGCAAATTAAATGCTTCTGTAAATGGTTGTAACTTCGCTAAAAAAACCTCCACTTTTTATGTAATTTAGCTTCTTTTAAAGATAAGGAATCATACGTTCTCAAATATTGAAATTTTTAGAATCCAACAATCGTCTTTGTAAGCGAAAATTTTACTCCTGAAGAACTATCCTAAGGATATCGAACAAAAAGATCAAAAAGTAGAAGATTCAAACTTTAATTCACCTTTTGTTTGAACAAATTTCGATGATTATTAACAAAGTCATGGAATGTTTAATTCTGGTCATTGTTCACTAGTCCAACAAGTGATACAATCGTTTTTCCCAGTAGTATAAATTCATTCGCAAGGAAAATTTGTAAATAATGCTAACATAAAATTCGAGATTATGAAGCATTTAAAAAGCAATATTAAATATTTATACTTTTATAAACAATACAATTTATGAACCTATTTTACAATTCGTAATTTTTCATGCATGAAACTTTCCAGTTTTTAATATTTTTCACTTTTCATATTATTATTTCTTTCTAACTATATTTGTACCATATTGTTATATTGTATGCCCTTTTCATTTTGCCTCCCTTTTCCATATTTTCCGTCGCAAAAATTTCCATTTTCTCGACTTTCCTATTTCATAAACCTTACTTATCCTCAATATTCTGACTTCAATATTATCCACCATTCAAATATTCATTTTCTTTACCATTTTTCTCATTTCCTATGCTTTCTCCACTTCCTCGAATTCCACATCTTCACCTTCACTTATACAATTTCTCAAATATTCAGCCCCTAATTAAATTCACATTTTACTTAAATAAAAATTGAAAAACGATAATCTGTATCGTTAAATAAGATAAAACAGTCGTTTTTATTCTGTGCTTTATAATACCAAGTTTACTTATGGTATGAATTATAGTATGAGTAATACTTCGAATATTAGGTTAAACACTGTGATGTTATTAAAAGAGACAAAAAAGGAGAAACATCGCATTTCCTTCTAAAATTATACATAATCAATTCTTTCATAAATTTCTTTGCCATTCAAATTTACTCATAATGTTGCACTCTAAAAAAATCTTAAAGCAAACAATTAAGGATTTAAAGCAATACTAAAAATAGATGCATACTTTAAAATATAGAATTGATTATATTCCCCTCAATTTCACAGATTTCAAAATACCATTTTCCTCTCCATTCCTCAAAAGGAAATGATGAAAATAAAATAATATCTAAACAGTACGAAACACTTAAAGTCTCCAAATTCTACAGATTAAAACCAATAAGAAAAGAACAGAGGAGCTCAGCTGGCATGACCTGGTGCCAGGTGCATCATCGCCCAGGAAGGAACTCGTAACTCGAGACAGTCTTAGGTTTAGCACCACTTCCGCGTCCCCTCTACCCGGTCTGTCTTCCTCTCGGCGATCACTCGTGAATTCGTTTTTTGCCGACAAGCAACGCCGTTAACTTTTATCAACGACCCAGTCCCACCTGCTCGGCTCCAGTACCGAGGGCAATTATCGTTCCACTTGGAATTTCTATCGCGCCGAACACGAGAATCGACTTAATCTTCTTCGGACAGCCAAACTTCCGTCTCCGTTGGTCCTCGAGGGGGGAAAAAAATCGAAGGCTGCCCGGATACGCGAAGCCCACTACCCACTAAGAAAAAAAAGTAGCAAGTTCCTTGCCGAAGTGAAACGAGTTTCGTTGCCCAATATGTGGGTCGAAGGCGGGTGGACGATGAAGAAAAACACGTGTACCTGATTGCCCTGAGGCTGCCCTAAAATTCGAGACTCATTTCGTCCCTCATCGACCTTAAAAATTTCATTCGGTGCAAGTTTCAGCAACATACTCGGTCGGCCTCAGTGGAGGATATTCCCAGATTGGTGTGTTGGATTTGGATTAAATTTTTATTAGTGAAAGTGCAAACTTTATTGGTTTCTCCTCGTTACTTTCAGGTTTTATTGAAAATAAGGAAAAGAGTTTTGAAGCTAAATGCGATCAATATGGATTTAATTAAAACTTGGATGCATTCTTTTTTTAGATTCTTTTCAAATTCTAATATTATTAATAAGAGAATTAATCTCGGAAATCTGTCACCCATTTTTCCTAAGTTGATATTATTTAATCTTTAGCTTATAACAAAAAAAAAAAAATAGTTACACGATTCATAATTATATCGTTAGAGTTCTTCCCAAATCTGTAACATAAATTCGTATGAAATATAGGAACCAACAAATGCGCTTCGTCCCGGTTTTTAATTGAAGGTTACCCAAGGATAAAAAGCTACAGGAAAAACGTTCCAGTTTGTCTAACAGTGGGCCCCCGAACCCTCGAATCGTCCGCTCGTTGAAAAATAATTGCGAGCCTTGAATAAACTCTGACCGTTTCATTAAGAGTCGAATCGCTTTGACCGCGAGGGCGATCGGTCAAAAGAAATTAATGGAAAACGAGATCTTCCGGGCGGCCGGTCCGCGGTTAGCACTTCTCTAAACATTTGAAAGCCTCTTTTCATTGCTTCTCGTTCGCGCGCGGCCTTTGAATCTCGCCTTGGAATCCTTTCACGCGGTTCTTTTCTCACGCGTTATCCATGCGAAGTTCATTATCGGCGGTGCGCTCGGAATTCGCTCATTCAGTCGTCATAAAAAAGGGGGGAGGGGGGGGAGATGAAAAGGGCGAACCGTAATATCCAAAGGCGTTTCGGATTGCCCGGTCCGGGTCCTGAGGATCGTTGAAAATGATCGCGTAAAAGGAAACCTCGAAACGAGGATGATATTTGCTGCGGACGTCGAATGTCCTGGTTATTCGCGATTAAGTCTCGGCATTCAAAAGGGTTATCCTTGACGAATAAATGGAGGAAAACGGGGTTAGCTTGTAGGGAACGGTATCTTTTCACGCGTTTCAACGTTCTGATTCACTTTGACGGACGAACGTCTGCCGAAATGTATGGTTTCGAGTAGTTGCAGACAGTATATGGTCAGACGCGAGGGAAATGCTAAGTAGTGTACATTAATCATGCATCCAACGAGATTGAATTTCTCATTCTGACGAAGAAGCCCAAACATTTCATCGATTATCGTTTTTCAAGGACGTGTATGAAGTAGCCGGATAAATGATTTATAGATCGGGATCAGATATGGTTGTACGTGAGCCGAATAGTAAGTAGTGTAAATCAATCACAAGTGATATATTGTTATACTAACAATTTTTATTAGCTGGATATACAAAGATTTCATTGGTGGCAGTTTCTGAAGGACATGTGAAATATCTACACGAGTGATTGATAAATGTTTTGACACAAGTAGCGCGGATCGATAGCATATCAGGCATTGTTGGAGTTTCATTTTTAATTATTAGACGTAGAGATTGCAGACAGGATCGTTTATTAACGTTGTATGAACCACCTAAATGAGTGATTAGTGAAGTATAATCAATAAATGGTCAGATGGAAGACAAGTGGTAAGTAGAACAATCGCGTATCAGATAATTGGAATCACGCATAGGTATTGTTGAATTTTTCATTTTTATTAACCGAAAGTGTACTGAGATTTCATACGTGATTATTTTTCAATGGCGTATAAAGTATCTGGGCGAATAATCGATAAACTGTGACCGAGAAAACTCTGGCAAAGGCAATCAGCAAGTAGTACACAGGGTGTAACAAAAATGTTGTTGGTCCTTGAAAGCGGTTATTCTTGAGATGATTTTAAACAACTTTTCACTTTTAGTGAAAATGTTAGATGGGGCTTTGTCAACTAATTATTAACACAAAACTCTGAGCAATAGGAGAGCGAGTAGAACGGACTGATTTTGGCACAGACGATGGCGGACTAGAATACTAGATACTAAACACTAGAGCACTAAAGAGATAGGCACACGCATCGATCATTTTGGGTCCTTTGGAAATAAAAGGCAATACAAGGAACAAAAACCCGCTGAAACTGGTATCAAAGTCCACGTAAAAAATATTCATTTACTAATTATTAGTGGATCCACATGGCGACTCTCAAATCAAGAATAACGCAGACGTTTGAATGATTCCATGACTTTTCTTGAAGTGGCATCATGCTTTGTGAAAAATAGTAATCATACAGTTTTTTAGGTCATATTGAAATGGATTATATATCACGAAAAAAAAATCTTATCAAATCAGCAGCTAAAAACTCTGAAAGGAAAGCCTTTCAGCTTTCCAAAACACTCATTGCAATTTTTCTACGATCGTGCATTCACAAATTACATGCGCTCAAAGTGAAAAGTACCATTGTTCATAAAACAGAGAATAGCACCGCCAATAAAAATAATACAACAAAATAAGAAAAAATGAAATTAAAAAGAAAAATTTGCTCTCCAAGAGCGTTTCACACTCTGTTACACTCTGTACATCAATGATAGACAAAAAGTCTGTCATTTTTACTGGCCATAAATATACATATAATTCATAAATCGCTTTTTAAAGGACACACAAAGCACCCAGATAAACGATTAACGAATGGTCAGTCTAAGCGGCATCCGGTTTTAACCGGCATCCAATTTTTGCTGCATAAAAGCGTAGTGCGCCGTAACGTGAATACAACTTACCGTAGAAAATTGCCAAGTTAATTAAGAGATACCGCTCGATACGCGTTTATTAAGCCAGTGTAACGTAATTCCAGCAGTCCATCGAGTTCCGTTGAGCATTATCGATCGTCGTATCATTATGCTCGCCCCTGGGCTCCCTCTGGACGATACCCGTCCCTCGCCAGCCGCGCCGTAGCCTTTGTAATTTTAAGGATCGTTAAAATTAACGACATTTACCGAACGGGGAAGACCGTCATAATGACGGTAGCGTGTTCACGGTTTTCCGTATTTCGCGGATAACGCCTCTTCTTTCTCCCTGGTGGAAATTTAAGTGAAACAACCGTACGATTGCGCCACCTTCTTCACACCTGCTCTCCTCTTCCCATCCCGCCCTCGGATGGATCATTCCGCGACCGTTTCTTTTTACGATCAACTGTCCGACCGTTTCCCCAGCATTCTCAACGATGTCGTCTTACCGGCGGATGAAAAATCGCCGTAAAAAATACGACGCCCTTGCCTCGGTCGGTCCAAGCTGCGAACCGCGCGTTCGAAGCGCAGGCGATAAATAACAATGTTTCCCGTCAATTTGCTCGGGGTGCAACGGAGCGCGTCCGCGCTTCCCACTCCGCGAAAAATCGCGCTCCCAACTTTAACGCTCTCCCGCATGAAGTTCTCGCGGAGGGATGCTCGCGAACTTTCCCCTTTGTGGCAGGCCGACGGGGGTAATCCAACTTTTTCAGTCGCAGCTTAAAACTTCGCGGCGACGATCATTTACGGCACCGTCAGGGGAATTTATTTAGCGCGACGGAATTCGGTCAATTGAAAACACGAGATATAACGAGTCCCTAGATTCGAAGCGACTTTCGGACGGCGGACAGCTTGAACGATGCTCGACGTTTCACCCTCCACCGACGGTTCACAGATTTTAACGAACTTCCTTAATCTTTCCGCGGCAATTTTTCTGCTCGCCAGGGGCGAAGCATTCCGCGCGATCCTCGCGCGACGGACTCACCGATCACCGCGACGGAATTCGTCGCTCTATGGAAAGTTCGATTAGTCTTTAATTAATCCCCTCTCCGAGCACGAAAAGCGGAAGAACGTCGACAGAAATTCGGTCGCGAGCAGGAGGATCCCGGTTCGGGGGATCCACGCGTCGGTATAGATTATTACAAGGGTCCGTGGCGAAAGTTAAATAATGCACGGGCAACGCGGAAAATTAATCCATTTCCCGTCGAGAGCAAATTAAACACGGGACCAACTGATTCGCAAGTTATAAACTGAATTCCGTTTACCTAGGGATTTCTGTTCTTAATACGGGCCGAATGATTGAATGGTACACAAGCGAGTTCCCTGCGCGATGGCTGTTGGCAAGCGACGGCAAATTCGCCAAACCTGCGACTGAATCTATTTAGCAGTTAAGGTTCCAAGTTCGTTAACTGGATGTGACGCTAATTTTGGGGTTAGGAATTAACTTTTCACGGACGCTGCCTGGATCATCTCGAAATTGATTCATTCTATTACTGGAAAGCTAGATCAGAGTTATTTATAGTTAGGTTCGAGTTAGATTTCATGAATTGAAATTCAAAAATTTTAACTATAAACTTAAATTCATTTTGGTTTAAATTAGGAGTAAGATGAAATTTAAATACTGCTTCGTATTGAGTTCGATTCAATTTAGATTTCAAGGAATAATTGAACTAATTTGACCGGAACTAAAAGTAACTTCAATCTTAGGGTTTCAGTCCGAGGTCATCCACGTCGACCGAGGTCTTGAATCCTGAGTTAGGTACGGATTAGCCACGAATTAGGACCAGAAGTACGTTAGATCTAAGTAGGTTAGATCAGAGGCTGCAACGCTAGACTGCCCATCGTGATACTGGTTCAAATTCACAGAATTGTACGAGAGAAGCTGGCAATGTGGACCACTTTTGTGTTTCACAAAAAACATATCTTAAAAGTGTTAAAATTGCATGAACAAAAGATGAATGTGATAGATCATGGACTTGAGATAATGGATCAGTAGTCCTTTAGAATGAAAATTTAACTATTTAATGTAGAATTTTAAATAAAGTATAACTTAGTTTTAATAAGTAAAACTTTATTTAAATTATACTTAATGCTTCAATTAATTATTAATAGACTGCGGATTTTATGCATTTATGATGATACGAGGTATGAGAAAAATCTGCAAGACTGTTAACATATGCCAAAATATACAAAATATTAAAAATATAATCGAAGTTAGAATGTTTAGAAAATTAAACGTACTGTTATTCAAGTTGCAATTCTTCATTTGTGCTTGTGAAGATTTTATTTTGTATAAAAATCAGCAGTCTAATTATTACATTAGCTATAAAGAAGCAGTAGAATTTAGAATAAAACTGAAACTATAATTTAATAAATCTTCTAATTATTTGTATTTTATATTATAAATATGAAGTGGATTAACTTAAGTTTTACTGTGTCTTTTATGTGTTGCCATTTGTATAAAATACCAAGTTTAGTTAAACTACCTATAAAATTTGATAAATTTAGGTGGTAGATACCAGAATTGAACAGATAAAAAAATGCGCATCAAATAGTAGATTTTTTTGCACATTTTCTGCTTCAATATTAAAACAAAGCCAAAAACTTTAAAAATTTGAGGATAGAGAAAACTTTTTAAATAGTTTAACAAAACTTTCGTAAAAATTTGAATAATAGTCGCATACAAAAAAATGTTGCTATTCAATCCAATGCACAAGAAATAGTCCATTTTAGAATTTTCACACATTGAATTCAAACGAAAAGTTAAAATCTTTTTCCATTTAATCAAATAAATCATTTTGAAGCGCAATCTTTTTACTAATTATGACTGTATAACTGCGAAAATGAGATATCAGAAAAAAGTTAATTATCTTTACCATGAAAAATATTTTAGACGAATAGAAACAGATACTTTTAATTTTTATCTAAAATAAGTGTTCGAAATACATCACTTCTACCTGTTGCTATTAAAAGGCTCTAATATTTGTGTTTATTTTAAAGAGTCAATTAAATGTAGAGTACTAAAAATAAGCTATTATAATAGAATTTTTTACAGAAAAGCTATTAATGGAATCATTATGAAGCTTTCATTATTTTATAATTTACATATTGTTCAAAATTACAAAAAAATTGTTTGTTAAAAGAAGTTGTTGCAGCCTTGTTACTGAAGGTGTAAATTAGCGAGCATTCTTGCTCCTGCAAATTTATCTAAAATAAAAAAATTGAAATTGTTTCTTAGTATTTATGAAATTATATCGTCAATGCACCAAAAATATTAGAGAAAATTACAATTTTAAAAAATTGTAAGGCTTGTAAAACAGAAGTACCTATATCTTCCAGAGTAATTTTTTTATACATTCATGCAAAATGAAGTTGTATGCAGGATAATATCATGTATAACGTGAACCACAGCTGTTTTCGCGGATCGATATATTGATTATTTCAAAGAAGGACCGAATGAATTTAAGTTTGAATGAGAGGGTCCGTGTTTTGAATTAGGGATTGACATGTTTCAGGCGCTTTTCACCCACTTTTTAAAATACTAATAACTAAAAAACAAAGCTGCTACCGCCATTTCGTTACTCATGTTTTTCCTCTTATTTTGACGTCTAGAATCACACCTCACATTTTCTCCCACCTGTTGCAAAACACCCCGTATAGTCATTTTTTTTTTTATGAAACATGTAGGTTCATCGACTATAATTTGTTATAATGTCGTTACCCCGGGACAGTTAGATTGCTTGATTAATTTTTGTTTAATTGTGCTCGCCAATTAAAAAAAGTATTTGCTCTCGGCACAATACTATACTATTTTCGCGAGCGTTGCTCTCTCGCAGCCTACTATCAAAATCGCAAGACCGCGATAATTTTATCCACCGGCAAACTTAATCCAGACTGTTCCAGTATCAGGTCAGTCGATCCCAACGCGCCACTTTCCGACGACCCGTACTTTTTATAAATTCTACGAGTCGCTGTATTATACTTTCTGGTTATTTTCGACACGTCTGGGAGTGGTTTAAGAATACACCGACCGGGCTGAATCAATAAATGGCCCAGTTGATAAGACGACCTACGCTGGAATACCAGAGACGCTAGGACTTGCCATCCCCTCCGGATACGACAATGCTGCAAAATAAATGATACACAGGAAAATTGAATTCTCGTGCTCGAATCGAGTTCCGCTTCCTGCCTATTCGTGTCCGTGTCTCTCCCTCCCTCCAACAGCGTCACGTTGTATCGTCCGCGCGGAACTTTCGTCGAAATTTCACGCTGAATGTACCCCGGTGTAACAAAGACGAGCGCGCACCAGTGAACGGCGAAGTTCTTTCGAGGCCGTCGATTATGAAACTGAAAATAAGGCCGGCCTCGAAGCGGCTGCGAACGTCGAATCGGACGAACTTTAATTAGTTCCATCTTAACGCGTTATTATTCCTTGAAAAGGTCACTGCTGGAAGCACCGATCGTAATTGAATTCCATCACAAAGGCTTCTTGATTGGCCCCGGTTGCTTGGAATCGAGTGACTTAAGTCCGACTCGGTTCCAGATAACGATTCATTTTATATCGGCGAAAGGTTAATGAAAATCCTCGCTCTATTGTCTCGCGTATCCTATTATCGATCGAGGCACGGGAATTCTCTTTCGAGACGGAACCAGAAAAACAGAGAGTCCCTTCTTTGTTTCCTCTTTATTGAGCTCCGAGGTTCGTTATCGTGGCTCTCGCACGAAAAATCAGTGGAGTGGCTCGACGATGTATCAGACGGGGTCCGTAAACATACCCGGTGCGCACTCGCTTCGCAAATACTACAATTTAAATAACAATCTCGTATCCCCGACTCGGTGTTTGCCAACCCTTATCAGCGAGCAACGCGATGGTCGTTAACGTTCGAAAAATTTGCGAGCTTTCGCGCAACGAAAAATCCTCGAATTTCCTTGCGCGAAACGGTGCGCGAGAAAATCATATTCGCGTGCGATTGCTCCTTGGAACGTGCTTTGAGATTTCTCCTCGCGGATCCAATTTTACAAGCGCCCTCGGATTAATCTCTCGCGAAGGATTACCTAGGCGGCGCGGCGGCTTAATTAGCTCTCCGTTTGAAGCGTCTGGCCGTTTTTTCTATTGCGGCGACGATCGATCTTTCGACATCTTTTTGGCAAAAATGAGATTGATAATTCAAAAACGGATACAAAACGAAAATATAATTCGGAACTGCATCGTAAAATGAACGCGGTTTCATCAAATAATCCCCACGGTACAGAAACTCTTACTGTTATTTAAATTTTATCTTCCCTGAATTAATCAACAGGCGAATTTGCTTACAGCCACTGATCCAACTCGTTGCTATTCACTTTGCAACAATTCGGAACATTGTTGCGCATATATTTTCTATCCAACCGTCGACCTGTACATTTCCGTTTATGCATAATAATACTATAACAACAATAATTAGACAGCGTGAAATTTCAATCAGCTCCTTGGACGCGGCGTTGATTAACAGCGACGAATAATTTCGATAGAATATTTAGCCTCGGTGAATAGAGGTACAGGGATCCTCTCTGTCGTATCTATCGAGTTTAGTAAGTTTATCTGGCTAACACTATAGCTTGAGAAACCAGAGTCGAGCCAGGGGAGGGACTGGTTTCGGGATAGTTGTGCTCAAGATGGTATTCCTAGAGAATTTGGGTAGGAAGATCGCAATTAATAATGAAGCTATTCTCAAGTGTAGAGAATATAATTAGTATAACACGATTCAATTTTTTTGTCAGCTCGTCGTCTTTAACGCTGACTAATTTTTATTTACAAGGGTTAGTCGTCTTCGTCTAATTTAACTAAAAAAGGAAAGAAGTTTACCCGAGAAAGGGAGTAATTCCCCGGAGGGTCATTGCTCACTCTTTTGTGAAAATCGTGGGTGTTAGACTATAAACATCCGAGGGTCAATAGCTTTGCCTTTGCTTTAAACATATCTAAAACTGTCGAAATCAGACCGAATTGGAACTTGATCTAACGAAGATGAAGTACCAATAGCACTAGTTTTAACCAATTGTCCTATAATAACGTGTGACACTCGAGATATGAATTATGTATCAAATATAGGAATGAAATATGCAAATATTCATTTGCTAAAAGCGAAGAATAAAAAAAAGTTGGAGGAATTTATGATAACTACAAATCTACCACATTATTTTTTGATTTGATGTAATTAATAGCTAAATATTTGATGTTTTCAGCTTCTATTTAAAATAGTTCACATATGTGTAGCCTGAAAAAAAAAATGGTAAAAAGTCGAAGATGCTTCAAACTTTTAGGCATAACTGTATTTAAATTCGATGTGAAGTGTAATTAGTGTGATTACACTAATTACAGACAAATCGAAAATGATTTTATAATAAGTTTCGATTAGGTTTCAGTAATTTAGACTCATATGGAGTCTGTAATACACGACAAGAGGAGAAATCGAATTACCAAGTAATTATTCAAACTGCCTCGGCAAAAGTCGAGAAGAGTTCAGCGACTGTCTTGCGTTGCGCGTCAACAAGCCGCATTCACAAGGGTAGAAACGTGCAATTTCCCGTCTATTCTATTCCGGTTCGCAATTTTCGTAGCTCCAGAAGCGGGTCGGAGACGATAACCATAACGGAAGATATGTCCTGGGGGCGAGTAGACCCGTTGGACTGTATAGGTCGCTGACGCTTCGTTGATCCTCTGAAGACTCTGCACTTCACTGCAGCTAGTATATTAGAATAATTTTAGCTTCCAATAGCCACCTGGGTACGCTGTGACCGTGCCTTGGCTCATAATAAGCGTTATATTAGCTCTTTTGGTGTCTAACCGAAGACATTCATATTCCTCCTCGCTTCTCATCGAATCCGGTTAACCCATCCGGTTAACTCAGAAGAAATTATTCTGGAACTCGATGAATTTCTGCTTGAGACATTACTCTGGTAGAATGAGTCGAGTAGATTATTCATTTTGACGGACGCTTTTGAAGCCAAAATTCTATTAAAAGGTTTTAAGGTTCGAATTTCGTTATTCGAGTTGAAAAGTGTTTTGGCGGACTGGTAAATCAGGTTTCCACTGAAATTAAATGAATGACTGTCATTCTCTGAGATGGCTCCTGGCTTTCAACGAAAAGAATCTTTCTATACTATCGCCTTTAGGATTAACACAAACGTAATCGCGCATCGCGACTCGATTTTAACCTTTAAAACTTCTACAATACTGCAGACAATCAATTCTCTCGGGAATTATACTCGCTAATTTTTACGTACACCGCATGGTTCGAATTAGGATTCATACAAGAACTGACTTTTGAGAAAACCAGTTTTCAAATTGTTACAATAAACCAAATGTTGATATTTATTTTCAGATTTTCTTAGTTTATTTAATGTTAATGGAATTGTAAAAGTATAACAAAATAAAATGTACTTTACAAAATTAAAGTAACTGAAATCCTTACAACTTTTCGACTTACGTATAATGTATGATTAAATTATTATGAACATTACAAAATTATTACCTTTGTGAAGTTTTAATAAGAATGGAATTGAAAATATTATTACTGTTAGTTAAAATACACATTTTTGTTTAAAAAAGTTATATAGAACCACAAAAATATAACAAAATAAAAATACTTCACGCAAAAGAAAGTAAATAGAAATAAAACTGAAATAAGTAAAATTCATAGAACATATGGATTATTAATTTTTATTTCGTTTAGTATTTCTCTTCAAAAATATATTACTTCAAAAAGATTTCACAAAATATAAAATTACTACATAATTATTTAGTCTTCTTGTCATGTCAATGACCAAATTACCTAAAATAAAAAATAATCTCTCTTTGACTACCGAACTTGATTTTATTTTTAGGTCATCAATTAATAAACCAAAATTCCTTGTTCCTTTACTGGTTGCCTCAAATATTGAAAATTCGGACTTCAATATTTTCAGATTTCATATTTTTTCTTCAAATAAATCTCCAAATAAAATCTACCAATTGATTTGTCAATCATTCTTTTAATTCATGAATATTATCTTTACTATAATCTATAATATAATTGTGTTCAAAGCAATTCCAAATCAAAATGTTAATGTTTTTTAACTCAATAACTAATTCATCCTAGTGTTTGAAATTGCTTTTCGAATTTCACAAATTTACTCCAGAAAATCGGTTTTCAAACCCAGCTTCTGAAAACCGAGAAACCCTACTTCCAATCGACCTAATGATAAGGTATCGGTTGAACAGGGACCGATAAGCCGCGTCGCAGCGAGTGCTCAACGATACCGCGATACCGTGTCAAAGGGGGATGATAATCTACGACCGGGGGATGGGGTGGATGCACAGCGACAAGTGGGAAATCTATTCGAAACGAGCGTTTAACGCAGGCATAACCGACGCGAATCGTGTTTCAGAGGACGAGCAGCAACCTGTGGGGCGAGTGGATGGGCGTGTTGCACGGCGACGAGGTGGAGTACGTGTTTGGGCATCCTTTGAACATGTCCTTGAAGTACACCGACAAGGAGCGGGACCTGTCCCTCAGGATGATTCAACACTTCGCCACGTTTGCTTATACCGGGTGAGTCTGTTCTCCGGGATCTTTTGTTACCGGAGACCTGCGCCGATATCGTCGTCTCCGTCGTTTACCAAACTCGCGTAATTCCTTCTCCGGAGGGTAGTTGCGAGGGTGGAAGCTCTCGGGAGACTCGGACCCGATGAGGACGCTTTCGTCGCGAGGAGAATCTTGTTTCCGAGAAATTGGTCGAGTTACTTTCGGTCCTTCTGTCGTCAAAAATTCGCGGCGAAAGTCTCGTGTCGATTCTGCTTCGGAAAGTAGTCCTCATTCGTCTTTTCGTTTGCGCGTAAGAGCCCCTAAAAGCTACCTTCGTACGCGAACGTCGCTCATAAAATTCAGTTCACCGAATATATTAGCGACAGTTACCTTCCCTCTTAACGAAATGAGATTATTGATCGGCGGTTGTTTGAGTTGTACCGCGTCTCCATTGACCCGACGTTGTTTTACAAACTGCTTTTATTCTTTGACTTCAACAAAACAGTTTGAACTTTTCATTAATTGAGGCGTTTCGCGAACAAAAACTACGATTCCTGAGTTCCACCTCAGAGTATGTTTATTGTTCAGTTCTGAAACTGATTGATTAGGTCTTAAGGTGTACATGAAAATTATATACTTGAATGTGTTTTAATTGATTTCGATGTCGATTAGACTCGACAGAAATGTTTATAAACTGGTGAAGTTCGATTAAATTTGAGTTAAATTTACTTTGAATCAATGAGCATTGAATCAGTTGATAATTAGGTTAATTAAGTTTAAAAAGGAATAGTACTTTGATGAGTAGAAACAATTCTTTTTATTACATAAATTGAAAGTGTAACCATTGGGTATGTATTTCTAAAATATGAAATAAAATAGAATTCGTGTAAATAAGGAAATTATGCAATTATTTCACATTGTTCTCTGATACATAGGTAATACATACATTAGACTGCTATGAAGAACGATTTTTTTTAGTGTGATTAAAAAGCTACTAATAACTCGAACTATTTACACAGTTTACAATTCTTTAATATAGATTTGACACACGTTTCAAGAATAAGAAATATCTGAAATAAGGAAATTTAAATAAACTACAGAGTGTCAAAGTGGGCGGCACTTTTCGAGACGGTGAACATAATTTAAGAAAGGATCAATATTTTTTAGTTGAAATTTTAACTAAACCTGTAAAACACTTTTCTCTACAGTATAGAATTCACTCATTAAAATGACAGAATTAATTCTAACAAGTGTTGTTGAATATTATTTAAAGAATTCTTTCAGAAAAAATTGAAAGAAATTGATATTTGTTGTATAAATCCGCACAATGTGTATTACAATATTTCCACGAAATTCCATGCTGTAGATTTTGAGTCTCAGAATAATCATGTACAACGATTTTTCTTTCAAATGAATAACACAGTCGGAATCACGTTTACCGCTTACGTTAAGCTGCGTATACACTTATCGAACAGTTCGCGAGTGCTGTTTGCAAGCAGTTCGTAAACTTTCCATAAACACTACTTAATCCCTTCACATATGTTAGGCAAACTATTTCAAAACCATATGCAAGCAGTTATACGAACAGATGATTTATACGAAATTTAACTATTACATTGTTCATGAACAGTTCACGTAATTTTCATAATTTTGAATGCTTTTTTATTTTCAAACATGTGATATCCATATTAAAGACTCATAAAACGTGCAAATAGTTTGAGTTATTAGTCGCTTTTCAGTCAAACCCAAAATGAACCGTTCAGTACAGTAATTTAATTCTTATGTACCCCTTAAAGCTACTTTATATTCTGTTTTTAATTTTTATAAAATGTTACACAAAAGCCTAATGTTCTCAATACTAAGAAAAGGAACATAATTCACCTATCAATTAAGGTTCTCAATCAATGCCTAAATTACACATCTATCCAACACCAAACAGCTTCCCTTTTTAAATACAATGCCAACCATGACGTTTAACGTCATGGCCAACGAAAGCTCTTTCCTTATCGCCGGACTTTTTCAAAAACTCAAGGATTTTGTCTGACAGCCGTCAATTCCCCTCGGTTATTTCAAACCGTGTCCCAGTCGGTTTCTTAAACCCGCATTTCGTATTCAAGTCTGGCCTCGTTTGAAATATATTTGGCTGAATAAGAAGCTCCAGAATTTGAAGGGAACAGGAAGGATGAACTGATATCCTGACTCGATGGAGGGCGTCGCAGCAACAAATTCGATTTGCATGAAAACGCGAGTTAGGAGAGTAGCGATTCGCCGTGACGAATTCGAAGCGTCTCGCAACGAGTCTTTAATAATTGTTTTTCCTCGATACTAACCTCGGAAAGGTACCGTTCGCGATTTGATCGACATTCAAATGTCCCGTGGCTCATTAATTTTTTGGAAATACGCGGCTATTCTCGCCGACGGCGACCTTAGGGCCGAAATTAAAGGGCAACCTCCCGTACGGCAGGTCGATTAATATTTCCAGAAATTATTGGCGGATCCGCTGACGCAGTCGGACGGAACGAAAAGTCAACCAGTGGATTAATTCTGGACAAAGGCTCGTCGTATTTGGCGACAACGATCAAATATTAACGATTTAACCCGCGATACGGGGCTGTTCAATCTGGGTTAACGGAAGACGAGGAATTATTTATCGGCGCCGATACAAAGAACTCGATGTGTCATGTGTCGAGCGAGCATCATTTATCAAGCCGGCTGGCATTCTTTTCCCGCGACGATTATATCTCGCGAAGGCTACCCCCTCCCCTTATAATAAAACAATGATCAGTTTCGCGCGAGCAAGCCTCAATCAGAAGTAATCATCGCAGACTTCAATCCTTCCGAAGACGCGATTCAAGCTTTATTTTCGAGGTAATCACGAGAGTTGGGTAATTACTAGATAAAAATATTAAAGCGCCGCGACAGAAGGCAGCCGATTCAATTGATTACCGGGTTGTTATTAATTTTAAGCGAAGCCGTTTAACCAGAATTGATTCGCGCCGCCTCTCAGCAGCTTAATTATCGACTGAACAGTTTTTTCATTCACGCCGCCAATTAATGCTCGGGAGATTTACTCGACGGCGTCGATTGAAATTCCCCTCTGTAGTTAAACGCGAACCGTGTCGGCTGTCAACTCCTTTTTCTGCGATTCCATCGGCGTTGGTCGCTTCTTCATTCGGGGAAAGCGACGTGACGTGACGAGGTTGGCGCTTTCCTGACACCTTAAGGGTCCTGAAGCGTGCATTTGAAATACATGGTGCTTAATTATAGTTTCTGTTGCGGTTCAATTTCGTTTTACCGTTTTTTATTGACTCTCCAATCTTTTTGTTTATCTGTAAACAAATTCGAGTGCGACAATAGCGAATTTATCCTACTTTAGTATATTGCATACAAATGCGTTATTAAAAGGTGGAAAAAAAGATGCATGTTAATGAAAAACGTGAACATATTTTTTTATGTTCATTGAAAATGAAAGTGATACGTAATATGAATGATTTGAAGATTTCAAGTTTCAGATGTAGAGATTTTTATAGTTAAAATTCGAGATTAGGAATTTAAAATTGAAGTTACAAAAATTTTAAGTTGGACACTTGAGAAAATTTAAATATTTGAAAAGTTAAAATTGGAGATTTAAATATATAAAATTAAAGATTTAAAGATATAGGATGTTGGAGATTTAAAAAACTAGAGTTGAAGATTTGAGAATTGGAAGTTTGAAGAGAAAATTTGAAATATTAAAATTAAAACTTTGAAGATTTCACGTTGTACATTTAAACAATTTAAGCTGCAGGTTGAGAGATTTTTAGAGTTAAACTTGAAGAATTAGAAGGTCAAAGTTGAAAAGTTTAGATTGGAAAATTGAATCAAAAATACTATTTCAAATAGAAAAGCAATTTTCATCATTTCATGTTTATATTATGAATTAAATACCTAGTAATACGTGTTCTAACTGATTACGTTTATGTGGAGCACAGCTTTAAAATACAACCTCATAAAATATGAGGCCCCAGCTTACGCCTAATGCGCCCTATAATAAATACGGCGCTGCCTCCTATATAAACCCAAAGCGGAAATTAAGTACAGAATTAGTGTAATTTTGTGTAAGTTTATAAAAAGCGTCCATTAAAATGTCAACATAAAAAAAAAATGTAGAATTGTTATTATGTTTTCAGTGTTCCGATAGCGAGCAACAGTGACGATTCATGGCCGCCCTACACGAGAGACGAGCCCAAGTACTATATTCTCAATGCAGAGAAGAATGGTCTTGGGAAAGGTCCTCGCACCACGCCCTGCGTCTTTTGGAACGAGTTTCTACCAAAGCTGAAGGGAATCCCAGGTGCGTCTGACTTTCCTGTACCAATTTACCTCCTCGGGAACATCTTTAGCGTTGTCCTTTCTCTCCCTTTGTTAGAACGATTTAACAGCAGACGAGTTTCTTCGGGAACAAACTAGAAGAGTTAATTTCAACTTTCCTCTTTATTCTAGTCTCGATGTCTCCTTTTAATCCGTTTCAATTTTCCCGTTGATAGACCGTATCAATTTTCCTCTCTGTTTGTCATTCATCTGTGTTATTAAAAAACATTTTTTCCTCTTCCGTGCTGTTGAGAGTTTCGTGGTAAAACTCGAGGGACGATGCCGAGATCCAATTGCGATTTCAAAGCGACGCTGATCGTTTAAATAGATTTTTCACTCAGCCGCGAATTTTCGTTCGGGTATTCTACTTTCTCGGATTCGAAGTAATCTGTTGGAAGAAACTCGGGGAAGAACTTTGATCTAGAATGTATACTCTACATTAAGGGGATTCGAAGACTGATCGATTGATCGGAAAGCGAACACGGTAACTGAACGACTCTCGAAGCTCTGCTTTAATCACTGAAAGATGTATTGCAGTGACGACAAGCAGGATAACGAATTCGACAATTTATAAATTATTTAAATCGTTGCATAAGTACTGTAATTTCAATTATTATATACAGATAGAATTGAAAAAGTAGAACATTTTTGAGTTGAACAATTTAAATGCTGTCTGAAAGGTGAAAAATGGTGGCAATAATTACATGTCACTCTAAATAATAATTTTCATAGAAATAAAATGATCCGCAAAAACCTTACTGAATGTTGAAACATTTTTGAAATCAGTGATGCCAACATAAGAAATTTGTTAGCGTAAAATGTATTATTAAAACTGCTACAGACAGATGAAATAAAATTCTACTGATTCATCAGACAACCACAAGTAAATATTTTATTGTAACATATTCATGACTGACCTAACTGATTTTTAACATACCTTAACTGTTTGATTTCACAATTTTATTTGTTTTAATTCTAACAAAAAAATTGCTACTGTTTTAAGCTTCAGTAAAACAAATTTAACAATTATTAGGTTGTTGCAAACGTTTGTTTTCTTAACAAATGATAGTTTAGTTTTATCGTATGAGAAATAGACATCTCAGTTGTGAATAAAGGTATACAATTTAATCCACTTTTATCGTTTTCCATTTCCAAAAATGGTTTCTTATTCATTATAGGTAAGAAAGAAATCCGAATCATTGACTTCTACGAGTTGAAACTCAGACGTAATGTGGTCGAAGCAACACGAAATATAAATATCGTTTGCGGAGAAAGTACTCTAAGCAATAAGATCACTAGGCATTGCTTGGTCGAACTTCGATCCGGTGATAAAAATTTAATGGATCCGGTTGAATCAGATTCACGTTTAACTGATTAGAAATCACAGATAATTCACGTTTAATTCACTAAAAAATAACGGAAAAGACAATATTCGTCACTTAACTGTTTCCCGATGT
Organism: Perdita meconis; assembly: GCA_030770465.2. NCBI lineage: Eukaryota > Metazoa > Arthropoda > Insecta > Hymenoptera > Andrenidae > Perdita > Perdita meconis. The sequence continues at coordinate 4,106,794 of JASKOS020000006.1, read as the reverse complement.
TTAAAGACTTTCGGAAAAGTAAAAAAGCTGGACAAATAAGTCTCGCACGAATTTACTGCAAGAAATCGAAATCACCAACTTAATAGTCGAGCGTTGAGAAAGAAACTGTGAAAAATTTCTTCAAGTATCTAAATAACCTTTTGCGACAGACAAACTGTTTCAACAAGAAGACGTAAAAACTGCATTCGAATAATTTATTGCCTCTTTCTCCTCCCAATTTCTTTCGGAAAAGCATTTGAAAACGTTGAAACGTTTCATAGCAAAGATGCCTCGCGAAAAATGATGTTTAATTACTGTTTGGACAGATTAAACTCACGACGCGTTGCCAAACAGTAGCTCGCTCCCATCTAATGTAATACACGCACCTGCTCTGAAATTATCTGTTGCAATTTCGAGGCTGGGCTCCGATACATAATTCAAGCCCTTCCGATCGATAGACGCGAGATTTTCCACACCAGCTTTCCGTGTTTCATTATCCCGACAACACAGTGGTCGATCGCGTGACGCGCCGCAACACGCGTGAACCCCCGTTTCCCTCGCATAATTCCCAGCTTCTGTTTGCTCGGCATTGTTTCGGATTCAACCCCCGTTATTTGATCGCCCCGCCCTCGCACAATCATTAATCGAAAACGTAAAATTCTTCGGGACGGCGACGCGACGCTCGATTAAATCTGGGTTGAGCGTGAATTTTTCAGAGGCCGCATCCGAAGCGAAGATCGCGACGGCCGCGCGGCGCGCGCCGGTCAAGAAGGAGGTCGAGAGACGTCCGCAAATGTAATTTTTACTCGGACAGTGGGTCAGTCGATCTGTGTCGAAGCTTCCCGTAACCCGATCAGTCAGGGATCTATGGGAAATAGCTTGACCGCAGGAAGCGCTCCCAGCCGTTCGCAATTCCCAGATTAATATCGGGGAAACCGAACGCGGCGGTCTTTCCTTACAAATTCGCCCGCGAGTCGCATATCGCATAGGAGCTGTCCGACCGCAAAACGGACGAATCCTCCACCTCCTCCACCCTTCGACCGAGGAGGCACGTCTCCCTAATACAAAAATCGAAGAACAATTCGAAGAGCCAAGATTAACTCGCGGTTCGACGTCTATTGTTGGACTCTGAAATAACCAGGCAGTCAACCTCTTCCGTGATTTGATTAACAGCACGGTTCGATTCCCTGTACTTTTGCCCCAAATTGTCGCCTGCTCTCTTTCTTCGAATGACTTGTTCTGGAACGTGCAGAAAATTACGCGAACCGGGCTTCGGAGACTTTACCGCGTTTCTTTATTCTGTTTTTCATTCGCCTTCACGTTTCTCATAATTTTTCTTGTATTTCTGCATTCTGTATTATGTTAGTAACTTTCTTCTTTTTCTGGACTTCTACTTTCTTAAGTGGTTTGCGGTATCCTCCATCTTACATTTTCATTTTCGTTTCATATTTTTTGTAATTTCTTTGTGTAATTTCTTTATAAATTTTGTCTACTTCTACTTTCTCAAACGTTACGTAGTATCCTCCGTTTTTCATTTCTATCTTCATTTTAATTTTCGTTCCATATTTTTTGTAATTTCTTTCTAAATTCTCTTGATTTCTACTTTCTCAAATGGTTTCCTCCGTTTTCACTTCTTTTTTCATTTCCATTTCCATTTTCATTACTTATTTCGTGTAGTTTCTTTATATAATTTGGTACAACGCAAACCCCATGTTTTCCTAATTTCTCATTTTTCTTCTTACTACTCGCTTTCTGTCTATTTTCCTAATTTCCCATTTGCTGTTCATCAGTCGTTCTCTTCTATTTTCCTAATTCCTTAATCTTCTTATTACTTCTCGCGTTTCGTAAATTTTCCTAATTTCCTTAATTTCCTAATATACCGCTATTTTAAAAAATCGATGAACAATCTGAGGAGCGAGGATTAATTATGTACCTTCATTAAATACTGAAATAGCAGAGTAGTTAATTTCTTGTTCACTTTAATTACTATCGCACACCATTTTCCTGTAATTAATTTGTAGTTGCTGCGTGTTCGTTTTTCTTTTGCATACCTATTCTAGAATGTGCAGAAAATTATATATATTGCGAAATTTTTTAATATTTATTTTCCGCAGATAGATTAATTTTCATTGATTAAATAATTTCGCCACAATTTTCCAACATTAACATTTCCTGTAATTTCCACAATTGTCGAAAATCTTCCTCAATATTCAATCTTAAATATTTGACTACATTTAATATTCGGTATGCAAATTCAATGTTTATTATTAACGCATCCTGAAATCATTAATTAATTAAATTTCTACCACTCTAGTGGATGTCGTGAATCTCTCAGCATTCTGATAATTTGCAAATTTTAACTAAACAGAAACACAAACTATTGTTTCCTTTTAGGTGCAAAAATGAAGAATTGTTTATCCACTTAATGCATTTTCTTCACTAATCCTCAAAGTCTATTAATTCCTTAATTAGTTTCACTCTTACCTCGAGTTTCTCCGTATTTCCCCCTAAGTTCTCAATTTTCTCATTCCTTCTAATTTTCCTTCTTCTGTCGCATTTCAATTTCAATTTCCCACTCCACCGGATGACTTTTCAATTTCTTCCATTTTCCCTATGCTTCACTCAATTTCTCTGTTTTCTCCGTTTTTCCCCAATTCCTCCGCCCCCGTTATCGCCCCTTAAGTTTTCCTAACCCGGCCAGTCCGCGATTTCCCCGCTAAAATCCGAAAGCCGACGAAGAATCAGAAAAGCAGAGATCAACTCGCGGTTCATCAGCCGGCGTTTAACTCTGAAATAGCTGAGCAGCCAATTTCTTCTTCGCTTCAATTAACAGGCCACTTAATTTCCCTTCAATCGAGTCTAAATTACCGGGCCCTTCCCGTTTCTTTTAACAACGGTTCGCGGAACGCGCGGAGAGGGAAACGCTACGGCGGTGGATCGTGTTCGTGGGACCACGGCATGAATCAAGATCGCGTGAGGGGGCGAGCAATCAGTCTTCCCCGCTTAATTGCCCTTCCCCTGAATCACGTGTCGTCCACGAATCGAGAGATTACATGGTTTTTCGTGACACGCGCGCGGTCCTGAAGTTGAGAGCTAACAACCCGCCGGCTAATCTAGAACAAACAATCTAAGGTTATTTTCGCGAAGGGAGCTCGCGTAGCTTTTTTTTTTCCTTTTTTCTTTGCGCGGTGAACGCGCCAAATATTTATTCGCGAGGATCGAGGAACAAGCAACGCGACCGGAAGGATGCTCGATTGCCCGCCAACTCGGCCCCGTGGAAATTACGGAGCCTGGGAAACCGGAAACTCGTTATCCTCCCGAGCGATCACTGCATTTCCCTCCCGCCTCTCGCTTCTGCTTTTACCTCCTTTTTCTCCCCGGCGACGCAATTTCACGGGAACTCTTCTCGCGTCACGGCCAGATATTACAAAGAACCGAGAAACTTATTCCTTGCCATCGTTCTTTTTTCTTCTTCTTTTTTTTTTTTCTTTTGTTCTTGCGACGGGACAAAGATTAGCGCCGTGTCACAGGGAATTCGAAATCAGAGATTCGATTGGGCGAGTGCGGAGGCGATCATCCGAGGCGTTCGAATTATTTATGTCGCTCCAAATGAACGGGAAACGAATATTCTCTCTGTTCTCGACTGGTTTTATAAATCTCGCTAGTGAACAGCCAGTGAAATTGAATTTTAAAGGGACGTGATAAAATCGATGGGGATATTAGGGTACTCCTCCATTTTACATAATTTTTTTTTAATTTGAGAGAGAAATATTTTTTGAAATTTCCTTTTTTCTGCAGGTAACACATTTTCTACGTAGTGTAAGAAATATTTTTTAATATGACTTCAATTGTACCGTATATTTTTCAAATTTCTTTTGTTTTCCTATTCTATTCAAAAATTTTTTAGTATTCTCACAATTCTCCATGTTTCAAACTTCCCAAATTAAAAATTTTCATCATTTTCACAAAGCCAGTTACGTAATTATTCCTAGTTTTACATTTTCGTATTATTTTGTTATACTTAATATCTTTCTACTTTTCGTGGCCTTTAATGCTTTTCCCTTGATTGTCTTAACTGTCCCAATTTTTTCTACCTTTATTACGTTTTCTTAATTTCCTCATTTTCCAGATTTTCGTATGGAAATTCAAGGAATTTAGTTCCACTAATTTCATAATATTTTCATGTTCATTATGTTCCACACTTTCCTTGTTTGTTAATTGTTTTATTTTTCATTTTTCATTGTATTTATTTACTTTATTTTCTAACGTTTCCCTTGGTTTTCTTAAGAGATTACATCTATCTCGGATCATGAGAAGAATTTAATATTCTACTACTTCTAATTTACTACTAAAATCATGTCACAGAATATTTTCCGAATAACTTCAGTACAGCTGTAAATATTCGAGTATTCAAATACTTAGAAACTTTCAAGTATTCGAACATTATTTGAATAATTGGGAGTATTCGAATATTTGAACATTATTCAAATAATAAGAAGTAAACAATAATGTACTACGAAACTCTATAACGTCGGATTTTTTAATACTCCGAATTATTCCAATAATGGTTCAATATTCGAATAAATTCTTCCTTGTAATTATTTGAATACTTTGAATAACAGAATATTTACAGCTTTAGTTTGGATAAGTAATCAGTAGAACAGTCCGAAATTCAAACACATCAAATATTCGAATACTCCTAATTCTTCGCATAATGTTAAAATATTTGAATACTTCTAATTAATATCAAGTCTGAATTCTAGTGTTATTTGAATACTCCTAATTATTCTATTTAGTTGAATATCAAAATCTGAATTCTATTAGTATTCAAATATTCGAATATTCTGAATATTTAAAACACATAAATATTCATAAAGGCTGGTTCAGACATGTTTAATAATTTAACCGAGTGGCAAGTAGTTACATTGTTTTACTATATAAATTACTCGACTAAATTTCAGTGTTCATACATAGCAAATTACTAAAATACTCTCCACTAAACTAAAATACTCCCGACTAAACTACTAAACGTGTGTGAATCAGCCTTAACACTCCTACTTCAAAAGGAGATTATTATTAAGATATTTAATAATTCAAAGATACTTTATAATTATTATTATTAAGAAGATCTTATTACCTAAGCAATTCCAACACTCTGAATATTCTAATACTCCGAATTATTTAAATAAACTCAAAATATTTGAATACTGCAAATTAATCAGATAATCGAATATTGGAACATTCCAATTATTCGAACATCAAATCCGGATTCTGCTAGTATTTGAATATTCGAATATTCTAAATAAATAAATAAATAAATACTTTTACAATATTCAAACATTCAGAATACTTAAAATATTCGAGTATTCATAACAGCCCTAATCCTCGGTACTTGGCGAACCTCGCGATCAACTATCGGAACTCCATAACGACCTTCGTGTTCTCGTTTGTTGCAGATCCAGCGCCGGAGGCGGAGGCCTCGAACAGCGCGATAGCGTCGTGCGTGTCGGCGGGAACGAACGAGCTGCGCGGCTCCTTGCTCGTCACCATCCTGTCGTCGATCTTGCCCCTGTCATCGATCCTGCTTCTATCGGGAGTCATTTAAACCGCGCCGGAACCGAAACGGGCCCGTATCGATCAACCCTTCCCAAAGCTGACAATCCGTTGCTCGAAGAGTTGCGCGTGGGTCCGAGGCGTCGCTCGAGATCACGCGTTCCGGCGGTCGACGCGCCGCTCGATCTCAGGGTAGATCGATGGATCCCGAAGAACCCATACGACGCTGCTTCTCTCTTCCCCCCTGCCCTCCATCAAGAAAGGGCCACGGGATCCGCGGGGAACGGAGCGTTGCTTCGACGGGAATTTAACGAGGGGATTAAGCGAACGGGGGGAGGGTTGAAGTTTCCTTGGGACACCGATCAGACGCTTTCGCCGCCGCGCACCCCGACGAAACGGTAACAACGGAGCCCCGTTCGTCGTTGCGACGAAACAGATTGATCGCGGGGGGGGGGCAGAAGGATCCCGCGCGGGGAGGGTTAAAAGATTGATGAACGACGGACGCCGCGATGCGCAAAAACGGGGGAAACGGCTTAACGAGTTTCGCGTCGCGCGAGTGTCTCCGCGAGTGGCTCGAGGAGCGTCGCGTCCGCCGGAGCGAGGGTTATCGATTTCTGGCGAAAGAAGGGCGAGAGATCGTTGCACAGAAGTTCCCGGGGGGCGAGGCAGTCACGCGGCGTCGAACAGCCTCGCTCCGGCGCTCCGCGTCGCGTTTCGGATGCCAATCGCGACCCGGTCGCGTCGCGGGTCGTCAAGAGGCATTTGAATAAAAATGAACGTAGGACGGCTCGCGGCTGACCTCGCGATTCCAGCAATAATGCTCCGAGATCCGATTTGCGTAAATGGTATTGGTTGCTGGGTCGAGCCGATCGATACACCGTGGACAAGGGAAAAAGCGTGTTTGGGGCTCGGCTGGCTCGGGTAAACGGTTGACACTGGTATTAACCACCTGTTCGTGCGATCGATGGCTCATGACAAAAGTTTCATTAGTAAAACGCAACAAGTGCTCCGTTTTACATGGACACGGAGCCGCCGGAATGATCGCGGCTTGCTTGGATCGCGTCCAGAATGTCGAGTCGCTTTTTTCGGCCCGCCCCTCGATCGCTGCTTTCATGAACCTTCTGGGGATCGACGACGAGCTTCGGGATACGACCGACAGTCTGGTGACATTGGTGGAAGTTGCTGAACAATTTGGCACGAGTTTCCGGGGGTGGGAATTGGTTAAGTTTCGCATGAACTGATTGAGAGGTTGTTCACTCGATTAGAAAACCTTGTAAAGGTCATAGAGAATTGATAATCTGAACTGGTGATGAAATCTTGGTTTCTTCTAATATTTTTGGAGGCACTCAAACTTCTTCATACGTACTCCATTTCTTTAGATATTTAACATTAAATGATGAACACATTCAAACGTTCTCAATTATTATCAATCAGCACAGTTTTGAATATTCTCAAGATTTTTTTAACATACCTCTGCATTTTTTTAAAAGTAGTCATTACCAAAAGTCTAGCACTTTCAAACGTTTTCAATTGTTACAAGTATCTAGCTTTTGTACTTCTCGTTGAATAAATAAAAAAAATTTTAAATACCAGGGAAGCATTGCATCAATCATGAAATACTAATTAAAATACAGAAATTCGAAATTAGTTTAAGGACACAGAAATGCAAGAAAAGTCTACGTGAAAACGAATTTTGTTTCACGAATCTAGCACTTACTTTTTCAAGAAAAATTCTACCTTGCACGCGAGGCAGTCACTTCAAACAGAATTGCAACAGTCTCGAGTCTTGAACTGAAAAAAAGTGGTTTTCAGAATTTTTTTAATCCTAAGAGACATGATGTATCAAAATGAAGTCCCTAGCGTTTAGTAATCTACTTGCAAAAATATTCCATGAATATTTTCATGAAATTTACGTGAGTACCGTGTAAGTTGAGGACAATGTTTAAATATCGTACCAAAGATGTCATCAATCTTGTGTACAGGTCTCAAATGTATATTAATTTCTGACTTTTGGTAGAAAATTTTATATTTAAAAACTTTGTAATTTGTGTAAGAGTTACAAACTAATTTAATGCGATTATTTTCATGTTTGTCTACATTTTATCATTTAATCAAGTATATTTGAGTAAAGATCAGAAAATTTTATAGTTCAATAGCACGTTTAGTATTTTTATTAACAGCAACGTTGATGGAAAGCTTATAAAGCTTTCAAATATGAATAATTTGCGAGTAAATTGAAAAGTTTAAATCTCCATTCTGTTATCTACTTGCTCGTACAATTAATAATTTTAACTATACTTAACTCTTTCATTCCCAAAGTATTTTATAGTTGGAAGAAAACTATTTATTGGTACTTTCATGTGTATTACACGATTTTTCTTCTGTTGTCGTTTGAGAAATTACACAATAAGTAGACGTGATTCCCAAGATTTTTAACCAATATGAAAATAACCTTTTTTTGTTCTCTTTTGTTATTTCTCTACATGAATATATTTTCTATTTCTTCTTCATAAATAGAAATAAATGTCTAACATTTGTACTCTACATTTCAATTACAGTATAATGAATTGTAAGATATAAGACTAAGAAAAATACATTCGTTTGTTTCCAAGAAAATAAAAAATTCGAAAACAATTTGAAAATGTTACTTCTATGTAAAAGTTAAAAGCAACTGAGGCATTGAAAATCGTCAGAAAAATCGTTTTCAAAGGTTTCATTACTTTATCACCTAATGGAGAGTAATGTGATTAAATTCAGAAATAATATTTTAATGTAATTACAGTATTTTTCATTAAATAATACCGTAATGAAAACTCTAAAATCGATTTTTGCCTAAAACAATTAGAAAAACAGTCGATATTAATATCTTACTTTGCAATAAAAATAAAAAGAACGTTGCCATGTGACAACACAAAGAATGAAAGGGTTAAAATGATACTAAATATTGATTATCCAAAAACCCCCCAAAAAAAGTCGACATTTTCGTCCAAGACACGAGGCAGCCGTTTTAAAAATTCGTGAAGACATTTTCGGGAATTTCGTGGGTTAAATGCAGTTCTGTGTCCTCGGGGTGGCTCGAGGATGCCTTCGAACAGGAAGTGCCACTTACTGGCTCGAGACGACGAAAAAGAAAAAGTAGCGGAGGCAACAGCGACATCGGATCGTGTCAGTTTCCCGAGGAATTCACGCTCCGGTTGTCCGCTCCACGAAATTGAACAAACTTGCATCTCTTCGCCGTCCTTTCGAGTTTCTGCGTCGTTATAAATAAATTCCCTGTCTCGTTGACGTTCTGTAGCCTTCCACCGAAAGTCGGTCTCGCTATCCGCCTCGTAACATCCGTGGAGGAAAAAAATTCGCGAGATGAAGTGTCTCTCGGAGCCTCGACCACTTAGAATAGATCACGCGTGGTTCCTATATGCGCCGATCGACTCGGCTCGGAAGGAATTTAATAATCTAAAACGCAGCCATCGACGAGCTGTCGAATATTCCGGCGGAATCGGCTACCGAAAATTACCCTCGCACGTCGAGCCCGACTATTTCCGATCCAGATTATTCTTGAAACACGCTTACGCCTATTACAGTCCGCGTATCGCGGCGAGACTCTCTTTAATGTCAGGGGGCACGTTTAAACGTCACGTCCACGCGTCGCGCGAAAATCAGAGAGGAAACGTTCGCCCGGGTCGTTGAAATCTTCGTCGCCCCGCGCGTCGCGTTGTCGGAGTCCGCGTCGATTCGACCTTTCGACGGAAAGACTGCGAGAATTCGTTGGAAACTCCTTCGAGGCCGAACGAAAACCGAACCCGGTTCGATCGTGTTCAATTAACGAGGGCGGAGCGATCGTTTAACGAGCTACTCTCGTTCTTTGTAATCCTTGTCTTTCGATCGACAATAAACCTTTGCCGAACGAAGAGGAACAACGCCCACGGCCTAAGGAAAAGCCTTTTCCCCCGTGCGATCGATTATCGAGAATGCCTAACGACGCGACGCGCGACCGACGTTGAAAATTCGCCTCGACGGAAGCGACGAACAGGCGGAACTTCGGCTCCGAAGAAAAGTTGCCCCCGGATCCCCCTTGGGAAATCCACGGAAAAATGACTTCGTCGAGTGGCGGACGAGCGGACGGAATGACAAGAAAATCTATCGAAAAGGCGAGTTTTTGTAAAATCTCCGCGTGAAATCCCTCCCCCCATGGCTAAGGGCCGCGGTCGAACACTCGCGGCGTCCGAACGTTCGATGCCCTCTTCGATCACCCTTCGAGCCTTGCGACGCCTGGATTTCCGTCGGAGAGTACGATCTGGGGGTCCCGTGACGAGGAAGGGGCGAGATTGACACCGCGTTTAACGCGAGGACCAGGGACGCAAAGGGAGGACACACTTTTGATCTGGACTTTCGAGATGGGCACAGTTAACATGACAATACCGTCAGTGAAGTAAACAACTTTAAATTAGATAAATTGCTAGAAAAGTATTTAAAAGGGTAAAAAAAAATAGAAAAAAAAATGATACGTCGAGATAAACCTATCGGTCGCAAGTAATCTGTCGTTTCTAGGTAGAAAGAGAGTTCAAAGGATACGATACAATCTTAGAGTCCATTGGGGTAAAGGAGTCCAGGTCAAATTCGAAGAACCCTCGAGACGCGAGGGGAGAAGTTCGAGGGTGCGTCGTTGAAGGTGCAGCATTCAATTTTATTACAACAAAGAAAAAAAAATATCTCTCTTTTCTCTTTTACCCTTTTACTTCTCTAAAAAAAATATATATATACGTATACATATAAAGGGATATTCCTTCTGGAAATTTCGTTCCAATTTGTCTAATTTTCCGGAGTAGAGAAAATTCGTGCATCCCCGAAGTACAGCGACACAGTAGTTAGCAGAAGGGATGGAAAAAAAAAAGGGGTAAAGGGTTTCTTGGTTTCGTTGCACGGCTGCCAGAGGTCGCGGAGGATAAATCGTGGGAACGGAGGAAAGTGGAAATGGCGCCTCGTGAATTAATCGTGTACACGTTGCAAAAAGAAAATGGATAAAAAAATATATATATATAAAGAAGGAACAGACACTTAAGGGATGTATCGTTAAGCGATGTAAATATACGTATACATATTATATAAATATATTATGAGTATACAGCTGTATATCGAGATTACGTGTGCCGTCGGGCAAAGTTGACGTAGACCTAAGGTAATTAAGGCACCCCGTGTAATTTGCTCCGTGACGTAGGCCCACACAGTGACATTTAGACACAGTATCGATTAAGATAGACGCATCATATCGTTTAAAGGCTGTCTTGGGTGATTTATCGATCGCTGGAAAGCGCCGCGAGAGTGATCCGCGTTCGTTCGAAGCGAGACGAGACGAGACAGAGGCAAAAAAAAACACGTTCGGCACTTAGGCGAAACTTTCATGCAATCAAGTTTTCGAGAGTTACCATTTCTGGGGCGAGGGGAAGAGGTTTCGGAAGAACTAGGCAGAGTCATTTCGCTGGGCTGCAGGACTGAAGAAAATTTGAAGCAGAGATATAAAAGTACTATTTTACGTTGGAGTTGTTTAAGAGAATGTAAATTAAATGATACTAGAAGTACATTTTGAATACATTATATATAGTATTATTGTATATTTTATAACAATAATTTAAATGTTTATTATACACTTCTGTTCTTCAAAAAAAAAAAAAAAAATTATAACATTTTGATATTATGGGATTGTAACTTCAATATTTAAGTTATTCATTTTTCATTCATTATCTGCTTTTTCATATTCTATTGTTTTTTATACTTCAGTAATAATACCTCAAGGTCAAAGCAATTGGACATCATAAAACAATAATTAATTTCATAAGAAAATTATCTCAATTATCGAAAACATGAGTTTTGACATACAAGAATTCATTTTCCATTTTCATTTAATTACTTCTTATAATCTGGATCTAATTATTAATATTTTTTTAATTGTATCGATGCATAATTAACGATTTTTAATGAACATTCGACGTATCTTTATATTGATTTTCCTGACAATATTTGAAAAAATTCTACATTTAGAATTTTCAAACGTACAAAATAATTCATCTTACTTTATAAAAGTACCTACTTCATAATTTTCTATTTAAAATCTGCATTTTATTCACTACTGCTAGCTTAGACCTAACACCTAGGCCTATCCGGAATCTAAACCACTTCGTCCACCCTAACTCGGACCAAATTTTAAGGAAACTCGTGCAATCTCGTAAGACTAAGCCCAGAAGATAAAAAAAAAAAAAAAGCTCAGTGAAACTGAATGATGGGAGGATAAAAAAAAGCTTTCAAATCGACGTTAAAACAAGGGGGAGAAAAAACAGGGAACCGAACGAGCTTAACGAGGGGAACTGGAACAGTTTTGTTCTCGTCTTGCGACGAACGAAGCGCCGAAACATGAATCTTCCATTTCGTACATATCACCGATATAAATATATCATATCTCACTATATACACACACGTATAGTGAGAGCAAGTATGCGTGTGCGAGAGAGAAAGAGAGAAAAAGAGAGCGTGAGAGTGAGAGAAAAGAGAGCGAGTCGAGTCTATCTCTATTCTATAGAGAACTGTTTCGTAGTTACAGAGCATCGGGAGCGTATAATCGTCGTGCGACACTCGCGTGCGCACATTAAATAAAAAGAGAACAGAGAAAGGAACTCGGTATTTTGATTATAAAGAAATACGATGAAAAAAAAAGAGATACGCGAAATGCGAACATATTTTCTACCGATGTAAATCGTTGGCTCTAGACCTATCGTCCGTCGCAGGCTTCGTCGAGAGGCTCAAAAACAGTCTCGCGATCCCGCGCCACGGAATCGTTCGCTCCTTCAGAAACTGGAGCACGCCGGCGAATCCCAGCGTCAAACGGCTAGACATGGAAACGGCGAGACAGATAATTCGAAGTGCGACTTCCTTTGGATTACGATAAGTAGGGACGCGAGAGCGAAGATGTGCACACTGTTCAGCGAATCGGAAAATTCGCCGGGACTGAGTGGGATAGATGAGATTTTCGCGATGTTGTTAGACGTTTCGCGTCCGCGCGTCGCGTCGGTGCTTTCGCGCCACAATTCCGGGAATTTCAACACAAAGACAACGTGCATTGGAAATTAAATTCGGGGCTTCTGAGAAATTTGCATGTAGGACTGTATCGATGCCTAACTCAAAGCTAATTTGGTTTAGAGTAGTCGAAGTAGGGACACAGAAAGCGAAATGCTGCAATTCTAGGTATTCGGTGAGTCCCTTTTGGTTCCCTTGAAGAGTTCTGACTTCGCAAAGAAAGTGCACAACTCGTCAATGATTAAGAAAGATGCCAGACTGACATCTGGCTGTTCTACTAAACGGTTTTAACTAGTTCTTGTTGAGATCCCAAATGCTTTGGGTCCCAGGATCTTTTGAAAACATGACTAGGGTACTGGTCCCTATTAGTGAGCCTAAACCTATTAGTGTGCCCTTATATTTAAATAAGTTATAAAAAAGGAATCCCTTTAGAAATGACAGAGAAACATTTTTTTTCATTAAGCTTAATACTTTGACTTTATTTAAAAAAAATGTTTTTCTTTTATTTCTTAGAGATATTCTTTTTTACAATTTATTTAAGAGTAGAGGCACACTAATAGGTACAGGCTCATTAATTGGGACTATTACCCTATAGCTCTGAAGATAGGATAACGAAGAATAGAAGTCATATTTACAAATTCTTAATCTAAAAGGATCAGAGGAGTCAGCTTTTGGTTTATCTCCTCAGGCGTAGCAACAATTTACTTCTTGGAAGATAGTGAAAGAAAATGGTGATCTTGAACGACCAATCGGATTGATCCAAAGTATGGTGTAAGATATTATCACAGGTGGGTACAAAGAGCATCTGTCTTTCCACTTAACCTGGACCAACCAGTCAACTAAATTGACTATTCAGCAGATTCCAATCCCTGTCCAGATCAAATTCAATTCGCAACATTTGATGGCTCCTTTGATGATTCGTTGATAGCTTTATCATCCCTAAAAGATGGTCTCAATATCCGAGCTTCTGAGCACTCAAAGCGTCAGTCCTTTGACCCTAACTTGAATTAACACCAGCTGTACGAGTACTCGGCAGCGTGTCACGCTTCCATGTCTAGCTCGGACCTAATTTGGGCCTAGCTCGGACCTAACCACGGCCTAACACCCTGGCGAAAATACTGAAGGCGAGTGCGATCCGTGGCGATTTCGCGACACCATATCGATGTACCTTCGTTAGAGATTTAGCGCGAGTAGGTTGCAAGAGCCGTATACGCTTTTCCAGCGTGCAACGCACCCCTCTCATTAACGATTAAGCACGTCCTCACATATCATTAGCTAATTACCCACGCGTCTTGTCGCAAGGACTTTAATGTTAGGATTAGTGCCTCGACGTTGAAACGCGCCACGGCCCATTTTTGTCGCCGTCAATATCTCCGCGGGAGGAAAACACGTTCCCTTTCAACAAATTAATTAGCATTGTCACGTCCCTGACGCTTGCTCTTTGCACCGGCTAATTAGCATAATTAATTGGAGCGACACGGCTTCTAATTACTATTCGAAGTCTTTCGCGGGAACGAACACAAATGTTTAACAATCGGGGATTAGATTATTATAATAAACAATATCTCGTTGAAATATCCTTTACATATCGCGCACTTGTTTCCCGAAAAGCTTATTTACGATGTTTGGATAGTTCGAACGGAACCGAAACGAAATTTTGTACAGACCTAATTGAACCATTAATATTATTTTTTTTTTTTAGTTTCGTTTATATTATAAGTAACTGCAAGTCTAGACACGACAGGAAGCTCAAATGAACTTTCTGCTGACCGTAGAACGCCTCGAATGAATTCATGGAACCGGGAGACCAAAATGGGTCAATATTTGTCTTCAGATAGTTTGTTCCTGCGTGTGCGGTTTACAGTGCATAATTCATCGCGATCGATGCAATCGGGATGTGTTGGCAAACGAGACAACGTCCCTGGCAAATCACTATTCCACGATCGTGAAAAATTAATCAACAATCCCGTGGCAAATGAAACAAACAGCTCGTTGCGTTTCAGTTTATCATTTCTTCTCAAGCTTCCAACGAAAATATTGTCCCGTCGTTTTCGCGAGAGCCTAGCGACTAAGAATACATGGTTCTAAGCCTCTAGCAACCGGTGAACCCCAGAGGAAAGAGTAATTGATAAAGAAGCTATATATACATATACATAAATATATATATATATACACATTATACATATACAAGAACATATATCTAGATAACGTATACACATATATTTTTCGCTGTAGAATTTCTTCTCAACTGAACAGGCCTAACAGTTCCGGCGGAAACGAGTACGCTTAAGCATCGTCGTAATTCGGAGCACGGAAAGTAAGGAGAATGGGGAGGAGAGGGTGAAGGGGTTTAAAAGGAGCTGTTTCACCGCCGACAAGCATTGTTCGTTGAAAGAGCGGCCAGTAAACAGGAAAGAACGCGAAAAAACTGTTAACGATACGACCAAGGGCGCGAGACGCAGGCAAATGAAATTCGCGATGGAACTTAACGAGCTTAAACGTAGAAGGGCTGCAATTGGGGTAATTCATTGAAGGAGGAAGCGTTAATTAACACCGTTAATAACCTGGAAACAAGGAAACGGCGGACTGGGACCCGGGAGAAATCGACGAGGAAGAAAAAACGAATGAAAAATCGAACATAGTCATTTCGTTAATTAAATAACTCGATCGCTAGCTCGTCCGTCCGAAAAGTTGCCATCATACCATCATACCGTTCGGCGCTCGCGGTCATTTCGATTCGAGCGTCCATCGACGCCAACACAACGGAAACGCGCGAATAGCAATTCTGTGAAATTTATTCCGCCGGCTCCTCTCGGCCGAGCGATTAAGAATTTATCAATTTCGAATGTGATAATTGGCAACGTGCCAACGCCCAGTTTTTCGTCGCTGAAAACGACTCGAGCACAGGAAAGGGAAAACGATAATAAGTGTTGATCACGATTTATCTCGCTGTACAGAGATTGAAAAATCGAGGGGGACATTGAATCGGGAAGAGATAAAAAAAATCTCGCCGCTCTGTGATTGCACAATCAAACTGCGCTGGTTTTATGAGCAAAAATGGGGAAGTAATTACCGTGGTTCCCGCGAAAAAATGAAATACCGTTCGTTTCACTCTTTATTATTATCGCTGTATCAATTTTTCCAATTCTTTAAACAGTTAACGTCATTTCCAAAGATATGTTATAATCCCGAAGTTAAATCTTTCCCGCGGTCGTGTGTTTATATATAATTTATTCTCTCTGGCAGATTTTGCTCGTTCCACTTTAATCCAGCCGGTATAATTATCAAACAGGAATGAAATGCAAAGGGGTAGTTGCGGCACCATCAACCGGAGGGGAAATGGCGAGGGGGTTGAAACCGTGGCCGGAGCTGGAGGAGCAGCGCAAAGAAGCTGCAATAAAAATTAATCTCGGTCATGCTTCTTCTTCTATTCTAGTTAAGTATCGAAAACAGACGCCGGGTAGGGAGGGACGAAAATAGAGAGAGGCGCGATAACGCCCGCGTGGCGTAGGAAAAAAAAGGCGGGGAGGAAGAAACGAGCGGTTGCAAAGAGACCAAAACGAAGGACGGTGCTTCTCCGAGGAAAAAGAAAGGAAACGAAAGCAAAGAGGAAAAGAACGAGCTGTTCGCGTGAAAAGACACAACCGGAGGGCGAGAAGAAAGGAGAGGATACTTACAAAGGGAAGTTGCGATCTGCACGAGCTTTTTCTGAACAGAATGCTACGACGGCGTGCAAAAGTTTATGAATACTAATGACGCGTAGAATATTACACTTTTTTCTTAACTAAAAATCTTTCAAGACTTCACATATTGTGTAAGTTACTTTGAGGTTAATTATTTTAACGAATTATAAATTGAATATAAATTTGTTAAAATTCGAATTGTCCTTATTCAACTTTTTTTAATTTTCTTTTCTTCGGTCGTCTCGATTTTTAAGTCAACTACAATTTGCATGTTACGCATAATTAAATTTTGCTATAAACTGTTTAGTTTAATGATTTATATCATTTATAACATAAAACGTATTTCAGTGTTATGAAAATATTTATATTCTGAAATAAATTAAATAATAACAAACGAGCAAGAAGTACAAATAAAAATTACTTGCATTATGACAACAACAATTTTCCATTTTTTGTGCCAATTATTGCACCGGAATATCTCATGAAAATTGTAGGATTTATTTATGTACGACTCCCAGATTAATTAAAACTGATACTTCAAAACGCAGATATAATTTTGATATTGAATTTCATTGCATTTTTTCAGAGTTTTAAATCTTAGTAAATATTTAAACAAACTTCCCATAAATTTATCAAAGCCTCAATAGTTTCGAAATCGTTTGTACTGATCGATTAGCATCACGAAATTTGCTCCAAAGTCAGACAACGCATTTGTTCCAACAACGTCGGCGGAACGGTTGACTCACACTACTGAAAATCAAACGAGACAATGGCTTCCCATAACCAAGAAGATAGAACGAAGGGGCGACACGATTTCCCGACGGAATGATGGAAAGGCAACCCGAAAGGGATGCATAAAACGCGCGTTGCAGATGTAAGGAGGACGAAGGCAGTTTTCCATGCGGCGTTCGTTCCGTAGCCACTCTAACTCCCTATCGATCAGCGTCAGCTGTAGGAAATCGCTCGTGTTTCCGCATGCAGCGTGTTTCGTTTCTCCCGGAAGATCGCCCGTCCCCGGTATTCGCGAGGCAACAAGAGCACCTTGAAGTCAGCGAAATGCACGAAATGAAACCGCGGCGTCCGGGTTCGTCGGCGTCTCTCGAAAATTTCGAAGTCCGAAATCGAAAAATCGCCCGGACGAAGTAAACGCCGGACGGTAAAAGTTCAAAACGGCAGTCCCGCGCGCGTCAGCTGTGCCGTCTGAATTATTCCTGTACGGCGCGGGGCAGAGGCAACTTTCTTCCCCAGGAGCTAGTCTCGGAAAAAAAGCCGCGAGCCCGCGAGGCTCGGTACACTTTGGCCCGAAGATGGGGAAACGCTGAAAGGAGCGGATAAACACGCGCGCGGCTTGCTTCTCGCCCCTCCAGAGCATCCTTCAATCCTTAATTTTTAAAGGCCAGCCCTTTGATCGCTCCTACGGGGCAAACCCGGCCTAAGTGGGCCAACACGTCGGATTCCGGCGCATCAAACACCGGCTGCTGCTTTATTTCCCACGGAGGATCGTGTCTCCCGCGGAAGAACCGGGGAAAACTGGCACGTGGAAAGCCACTCTGCCTGATGGCCGGCCTTCTAATCGTGATTCACCCTAATTGCTCCCACCAGAAACGGATTTTTTCCGCGTATCAAGAGTTCGCCCTATGATTCCTCATGCGGCGCGTTCATGTTAACGCGAATGGGAAAATATATGAACGGATTCGTAAGTAATTACTGCGGACTCTGATTCATTCCTTTCTTTTTCTTTTTAGGTTTAAGAGTGTATGTCTGCTCAAATATTCGATACGCAATCCATGGTGTGAGGTTTGTTATTGTGAGGCAAGGGGGTGAGGTGATGAGAATTTTTATGGGGGAAGTTCTTTGTTGTGATTGGTTTAATGGGAATCTATTGGTTGCAATGCTTTTAGAATATTTAAAACATTTTTTTAAGTTTTCTCAGTTGGTATTATTTTTGTATTATTATGATAGGAGTTAATTTAGTATATTTAATATAATAAATATAATACACATAGAATATTGAGATACAGTTGATTCAATACTTTCGTTTTTCAATTTCTGAAGGTTAGTCGTAAATATCTTTTATACTGAACATAAAAAATTAATTTATCATTACACTATGATCCCGCCTTAGCAATTAAGGGTTAATAATTGTAGAATCTTTCTGCATTTATCACAATATCCTGGAAACTATTATTCCATAATTTTTATATATAAAGTAAAAACTACCAAAATTTGTCCCTAAACTAATTTTTACTCCCACATGAACTATTCAATTCTTATTATTTTTTTAATACCAACAGAATCGTTGAAGAAAAAACTAGAACAGAATTTGTCAAAAGAAATTAAGACAAATATTTCTTCACAGTAAATCATTTAAATTCGTATTTAAAAAAAACTAATTGTTTGCCAGATCTCAAAATATAATTTTTAAAAGCTTTAGAATTTAGGTATTGGCAAATTCCTGAACTAACAAAAAATTAGAAAAATCGCTTTGACCAGCATGTTAGCAAAATGCCTGACGATAGGAAAATATTGTAATTAATTGTGGGCTTAGGATTTCACTTTAGCACCGCATTCCCCTATCATCTCCTCTCCATGCAATCTCATTTATATAGCATTCGTCCCTCCGAATTCCCCACATTTTCCGAATTTTCCATCCACCGCGTAACTCCACTCGACCTCGAAACGTACGAACGAAAACAAATGCTCAATGAAAAGCTCGTCTTCTTCGAATTACGAACAACTCCTCGTTTTAGTCGCGAAACGAGCGTCGCTTTTTAGTCCCCCACAGTGCGAAAGAGACCGGAGAATCGCCTCGAGATGCGAGCTGAAACTTTTATTTTTGTCGTTTAGCGTTGTTAATTAATGACGTCAAACCCACCAAATCACAGATCGCGCATGTATGTATATAATATATATAATGATATAACACCGTATATCACGATTATAAATATACACATTGCATTTTATATATTATATATATTATATATACAATATATATTATATGTATGTATGTATAACACACACTTGCACGAAAGTGGCCGCTTTCGCTTTAAAGTAACGATATAAGAGACAAGGGGAAGAATTAAAGAAAAAAACGATAAGAAAGATAATGTAATGAGAAGAGATATTAAAAAAGAACAAAACACAGAAATATATATATATATATATATATATACATAAATATATATTATATGAGAATGAGTGTGCGTGTGATGCGTGCGTGGGTGCGAAAAGGAGAGAAAAAGGAACGAGAAAAGAAAATAAGATACGTCTGTGAATCTGTGTGTCGCGTTAAACGTTGTTAGGTTATAATAAAAAAAAAAGATATTATAAATAAATGTTACACCGTTGTATGTAAATGATTAACAGAGACGAACAAGAGAACAAAGAAATTATGTATAAGAGAGATTAATGTAGTTAACGATAAAATAAAGATACGACGATTACTACGATCCCTTCTATCATGCATTCTCATTTCCCCATTTCAAGTCATTTTATCCTTGATTAGCATATTTTGCGTCAGATTTTTGAACGTGTGATTCAATAAAATAATATTCATTTGTATTTTAAGTCAATGCAAAATTAATATTGAAGCAAAATTCTAATTGTAAGTTCAAAGATGAGAGGAGAATTTTTGATCAAATAAAAGCAAATAGACTTTCAAAAGAATTTAACAAAAAATTAAACTTAAGTATTTAGAAAATATTAACAAATATATAAAAAGAGAATATTAAAATATAAAAAAAGAAAAATGAAAAGCCAGAAAAAGAAAAAATTGTAATTAACAAAATAAAAATAAAAAAAAGTCAATACTTTTTAAATAAAGAGTTGAAAATAAAAAATCAGAGAACATAATGCAATATACAATTACAAAATATAAAATGTCTCTTTTATCATTCGTCAGGAAATCGAGCATTTTTGTCAAACAATATTCTTTTGCCAACAGAATTGGAACTCTACAAGCTAACTTTAAGCAAATACGCTTGAAACTATTTGGTACACATTTTTTTTAGCTGGATATTCCTATCAAGGAGGTCAAAGGGTCAGAGGGTGAAATGTTCACAACTTTGCTCACGTCTAATTATTTTTCACCAGAATCCATTTTACAACGTGGAGCTTCTGTCCATTTCTACTCGTTTGTTAGTCGAATTAACATCATTCCAGTTTCGCTTAATATTTAACCCCTCAAGTATCTGTTAATAAAAAGTTCCATATCAAATCCTCCGTCTTAAAAATACACAAGTAGACGTAAAATGAAACAGTGACACCGTGATAAAGACTGTTAATGCTTAATCAAACGGGAAAATTATTTTTAGTACGACGCGAGTACCTTCGAAACCGGTTTCCCTTTATGAGCTAATCTGAGGAATTCCCTACGCGAGGTCAGCGGGAAAGAATCTTCAGAAGAGTCGGTGACACGGACGTCGACTTTTATTCAAAGTCGACCAGGACTCGATATTACAATCCTGTGTTCCGTAAGACGAGTCGCAGCTGCTGGGTACAAGTTTAATTTCCAAGGATCGACTTCCTGCGGGAAATGTCTTTGCGGATACTTCGTCGAGTGCGTTCTCATCGATCTAGTCGAAGGAGGCGCGTGATATTTGACTAAGCTTCGTCGGAATATTGTGGGAAAGTGTAGCATGCGTTGAAGATGTTTCTAGATGACTGGAATGTTGCTTGTAAAGTCGTGACTATAGTCGAAGTCATGGACTGGAAAGTGTCGATTGGATCTTATCAGATATTTCTGAAAAGGAAGCTTTAAAAATTAATTATCGAAATTTAGTGGCTGACACAAACAGGACGAATTTCATACGAATTTCCAAAGTCAAGTTCGGAAGTTCCGAACTCGAGAGTTTCGGAGTTTCCAAGTTTCAAGTTGAAAACCGGATTTCCAATTCGATGCATCCTAAGGAAAATTGTTTGAAAGTCGGGGTTACAGTTCACGTTGAAACTGGCAACGATTAATATAAGGCATACTTTATTACATCTATGATAGATACACTTTATACGTAGCAGAATAAACCTAGCAGAAACTGTTATTCAGTTAAGGTTTATATAGCACTAATTGGTTCTTTGCACATGTATTTGATAGCTAAATTATTTGACTATTTGTTACTTAACGCGGTAACAAATTATCTGTTAATTACATTTACATATTAATGAATTTGTAAATTAATTACACAACGTGATATTTAAATATCAAGTTCAACCAAAGGCTCATAATTTACGCCAAGAAATATCTTCATTAATACACAGAAAATGAATATAAATATTTAACGAGCAAATATTATAAGTAATTAACTTCTTCAATTATGTTTATTTGAAATAATAACTCTGAATGAAAAGAAAGGAAAATACTTCCAGTCTTCGAGTTCGCGACTCAACCTTTCATCGAGTAAAAGTGTTTACGATTTGAGTGCGTGCCATTTAGCTCGGATCCATGCTCTTTCTTCCGACCGAACATGCACATCCTCGCGAAGCACACGGCAATTTCGCAATACGTACTCTGTTGCACGATTTGCATCGATTTGAACCACCAACACACTGCCATTGGAACAATTTCCTGTGCTCACGTATCTGGGTAAGTGATCTGAAATACTGCGAACAATTGGACCAGAAACGCATTCAAGGGATTTGGTTTTAACGAATTGCGGAAAAGCTCGAAGACCGTCTTTAGCTCCGGTTCCTCTTCGATTGTCACGATCGAGCGAGCAGACTTCTTGATTAAAATAAGGACAAGTGGTCCGCGAAACCTGTTACAACACGGCGGGTCGCGTTTAACTATCGGATATTTTTAGAACCTGATCGATAACCCGATTGCGTTAATACGAACCAGTTGACGATTCCTCGTTCCTTCTTTTTTTTTTTATTTTTTTTTTTATTTTTTTTTTTTTTTTTTTTTTTTTTATTTGTATTCCCTCGTCATGGTTAAATTAGAGATTTCGGATCGATCTATGAGATTCATTATGTCAAGGCCAACGGGGGAAAGAAGTCCAATTAACCTTTCGGATTTAATCGTATTCCGATCGCGAGTTCAACGGAAGTTTAGCGATACCATTACACGTGTTATTTTCTCCTTGGAACATTCGGATCCTTTAAAGGTGATAGAATCATATTTGGGAGAAACACGCGTTACATAAAAATGCGATCACTGTTCGTCGATTTCTTGGAATTTGTAATAAATAAAAAAGCGGTGATCACGGAAATGGATGTAGACATGATTCATAATCGATAGACGAAACGGGTTTTATAGTTTTTCTGGAAAAATCGAACGTTGTCAGAGTCTAATGTTCTAAGATCTAAGACGCAAATCGGTAGAAATATTTTCTGTCAAGATTTTCCTAGAAATAACTGGAGTTTCGTATTCACGTATCTGAAAAATATTGCGACCTTAAATTTTAATAGATTCATAATTTTATCGACTTGGCTTCCTTGTTGTGGCTTCCTACGTTCTGAAATTTTTATTGATTTGGAATATGAAGTTTAAGTATTTGATAAAATTTTAAATTTCTATAGTTCAGACTTTGAACTCAGGATATTTATTGATTCTTATTTTATGTAACTCAGAATTTTAATGAAGTTGAAATTTAGAGAAGTTAAAGTTAGAATGGAGATAAAATTTTACAATAGACAAATTTTATCACAAATTCCAAATGTACTGGGAATTTCTATGATTCAGAATTTCAAAGTTGTAGAATTCCTGTGAGTTACAATTCCAACTTGAATGGAATTCTTCTAATGCAGAATTCTAAGACTACTTATAACTCGTATGATCTAGTATTTTAGGTGTATTAGAATTCTTATGACCCAGAATTCCAGAAGTAGTAGAATTCCTTTGATCCGGAATTCCAAGAGTAATAGAATTCATGATCTAGAATATCAAGAATACTAGAAGTTTCATGATTTATAATTCATAGAGATTAGAATTTTCACGATTCGGAATTCTAAAAGTACGAAAATTCCTACGTGTAATACAAAATTCTAAAGGTACTAGAATTCTTATGATCTACTATTCTAAGAGTACTTCTAGAATCCTATGATTCAGAATTACAAAAATAATATAATTCTAATGACCTACAATTCCAACAATATCAGAATTGTTTAGCTCTAGAATTCCAGAAACACTAGAATTCCCATTATCGAATATTGTAGGAGTACTAGAATTCCTACGATCCAGAATTTCAGAAATAGTAAAATTCCTGTGATCCAAATTTCCAACTATATTGGAATTTTTATGATCTGGAATTTCTATGAGTTCAAATCTTAACACTTAATAAAATTCTTATAATCTACAATTCTGGAGTACTAAAATTCTTATAATCCAGTCCTATGATAAAAAATTCCAAGTATACTAGAGTACTTTTTATGATCTAAAATTCTAAGACTATTACAATTCTTATGGCCTACATTAGTCTACTATTCGAAAGATTAAAATTCTTATGATCTAGAATTCCAAAAATACTAAAGTTCCTGTAATCCAGAATTCTAAATGCACTAGAATTTAGAATTCGTATAATTTAAAATTCGAAATCAACTGGAACTTTCAATCTCAAAATCCCAATTCGCTAACTTTCATAATTTAAAATTTCAAAAATTCCAATGAACCCAGAAATTCTATAACTCAAGTTTGAATGGATGAACAATTTCTGAATTCTGATAATTTTAATTAATCTGAAGTTCTCGTATCCTACAATTCAAAAGCCCTACCTTCTATACTTAATGAATTTATTTATTGAAGGAAAACGACTGCTAATTTCTAAGAATGCATATCAACCTAAAATAATACAAAGAAATATACCTGCATATTAGTTTCTATAAGCACCAATTATAAAAACCTATAATCCGATTTCCCTGCTATTCAACTCTATTCTTCTCCCCACGCAATCACAATTTTCGGACTCGCGCCTCCTCCAGATTAATAGATTCAATTACCAAGTCCAACACTCAACAGTTTTAACTTCCCCCTTCAATTTCTACAATCCTCGGCTCCCAAAGCTCTCTTCAGACTTGAAGCAACAGCCATCGCAATACAATTATTGGAACAATCGCGAGAATTTCATCCTACCCAGCCGTCTAAAAAACGAGCCGCGAGGCGATTCGCCGAAAAATGAATCGACGAAGGAGCCAGACACTACGGCACGTAGCCGCGTAGAGAATTTTCTCAGCGGCGCGGCATTTGCATTCCAAAGCGCACGCGCCCGATGCAACGTGCATCCGCGAGCAGCGACGCTTCTTCAGGAACAAGATAAATGCCTTGGAACAAGATAAATCATTTCGAGCGTCGCTCTAACAAAGCCGCTACCGGCTGACTCTTAACGCGGGAATTTGTATTTCGTGAAACTTCGACAATTACCGCTTCGAGTCGGTGCGCACGTTCCGTTTCTCGTCTTACGCCCGCGATAAAATTAATGAACGTCGTTTGTTTGCCCCGCCGTGAGTCGGGAAGACATTTTAGCTCCTTCGAGGATCCTTTTGTTCGAGGCTCGTGATTCTCGAGCGCGTTAGCGACACGCCGCGAATTGTCCGCCTCGATGGGAGACGGAAATAAAATTTGGCGAGGACTCGATTACACTACGAGAAAAAAAAAGAGAGAGAGAGAAAGAGAGAGATGGCATCGAAATCGAGGCTCGAAAAGGTGAATCTGATTTCTGGGAATCGTCACGGTTATGGCCCATAACTCATGCGCTTGGATTGACAAAAACAAGTCGCAAACTGGAGAGGATGTTCCCTGGAGCCTGGCTGTCTACTAGTCAACTCCGCGATTTGCCTCGAAAAGGTGGTCCCATTTTAGGCGAATTTAGCCATCGAATTTTAGATAGGCAAAAAACTAGATTCGATGAATAATTCATCGGGAAGCGCGGCAGAATGTTTACCTTTCTCTCCGATTCATTGAATTATAATCCGTCTGTTCCACGCTTGCACTCGGACGTCCCTAGTTGCCGTCCCTAGTTGGCTGATGAGTCATCAACCGAACAGTGCCGGTAATTGTGTTCGATTGCGCTTCGGAGGACTGTTAATATACCATAATCGAATTAATCGTTTTTGCAATGTGACAATTTTTTTATTACTTGGTTTCGCGTTATAGTGGTACGGTCTGCCTCACGCTGCGCGAATACTTGGCGCGAGGCACCACCGTGCCTCTTAATAGGAAGATTAGGTTCTTCAGTTTGTTCCTTGTACGGGTGAAGCCGGAATAATCTCTTTAAGGGGTCTTCCCACTGTGAACCTCTGAAAAATTGCCTTTTTTTTGGGAATTTTTTTGTACTAAACGAAATGTCCAATCTAAATAAAGTTTTTCCTACTGATTAATACACTTATTGAGAGTACAAACAAATTTTGTTTGCAATTTATAATAGTTTATTTAGCTATATATATCGCACTGAATTGAGCGCCTCAAGAAAACGATGTAGTGCTGGCGTAGATGATTGCAAAAAAATTATTTGATTAATCAGTCTCAAATTTTTACACATTATTCAACACATCAGTGGCTATCGCAGGGACCACGGAAACTTTGTTTCATTAACAATTTCATACTTTTTACAATGACAAATGACTAAAAATTCATCGAATTTCGGAACTTGAACATTCGAACTTCCGTCATTTGGTTAATTTTGTATCAATTAAAATAATTTTGGTTCCAACGATAACGACATCCGTGACGACTAAAAACCATTTTGAATTTTTGTATTCAGATGCGTCGCTCTTCTGGAATCATCTACGCCAGCACTACATCGTTTTCTTGAGGCGCTCAATTCAGTGCGATATATATAGTTAAATAAACTATTATAAATTGCAAAAAAAATTTGTTTGTACTCTCAATAAGTGTATTAATCAGTAGGAAAAACTTAATTTAGATTGGACATTTCGTTTAGTACAAAAAAATTCCCAAAAAAAGGCAATTTTTCAGAGGTTCACAGTGGGAAGACCCCTTAAGTGATGCGGGACGCCGAACATCTTTCTCTTCCGAGGCTCTTTACGAGGGTATGCTAAAGAGCTGTAAAGCTGATACGGATCCAACGAGAGAATCGACGTAATGATGGAAGCGCCCATCTCGTCGAGGGAAATGGCTCGTTCGCCGGAATGCCCATCGAGTGCCATAGAAATCTCTTTAGAAAGTCCGACGCTGCGCGTGGCAGCCGCAGAAGAGAACTTTCGTTCGTAATGGATGACCCCTCAATTAAACCGGGAGGATCATTGTCCAGGATACATTCGACGACCTAATTCGCACTTCCTCGTCTTTTCAATATTTTTTTTTCAAGGGAAAAGATGTGACGAGCTTTTCGGAACGCATAGATTCGACTGCGTTTAATCCTCTCGACGAGAAGATAGCAAGGAGTTAAACCAGGGCGGACTAGTGAGGTCTGTTTCTACCCAGTTCTCTCTACTGTTAGCGAATCGATGCAATTACTTGCCTTCGAATAATTATACTCCTTTATGAGGGAACAGCAGGCAAAGTTTACCATACCCTTTACTACCTCAACTTCGCCGAATTTATATTCAGGTCCACATCGAGGGAAACTGTCGTTAATCTTGTAACGCGGCGTCAAGCACATTTACGGGATAGCCCTGTATCTGCGGGCGAGACATTTTGGAGTGTGTGACCTGTTTGGTTTTTTTATTTTATGGACAGATGTGTGGTGTGTTGGAATGGGAGGTTGTGGAGGAGATGATGTATGAATTTTTGAATGGGATTCCTTTGGTAAGCCGTAAGTATTCCCTTGTTCATTGTCATTTAAAAATGAAATATGCTTGTAGGTTCTTTATTCAAGCAAATTTCCATTCGGTGCCACTTTTTTGGGCGATTTATAAAATAACAAATTGTTGCATTACTATGGATCAAAGGTTTTGGAATTTTATGCACATAAATATTACTTTTTAGTCAAAAGTTTTAGTTTTTTTCAAACGTTCATATATAATCTGATCTAATGTTTGCAGTATAAAATGCTAATAATTAGTAGACCATTATTAAATAATAAGTCAAGTTTTAATGGAGGTCTTACTCTATGATTCTTACGTCAAGTTCATTAACCAAATGAGCTTTTAGGTTATAAAAATCGGCGATTATTGAGCTGGATAATCGTGTTATACTATAATTGTTGTTGATACTATTGTAAACAATTACTTTAACACAACTTTTTTTATTACATACATTATATAAAATGAAGAAAAATACTTCAAATATTAATTAGTAATGTTTGTATTAGACACAAATGAAAGACAATTTTAAAAAGACAAACTTCTGCATACTTTTAGTATGTCTGATCATATTTCAAGATAACACATTATATTTTTTATATAATTTCTATAATCACTACTATTAGTTCAATTATTGTGTTTCCTTCGCAATGTAACACTTTAAATGGCAGCAACGATTAACGATGTCGTATTTATCTTAAATAAAAATATTAAGGTTAATCTCAATTTGTGTAAAACTAGTTATTTTGTGAACTAAAATTATCTCAGTAGTTATAAATGTTTTCTTTTATCGCCTGAAGAAGTTATAAATCAAATAAACTTATTTCTTATATGACTGTCATGTTATAAGAACACATTCTTTCGGTTTCATTTCAATTTATATAATAGCCATATTTATTCAAATTAAAATCATCTTTGATTTTTTTTTGTTCCAATAAATAGAACATATACATATATAAACATACATGGAACATTTCAAAACTTTTAATCTACATATAATAACCTAACAATTTTTTATCTTATATATCGTCTAAATCTGATGGCTCTGAATAAAAATACAGTCTTAAACATAAATTTTATTGCTAAATTGCTTTAAATATTCTTTTCCAAGTATAAACACTACCAGTAGCAAAAAGTTTTCTATGTAACGCAACAAAACCGAATCATTTAAAAGTTTCATACATTTTTAAGATGTACAATGCTGTGCTTTAAATAAAAAACTGGTAACAATACAGTTTAAATTACGTTGGTCTAACGTAACGTAAATACATAAGTAAATTAGAACCTTTGCTTATTATCACAAAGAAACTAGAAAAGAAACAAAGTGATAGTTGGAAAGAAGCATTTAGTCGGCAGAAGTTCTGCGAAAGAATATTCATGTTTCTAGTGTTATAATTAGACGGCGAATTTTTATACTAAATCGCATTTTTATAAATAAAAAATTGAAACTTAAATAACAGTTTGTCTTATTCTCTAAATACTGTAACTTGTATTATATTTTTGATATTTTGCATATTTTAGCATCTATCAACAGACTCGTGAATTTTTGTATAATTAAAATTATCATAATTGCACAAAACTCCGCAATCCAGTTATAATGTTTATTGTTTGTAAATTTACAACAACGAATACCTTTTTCAGAATTTTTACCGGTCCATAATACTTTCTCCCAACTACAGTTTTGCTTCCCTACTGTGTTTTTTCCATTTGCTTCGCGTTCAATTGATTTAACATTCCCATGCGTGTAATATTTGTATCACTATATTTTAAAAGCTTCCTCTTTTCATAAAAAAGACAATATACATGAAAATACATCCCAAACAAAAATCCAAATATTTCAATCATAGAATATTATTAACCAACCAAATTCCGCAAAACTCTTCCAATGCATCCACAAATCCTCACAAAAAATTTCCAAATATCCCATTTCACAATCTTCCCAAAATTAATCGTCGAAAACTCCCTCACACTCGATCCTCCAAGTAAAAACACGTTTTCCGCAAAGAAAACCAAAAGAAACTAATTTTCCGCTGTAAGTTCTCCACAAGTACCATTCCGCTTCAACCCTCCCCATAAAATATCTAGGAGCACAGCGTCCCTGAACTTCACAAACAAAGTCAATGTCCCCCAAGAGGCCATTTTAACCTAGACCTTGTAGCGATGCTAGCCGACCTTGAATCTCCGGACAAATCCCAACCTGCGCAATCCAAACCTGATCCCCCACTTTCGGTAGTGCTATCGCGGACAATTACACCGTCCGAGCTACGGAACATGCGAATATAAAGGCAGCAGAGCGACCGTGACTAGCCGTTAGTTCGTCCAGCTGGAACGACCGGTTCTCTCGGTCGCCTGATCGCCCGTAAATCGATTGGCACCGGGCACGATCGTCGGTACGCGCGTCCGAGTGAGCACACCACCGGCCTAACAACTCGGTTCGATCAGTTTCCAACGCTCGCCATTCACCCTCGATTCCGAGGGGTTGAAATCGGCTCGGGTGGAGCGAGCGGCCGCGACCCGCGACACGTCGTTCCACGGTGGTGAAAACGGAGGAAAATGGCACTCGAGGGACACGTGATACGGGTCACGTTCGCGTTGATCGTCGCGATCGTCGCTACTGGAAGTCTGGCGACTGACTCGTGGCCATCTTGCGTTGGGAAGACCGTGTTGAGTGAGTATAAGTTGTACAAAGAGTGAGAGAAGCTCAGAGGATGATTAAGCTCGGTAATCCGAGGCGAAGATGCGATTAGAAAAAAACGACTACCGTTTTTTGGGAAGATTAGCAACCGGGAAAGTAGGGAAACGGGGAGATTGAAGAAATAGGAGTGAAAATATCTTAAAGTTCTAGGTTCTCCTGATAGCGTAAGCGGAATAAAAAAATTTCTTCGACTTTTCATTTTTATTCGCTAAAAAGTTGAAACGTTTAACTTGAATAATCACGTAATGTAGTAAAAACTTCGAGAAGTATTCCGGAATTTTTTCCGACCCTTCAAGATTACAGAACAGCAAAAAAATTTAGCTACGTTCTTTACAGTGTCTTATGGAAAAAGATGCTTGTTAAAGTTTTCATTACAAGCATCAATTTTTTAATTAATACTAAGGATTTTTCGTTTGTGAAAATCTTTAAAATCTTATCAATTCTCATGTCAATTATAATTAGGCTTAGACTGTGACATTGATTTTGCTGTTTTATAATTATGTAAGTAAAATTCATCGTCTCAGAATTTCGGGAAATTTTCTCTGCTTCACCCAGGCGTCGTACCACATACATGCATCCATTTCTAGGTACAATATCTGAGAAGTAATTCTCAGGAGCAGAGACGTTTGTCTCGAGATTTACAGAAGGAATCGAGGATTCCCAGAGAAAGCATTGTTTCGATCTTCGCGCTTGTCCCCGTTCGCTATGTCCTGGACACTCGGATCCCGAGTTTAGGGTGATTCATCTCGTCCAGAGGAACGATTTGAATAATCTCTGCACTCCGTGATTTCCAGACCGTCCATCAGCCTCCAGACAACGTCCGCACGATAAGAACGTGACTAGACATAATAACCCCCGCGGTTAACGAGCCTCGTTATTCAGACGAACTAATCTATTTTTCTTTCGGCCACGTTTCGGCGCTGCATTTTGTGCAATAATCGCATTCATTAATTTTAGCGAACCTATGGAGTATGCAGATTAGGTAGATCCTTCATTTTCTTGACCCAGGGTTTCTACTTTCTTACTCTCCATTTTCTCAGTTTGCTCGATTCATTACTTTTTACAGTTTCTATATTAGCCTTTACTTTTGTCATTATCTAGTCTGCTGTGTTCTTAAATTTTCCATGTCCTAATTTTTTGAGTGACGTGTAAATTTTCATTTGTGAAAATTTTTGAAACTTTATATTTTTCTGAAGATTCCAAAATGCATTGTGTTTCTACTTTTCTAAATTGGTAACCTCTTAAGTTTCTTCAATGTTTGCTCTTCGAAATTTTCAACATTTCCATTCGTTAAACCTTTTTTATTTTTTGTTTACCAAATTCACGAGTTTTCTATATCTGTATTTTTCACATTTCGAATTTCCTTCAAATGTAAACAGTTTTGTATTTTTTATTTCTTAAGATTCCTAAATTTGTAATTTTCTAAAATTCTTTGCAAATTTTCTGCAGTATCCATTCGTCACGTTTTGTAGATTTCCAAGTTTACTAAAGTTTCCACACTTCAATTTTTCTATATTTCTTATTTCAAAAATTGACCAACTTTTCTATTTTTCTGTTTATAAAACTTTTTACCCCTTAAGTATGACATATTTTATTTTTCAAATTTTACCATCCTAACATTTTTCAATTTTCCTTAATTTCCCTCATTTACTAAACTTTTCAGTTTTTCATGACTTTCCCATTTTTCATTCTCCAATTTCAGTGAGAAAGGGCATCAAACTGAAACATTTTGTACACTAAAGTTTCTAAATTTGTCATTATCTACTTTTCAGTATTTTCAAGTTTCCTGTTTCTGAATTTATTGAGTATCGCATTTCACGTTTATCAAGTCCCCCGTACCTTTATTTTCCTACGTTTCAAGTTTCCCACTTGTCAAACTGCTTGAATATTCTGGTTCCCAAGTTTCTATCACCCAACTTTTTCCCAAATCGCATAGTTTCCTTTTCTTGTTTCCCTTTTCCTGAGCTTCTTAAAATCTTCCAATTTTCAAGCTTACTATTCTTTTTGTTACAAAAATTTTACAATACCTCAAGTATTACATTCCCTACTAATTTTCCAAGTTTCTCGAACTTCCATTCTCCGAAATTCCCCAAAAATCAGAATTTTTCAGAATTATTATTTCTGTATTTATTAAAAATTTATATTTAAAAAAAAAACTGATGTCTTTACAATACAAAAACCGATTAAGTAAATTGATTTATCCTCTAGTCAGTCACAAACATTGAAAGTAAACAAGCTAGTAGATAAACGGTTTAGCTGCTTCCAGCATTTGTATTAAAGTTTTGCTTAGAAATATTTGTTTTAGGCTCAAAAAAAATGTATAAATTAAAAAAAAATTAGTTGTATGTAGTAAAATTAATTTATTCCATCATACAATTATTAAAATTCTTTTCATATCCTGTATTACCATAGTGGACTTTACTATGAAATATTTTTTCATATACAAAAAACACTTTTACCGAAAATGTTCGATTCCTCTACAAAAAATGAAGAAACAATAATATAAATAAAAAATCTAGTTTTTTCATGATTATCGATTAATCCAAAATCCGTCCATCCAGTGGCGTGTTTACTCTACCATGTTTCAATGTTAAAAAACCTATACGAGCCCGCAAACATTTCAGATTCGTCTATTTTGAAGTTTCTGCTCCTGACATAACAATCCATCCTTCCACAAATAACAAGTTACAACAGCAATGAATTAATTTCCTTCAACGATCGCTTATCGAATCACGATGATTCGACCCCTTTAAAAAAAAAAAAAAAAAAAAGAAACATACTACTTGGCAGGAAAAGAAGGCGAGAAAGACATGTAAATCGGGCAACAGAAGACGCTTTCCAAGAAACTCTCAACCAGTCCGACTGGATTTCTAATTTATTTCTGATTCGACGGAATTTCTATCGTTCCGTTGACCGTGTTGATCCCGTATCATAATTTCATAAAACGTAAATTTCTATGCGAACAACCGGAGCTGGAACGCGAGAAACGACGTCCCTTTAAATCGAAGAAGAATTTTATCGACGGGAGATATCGACGCTTGGGAAGTGGAAAGGATCGAGAGAAGCGAACGCGCGAACGTTCGGATGTAAAAATGAACCGCGGGACCTTCGAACGGGAAGCGAATAGCCGGCTAACTATTTATTTAACAAGCTGCAAGTCCATTCCCACGAAATCCATTTGACTGGGCAGCTACGACAGAGAATGGAGTTAGCAGGTGTCGGCCGAATCGTTACGTACCGGCCAAGCCCTGCTCATTTCCGGTGCAAAAAGAAACCGACAGGTTGGCCAGTTCTGCCAACTGCGGTTGCGTCGTTTTTCATTCGACCAATTCGCCGAAGAGCAAAACGATCGCGGCCGCGCTGTTCCTTTTAATTTACGTAACAATTAGCGCGGCAGAAAAAAGAGGTTTTTTTTCGGACGATCGATACGCGAGATCGAGAGCGTTGAAAAATTTAATACGGAACGAACGTACCTAAACGGTTTGATATGAAACGAAGCACGGTGCTTTTCGGTATTTCCGTCGAAGCGCGAAGAATTTTATGAGCATTAGTCAGTTTGATACGATAAATTCAACGATCTCCGTGGCGTTTCGTTGAAACGTTAATGCGGGGAACGTGAGATAGAGTGGAAATGCAGTTCGTCGGATTATATGAATAAATATTGTTTTAATTCCCTCCGGTAATCTGACCTTTCGCGCGGCGGAATATGGAATAACTGAAAATTTGTATAATTTCGCGTTGTCTGTGTACTTCGTTTTCACGGGCGGATCGCGGGAAGATTTAACTTTAATGCGATCAAAAATGTGTTTAACCGTCGCTCCGCGGTTCACCGAATTTTCCCGGGTGTCTCGTTACGCGTGTAACGATTTGTTTGCAAACGAGACAGACGGCTGCCGACCGACGCGACGCGGAGTTTGAATACGAAATGAGACGCGGGGCATGAAAAGAGAAATCGGTCGACGGTAACGGCGTGGACGCTGCCCGAGCGTCTTCGAGCTAAATTTAAAACTAATTATGCAATTTCGATCAAAAATAGTAGCCGAACAGCTGTCTCTATAACTGTAAACCGGAACCTCGCGGGATCCATTTTGCGTTTTAGAAACGATTTCGACCCAGAACGAGCTGCGACTCGAAACCTCGGCACTGAATGTTCGGATTTATCTTCGGAATGGAGGATTTATTTATTTGTGCACGGGTGCTGATTCATTTTAATGCGAAACGCATAATATGATCAAGTAATATTAGAAACAGTTATAATAATATTGTTAATGACCGTAATAATAATAGTAAAGGTCAGAGAAATTATAGAAAAAGGGAAAATAATAATAATAATAATAGTAACAGTAGGTGAAATGTAGAATGCAGAATTAATACATTTTTAATCGAATTTAAAATTCATTATTTGTATTTATTGAATGAATATCTGCCTTCCAATAATAATAGCATTTTAAATTTAAATAATAACATTCTAGAAAAATAGCACATCAAATATAACAAAACAGCCTTAAAGATCGTCTATTTCATAAGTTTTTTAGTGTCTATCTTTTTCACATTTTGTCTTTTCATTGCATTTATGTGTCTGAAATTACGCAAATTAAATTTAAAAACAGAAATATGAATAAATGTCACAAAAATCGAGTTAGTATTGTAAATTTTAATTGTCATAAAGTTGAAAATTATAATGTCAATATTAAAGACAACTATGTTCCTCGAAAAATAAAAAAATATTGACTTTTATTTCTGTCTTGCTTAAATTAAAGTTTTTTCATACGTTCAAATCAGTGAAATAAAAAGTATAAACAACACACACTTCATCAAATTTCAAAGTTACGATGTCGATCAATATTTTTCGAAAACGTATTTTCTGTGCACAAAATGTACATTTTCCTCAAAAACTGTAACTGAATAAAACTTAAATAGACCATCTATTATAAAAACTCATTACAATGCAGACTATTCATTAATCTTTTTATACAAACAAATATATAGAATCGCTAATGAATTTTCTATCGATTTTCAAATGTACAGAAAAATCAAGCAACTTGTACACATGATAAAAGAATCTCAGTTTATTTCGTAACTTGTGCAAATACTAAAATACTCGCACGCAGTGCAAGATTCGGCGTTCGCAATTATACGCTCCTTATTTTTTAACGACTCGCAGTTTTCCTGAAAAATTCGCTTGCGCACAAAGCACAGCCTCCCTTTAATCGTGACGTAATGGGCTCATGGGGGCGGCCAATTAAAAAAAGCAGGAAAAAAAAGTAAACACGGGCGAACGAACCCAGCAGAAAATGGGACACGGCCGTTCCGAGTCTCTCCGTTCGTTTCGCCGGGAAAAAGTGTCGAAAGCAGGAAAACAAGATTCGAGAAACGGACAACGGCGTCTTAACTTCGCGCTTGATACGGGTGATGACTGAAATTCGATGCCATCGGTGGAAAAGGCCCGAAAAAAAGCAATCGAATTTATAATTTTCGTTTCTTTTTTTTTCTCCTTCGTCGAGCCACCGATAGTTCATGAATAATTCAGCTCCGTACATTATTTACCGAGAGAAAATTGGAATCTATTACATTTCGATACAACGTCGGGCATCGATTCGTTTCTAAAAATAGCGTATTCAGCCCTGGGGCGGCGCGGTGGCTGAATGCGCGACCGCGAAATTCGATTACATTAGCGAATTAAAGCAGCTACTAGTTAATTACGGGAAATCCGTGCGCGCAACAAGAAGGGCCGAATTATTATTCCAAACGGTTCGTTGGCGAATTCTCGTTCATCCGGAACGCGCAATTTAAAGTAACGACAATGGGGCCAAATATTTATGGGGACGTGCGACAAGCCGTAGCTTCAACCGAAGAGACATTCTCTTCTGGGGAAACAAAAATTAATTCATTTCTTAGATACTGCATTTCCCAATATTTTTATTCAACATTTTAAAAAAAGGCAAAATTATATAGACGGAGGGTAAAGATGGATTACTTAAATATTTTGTAAACTATACTTTATACATACGAGCAATTTGTAAGTCCTATTTTGGTGTATTAACAACGATCAAGCGTTGCTTGGTCGAATTTAAATATTCGACTATTTGAAATATTCGAATAACTAGGGATACGAATAATTTATTCGAAATATTCGAATATTTTAATACACTGTGAAAAAATATTTCACGTTTAAACTCGTAGTCGGTGCAATACTATGAAATTCAAACACTCCGAATATTCTAAAACTTCAAATTATTCGAACAATCGAATATTTCTTTTTATTCAAATAATTATCCCTCATTTAAATATAAATTTTCTGTGAAAACCTTAGATATTTCATTCTACGATCCTTTTTACTATACTTCAATTCAAATTAAAAATAAAATCTAAAAGCAATAATTACTTCGTCATTTAAGAAGAATTTTCCAATCTGAAGGATCAAAAAAAATCACTAAATTCTAAAATATACATGAGCTAAAACCTATTTTCTTTAATACCCAAAATGCTTCAAAGTCTCGTGCTAAGTATCACTTTTGCTGAACCCTCAATTATGTCTCCACTAATTCACAGCGCTTATCTTAAAAAATATTTTTATCTAGACAAGATTATTCGAAAATATTTTACAGAATCTTGATTAATATCTAAATTAGTGCTTCTAAAATTTAACGGAAATATTTAACTTCTTACTGAATACTTAATTTTGATCTAACCTTCTACCGAGAGCCACACTGATTTTAACCTCTGTTCCCAAATCCCAATTAACGCTTAGTCAAGGTAAGAGTTATTAGATATGGGTTAGATTGTGTCACAACTGGGTTAGGTCGTTTAAATTTGAGTTATCTTTATCAGACATGAGGTGATCTGATTTTAAGTCGCCCAGGTCTGCGGTGTGTTCATCGAGTCGAGTCAGCACAGGTGAACAAAATAGCCGCGAACCAGCAACGTGAAAAATTCAGATCCAGAGGTTTCAATTATTCGTTAGTAAAGGTTAGTCTACTGTTTCTGTTCACGGAGCACCCTGCACTATTTACATCGCAGCGCGTGGAAATTGGCTCGTCGCGTGAATTTGTTTTAGCCACTGACTCAACTCGTTAGAATGTAGGTTCAATCTTTTGTATCCAACTTGCGCTAATTATGCTTGTGGTTCTAGGATGAAAAATGAATAACTTTATGCGAAAATTCGAGTTTAATATTATAAATAAGGTGCAAGATAAATGGTTGCCATTTAAAACAAAAATTTAGATCACCAAAAGAGAAATATATTACACACTATTTTATCTTGTAATTAGAGTTTCCACTCTGAAAAATCACAGATATTACTATACAATATTACAATGTCTATTGTTAATCTCAAAATTTGGAGATTTAGGGATTTTTAAAGTTGACATTGGAAATATGAAGATTTGATGTTGGAAATTTAAAGTTAAAATTGAATAGTTCAAGTTATGAAATTGAAGATTTAAGGGCGAAAAATTAAAGATTTTAAGATCAAAATTAGAGATTTTAAATTTTTTAATTTTAATTGATAGATTTTCAAGATTTCAATTTAATGGTTTGAAAATTTGTTATAGAACATCTAGAGATTCTTAGGGGGTAAAATTGGGGATACGAAAGTTTGAATTTGATTTTTGAAAGATTTAAAGACTTCAAGTTGCACAATTAGAGATTTTTAAAGTTAACATTTAAAATTTAGGCAGTGTAAAGTTGAAAATTTTAGGATTTAAAGCTTTGAAGCGGAGGGTTTGAGGAATTCATATTACACAGATCAATTTTTATAATCAATGTTCTAGCGAAAATTAAATCTCGGGTAAAAACGGTTATATAGCAAATTTATTTCCGTCTATTTAGAATTAATCGCTACTATATTAGTTTAATTTCCTCACTTTGTATTATATTTCAGTAAATTACATGTTATACTGGTAAAACAAAATAATATACGTAAAATACCATACTCTCGCTTTATAGATAATTTAAAAAAATTTTAATTACTGATCTAGTTAAAACAATCTAATTGGAACAAAACCGCACAGAAATTTCTATGAAAATAATTACAATCTTCTTTTATTTATTGATAAACGTATAATTTATCTTAATAACTAATTTGACTTTGACACAAAAAACTTTCCTCGCTTTCGGTTTCTCAATTTGAACAGAACATTGAATTCAAACAATTTGAAAAAATCTTTAAATCTAGCAGATAAATTAAAAATAAATGTTAATACATTGTTCTGAATTCATACTGTTGAAGCAAATTCCTGAAAACGTAAGAAATCTCTAAGATCGTTCCTAAAATATGATTCCTTAATACTAAAAACACAAACAACAAACATAGTTGAAAAGATAAGTAAAATAAAAAAATAAATCTATACTTTTGTTGCCCTAAATATTCCTTAAAACACTATATCTTTTCAAAATTCCATAAAAATACTATATTTCCTCCCAAAAAAAGAGTGACAACCCTACTTGTAATCGCAAGCATGAAGTTTAATGTAAACTTCACTGTAAAATGACACCGAAAGCGTTGCGTTCGCGGCTTTAGATTTTCCCGGGAAACGAAGGAATCGCGAAATTCGTGCAGTCATTTGCCGGAATTAAGAAATTCGATTGTCTGTTCGTTCCCCCGGAGTGCGATTTGCATTCGACTACGAGGCGACAGCGCCTCGGTCCTCGTCGCGGTCGCGGCGAACAGAAAGTTGTTAAGAGAAAGAATACGGAGGGACGGAAGTTTTCCCGGGGAAGGACAGAGGGAACGTCGTTAAAGCAGATACCGGAAAAAGTTTTCTGGCAAGTTGGGCAATCTAGCGGGTCGGAAGAACGGATGAACGGCCTAAGAAGGAAGCCGAGAAAAAGAGGCGGCGAACGAGGTTCGAGCTTCGACGACAGACTTCCTTCGACCGAGGACAGGGAACATTCGATTCCCTGTACCGCGAGTTATCGAACAATTCGCATGCATAATGGAGCGGTCTTTGCACAGTGCTCGCTACTATCCGGCTGTTCAAGTTTTCCCGGTTCAAGTAAACCCGTAAAACAGGGAAGGGGAGAACGACGCTTCCATATTAAATCGAACGACTCGTAAACGATGGGAATCAGCGCGCCCGCAACTACCACACATTTTCAAATTTCATGGGTATATATGGTTACTTATCGCGGCGTCGAATCTTTCCCCAGGATCCGGGGGCTTATCTTGCGAGGAGAAACAGACCATCTTGAACGAGCACAATCGCCTGAGACAGCTGGTGGCTCTGGGGCAGATACACGGACAGCCCGGGGCTGCGAACATGAGGGAAATGGTGAGACTTTGGTCGCGTTTACGCGAGAACCGAGCTCGAGTCGAATTTCCGTGAACTCGGTGCGATGGTACGTTCCGTTAACGATCGTTTTGAGACACGCCGAATTTTTCTTAGGTCTGGGACGACGAATTGGCGGCGATCGCGCAGAGGTGGGCCGATCGATGCGCGGAAATGCACGACAATTCAAGAAACGTTCGTGAGTATAGTTCCTCGAGGTATAAAAAATTCATCGCGGATTATCTGATCGTATTTTTCAAGCACCCGGTGTGTAGAGCGAACTTCTCATTTCCTACTTCGCCGACAAGCCGGTCTTTCCTCGGTATAACAATATTGTCGAACCATGAAAGTGATTCTCTCCCGTAACGAAGGCGAAGTTTTCCCTCGCACAGTTTCGCGGAACTCAACGAAAGGGATTATCGATCCAGATTAACGGTGATTGGATTTACAGGCAGGTTCGCAGTGGGACAAAACATCGCTCGAACGTGGACCACCAGGCCTCCTGGACCCTACGACGATCAGCCAAACTGGCGGCAGAGGATTTTAGATTGGTTCAACGAGGTGCAACACTATCGTTCTGGTTATAGTGATGCTACTGGTCACTATACTCAGGTTCGTGATCTGCTGAATACTTTTTTTGAGAAATGTTAAGAATGAACTACAGTAACATTACAAATAAGCGAAGATCTTTGAAAATTGGAGAAATTAATCTTTATGCTATAGTAAAATCTCCCACAAAATTAAAAAAAAATTAATTCGGTAGTTCTTAAATTATTTAACTTTTAATTTAATGTGTATTCTTATGGTAAAACGCACTGTTGAGAAATATAACTACTAAATTAAGAGTGAAATAATGGGCCAAAGTTTTAGAAATCTTGTGTATAGAAAAATCAAATACTAAACAAAAATGTCACAAAAATTCCGAATAAATTGATTGGACCGTTTTTTTTTTTTAATGAGCTTTCAATAAATTTCTGACTGGATTTCATCATCAGATGAAGCCTTATTAATATTTGGAAAATGAATTAACTTTGGCTAAGGTTGTTACTAAAATTCTGCGAAATTATGAATGTGATGTACAGTTAGAAATTCACGCTTTTGCACACTGAAGTAGTTTTAGAGCTGAAAAATGAATTATTAACCTCTTTCCAAAATGAAAAAGTAAAAATATTAATTTGCATAAAAGTCTGCAGTCTAATAATTATCGTCTGTAATTATAATAAATATAATTTTTAATCAAAGTCTGTTCATACATGTTTTCATCGTTTGCTTTATAATTTTAGCGATTCTAGCATTCCTTACATTTTTTTTTTTAAATCAAAACTGTTTGATATAAAGAAAGAACTTCACAGGCGTTTCAAAAACATTTGCATCTTCCGCAGAAAATAAAGATAAACAAGTCTTTAAAGAGTTTAAGAGTTTAAGAGTTAAAGAGCTTAAACTCAACAGACTTAAAGAACTAAAACAATCATAAAACCTTCTGCAACACGATATTGTTAGGAAAATCTGTAAATAAGGTGCAACAGCAGTAACGAAAGCGAAAAGGCGGCGGGTATTTCGCGAAAAGGATCATATTAGCCTACGAAAAGGAAAAACTCTCAAGTATATAAGGGGATGAAGAAGGTTTTA
This sequence comes from Perdita meconis, assembly GCA_030770465.2. NCBI lineage: Eukaryota > Metazoa > Arthropoda > Insecta > Hymenoptera > Andrenidae > Perdita > Perdita meconis. Next base: position 4,066,229 of record JASKOS020000006.1, on the reverse strand, counting down.
AATTACTTCCAGCTCGTCTGGGGTGACACGTTCCTACTGGGCTGCGGATACTCGTTCTACTACGACCCAGCTCGGGGCTACACCAAGAATTACGTTTGCAACTACGGGCCTAGGTAAGAATTCCATTTCGAGGTCGGTTAGGCTTCCTCCTTAGCGTCTTTCGTCAGCGATTTTACGATTCAAACCTCTCGGGGATTGAATTTCGTCGAGCGTTCAATTGTAAAGTATTCGACTGTCTTTTTTTTTATCGGAGTTATCTCGAAGCGTAGGGAAAAGGAGGGAATTCGTTTTGGGCGTCGAACCCCGCGAACGGAAAAGTCGCGAGAAACGTGCGAGATCGCGATGTTTCATTTTTGGATTTATCAAGCGACTTTCGTTGAGGGGAAGGCAAAACGAACACGAAATACACGGCGTGCATTGAATCCGAGCGAGGCTTCCATAAATTTTCCCTCGTTCCTCAAGTATTTCCTGTCAATCGACAGCTTATTACCGTCGACAAATTGAAGGCGTCGTCGTCGCCACGGTGCCCACCTTTCCCTCCCCATTCACCGAAAGGAGGAAAAAAGTTCAATCCTCCGTTGGAAATATTTATTTCCAATTTTTGTCGAATGCAACCCTCGACGCGTGTCAAAGAATTTCCACGAAACTTCTCGTCCTTAACTTTTCCACCGAATTATGCATTTTTCGCGGTAACGATACCTTAGAAGACCGGAGAAAATGGTGGAAATATTAATAATAAAAACTGAATGGCTTGTGTAATTTCCTAGATGGAGGGTTGAACACTCGAGACGCAGAGTGATTTATGAACACTTTTTCTCAACGATAAATTTCAACACGCTCCCTAATAACTCTGTGTTCATCTTGCATTCTATAAATCATCCGTCCGGATGATTAAAGTGTTATTATTTTGCATTGCAGCGGTAACTTGCTCGGCTACCAGCCGTATCAATCCGGCCAACCCGCTTGCGGCACCTACGGAATGTCTTATTCCAATCGATACGCTGGTCTTTGTTGTAAGTTTCGCGATATAATTGCATTCATTTTGGAAAATCAATTTTTAAACAATTTTAATACAATTTTCCCTTGAACGTTGGAAATTAAACATTCGGGCGAAAAGAGAAATTAAAACTGTAAAAAATGGGATTTACTTTACGTAATTCTTTGCATGAAAAATTTTTAACGATTTCTTATTCATTTTGATGTATTGAATCAAACTATAAAACCATGAATTTTTAACTACTATTTTGTTTAAAATTCTGTGATGTATAACTGTAATTTGTTATAAAAGCTCATTTTTAGAAAAAATAAGAACAATTTGAACTGTTTCAGCACTTAGAAGAAGAAATTTTAAAATACTGAAACAGCTCGGAAAAGCAAGACCACTAATTTACATGAATTTTTTAGCAAGCCAAACTTTACAGCTTTTTTTTTCTCTTCGGAAATATTTTTAAAAAATTAGAACCATAAAACGCTAAAAACCGAGAAATTTCCATGTTAAATAATTCATATTAAAGAATTCTGTAAGTTATTATATTTATCATGGCGACATACTTGCTAAAAAAAATGTAAACCAATTTGTGGAGGTCAAGAATTTAAACTCGAGAGAAGAGAAACTATTATTCCTTTTATTTTGTTTACAGCACGAGAAAGTTACTACCATTTAGGAGCCTACTGTGCATATGGTTAACAAGAAGTTTTCTTAGAAAAAATTGAATCAAAATCGCATCAAGCTGAGCAAAAATAACCACCGAAAAGTGGAGTGTGAATATTTTGGCCAAAATTGAAGCGCAACGGATGACGAAACTTTCCTAGAAACGTTTGCTGTCGTCGTTTAATCTAGTTCATTGTTTCTAGTCTACGAAGTATGTATAGTCTGTAAATTATAGCGATAGATTTAGACTGTAAGTTTCTAAAAAATAAAAAAAAGTTCTTTAACATAGCGAAAAGCACACGTCACGGTTCTGTGTTGTAAGTCTTCTTTCCAAAGTGTGCGATAACGCGTTGATAAGTTGGTAATTCGGTATTCGAGGCGAACTAGGAACCTTTCCAACACTGCGTTCCGCGTGTGATCCATGCACTTTTCCATGCATTTTGCATTGCAGCCCTTACGTGACTGCAACTCGAAACACGCCGTATAAATATTTACGCGAGAAGAAAGATACGCCGCACGCTTTTCACCCCTTTTGCCACGGCAATTACTTTTTTTTTCCTTCGGTTTCTAGAGCATTTCAATCAATTCAACTCGTTCCGAGTCGCTTCTCCTATAACGAAGATGTAGAAACTAAAAAAATAATGGTAATTAAGTATAATACTTGCATAAAAAACTTCTGAATTACAGCCAAAAATATTACAAAAAAATTCCATTTTGAAAGTATTTAAAAAATAAAACGGAATCCTCTTACATTGAAGTTTTACGAAGTTTGAATATCATTCATTTAAAATTGTAATGAAGTTTAAATGCGCTCGGTAAAAATTTGCAAATTTTACGAAGTTTTAAAAATGTCACGATCTCTTCCTTTTAAGAACACATTTTTTAAATTTGTGGAAACTCAAGAAAGTAATAAAGCGTTTGACCTTTTCAGAATTATCGCAAATAAGATTATAAATATTTGTACATACATATGTACAGTTGCATAGAATATTGTATTTTGTGTAATATTGAAAAGAAACATATTTAATTAAACTCATGAAACAGTTTTTCTTTCCTTTCCATCTCTAATATACGACGACTCCTAATTAGGAAAACCAGGACGAAAATAACTCCGTTTGTTTCTACGGTGGATTCCTCTACTTTACAACGAAGTGCCATAATAAAATAGGCTGTAATGAAATTTTAAGCAACAATAGGGAAGCGCTCTTCAGAGAGGCGCGCTTGGTGCATCACAAGAGTGGTGCAACGTTGCATAATTTCGTGCAACGGAAGCTGCGGAGCTTAAACCGACAGGCCAGAGGCTTAAAAAAGAACTCCAGTCGTACAAACGCGATTTATCGGGTCACAAAACGAGAAGCACACGTAAACTGTATCAATTTTTATCGCACTGAAAAGATAACAGAATAAAACGTTGTCAGAAGCTTGTAAACAATAAATGGTTACAGAATTCCTTTTTTTTTATGATTATCCATTAATTTACTCCAAACAAATTATAATTGTTGTGTCTATGGAAAACCAAATCTAAATTGTTTCATTTAGATAGTTACTAATTAAATAATTTATGATGTTCTCTATTTTAGTTTCAAGTATTGTGTTTAAAATAAGAGAGAAATTTTTTATACCTTTTCCAATTTTTAATTGATTCTTTGCTTGCTTTTTAAATATTTTTACCATTTTTATTATCCTGAAACGCAGAACACTAAAATCATAAAAATTCAAGCTCTCAGAAAGATGCAGTTAATAAATTATACTTCGCTTTCCACTTATGCTTCTCCGCTGGGAAAAATTACTAAATAACTTAATTTAATCTGCTTTTCAACGCGCATGTAAATGCGATCCCTCAAGTTTACACCCCGAAACAAAGCTTAAAGATCGATCGACGCCCAGATCCCTCGAAATGGGCAACAGCTAAAACAAAACTCTGATTTACCGTCCCCCCATTAGTATAATCACTGATAGCTGACTAATTTCCATCCACGAACAACCGGAGCTTTCACGAGAGAGCGGAGATAACCAAAACGATTTTTCGCGTGATCCGAGGCGGAAAAACCGGTGACGTAAGAGGAAAAAGTGTATCGCGCGCCGACCAACTAAATTATCGTTTAATAAAACACGCAAGAGCGAAACAAACTGCCGGATTATACGGATGCGGGAGAAGAGAAGGGGCAGAAAAAAATACGCGATAAAGTTTAATTCCCTTATTCGGAGAAGGGGGGGGAACAGTAAAATCCCGGATATCCGAGCGGCAGGCTTCCTCCGCAATTCGCCCCCTGGATTTATAGTCAGTTCCACACACAAACGCTGGGTCTGTTTCATTCGCAAAATACTCTGAAGAGGAGCCCTAGCCTCGATCGAACGTTCTGTTCCCCGCAAACTTCGCGAATTTGATAACGACGCGCCTTTGAATCATATCTGATTCAACAATCCTTTACCGCGCCGAAAGCTTCAAAACTCGGACATTTAATTGGCCCAACTTCGGCAGATTTTCAATCTTGAAGCGTCCACGTTTCGGAAGATCAAAAAGTGGTAAGTGGAACATTGAACATCGGTAGCGATGTGTTTACTTTGTTCGTTTGCGACTGAAGGTGATGTTGAAGAGGAAACGTTAAGATGACTTCAATATGGAATTTAAATTATGATGAATGAAACTTTAGAGTTTTTGCAATGTTTTCAAAAATACCTGTTAGTATTTTTTTTGAATGTAGATCTTATGTTTACTTTAACCTTTTCATTTAAACGGCTTTAATACTTTATTATTTTGAAAATTTTATCGTTAGGGAACTACGATTTTTTATTTAACATTTATGCAACAAATATCTGATGAAAAATTTGTTCCGCTGCATTTTAGATGATCAAAAATGAATTCCTCACCTAATCAAAAATTAGTTCTCATGTATTTTGGATGATCAAAAACTAGTTACCAGTTACTTTATTATTGCATACCTTGTAAATAATTAAATTATACTTATTTTCAACTTTGTAAAGTCTTTTCTTAAAATCAAACCATAAATTTATCTTTTGATAATAAAAAAAGGTCTATAATTTAGGATTTTATCAAGTTAAAAAACAATACTACGTCGACAAGGCCCCTAAAATTATCAAAAACTAGTTCCTTAATGGTATGACTTCAAAAAACTAAATAATATTCTGTCGAGTTACAAAACAATATAATTTATCTTAATCTAATTTATGAAATTTGCTATTATTCGCCTCTTTAAAAAGTGACGTTTAATTCACTTAATTCACTTCCCTCTTAAAATAAACCATGGAGATCAATATCGGAATGGCAATGCTATTTAATTACCACTATCCCAAAATTTCGCTCAATTGCGAATTTATCTCCCTCTTGATTTAGGTAATCAAGTTTCAAAGGAAAATCGAACCGCAAACGTTCCCCCCAGAATAAAACCAGTTCTCGATCAAAATAGTTCTTACAACAATACTGTAATGGCTATCGAGATCGTCCAACGATTCTGTAGTAACACGATATCGTGCCAATCAATTCCGGCGATACGCGGATTCTCGGATCTACATAAATAGGCAACAGTTGAGCGAACGCTTAAGAAAACATCTTCGTACCTGATGTGTTGTGATTGAATTAAAGCCGCTACCACGCGAACCGCTGCAATAACACGGATATTCTGCCCTGCAGGACACTGGCAGCGGACGTTAAACACTCGCTATGTAACTCGATGTCCTCTCGGCGCGTTTAACAAACACTGACTGAGCTATTGTTGGGACGTCCAACCAAGCTTGTGTTTCCTGTTTTTTGCCTTTGGTCCTTGCCTCGGGGAAGGTACTTAGGTCTGTAAGCAAGGACAAAGCAGGGACCTGTCATTGGGAGAGATCAGAATTCGGAGAGAAACTGTGTGTAACCCTCAGGCGATCTTTAAGTCTTTCCTGGTTCAATCATAGGTACTTTTCGGTGTATCTAATAATTCTAATAATTGTTAAGAAAATCTACAAAAATTATTATTATTTCTGTGGTTATAAGGCAAAATGCTGCATGTCATATGTTATTATTTTCGCGATATTCACGTTTGTAGAGCTCTTTCACACGACGATAATAGAAAAGGGTTGAGGACAAGGGAAGATCACTTTACAATGTAAGAAACAAGGACAGCAAGAGGAGCTTAATGAGAACGAGAGTCCTGGAACATTCTCAGGATTATTTTTTAACATTGACTGTCAAGGCAGATTCACTGAAAGTGCTTCGGGATATGCAAAGATTTTCATTTTAAGTAAACTTGTTTTTAATCCAAGTTCTTCATTCTTTTTTACTATTTTCTGTTTTCGGTATAAGCTGTGTGAATATTATTTATAATCGCCATAACCGTTAAATAATATATCTATAGCTTGTAAATAATTCAATTATACTTATGTTAAAATGACCAAAAACTAGTTCATTAACGGTCATTTTGTAAATAATTATCAAAAGTTGGACAGAGGTGACAATCAAAAGATAGAGAAAATGGATTTAATTTTTCTTTCGCTTAAAACGTTCATTTAAAGTTTGCACGATTATATTGTAAGCTTTAAACAATGAAGTGAAAGTTATAAACGGAAAAGTTTCATAATTAAAATGGTTATGGCAGTCAATATTTTCTGGAAATTTAGTATTAGGGTACAAAAGTATCCAAGTATCCATTAAAAGTTATTTAAAACTCAGAATACAGAGTACTTGCATTTCTTAGTAACTTTTAATATTATTAATTTTTAAATATGGGAAACAGAAAATGTTACACAATTTATAAAACCTTGTGAACAGTTTATTTTTTGGTTCACGGTAACAATAAATTATTTATAAACAGTGTCAAATTTGATATTACACCTCCGTGCATTGTTTACATAATTACTCTGCCTAAATACATAAACGTTATACTATATGAAAGTGTAATGTTTAAACTTTTTTGCTGATTAGTCGATAAACTTTACGTGAATTGAATTTCATTTTTCTGTCGAAAAATTACGCCTCTGGTCAAGTTAACAGAGGCACAAAGGTTAAAATGAAGACTGACAATTTTTTTTAGAAAAATATAACCGGAAATTGAAAAAACTGCATTGGGTACATATCCATAAAATGCTAAGGCAGCGTCACTTCGTTACCAATTGAATCTTTAAGCATGTCAAAAAGCAGCTCCAAAATCAAATTAGCCGACTATAGTAAAACTTCAATTATCCGACTTAATATTTATTAAATAAAATGTTAATAATTAGTAAGACGTAATTCAATCATAGTTCAAATTTTATTCTGAGTCCCACTATACTCTTATGGTTGCTGTAATAATTAATTAAAAACTCTAGATAATTAAAAAATTTCGGTGATAGTGATGAAATGAATAAAAAATAAATCACTTTTTAATCCACAATAGGTCAATTAATTAAGATTTTCCTTTAAAACCGACTTTTTCAACACTAAAATTGTTAATGTTTCGTACAGACTTCTACATATTTCAAATTCTAGAAGTTCATCTAACAAATATCGACATGTATAATTAATTAAGCAATACAGACAATGAATCAAATTTTTCCACGATGTTAACATTATATCGACAAGGCTCATCGATATCTTGAGACCAAAACACAAACAGTAAGTAATTAAAAAAAAAAAAGCAAATCAGGCAGATATCATAAATTCGTGCTTATCTTATCACTCAAGTTGTAAAAGCAAAACTGAACAAAAATGGCCATTCCTCCTCAACAGAATCTTTCGATGAAATATATATGAGCTTGCATTAGCATAATACATATCCTATCTCACCTCGTAAAATCTGACTCCGTTTAAACGAAAAATTCTCGGAAGATAAATGATTATCATTTAGAGAGACTACAAATTGCGAAGAAATGGCTTCCGAGCGCAGAAGTGGCCACCTGTGCATAATCATGAAGGAAGAAAAATTTGATTTCATGGTGTAGCGAGCGGAAAGGTCTCTGACGGGACGAAGGGTCCTCGAACCCTTTCCCGCCTGATCCTTCTTTGAAGAGGCGCTCGAGCTCGTTCCGAAAGTATCCTGAAGAAGAGCAGGTGGCGAAAGGTCGAGGAACGATCGGCGGAGAGACGGATCATGCAATTAGGACGAGTAAAAGAAGCAGTAAATTTTTGAACAAGCAGAAGGAGGAACGACAACCGTAAAGAAAGGGGTGCGACGACAGGAACTTCGAGCGGCTCTATTATGAAAATGAAGAGCGAGTCCGCATAATTTATCGCGATACGTCTTGCGGCAGGCACCTTGAGGTGTCTGGAAAACGGGCGACGAGTGCCGTGCCCGCTTTTAGTTTAAATGTATGCTAATTATCTAAATGGATGCGCGCGTTCGCCGATTCGACGGAGGTGCAGGAAGCCGTCGCCGTCGCGCGGCAACTCGCTTTTACGAATATTCAAATGCAACCATAATCCGGCCACCCGCGTTTATGGTACACGCCGGGGCGACGGTATCGCTTCTTGTCCATTTAAATTTTCACTCGTGGGCAATTTGTAGACGTAAAAACGAAACGAAAGACCGTCGTCGAGTTAGGCTTCGTGAGATATCGCCGGGATATTCCATCGTTTCGTTCTTAATCTCGCTTCGAACCTCCGCCTTTTACGTTTTACGATCGATTTTTTGCCAACGGATTGAGTCACTTTAACGGCTGACATTTTCTCGCGCTGCTCGTGCGTTTCGCGTTGAGCGAGAATTAAGAGGTGCCCGCTTTTTATTGACTCTCATTCATTATACCGTAAATGACCTTTTTCTACGCTCGTGGTTTGTATTTTACTACTTCTGGAGGATGACCGATGAATCACAGTCATTTATATTCATTTTATGAAATTTATTATATTCCGAGGAATATGGAAGTTTCAATATTTTACTTATTTTGGAAATTTACTTGTTTTTAAATTGCTTACTTTTTATGAAAATCTTTTCAAACCAAATTATGTATATTTTAACATATGCCTAAATATGTACCTGCTGACTTTGTAATTCTGTATCTTTTTTTTTAGTTAATAAATTATATTATAACACTAATACAGTAAATATATAAACAGCATTTTTTTTTATTCTCTGTAATTTTATACTTTACTTTCTGTACTATTCTATAAATTTTCTAAATTAAATTTTGCGGCATTTTCTCGTCAATGAAATACTGCGCAATCGTCAGTGTTTTCCACTTGCGACTGAAAAGTCGACGTCAAAATTGTTTAACGAAATCGAATCGCGTTGCACGACAGCAGCGAGACTTCATTTCTCGAATTTGCAAAAAGAAAAAAAAAAGCCATTTGTTCCGCGAAAACTTTCACGTCGTTCCGTAGCGTTGCGTGCCATTAATTATTTCTGTATCCTGTTCACACGTCGCCAGATCGAACAGTAGTCGATTGCAGTTGATGAATCTAACCAAAGCCTCCCTCTATAAACGTCGCATCTGCACATAACACACGGATGTGCGAAGGGAACTGGGTCAAGTTCGAGTCAGAACGACCGAATTCGGATCTAGAATGGAATTAATTAGGGAATCCGAAGCGGGTCGTTCCACTTTCCTAGAATTTTCACCCGACTGTAAAAGTGGGACCAGAATTTTTTGATAATACGGTTAATGCCCGCGGAATCGGACGTATCGATACTATTTCGGAAACGGAAATAACGAGACATTAAACATTTCGCGATGTCTGGAAATTGGCGTTACTTCGAAGACTGTTCGACTTTTAACAGATTTTTCAATTTTAAAAATGGAGTTTCTGCACTACTTTCGACTGGATTGCTTCGAAAGTATCTCCGAGGCAGCGATTTCGAAACTACAAAAGTCACTTGAAAGTTCCTTAAAGAGATTACTCAGACCCCTCCCAAATCCTTAAAAGCACCATTTCTCATGTGAAACCAAAGTTAGTCACGGAAAAAGAAGAAATGTAGCTTCTACGGAAAATACTGGATCTGACAGGTCTGTAATTCTCGGAAAAGGATTACTTTAAGTCGCTCGAAATCGACAAAAATATCTGGAAATCTTTTACAGGAAGATGGAAAAACATTTTTCGTGATCACAAAATTCTTTCTTAATAAATTTTAGTATCTTAAAATCCTCAATAATATTTTAGTAAGTCTATTTATAAAAAAAATTTTCCTGAGAATAAATTTATCTCAAAATAATACTTAATTAATGCATAATTAAATGCACCTTTTAGGAACTGTTTGAAGTCTACAAAACCACAAAAATGATTATTTTAGTTCTAACTCCTACAGTTAAAAATTCCCTATTTTGTCATTTTTTAAGATAATTCTATAAATAAAAAATTTATCTATTTTTTCTAAACAAGTATCAACAAACAAACCAAAAAAGAACTTGTACATTAAACTAAATTTCAAGTATCCTACACTTTTCTATTTCACGACCAAACAATTAAAAAGTATTAAAATTGAAAACTTAAAGAGCGAGCGAGGAGCCATCTTGCTTCAAGCGCAACCGGAAGTCCAGCAAACGTGACGTAACAATTTGCAATTCGAAAGCGCGAGCGCTTGTAAAGACCGCGCGACGTTTAGCATAAAATAACACGTTGGACATAATGTTGCAAAATATTTTAACGCTTGGCGAAACGAGCAGAAGTTTGGTGCTTTATAGGTCGTTGCTGCTTGATCGCGTCGGAAACTGCAGTAAAGAAGGCAACCGTCGGTGCAGGTGAATTTGAAATTACCCGAAGCGACATTAGCGTTCCGTTGAAATTCTTCTAATGGCTTTGCGATACGTTTTAACGAGCGACAAAACTTGTACATCGCACAAATTCGCGAAACAGTGGACTGCATTGGTCGCAAGATGGCGCTCAGCTCGTAGATATCGAAGCGGGTTGAAGAGACGAGCAACGACGTCTCTTAAATAATATTTATTCTTATTTTAAAATATATGCACAACAGCTTAGGTGTTATTCACAATTAGGTGATTTCTTCCTTTTTCTTATCTTTCCCATCTTTTTTTTCTTTTTTTTTTTTTGATTTACAAGTATGTATAATATACTTTATATACTTTACAATTCGCAATGAGGTAAATCCACGGCGTACACACCGTGGGTAAATCTAAGTTATCAAAGATATTGTTTACGACCGAATGAGTTCGTAAGAATTGAATTCGTAATCTAACTAATCGGCCTTCCGGTTTACCGCCAAGAATCTGACAATGTGATCACAGGTCGTAGAACGTCGATTCGATTGATTCTTCTTCTTCTTCTTTTCTTCTGCGTCAACGGAACAAGAAAGACCTAGTGTACGCGCGCGTGTGTGTATAATATATGTATCGTACAATATTTTATCGTTTACGTTATACGCTTTATATTACTTCTTCCTTTCGTATATCGACGACGACGAATCGACTGTGCGCGTCGACTGGATATGAGACGGTCGATCCGTGGAAGCAAGAGCTTAATCCTTCTTGATTCTCCTTGATTTACTTGTAATTATCGATAAAGAGGTTCGCCATTTTGGTACTCCGTAAAATATAGATTTAATTCTAACTCGCTTATAGTTTCTCGCCTGTATCATTTGTGCAATTGCGTAGCCATTGTCCCTGATTAGGTCTCTCGCGAATGAGTAATCGTTTCGGGCGTATCCTCGGAGCCTGTGCGTAGAAATCGAAATTACCGTCACTGCATCATGATCATTCTTCGCCTAATTCATAAAATAATTTCGATCGTTGATCAACATCGACTGTGCCGATTCATTAATTTAAATTTCTGCTTCGCGAGGGAAGATATCGACGATACGCTTGACCCTCCGATCACGATTTCGATTTCTTTCGGTGAAAGACGGAAAATAGGAACAGGTACTCTTCAGAGGCGGTACTAGAATGTTGCTGATCCCATCGAAGCGCGAAACGAAAATCAATCGTTATTCCTTCAGCTCGTGTTCCCACTTTTTAGGCCGGTCAAGAGAAACCCGCGACAGAAGCGAAAGAAAATCTAGCTGCGAAACGAAGATACACTGAGAGAAATAAAGTTCTAAATTTTATTACACTGTAGGACTAAAGTAGCAGGATAGGTGCACTTGTGAAAATTCCAAACGCAGTGTAGTAAAAATCTCAATCAGTGTAGTAAATATTCTTACAAACTCTAAAAAAATCCCAGATGCTTGAGGACGGGGATTCGAACCCAGGACCCTTGCATCGGAAAGCTGCGTCCTAACCTTGGGGGACTGTCAGCCATCTTGTGTGGCCCAGACAGTGTTGCCATCTATGACACGCCGCGGCAAAATTTAAAAGTGCAGTCCTTTACAATGCACTTTGGCATTTTTAACAATTCATTTATAGACACACGTACACAAAAAACAAGCGACAACTCGACAACAATTAGGGCACGACTGTACACGACTACACGCAGTCACCACGCTCATTTAGTAATTAAACTCGCCTAGAGAGGTATCGCAGTCTGGGCCTCTCAAGATGGCTGAAAGTCTAATAGAGAGATCGATACCCCTTCCGTCTGTCGCCGCAATCCCTCAAACTTACCCCCCATGGACCTAACCAGCTCCGCCAAAGTGCGGTTTTATTATTCTTTCTTCTAATTTACTTCTCACTTGAAATATCTGTATATTTATATTTATTTATAACACCTTAGACCATATATACCTATAGACACGGCCCATGTATAGGAACCCATGGGAGAGAATGATGCAAAGATAACGAGCAAGTTTGCCCACGGTGACGTCAGAAAAGATCATTCAAGATGGCGAATAGTGCATCAGACCAATCAAACGATTAAACGCCATTAGACTGTATAGATACTTTTTGAAAGTAGATATTCTTTGCCCACATGATGCATGCCCACCATAGACATATAAGAATAGACTGAGCATCACGAGGAAAGCGGATGGTCCAACTTTAGAAAGAGTTAGAAATGCTTTGGGAGGACTTGCTATCTCTTTCTATTCTCTTGTTATCGTCTATCTGTCTCATTCTTCCCAAGTACCTCCTAAAGCATTCAACTCTCTTTAATATCGGGCCACGGCTGCATGCTGACGCGTAGTCTATAGTTACTATGTCTATGATGCCCACATGAACGTCATGTAGATGATTTTATCTTTGCATCAATCTAGATAACTCAGGCCGTGTCTAACATTTATATTCATTTGTTTTTCATAAATTTCATCATTCTGCCAAAGAGTAGATATAACAAGAGGCGACACTCGAAAAGAAAACCACTTTTAGAGAAAGACAAAATTAAACAGCCAATTTAAATGCCGGTAGGGTGTTTTGATCGGTAATTTCATTCTTAAAAGCTGCGTCTACACTATGTAACAAAACAGTGTTATATAACAAAGTTATAAAATAATTTGTTATATAACAAATTATTTTATAACTTGTTACAAAATTATGTATTTAGTACTGTTTCTCAACGTTTCTCATATCAATGATTTCAAACGTGGAGGATGTGTAGATAGCACAGCAAGATTCGTTGTTAAAAAATAAATAAATTCTGTGGTTAAACTCTTGCTCTTTAAACAAACTTTTGAAGCGATTTTAATAAACCCCACGGCACTCACTCTAGAATCGTCAAGGGCAAAATTTCGAAATCATATAATTTCTGACATATAAATGTTATATAACTATGTTATATAATATTTCTCTTTTTCCGTTTTCTCAAAAGTTTTATAACTTTGTTATATAACGTGTTTTGTTATATAGTGTAGACGCAGCTTTAGAAAGAGACAAAATGACACAGCCAATTTAAAGGGACACTTGGAGTGTCGCCTCTTATTATACCTACTCTTTGATTCCGCTATGTAGGATAGTAAAAGTTATGAACGATAAATGAATCTAAATAAATACACATATCCAAATGAGAATAGGAGCTGGTTAAGACGCAGCTTTCTGATGCAAGGGACGTGGGTTCGAATCCCGTCATCAGCGTCTGGAATTTTTTTAGAGTTTGTAAGAATATTTACTAAACTGGTTGGGATTTTTATTACACTATGTTTGAAATTTTCAACACAAGTGCACCTATCCTGCTGCTTTAGTCTTACAGTGTAGTAAAATTTAGAACTTTATTTATCTCAGTGTACTCTTTCCTTCCCTCTCTGAAGACTGCTCCCGCGGAGTGTCTAGAAATATTCAATTCCTTCTTCTTTAACCGGTCACCTTCCGTTTCCTTCCTTCCTAACAGGTCTCGCGACACGCCGCGCGAACGATCTCAGAACCGACAGATAATCCGTTGCAATATTAAAAATCGTCACGACGGCAATAGAATGATTAGGATAAGATTGGTGCAGAATATCGAGAAGAGCGCTTCCGTGTACGCGTGTGTGTATAAAAACCAAACTGCATTGAGCTGCGAATGCCCACGACGGATTCCTGAACGTTTATTAGTATAATTTTTATCGGACTGCCGCGAATACTTTGCGGAGCAATCTTCGATCCATGGAAACCTATCGGGCGCTTCAAAATGGTACGAAGGTTGCGATGAAAAGGAATTTGGTAGGTCGAAACGGTAATCTTTTCACAGTGACGAAGAATTGATGGTGAATCGTTTTCCGATTTGCAGAATCGGATCGCTCCAGTATTCACGGCTGTCCGTGTATGTACACAGGCTAATTATATTACATTTGCAAGGTACTTATGTACACTGAATCATGGTCGGGATGGTCAAGTTGATATATCGAGCCGGAACGCAGACATTCTGCGTTTCGATTGCACCTGAACATGCGTGTGCCCTCGTTTTATGTACACGATCAAACTCTGTCGACGCGCGATACACTTTCCTGTAGTTGAAGCGAAATTGTTTGGCCGCTCAAGGTCACGAAACCGTGGCTACCCCCTCACGATGCACTTGCTATGTCTCGATGATGGGGGTAAACTGACGATGGCCTTGAGAGGCTTAAGAATTTTGGACAGACTATAGTCGCGAATATACAGAGTGTTCCAAGATCTTTCGCGGATATTTCATTAAAGCGCCACAAAATGCGCGGTAAAAGCAGATCAATTCAAATTCTGCTTATTCGAAGCTGTTTTCAATTTTCATATCCCGAAGGTTTTTATCTAATAAAGTTTCATATGCATTTGATACGTCAATTTTTCAATCGACACTTGATACTCTATTTATAAATAGATCGGAGATAATAGATAATGCAAGGAGCAACTGGACGACCATCGATCCGTTCTAATCTTATCGTTTAATTTGCAAGAGGAAATCTATAACTCTTCTCCTCGCAATACCAGTATTCAATGAAAGATTTCGGAGCTCACGTTTTTGTAGCACACCTTTTATTTACGCTCACAGAATCAGACAAGTTCGGTCGCGAAAACCTGAGACACTCTGCATAGAAGCGACTACGCGTCTTTCTCCCACTTCAACACATCCGTTGTTCCTGTTCCATTTATTGTTACAAAAATATATCGACCATTTTAAACCAGATATTGGCAGCTTGTCAGGTCACGAGATAATACTTTGATACTTCTGGACGCTTCTCTCGCCGAGCTTCCGCGACTGTGCCCTTGTCATCGATTTTAGTTGGAGGAAGACTCTAACAATTCTTTTTTTTTTTTATTGACACTTTTTGTATTAATCGTCAGATTATCATAGCTTCTGCGGATACAATAAAGAAATTACACTATAAATTGCCGTTTCTTTTCGTTGATCTACGTCTGTCATCCGAGTTCAGTATTATGTCGAGGTCTGACATCCTCCTACTCGCGGTTAGGGCAACCCCGAGGGGAGTGGCCCGAGATTTCAACCAACGAAAGGAACACGCGATGCGGATTGCGGTGAATCGACGGTCGGTTCTTGACGCTGATTAAGAGACGCGATCGATTGGCGGAATCGCCCGACGCGAGATGGCAGATGAATTTGCATAACCGAGGCCGAAAACCGAATTGAAATAGCGAAGCGCAGGTCACGCCGGGCGAACTCGCGGCGTCGTTCTTCATCGAAAGTATTGTACGGATCGCTGATACCTCGGAATGTTCGGTCGAAAGTGGCGGGAACGGGGTTCGCCGCGAGCGACCTAATTGCCTTCTATGGTCTCGGATATCGCTTTAATAGTAAATATCGAACTGCAGGAGGGAGCATTTCACGGTCTTTCGGACCTCTCGACGAACAACCAGCGCGACATTGGTCGATCCGATCGTCGGGGAACGAGAAGGACGCGGTTCCATTAAAGGGAAACCATTTCGGAAACTTAACCCTTTGAGCGTTGAAGTTTGAACATTCGTTCGAGACATTCTCGTCGCTTGTATCGATCTTCTGAATGCGAGCACTGCGTAGAATTCGGAATGAAAGGGAAGTCGAAGGGTCGTTGCGTTCCTCGTCCTTCGATCGTTACCGACGATCGACTGAATAATTCATAATAGTTTACTCGGTGTGGGATAAAAACGGTTTGAGGCCCGCGAACATCTAAGAACGGAGGAACCAGTCCTCCGAAATGTTTAAAAACGCTCCTCAAGCTCTCGATATAATCCTTATTCCTAAGCAGAACTCGAATCGCTGATTCATAACGCGACGGACACTCGGAGGCCGTGTCGCGTCGACGAAGCGGAAAAGACTCGTGAATTCGCTGTTACAGATATCAGAACCTTTCGCATAGCATTTCACAGGATTTCGCGCGTGCGTCGGAGTTTTACGCGGGACAAAATGAACGACTGTGACTTTGACGCGGGCGTCGAAATCTTGTGCAAAGCGGAGGAGCGTTCTTCCTGGATGAAACAAAGGAAACGGCGGCCTCTAATTTCGCTGTGCGACGGAACAGACGGATATTTCTATGTTGCAAGAGCGCGTTAATCGAACCACCGAAACTTCAATCGTCGATCAAACAAACCTACGAATTAAGCAACTTCTTGAGCGAAAGTTCAATTTATTATTAACGGTGAGACTTTTGATTCTGTAATTTCGACTCTGCTCAGAAGAACAATTGAACGTGATGTTTTCTTTGCGGTAATTCTGAGCGAGACCTGAACTTGGGAAACGTGGAATGGAAAAAAGCAAAGGTTCCCATCGTTAATGCTAAATTATTCGTTCACTCGAGAAATTATCATCGAAACTCAACGTCCATGAACCTATAAATTGTTTATTGTACCGAAGAAACGAATGGCAGTCGCGACTCGAAGAAGAGTAGAAAAGAGGATAAATTAGCAGTGGAATTCGCTGATTATCATTGAAACAATCGATTATACGCTCAAGGCCACTTTTTGATTATTCCTTTCAATTGGTTCATTGCGTTCTAACGATAGAGAATACAAAGGTAGAAGCGGCTTTGAGCAGTTACTCGACTTAATTTCAATTGCGATCTTCGCTGAATCGATCTCAGAAAAATGAATACAAAGCTACAAGAGTACTAAAACTGCTTTTAAACAAGCACGCTCGTTCTCGAAAGTTTAAGATCACATTATATAAAAAGTAGAAAAAGTAAGGCTCGAAGTGCGAACTTCATTATCATCCCACCCTTTGCATATTTCTTTTCTACGAAGATAGTTTCAACGTTGTACAGATTAAACAGAAATAAACCTGTATTACGATATGTTCCTGTATCGGAGCTTTGCAATTATTGAAGCAGACGTTACGATTTGAATTCCTTGGCGTTCTTTCGAGTGAGCAAAGGGTGGATTGCTAGGAAGAGCACGGTGGTCGTTGACAAACAAAAGCGTACAAAAGGGACGAGAATTCGCTGCTTCTTCGCATCGCCAATCCATTCGAGCTCCGTACTCGCGCGTACGTAAGCGTAAAGAGATGGTTAAAAACGTTTTAATTAGTGTCTTTAGGCTAAAACCATGTCGTCCTTGTTTCGACTCGTCTAAAACCCTGTTCCTCTGCTAATCCACTAGCATTGTGTGCGTCGAAGCTGCTCTCTGTCTCGATATGGACTCCATTTCAAAGGAGCCTTGAGATCACGCTTCTAACTAGTCCCTACCAACTTCTTTAACAGATTTCCATTACTTTCTCGATCTAAAACGTGCCTTCGTTTCGTTTCCTCGATTCCTTTCTACGTTTGGATCCCTTCAGTTCATGGAAGAAGACCGTTAACACCTTTCGATGCTGTTATTCTGCCAACTAATTCATCTTTCTATCTTTTCCGTCTCAGTGCGAGCGACTTCAGTATCTTCGAAACGTTCTGAGACATTCTGCCCTTCAAGGACGCGATTGTCCTGGTGTCCCCCGTGGTTAGTATCCCGGCTAAGGAGGCGCGACTCGCTAGGTCGATCGACGACCTCAGCCTCGAAAAGACTCGGATGTACTCGGTTCGTGGTTTTCGTGAAGCTCGTGCTTGGTTCTCTCTCGGTCGGTTGAGTATTCAGCGACTTGATACGCGATTCTGTGACAGTCGGGGGCTCGCTACAAACTTGATTTTCTAGCAGCGGCTAACTGACGACGTTACTTTCCGGTGCTGCCCTGGAACCTCGGCAGGCACAGACCGAATTTTGTTTCTATGCCCGTGAAAATGGGCAGAGCCACCTCGTAGCCGCCTATGTGGTCCGGGTTCGTGGAACGAATCTCATGAGCCACTCCTGTTGCTGGCACCATTTGCTCCGACCCGGTAGGTCGACTGGAAATAACAGATCTTGTTTATTGTACGCGTATTTCACGATTCTGACACGATTCTCTATCGACGATAGCAAGGATTAGGGATACACAATCGATCAAGAACTTCAATATCCTTCGCTAAAAGTCTAATTAAGGAAATATTCTCACAGAAATGAACAGAAAATATTGAAGTTCTCTTACCGTGACGAAACGAGTGAACTGCAATGGAAAATCAAGTTACTGTAAAACAAAAGCAAGGAATGAATGGAACGGAAAGATGACAAGTGTTAACAAAAGGATAGAAACACGTAAGAAGAACGGTACTTACCAAGAAAATAATTACTTCCAAACCATTTTTTTTAATTTGCATGCAAGTTAATTAATCACACGATATTCAACCAGCATGGATAAAACACAAATGACAGTTTGTATGAAACAAAATGAACACAATAAATAAATTATTTAGGATCAGACCACTATTAATATAGCTTTTGTTGGGACAATGAAGATTTTCACACATGAATCTCATCGCAAATTGTCGTTAAAGTGCATGGAGATATTGTTAAACGTTTGCACAGATAGTGAAAGATTAATTTATAATGTTTCGAACTTTATTGAAATGTATACTTACGAGCCACCGAAATCGATCACGAAAAGCCTTTGCAATAATTCGTAGGTGAAGAGGGTAACACCAAACTGAGGCGACGATCTGAACACTCGTGCTGTAAAATAGAAAAATTAAATTAGATTAAAACCAGTCCAACCATCCACCTTGTTTCACACACACTAATTTGTGTTCTTTGTCTGAATAAAGACTTGTGTCGAAGGATGCATTCATTAATATTTAATTATGTTCGATGTTTTTTACGAATCGTGTTATAAATCGTGTAAGTTTATTCCGTAAATTGTTACAAGTATTTTGGTATTCCTGCGGACGAACAAAAAAAATTTCAAACTAATGCACTATAGGTGCGTATGACAACATTTTTCTTCCTAATAAACGAACAAAGTATTATCGCGAGGAACCTACGTGAAATGGCGGAATCAACTGAATGATATATGCTGCATACAAACAATACAAACCCATTAAGAACGGAATTAAGAGCGAAATGAGAGAAAGTGAAGAACGAAAGGACTGCACAAAAGGAAATCCAACGGAGAGAACTCAAAAATCACGAGAGACTGGCAGGCACAGAGCAAAAGAAGTACTCACTTAGAATTAAGTTTCCAGGTCATATTGGAGGGGAAGAATAGTCGAAAGATGCGTCAGGGCCAACCCCCACGCATGCAATCGACCAAATCAAAATATATTACTAACTCTCTTTACTTTCAACTTAAAATAAATGTTAGACCCTGGCACAACTAAAACTTAGGTATACCTGACTCCTCTGAACATCGAGGACTATCTCTATCATAAAAACTCTCATACCTGTAGCTCCTTTCCAGAACGCTCTAGCACCTTCCTCTTTGTATATCTTCCTGGCACAATCCGCTAATCCGGTGTACGTTGTTTGACCTTCTCTAGCTACGACCTGTAGAGAACCAATTTATGTGTAGAATTGTTCAGCGAAGAAAATTGATTTAATAAAAATTATACACACTTGCAATCTCGTTTTTATTACGTCTGCAGGAGTGACCAGCGCTGCTGCAGGCACACCAGCGATCGCCCCGGAAAAAAGCAACGATAAAGGAGTGTTGTATCCTCCTTCGTCCGCCAATCGTGCTTTCGTGTGAGCGTACATTGGAAAGTAGATACAGCTGAACGGAATATCTCTCAGGAAACAAGCTTTAGCACCCTGAGAACAAAAGTTAACAGGTACTTTAACTTTGGGACGTTTTGATAAGAAATTTAGATAATTTCGATTTATACCCAGATAGCCAAACCTGTCGAACAGAACTTTACAGACTCTGCCATTACAACATTTGTTGCGAGATTGGCAGAGAGATTTGATACGGAATCTGTAATGTATAGGACTGTTGACGAATTGATTGAATAGAATCGAATCTGTTGATAATTTGCTGCTAAATTGGCGACAAATTGGCAGCAAAATTGAAACAGATACTGTTGTCAATTTTACAACAAGTTTTGTTTGCAAGATCTGTTTGCTTTTTGGTGAAAATTTGTATCCCGATCTGGACATTACAGACTCTGTTTCCAAATTGGCATCGATAGATGACTACGGTTTTGGTGAGAGTTTGTTTGAATTTGGTGCCAATTTGGCACAAATATGGCAAGTTTGGCTATCTGGGTACCTAGACGAGGGTTAACACGTAATCGGCTGTCGATTGAATTGATTTAATGATACTCACTTTATACAAACCAAATAGACCTAATTCCTTGACAACGGACCATGCTCTGACCTTCGAACCACCAGCGATTTCTCCAGCCACCTGCAGCCTGATCTTCACTATTTCCAATGGATTCGTGAATATAACTTGCGAGCCCCCTGCCTAAAAAACAAATAACAATCCTGAGAAATAGCTGAGAATTATACTTGAACGCGCATCTCATGAGGCGGAGAACGATTGGGAGAGACGATGCATAAATAATCTTCATCGATCACTTACACAGCCGCCAGCTACAATTTCCCCCAAAAGAGGTATATTGCCATTTTTATCCATCAACTTATCTCTGACGAAGTCGTTCACGGTCAGTTTGATCGCTTTCTCCGGAGCGACGCCCATCAGTTGAGGTAGCAAACCTCTATAAAGACCGAAGAAACCTTCGTGCCGGATCACCTGTCAAACGCAAGACACCAGCTTCATGATTAACAATGCAGGCAGTGTGTCGTGGCGAGACTTTTCGATTCCAACCTTTTTCAAGCAATCATAGCTGTTTCTGTACATAAGCTCGCCGACGAGCGACCCGGTCCTCTGGTTCTGCATCCTCGTCTTCACCAGATCGATTGGATAGACGGCCGTCGCGCCGACCGCTGAAGAAAACATTCCCCGTCTAATTTTCATTTGTTAAACCGTACCTTTAACCCGTGCCCTCGGTCCGATCCGCGACCGCTTTAAAAAGA
This sequence comes from Perdita meconis, assembly GCA_030770465.2. Taxonomy (NCBI): domain Eukaryota; kingdom Metazoa; phylum Arthropoda; class Insecta; order Hymenoptera; family Andrenidae; genus Perdita; species Perdita meconis. Next base: position 4,045,093 of record JASKOS020000006.1, on the reverse strand, counting down.
TATTCCCTAACCACGAGTCAGCCTTCGACAAATACACAAAAGAGAAACTAACGAGTGGGTCTATCCTAGAAAAACTCTTCACGGCTGCAAATAGAAAGGGTCAATATATGAAGAACCGGGTGTGAAACGTACCTCCGCCGATGGATCCGAGCACGAATCGATAGGCGCTCTCAAGTATTTGCACGACCACGCCACGATCCTCCGGACTCTGAAACGCAATGACACTGACTACCGAAGGACGCATTTCACGCTTTCTATTCTAACATTGCATTTTTTTTATTTTATCCAGGAAAATCTGGCCGCCGTCTTGTCAAAAATCTTCTCTCACCGTACACTTACCGACACCGCCTTAATCTCGGCAAGGCGTTTCGTGATTTGCTTGAAATACTGCTCAGGTGTAATAGCCACGAGATCATTGTATACAATTTTCCTGAAACCCGAGAAAATGATTGCTCAATAGATCGGTCGTGAACTGTTGCGATCGGCAAAGCGTTTTAAATCTTTTTAAGGGGAGAGAAGGTGGATTAACAAGATCGTATTCAATCATTGAAAATTAATTTAAAAAAAAAAATATGAAGAAAAAATAACTAGGATGATCGTTATATGAAACACGTCGATGGTAACTGCTTCGAGCGATACTAAAAATACATCCTGCCAATAGAGTTCCTTAAACGTGTCCTTAAATCTGTCATAGAATCGGAGAGGGTCGGAGGGGAGTAAAAATGGAATCGTTAGTGCCCACGGTGTGCAAATATTTACAAATACCATCGTCCTAAGATAGATGCTAAAGAAAGTAGGTGAAATAAGTGTGTTATATCATATGTATATATATGCACATACAGATACATTGGCAAAAGAAATGGGAATTTTCGATCTGGAAAAAGAAGAAAACAGAGAATTTAGAAAAGAACGCGCACGCTTCTCTCCTGCCGAGCTTTCCGAACTTGTTTTCTAAATCCGTTGTCTCTCCCGTGTTCCAGAGAAATTCCCATTTTTTCGCGCGATACCAACGATACATATGCTCTTGTAACAGATTTATAGCACGTGATTTATTCTTGTAATACAAAGACGCACCCAAGCCCCGAATCTGCCTCGTCATCTTCCGTAGATCTGATCCAGGCAGCGTAAACACGTAAACAAATATATTCAATGATGAGAACTTTGTACGTCCACCGCTTGAAGAGATCGGAATTAATTATGTAGAAAGCTTTGGTTTTCGGTAGGTAAAGAAAGGGACGGTTTTTTTTTTAGAAATGATTCGCTCGGTAGGGACAATCTCCATCTTCTTTTGCCAAGAACGAGAGGACACTCAACATTTGGGCGATGACGATGTGCTTGCTGGTTCAACGATAGCATTACGCGCGACTTTCATGCTCATTATTCGGGGTTCTCGATATTTGCTTCTCGTTGACCAGATCAGCGTGGGAAGTGTGGCTATCGCGCGTTCAGCTACCACAGCCTACTGAAAGTACTCTTTCGGACCAGTTTTTCTCTGCCCGACTCTCTGTCTGAACTGCTCGTTCCACGTGACCTTAACTCTGACCAAAAGGTTGAAGAGAGCGGCTCGGGGTCGGCGATACTCACCCAGTTTGATGAAGCAGGTCGCAAAGTTGAAACAGAATGTCCACCTCCAGCGGCGTGATCTGGGACATCATTTGTGCGGAATGAAGGAACCTCTCTGAAAATTAAAGAAACCATTTTACGTTTGTTGCTTTTATTATTCGTTAATTTTGGAAACGAGAGAAGCTGCGAATACCTTTGGTAACTTCTTCGTATCTGTGGCCGTTGGTCGCGTTGAGGTAAATACGTTTTATGAGTTCCATATTGTTCAGCAGGGAATTGAACGCCATGAAGTACGGGAAACTGACTTTCCTTCCACCTTGGCCTGTGCTCGCAGCCTGCAGAACAAATTCACGTTATCTTCCGTTCCTATAAACTTCAGTACAATCATTTTACTCGCCGCCACTAAGTTGTCCTTCACGTCCAAAGTCAACAAATGACTCTTAATGCTAAGCATGATATCCTGAAAGTCTAACGCCGAAATGAAACCTTGTCCGTCTTTGTCGAATTTCTTGAAGGCCTCTGTCGCGTATTCTTCGTGGAAGTCCTGTAAACCGTCCATCGAAAGTGTTAACAATCGTGGAAATCTTCTCAGAACTGATCGAGAGACTTTCACGTTAAGGAAACTCACGTGTAAGAATTGACTGAACTCTGGGTAGCTGATCAGCCTCTGCTTGTCTTTCCCGAAGTAAAGTTTAATGAAACTGCTGTTCATGTTGAAGGGCATCCGTTGATGCAGCTCCGTTTTCCGCATCACCTCAGCGAACTCGTCTGCAAAGGCAAACGAAGGATCGTGAGAACTCGTTAAAGAGGAAAATCACCTGTCCGGTACAACTTCAATAGGAAGGAGTGGATTTTCTCACCAAACGCAACCATTCCATTTCCATTAGTATCGAACAGCTGGAACGCTGTCTTGTACAAGGCGTCAGGTACACAGAGCAGACCTTCGAATGCTTGGAACTCGGCGAACGATATGAGTCTGTAAATTGCAATGGTGAAATTAAATCTTCAGCAATGGAAGATAGTTTGTGTATTTTATTTCTTGAAACTCACCCATCTTTACTGGTATCGACGATGCCGGCAAGCAAATTGACGGAGTCGGGATTATAGTCGTGATCGACGTAGAGGCCAAGGTAACTTCGTACGAAGTCAGAAGGGGTCATGAACCTCTCGCCATTCTTCTCCTGCGAGGCGTACTGGAATTTCCGAGGAACTTCGTTAAAATGTGCGCCCGATGATCGTACAATTTAGCAGTGTAACGAACTCGACGAAATTAAGGTAACATTAAAATACGTAAGAACGGTGACGGACTGGGCTGAAAAATATTAGCGACCCTTAAGGGAGTGATGAGAAACGATGGCCGTGCTTTTTATTGGTCATTACTATGTGGATTAAAACCGGAAGAGAGAGAATGTAGATAAATAGAAAAAAGAGAACTGATATTATCGTCCATGACCATTCATTACTGTTATATTTAGTTTTGATTGAAATTTACATTTTTTATTATTTCAAGTAGATTCAGAGGTCTGTTTCTGTTCTTCTATTTAGTGTAAAAATGACTGATTGTTGTGCAGATTATTGTACGAATTCTTATAAAAAAGGTTTCAAGGTGAGCAAATTTTCTATGGACAATAAAAGAAGAAAAAATTTGACGGAAAATGTGAAAAAGAAGTGCTTCTTTGTAAATAAAGAAACATTTTATTTTTTCCTCCACATGGAAAAAATGGAAAAAATGTTTAGGATTTACTATGCTCATTTACGTAACTTCAAATTTTTAGTTACAATATGTAATGAAATTTTATTTGATTTACCTGACTGTCATAATATTAAGACAAAAATTATTTTGAAATTTTCGGCCTTCCGATTAAAAATTTGTAGTAAAACTTGCGAGTAAGAGTATGACAATGCACGAGAAAACTCAGTAAATTTTATTTTTAATTATAGATACCTGTTCCCTAGTTATTTTATCATTATTATTATTATTGATGACGTTATTGTTATTATTATATTACGCTAATTATAAAATTCATGTCTAAATAAAAGCTGATACACCACCAAAATAAAAACTTTTAAATATGTTTCTACTTAGAATATAATTGATACCACACAAATATAATTATATGCAGTTAATTTAATTATAGTTGATAAATATTTTTTTAAGGACTTGCAATTAAGTATTTCTTTTTACATATAAAATAAATGTTAAAATATATTTACTAAATACTGTGTTTCAAATATACATACAAAATTGAAGTTTTTCAATTACTTTTATTATTTCAATAATAAATATGTTCAAGCAAATTGATTTACTTTCATATGTTTTTTATGTATGTATGCTCTTTTTGTGATTTGTGATTTCCGGTTTCAATCGACATGACTGTGCATTTTCTCATCACTCCCTTGAGGGTCACTAAAAAATATTAGTTGCCAAGAAAAAAGAGACACAATCCGCCATTGTATGAAAGTTTGAATAACATCTTATCGCAGCGATACAATCGGACAAGGTTAGCTAATTCTCGATCACGGAGATCAGTCATTTACCTGATTAAATATTTCATGGAGGCGTTCAGTATTCGCACGCTTTAGATATCCGGAACCCTGAAAATTGATCGTAGAAGATTAGTAAACAGAAAATTGAAAAATAGTCCTTAAGAAAAGAGAAGTGATCTTAAAATTAACAGACAGAAGTGTTCCACGAATGGCAGAAAGCGGAGTTCAACAATTTCTCTATTTATCGCCTGGATATTTGTCTCTCGAATCAATATTACATGTTATCATATTGACGTTATAAAATCGGTATTAACGAGGAACGTGTATGAACCATAGGTTATCTGCGATAGTATTTATCATTGGTTGATATATAAAGATTGCATTTACATGCAGGTTACGTAAGTATTTACATAATTTACTTATTGAATAATATTCGAGTGCCCAATAGTTCTTGGTGCTCCAAATCCTGCTGTGTACAGTCAGTAAATTTTACTGCCCATTAAAAAGTATTTGAATTTATTCAATTTCGCAAAGTACGTATGCAAAAAGTATCGCACGTGGATGTAACAGCACTCACGTCGATTCCAAATTATCATGAGCCTGACATTATGTATAAACGCCCGACCACATAGTTTAAAGTTCAAAGGCGACTCCAGTGTCTAATTGATGTCTGAACTTAATAATGTCAGGTTAAAAAGGGATCGTAATCTGCACTTCTCGCAGGAAATTCGCTGCATTTCATCCTGAATTTTGTGGCGAGAACTACGGCGTTTATACTTTGATGGTATCGCATGATTCTATGACGACCTAATTACAGTATTTCCTCACATTAGGCTCCCTAATGATGAGCTTATAGCGGGAGCCATTCGTGTAATGGTTGTTCACTTTTTTCGTCATTATCGAAGAGTAGGAAATTCTTTATCATTATCGAAAATTAATGATACGGGAAAATAGAACTTGATTGTTCTAAATATGTAATTCTAAAAGCTGATTCACACATGTTTAGTAGTTTAGTCGAGTGGCAAGTATTTTAGTAATTTACTATGTATGAACATTACAATTTAGTCGAGTAATTTAGTAAAACAATCTAACTACTTGTCACTTGACTAAATTACTAAACGTGTCAGAACCAGCCTTAAGATACAGAATATAGCTAATGTGGTAACAAGGTTATGACGAGGAAATATTATATAATAATAATTTTTAAGCGAGTTTACTAAAGTATCTTAAAGTTAAAATAGATTAGATTTAAAAATAGTTTAACTTTAAATGAAGTTTGAGATTAGATAGGGTTTAGATTTAAGTTACATTTTTTTTTTTTGAGCGAGTTTAATGAAATTTCGTAAGTTTAAAATTGATCTGATCATTTGTATATAGTTTAGGCTTGAAAATACTTTAGATTTAAATTAAATTTCAGATTAAGTTAGATTCAGGTTAAGGTTAGATTAGATTGAAATATATTTATGTTGATTTTGGAATATAATGATGTGGGTTTAAGTTTAAGCTTAGATTAGATTGAAGTCAAGTTAAATTGAAATAATTTCATGATAACCTTATATTAGTTTAGCTTTAGTTTGAGAATGTTTTAGGTTAAGGTCATGTTCAAAGTTAAGTAATAGTAGGTTAAAGTTACAATAGTCTGAAATAAATAAATGTTAATTCTGTACCAAAGTCCAAGTTCATTTACATTGAATTTTCGGTTGGAGTGGTTTAAGTTTGCATTAAGTTTAAAGTTAAATTAAATTTAGGTTAGGTTTATAGCAAACTTTAGGTTAACTTTAAACTTAGGTGTGGTTTACAGTAAGTTTTCAAGGTCAAATTGCAACTATGTCAAAAACAATCCTTTATTCCTACAAAAATTTTAGTGAGTTTATCCCTTTAACATGATCAATTAACGTCCAAAAATTAATTCAATCACGAAGAATATCGGGAAAAATCGTGGAAAATATAAACTTAAAAAATCAGTAATTTTCAACACTAATAAGAAACTAAATCTTCTTTTCTAAAAACCAATGGATATTCTCCCAATATCATTACAAAACAAGTTTCAAAGAAACGATAAATTAGGCACACAAAGATTATCTTCCAAGACAAATAAAAATGATCCCCAGTAGGCATAGCATGATTCAACAGATGCGTTATTGACGCCTAATACTCTAAAGAGACCGATCGAATTTCCCAATCAACCTAATTGAAACCAATTCCAAACAAAATTCCAGTTATATTCAGATCTGAGCCAAGTCAATTCAAGTTACGCTTCAACAACTTCCATATCACATTGGAGTCCCCACCCATTCAAAGTCCTCAATTTCCTACCAAAATTTCTTATCAAACTCTCTCAAAGCGCCTAAATTCGGCACAATGCAAAGCGACATTGACTTCGACTGGTCTACAAGAGAACCACAGCGTCACACATTCCACGAACAATGCGTTAAGACGATTAAACCTTCCTTGTGTAATATACGCGGCGGTATCACGTGTCGCTCACGTGGCACTCCTATGTGCACTTTTCACGGCCGTTCGACGCTTGCGAGCCTAACGCAGAAAATAATGCAGGAACGAGTCGGTGTGCCAGAGGTTCGCGGTGCCGATAACCTGTTCGCAGCTCGCGCCAAAAGCGAACCTAGGGATTGGTACACGGGAACTGATAAGGCGTCTGAAAATAGCGTCGCGAGAAAGAGGCGCAATCTCATCTCGACCCAAATGGAGGACCGAACTGCGTGCTTCCCCGGATACCCGAAGAATCGACGGGGACGTGCCTCTGGGCTCGGGGACTCCTGAACCCAGTACCCGGCGAATCGGCTAACGGAGAACCCTTACAAAAGCAATTCCGCGTGATAACCCGAGGTCGCCGCGACGCAGTCGGGAAATATCGTAAAGATAAACGGTTGTCGAGTTGGTGCAATAGTACTTATTATCAGCGAGCTACCCATTCGTCGCTCGCGGAGCTCGGAAAAAGCTCGACAGTGTTCCGAAGCCTGAAAGTTCGCCGTGTGCGAGAGGCAGTTTAGGTGTGGAACGAGGGGACTAGAGGACGTACCATGGCGCAGCCTTCGGATTCCCTCCGGATTCCTTCTCGTAAAAACGCAGCCGGGGAGGGCAAAGGTCGGCGTGCCTCGGGCGCGGGGTTCCTCCTGCGGGAAGATGCGTCACGTGCTCCCGGAAATTAGCATGCCGGACGAGGGCCGCGCGCGTGGAATACGGGAGGGTCGGGAGAGGAGAAAGGTCGCGCAGATGTTCTTCGACGGTATGCGCGTGTGACGCACGTGTCCCGCGTACGAGTCGACGAACGGAAGACGCGACACACACAAGGCGAACACGCGCGATTCGTGTTTCGCACGCGAAAGTCACGACGAGACTGAATCGGTCCGCTTGGACGAAAAGGGAACGCGAGAGTCTTCACTATCCCTCCCCCGCTTGCTGTCTCCCCGGCTCTAACGACATCTCAAATACTGCCGCCTTTTCTCTTTCTGACACCGATGACCGCCATTCGGAATCTCCACGTGATGAGATTCTTGGCAGTTCTGGGATACTGGGGTATATCGGACGGCGTTTCGATTTTCGGCGACTGGAATGCGATCAATAACAATGATCGATCAGGTTTGATAATAGTACCGAGTCTGCTTTTACTCTTGTGACGATATCCATTATTATTTTTAAATAAAAGTTTTAAATCACTTTCTATATAGGGGAAACAAGAACTTTTTCAGTTGAGGATAGGGGCTTCAGTAACTATAAATAATTGGAGGATTAATAATAAGATTCTTCATTACTTTTTAAACTTTCATAGATGGAGCGTAAAAAAATCTTAAAATAAACATACTCGGTTTCATGTAGAATCTCGTTTTGAAATGCTTTTACTAGTTTTTTTAAACAATCCAACATATTCAATAAGCTTATTTATTCAGTACAGAATTTTGTTCTTACAAAAAAAATTTAATTATTCCGGGTTAAATTACAATAACAGCCAGTTTTATGTGTGTAGCCCTGTATAGAGATCCTCTAGGATTAACCGGAACAGCTAATATAATAAACAAACTGCAGATTTTTATGCATTTAGGACAATTACAATGTGCAAAAATCCATGAAATTGTTAACTAAATGAAAATATGTATATAACATGAATTTTTTTGTCTTGCAATCACAGATAGGGGAAAGTTATTAGAAAGATAAGTTTTGTATAGTCAATCAAATTCAAGTTCTAAATCCTACACTTTTTTATAAACAAGAATACTAAAAATTACTCATTTTCAATTTATCATGCGGCAAAAATCCTTAACAAATATTTCAGTCATAACACTTACACTTCTTAACCAGCCATTTGTTGCATTCATCAATCATCAAAATGTTTGATCCTCTCTTAGTCTTGCTGACACAACAAAATGAAAATTGAAAAAATCAATCACAGAATACAGTTTAGTTTATTTTAATTGAGAGCTGTCCAGTTATAAACTCCGATGATAAATATGAGATAATGTATGACAATTGTCCAAAGAATTCTATGAAATTATTTTCAATCTATTAAACTTTAAAAATTTCTGAAGATGTTTGAAACTATTTGAAAATAGGTAATAATTTTTAGAGAAATTGGGATGTATATTAATCCGTCCAAAATATCCTGAGTTTCTAATTCAGTGAAATACATAATTATCGTGCGAATAAACATTTATTACGAAATCCTTTAATAATAAAAAGAAACCTTATCATACAATTTACAATAGACTCACAATAAAATATATTTTCCTTCAAGTCAATCATAACTGCCTCAATTTCATTAATAATAAATTCACTCCTAAATAGATTCAAAGAAAGTGTGTAAAAGCTGAAAGCGTCCAGCACACGATCAATATCATCAATATTTGTCAGTATTGACAATAGTATTAATCACATCCAGTATTCATTGCAAAGATTAATCTTATCGCCACAAGCATTAAACCAGATTTCCATCAAACTGATTCAATCAACAATACTAATCACGCAAGCTGCATAAGAAACGTCTTCAGACACTTGAAGAAGTTTGAAGACACCCTAGCACCAAAGAACACGAAACTGTCTCTCAAATTGCAAGATCCGAGTCAATCACCCATCCCATCACCCTAATTTCTTATCCCCAGCTTCCACCGTCCCCATAACTAGGTATCCTATCCAAGTCATCCTTCCTTCCTCTTTTTCCTCCCTTTTTACTCTCCTCCAATCTCGCCGCCACCGTCGCTGCATTATCCTCATTTCCACAAATTCGTCCCGCAGTTCTTCCCCCGTTTCCAATTTCCTGCAACCGCGTCTCGCCGCCCCGTTTTTTCCCGCTGCCCCAAGAACGATTCCCGTGACAGTCAGAAGGCGCCGACTTTATTCCTCGTCGACGATGCCGCGTCGGTGCCCGTTCATTGTCAAGAGCAGGTATTTTTACGTGTTTACCAGGCGCGTGCTTGGCGCGGAGATGGCCAACCGGTTCGACGCATAGCTTCCTGCATACGTTTTGCAACGGCACAGAGTTACGTAATGTCGGCGGGGCAATCAGCGAGCAAGCGGCTCGTGGATACACGTGTCGTCCGTTATTTATCGACGTTCGTTAGCTTCGCTTCCCCCGCTCTTAATTAGCGCGCTCGTTTCGCGCGGCGTCGTTGCCGGAATCCCGATTCGAAGACAACCACGTCGCTCCTCTAATTACCAGGACGAACCGTGTTCTTTTTTTTCCGTGTTTGAGGTCCGGCGCGCCAGAATTAAAAGCTGACCGAGGACCTCGCTGAGAACCACTGCGCCAGCAGATAGATTGATGCCTCAGTGCCGTGTCTATCGGAGCGCAGTGATTGTGCCACTCGATCTCGAATGCTAAATCATTCCGTCGAGCCCATTATCGCGCCGATTAAAAAGAGGAGAGCGCTCCCCGCGGAATAGAGTCCAAATGGGAGGAAGTTCCTCGGATTTCCCGCCGAGATTCGTTCAATATTTAGCCCGAGGAGTCGAGCCGTTTAGTCGCTAAGCTGGACGCCTCAACGAGAGAGGCGATCCATAGATCACAATGCTGGACAAAGGATTTCCTGCGACTTGTGTCATTGTACTCCTGTCCTTATCGCGCCTGGCTTAATAGTAGCAGTTATCGGAGACCATAATCGTAAATCATTCCGTACGTTCACGATAAATATTGAACTGGTGTGAATCGAAAATGATTTATCTAATGCGTGGACAGGTATTCGCAGATAGTGATAAGTAGAAAAAGTGCTTATCTAACCTTTTGACGAACGCCTCGATAATGAAAGGTCGGCGCAAGAAGGTTACACCCTTGACAAAAGCAAATAAAACACTTGAGCAAAATACAATCTCTGAACGATGTTGCTTCGGATTAATAGAATGCCATTTCGTAATGTTATTTCGCATCTTTTCCTCGATGTGTTCTTAGACATGATCGCGAAGTTTTCTTTTGAATTGAACACAATGCGACAGTGATAGAATCAATGTTGTGAAATTGAAATTGAAATACACATATTGGGTTAGGGTCTGGATCAACGTTGCCAGACATCTCGATTTTTACAGGACTGTATGACAAATTCATCCCTCGTTGGACGTTAAAAATATCGATTTTTAAAATAAATTCTTGTAAATAACTTTTCTGGTGGGAACTACATTTCTTATTACCGGTGAATAAATCGGCGTTATGTCAATTCCAAGAATCTGAGAAATGCGACTGAATCGGCAACTAATAAATGAAAACAATTATTTCTGTTATTTCCAGAGAAGGATATAAGAAATGACTTGAATATGACGACATGTAACTGTTTTGTAGAGAGAACATTTTTTCAAATGAATCTGAAATGGTCTAATATGAAAAAATTTGAATAAATAGAGATTAGCTTTCAGTTGTATTAAGTTTTTGTAGGTTTGGAATTCAGTTTGAGGTTTCAATGGATTTAGATTAACCTGCATGTGTGAATAATTTTATGTAAATTAATTTTCAATAACGATTGCTTTGGGTCCAAATTGACAAAATGATTATAAGATTGAAATATTTCTAGAAATAAGCATAATCAAGAAAAATTTGCTCTAACTTTAACCAATTCGTTCCCGAGAAAATTAAATAGAGCAAATCTGTGAACCAGGTATTGGTTGAAACTAGAATAAATCTGAGTTAATCTGTTAATCGAGGAAAGCAAGTTTAGTCGTTATCTAACTCTGTATCGAGAAAAACAACACGAGAAGTTTTAGAATTAACTTATTTATAACACTTTCTGCGAGCAACGAAAGATAGCCCGTGCTTATCATCTTAAAATATTCAATATTAAGACATAGTGAAGCTAGTTTTAATCAACTATCCACTAAAAAAAATAATATAAGAAATTGGCTAACCAATATAAAAAGACTTGGCTAAATATAAACCATGTTTAGATTAGATCCACGTTACATAAGAATTTAAAAATATTATGTATTGATTAGGAGAAGGTCAAAGTTAGATCTAATTAGTCACAGATTACGCCTCCAGGGAAGTTTACAGATTAGTTTGTTGGATCTAAGTAACCCTAATGTATTTCTTGAAAATTTTAATATCTAATTCTGTTGTCTCACAGCGTCAACGCCCTTACGTCGAATAAATGTCACATTGAGATTTAACGATGGGTGTTACAATGATCTCACAAATGATTAACAATAACAATTAAAAGGTTTATTTTTGAACTGCAAATGCAACATGTGCATCGGAACGCGGTCGAATGCTAAGTATCTGACGATGCCCCGACAAAGGTCCCTTTTCCTTTCTTGCGCTTGAACGAATTCAGGAAAGAAATCCTATTTCTCATTTGCGCTATTTTTTTTATGTTAAATTATGCTTAGAAGAGAAAGATACAGTCTTCGACCCAAAATAAACATATCAGTACATATTCTGTTATTATTACTAAACTCTAAACGAATTATTCAAAAAGCTTATTTGGACGAATCACCTTAGTTTTCTAAGACTGACAAAGTATGCATTAAAATATCCACTTAGTATCATTCCAAAAGTCAGCGTAGAGGTTATTGTAATTTTGCCTTATCAAAAACTGGGTTCAAGCACTATTGCATAAAGTTTTCTGACGTGCAAAACTTTTTTCATGTCTATAGATTCTAACCTTTAATAATTTTATTTTGATTTCTCAATGACATGCATTTACAGGACACCATTAACACTTCAATATATTGATTTATAAATAAGACACTTTATTTCTGTATTTTGTGGAAAATATTCTACCGTACATTTATAATTGTCAACAAACTGAAGGTCACAGATTGAAATTTCGCGCATTTATACTAGAACCAATCACCGACGGGCCCTCAGAAACCACGTAACCGTGTTCCCACACTCCGGGAGCAGCTTCACACCTCTCGCCTAAAAAAGGGGTTTATGCTCCATCCCGTTATTCCTATATCCATGCTTTTGTGCCTTCAATGCGCTCTCCAGTAGTATATGCTCTAAGGGCAAAACAGACATCTGCCTCTATAATGGTTTTCCTGGTACAGACTCTCTTGCTCGAACGCATAGTCTGTTTAAAAGGTTGAGTCGCACTTCGGGATGAAGGCAATAAAAATCTATTTCTTAAAACGCAGTTTCTTCAAATTCTTCACATCGACAAATTATTACAGATGTAGATGACAATCTTCTGATATAATGTTCATGTACAAGAACATAAATATTAATGATATCCTCCTGAGATTTTTCTGAAAATTAGAAAAATCGCAGGTAAAATCGGAAAATGTTGTAAACTCAAGAAACGCAACAAGATAAAATTCATATAAGACCGATATCAGGCCCAAGTCCTTGCAGTATTCCTATCAAACTCCATGCAAACCCTACTTGAGTCCAAATTACAACTCGATAATGTCTGGGTTAGATCTTGGTCATGAACTTGCCCGAGCTATTATTGCATTACTTAATACCACTCGAGTATCAGCAATCTATTTATAACCATTTAATAGCCTCTAACTTCAATAAGCGTCTCAACCAGAGCTCTAAGTGTCACGGCTCCTGGGTCAGCACTGAACCATGCTAAGGAACAATCCGAAGACAAATCATTCCCAACCTTGACCATTGAAAACTCCACAAAGAAAAACCCAGCGCTTACACATTATTCAACTCAATACTCCTAAATTACAACGCAAATCCTCTTTTCAGGCATCAAAAGAAAGTCCCACCGTTTCAAGCCCAGCTTTCCGCCTTCTAATTCCTCTCGAAACAATATCCGCCCTCGACCATAATCGGGCGAATATTTGCACAAAGCGATTCGAACGGCTCAAAAGCGGCGCTCTTTCGCCGTGACCCCGAGCATCGAACCGTGGCCGAAGGAAAAAGAGAAAAGAAGCAACAGGTGCCCTAGAGGAGCAAGGATAGGGACGAAGGCGGCGATCGAACGCAGAGGGTCGGATCCACTGAACTACATATAAACTACCTGGAATGAGCAGTACGTGTATAAGCAGCCGTGCCGACAGAGAGATCTATACGGGGTATCTCTGTCTCTTTCTTATACACGTCGCGCGGTCATTTAATTACGCGCGGTTAGTTATTTGTTATATTTGCAACAGTGTATTAGAAAAGGACAAAGATACCCCGTATAGCCCTCTCTGTCGGCATGGTTTTTCCTATCCCGATCCACTGAACTGCTCATTCCAGGTAGTTTATAGTTCAGTGGTCGGATCAGACACCGCTCTGTGCGGATCTCGAGATTCGAGTACTTAAAAGGCATCCTCGACGCGCTGTAGTCTCGCACACGCCGCGTCTAATGCGCTTAGACGACGCTATCGGGATAGGTACAAACGTGAATCCGATCGAGTAATCCTGTCGACAGCACGATCACACCTTTTACGTAACACACCGCGTAGTGTAATTAATACTCGCCAACGTCATTAGACACGATAATCCGCATCATCTTGTGCACTCAACGCAACAACACTGATCCCGGGGACTTGGACTTTGCTTGGATCCTCGAAAACGACCCAGGTGACCCGATGTAGACGATTATGTAACCTGTTCGGGGAGGACCAGGGGATACTCTTGGCGAGGGGATACCCTTTGAAGGATTCGAGGAAAGCTGACACGGTTTCTGATCGCTAATCCCCCTTTTGATCTCGCTTGGATTCCTCCGTGTTTCACTCTAGAATTCTAGATCCTCGGATCTATCGCACGACGCGAAACGGTGCACAATTCACAACACAAGAAAGTATTTTCACGTGGAACACCTCTGCATAGTTCATTTTTCAGTCGACACTATTTCCTTTTAAATTGATCTCCTCCTTCGCTCGCTCTCCGACTCTCTGGATTCACGCGGTATTAATAGAAACGAACGCGATTCGGCGCTGGGTCGATCAGAGCGGGTTTAGGACTAGGTTTGTAATGAAAATCTGACCTCGACGAAATCCCCGTTGTTCTTCTGATACATCCTCCCTTTCTGCACGCGGTTCCACTCTCCAGCGGCACGACACTTCGGTTCGCGATTCGATGGGACGCGCGGTTATCACACGGATAGCGACACCTGCGGCAACAGAGGGATCCCGATCACATGTTCTATCGGCGGTAGAAGGATCGCCAGGGCGTGGATCATAGTCTCCAGTGGCGGCGAAGTTACCTCGAAGAGGATCCAGGCGTAACTGGCGCCGACTCACCGCGAGCTTCTCGACGCAACTGGTGCAGGTTCACGCACCGGAGGGAGGTGGACACGAGGTCCCCGACCCGCTTGCGGGGAAAACTTGCAGGAAGTCCCAGATATATCGCAGCCGGGTATCTGGCCGCGCCGCACAGTCCGTCGATCAATCGCCGAATGTGTGAAAAATCGGGATGCGGGGTGCGCGAGATATTTTTCGTCCTGAAATGTTTGCGACTGGTGGTTTGGAATATTTGCTTGTGTTGGTGAATATGAAACGGTTAACTTTACTGCGAAAAATTTTGCAGTTTTTCATCTACGCGTGCTGTTGATAGACTGTGTTTTCGGTTTTTATCACTTAAGTTGGGTACTGCTGTAGTTTTTAAAGGAGAAATTTCTTTTTTCTTTATCGAAAATATCGAGTTTTAGGTATTTTTTTAATAAACAGAACCATAAATCAATCTGAATCTTAGTATGTATATGTTCTTAATATATGTTTATTAAGTCACACCATTCTTTAGGTTAAATTCACTTGAAAATACAGTTTGAAATTTACTAAGTTTATAGTTTTGTTTATTAAAAATGTACGAAAAATCGATATTTTTTACCAAGACAAAAGAAATTCCCCCTTAATTTTAGTGAGTTATTTTAATAAAATAGTGATGAATTGTGTGCATCCTTTATGTATAATATTTATTAATTTTGAAGAGATGTTAGGTCTGTTTTTTATTCCTGCACTAGTTGAACTAGTGCAAAGTGGACCACTTGCTATCACCTTCCGTTTTGAGAAATAAAAGAAGATAGCGATTGGTTCGTTCTGCGCTAGTGCAGCCAGTGCAGGAATAAAAAACAGACCTATTGTCAAAATATACTAAAAACTGCCTTCACAATTTTTCCTTTGTCTACTTGTTTAGAATAGAATCATTTTTACTTGAAAATCGAATTCAGTAAGCCTTAATAATTTTTGAGTATCTCACAAAGCAGAGGACTTGGTAAATAAATTTATTAAAAGGGTGTTGTATACTGGATTAGCACCGCGTAGTGGCAGAAAAGTGCACTAAACAGGTCCCATGAATTTCTTATGGGACCGTACTTCGAAGAATTCAGACAGAATACGAAACAAAACACAGTAATTGGAGAAAACGTCCAGGAATAAATTTCTTCTATAAAAACATTGACCTATTTTTTACGAAGTTTTGAAAGCCAAATTGGAAAAAGGGCTCTGTACGGCGTTCCGTAATCGAACAAAGAATATTCTAAAAAAAAAATCATAAAAAAATACTGTTTCTTCGCTGTGAATTCTTGGAACCACGAAATCGATGAAATCCGAGCTGTTTGTTTACAAACATGGCTGACCTTGATCGCGCCCTTGCCATGTATAGGTTAAATCAGGGCCGACGTAAGTTACGTGGACCTTGGGCTTTTATATTAAACGTAATTATTAAGTTCTAATGTTTACAAAGCATTGATTGTTATTACAATTATCATAGAGAACACTTTGGTAAGTTAATTGCTTGTTTATCAATAAAAGTTGTATATATATATTTTTTTTTTCTATTACGTGTACACGGGCCTTTAGATAAACTTACTACGGCACTATCCTTTAACCACGTGACTGGCACAGAGTATCAACAAACCATATCATAGTCCATTTTTTGCCGGATATTTTTAGTTTCGCCCCTACGCGCCGCTAATCTAGTATCCAACACCCTCAATATCAGAATCTATACCAAAGAGTAGCTTTGTCTATACTATAAGCTAAGCCATGAACCATGAACACTCTGCAATGGTCAACTATGAGAGTTCGCAAATGTACTCCAGTAAAAAGAGTGACTTTGGGGATGATCTACGATCTAAACAGTGAAAAACTATCACCTTATCCATGGATCACGATATTCGACATACTGTGCGGTACGCTGAGAAAATTCTCACCATTGATTTCGAATAAATAGGAACTCCTGCAACATCGAAGGGTCACATGACATGCACATTCTTTGGTTACGAATTTTAGTTGGAAGGGTTTCTTCGTATGTCCTTCATGCGGAAAATTTATGAAAATGTGTTTCTTAAGCGTTATGTTTAAGAAAAACGGCGAGTGACGGAGTGACCTACTTCGGCCTCCGCGGACAACAAATTTTGAATGGACATACGACCGACCGAGAGGTTGTGAAAATTATAGTCCGAAGTTAGAATCCAGAAGTTATGATAAACAGTCGAGTACGTTGCAATGTGCAGTGAGCACAACCACGGCCCTCTCTGAGTGTGTTGCATCGGATGATGACATATGGATAACATGACCCATGAATGAGATGATCCCTCCCTTAGGGAGGGATTATCCCTCGAGGGATGATGATTAAGTGGCATCATTAGGAAAATGTTTGAAAATGCTGTCTGATAGATTAATTTAATTGAATACTATTCGTGAATTGAGTTCTTAATTCAGCGAGAAATTATGTGGTCCATGTAGAATCCAATCTGGATACATTGGTTTCATATTCCTGTCTGAACTGGAGTAGAATTCTCCATCTTGGTTTAACTCTTCACATACTAAGCTTTTTCAACTTTGATGAGCGAATTTCAGTAGTAAAATGCAAATGTATTTAGTATAATTTTGTGAAGTTAACGTGTGCGTGATGAAGTAAAGATATTGAATTCAGTTGATTCAAATTTACTCGTTTGTGTATATGTACAACGAATTTCAAGGGACGCTTGAAATGACGCCTCTTATTATACCTAAGCTTCGGGTTTATGCTATTTACTCACATCCTACATCATCTAATATTAATTTGCAAAGAACGCTTCCCTAGGGATATTCTTAAACACAATTTCCCTAATGGATCGTCGATCAGGAACAAGAAAGATGAGAAATAATAATTGCGTTATGAGTCATATCCACTATACTACTACGTTACATTATCCGTGGTAATTTATTACAGCTTTTCCATTACATCATATTTTTTATAATCTCCAACTATGCTTTGAAAAAGATTTGGTACTAGTATTTACATATAAAATTTTACATACCATGATCTTTGGTTTCATCAAGGAACTCGCAAATTATTAATAAAAAAAATACGCCTCAATAGAAAGAAAACCTTTGAGAAAAATTATTGATTTTCTACACTTTATTAAATAGCGAAATCATTAGACGTGTTTTTAAAATCTTGCTCTAAAATCTCTCTAATTAACGCAGTTGCGATATCAATTTCCTTTCTTAAAACGTACTCATTTGTCCAGTCATCGTCCATTTAAGTAAAGAGATGTAATATCAACGTAAACGATTTGTCTCAAGTATTCTTTAACGAGCAATAAACAAGCGTAAGAAATCTTATAGCAATTTATTCCACAGTTTCATCTTTCCAAATCTCAAAAGATACCCTCAAAAACTGTTTACCGGAGGGTAATTCTCGTCGCCCTTACTTTTTGTCTTCCAACTCACAGAACACTAATCACTGGATTGCGGATGTCTATGCATTTGTGGTAATTTTAAACATACTAAAATGTATAAAAATGTGCATAGATAAAAAATATTTTATGATATTTAGAAAGCAAAGGACACTTTTATTTGAAGTTGGTTTTATTTCTTCATGGACATGAAAATATGAATTTGCAGTCTACTAATCACTATGTAGACTATGAATATGCTTGGGTTTACCTTAAAGAACTGAAACTAAACTAAAATAGAAGTACATTTGCATTTTCCCACACTATCAAAAATCGCTTACAGTCATCCTGAACCGCCCCTTAACCTTAATATCCTCACTGAATCACCTAGATCAGCTAATATTAGCAATTACTTTTTCTCGGATAGAAACATCCATGGCCAGGTCCAACGAAATCTGGCAGACAACATCGAAACCGCGGTTGAATCGGATCTACAACAGGTTCCCAACGCGACTGACCTGATTCCATCGAATCAAGCTCGGCCAGAGCCGTGGGTGCGAAATCTCGCGGTCGACCCAGATTCATCTTCGCGTAATTCAAACCCGTTCAAACCTACCTGCGATCCGATTCCACCCTAACCGAGACCTAGCCTAAAGGGCGTCCGCTGCGAACAAGAACGAGACCCGAGGGAACAGGTTCAGCCTCGAACGGAGCGACAGACTCGCATGCACACTGTCACGTGGACCGCGGGAATTGCGCGATACTTTGCCGCGATCTCCTACCCGGGATTCTGCGTCGCAGAATCGAGCTGATGCACCGGCTTCGATACGCGATCGAGAACTGGATCAGCGAGGTACAATCCACTGAAAACTTCCTCGAGGGACGAGCGACGGTAGATGGCCGAGGGACGGAGGAGCCCGGCTCGTCGCTGATCACTCTGGGAATAATGGCGACGGTGGGATAATAATACCCGTGTATCCAGGCCTCGCGTATGCCAGAGGAATTAGGTCAATGCGAAGGGAAACAGTTGGCGCCTGGTCGGGTTCTGGAATGGAATTGTTTCCATGCGGGAATGCCTCGATCTTTGGAAGAACGATTCGGGGTCGAGGTTGAACCAGGTGAAAATCAAATTGACTGTTCACTTCGAAGGATATTTTGGAGCAACACGTACATATATGCATACATACTTGGAACCAACACGTTTTAACGTCATGCGCTCATTGGATCTTTGAGAAATATACGAAGGCATTGTTATGAATTTTATATCCACTGTTTCTTTATACATAAGTATCATACAGTGACTCACAAGTTCGTTCACATATACACATTCCAAATGTTTATTTACTGTGAAATCCCCAATATCATATTTCTTTTATCAACTCATGTCTCATGTGTGTCCAAAACGCACTCTTTGTGAACACATCTCTGTGAGTCACTGTGTCAAACGTTTGGTGACTGTATTTCTAAATATTAAATATAGACATTAGTAATGTTATGATAATAGGAATTTATTATACATATATCAATGTTTTTAAGAGCTATGGATTAGAGTTAAGCGCGTACTTTTCGCTTTTTGGAGTATCATGTGTGCGTTGCAGAGCTGCAAAAGAAATCTGATTGAAGAGGCTAGTGAAATGTTTTTTTTATACAAATGCCAGAAATAAGAGAATCTAAGCTACGATAAAAAATTGAAGGATCACTAAATTTCCACCTAAAAATTCAATTGAAAAAATCTTAGATCAACTTTTCAAAGATCATTATGAAGGAAAACGTCCCTCTACAAAATGATCCTAAAACTAATAATCGAAAAACGTTAGTTTTTACTTTGTTTTAAAAACAAGCGACCTTCGAAAAAATAAAGTCCCAGATTATAAAAGTAGAAACTTCACGCTTTAAAATGAACCCAAGTTATGTAATATTTTTTTTTACGAAGACACAATATGTATTAAAAATCGACTATTTTTCAGGCGAAGTTATTCTTTATTTTTCTAATGTAATCTATTTATTAGGATCACAGCTATTCATTGCGACTATTATAAAAATGAAAATAAATATAGAATTTACTTCATTATACACTTAGAAGATAATGTTCGATATTATTAAATAATATCTCAATAATCAAAGCACGTGACCCTTATCATTTCTCTTTGCAATCACAAATTTAAGAAATCAAATATCGTTTCGCTGCTACTTTATTAATAATAAAAGGAGATATCACTACAGATAAGAGATACATACGTATCTCTTCGATCAGTTAAGACTAAATGTCTGGCAGACTTTAAAAATAAATTAAAGTAGACTTACATATTTAACGATTTCACTTTTTAAAATTTCAGATTCATATTTTAAGAAAAAATATCGTTTATAAGATCGCTAAATATTTTTACCTTTTACATATTTATTTAAAAAATTGTTAAGTATTCACGAAGTCACTAAACTTACCTAATCAATAACAGTTTGAAATGTCACCCTGTCATAAAATCGCAAGTGAGATATGAAATGACCTTTTAACCTTTCACTCAATCGTTTTCGATACACATAAATTTTAAATAATTTATATTGTCATTCCACAATCAACTGTATTTTTCTTAAATGGATTTTCATACTTGGTAAAAATTGAAATAATAATAATTTTAATTCTTATCGTCCTTCATTATACATGCATATTTGCTATAGAATCAACTGATACACAGACACACTGAAAAAAGAAGATTCTACTCACTGCTTTTATAGGTCGGAGTACAATTGTACCATCAAATTAAATCAAAACAACAATATATGGTACAGCATTTGCTTGCAATTCAGTTTCATAGCAAATGTTTAACATTCGCTTCGATCTCGAATGCAAGCTCTGGAACAACGAATCAACAGATCGTATTCATTGCATTATTCATTAGAATTTTATTCTATGTATTAATTCTTTTACACGATTGTGTAAATTACTGTAAATGATTACAGTTAATACTTTATATTCTGTTGTCGTGTTTTAAACGCCTGTCACGTTTTTTACTAACATTTTTTTGTAAGTCAGAATTGTATCATTTTACTGTTTTCTCTTGTTTTAATATGCATGCCTTTGTTAAATAATGTATGGAATGTTTTAATTTATTTCATGTGTCATAAAGACAGAAATAATCCACGAATCATGAAAGTTCTGAATTAAATTTAAAACTTTGGTATTTTATTTTTTACACTTTTACAACAAATTGTTTTCATGAAAATGACATGATTCATTTCTTTGAAAATTTGGAATAAAAAATAGAAAACTTTATACTATATTCTAAAATATTATATCATCATCAATGTGGACAATTTTTCTAAAAAATTTAATTTAGATATAACAACAGATTCACATTAGAGCGACAGGATGTAAAGGAAAAAATTACTGGCGTCACACGCGCGAGTGGCACGATATGATTCAGTAATCAGTAAAGCAATGTCAGTCACAAACGAGTGACACGAATGGAAGATAATTTTCGTATTAAGCTTCTGATTTTCCTACAGCAACTGTGTATCTTTCAACTGTTTTCAGATTATCAAAGCAGACTAAATGACATGTATGTACGATTATTTCTTATGCAAGAGGATGAATGAAATTAAAATTAAATTAAAAACATATATGTACAATGTTATCTTTCACGAAACATTTTGGCACTCTGACAAAGACCAGCGCGCATTTGACTATCGGCGATTTTAATATGAACTGCAGAAACAAAGATCTTAGGTTAATATAGGAATTAAATTGCTAACTTTTACTTGAAGTTATAACATGAAATTATTTATGAAATTGGTCATTTCTTCTTCCATTGACCCTGCATGATCAATAATAGATTTTCACGTGTGGAAACCCGCTCCGAAACAGGTAGATAGCATCCAGTTCGAATTGGCTCTAGATAGACCTTTGTAATCCAAAAATTTGTTAACCTAGCAGTTAGTCAGTCCGCATTGCCGTTTAGTGATGAGACAGAGGACGAAATTGGGACAGAAATCTGCTAGCGTCGAATCAAGTAGCGATGAAGTGGCGTCTTTAGGCACGTATCCAACGTAAACGTGGTGTTGTATCTCGTGCAAAAAATATAGCAAGTATTTATACTGTTCCCAACATAAACCGAACTCATTCGGTACTGTTCTATATCGAGAACTATACAACTGACCCTTGAATAACGCGAGTTTCAACAGCACGAGTTCAGTTATACTGCAAATTTTTCTTCAAAAATTTCGGAGCTAACCGCGCGTTTATTTCGAATCAGCCCATTCAGCCTTTATTCTTTACTATGATGAATCGAAAAATTGAAAAGGAGCGAATGAGTACGGAAAAAGCTATGAAAAAACTTTTGAACTATTATAGTTAGACGTAAAATTGAAAACAAAAAGAATAATAATAATTGTGTATTGTAAAATACACAGTTTCGATAAAAACAATGCAATCTTTTTGTTCAGAAAACTACAGCTGTAGCTATTAAACTATTCTAAATATTCGAATTCGAAAACTCTGAATTATTCGAATAATCAAATATGTACATATTCGAATATTCATAACAGCCCTAATTAAAACGTTTTTTAGTCCTCAAAGTTTTTTTAAAAATCCTTCAATTATGTCTAATAATATTTTTTAATTATCAATATTCTTATTTATTCAGTTGTTACGATTAACATATCTCACTCTGTGTGCACTACGATGACTCTCAGGTCCCATTGCATAATAGTTCAAAAGCAAAAATATTCGTTCTCAGTTGTACTCTAAATTATTGCAGGTTGTGAATATATGTAGTAATTAGTTTATAGCGAAATAATACCGTATCGATTTTTCTTATTTAGTTTTCATATCAGTGTTATCAACAAATTGCGTTTGTTATCATCAGAAAAAATGAAGGATATACGTATGTATGTATTATGGATCGAGGGAAACAGTTTCGTATCATCAGCGTTTGCGAAACGCTGTTTGCGCAGATTTACGCGATGCTCGAAATTAGCACAGGCCTGAAAATTCTCTCGTCGCAGTATTTTCGGTTCCACGCACCGCTCTGGTAAAATCTACACGAGTGTTCGCAAGTCCTCAAAGGCTATTGACATCTTTACTTCGGCAGAGAAATTTTCTACCCCCTACATTCAGTAGAAATGAAAAAATGAAAAAATCGACAGTAACTAACATGAGAAAGTAATTAAAAAATTAAATGTGGAACGCGCGGTGAAAAAGAATTGGCTGTGAAGAAAAAATAAAAGTTCACATTATACATAATTTTAGATTTTGTGCGAGACGGTCGAATTTGAGAAGTGAATACAAAATAAAGTCTAACTCTTAAAGAAAACGTCTATTAATCCCCGGAATCCTAAAAATGTAAATCTAAGAAAACTAAAAATAGACACTAATGAAGAAAATTTTGAAATAAAAAAATATTGTAACAATTCTACAATATCATAATCTATATTTATTTTAATCTATGTAAGATCATTTTAATAAAGTATAAGAATCGAATGTTTTTACTATACAGTAATAAAAATTCCAAGCTTCGAGCTCAAATAAAGAAAAAAAATACCAAAGAACATATTCATTGCTTCACAAACTTTAAAAATCGTCTCGCCACGCATAAAATTCAATGAAAGCTTAATTGTATATGTTAGATAGCAAGAATCCTTGGAATTATCGTTATCGTCTCGCAAAATAATTTCAGATCAATTTCAGACGTGAATCAATGCCAATTGGAGTCGTCCATGTCATACTACAATTATCGATACGATCTCAGCGACGCGTCGATCAATTACCACGTCTCTGATAATATCGATCGTGTTACCGTCACGCGATCGCGTTACCAGGGAAAAACCGATCCTTTATCGAGTCGCAACCAGACGCCCCGAGCTTATCTAAAGAAAAATTTCGACTTGCGCAGGAAGCGACTGGGGAGCAATGCGGTCTGTCCGACGGGACTTCCGTGGACTGAAGTAATTTATCTAGAAACTAGGGTCGAATCAAAGTGGCCACTGATCCTCGAGCTTTCGCCACGAGGCTGAAATCGAATTTGGTCGCGATGACACGGGAATTCCTTGTCGGCAATTATCTCCAATAGTTATCGAGGATTGCGTCAGCAATTATCGTAATCGCACGCAAACAACGCGCCGATCGAGCAACTATTTCATCAATATTTACCGAGACCAGGGACCACTATCTGCACCCCGATAAACAGGCGAACAATTTTTTTTAACCTTTCACTGATCACTGGAAAACAACTATCGACACTGTGGTAACTTCTGCCGTAATTGCTTATTGTTTTTCCGCAATAAAACCAGACCCTGACGCGGGCAAGTTACAAAATCGAGGTCGACCGATAAAAACTGCTTCGCGGGGGCTCAGCAACCGAAACAGACAACAAATGACGCAAGAGCGAACAGTGTAACGCGAGAATCCGACGAACCGTGTGGAAAGAAATGATGCGAAAGACGAGAGAACGGAGATTGCAATGAACACTCTCGGGAATCGCGTCTGCAGTAAACAAGCTTTTTATTTCAGGTCTAACGCTATGACAGAGTCTACATCAAACTGTTTGCCTTCCATTTGATATACGTAACAATCGCTTCAAAATATTTGCCCGTTTAAACATTGACGTCTGTTCATCAAACGCTACTGATCGTTCACCGATTAAACGATTCCCATCGACGGCACCGCTTTCGATTCACTCTTTTTCCCTCTCGACTCACTTGTGTCTACGGCGAAAGAGGCTATTTAAACCCGACAATGGGATTCGTCGAGACGAACTTGACGAGAGATTTGATTCAACTGGAATTGATTTCCTCCAGAAAGTGTAGAAGAAATTATTGCTATTATGAGGAGGAGAACATAATGGCAATCTTCGAGGTTCGCCAGGTTGTAGATAATTCGTTACAATTTGTATCGGAAGTTTTGATCAATAGAAGCATTAGGGTCAGAGGGAACCTATTGCTAGATCAATGATACACTAACGTCAAAAATGTTAAAATCATTTAGTACGTAATGAAAACAAGGACTTCCATTTTTTAATATATGGGTTTCAGTAACTATGAATAATTATTTTATTCTTCATTATCAGACTGTTAATAAATTCCAAAATACACGAAATATGAAGTCATAAAATAAAAATTACAATAAATTGTAATTAAATTTATTTTTTCAAAAATGAATTGTAATTCCAACTTCAATTTTTTACTTATATTTATAAAAATCTAATTTTGCATAAAAATCAGCAGTCTATTCATTACTTTTTGAGCTTCCATAAACAAAAAAATAAATTGTAAATAATCATATTATAAAATTCCACTTAAAAATACTATATAGTACATATTATGAATTTTTTAGGGAATTTAATATATTCAACAAGCAATGCTTCTTATTTCTTCATTATAGAATTTTATTTTTGCGAACAAAAAAAGAAAAAAAAAATTTGAAATGGAAGTAATAATTGAAAATAACAGAGAAAAAATAATAGAAAATAAAAAATAACAGAAAAGAACATTAAAAATAAGCGAAAATCTTGGAAAATTGAAGGAATGAATCTTTATGCAATAGTAAAACTCCCCGTAAAATTTTAGAAAAATTGATTCGGTGGTTTTTAAATTATTTAACTTTTAATTTAACATACATATATCCTTATGAGAAAACATTGAAAAACATGAATACAAAATTAAGAGTAAAACAATAGGTAAAAATTTTTGAAATCTTGTGTACAGAAAATTATGTACGTATATTGAAACACTTCTTTCCATTGCTTTTCATGTACGTAGAAAAGAAAAATGATAGTTTGATTATTTCAATTTCCAGCAATTGCTTTTCAGATACATTGCAGCAAACAAGTTTACAATGACAACTCGAATATGCAATTCATTAACAAAATAAAAGAAAAAGTAAGAGTAAATTCAACTGAATTTGTAATAAAACTATACCACTGTCATTTCTGACTAATTGTCATCAGAAGAGAAAGCCTTGATAATATCTTGGTAATTTATTAACTTTTGGCTCAGACTGTTACTGAAAAATTATTTCAAAGATAAAATTACTGAAAAAAGTGTGTCTAAAAAATTGTACCGAATAAAAACTACAAGCGTCAAATAACTGAAAAAAGCAATGGAGCAGCGGGTCGTAAACGCGAAATATCGCGATAAAGTTTCATTGGGATTCCACATGCATCCTTGGAGCTGAATGACTGCTCTTCGTGCACGAGCTCTATCGTAACGGAAATGGGACTTGGAATTACGACACGGAAGGATAAACGTGCTCCCATCATGGTCAAGGTAATACCGTGTAAGTAGCTGGTCGGTTGATTTGGATCGAACGTCTGCATTCCCCGCAATCGTTTCAACGTGTCTAAATTTAGGACACACTTTCAGCGAACTTACATAACTTATGCGCCAAAATTCTATTACATAGCGGATCGGTTGCTTTGTGCCGCGTCGAATATTTTTTCCACGACGGTATTCTTCAAATTCTTGCTCGCACAGTTCTCGCGATTCTCGACTGCCTCAAGGATACGATTAACTATCGCAGTGCCGTCAAAAGAGACTCGAGCACTCTTCTCTAAAAGAAACTATCGAACCAGCGAAAAATTTGAAGGCTCCGAGAAAATTTAACTGTTTCCGTCTCGAATATTTTCGCGCCTCGCATTAAGCTACCGTGATACCACTTTGCGCGATAACACAACAGAAATGTACAGCTATAGTCGGTGTCAAAAAATTCCTAAAATACTTCACGATATACGATCGTGTGGATCACGATTTAGGGTCGTACCATCGCGTGGCAATCCGGTTCGGTCGTTCCGCGTTGACCGAGAAATCGCTCCTCTTTCATTGGCACGTCTGGAACAGGATGTTCCCGATGATTGTGCGTCATCCGGTGTCGTCGGCAGAAGGGGGCGTGGAGATAAGAACCGGAACGTTCTGGGAGTTCGGGAGGAACCGGAACGGGATAATCGTAAGGATATTGAGATCGAGAGTGAGGGTTGCGAAGTCCCGGTGACCTCGAAACGAAGACGGTCTCGCGACCGGAGACTCCAGGATCGATATTCGCACCCGCCATTCGTGGACACGTCCAACTCGATGCAGATGTCACTCGGCCAGTGCCGCTTCCGTCTCTGCGGCAAGGCTCGGTGGGGGGATCCGAACCAGCCGCTGAATCGGTCGTTCGAGATAATGCGGACCGGTCAAGCACCGTAAAATAATCGACAACCGGAATCGTACTTTGGTAACCGGGGCCTCGAACGACGCAGACGGGAAACGGCCGTTACGAGAGTAGAGATCGACAAAACTTACCCACCTCTTGGCAGGATACTCGAACGAGAAGCGAGTCCTTCAACATTCCCAGCAGGAAGTTAAACTACCTCGATCGTTCCTGCACGAGTTCACAACTCGAAGTGAAACGACGACGGCGGGGGGGGAGTTGGTTCCCTTCCGTTCGGTTATCGGTTTCTCCGGGGATCGAACGCCGGCGTCTCGGCGGCACTGTCACACACAACACAGTCACACCCCCGCGGGCCACAACACAAAAAAAGAAACCCGCTTTCTCAACAAAATTCTTCCTCGCCGTCGATCCAACCGACGAGTCGCGAACGCGGTCTACGAAACGCTCACCTGCTCTTTGAAAACACTCTGCGGAGCGGAAGCTGCCATGCTACTGCACGCAAACCGTTCAGCTAGCGACATCTCGGCGGCCATTTTGGCGACACAAGGTGGATCACCACTGCTGGCGCCACCGGCTCTATAACTCGCATTTTATTATCTCCACGCACGTTTCTCAATAAAACATTTATCTGTTCCCATTTACAAGAATTGATTTCCTTTCTTTGCACAACGATAGCCTATTTTATTTAGAATTTGTTATCCGTGATTCATATTTCGAGAAGATTCGAATTCCCGATCTTGGAAAACTTTTGAATGCTCGAATTTTAGCGGGTAAATTTTCGTGAACGGGCACGTTTACAACGTTCGAAATTACAGTAGATAATCAAATTGTTATAAACGAATAATTATAGTTTACTTTAATTCTTATAATAGTAAGAAATACCTGTATTTTTTCTTACTAGCATACATAGGTGAAGCACGAAATGCGAACTGCTCATAGATAATTATTCTGTTGTTGAAAGTCAATCGAAAATTCTTTATCGAATATAATATAGTTCAAAAAGAGTTAATTATACACTAAAACCCCGATCATGCGATTTAATATTTATAATATGAAATGTAATTAGTTGAAAATTATTATTACAGCATAGTTCAAATTTTACTCGAAGTCTTATTATATTTGCTCTTATACCTAATGCATTTATTGAAACCTTGGCTGGAATATAATCGAGATTGTACTGTAAAAAAATTTTTCAACATTTTATTTTTCGGAGTTTTCGTTCACCTTAAATTATTCAATCAAATTCCTCCAATATAGCAAATATATTTTTCACCTGAACCGAAGATACATTAATAAAATTTCTTAACTGAGAGAACGTTTTATGATCTTATTATATTTTTCGAAATTATTGAATATTTGAAAAAAATGTTTGTTGTGATATTTATCAAATTTATCCCAATAAAGAAAATTCTAAATTTATCTATGAAAAACTCTGGTTAATTTTAAAAAATACGTAGAAAAAAATGAGTGGATAAAAATGTTATAATTATTGTCATAAAAATTTCTGTAAACCATGCTATTGTATGTAAACAAATTTTAGATTAGTTCATAAACAACAATATACTCTGAAGTCTAAATTGATTACGTTTCGTGGTTCACCCTGTAGATGAACATTTTAACTATAATTTATTAGCACAGCAATAAAATTGTTATTCATTTCTTGTCATTTATTCATTCATTCCTCTTCATAATTGAGTTTGCAATAGTGCCTTAATTTTGGCGTACTTTCCTAATTAATTTTAATTTATTTTTAGTTTTCTTCACTAAATCAGTCCAAAATCGCGTAGAAAATATTATTTATAGTATTCAGAAATATTCACAAACTTTTAACACTCTTGTTACCTATTAAATATTAAACACAATAACGTTTGTGACCGAAAAGGTTTAATTTTAACTACATTCTCAATTCCATTTTGATTCAAACATCAATTAAATAATAATTTCGTAGTGCTAATAATTTGATTACTCACTGCAATTCTTCAAAATTATAAAAGTGCTCAAAAGTACAGAATTCCGTTAAAACTGTTTAACAAAAAATAGAACACAATTTTTTCATTATTGAGATTCTATTTGAAAAATGCGCGGGATTCGGGAATAAAACCCAGCTCACCGCAACCGCAAGTGCATCGTCTATATCGTCTATATATACAAAAGATCCTACCAGATACTACTTTTGATTTCTAACACGAAAATAGAAACTTGAAATTCGTACGAAAGCCTCTCAATAGCAACTCCTATATTCACAAAACAAACTCCTTTGTTCAATTCAGCTAAATCTCAGTATGACAATCACGTCAATTACTTTTCCTCAAACTCGCATAATATTAGGTGTAATTCATGACGAATATTCGCGAATCGCGTTGAAATGATACGTGCATTCCGAGAAGAAAATCTGTAGATATCGACGGTGCCGATTAGAAAGTCCAATCCTCGAGCGGTGCATGTCAAAATTTAATTTGACGAAGATCAATAAAACGCTGCGCAACGTAACGTGGCTCTAGAAGAATCGAAACGTCGGCCATCTTGAAATATCGACCTTTGTTTGCGCCAACTTCACGCCGCGCTCGCATTTCGCTGCTTTTTCGCGAGATTGTCGCTTCTGGTCCCACTGTGTGTCCGTCCTGTCCCTGAAACGGGGAAACAACGGTTCGCTGGTCCGTGGAAAATTCGTAACTGAGTGTGATCAACGTGCGCGTAGCAGGAGCCACTTCTTGGTGAGTATAAAACGTTCGTTTTTTCCGGAAACGTCGAACGACGTTCACGCAAAACTACGTCGTCGAGGGGCTGTCGCGGGACACGAGCGTTGTCCGTTCGAAATTTTCGAAAATGAAACAGTCCCGGACGTTGTTTCGCCAGGATCGTTGAGCGATTCCGCGTTTCGACGATCCCTCGGCTCGCCTTTGTGCACGGTGACAACGCAGTTTTCCGTCGTTCCCTGGGAACGTTTTGCCGCACAAACGAGCATCACGGGCAAAAGCTGCTCGGTGTCATTCGCGGCCGATAATAAACTCGCCTCGCTGCTAGATAACAGATAAGCGTGCGTCAGGCATTGGAGCTGTTGTTGGGAAACGCGGCGACGACACGGAAATTTGTGGAAAGCCTGTCACGCGTGAAAACCGACGACGTCTTCATCGATTCGCGGTAATGAAAAAGTTTCTATTTATACAAACGACAATGCTTCTTGCGCAGAAATTGTGAAAGATCACACACATGCTTTTTATGAGACAGATGATTCTGTCGATGAGAGCTTCTTGGAAATTGTTTCTTGTATCTGTCCGTTACGATCGTTCTGGTTAGCTTGTTACGATTCGTACAATCTACGAGTCGTTGCTTTGTAGTAAATCAGGTCTTTCAGTGTAAGCTTGATTGCGAAATGTTATGCTAACTTACACGCTGTTAAACACACAGTGAGAGTAGGTTATGATGATTCATGATCTTTGTTGTCTTTCAAGTGTCAGTCCTGTGGGACAGAATTAATTGAATGGTTTGAGACACATTTGAAACCCAGAACCGTTGATTAATAGTCTATGATAAACTAAGAATGATAGACTTTAAGGAATAACAAAGGATACGCGAGGAAAGATTGAACTTTGTTATACAAACAGCAAACAAGCTTCTATAAGTTACTCAGAATGTGTAAAAATTTATACTTTATGCAATCTTTTATTAGCGCGTAGAAATTCAGAAGTATCACCTTAAATATTACACAGAATTAATTATTTCAAATGCAGCAGATCCTTTCACAATTCAGCAATTAACATGGAGCAACGTGTTTCTACCAACAGTGCTCTCACAAAATTACGTTCGCAATTTCCTGAATCCAGTCTTGTAACTTCAATTACTAGATTCTATATTCTGCTCTGAGGTAGTTTGAAACACATTCACGGTCTTGCTTCTAAAACGTTCAAATGCTGATGCAATTAGGAACAATAAAACTGTGGTGGCAGCAATTCAAGTGCGTGCAAAGAATCAATGATTCACCATTAGTAGTAGTTGGATAATTTAAATAAATTTGCCCATTGGCTCTGCAATTGAAATCCTTTGTTAAGATTCGATAGAAGATTGTATTCTCATTTGACCAATAGATACATTTGTACTGTTATCTCTGAACCCTTTAATATTTATATGGTAGAAGAACAGTTTTCTGGGGTCAGGAGAAAATAAATCTTGATTTAGATATCAGCATTAATGGTACAAAATGGGAAGCTTCATGGTGATCTAGTGGTTCTCTTTATAAAGAACTACATGTTGCGAAACGACAATAGGAAATTGTAACGTAGTAACGGCATTTTTCCTCGTCACGTATAATAGATCCCACGAACGCAGGCTGTTTTAAATCAGGAAGCGGATCATCGGCCGCAAATTATCGCCGAGCACGCGCTTCCTGTCTTTTAATTGCCCCAGTCTTTCTTAATATTCCTTTTTCGTCGCTTTTCTATTCTAATTTTCTTACTCGCAAGTTTCAATCTGTAATCGTGTCCAAACTTAAACTTGAGCTACATTTGAATTTAAATGCAATTTGAATTTCAAATAGTGTATTTAAAATTTACTCGAATAATTATTTTGAAAGTTTCGCAACTTAGAATCGAATTGAAATTTCATTCTGTATATGATGCAAGGTGCTCTTTTTGGCTTTCACGTTTATTTATTAACGATTCATGTTGTAATGATGGATTGCAACGGTTTCGTAATGCATCCAACGTTTCTTTATTGTAGTCTCGATCACCTAAACGTGACTCGTACCGTTTCTATATTCAGTTCGATTATGCACGCAATGGAACCGAGAAACAAAGCTGCCGATCCTCCGTCTGTTTACCTTCGACATCGATAATAACCGTCACCGATGACTGGGCAATTAACATTGGGGAGCGTTTAACTGATGCGTCAAATTCCTACAATTTTTTCGCAACTAGGAATTGTATCGATCGAGGATGAAGTTTACGAAGTGTCTCTTCCAACTTGATCTAAAATCTCGTACATTTCATAGTTCGAAATGTTGTTTTTAAAGTTTGTAAACATTCTGAATGCTGAATTTCTGAATTCTACACTTTTCACCCTTCTAGGGATCAAAGTCTCAAAATTCTCCTAGTCATAGGCTTCTTCGAAATGTTTGTAGTTCCGGATTTGGAGTCCCATAAATGGATTTCCAATCCCAAAGCTCTGTTCTAACTTAGAACTTGTAAGATCATCTTGAAAATCCATTCGTATCGAGACTCAAAAATTCGAACACTTCTGTTGCCAAAAGATTCACAGAAATGCATTCACATGCTGTCAGACCCAATCAGTCCGTTTCACATCTTATATAAATGCGTAGATAGCAGCTTCGGTGCAGTGTTGCGAAATATTGCGTAACATCTAACACACACCACTAAAAATACCATTTCTTTTATCCCTCTGATCGAGTTCGCGGCGGAGTTCAATCCACCGGGGTCCATTCGCTTTTTTTTCTGGGCGCATAGCGTCGTGCAGTAGACGGTACACGCAACGTTGCGCTAGGTCGGAGCTAAAAAATATCGGTTAGAAGGCCAATGAAAGGGTCTAGGACAACATCGACGGCCGATGGTTAATTTTAGTCGAGTATTTCTCTTCTAAGAGCCCTGGGAGCTTCGTTGGGGAACCGAGAACCGTGAGACTTTTACCCTTTCGGTTCCTTACCAACGGTTGGCTTCGACGTCAGGTTTGCATTCAACTTTATTCTTAGAGAGCGTCTCGTTCCCTCAATGTTTTGGTAGAAATTAGCTGATTATAGATCTCTGACCTGCAGAGTTTACTTAATCTAGATCTCAAATACTCTGGATTTCAAAATCTCAAAGGAATTCTAGTTATAGGTTTCAGAGATTTCGATTTTAAATTTTTAGAATAAGCTATTCCAATGTTTCTGACTCGGAGCTTCTTTATTTAGTTTTTATATTTCAGAATTTTACGGGTTGCAAGATCCTAGATTTCCGAATCTCAAAGTTGTTCTACCCCGGATTTTGAGTTTCAACATTGATTTAGTTTAAAATTTGAGTTTTGAGTTTCGAAGACTTATTTTATCTAATTTCAAGAATCAGTATTTCAATTTTTATAATAGTAGTTTTCAGAGTTATGAAATTTGTCTAGGTTCAATATTTCCAGCTTTTCCTAGTCTTAAGTTTGAAGGCTTCAAGGATTTCTTTGTTTCTGTATTTTAGAATCCCAAAGATGTGCTAATGTTTTAGACCTCCAAACTTTTCTGAACCTCAAAGTTTGTTTAGTCTTCTAACTCAAGCTTCAAAATTCTTATAATCCCAGATCAGAAAATTCTAAACTTCAAAGTCTTCAATTTAATTTAATTCTGCAAATTAAAATCTCAGTTTTCCCGACTTTTGTCTTCGGAGTTACAGAATTATCCCAATTAAGTTGTACAATTTTTCTAATCCTGAATGCGAAAAAAATTCCCAAACTTGATAAATATTTTCCTAATCCTAGTTCTCAGTCTTTTGAGGTTTTTCTAAGCCTCCCGTATTGCGCAGTTCCTCTCTAAATTCATAGTTCTTACATTATTTGATGAACAGCATATCATATATTTCAGTCTCAAATTCCAAGCCCTAAGCGTCACATTTCTATATCCTAAAACCCTCCTATAGCAAAGGAGTGATACAGAGCATTCACCAAAGATTTTCAAGGACTGAGTCATCACCCTAACTTCGACTTCCATGGAAACCATGGGACCAGAATCGTTCGAGGTATTGTCTTCGCTCGAATTCGAGATGCTCGCGCGTTCCCAAGACAGGGAACACAACTCTGGCTCTGGTATTTTAAAACGTGCAAGGATACGTCCGCCTGAAAGCGTCGTCCTTCTGTCGGCGACAAACAGGCAACCTCTCTCGAGATCAGGAGACACTCGCGAAATCCTTTTTCCTCGATACATCGCTCACACTGCCCGAATATGTAAAACTGACGTCACACCTTCTCCGGAGAGCGCAAAAGGACGCCCACCGTGTTTCTCTGTTTCACTCGACGCTCCTCTTTCTCTCTCCGTCCTTCCTTCTTCCTCGAGTCCTCCGAGCGCGCGTCGCTCGCGTTTTCCATGGAAAATCGTCGTTCGATCTTCGTCCCAGCTCTTGATTCCTGGGCAAGGATCCGCGTCCCCTGTTTGGCTCGTCGCGTGAAAAATCGCGGGGACAGAAGGATGCTCGAGCGAAGTCGGATGAAGTCGAGGACCAGTTCTGGAGTAGTTACGTGGGTATAGTTACTTCGTGTGGGCTGACAGTTTAGTAAACACGTTCTTCTGCGAGTAATTTGTTGAGCACTACATTGTCGCCCACGTTTCTCTGCATTTTCTTTGAAAAATGATTGTCAACGAAACGAAAGAGTTCAACTTGATTAGATTAGCGAGTCAATTTGAGAACTTCGTTTCTGTCTTTCGAATTTCTTCACAGATTTTGGTTTTCCCATATTGATTTCCGCTTATAGCGGAAGAAGAGCGCACAGTGTTTCCCCGTTATAAACTCGTTATATTTATATCATATCTTGGGGTGATTCAGAGCGAACGAATCCTGCTTTCGAATGGTCCCACACCTTTAATCAAATAAAACCGAGGTATCAACGTATAGATTGACCTCCCACGTTATAAGCTCGTCATCAATAAATGCTCAAATCTATATCGGGAGAACACTGTTGTACTGTCCTGTGCCGAGAATATTGCACCTTCAATTTTAAATACTTGAAATACTTTCACTGACACATTGGATCTCATTTCTTTCGCGAATGCCTCTATGTTCCTGCCAGGCTTCGACAATAGCACATAAAAGGAGGTTCGAGGAACGCCGCGATGTATTTCATCGCGCGATACTTCGCAAGAAAAATGTTTATTTACTGCTTTCGTCGCGACGCGGCACCGTCGATCTGACATTATCGAAACTTTTGACCGGTCGGTGTTAAAGGAGATAAGACAGGAATAGGCTGTTAGTGGTATTGATCGGGCAGAGGTACAATTTGCAATCGCGTTGTGCCACGTGTATCCTCCAAAGTCGACCCGTATTTGGCGGTCCCGTTTAATCGATTGCCAAGCGGTGACTCCGTGCTCGCGAACGTCTGAGGCCATCTTTTCCCCGTTTCCGACAATAAACGGCGGATCCGTTTCGTTTCGGCCGATTAAACACGTTCGTGCACCGCGAAACAACGAATATTGTCGAACGGGAGCGTCACGCTCGCCTAATACCCGACTATAATCGCAAGTCGAACGTGTTTGTAAAAGTAGAGACTCCATTTACTTCCCAACACTGTCCCATAAATGTAACAATTGCATTTGCATATGGAATGATTTTTAGATTTTATTCCGTATTCGAAGAAGCTATTGTAAGTAATTAAAAATTATTTGACAGACTCTGTTACTGAAAGTGTAGGAGATATTGAAATAGAGTGTCTTCTCAGTTTAAATGAACTTCAGATATTTTGCAAATTTTTGTATAAAATTGTATCGATTCCATTCACTTGGAAAATTTTTTGTGTTGTAGAAAGTAGATTGGCGGTTATGAAAAAGTTTAGTGCAATTCATTTACTATGAATCAAGTATGAATCAACTGTGACTCAACTTTGAAATTTTTACGTCAGTCATTAGCATTCATATTTATTCATATTTCTGTAATATCCTCGAATTTTTGTAATAAAAATTATATATAGAAGATTAATTGCATTGTTAGACTATACAATCGTTTTAAAAATATTTTCACATTCTTTCTTTTTTCTTGAATTTGTAAACCGGAGTACTGTCTTAAGATTTTAAATGAATTCACTTTTTCTGCTTCACTTCTTTGACCATTTTTCTGGAATAATATCTATAATGTCTAAAAAAAATTTTAACAGTAGGGAACAAAGGGAAATTATGAGACAAAATAAAACATTGCTTTGTATGTGTTACTGCGGATGTTTATGCATTTATGGTGATTTCAAATATATGAAAACTTTTAATAAGGTTCATAAATGCAATAATGTATAAAATATTGAAAATAATATATATTTAAATGTATTTAAAAGAGAAAACACACTTCCATTTAGGTTTCTATTGTTCTTTTATTTATATGAAATTATGAATTTGCATAAACATCCGAAGTCTTGTTATTAGTGGCTCTGTGTGGCGGCTATTCTAAAAAGTACGTAAAAATTGATCATGCAATTCAATCAATAATGCACAATTGTTTTTTGGTACAGCAAAGCACTCCGAGTTTTCATATAGAATTTCGGAAGTTTATACACTGAACTGGTATTTTTAATGTTTTTTTTAATGTTCCATTAACTTTATTCTGATTGTTAGTAAGAACTACTATAATCATTAAATTATAACAAGAGGCAAAGTGAAAGAGGCAGAATAAAATTAAGAAAAAAGAACTGTGACCTTCAGCCTTATAATGGTGACTTTTCTATTAAAAAAAAAACATACCTATTCTATCTTAAGCGACCCGCACACGGTCAACAATATTGTCAATATTTGTCGGTATTGACAATATTATTGAAGGTAAAATTGATCTTGATATTGAAGATTAGATAGAAAACAAGATATTAGAAAGATTAGATAGAAAGGCATTGAAGTGGATTGACAGTAATATTGTCAAATCACATATATAGCATATTGTGTAACATACTGTATACCCTTAACTTCAAGTATTTCTTTTTTTCCCATCTTGTCGCCAACAGGTGTTAATTTACTTTGGATGAACCTTTACCCCGTTAATGGAAGAAAATATAAAAATTCCTTGAAAATTGTTTAAACAAATATTTTATAAAGTTCCTTAAACAATATAGTCTTTTGTATTACCGATCTCAGAAGCCGAAAGATTATACTACAATATAATGAAAGACAAACTGGGTTTCATTATTTCTAATTAAATCTTAAGTGTTTCACTTTTTCCTATTTTCTCCTATTTCAGTTTTTTCGTGTAAAAGTTTCAAATC
The DNA here is from genome assembly GCA_030770465.2 of Perdita meconis. NCBI lineage: Eukaryota > Metazoa > Arthropoda > Insecta > Hymenoptera > Andrenidae > Perdita > Perdita meconis. The sequence goes on along the minus strand of JASKOS020000006.1, from coordinate 4,008,004 downwards.
ATATTTTCTAAACACGTTATACACAAGCCACGAAACGTGTTCTGTTCATTATTCGCACCCATACAAGAAGAAAACAATCCTCTACGTCGATCCGACGTAACAAAATCGCGACGTATCCGATCTTTCCATTCTTGGAGCAGCGCCTGAGAACATCTTTGGACGTATATCAAGACCCAAAGCTGGCGCGCAGCGTTTATTAGCGATGCCTGCCTCCCAGAAAATTAATATCGCATACAATACATCCTCCCATTAGGCCTCGCGACCTCGTTTCGGTCCGTTGCAAACTTTAACGATTCACTGAAAAAGGATTATTGATGGAGACCCTTTCAGACTCGGTCGAACACCGAAAGCTAATCAGGGATTCGCTAAAACGTCCCTCGAGCCTTCAAACCCTATTTACATAGCGACGCTCGTCCCTCCGTTCGACTCTCCAGGTTGTTTCGAAAATCGCCCTCCGAGTATGGATTTCTCGAAGCGCAGGTATCCAAAGAAGGGTCTCCCTACGTCCGAAGACAGAGTCTTCATGCTCGGCACCGGTTTTCCATCGATCGCTACGCCCTGCTAGCCTCGCTGAAAGCATTACGAACACAATAGGCATCCGAAACATTCGGAATCGGCTGTTACGTAAGCCCGGCTCAGTTCTCCGCCGCTTGGCGAATTTTAAATATCGAAGACCCGTTTCCAGCCGCCCTCCTTGCGCAAGTAAATCGCTGGAACCGAATGACGTCCCGGTGCGCTTTCCAGTCCGCCGGAGACAACAGCAGAAACCGGAAAATTCCATCGGCAGAGAGTCGTCTTTTCTCCGCGCAGCGACAAGGTCCGATGCCTCTGTCCCGTCGAAGCCGCTAATACGTCGACAGTTTCTCCATTTTCGCGAAGGCCTCGCGTCAACGAGCGTTTCAATTGTCCGGTAAGTCTGTCCGAGGTGTCCGAATCGGGGAGGTCTATGCACTCCAGGCCTTCCGGGGTGACCAGAAGGTTGTTCCTCCTTGTTCGTCACCGGGAAGAGCCTCAGTCTCCGTCGTGACAATGCGGTGTCGAGGACAATGGACTCGGTGGAAAGGGTGCTGCGTCGGGCGAAACAGTTGGAAAAACGCCTACGACGACCCACGTCGCGATGACTGTTCGCGCGGTTTTACCTGGGACGCTGGCGGAGCGTGTAGGCAGGCCAAAATCACCTCCGAAAGCGGTGTGACTCATGGATTTCGCGATCCTCGCATCGCGCGGATTTATTATAAGCTACAGGGCGCTTCCTAATCCGTGGACTGGCTAGCTTCGTATCGCACCCACCGTTGCCTTGAAATTCATATATCTCCCCCCGAGGCGATATTGAGCAAAGTCGCCGTGAATTACGCGCTCGCGACGGGAATTGTTGTACCGCGAAACATGTATTTGGTGAGTGCAAAAAGTCCGACAATTTTTTATGATGTAGATACGATTTCTTTTTTGATTATTCATTTCATTCAAAGACTCTTCATATTTTGGTTTTTGGGTAATAAAGTAATACTATTTGAAACTGAAACAATTTTAGTGAATTCATTTTGGCAGTAAGAGTTTTAAAGTAAACAAGTGAGTCGTGAAATTAAATAGATGAAAAGACACATTTATAGAAATGAAATATAAGTTAGGGCTAAACGTGCCAATAGATGGACAGATTTAGATTAATCAATGATAATGAAAAGATTAAGTTTTTAATTTATATTACTATTTCTTTATTTTGTAGAGAAATTTTGTATGCGAAAAAATATTTCATAATACTGTCCATCTACTGGTGACACGAGGGGTTTCGAGTAGAATTTTCATCATTTCATGATTGAATAAATTAATTCTAGTAGATACAACTAATTTTTTCTTAAAATTTACACATTTTTGGGCAAAGTATTTGTTTTGTTTATAAAACAAGTATTTCTAAGCAAAACCTTAAAACAAATGTTGGAATTAGCTGAGCTGCCCATTTACTGGCTTGTTTAGTCTATAAACTTTTGCACTTACCTAATAATTGTTCCAGTTCGGGTGAAAATGCTCCCATTTCTCCTGGGGAACAATGGAGTCTCTGATGAGTACTTATGTTTCCATAAACCTGGTGTAAGGGAAAACTATTAATTCTGCGTTATGAACATGTCTATTATGTCCTTGTTTCCCAAGGAAAGTTTCTCTAGTTTCCTCTTTTGTCTCTAACAAATTTATCTTCTAGACTCCACTGAAAACTGGAATATAAATTTTATGAAAACGTAACTTATGTTCTCTTTCACAGAAAATATAAAAAAAACCCATATAAATACAATTTTCTTCATTTTGTCTTAATAAGACTCCAAAAAATCCGAAACTAAGCTCCAATATTTTAGAATTCAAGAATCCATATAGAATGGTCCCAAAACTGAATTACCAATGAAATAACTACTTTTTCTTCAGAGTCTCTGCTCTTTTATCCAAATTTTGATGAGTATTGAAAAATTACAGAACGTTCTAAATTTTTATATTTATTAAATATGGGAAAATTCTTTTCTAACACCAGACATTATTTCACAAAAATCTGTTCCTATTCTGAACCTCCAAATAAAAAAGTTTTAATTTGCGGTGGAAAATAGTGATCGTTGGGTTGAAGAAGACTGCAAAAATTCGTTCCCACTCGAGAACATCGACACCGATTCCGCTGCAGAGTTAGGAAACAACCTGCACAACGAGTCTATCGCACACGGAAGGTGATACACCGCCTCCTAGTCCAACGTCCTCGACCTGCTCGCGGAGGTGGTGTTCGCGATCGCGTGTCGCGTATGGGCACGATCGCTGTTCACCTGACGGACGTAGAAAATTCCTGTTCACCCAGTAACACAGTCTGCTCGAATCGTTTCTTCGTTTCCTTCATTTTTAACCTTCGTGTCTTCCTCCATTCTCTTAATCGAACTCTTTTTTTTTCTAATTATTCTAAACTCGAAAAAATTTAAGGATGTCATTAATTTATATTTCTATTCCTTGCACCTTGAAATTTAATATAATCTCAAAATAACTAGTGATATAAAGCTTATTGCTTACATTTTTCAGGGAATACAATATCTTAACGACTAAAAAAAATGTTTCTTTATGAATCATTTTTGAGACACATAATTCGTAGAAATGTTTGATTGAGGGCAGGAATAAAAAAACAGACGTATAATGTAACTTTGCCAGCACTCTAAATATCACCAAAAAATTATAAGAACACATTTTTAAAGCCTAGAACTTTTCCAATACGTAAAAGAATCAATATTTTTTACCTATCTGGGGTAATGGTCACTATTAATGAGCCTGTACTTATTAGTGTGTCTTTGCATTTGAATAAGTCGTGGAGAAGAATAATTCCTAGTTAATAATTAATAGTTAACTAATAAACTTACTGAAAAAAGGTATTTTTCTTTTATTTCTAGAGGCATTTTGTTTTCATAGCTTACTTTAATGTAAGGGCACACTGATAGGTTCAGGCTCATTAATAGGGACCAGTACTCTAAGTATATCCAATACGTAATATAATGCAAAATAATCTTATTGAAGATTAAAGGTGCTTAAAAAAAAAATGATATCTGATCCCTCTGATTTCCCTCGGAATCATTCGGAAGCCTGACCTTTAGACACACCGAACGCGGAACCGATTCGACCATCCAAGACGGATATTGTTTTGGGTTTGGGTAAAAGTGATTCAGTGGTTCGACGTCGGCGTCGGGAGTAGAGCGAACGATACGCTCTCGCCAGTCTCTGAGAAGGGGAGAGGAGTGCGCGAAGTGGGATAACGTAATGACCTCCACCTCCGTGTTTCAAACTATTTTCGATACGCGTCTCGGCTAACTTTAGCGTTTCCCTTTAGTCCAGTCTTTGACTTTCAACCGCAGTTTTCCGCCGAGTGGTCGATCGCGCGCCTCGTGTCCCGCCCCGGTCGTTTCGCACCGCGTGAAATCCACGCCGACCAGAGGCCCTCCGCTCCTCCGTCGCTTCTTCGGTTCGCCCGAAGGCAACCGGTTTCGTCGATTCCTCGCGCCGCCAGTCCTCCGGCAACGATGCGTCTCTTCGGGGAACCCTTCTCCGTCGTCTAGCGGGTGGCGAAATGGCGAACACGCTGACGCGACGAGGGGATGCTGTCGACGAGTGACTTTTCGAAGTGGGTTCGAGACGCGCGTGTAAGTTCGATGGTCCTCGACCTCCCCGAAGGGTTCGACGTTCCCTTTTTGTCAGTGTGCACGAGACAATGTCCGAGGAGTTCGCTCAGGTTCGAGAGTGTAACGCCGACGGATTCGTGGAAACGTCGGCGGGTGGTCCTTATTTCAAAACGACGCAGTTGAAGGATCGATTCACGAGCGGTTCGGGCAGCGCCGAGCCATTTATACACGACACTACGCGACTATTTTGAAAACAGCACGTAAAATTAACTCGCTTGGAATATATTTGCGCGCTCGCTGGAAGTACTACATAGTACCGCGGGAACTATTTCGGCGAGCTGGCGAAATATTTTTCGGTCTTCCCTTCAATGCTTCGTTTGAATGGACCTGTGACACGGTTCGCGGCTTCTTTGAACCTTCGCGGTGTTGCACTCGCGATACGATGCAGGGATTTTTGGCCGATGAGTTAGTGTGTTATAAAAACTTTCCACGATGCAACCGCTGTAATATATTTAAACCAGTTTAGTCGGAAATAGTGGAGAGAGTTGGAGAATGGATAAGAATAGTGTGAGGATTTACTTAACTCATTGACGTCGATCTTGTGACAGACTTTGTTGCAGTTGTCGCTTTTGTCGCTTCCAAAGAATGATTGTGGATGCATTCTTCTCGAAAACATGTTGCTTTCACTCCGAAATTCTTCGAAGGATCTTTGAGCAACAGGTGGTTGGAAGTCCCTTCGAAAATGATTTCAGTGATCATTGTAAAAAGTAGTGTGTAATACCTTTTGGAGTAATTCATCATTTTTGACTTCGCCGAATCCAAGTTCATCTCAAATTCCTTTCACGTAGACTTTACTGTCTTATTTGAGAATTTTTTTACCGTCTGCTCTGCAAATATATTCAAAATTTTGCATCGTTGGAAATTTGAATGACAGACTGTGAAAGTGCATAAAAGTGTCCTGCGAATACTCGTAGATTCACGATTGCGAATGGTTAAAGAGTTTGGATGAACGGAGGTTTGGACATCCAGAAAAACAGAAATAATTTGGCTAGGCAGACACAGTTACGTGCGAAATACGTTTAGGCGCGAGAGCTGGCAGGTCAGCCGAACGAAACTGGGATAGCTGTATTTTTCCTGCGTTCCCGGCCTATTGACTCGGTGTCGTAGCCTGCTTGCCAATTGGCCTGCTAATTACGATAACTGTTTTCGCATTGTTCGACAGGTGGTTGCCTAAGCCCTGACATCCGAGCACGAAGACAGTGAACGATGGTCGATTACTACAAAATACTTGAGGTGCAACGGACCGCTAGCACCGGGGACATCAAGAAAGCGTGAGTATTGTAATCTTTCTATAACACAAATATGTGTTAGTATTAGACGCAGAGAAACAAATAATAAAAGTTGCTTGGTGCTTTTATTTTGTATTGAAGAAACCAATAGATATTGCTAAAAATAAACTAGACTATTTGGTTTTCACGTTGTGATTGCGGTGGCCAAAGAAAGATTGAATGAATGACTTCTTAGATTCTGTCAAAGTAGTTGGCATTGGTCCAAGAATCATTCGCGTTGTCTCGGCTGCTAGTTAAAAGAGAAGCGAGATATTTTTTCAAATCTCCATCGAATCGCAAGAAAAATTAACTCCAATATCAACAAATTTGAGCGTTTTCGTTCCCTCGTTAAATAAACACGTCATTTGCTTTGCAGATATAGAAAATTGGCATTAAAATGGCATCCAGACAAAAACCCAGAAAATCTAGAGGAGGCGAACAAGCGGTTCAAAGAAATTTCTGAAGCATACGAAGTGCTTATCGATGGTAAGTTTTGCTTGTAACTTTCTCTGTTCGATTTTAGGTTCGTGCTACAAAAGTTTGAGCAAAGAAAATCAAGTAGCCTCTCGATGAAGACGATGACGCTCTTTGTTAATTTTCGTTTCGATCTTTGCCTGAGAATCGTTTCTATGTGGCTTGAATTAATGCCTGGTCGAAGACGAACAGCACCAGCTTCAATAACGAAACTGCAAAATATACAATCGTGGTGCCAGCAGGAGATGAAGGACGGGTGCTCCTACTTGTCAGTAAAGCCGAATTTCGCATTAGCCTAATCTTTCAAGAGGTCTTAAAAGTAGTACAACTTATTCTGGGACCCAGCAACGTCACTCGATCAGCAGTGTTCGTTCGGATCGAAAACGGATCGATCGATTTTATAAACGGCTGTCTTATAACCAGAATCAATCGAGTTAGAAAAGCTGCGAGAACCCATAAAAATTCTTTGGATATTAAAAATACGGAAAAAACTATAAATGCCAGAAGACTACATCTGTTAGCTAGAAAGTCATGACCCGTTTACGTTTGTCTGCCACTCGAAGAAAGCTACTTTCTTGACAATTATAGTTCTTGTTTCTACTCTGTGACTCTAGTATTTATCGCAGACTTATCCGGTTATCGTTTTTTATACATCTATTATTAGAAAATAATACTTGTTGCTTACTCGCAATAACTCGATTCTTGAGTTTCCATTGACTCGGGCTAACCGAATGCTACTGGTCAGTATTTGTCGAAAAGTTCTCGTGTCCTTTCCGCGATCTACAGAATCGTTTAACGGTAAATTAGGTACAGGGCTACGATCAGAAACTCGAGAATCAATGAGGCAACTCCGCAGCCGAAGCATCGCTGTAATAATCGTGTGTCGTTCGAAAGAAAAATTCAATCAGAAATCTTTGTTTTTTCCGGACGATCTCTCGTGACCGTGCTCGATGTCCAGATGCGAAGAGACGAACCTACGACCAACGATTGTATCAGAAGGCGTCCTCGAGGCCCGGCCGCGGATTCACCAGCCGGAGTTACTTTGACTCTGCCTTCCAGCGATTTTTCGGTACCGCTTAAGAGAAAAAAGACTTTGACAGAGTGGCCAAACATTGTTTTGCTCCAATTTTTTTTTTCCACTCTATTCTCTAATCACCTCCGGTTTTGTTTTGTTTTTGAGCATACCAACGGGATGGGATCTTCGAAGCATCGTTATTTCCTCTTTTAAACTTAGGATTCAGGAATTTTTCAATGGATCTCCGCGAACAGTGTCTAGGCCTTGCGTTGTATCAGTTTTCCTGGTACAACTAGAAAGACACTTTTTTCTCTTTCACGGCGCATGAGTCGCCGTAAACGCAATTAATATTGCCTGTACCTTCCGCATATCTAACACTTGCCACTGCTCGACTGACCGAACGAGAGAATGACCAATTTCTCAGTGAGTTTGGGGAAAGATAACTTCGAAAGGCCAAATGGTTTCATTCAGTTCACGCAGAACGTAAAATCGTTGCCGATCCAGAGTTCAGATTTCGCATTTGGTCTTTCGATGATTTTGCACAAACCTCCTGGTTATTCGACAGTTCTGAGTTGTTCTCTCTATATTGATTTTGGTATTATGGTGGACGCCCCTTCGACTGATGTTAGACATCCAGCAGTATCCTACTAACCTGGCAAGCCTCACAGTACCTGCTTCTTGGAATTCGAAGCGAATAAAATACAGCGAAACGCATTTGCATCCCGGTTACACGGTCGTCATGTTTCTTCTTACGTTTTCCTTTCAGAAAAGAAGAGGCGAGTCTACGACCAATATGGAAAAGAAGGACTACAAATGCCCAGCGGTAAACGGCGATACGACGATGACTTCGATACGCACTTCACTACTACCTTCGCATTCAGAGACCCTGAGGAAGTATTTAGGGAATTCTTTGGCAGCGATCCGTTTGCTGATCTATACAAAATGGCAGGTGGTAAGTAAAACTGCTCAATATAAATCTATTACGGGAATGAGGATGTTAGTGTCTTCGTTGGATGGATTTGTAACCTATCCCAAATAACCAAATAACTCCCTGATGGAATGAGTGTAAAAACCTGTTGCACGTTTGAATGTCAAAGATGCCATTAACAGAATGAGGTTGAGAATCCTACGGTTCGAACAGTGAACAGTTGTGATTAACGAAGTGTTCATTTTCCACCCCACGAAGACCTCAACGGAGGATTCAACAGGCATAGCCACCCAAGCAGTAACAGCATAAGCACGTCCTTCTTCAATCCATTTGGTTTTGGTATCTCACCATTCAACAACCTTTTCGAAGGTGCGTCAGGCAACTTCACCTCGTTTAACACGTTCACGAGCTTCGACGGAGCCAGCGGCGGCGGCGGCGGCGGTGCAGTTAAACGAACAAGTACCTCTACTCGGTTTATCAATGGCAAGAAAATCACCACCAAAAAGTAAGGGAAAATTCGTCGAATCGTAAGAGGCGTCGTTTTAATCGGAGCGACAGAAAGATGCTGAAACGTGTGTATCTGATTTCAGAGTATACGAGAACGGGAAGGAGACCATAATGTCCTACGAGAACGACGTGCTGAAATCAAAGACGGTGAACGGCGTGCCTCAATCGATAACGTACAGTTAAATTAGATCTCTACGCAGAACGTTCGCTCGATCTCCGCTCGGCAAATTGAGAAATTCCTGTCGTCGTTCACGTTTGCGAGTAATATTTCTGCGGTCTACCGAGACACGTTGTTCCCGCTACTATCTACCTGAGACAAAGAAAAGAGAAAAAAAAAAAGAATGCGTTAATCGTTCGTCTCAACAAGTCTCCCGTGACTGTTCTTGTCCGTATCATAAACGTCGATTCTACCAGCAGACTGGATTCACTTCTCATTGAAGAATTCCGTCGTAATGCATGTTGTTAAAAACGTAGTGCCGCTGGTCGACGCACTTGTTCACGCATTGTACACACACAATTAAATGAAAAACAAAAAAGAAATATATATTACGATATCTGTGTACACGTATATTTAATATTACTTCGAACAGAAACCGATGTCAACGCAGCCGTTACTGCAGCGAAACTCGATGACAGTGGATTGGATCTCTTTAATTTGACCGATCGAGCATGCTTTCTTTTTTATAATTTAAGAAAACGAGAAAAGTGACAAGCTTTACAAAACCGGATTAACACGTTTCGAATGCAAACCGCGCGCGAAATGCTACCGAGAGCTTCTGTTTCCGTCACCTTCTCTGTTTTACCAGGTTCGACGAGGCATCGACGAGTCGCCAGCTAGCTGACAGTGCCAGCGACGTCTCGATGGCTGGCCAGAACTCGAGATCAGTCCACGTTGACCATCCGAAGGCTAGCAGAATAAAGACGCACCATCATCCACTTCTCACTAAGAAGCACACAGACAAGAGTAAGAGAAAATAGAGGCCCGCTAGCAGCCTTCTCTCATTCATTTCTTTTTCCATTCTTTTTTTTTTTTATTTCTTTTTCATTTTTTAAATCGAACGCATACATACAAAACATATACACGCATATATATTGTATATGTATACTATCACCTACAGAGCTGATGTAAATTTCTGTTAATTAACGTCGCTTTCACTATCGTCGAAGTAAGAGTACGTTCCGTGTCGTAATCCAATAAGAAATACGCGTGATCCTTTGCAAGAAAGAGAGAAACTATCAGCGAATTTCATCTAATACTAATGTGTTCATTTGTTCGGTTTTCAACGATTTAATAAAGACAAATTCATTGCAAAATAGTCACAGTTGCAAGATTTCGCCATCGGAAGTGATACGTCGAGTTTTCTATATCTTCTGCCCTTTATCTGAATGTCTTTTTCAAAGTTGTGAAAGAAAGCTCGTTTTGTCCGTTCATCGTCTACGAAAATCAGAAAGCCAAGAGAAGAAATTGTACGCGTTTCCCTGCGTTTTATCGTGGCTGTTGGTCTCCTTTCGAAATCTTTTTAACGATACGTTTATATACGGTAAGTTTCGCTTATCTTAGTTTCCTAGAGGATTAATTTCGGTATCTTGTAAGTTATGTATTGTAATTGTAAGTCGCGAGAACTCGCAGTACGCTGACCTTGGGACTAAAGTTTAATTGAGTTTAACGTTCGAGGAGAAAATGCGCGTACGCGTATAGGATACGTTCAAACTTACAGCCAATTATCAGTACTACCGTTAAGTATAAAATTGTATTACGATTAGATACCAGAGCGTGTGAACTCATCCTTTTTAATCGCAGCGAAACGTTCACGATGGAAAAATATGACCTCTTTTTTTTTTTCTTTTTAAAAGAATGGATACATGCAGGGTCTGGGTTCTTTCCGTTCTATTGCGAAAACGTTCCCCCCTATCACCCCTCAAAAACACATAAGTGTCGTAATCCTATCGTTTCTCTTAGTTAATTTCTTGCGTATGTGTATATAATGATAAGAAAGAAATGTTAAACTTACGTGGATAAAATACATTATTAATACACACTAATATTTCATTACTTTCCGATTCCAAACCATATCATTCTTTCTCTTCAAGATTGGAAATCGTTTACGAGACCAATTTCATGTTGATAAAGGGTTTCGAGAACACGAGTATTCGTTGTATCAAAGTAGCTCTATTTATTCTTGTCTATCATTTAAACAGCTTAATCACAAATCCAAACAATCGCTTACCTTATATATAAGTAATATAATACATAAGAAATACATATATATTACAAAAGCATTAAAAAAAAGATACAAATTCCCTGCACTCGGACGATTGTGTACATAATCAGTTGCGTGTTGGTGAATGAATAGCGTATGTCTCGGATCACGAGTTAAAAGTAAAAGCGTTGTAAATAATGGGCCAGTGATAGTAAAATAAATTCAGCTACCATCGTACAAAACGTTCTAGACTAATTTAGTCAAAATATCAATTCCTTCATATACCACCCCCTATTTACCAAATTTAAATAAATATAAATATAATTCGAAAATACATTTCCCCCAAAAAGTATTTAAATATTATACAATTATTGCACTTCGGAGCATAAAAGTGCGTTTAAATATTTTATGCGTTTCCATTGATTGAAAAATTGTAAAGAGTCTGATACAAATTGATGCTCGTACATATAGTATTAAGTCTTGAATTGATAGAAACTACTTTTTCCCTATTACAGATATCAGTTCTTCCACCTTTTGAATATACTGTTCCTTCGCTGTATCTTGACTCATGCCCTTCCTTTCGTTCCACGCGTCCCACTTAGCTTTGCCTTTAAAATCCAGCATGCCTGGTCGTGCTAGAAGAAAAAAGATAATTATTGCGAATAATGGACTGAAATTACACTAAAATCCCCTCATTTATTTAGTATTCAAGTAAAACTTTTTCATGCTCATTGCTCGCCACAGAATTAGAATTGCAAATTGAAGAATTGAAAACAATGCTGTGTTTTTGACAGAGGGCAAAAGTCAACAAGTTGAAAATAAATACGAATGCAATACTATATTTTGAAACTGTTTACGATGCATTGTGTTTTGCAGCGAACTTAATACTCCGAGCATAATGTACGCATAAATCAGACTGCAATTGAACAGAGATCTAGCTAAACGACTTGAAGATTTATACCCGTATTGCAGTCTCCAACAGTTGCTTGTTTGTACAATGAGTACAAAACAAGGAGGTCTGCGTCCGAAGGTTGAGAGCTCAGCTCTTTAACTTCCTCCGCAGCTTTGTTGAATCTCTGTGAATGTAGAAAACATAAAGAAGCACATAACGTATTTAAAATGTATTTTGATTACAATGGACATGATTTTCAAGCATTTTCAGCGATTTTCCGATAACAATGGTGAAGTTATTCAGATTGACATGACCCACCCAGTGGGTCATCGCGCGATGCTCGTATCTGACGTGACACGGATGGCTCACCACACGAATCAAATATTTAAAGCAATAAATCGATGTGACATAACACTAATACACGTGCATTTATCAAGTAAAAATACTGATAATAGAAAAGACTGGTATTTTTGTATTTCTAAAAATAGAACCGCTGAACCGTGGCAGCAGTCAATTTTCAAAAAATTCATCGCGGTCCCGCATTTGTTTAAAATTACGTTCTATATTCGAATTAAATATATTTTACGCCTTTAATTCTTACGAATGAAAATATTATGTGTCAAGAATTGAAGAAACTATCAGTCACCGAATATTATTAACACTGATGAAAAAAAAGCAAACAGGATATATTTACTTCGTCCAAAGACATTATCGTAAGTCAAGGTAGAGAAATTCGTAAGCGTAAACTCCTCGGCCACGTTCCGTTCTTGGAGACTGATGCGCGTTAACAGAACGATTACTGGGCATGTGATTGCTTAAATTCCTCCCACCCCACCTTGGCCACCGATGACCATGCCAGCGATCATTTTTAAGATAAGAGACTTTTAATTGACATAATATTCGTAACCATCGCGTGTCATTGTGGTATACAAAAATAACATAAGTAAAAAGTTCAGGAAAGTATCGATCGTGACGGAAACCAATAATCCCAAACCTGAAATGGATTCCGGTTTGAGAACCATTAATTTTTATGAGGCTCGTTATAACTTATAACGGAATCGTATTGTTTGGGATCGAAATCCACGGTACGATGTTGAAATGATCAAACTTTTAAATATATCAAACTTATATGAGAAATGAACGTTTATTGCCTTCCTCTATAAACGTAAGCTTTTACCTTCCCATCAATTTTGCGATGAAAAATGGGTAATAAAAGTAGGAATAAAATTAAAAAATATTTTATCCACAGGCGCCCTACGGAAATTTGATTTCCGACAATCAAACTCAGATGGTATGGTTTTTAATATTTTGCAAAGAATCAAAATTGGCATCGCGTAATGTTGAAAATGCGACGCCATTCATCATCTCCAAAATGTATGAGAAGAACGCTCAAACAAGCTATCAACCCACGATTTCTTAGAATTGGTAACCCAGTGGGAAGCTAACGGAACTAATAATGGAATGCAAATAATTCTCAAGTTATATTGTATGTATACATTGCAGTGTATCGTCTGCTTCAACGCAAAGATTTCATCTCGAACAGTAAAAGTTCCTGGCAAATATTGGAAAAGTAAACAAGAAGAACCGAGTTATAAAATTTTCGTAATTGAAAAAAAGGAAACAAAACAAGGAACTGCTCATAAAATCCAGCGGTTCTCATTTAAATTGACGACGCAGGTTGAGCATCCCTGACGTAGAACGTGCAGCACCATGCAGCACGCTCGTGGACATTTTTTTGCTTTCAAAATACGCTGTTAGATGGCAGCACGCGCGCGTGTAACCACTTCCACGTAAAAAATGGCGGACTGCAAGGGTGCGTTTTGTGATTTTCTTCTCATATAATAATAAACTGCTGATAAATCGGACGCGATAGTGTCGATCGATCGTTCAGAATTCGAATAGTGATCGTTCCTCGTGTTTCATATGGATTCCACGTCGTTTCGAAACCGTTTTCACCAAATGCTCTTTCACGCGAGTGTTCGACAGGTCGACCAAGTAAATTTATTTGACAATCGTTCTAATCGTTTGTTTCCGTGTTTTATTTAGAGAGCACAGAAGAAACGAGCAAACCGCCGTATATTTTGAAGGTAGATCCACCGCAGGACTCGTCGGCCGATCCGCCTAAAAATTCTACCAGTGGTAAACACGCTGTATTGTTTTTTTACTGCTAAACACGCAATTTCTCTTGTTGCTACTTCGCTCCGCGCTTTTCTAGCGCTCGATACGCTCACTTCGTCTAACATTCTTCGAAAACAAAATGTGATATACACGAACTCCGTTAATTCGAATTACTTTTACGATTCAGTATTGGAGGTTGTGATTGATATACACAGTGATTCTAAAATAAGTGACTAAGCTATGAGAATGAATTCCACTCAAAGGCTGCTAATATATATTCATTGTAATGTGTAACTTTGTGCAATTGTGCTAATGTTTAATTGAACTTATGCTTCATGTAGTATTAATATGATATCAATGTTATTAGCTACTTTATATATATTAATTTCGTTTGTAAAGGTTAAATAACTATAGACGCTTCTAATAACTTGTTTCAAACATCGACATTTATTGTTAATGACAAGTTTCATGATTTTTCATATTTCTATATTGGTAAAAAATGAAGTGGAATTTAAAAAACTCTTAACTACTAAAATGCTGTATATAATAACTCGATTTTCTATGGCAGTCGAAAGAAGTTTCCTATATTTAATGTATATTCATTTAGTTGATACAGAATGCAAAGTAGTAATTAAAAATATCTGCGCTTCTGTTTATTATGGTTTAATATGGAGTTTTTTATAAAGCGTTGAAGCAAATAACAAAATCTACGATTTCAAAGGATCTATAAGTAATACTGATTACCAATACACTGTTGCAGAAAAAATGGAAAAAGAGTCCACAGAAAACAATGCTCAGGAATCATCGTCAAGTACTAATAAACCTGTCTTTAAACCACATCGTACGTCAATCTTATTTTGTTTGCCAGAAAGATTTTCGCTAACTGCTAAAACGATAAATTCTCTGCCTTATGTTTAGATCCTGTGTTAGCCGCCTCGAAATTTGGAAACCTGTTCGGCTCCAACGATACCTCCAACTCCGTGACTAGTAAAACAAAATCGTCTATATTAAGGCCCTCTCAATTGAGTGCGGTAACGAATAGTCAACCAGTAAATAAAACGGTGTTGAAGCCGGCAAAGTTTCAGAATCCATTCTTGAAAGTCACAGAAAACTCTTTGGAAGAGAAAAGTGACGCTGTGAACCAAAATAACAAGGACAAAGTGACAGAAAGCAAAAGTGAAGAGAAACCGGCTGAGGAGGCGAAACCGCCTACGTTTCTATCACTGGGAGGTAGCACGAAAGATAACGAAACTAATAATAGTGTAAATAGTACAACAGTGACGCCGGAGCCTAGCTTTGTGTTCGGTCAGAACTTGAAAGAGCGTGTCGTAGTCGCGAACGATTCGGAGAGCACGGAGGAGACGGAAAGTGAGGAGAAGAAGGAGGAGAGTACGAACGAGAACGGTTCCGCGGAACTGTTATTTTCGAATGCTCCTGCCGCGTGTGCTACGGCTCGGCCAGGTTTAACGTTAACGCAGGCGGCGCAAGAATTGGAGGAGGCGAATCGTGCAAATAAAAGAAAGTATAGCCAAGTGACACCGTTGACTGGTGAAGAAGGAGAAACGAATGTACTTCAGATAAACTGCAAACTTTTCGCGTTCGATAAGGTACGTAGAAAGATGCGGAGTAGTATTTTCATTAAGGGATCAGTATGGGTTTATCGTACATATTTTCAAGAATTTGTTTTTCATACTAAAAGTTATTTTTACATTTCCATATTTTCACACACAAAAAGGGAGGTTTTAAAGTAATAGAAAAAATTTTTTATTTCATTTTTTTATTGATTTATCTTGGTGATCTGACCGCTTGAAGTGAGCACTGCTTGTTTCTGGCCGACATGATATCTGGACTTTAGAGCATTTAAAAACAAAAAATCGAGTAGTTTCTTAAAAAGTAGAGTTGTCGCTATGGTTGGAACTAAAATTTTTCACTCCCGATGAAAAATAACAAAATGGCGGACTTTTGAATTTTTCGACCTTTTTCTTACAACTTAAATTGTTTAAAAATTTGGTTAAATACAAATAAATATTTATAATTCTAGTTCAAACTGAAACTATGCGTGTTCAGGATAATCCCTGAAAATTTGAGCCAAATCGGTGCAATAGTTTTTTGTACATCGTGTCGGCGATGTCGAAATACGTTGTTTCGAGAGAAACGCGTTTAAAGTTTTTATCGTGAAATCATAACAAAAAAGCGTCTTGCCCTCAATCAGCGATGCCTGCTCCATACATTATTCCTTCAGCTTCTTCATAAGCATCATTTTCTTGCAATCTTTCCGATGTTTGTAGAAAATCGAATTTTTGAAAAAATAAACCCGTACTGATCCCTTAAAGTAATGCTTCCGAATCGCTTCCTTTTTCCGAACGGTTGCTCAAGAAAATACTACGTTTCGTCCTATAGGCTAGCAGCGGTTGGCAGGAAAGGGGAAGAGGCACGTTACGACTGAACGATCTTGACGAGGAGTCCCGTCTGGTGGGTCGTACCGCGGGCACGCAAAGATTAATCCTGAATACGAAAGTGTGGCCTGGCATGACCGCGGAGCGAGCCGCGTCGAAGTCGCTTAGATTAACGGCGATGGATGTCCACGGGGACGTGAGGATCTTCATCGTGCAAGCGGCGCCGAAGGAGATCGAGCAGTTGCACAGTTTGCTGCAACAACGGTTAAAACGTGCTCAAGAACGTCAACCGAAAAAACTGGCGACTGATCACTGATGATCGATCAATCATCGCCGCAAGACGTTCGCTCTTTGTTACCCAGAAATCGCTAACGCGTAAGAAGAGCCGAGGAACATTCTTGGAGAGCATCATCAGGCCCTATCTAGTGAATTGGCACGACAGAACCAGCTATTCGATCCTTTCCTGTGGATGACCAGGACGACAGAGAAGGAGATCGTAGCGGTTTCGCGCCGGATATTCGATTATCCTCTGATTTCGCAGTTACGAAGCCTCGTTTTGTAATCATTCCTAATTGATATTCTTCTTTTACACGGAATTCGAGCAATGTTTTTTAACAAAAGAAAAAGAAAAGGATATGCGTTGTTACACGCGAGTCACGTAAACGCTAGGTAGAGAGATTTTTGATAATAGCATAATATATAAATACAGGATGAACTATGGAAATATTGTAAATGAGAAAAAAAAAGGATAGAAAAGGAGGTGAATACAGCAGAGTATCATTTTAATTTTAGGAATTGATCTGCACGAAGATCGCTCCGATTTTTATGATATCGTTCATATCGATTTAGATCATTATCCTTTATCGGGTACACGTCTAAATATGGGTATTTTTTAAGTAACACTACCGTTAGTTTTTTTCTTTTTTATCGAATGTAATTCAGGTATTAAGGAATCCAACAGTTCGATGTACGCGGCCGATCAAAGAGGAAATATCTGAGATAATCTCGCGAGCACAAAGTAAATCGTCATTATTGTACGGTCGAATCTGTAATTACTTGTACTTTAGTTGTAAATAGCGCCACGAAGAACCTGAGCCAGTTTCCTTGTCGTGTCCCCGTACGTCGGTGAAAGTCAAAAGGCTGTGTTCGAGGCGGCCCCTCTCATTTCGCTTAGCAATATTTATCATACGAGTTACAAATCGTCTGAACGTGACGCGCACTAACCGAAGAAGAATATTACTTAACGCTACCCATGGTACGATCACGTATCTAAACGTTTCTCTGTACTTTGTTGCATAGAGAACAAAATTCACTATACACATCGTTAATTATAGAAAAAAATACAAACGTTTGCATAAAAAAACCGTGCGAAAATCTGTCTTATTTCGTCGCATGCAACGTACCACTCAATTTTTCGAAGATTCATTTCTTTAAAACAAAAGGTTTTAACGCTAGGGTAACTGACCCAATTACGGACGGATTAGTGGTTCCGCGGACTGATTGTTGCTAAAAATCATAAACTATTGATGATTCCTAAAAATCGTGTCCTTTAGTAAGTGTAATTCTTCCGGAATCCTCAAATAATAGTTCTTTTACGGAATCATTGACAATAAAGGAAATACCAAAGAAGGGAAAGAAAAGAGGTGTTGCACCTATTACGGAGTCTTAAAAATAGAAGCGCTTATGTTACTACTGAATACTATAATTTACTTTTTTTTTCAATATATGTAGTTTATTTCTAAAAGCACACTATTAATTTTTACTTACGTAAAAGTGCGACTTTTTAGCACTTTTATTTAGACTGTTCGAAAAATCGTGCCTAAAATACCCGGTCCAGCATTAAAGTATGAAATTGAGTACATAAAAGTGTGTAAAGCAAAAAACTTTTACCCGTTCGAATAAAATAGGAATTGAAGTATATTATAAAAATAGTATTTCAGGTATTGTGCAAATAGTATGTAGCAACCCTCCATAATTGGGACAGTTACCCTAGTATGATTCTACTTTTGGATCACAGTTCGATAAAACTGTTAATAAGGATATTAAAGACATTGACTAACTCACAAAAATTCTGAAGATAATTTTTCAACATGTTCGCAAACTGTTAGTGCAAACATAGAGTCTGTTTTCTGTTTCTGCACTGGCTGCACTAGTGCAGAGCGAACCACTTATGCTATCTCCTTCCGTTTAGTGAAACACAATAACAATTGGTTCGTTCTGCACTACACTTATAATTATGCCTTATTTCCTCTATCCTCCTGAATAGTTTAAACCTCTTTCAACCATTCCTAACAGTTAAGAACTAATAGATTGTGTAACACAATTTCAAGCGTCAGTGGCGTTATGGCCTTAATAAAAAGAAAGAATTTTTCTTGGAAAAAACCGCAACGTTCATACGCAAGCTAACGCGTCTTCCAGGACTGGAAAATGCGTTCAACAATGAGATCTAGAATATTTTCCGCGAGTGGCGCTAGGATGGACGGATGGCGGGCGGCATTCAACAGGCTGATATTTATAGATCGAGAGTTTCGTGCAAACCTACAACGTTTTAGGCGTCAAAATCCAGTCTCCGTGTTCGTCAACATTCCTCCAATCATCTATAGTCCTTGATCCGACCATGTGACGGAATACCGTGGAACTGTCGCCACTCAAAGTCCAAACGGAGCAAGGGAATTCGATCGAGTGTGGCGTCCCAGAAGTGCGAAAGGAGGCTGAAGCGTGTAGCTGACGTTTGAACATCATTAGCGTTATATTTGATCGCGAGACGTCCCTGCTGAGATGATGGATCGCGCACAGAAGCCTTGATCCAGGGAAGAAGAAGAGGAACCGTCGTTTCTATCAGCGTTCTTTGATAAAACTCTCTTCGAAGGTAGAGTTTCCCCTGTGCGTATTAGTCACACGACCAATTTGTCAAAAGCGAGTGAAAGAGGGGTGGGGGAGAACGTTTGTCGAGAAGACGAGTTTCCACGCGGAAATACAAATTCTCGATAGTCCGCGCGTTTTTTGATACGAAACTTAGGAGAGATCGTTTGCCAATTCTTGAGTCACTGTCTGCGATTTTCTGCTGCTTCGAAATATTGCCAGAGATTTCTTCTACGATTCCTCGGTGATTTATACTCGTAACTTTTCCGTTTGGTCTCGTTTCTTCTGGAGGGTTTCCGTTCTTCAAGTAGAATGCATTGCGCTCTGTTCCTTCCGGAACATTCGACCCGATGAATCCCGATCGAAACAGAGATGCATCGAAGCGTTCGAGCGAGGATGTCGCTGGCTGACCAGCGAAAATTCTTCTCGCGTTACGCGGCCAGACCGACAGGAATCCGAGTATTGCTCGCCAGAAAACTGAAAAGGTAGCATCTTCGACGACGCGACGAGTCCGAAAGCCCCGTTCCACGAACTATCTGCGTGCCAACGAGGAAAATCGAATTGCTCTACCAGAATCTAGTTCGAAACAAGGAGTTGCGAAATTTCGAGGATGACGAGCGAACGCTCGTCCGAGGGAATCGTCAAAGGTCTGTCGAAGGAAACGGGCAAGTGAATCGATGCAGGATGATGTTCACCGGCGGCTCGCACGCCAAGAGGCGCAACGCGGGCGGTGGTTCCGGTTCCAGCCGGAAGTCCATGGATCGCAGGACCTCTCAGGCTCGCGTGGGCGCGGAAGGATACACTTACAGGTGAGATGGCCGGTACGTAAAGCGGTGTTATGGAAATGAATTGTTGTCAAGACCAACAACCTGTTTCATAGTTGCTATAATCGTGATTTGTAGTATACAGACGATGTTTCTGCATAATTCATATTTTCAAGGCCGCAGAGAAAGAAAAACAACTCTAATAAAAGTGTTTTGTATCTTACGAATATCATAAAATGTATTTTATTTTCGATATTTCATGTGTTTTCGCATCTATGTGCATCTTTATGCATTTTAGCATATTTAAAGTTGCCATAAATGTATAAACATCCGCAGTTTAGTAATATAGTAGATCCTCAAAGTTCGAACAAAATTTACTGAATACAAATTTCGAAAGACCATATTGATAAATTTAAAAAAAAAATACAAATTCTTAGACAGACCCTAAAGTGAACATTTACCAAACATTTTTTTTATTATGTGTAATACTTTGACTTTATTTAAAAAAAATGTTTTTCTTTTATTTCTTAGAATATTTCTTTTTAATACTCTTTCTTACGATTTATTCAAGTGTAGATGCACATCAATAGGTACAAGCTCATTAATAGGGACCATTACCCTATGTATATTTTAAGATCTCTGTATATTTTTTTATGTAGCTTATGTTACTTTTGAATCATTTCAGAACTCGAATACCCATTCTGAATCCAGCAGACTTGCCGCCGACTACGTCCACGGGGAAAACTTATGTTTACAGAACAAGGGTGCCACGGCGGGACATCACCGCGGCGTCGACATCGCCGTCCCACGAGAATAATCTCGGCGGTGCTATAACGAGGAGAAGGGGCGCTGTGAAACATAACAAAGTGCACGTGGTTCGAGGACATAAGTTAGTGGCGAAGTTCTTCAGGCAACCCACCTTCTGCGCCTTCTGCAAGGAGTTTCTTTGGTAATACACACATTTCCTGATAATTGATATTTTGGCGATTATAGAAACCTCTCGCTATATACTTTATAGTATTCATTATAAACTTTACAGTACTCGCTATAGGCTCACGATTCATTATCGACGAGCGTATAGCGAGAAACATAGTTCTTAAGTTCTGTTAACTGAAATTTAGCCATGAACAAATTCCACAATAATTCCAGTAAGTTATTATAGCAAATATATAGTAACAAAATTTGTAAGATTAAAATACAGCATTATTTTCCTTATTTTTTTCAAGTTCATTTTCTCGTTTATATTGAGTCACGAGCTTATAGCGAGTCAGTTCAAGTATTACATTTTTTGAATCTTGATCAGTCAACAATAGTTTGCAAATATCGATTTGGGGAAATCACCTGTTACCTTCTCTGATAATGGCTGCGTTCAGCGCACTTAACCGTTGTGCAACCGTTGAGTGATTTTACTAGATTTTTACTGTATAACGTAAAATCATATAGTAAACCTAGTAAAATTATATAGTAAAACTAGTAAAATCAGTTCTGCAACTGTTGTGTCCGCTAAACGTAACCAACGAGTCATTTATCAACACTGACGACATGGTATTATATACAATTAGATAGTACAAAGTTACAATCAAATAGTTTAAGTTAACTTTTCAGAACCTAGTGGTTAAAACTTATGAATTGTAACACGCAAAATGGACCAAAATCTATTAGCACCGATATCAATTTATGTATGCAAAGTAATTTTAGTTCTAAATTATGTGTCATGTTGGTACTACTGGATGACTTTGGGAAGATCTATAATTCAGTAAACATGCCAACAAAAAAACTGTTCTTGAACTTAACCCTACTTTAAACTGAACTTTAGGCCTTTAGGATTATTGAACTCTTATAGCAAACAGATTTTACTGATATAACAGTATCTTTAAATTGCAGTTTTGGCTACTCTAAAAAATCATAGGGTGAAATTTTCTTTTCGTCAGTACTGCAACTTTAGGAAAATCGTTCTCTTGAAAATTCCCCAAATGGGATAAAGGGGAAATAATAAATTCTGCCTCCAGCTAGGTCAGTCATACTCAACCTTTTCTTTTTTCGGGCTAGATACATACATTTGCTACGTTACGCGGGCCGCAATATAATACACCGTACCTCATAATACAGGGTGTGCCAAAAATCTTGTAGTTTCTTGAAGAAGGTGATTCAAGGGTGATTTGAAACAACTTTTTCCTTGGCGAAAATGTTAACTGAGGCTTTATTTATGGGTTATTAAACAAAAAACTCCACGCAGAGTCAACTTCTGCGTCAGTAAATGGTTTCATATGTTTACCAAGTATATGTACAAGTTTCATATGACGCTCTTGTCACCGCTGCATCTTGTGATATGGCCACTGACATTTTATTGTTGTAACAATGACTTTCTAAAGAAATTTAACTTTTCGCATCTTATTAAACACCCGTAAGGAAATGTATCATTAAATGATTTGTGTTCCATGGTATAATGGCGAAGAATGTTATATTTTTTAATATAATACTTTCACGACAAATCAAACAAGTTACCATACCGTGTTTGTTTGGTACAACAAAATATTCTTTTTCCCAATTATCTTGAAACACTGTGTTCGTCGGATATTTTTTTTTTACATTTTGAAGATACTCCTGCCATTGCGGGCAATTAAGTTATAACTTGACTTAAAATAATATGTTTCAAAACAATCACAAATTTGATATATTCGTTTCGTGTAGCTGGCACTCGAAATTATAGGAAACTAAATGGTGACTCATCGCCGGACATCGCCGATATTACGCAAATAAAAAAAAACAAGCGACCGTCTGTTACCGCACATCTTAAAATTAAAAAAAATCTAAATTTCTATATACTTAAAAAAGTACCTTGTAATAAATGTAACTATATCGGGCAGCACAAAAAAGCTTGCCAGGCCGCAGGTTGAGAATGGCTGAGCTAGGTCAAAGGTCGCTCCACAAACAGATGCACATCTGACCGCATCTGTAATTAAAAATTTTGATTTCTAAAACCATGAGCAAGTTTTTAATTGAGAATCGAATCGACGAAATTTACGATACTCGATACTTTCATGTGCAAAGTGGTGATTAGCGTTTCTGGGAGGCCTCCAATTCCGTAAACACGCGTTTTATCAACGTCCCGGCGTTCTAACGCGCAGTTCGCCGCCACTTTGCTAACGGGCTTGCCCGATTTATAGCGAATCAACGTTTGATAGTTGTGCACATCTAAAAATACTCGTCCGTACTCTGATCGTCATTCATGTATCGGCCGCGGTCCACGGCAATTTCATTAATTAGCAATCTGAAGCATGTTTTCTGTCGCAGGGGATTCGGGAAGCAGGGGTACCAGTGCCAAGGTAAATATCGAGCTACGGACTGGTTTTTCATCGCGCATCGTATCCCTTCAATGCTCTATTAATAATTCCATCTCGCGTTTCAGCCTGCCAAACAGCCGTGCACAAGAAGTGCCACGATAAATTGTTAACCAAGTGTCCGGAGAGCGGCAGAGAATCCGAGAACACGATTGTAAGTGGTTTGGAGCAGATATGGCTTCACCCCCTCTTGCTGGATGAACCTTTAGATACGTGACCATCTTTATCTCTGATGAGATAACAGCAGTAATATTAATAGTAAAACCAAACAAAACAGAAATTCTACAAGTACATAAACACTGACCTAAGAGCAAAAGAATAATTTAAATTAAATTCCACCTCTGAATGCAGAGTGAAACGTCGGTCAGAAAGAATATAAACTACAGTGTTTATTTTCTCTGCTATCGCGAACATTAGATATAAATGCATAGAAAATTTATGTTAAAAGCTTGGCGTTGATCTTCTATTTTTACTTGACATTGAGCTATGAGCCTCCAGTATTTGATATCAAGCATAAATATTTGCTCATTGCACGTGGAATTCTATTCTACCATCTGGAAATTGAAATTTCACAATACGTGGTATGGTCAGAATGATATTTGGCTATTCAAGATCAATTAATAAGGCTAACAAGGCAAATAATTTATTTCCATAGAGAAGAAACTTTGGAATGATCTCAATTTCATTTTTGCAAAAACTGTAAACCACGTGGAAAAATTGCTTACATGCATTAACAGGATTTTGTATAAGCGCAAAAACATGATTTTTGAGTGCCAGAATTATATGCACCAAACTATTCCCTTCATTACTAAGAATACTTCAGACGAATGAGAAGTAAATCGATATATCATCAAATGAAAGTTTACCTCTCTTCGCGCCGAAATTGTAGATCAATTTTATGTTGAAATTTCATTCGTTCTATACAGATAGGGGCGTAATTCATAGGACGACAGTAGGAGTAATAATTCATTGTCTAAAAATAAAACGGAAAACGCGGAATAAATGTTCCACTCCGAGATTTCATTTTTGAGAAAACTGATTTTCGACACTTATTGCTTACCCTGTACGTCTGATCACTAGGGTAACTTATATATTTGTTAATCCCTCTATGCAATGATTGACCCTTTCAAGAAAAGTAAAAAAAGTAGTACAATCCTTTTCTTATACAGGGTGGTCCACGCAACTTGTGCACCTCTATAACTTCCAAAATATGCGTTGCAAGAAAAAATTTTGTATATAAAAGTTGCATGGTTGAAAGGGATACATTATGTAGTGCATTTATTTTTTTTATAGGTGGAGGCGTTTCGGAGATCTAAAGGTCAACTTTGTTTTTTTAAATACAATACTATATTTTTTATATCAAAATATGGAAGAATATCGAATTCTGAGTAAAAAAAGTATTGACCTTTATTAGCCCTAAACCTAATATCTAACGAGTAATTTCACTTTATTTCTTGAAAATTTTCTTCATGTAATATCAAGTTGAATCAGATGAATCTCCAATATATATATATTTTATTAAATAAGAATAGGATTATACTATATTTTTTACTTTTCTTGAAAGGGTCAATCATTGCATAAGGGAGTCAATAACTGTATACGTTACCCTACTCACGATTTCTACTTATGAGATAAAACGAGCGACATTGACTGTGATGTAATTTCTCAGTTTTTAAATTAAAGGAGTTCCTCGAAAGGGGAGGAGTTAGATGGAAGAAGGGATAAAATTGGTCTAGAGGGCGTGGAAATTAGATTACAGCTTGTCTCAACAAAGTTGGCAAAATTATACCAGAAAAGCAAATGATCCGTTTCGTAATCTCTCTAGTCTAGCTTGCAATAGATTGACAATTAATAAATTGGTTTGGATCAAAATGTACATAGGTTGTAAAGAAACTTTGTAACATTGCGAAAACAAATTTGAGTCAATTTCTTATTATACTGGATCAGAATTGGAAACTCTGAAGAAAGATAATAGCACATCGTTGGTAACAATGCCAATACTTATGAACAATGTATAAGTAGAAATTAGAAATAATGAGTACTCATTCGTTATAAATTCCTGTTCCTATAATTTTCGAGATTATTCTCTCACTATTCCACACTCAGATCTCAAAAGACAAAAGCGAATACTTACCTACTGACCCACAAAACGTACACCAATAACTGGCGGATTGCCGAGTCTCAGGCGCTTTTGAACGTTAATAACCAGCGGAATCCTGTTTTGAATAGTCTGTCATTTTTGCAGAAAATTTTGTATAAGTTCACAATCACGAGTGACTAGTTTAGAATGACATTGAACTAAAAACTCTGGACTTCGTTTTCTCAAGAACGAAAAGCTTCACGGAGGAACATCGTTCCACGTTATCTTCGCGTTTTCGAAAATGTGACCGCCCTTCACTAGTTCGTCACAGGAATTACGCTCTGTCTTCTTTAATTATTCAATTTTCTGCTTTAACGCATTCAGTCGTCCACAGAATCGTTCTAATTCTGTCGATGCTTGTTCAATGGCAGTACTTGAGGGAGCGTTTCAAGGTAGATGTGCCTCACAGGTTCCGTACACACACATTCATGTCGCCCACATTTTGCGACCACTGCGGCTCCATGCTGTACGGGCTGTTTCGACAAGGTTTGCGATGCGATGGTAAGTAGAAATATGAAATTTCATGGTTTTTCACGCTTTTGCGACGACTTTGATGCACCTTGAATCAATACCGGATTCCATACCTCGAAGTCTGAAGTTTAATCTCAATTTTGATTTATACCTCAGAATTTTTAGAGAAAAGGAGACTGAAAAATTTGTCCCTGAAGTTTCAATAGAATTGAAAAAAAATGTTCATACACAGATTTTAGGTGGAACACAATAGAAACAAGGTAGAATAGTGTCTTGCTGTAAGATTACAAATAGGGAACCAAAAACGAGATTCTATGGAATCAATTTTATGAAGTATTGAATAATTTTAGGCAATAGCGAAGACAGCGACGAATTCGTGGAGAGAAAATACATGTTTATTTCTAAATTTAAACACACTTGGGAGATGATTTTGTCTAAAGAGTCGACCTTCAATTCTTTTGAATGATTAAAGAAGATTATTTTTCAGACTATCTTGAAACGCCTTGAACATAAACAAGAAAGTATACAATAATGTTCTTCTGTAAGTTCACAGACAGTGATTGGCACTGATTTAAAAAGAGAATTTTATGAGGACAAGAATTTTTCTAAATTTTAGTCTTTAAATTAAACTATAGATACCTTTGATATAACTCAGAAAGAAAGATATTGCTACTAAGTTCCAAGCCCAAAGTTCAAGTCCAATATCATTGTTTAGCTCAAAAAACTCCTGTGTCTGCATTTTCAAACTCGGTCTGTATATTTACGTTACAAGCTGTGCATTAACTCGCCTATTCTGAAAATAGAGTTCGCCATCTAGTAATCCGGCTATTTCCAAGTTCCTCTGAACGGACTACAATAGGAACCAGGAAAAGAAGCATTTGGCGCGCGACCGCCGCGATCATTTTAACGCGATACAACGATGAAACGATTCGTCAAGTCGATGCCGCGTAACGTACAGCCGCGCTGCGAAACCGTATTTTACACGACAACGACCAGACGGGGGAACTCGAAACGCTGCCCACTGCCCTGGCTGTTGCATGTTCGCGCGTGTCGCATGTTCACTCGCATGTCCGTCGGGGTTCTTTAAACCTTTCACCTAGAACGAAGGTGACGAAGGATCTTGAACGATTTGAAAAATGCTCGCTGCTTCGGCCGCGCGGTACAGCTCACGTCGACATGTTCTGCCAACAATCAGAATTTCAAAATATCCTCTCTTGTAAATAGAAACAACTAGCTTTGATGGATTGTTTCGCTTCTGCGCTTATGCAATTATTGAGGGTATGTCTTTTGGGTCTATTGAAGTTTTAAGTATGGTGTGCCTTCAGCTTCAAATCATTTTTTTGAATGAATACATCTTTTGGATTTGAAGATGAGAAAAACAATTTGTATTTCAGATATTTATTTGTTGTATTCGAAACTCAAAGTTCGATATTAATGAACCTGTACCTATTAGTGTGCCTTTGTATTTAATTAAGTTGTAAAGAAGAATACCTCTAAGAAATAAAGGAAAAATATTTTTTTTATTTTTAAAGATATTCCTTTTTTATAAATTACTTAAATGTAAAGGCACACTGATCGGTTCAGACTCACTACGGACCAGTACCCTATATTTTGTTTAAACTGTTTTGGTTGTCAGTGTAATAATTATTTAAGATTGATTACGTTATGAACTTTGAGAAATATTAAAAATGAAATTACTGTCAGCTAGTTTAATAATTTGTTCTTTGAAACATTTAAATGAAATTAAATGTGCATCTTCTTGCGTCTTCACATTTGAAAGAGATATCCAGGTGTTCCGTTTTCTTGAATCATCCTGTATCATTCGACACTCAAGTATTTGGAACGTACTAACGAGTCTTGTATGTTCTCAGTCATAAAGTGGTATTTATATCTAAAGCGATACAAATGTATTCGTGATTCCAAAGGTTCTTTGATCTTTCACAAGTAGCGAAATGGTCCTAAATCATAAAAGCTACATGTGTGAAATTTTATACGGAGAAAATCAATTTCTTCGACTTGCAAAATGTAATTTTACATAACGTAATTGAGATTTCAAATGAAGCTTCTACCAGTTTAAAAATTTTACATGATTGTAATTGGTGTTACTGGTCTCTTCTGGGGGAATCCTTAACTCCACAACTAATGGAGAATACGGAGACAGATATATCTATAGGCTTTGAATTTTCTTTTGAACAGCAGGAAAAGTAAAATACAATTTTTTGTTTTAGTTGATTGAGTATACTAGAAATGCGCATCCGCCATTTTGTGTCTTTTGGAGAGAAAAAGCAATACAAAGAGCTCGCTAAAACTGCTATTAAAATCCACATAAAAAATATTAATTTACTAATTATTATTGTAGCCAAGACAATTGTAATTTTACATCACTACTATCTTTATTAAACCAACAGCGGTTTCATAGTGACTTATGTTGACTTATTCCTTTAACTGGACCCAATATGGCAGGTGCACGTACTCATCTCTATCTTAGACCATACAATACCTATATACACGGCTTCAAATAACTACTTTGTAGCGAAGATAAAGTCATCTACGTGACGTCACACGTGGATAAAGAATATCTATTTTCAAAAACTACTTATACAGTCTAATGGCGTTGATGCAGTATTCGCCATCTTGAATTATCTTGTAACGTCACATGTGGACAAATTTGCCCGTTATCTTTGCCACATTGTGACTCGTGGGTCCTTATATACGAATGATGTCTATAGGTATAAATGAGGTCTTTTTTATTCCTGCACTGGCTGAACTAGTTCAAAGTGAACCACTTGCTATCTACTTCCGTTTTGTGAAACAAAAGAAGATAGCGATTGGTTCGTTCTGCACTAGTGGAGCCAGTGCAGGAATAAAAAACAGATCTATGGTCTAAGATCTCTATAGTGCCTTAGATATACTACAATCGAATAAACATAATTTTTATAAAAAAAATTTAGAGAATAAAGAAAATGGCCTTTCAAAAACAAACAAAACTTATGAATTATAAGAGCTTGAACAATACAGTTTCAGTTGGTCAAGGCAGCCAAGGGGTAATCCCCTAGCATGCCAACTCTTAATATTGACCGCCATTTTCTACCCCTCAGTCACGTAACCCTACGCTGCCAATATTGCGCACACGAGACTCGAAAAGTGGGAGATCGATACTATCCATCGCTTCTCGTGCAACGATTCAAATTAACCAAAACTCGTCACGTGACGTTTTACTTCTACCAAAATTGAACCCCGGACATCATCCCTTGGAAATTCCCTTACCCAATGGGTTCTTGCCCTAAACTTCCCATGGAAACTGATACACGAATCAAATTCTGAGTAACTAGAAGCAATCTCCTCGAGTGTCGAATATCTTCAAAGTGCCTCCCGCGGATTTGCAATTTCCTTGACGTCCCCTTGAATTCCACGATCCCCGACGGTGACACTGATCGTGAGTCACGTAGACGTCCCCCAATCCCGTGGATATTCGTGCGTGCAGAGACGGCCGAGAAGATTGCACGGGTTATTAGAGTCCAGCTAGTATAGTTAGACGCTAGGAAGCCTCGTGCACTAGACTTCTATTATTACACCGGGTCGCTGGCTTAGACTCAGTCGACGCTGGCTCCGTGAACCGCGAGAATCGTTCCACGAACACCTGGGGGAACGTGTTCGCCGGCGAATCGCGCTTCGATCAGTCGTTTTCGGGAGCGGCGAACACGCTCCACGCGAATTCTGCCCGCCGTCTCGGTTGAGCCCTCGAGTCGGTCGCTATCAGTAAACCGGGGTTGGTGCGCTTCGCGGAGTCACGATGCCCTACTACGGGGAGGGCCTGCCCTACTACTATGGCGGCCCTTTCTCCAATCACAGCTCGCTGATGACGGGTTCTCCTAGGTAAGACTCTTTCCCCTGGTAACCTCCCTTTTCCCTCCGCCGTCGATTTCGTTGTCCCCTTTCTCGGGGGTGGTTGGTGCACTGGTGAAGCTGGAGGTGATTTTCCGGAGGTGTCTGCATTTTTTTTTTCTTATGGTGGTACCTTGGTGCGATGTCTGGAGCTGGAGAAATGTCTGTGGTGAAATTCTCATTTACTCTAATGACTATTCATTAATCGAAGATGCGGTAACCTTTTTAGGATTATCTCTTAAGAATTTAGCTCAGAATTTGTCCTTGTTTTTTTTATGTTTTTTGGAAAATATTGTATTAGGCAGTTCTTTTGGTCGTGTTTGTTAAGACAAATTTTGGATTGTATAATGAAAGACGTATTTCATGTCTTTTTTAAATTATGTAATAGACAGAGGTAGTCAAGCCTCTTTTTGCGCTGAATATTAAAGTTATCATTCTTGCCAACATTTGTTTTTTCAAGCAAGAAAATGATGTCTGGTTTATTATATTTTTTTCTACTTTTTAAACACACAGAAGTATATTTAACTCTGTATGACGTAAGTTATTTCTTGTCTGTTTGTCTTGAATAGTGAGATACTTTTAATTGTGAGAATACAATTTACCAGTATTAGAACGATTTTTGAGAACTCGTATCAGCTTCGCTGAGCTTTTTTTTGCATTTCGTTATTTTTTCGGCCTTCATGAAAATTGTGAATGCCATAAAGCAAAGCAAAGCCATTAAATCTCGCCATAAATCTATCCGAATTATACGCTGCAGACTGCCTTCCAAACTTCAATATTGCTCGATTATTTTCATTTCCACTTCCTCTTAGCCAACTACCACCTCTAAAATCAACAATATTTTTCCTCCAAACCAGCGACCCAATCCTCTGTGCCTCCCACTCTCAGGTATACCTTCCTTTGCCTCACCAATGCGCAAACCAAAATAACCGTTCCGAGAAGTGCTTTCTTTGCTCTCTTTCCCTTCGCGCGCCATTATTTCCGTACACAAAGTGACACGTCCCCCGAGTTGGAAGCTTCTCTCGCGAACGATCCGCGCTAAGTGCAGACGCACTGGAAGCGACGACTACTATTGCACTCAGCTGAAAAGATGGCTCGCGTAGAGACACAAAGAAAAGACCGTCAATTATACAAACACTGGCCAAACTGAACGAGACAGTGACGTTTTCAGCACTAGAAAAGTCATATTACAAGCAGAAAATCACATCAGGGCCAATCGAATCTGCGTTTCTACCAAACGTCAACTTTCCAGCTTTGTGCAGTAGATCTTTGCACTTTCTAAAAAAAAACTGCAACCCTGAAGGAATTCCGTTTAGCCGAGCACGAACAAAACGCGGAAAGAAATTAACGTTTCTTCCCCTCGTAATTAGAATAGCCAGCAACGTCGTGACTGCGTTTATTCAGGATCTTGGCAAGCCAGCGGATATGACATACGATCCGTCAAAGACGCGGACTCATTAGTAAAGCGTAACACGGCGATTAATTCGCCGTTACGCCGATAAATCAGGTGGATCGCAAACAAGAAACGGGCGAATCATCGAGAATATATCGACGTAAAAATAGCAGACCGCCACGGAGGGCGTCTGGACGTGCAATTTCCACGTGATGCGAGGGAGATCTAGCGGGCTGTTGTACTGCCAAAAAATATTCTGCGGAACTCCGCAATTACGATGTTGCGAGCAACGGCCAGGCGGCGGAAGATTGATGTCGCCTGTGGACGGCGATTTCGAGGTTGAAGGGAAGGAACTGTTGAACGCAGCTCGTCAATTATCGGGGAATCACCCAATAGCAAGCCTTTCCCTTCTAAATTTTGATTTTCTAACTTGGTTTCCATTTTTCTGTCGAAAAGGAAATATTTTTCATGGCTAGCTGCACCTTTCAGCTTGATTAACTGACTTTCTGTGATCTAATTATATTATATTATATTAGTATAACTGAGAGATTCCCCATTCAAATTCCTCGTGGATTCCATAAAGCGCCTTCGGTAACAAAAAGGAAATTTCTTGATGTACAACAATTATTTGTAGAGCGCGTAAAGGACAACAGATATTTAAAATCTAAACACGTAGCTTAGTTTAAAGTAGTATTTCGTATTTCCTTTGAATTTTCTTTAATCAAACATATTTCTTTTATTGATAAAATAAGGAAGGTTTATGATTAAAGAATTTGGGGATCACGTGATAATAGCCCATTGTAATCAGCTCTAAGTCAGTTCTCTAATTAGGAGATTGTTATGTTCTTCATTACGATTTTCGTGCTTGCGAGCATGTTAAAACAGACTCAAAAGAAATTGCCTTAAGGATCTGGTCCAATAAATAAAGGCGAATTGTCAAAGGCTAGTATCCCGCATCAAGTCAAGTTGCTCTCATCATTTTTACTTAATACTCTGTAATAGAGTAGATTTTAAAGCAAAATTCAAAATTTAGAAAAAAAATTGCAATTGTAACAACATCAAAACTCAAAAATCTCTATAATCAGAAAGGATGTCCACTTAAATTTCTTTTTATTTTATTTTGGTGGTTCAGTCTTAAGATTTACTGTAAATAATGGCATTAATTTATAGCCACAAGGTAATGTGGCTATTTTAACAATCTACATAAGAAAACTGAACTCTTATAAACAAGAAGTATGACATGATCTAATGGATCGATGACCCTGACAGCAGCGGATGGAAATATCCGCGTAACCATTTTCTTTCTGTGTCAATATCAGCTTTCGAAGTTACACTGTACGCATTTGCCGGCCGTTTGTCATCGGCCGCGGGGCAGGATGTACGAATCGATTCATGGATCAGAGCCTGTCAATCATTCTTGACCATGGCCGAGCCAAATCATCGGGCATTGAGATCAGCGATGCGTTTAACAGGTGTTCCTTCCCTTCTGCGATGCGAAAGCAACCGTTTGGTATTGAGACAATGCGTCGATGGAAATATTTGTCAAGTCATTGCCTGGCTAAACAATCGCTCGCTATATCACTCATGACTTGCGACTTTTCGCTGCGATCATTGCCACAGACCGTACAGGAAGAATAACGACGACGGTCCTTAACGACGAATATTTTTAGCTGCTTCTACGAATTCTGGGTGGTGAGAGGAGAAGAAGTTCGAAAAGAACCGTGTGTTGCAAATGAATCTCTTTTCTGCAAGAGACCGTTGAAGCTTTGACCAATGAAGGCGATGTCTGATGGTAGGAATCCCTCGCGTGACGTTAAAAGTCAAATTAGAAACAAAGCTTGATTGGTTGAAAGCAATCATTTCACTTTCACTACTGTTCAAGAAAAATAATATAAAGCAATAGGATATCTGGATCCATGGACCGCAATAAATTTTGCAAAGATCGTGAATATCTTAAATCCCCCATTTGCATTACTGTAAAACTTTCAGAGGATACTTTTATTTGAAGATTTAAATACAAAGGAATTTTGATTCGTCAGTATAGCAAAAAAATTCCCTCTATAATGACCCTCATGAATAGATCTGTCGCTGCAAAGAAAAACGACGCAAGTCAAATTTTCAAAAAAAATTGAGTTTGTGTCTTAACTTAAGTCTAGAACGCAGAATTATTATTATTATTATCAGAGGAAAAAGTCTATGAAACGAATTTTTCCTTCGAAAACGAGGTTTTAATAAAATTCGAAGCCATAATATTGGTAATCAAAACTTTAAACGCAGGTATTTCGAATACAAAACATGTGACATGCGATGTTTTACCTTATAACCACAGAGATATGCATTTGGGGTGCGTGCCTGAAATCCTAACCTTAAAATTGATCTCACCCCGGTTATGAGACTATCCGCCCCCGAGCCATTTTCACTTTTTCGCGGGGATCCTTCGCCAGAGAAGCTTCCATTTCCTCAAACAACGATACTCATTCGATTTTTCGCGCAGAACCTTTCACGCCCCGTTGTCGCGCTTCTCCCCGCACCTGTCGACGATTTCCGAGTCGCCTCTGAGCACCCTGCGCCGGTACTCCCCGGTGACGGTGCCGTCTCGACCTCGACGCGTGATCGACACCGCGGATATCGACGTCTCAACGCCCAGGATCCTAACCGGCGATGGGAGCCACCAGAGAAACCGCCTTCGTCGAGACAGGCCAACGATCAAGATCAGATCGCAAGCTCTGAAAGACAACCCCGCTCTGCGGGAGCACAATGAGAAACACGAGCGATCCGTGGGCGAACTGTTGGTCGAGAAGTTCCTGATTAAAGACAAGAACCTGGACGATGCGGAGCGACGGCTTCAGCTGTTTCACCAGGTCAGCCTGAACCGCGAGAGCGACGAGGATCTGGAGCAGGTTAAAAACAAGATCACCAGGCGGTTCACGCGACGGAGATCCTCCGCGGATATTCAGCTGGACCCTGAGCAGTTGGAAAGAGAAGTTGCTTACGCGCAGGTCCAGGCGAAGGTGCTGGACACTCTGGTAGCTGAAGAACAAGCTGAGATAGAGAATGAAGTTCGTAGAGGGACTCTGATCAAGAAGGGGACTACCGGTGGGCTGAAGACGGTCCCAAGCTTCTTCAGGCCTTCGGAAACGGAGTCTGTAGGTCAAGGGGAGGACGATTCCGCGGCGGAGAAGATGAGGAAGTCATTGAAGAAGGTGAAGAAAAAGAAGAAGGTCACCGAGAAGCCTTCGCCGACTGAGAATGAAGAAGAACTGAGAGGTCGCAGGTCTAGTACTTCTAGTGATGTATCTGTTGATACGGAGGGAACAGAGAGTGAAACGCAAAAGCCTCAAATGTATAAGATAGAGGCTAGCAACAGCGCTGGGGATTTTTCTACGACTTGGGTGAAGAAGCAAACCGACGATCGCAAGATGAGCATAGAACAATTCAGAGACAGCGTGAGAATCCCCGTGCCTAGGAAAATAGGATTCCCCAAGACCGACAGAGACGTGGGAGAGGAGTCGGAAACAGAAGTTGTGCTACCGGTCAAGAGACCCTACGTGAAGGACACGTCGAGGAACAGCGTCTACTTCACGGTGAGGACACCTCCGGAGACCCCGAAAAGCGACACTGAAAAGCAGCCTTTGACGAGGCTAGAAACTGTCTCTAACGGAGTTAATCTGGAGAAGAAGGCAGTAACAGTTGCAGCGGTTATTCAGGAAAAGAAACCCGAGGAACCCAGCAAAATCAAGCCGAAGGAGAAACCTGAAAAGGCTCCTCAGGTATTCGAATCGAAAGTTGAAGAGTCTAACAAAGTCTCGGGGCTGGTTAAGCCGCAAGCTGTTTGCGCGGCGAAAAAGGAGGTGGCGCAAAAGAGGCCAGAGCCCTCGAGACCCAGAAAA
Source organism: Perdita meconis (assembly GCA_030770465.2). Taxonomy (NCBI): domain Eukaryota; kingdom Metazoa; phylum Arthropoda; class Insecta; order Hymenoptera; family Andrenidae; genus Perdita; species Perdita meconis. The sequence continues at coordinate 3,973,272 of JASKOS020000006.1, read as the reverse complement.
GCTGTTGAAACGGCCCGCGAGGAACTCTCGTCGAAGAGAGTCGATGCGAGCAGCGCGACGCTAGCTGTTGACCCGTTGGCGAGCGAGAACAGCGCCGGCGTAGCGCTCCCGTCGTCGGCGGACGGGCTGCCAAAAGCGTCTAAAATTAATACGGATGAAAATAATGCCGTAGAAGCGCCAAAGCTTTCGTTACGGGACGCGGAGTACCTGGCAAAGCCGAGGAAAATCGAGCGTGACGAGGACGTCGGTCGCCCGTTGCCGGGAAACAAGGCGAACAAAGCCGTGACCTTGACGAACGCTTCCTCGTCGAGCGGACCGAGCTGGCCAAGCGGAGTGGAAGCGGCCGAGGATTCCCCGAGGCCAGGAAATCGATCAGGAAAGAACGACGTTGATGACGCAACCGTTTCGATCGGCGTCGTAGCAAAGACGACCTTGCCGGGGAGTCCCAACACTGATGCGCAAAAAAAAGTGACGCAAAAGATCGTGTCGGGTGACATCGGCGCCGACAAGGTAAATAACGCGAGTTCTCCAAGGTTCCCTAGGAAGGGTAATGAGGAGGGTCCGAGGTCTCCCTTCAAAATCATCCCGAAAAAGTCTGAAGGCAAGGTTGAAGAGAAGCCTGCGCTGAAGGACGGTCCGTTGAGTAGCCCGAAGACTGAACAGGAATCCAAGATCCCTTGGAGAATTAAGGTGACTAAAGCTAAACCTCCCGAGAGTAGCGTCCCTGTTGACAAAAGCATTAGCGTAGATTCCAAAGCAACTGGCAAAGTCCAGAAACAGTCTGTTCCTGTGCAAGAGTCTCCCGTGAAGACACCCGTCGAGGTACCATTGAAACCGTTTGAAGGTTTAAACGGCGAGGGTGGATCGCTCTCAAAGAGCACATCGACCGAGTCGATAGACTTCTGGAGCGAAATCAAGGGTCCCGACAGCCCGAAGGTGGCGAAAATGGCGAAGGTGACAAAGGGATTCAATTTCGTCGACTCGAAGAGCACCGAGCCGCTTCAGGCGGTCGAGGAACTCAGGGGGAAGGAACTGGAAGAGAAAAAAGAGACTGATGCTAAAATAAGCGCCCCCGCTGCAGCAGTGGGGCTCAGTAATATCACCGTAATCGAGGAGGAGCAGAGAGCGGAGGAAGAGTCGAAACCGGAGTCGAGGACATGCCAGAATTCTGGAACCGAGACGGAGGTCGCCGCGCCGAAGAAGGGTCTCAAGAAGAAGAACTTGTCGTTAGCGATCGGTCTGACCTCCAAGGACGCCTATTCGACAGTGAAGAAGACTCCTCTGAAGCGGGAAGACTCGACCATTTCCGCGAAGTCCGTGAACAGCACCCCGGAGACTGCCATACTAGCGTTTGAAGTGTCCACACCGGTCTTTGAAGCCCCGGCGCCGATAATAAACGTAGTCGACGCAGCAACGCCGACTAGACCGGAGTCTGAGGCCTTGGAAGAAGAGGAAGAACCGAAGACACCAACCAACGAGTGGCCAGAGACTGGCATCCCGAGGATCTCCAAGTGGAGCAACCATAGTGATCTATCCAACGTCGAGGAGACTGAGAAGGACATTACCCCCGTTCCTTCTAAGGTCGCGAGTGTGGTCGCCAGTCCTGAGGCAAGTCCAGAGTCCTCTAAGAAGAAGAAATTAGTTAGGAAGAAGAAAGCCTCAACTACTAAGAAAGCCGCCAGTAGCAAAGAGGGTAGCAAGGAAGGTAGCAAGGACTCCAAGGGCTCCAAGAGCTCCAAGGGGTCCAAGGGAACTAAGAAGAGTCTAAAGGCTTCGACCAAGGCCCAAGAGAGTCTGAAGTTGCCAGAGCCGAAACCTGCGACGAGGGCGAGCCCCAAAGCCACCCCAGGGCCCAAACCCATCGATCTCATCAGGATGTTCTACACGACACCTTCCGCATTATTGACTGCGACGCCCAGAGACTTGTCCAAGGTCCGCAGAGCCAAGATTAAGAGGAGGAAGCACCACTCAAGGACACCTTCCGTTAGCAGCGACAGCACCGGAAGCACCACCAGCACCGCGACTACCGAGAGCAGCGGGTCCACTTGTACCGAGCTGGACGACGACCCCGACAAGAGGATGAATTCGACCAGGAGCAACGACTCCGGATTCGACGGTTCGCCCAGGATATCGAGTACTTGTTTATCTGTATTTCTAAAGTGTTTGACAGGGTGTAACGTTACGTAACCCCATCCGTTGCCTGTTACCTGTTCTGGTCCTTGGGAATTGTGTTCACCCAGTCTGCCAGCTCTCCTGGCTGTTTTAATGGAATTTACGGGGCGTGGGTGGTATTTGTAACAGAGGAGAGACGTTTACGAGAAAAGACGTCGGTTTCGACATCCTCGTAGACACTGGGTGGAGCGGATTTTGCAATCGGCATTCCGAGAGATTAACTAGTTTTTTCTTGTTTCCGCGCAACTAACCGCATTGATTTTTTTCGTCAGATCTGCTTTCATCAATTAATGTCCCATACACTTGTTTTCTTGGTGTTTCGCGCTTTCGTTTGCATGGGCATGCTAGCGTTGCGGCTATTTGCGGTTTTTGACTTTCGTTTCGTCTTCTTTGCATGATATTCGTCACGCGGCGTTGAAAACGTACAAATTGACTGAAAAACTGATCGTCGTTCATCATATCTCGATGGCAGGCAACATTTCTGACAAACGAAACAAAGGAATACGCGTTGGACCGGTTCCAACAATGTCGTATAGTCGTATGTACTCTAGGGATATTCGCAAATTGATGGTTCAAGGACTCGTCAGGATGATCAGAGTATGCGGATTATTCTAGGTTTTCTTCGAGATGTAGTAACTCGTTGAATAGTGTGAACATGGAATCTTAATTGCTGTCTCCCACGCATAGTCCTAAAAATATTTGGATATTGAACCGGCTCGACTGTATAGCGTTGCATTTTAATTAATGTTGAAGGAATCAGTTGACACTTTCTCCTAATGATGCACCATTTATAATTTATGATTGTCTTAGGTATCTCGTATTTTAACCGCCAAACTGTGCCACTATGTTACGTGGATAGAAATAGGAAAAGAATGTTATATAAATAGAGGTGCGTTAATGCTGTGTTCGGATGTTCATAGGATATGATGCAGTTCTATTAATGCTGCATTTTTTTAAATGATGGATATCTTTGTGAGGGTAAAGCCGAAATCGTTGAATATCGAATTAATTGTTATATGAATTGATATTATTTGCTTGATTTTTATTCATTTTTTTACGTGATACTATTATAGTAATTAATAGATTGAGTACATTAGAATAAATTCTATGAAGCTTTCTATGTAGTTCTGATAGTGAAAAAATAAATTAATAATACTGAACGATAAATTTTAATATATTCATATTTTTTAAATATTTTTAATGAAGGTTTTTGTAGATTTATATTTATTTAAAATTTCTAACTCAGCTTTTCTATAGAATATATTGGCACAATGAGGTTACTAAAATCTGTAAAAATTTATGGTTTTGGTGGTTCTTTTGCAACTTGAAAAATTGCAATTTTCGGCAAAAAAAGAAAGTATGCTGCAATATTAACAAGTATGTTCTATTAGTCCATATTAATATTACAAAAAATAATTTACAAAATACTAATATTCAGTTCATCCTATAAAAAATATAAGAAATACGCAAATGTTTTTATTTATTTTACATAATATTTGATATAGTTTGTACAAATTAAAGAGTTTTTTAAAAACACTTTTCGGAAATAATTCTTTTGAAATAGTTTATAACATCATTCAAAACTTCTGTAAAAACAATATTTTTTAAGAAGCTTTAGTAGCCTTGAACTCTAAATTTAGATAATGCATAGTCTTTTATTGACGTCATATACTTTAGTAAATTATTTACTTATTACCGTCACACAATTTTTTCTAGAACTAATTTACAATGTTTATTTACGTTTTAAGCAGTTATCTTGAGGTAAAGTAGTTCTGATAACTAGCTAACAGTAATAATTGACCTAACAGTAATAATTAAAGAATGGATGTTTATTCAAATTCTTCCTTTTAAAGGCACAGAAAAAAAATAAAACTCGTACAAAAATATTTTTCTTCTCCTAAATATTATAAAAAGTACTTTATTTTTTTTATACTTCTTAATATTTTTTAAATTATTTAAGCTTCTAATCAACTGCTTGAATACTAATATCACTTGTTTAGTTACATTAATATTAAAATAGAGCACACAGTATTACAACCAGTTAATGTACTTTTATTTATTTACCCACATAATTAACATTAAAAAATTAATAGTTAGATTTGCGTGTATTTATGCAATTCACCTTTTTTCAGCGTTTTATATTTTTACATTTGTGCAATGTTTGTACACTTTTACAAATTGAAAATTGTTACAAATGCATAAACATTCGCTGTCTATTAATAATATACCAAAAAGGAAAGTGTCAACGTTATTTCTCCAAAATTAACCAAAATATGCTATCTTATAAATATTACAAACACAAATTTACTGAACAAACCTACTCCAAACACTTTTGCACCTACATAAGAAAATGGATCAATACAATAGATTCCATAAAAAAAATTTAAACAGAACTTTTACACCCTGCTGAAAATACTTGATCTCTCAAAATCCGTCAAAACAAAGTCTTCTTTCTCAGCGGGCAAAATATCCAAAAAACAATCACTGATTATATAATCGCTTCACATCCAATTGCATCCCCAATTCAAAATGATCACGTGGATCTCTGCGAGGTCGTTGCCACGATGTCAGTGGCACCGTTCGCCAGCTGCATATAGAAACACATGCATCCATCAAACATCATCTGGTTCTCTTGATCTCTGATCACTCATACGAGGACAACTATTCCCCACCAGGAAGTCAACCATCGAACTAACCTTTCATTGCCCTTCGCCTGCGACAAAGATGATATTAGAGTGCCAGAAATGGTGAAGAGTTCAGTTGCACCTCGGTCAGAGGCTTTGGTCCACGCGACCGCAAGCAAGTCGCTCCTATTTATAAGGCACGTCGCGATTTCATAACAATATTCAAGGCTTCATAATGCAGTCGCGGATGGCCGATGGTGCAAACAAGACTTTTGAGATAAATTTAGCAGATTCCGTTGGAGAAAGAAGTACGGGGGCGGATGCTGATGAGGGATCAGTGATTTCGGCTGACGTAGGTTAGACACGAGTTTGTCTAGAGGTGTCCAAATAGCGTTTCCAAGTGACGCCGCGGCGTCGGAGAGAGTGCCGGGGTGGCGAGCGTTCGTCCAAGGTGCGTCAAAGTTAGTCGAAACTGAGATACCGGTCAACTTAGCCGATGTTTGAACAGATTGCGACATGGCCTGTCACAAGAAGTGCGAGAAGCTCACAGGAAACCTTTGCGGGCTGAATCAGAAGCTCGTGGCGGAGGCTTTGCAAGCGCTGAAGAGGGGTGAGTCCACGCAACGTTAGTTCACCTGCTCCAGGTGACAGGATCGGACAGGAAAATATTTCAGTTTCGTCTGTTTATATCACACTTTGGTTTATTTATGTAGCCAGGCGTGGGACAATGCAAAACGAAGCTTGTTAAGCAGCTAGGTTGTAAACTAGAAACAGATTAGGAAATTCGCAAAAGTGTCAGCCAACTTAGGGAAATTGAAAGTATACGATTAAGAGATCTTCTCTTTGTTTGTGTTTTATAATTAGTGGGAGGGGACGCAACATGATGCATAAAGACATTTCTCGTGTACTTTAAAACATTGGCCCAACGCGCAGACTTGGCTGGTTAAGGAGTGCGTTCATCTTGCGGCGCTGTTGATCCTCCACGTGGCTGTCATAAATCCGTTCGCGGTCCAATAAATAATTTCCACCGCGAACCCCCGCCGAGACTGACGTTACATCATCGTTAAAATCGGTACCACGATCCTGCTTGTCCCCCGATCGATCAATTATACCGAGTTCCGCAAGTCCTGCGCGCGTCACCGCGCAGCCAGCTCTATTTTCGAAGAATGTCGCACGGCCAAAATCGTGCGGGCGAAATGGTCTCCTCGTGCCAGACGCGATTCGCCGATTAACAAGCTCATTAATCCAGATTTGATGAGAAAACGATGCATTCGGGTCACCGGGTGTAGGGTAAACCTCGTGGAGGGTCCAATACGATGTACGAGGGTCCAATAGTATTAAAGAATCTGTAAAATCATAACTATAGTTTCTGAATTTCTGTGTTTCTCCTTTGGATATTAGCTTAGGAACTCAGTTGCGGTAGTAGTATGTGAAAATTAATTTTCCAAAGTAAAAATGTTGCCCATAGCCTTCTTTCGATTATCCCACAAATGGCTGACCCAGGTATGGTAGCAGGAAAAGATACAGAACACTATCTTCTAAAATAATACTAATCCTTAACCCTTAGTTTGTCACTTGGACCTCTTTAATCCTCCAGTCTAGACTTGCACGTCTGTTACAGGTATCCAGAAATTAACACCATTAACAATTAACCCGTCGCTAAGCCAGAACTACAAACCTTAAAGGGTTTAATCTCAGTATCCAGAGACTAACGCTAGTAGTCCACCCAAATGCGGTTGAAGTTCCAGGCGACTTGGCAACCAGTTGAGACAACTAACCGTAATATTAAAGTTGCCATGGTGGACTGATAGACTAATAGACGATTTGTGGTGAAATCCGTAGCTCCTTCGCAAGCGTCGGACACACAAAGAAACTCGGACTCGTCGGACCACTTCCCCAGCGGCAGGATCACTCCGCCAGCGACGAACCTGCCAAGATTCAAGAAGTACGCCTTGACGGACTTCAATTTCCTCAAAGTGAGTTGACAAAGAGTCGAACGGTTGGTCGTTCTAGCGGAAAGCTCGTTAGCGTCGCAGCGTGTTGCCCACTGCCAAGGTTCCCCGCACGAAATCGGCGTCGAGGCGCTCGAATTATCCGCCAGTAGGAAGACCGGATCTCGCTTTGGCCCGCTTTTTAACGCGGAATTTGTAAATTCGAGGGAAGAGCCGTTGCACGCCCATATTTACGCGTCGAAAATACGGCTTCGTAGAAGGTGGCTACGTAGCTTCCGAGCGACTTCGTGGAACCTGAGGAAAGCTGAGATCATACGTTAACGCGATAAACTTTATGTTCTGTCACTCTTGGGTTTTCGCGAAACAGTAGGAAATTGTTGATATAAATGTTTCAATGGGGGGTAATAAATTTTACTGCGGAGACGTAAACGGTTTGTAAGGAATCATCACAAACTGAAGTAGCAATTTCCGAATTTTTTGGTATTTGGTAGGATGAGGAAACAAATAAGTAGAGCACTGAAAATATTCATGTTTATCAATGTTTGTCTTCCTGAATTTTTTGAGAATAGCAAAAATAGGAACAAGTGTTGGCTACAAATAATGCTTACTTCGTCGTACGTAGTATTATAGACTGTACTACTTGCAGAACTAGGTGGAGCCACTTGTGAGCTGGTGAACCATTGGCCATAATGGCGGCTAAATGATACAACAACCAATAGTGAAGGGACCTAAAATGCATCCCGCGTATTTTAAACATAACAAACAATTTAATTTCGACTCTTCAGAAGGAATATAATTTGATTCATGTTCTCAAGTTTAAACAGATCGCATAAGCGCTTTTAATAATCTTTTATTTTTGCAAATTTATTAGCTAAAACTTGGAATTAATAGTCGTCATGAAAAGTCACGCGATGCCACTATCCTCTTAAATCTCTCGGAAACTGCAAAAGCAGCCATATTGGATTTCTGCAATTCAGGTCCAAAGCCAATTGGCTGGCGGTTCCCCACTACTTCTGAACCACTGCACATCATCGTCAATGGTTCACCTTGCCCAATTCCACCATGGCTATACTACTGCTCATGAAAAGACATTTTTCTACCCAGTAATTACCACACTACGAATATTTATGCATTTATGGTAATTCTAAATATGCAGAAGTGTATTGAAATGTGCATAGATCCAAAAGTATATGAATTATTAACATTTCTATATGTTTTATATTATTTAAAAGACAAGATATATTTTTACTGAAATTTAATTTGTTTTTCTGCAGCCGTGATACTCTGAGTCTCACTGAAAATTTTCAATCGAGTAATTACCAATAAATTAATATAAATAGTATTTCTACTGTCAATATTAAATTTCAGCGCTCTTTGCGTTTAAGAAATAAGGAAAATGTAAGAACAAGTAATTTCTACGCTTAAATTTCTCCAGTATCTAAAATAGAAATCTCACACACACGAGAACACGTATATTTATTTAATTGTTCGAGGAAGCCCGCGGTTTTCGAGATGGTCGATCGCACGCGGAAGACTCCACTTCCCTCTAACTGTGCGCAAACATATTTTTCGGAAATTTACGAACCTCTTCGGGAAACACGTTGGCTCGAGCCTCCACGAAAACTGATACGGATCACGTGTATTTACATCACGTGACGAGGCTGATTCACGAGGCATCCTCGCGGAATCATCTGTTCGATTTGCAAGTTTACGATCGATGTCGAAGACTGTCCATGCCAAAAGTAACACTTTGTGTTTCCCAATCAGGAATGAGTCAAGCATATCAGTTTTGAAGGAAACTTTACAATATACAATATACGTTATACAAATAGAGACAAATAAGTTTTCTGAGACATCGACATTTAAGACGCGGAATTATTTATTAGTAAACTGTCCAATCATTCAGAGGTGGATTTGCATATAGGCTAAATAAACTGCAGCCTAGGACGGCGAATTTTAGGAGGTGGAAAATTTTGGGCGAAGGAAATTGGAAAAGATAGTAAAATGTTTTTGCCTATAACTTTTTATTTTTTCGTTGACAATAATAACAGATTTCCGTTCTAACACATTACAATGAGATTGTCTTCTCCTAATTTGAATTAAGATAATGAGTAAATTATTATTTTGAATAAATAATTTCTTAAAATACAGTTATGATAAAATTAAAAAATCCCCCAAAATAAATCAGTTTTGCCAACGTGACGGTTATAAAAAAAATTCGTACAGTAAATTCTACTATGAAAAAAGAATAAAAAATACACCTACTAACAAGTATTTACCTGACAAACAAATGTCACCCAAGTAAATATGGGCAGTTAACAACGTAGAACTGACGTAAATAGTGCAAGAACTTATGACTCATCGTAACAAAAAGTTTTCCTGCGCGTGTAGAACAATGTTGATATTAAATCTGTTAGATCCCAACGCTTACCCAAAATAAATGCGTTAATATCATACTATTAGTAGTATAATAGAAATTTAAAGAGGAAGCTTCTTTTACTTGATTCAGTAATTATCTCTGATCGTTTGACGGTGTCAGAAAAAAGGATCAGTCATGCGTTTACGCCAACGTGCGGACTTTATTTGCGAGAAATGTGAAACAGCGTTGATTTTGTAGCAGGCGGACGCGCAAATAGATCACCCGAATTAGCACCACGCAACACATTATTTTTAACAGGAGGTGCTCTCACGTGCACCGCTCTCACTTTAGATGCTTGAACTTTCTGCTGTGTGCCGTTTTACCCCTATCCGACATGGATTTTCCCTTGATAATGAACCTACTTAGTCGTCGCTTTCGGCCATCGACGTCCACCGTTACGATTCTTCGTGGAATCGTGAGGAACGCGGTCGATCAACTCTTCTTGATTTAGACCAGATGTAGACTGACACCAAATAATCTATCTCATTCAAACCTTATTTTATTATGAAAATAAGACGATCCTCCTCTCATAATTCAAATCTGTTACTTCGTTCCTTCCTAAATTTTTGAACAAGGCAGAAAACTAATGTTTCTATAAATCTGCGTAGGTCCTAGGCAAAGGCAGCTTTGGCAAAGTGTTGCTGGCCGAGTTGCGAGGCACGGAGTGCGTCTACGCGGTCAAATGTCTAAAGAAAGACGTGGTGCTCGAGGACGACGACGTGGAGTGCACCCTGATCGAGAGGAAGGTCCTGACACTGGCCACGAGGCATCCCTACCTCTGCCACCTGTTCTGCACCTTCCAAACGGACTCCCACCTGTTCTTCGTCATGGAGTACCTCAACGGTGGCGACCTGATGTTCCACATCCAAAAGTCTGGTCGCTTCTCGGAAATACGAGCTCGCTTCTATGCAGCGGAGATCTGGTCCGGCTTGAACTTCTTACACAAGAAAGGCATAGTCTACAGGGATCTGAAACTGGACAACGTGCTACTGGATTTCGAGGGCCACATCAGGATCGCCGACTTCGGCATGTGCAAGCTTCAGATCTTCCTTGACAGGACAGCCGACACTTTTTGTGGTACCCCTGACTACATGGCGCCTGAGGTAACTGTTCACTTGAGGATAATAGGTACGATAAGCTTAGCTATCGCCTCGTTAACTGATCATTAAACGAGCCTACTTGTGGTCAATGAACAAGGGCTTGGTGTGTAGGTGTTATTTACAGCAAAAGACAAACACCTGGCGATGACATCATTGTTTCACGCGAATCAACAGATGCAATCGTCACGCATGTTCCACGGGTTGAGCCAAAGAGTGCTCCTTGGATCGCTATCAGCTCATCCATTTCTAACAGTACATGTAAATCATACCATTGCTATTTAGTAAACATTTGTCACGAGAACACGAGTGACAAGGTTCAGTAAGTATTACACATTAGTGCGAGGCAAATATGCAGCGACGTCCATAGTTAGGGAACCCGGAGTAGATGTGATCTTCGAGCATTAACATGAGTGGCACGGGCATGATCATTTGTGAATAGCGTACAATTCAAAGTATCCACATTCTAAATTTAAAGCTTGAAAAGTTGGCCGGGCACAAAGGCTGAGTCAACGGTGCTCCAAAAAACGACAGTTTGCTGGTCTCCCCGAGTTAGCCACCGTCCGTTTCCGCATTGCAGATCATAAAGGGACTGAAATACAATCAAGCGGTGGACTGGTGGTCGTACGGCGTGCTGCTCTACGAGATGCTGACGGGACAGTCGCCGTTCTCCGGCTGCGACGAGGACGAGCTATTTTGGAGTATATGCAACGAACGACCGTTCATACCGCGTTACCTCAGCCAACAGGCGACGGACATACTGGTCTCCCTTCTGGAGAAAGACTCGGGCAAGAGGCTTCCTGGCCACGAGATCGCGATGCACATTTTCTTCGAGGTAAATGAAAGGCCTCCGCAACTAACACACCTATCAGAGGAACCAGTTTCTATGAATTCTCTGTTTTCCAGTCGCTGCCCTGGGATAGGCTAGAGAGGAGGCAGCTGGACCCGCCCTTCAAGCCAGCCTTGGAGCATACGCTGGACACCAAGTACTTCGACACAGCGTTCACAGCCGAGAGGCCCCGACTGACCCCGGTCCCCGAGCAGATCCTCTCCTCGATGGACCAGGGTGTGTTCAGGGGCTTCTCCTACACCAATCCGAACGCGACAGACTGAACGAGGTTCGAGGGACGTCTGACAGTGCAACTGTACAGCGCCACGCGTTGATAAGAATCGACGCGTGCTCATAATGGCACCGATGGTCGCCATGTTCCTCTCGACACGGTGAGACCGCTTCGGGAGGGACGAGTTGAACACCGCGAGAACATCTCGGACACTCGGGTTCTCCTAGGAAGATCGTCCGGGATTCGGTCGACGGTGGCGCCATCCGCTGGGAAAGTAGCTCTGTGAGCTCGCCGAACTGAGCCAATGTTCCTCATTCGCTTGTACTCGCGAGAAGTCGGGCTACAGCATCGATAGTGCTAGGTTTTTATAACGTAGAGGCTGCGTTGCGTCAATAGAGCAGTTGAACTAGTCTCTTCAGCGGAACGCAGGTGGGGAATTCCCGGTGGGTCCGCGAGTCGTTGGCGCACTTCCTTTTGTATCGGAACCTCGGCTGCGCGGCTCGCTCGGTCCCCCTGTGTTCCCCCTCTTCTTTTGTAAAAAGCCATAGAATGGAATACTTCTAGCGCTGGATAACACGATGTTTCAAATAAAAGAACGGACAACGTACAACACAGCCGAGTTCGCAGTTATTCTTGGGGGGAGTAATTAATGTTGCGTCCTGTAAGGTTATCTGGGGGGGGGGGCACCAAAATGGTGCGCGACCTGAGAACCGGAAGTCCCTCGGGAATCGGAGACGCCAGCTGTATGTGTAAATTTCAGCGACGCGCAATTACCCGGCACTACCGCGGCCCGGTTATTAATACTTGAAGTGGCTCATTATTTTCACCATGATAGATGCCGTCACAAGCGTTTCCCACTCGCGGGCTTCTTCCTTCTTTTTTCTCATTTTCCTCTTCGCTCGGAACGTTTTGGTCACTTCGCGGTTGGTCCCTATCTTTCCGCTCGGCACTGGTTTCTTCTACCTTTTTTCCCATTTCCATCGCGCCGGCTCCTCTCCCTTTGCCCTCTTCCACCATTTTTCCTACTCGCTTCCACACTTGGCTCCGACCGCACGCTAACTTTAGCTCGCGAAGGAATTGGCAAACCACCATGTTTGCCAGAGGAGACAGGAAACGTTTAAACGTCCTCCAGGTTGCTTTCAAAGGAAACCTCCGGAGTATCGTTAATATTTCTCGTTGGAGACTCGCATCGGGTATAAAAGCGATCGGTATACAATAAAAAATATGAAAGCTTGACGATACTTTTCGTAATCTGTAAAATAATCCTAAATGCTTATAACTGCTAACTTGATGCAGAGTCAGAAAATATCACTGCGAGTCATGATTGAAAATAGTCAGGAACGAGGGAGAATATACCAGGTGCATGTAATCAAGATAAAGACTCCTGTATATTTCAAAAATTAATTTGAATTAATGAAATATTGTTCCCTAAATATGCATGAGACAAAAAATATGAGTTAGAGCTAAAGCTGTATATTGGAGTCTTCTATGTTAAAATAATCATTTAATTTAATTAATGTACAGTGTATTCATAAAGCAACTTCAAAAAATGAAAGAAGTAGAAACAATAATTATTAGAAACATTAATTCGTGATTAGAAAATACTACATTATCTTCTACCCCTTTTTTTACACAAATTACTTACTCTCAAATATAGTAATCTCTTAAAATTAATTTATGCATAAGTATCTGCTATGTTGTTTAAAGAAAATGTTTCTTATTTGTTTAATAGAAAAGGTGGTTTTAAAGTACCTCTGTAACATAACATTTAATTAAGAGAGCAACTTTCATTTAACTTTCTTCATTATTATACACTCCACTTAAAAACAAACAAATGTATTACATAAATTTATTACACATATCAACTATCCATTCAAATACGCTCAGCCCTAGCAGCTAATGAAACACTTAATTGATTAATTGATTTAACTGAACCATTCCGACACGGTTCGGTCGCGCGTGAAGATCAATTGCCTGCAACGAAACGAGGAAACAATTATCCTCGTGAAATACTCTCTGCAAACATTCGAAACTCGTCAGCTCAATTTTTCATTCCCCTATTACCGAGTCAAAGGCCCCTAGAGAAGCAAATAATTTCCTAGGCGAGTTTGTTGAGGATAAAATCGACATCGTTTGAGGAGCGGAAGATCAATAAAGTCGAGGCGAGCAGACGGCCAGAGGATGAAGTATGATAGAAGGTGCTCGTCACGGACGGAGTTCTGCGAAGCGAAGATCGGATCGGGGCGACGGAAGGGAGAAAGCGAATCGAGAGGCTAAACGGCTTGAAATTGAAACGAGGAAAGATTTAGAGACAGGCTGCGTAGGAAGAGGTCGCAAAAACTGACGAAATGAGAGGTTCGGTCAATGGACCCTGAATCCGCATCTTCTTGCTCCCTAACAGTTGGCTGTCTATTACAAGCGCACTTTCCACTCGTTACTACCTAATTACGAGGCCGATTTGTCCAGAACAGTTTTCTCACGAGAAAACTCCAGTTGCGTGGGTGGCCAAACTGCTTGAAATACGTCGGCAAGAAAAGTTGATACATATGTTGCAAATTTGGATACATGGTACAACCATTCAAATAGATTAATAAATGCTAAATATTATGCTAAGAAATTTTGTATATTATTTTAAATATTGCAAATTCAGGAGATTCATGTAGAATTCTTTGAATGCAATTTCGCAAGATGTTATGATTGAAGGAATTATATTATTTTATAATATAGGCAAAGAATGTTTCATATTTTAAAGGTCATGCAAATAAATAAAAGGCCAATGTAATTAAAATTTTTTTTATTTAGTCTAAAAGTACATAGAACACAGTTTTTTTTATACACTAAATTTGAATATAATACTTTTGAAATAATGACCTTCAATGTAGTGATACACATTCGAAATTCGAAGTCAATTTTTGAAAATTCAGATTGTCAAACTTTTATGTGGTTGCAATTTATATGGGCATATAGTAGCCTTTAGATCATCATTTTTTTATTGATTTTTGTACACCTCAGCTTTTAAATAATCCCAGAAAAATATTGTAAAGGGCGAGATAAGGTCGCTATTCAAAACGCGAGAAGATTAGTAGAAATTTTTAGGAAAATATTTCCATAACATCCTATTACGATTTCTTTGTCTGAAGCTATTTAAAAGCTGAGATCTAAACTATTGATGATCTAAAAACTGTTATGTGCCAAGAAATTGCAGTCGAACCACCGCAAATAATTTGCCAGGTAACATAAAATTTTTAAAATCCAGTTGAAATGTCTATCGCAAAAGAATTTAGAAAGAAGTAATTTAATTCTATTATATATAAAATCATATATTATTAGCCAGGAAAATGGCGAGGAATATTTTGATGATTGAACTATTACATCTTTTTCTTACTGAAACTTTTATTTTATGCAAAAATCGGAAAGAATTCATTTTTATACCTAATACTTTTGAACTATATAATACAATTTTTAATTACATTTACTCTGCCTGATTTATCAATCTTTAAAATACGGAAAGTTGTTTTGCTGCATCATGTATAAAATTGCATGAAAGTGATGAAAGTATTAAAAGACAGACAGGTATGTATGAAAGATTGCATAGCATCAGGCGTTATGATATTTTTATCGTCTCTAGTATACAAAATTAGAGGATCTAATTAAACTTTTGCAAATTTCAACTGAAGTAAAATTCTCAAATTTCTCAAGTTTTTATTAAATAAAAATTTTAAATTCTCAAGTTTTTATTAAATAACACTAGATTAGATGAATTCAAATACAAAAAATAAGTCACTTTAAAACACTAGAAGTCACTATTAAAACTAGAGCAATCTATGATGAACACTTTCATTCATCAATTTCACCTTCAATAAACCAACACCGGTGCTTAGACCAATTACTTAGATCTTATGAAAAAGAAGTATTTGAAGCCTAAGTAAATTAAGCCTAATAAACCTTATTTTTCACGATTGCAACATGGATACATAATTGAAGACATAATTTACCAAAAAATTACGTTGCAACTAAATTCTTTCACGTACATTACAACAAAGCTAAAGTCTGCAAGCAGAATTTCCTCGAATCCGCGCAATGAGAGCTCAATTTTTCAGCATCATTAAGGGGTTAAGTCTCGGGTCTCGCGGATATCGTCGACGATATCGCGAACTAAAAATAAAAGGGGGATCCTCGGATGCTGGCCGGCCCGTTAAATTAAGCGAGGCTACGCTTCAGACGTCGAGTCGAGCGTTTACAGCGTCGAGCGCGAGCGCGGTGTACCCACGGAATCGTCCAAGGTTTTAACGCGAAGTGCAGACTTATTTGACGGTGCAGCGACTGCGGGGCGCCTGCAGGGCCGCAATCCACTCAACACCGTGGTGGTTGCGAGGGTGTCGACGGTATAAATAGATAACCGCGTGTGCACACGGATGCGGCCCTACATCGGCAAGTTATTTTTGAGTGGCACCGCCACTCGTTACGCTTCTCCGTCGCTCAGTTCCAAAGAGTTTCGCCCGGCAAGAGCTGCTGCCTACGGCCGCGGATCCTCGAACAAAGACACCGACGCGCTGTTTACGCCGTGAGCAAAAAAGAGACACCGCCGATTGTGCCGACAATCCCACGATTCATCGGCGATCCTGCCGCCTCCACCAGTGCAAACGCGTCGTGCCTCTGGCGGAGGCGATTCCTTCCTTCGGTGCCGGTGCCTCTCTCGATCGGTGACCTGAAAGATGAATGATACTCTCAGCGGCGCGGGATAAAAGTGGACCGATGTTTTGGATTAGAGGCGTTCCAGCCGGATATCGTCGCTTGAAATAAATCGCCGCGGACGGATTCGCTGAATTTCGCGTAAAAATCCGGTTTCTTAAAATAAATACCGATGAGCTTCGGTCGCTTGGAGCCTAAGAGTGTCTCGGTGAGACGATTTTCGGAAGCGGCACACGGTTCTCCTGTGAAGTATAACAGTGAAAGTGGTTTTAAGACTATGTAAAACAAGCAACTCGGAGGATATTTTCTTATCGGTGGTTCGAAGGATGCCAAACCACAATTCTATCCAAAGTACCGGCAATTATCACTAGGATATCCAGGAAACACGGCGTCGAGAATGTTCAGCTCGTTGAGATTGACCACCATGCGTTCGCATAAGAGCCGCACGAGACCCGGAAGCGTGGCCACTTCAGCCAGCTCCGATTCGACCAGAGCCGACGAAATTTCCTCGCAGCCTTATCACCCGCACAGCTTTCTGCTCCTGGATGACCAGGATAGCCCCGTCTCGGCTCCATCTGGTATGTCCTCGAAGGTGGCGCAGGTTAGGGTCGAGCGCGAGGGTGGTAGTCTGGGTGTCACTCTCAGAGGTGGAGTCTCCAGGGCATTGATCGTCACAGGGGTGAAATCCGACGGGCCGGCGGCGAAAGAGGGGAGAGTCAGGCCTGGGGACAGACTGCTGGCCGTGGACGACACGGAACTCAGGGGCCTGACCCTGGCGGAGGCTCAAAGAGCGCTCAGGAGGAGCTCCGACGCGCCAGTTGCTTCCTTGACGATAGAATACGACGTTGCTAACATGGAGGAAGCGAGGGCTGCCACTTCTGGCCCGCTCCTGGTGCAGCTTGAACGGGGGCTTTCGGGTAATTCCTTCAGGTTCTTTTTTAAATAGATTCTCGTATCTATTTGGGTCGAACTCTCTCCATAAATTCTATTCCCTCTTCATAGATAGTAATACTTCAAAGACCAGTCTGTTACCGTAGATTAATTAAATTTCTTCTCGCGACTATAGTAGCTCGCTCGACTTCAGAAGTCCAGTTGGCTACCGTCGCTGCACTTCCACGAACGAAGTGCGAAGGGTTAAGCTTCTATTTTCGCCTCGCAATTACCGAACTTTAGAGCTCGTTAGCGTTTCCTAGAACCGTGCACTAATAAAATCCGTCCAACCTGTGTAAACACAGCCAGTTGTTAATGGACCATCACAGGTTGAAGGAAATTTAATGTCGGTCATTAAATCCTGATTGCAGGCGAGCTGGGTCTAACGGTCAGAGAAACGCCGAACGGAGTCTACATCGAGAGTCTCCGGCCAGCGAGTACCGCGGACCGTTGCGGAGCTTTGCAACCAGGTGACAAGCTTTTAGCGGTCGACGAGACGCCGGTCCAGGACGCCGCGACGGCTGCGAAATTGCTGAGGAACAACTTCGACAGCTCCCGCATCGCCAGGCTGCAGATATTACCCAGGCCACCGAGCGCCTCGCAGAGGTCGGTGAAAAGGAGAGCGCAGCCGCAGGCGCAGCAATCCTCGAATCAGACACTGCAGACGAAGGAGAGTTTGACCGTGGTGCTCAGACCTGACCACAAGGGATTCGGTTTAGCTTTGAAACCTGCCGAGGATCGTCTGAGTTATGTAGTGAGCTTGTTAGAAGCCGGAGGACCTGCCGAACGCAGTGGAGTTCTTCTTCCCGGTGACAAAGTGCTCGCGATCAATCGTAGGATCCTCAGAGACCTGCAGCCCACGGAAGTCAATGGTACACTGGAGTCCTCGCAAGTGGTGAGCATTTTAGCTTCTGTCATTACCTTTAATCACGTTTAAAACCTGATTCTTGTTTCTACTTTAAAACAGATTGAGCTGGTAACGGAGTACAAAGTCGGAGGACCGGTTGTACCCAGCTCAGGAGTGTTCACCGTGCGAGTGGCAAGACCCGTAGGTGGACAACCGGACGTGGGGCTAACGGTCAACGAGGATTTGATCATCACCGAAGTCCGTAAAGGGTCCCTAGCCTATAGAACAGGCAGTCTCGCGCCTGGGGACAGACTACTCGCGATAGACGGACAAAAACTGGACCCCGGTGACCTTAGGCAAGCGGCGCAACTGCTACATCGACCTGGCAGTTCCGTCGTTGCGTTGACCGTCAGAAAACCAGATCCTGCTTCGGAAACTAGGTGACTAACTAATGCGGAAACAGATGACAGATCTGTAGACAATTCTGTTAACGTCTGCTGGCAATCGGCACTTAAATGGTTTATAGGGTCTATACAGTTCTTTTTTAATGTAAGAACTTTCAACGTTAGATAGAATAAATCACCATCAATCGGTACGTCATAATATCACAACACTTTGGCTGTTCCTTTCAATAATAAAATTATTAGGTTTACTAGAGTAACTTACCTACTTTGTTTAAGAATTGAAGGGAAAGAAAACAGAAGGAACGTAGGATCTTATAGTGATTGTTACAGGGACTCCAGCATAGGAAGCGACACGACTACGCAATATCCTGCTACGATTTTGCGGCCCGCAAGGGAGAGTCTTCCAAGCGTAGACAGCGCGGTGGATTCTTGGGGTGAATTAGGAGAGAATAGTGGAGCAGGTCCGGAAATTCTGAGGCTCTGGGATACTGCATCGGTGGACAGTGGTCAGCTGGATCTTCCTATGCCACCTTATCCTGGGTAAAAAAAGAAACGATCTTGAGTGATAATCAAAGAGTTATTTCACAAGTTGCTTAAAGTTTTATTTTGTCAATCGTTTAGGCCACAGGAGCGCAGCAATCCAGATAGACCTCAACAAATCGTTCACGTGTCGCTGCACAAAGACCCAGTGTACGAGGACTTTGGATTTTCGGTGTCAGATGGTTTGTACGAACGGGGAGTCTACATAAACCGTTTGAGACCAGGCGGTCCCTGCGACGGTGTTCTCCGACCGTACGATAGAATTTTGCGCGTGAACGAAGCTAGTACAGAGGACTGTGACTGCTGCCTGGCCGTCCCACTTATTGCCGCGGCTGGTCCACGTTTAGACCTGACCATAGCCAGACCGGTGTCTCCTACTAACATCATAAAAAGTCTGTAGGATGGGGAGAGATTGGAATGGCAGCGTCGGCAAATGGTACTGAGACGGCTGGTGAATGTATCTGGTATATTTTTGTACACACACCTGTATTTTATTTATAAAAATAAATGTATAGATTGCTTTTAGCTAGAACATCTTCTCCTACACACAGTCCACGCACACCACACCTGAGCATACGCTTGTAGAACATCAACAGTACAGGTGTTTAACCCTCTATGAAACGTTCTAACAAATGAACAATGGCATACAAACTACCATTGAAACGTAAATTAACGGAGTTTGTAAACCGGGGACCAATTGCTGGAACGGATAATGGTTTCGATGATTGATAACAGCAAATTCAAAGAACTTGTACGAGGGAAGCCTTTCATAGGAGGTTAAAGTAGTAACCTGAGAGCTCTCGAATTCGAATCGCGACACCCGAGCGAATAGCCTCGCGGTGTCGCGATCGCGCAACTCTCGAAGTGATTCTTTTTCTCATCGTAACAGGCTAACAGCTGAGGAAGTCATAATTTAAGACCTAATCAATACTTATGCGAATACCATTCGATATCGAATGCACTACGACGCGGTCGATTACATACGACGGTTTCAGACCGGATTTGTATAACAGGAATGTTCTCGGATCATCGACTGATCAACTTTAAACGCTAATTGTCCCAGCAATTAGCCATGAACGCTATTTAAGTTCGAATCGGATAATGTCCCACCTTACCAGCAGGTCTATTCGTGTGAAGAGCAAGAACATCAATGTATAATTATTAGGCTAAAAAAAAATACAGACAAATACTAAAACAGAAACCGCACTCAGACGAATTACACCTTTGTGCGGAATAATTAATATTAATAAAAAATATAAATACTTTTTTCATCATATGAGTTTTGTTCTGTACATCCCGTGCATCGCAATGTTCTCGACACTGCACAACTCCCCCCCCCGTTTCGTTATGCACCTTAGTATTAAACAACCCGTTCACACGACTGAAACGTCATGCACTGGGCAGAAAAACTCATACGAGTTTGTCAATAAAAATTGGTCTTATAATTGAGACTAGACTGCGAACGATTGCTGTTTCTTGTCAGCCCATCCATTTGCCATAAAGGAACTTGTACTGGCACCATTGCGATTCTTGTCATAATACTGAGGAAGAGCAGCGTGGCTCTCTTTCTCTAATCGCTGATCATACTTGGCCTTGTTGTAACACAACACCCCAACGATAGCCAATTTCATTCCAAATATATTAAGCCACGTTACTGGATTACCAAGTATTAGCAGTGTCACGGCAATAACAAATATACGCTTGCTCGCGCTGGCCACTGCGTAAGTTAAAGGAGTGACAATATCCAACACGGAAAATGCAATAATATTCTGAAGCCAATTCAATATTCCGTCCAGAAACAACAGACCTAATATATAATAACTTAATTCTGCTGATCCGCTGGTAACTGGGTCGTGTATTAGTCGTGTTAAGTCGTACATTAACCATATTGGAGAGAAAATAACTAATGCCAGACGGCCCAAAATGAGTAGAAGCCTCAAGTGATGTATTCCTGTGTCCTTTAGTACCTGTTTAGATAAAAAAAACATCTATGTATTTAATGGAAACAATATGCATGGAATTTTAATAAAAATATAGTAATAATCACCTTTTTAGAATAAATATTTTGCAAGGAGAATGCCATGGTAGATGCTAAGGCACTCAGTAGACCAATCATATTAAAACTGAGTTCAGTCAGTGTAGCAACAGCAACGCCAACAACGATTGGGACCAAACTAAGATACACCTTCCAAGTCTGTTTCTCTTTTAGGATTATTCTTGAGAGAAACACCGTGAAGAAGGGCATTGTAGCCTTCACTGGGACAGAGCCAAACTTCAATTAATATACGCTCGTACATCCAAATTAAATATAATGTTTATTACCATTACATTATTTTATTTCAATCATTAGCAAATTGATTTCAAGTAAATCATTCAATTTTATCTCGATAAGCGTTATCTTTACAAGTGTCATGTTTGAGAGTCTTAACTTAAATCCCTCTCATTATTAAGTGATTATGAAATTTCACTTTTAGATAAGACCCATTTAATTAAAAATCGGCAGTAGTAACGACGGGAACGTATCGCCTGATAATGTTCTCTCTACGTGTACATACAAGAAACATGAATAGCTGTTTGTGTCGACGTTATCAGCGTACAGTTATCGCGGTAAACGTAATAGTAGTCAGTGACGACCACGTCTCGAAAAGGTCGTCGCGTTTTATTTTTAAGGCGTACACGTGACTGTCAAAATAGCGTTGTTTCATACCAGTATGAGCATACGAAACGGGGACCTTCCAGATGCTGACGTGGCTGAACACGTTCGCCAGAAATTTGCCCACAGCCAGCGGCACGATCAGCTTCATGTAATAATCCCACGATATGTCGGACGCGTATTTCCGTACACCGCAGAGATTGAAGAACGGGCCGGAGTAGATCGTGATGGAGGTTAACTGAACCATCGTCACTGTCATCGGATAGGGAAACTCCGACAGCAACTTCTTCCCGACCACATTGCTGCTGCTCGATAT
Organism: Perdita meconis; assembly: GCA_030770465.2. NCBI lineage: Eukaryota > Metazoa > Arthropoda > Insecta > Hymenoptera > Andrenidae > Perdita > Perdita meconis. The sequence continues at coordinate 3,951,565 of JASKOS020000006.1, read as the reverse complement.
CACGTACCAGAGGAAACAGAAAAACAACACGGTGATCACCTCCCGGTTGTTCCGCCGATTGTTCATGATTGCGCGAACGGGCCTTGCGACCGAAACACTATGTCGCGTCCTCGTTCCTCTCTCAATCCATACGTGCAGACCGCCGCTGACGAGGCTATTCACGACACAGGTACTCACTGGCTACTGAATGCTACTGAACATGAGATTCTCAGCCGCCGTCACGGATGGAATTCGAGTACCGCTGCTATTTCCCCTTCCTCTTGGCAGAAGGAGCTTCGTAACATTACACGTTTGCGCAATGCCACACGTGGGAACACGTGGCGCGCACATTAAAAGGGAAATTGGCACCCCGGAAGAGGAGCACAATAGATAGTCGCTATCCCTATAATTTTTTTAAATGACCGTCATATTATTTCTCTGACGTTTCTAGGGGTTCTCCAAGTAATTTCGCTATTATATGATAGAAATTTCAATAAAAAAAACATTTTTCTGGATTTTTTCGTTGATATAATATTTGGATTAATTCACGTTTCAGATATAATGAAAAATACTGCATTTTAATTTCTATGCAACGTAGCATGAGAATCTTATTTAAAACTGAATCGATAATATTGAGCGTGTGATACAGAGAATAGTAACATTTATTATATATATTTGCAAATCATTATATCCGTGTCAAAAATTGACTGAAATGTCTACTCTATACTCCAACTGTGATATTATATGCTTTATCGTTGTGATTTTATAAGCTGTTGATTGGATATAATGATTTAAATCGCTGACATTTGGAGTTGTCGCATATTTTTACTCTTACTATACAGGGTGTAACAAAAATGTTGCACGTCCTTGAAAGGGATATGATTCCTGAGGTGATTTTAAACAACTTTTTCCTTAGCGAAAATGTTAGGTAAGGCTTTGTTGACGAGTTATTTATGAAAAACACCGACCAATCAGAGAGCGAGAACAGTGTATGAATTTCGGTGCGGGCTACAGCTATAACGTAGCATTGGTAAAGAGTAGATATAATTCTACTCTTTGGCATTGGTTCGCCATCCCCCGCGCCAAGGTTTGTCTACTGTTCTCACTCTATGATTGGTCGGTGTTTTTCGTTAATAACTCGTCGTAAAGCCCCACCTAACATTTTCGCTAAGGAATAAGTTGTTTAAAATCACCTCAGGAATCACCCCTATCAAGGACGTACAACATTTTTGTTACACCCTGTATACAATAGTATTTAAAGAATTTTCAGCGGGAGATCTACTTTGTCATCTGTAAAACGGTAAGATTCTATCAAATATGATTAAGCATTGTATCTGAATTATTCTTGTATACGCGCGCCATAAATTCAAATTCACAATTTCAATTAAAAACGTATTCAAAAATAAAATGTTTGAAGTTTGAGTCATGTTTGAATATAGATGTCGCTTGTTGTCACCATGTCACTTATTTTCTCCTGTTCTTGCGATTCTGATGTTTCACAGCGTCAAAATCGAAAATTTATGAAAATATAATAAAAATAATACTTAATATGCACTGAGTTCTACATGATTAAATTTGGAGCGGACCAAATATTTATAGAATAAATTGATCCATTTCCATGAATTTGCGTATGATCAGTACCACAAACAGGTTAAGTTTTTGATAGTTTCGTCTTTCTTAAATTATTATCATTCTTATATTGTTATCAATCGTCATAATTATTATCATTATTTACTATATTTGCAACAATCAAGTAATTTGCAATACATTAAAGTATCTATAGAATCACTATGTCAATCATTAGATTAAATAATTCATTTACAATAATTGATTTGCGACTGTCAATATTGTCATTATTAAAATTGTTCCATGCGATAAAATCTAATTATACTCAAAAGTATACAATAAATTATGAAATAAATATAATCCTAACACAAATTGTTCTAAATTGTACAATTTAACTGTCCTTCAGTTAAATGCAATAAATCATTGTTGATAAAAATAATTCATTCTCCGGTCAGTATTACCAACCAGTGTCTTTTGTTTAATAAATTTTGATCAAGCGACAAAATAGCACATGGGCCAATGGCCAATCCAACAATTTATGTATTACCTCTGTGATTGTGTTAGAGAAGATGGGCCTATCAGAATACGTGAATTGTTTAACCAATCGGATCTCAATATTATCTCAATCGCAGTATCTACAACTGAAAGAAAAATACCTTGGAGTCTAACCAAATGCATTGCTAGTAACTTTTTCTACGATTGGTTAACCGTAATTCTTCTAGCCTTACGATTGGTCGAATTGGCAAATATACTTTTGTATCACTTTTTCTATGACACTGAATATTAGAGTGCAAGATACTTTTGATCGCGTAAATTGCGTAACAAAATGTAATTACACTGTTCACAAAACAAACGAAACTAAGGAGTAAAATTAGTGCTCTAATAAAATGCAAAGATTCCGGAAATCGCCATTTGTCCATAGAAACGAACAGAAATTTTTATTTCCCGGAAGTAATGATGCTCATAATTACAAAATTTCATTGCTAAATTTACATTTCTTTTACTTCAATTTTGTTCCATAAATGATTTAATTTTTTCTTTCAGCGTGATTTCCGTGATCTCTAGACAATTTTCCGTGAAATTTTCATCGTCAAGTGATTGGTCACCGTGATTGTGAAAAACAAGCCCGAAGATTTCACACTTCGGGGCATCGCGATCAAAACGAAATGTTTGTAGTGCAAAGTAGGTGGCAGTGAATCTCACATGGAGGGATCTCCCGTGTTGAGTACAAAACAAGTAATTCCTGGTGCGTACGGTTAAATATATGCATTCGTGTGCAAGTCTGAAGGAATATTGGTTTTCCAGTGTCATAAACATTTGCAACAACCGTCAAACGCGTCGCAATACAAACGATGCTCGAAGCGTCTATGATAAAGGGGAACTAATACCCACAGTGTTTACCTGGTTGCAGGTTATGCAAAGCATGTTTTACATTGTGATATCGTGAATTTTATGTTTATCTGTGATTCTGCGGTACGATACCGTTTTTAATCGTGTCAGCTTTGGAATTTCGTGCGAGAGTAACGTTCAAATGGAGTCTCTGTCTCCGCCTCCGAATAAAAAGTTGCGATTGATGAACATTGAGATTCCCTTCATAGAATGCAGGCGGGAATTCAAATTGCCTCAACAATTTCCGAGCATGGTGCCGTCGCTAAAAATAAACGGCGTCGTCACAGGAAAAAAGCTAAGTGTCGCTAGTGCGTCGGGAATATCTAAAACTTTGAAAGATTCAATGAGCAAAGAGATGTCTGTTACAAACGGTTTGAAAAAGTTGAGAATAAAAGCTCAAGATGGTAGAGATCTTGGAGAGGTCAAAGTAAAAATTTTATCGCATAACAATATTTTAAATACAAAAAACAACATTTCTAAATCGAACTTAAATGATACAACAACCAAACCAATAAAATTCAGTATTGCACCTTCGAATAGTGTGGATAAGACGCATCATTTGTCTAAAAGTACTGACGGATTGAAAGTACATGACAAAATAGTTATACCCACGAATAAGTTGTTCGCTCTTTCAGATAACATGAAAATTAAATTAGGAAACAGTAATAACAAACTTATTGGCAAGTCAGTAATTTTGAGTAAGCCTGTAAGTAGGCTAGTTAGAAATGACAATGATAAAAAAGTGTTGATTTCATCTGAGAATGGTCAAGTATTACATAATTTTCAGTCTACAAACGGTAATTTGCCGAAACAGGTAAAAATATCGACATGTTCTCCGTTAACAGACACGAGGAAAAGTGTAAATTTGACTGTGAAAACAAACACTGTACCGCATAATGAAGATACATTTAAACCAAAAGACGATGTGCCCGAAGTACAGAAGAAAATTGACAGTTTAAACATTGAAAATTTTCCAAAGGATCATTTGGAGCTTGCAAAATCCAAATTTCCTGTAGTTAAATGTGAAAAATTGGTATTGACGAAAAATAAAATTAATATTCAAGAACTTGGTAAAACTCTTACGAAAGAATGTAGCAACAAACCAATTTTGCAAACTGGTGTTTCTGTCTTAAAAAACAGACTTGAAGAGCAAGATCATAGATATAATAAAATTCCGTATAATGCAAAGCTTTCTGAAAGTAAAGAATGTAATACGAATACTCAGACAAAACTGGTGAATTCTGAGATACGAAATCCATCTGTTCAAAATAATGATTTGCCGAGAATGAAACTGGGAAATGGTAATCAAATGGTATCAATATTATCTACAAATAATATTGTAACAAGTAATATTAGAAATAAGACTGTATCAGTTCAAACTGATTGTAATAATGGTTGTGGAAAAGATTATATTTTAATGCCTATGACTAACAAAAAGGTACATAATGGAGTGAAAAATGCTCATAATATAAATAATAAAACAGATTCTTGTTTATACAGCAAAGCAAGTAATAACGAGCGTGCGAAAAATAAACATTCAAATCCTCAAATTACTACTAATGGTACAAACAATGTTAAAGATACAATAAATAGTACATCTGAACAAGAAAATTTACCTCAGCCTTACAATATAATTAAAGAAGCATTAAGTAGCGTGAAGGATGAAAAACTTCGAGCTAAAGCTTTGCAAGCTCTCGCAGATTGTGGAATTGGTTTAGCAAAGCAGGTTCCAATCGTTCCTCCAGAAAACTTAAAAACTATTCACGACACTCCAGTTCAGACCGATGTGTTTGGACTTCTCGAGTTAGAAAGCTTTGTATTAGTGAGAACAGACAAGCCTACACTGAAGAGAATAAAGCAAACAGAGCGTTCAACTATTACTAATGATACTAATTTAAATGTATCTCTACAGACCAGGAATAAGTGGAATTACATTGATAACGAACTCCTATTCCCAGGAATGAGTCCAATGAATGTTATAGACAATAACGAAGGCATAGAGACCAGTTTTTTTGATGACTACTTTTCTAAAAATCCAGATGCCAATAAGGTGAAACAAACACTGTCAACGCCACATTCATACTATAGAAAAGTTTCCATGCAATTACAAAAAGATTTTGCAGCTATACGTCATTCGGATGAAAATGGAATGCTTAATATTCATAGAGCTGTGGTATCTGATAATTTGAAGGAACTACAAAGACTATTATTAGTATTAAATGCTACTAAAACAAGTATTGATGTGGAAACAGACGATGGAATGGTAAGGATGTTATAATTTTATGTGAAGAGCCTCTGTGTACAAGCAACAATTCGTTAAAAGAGAAAGAATAGTTTTTTCATAAAGCAGGAACAAACTAACGAATTCTTGAATCATCAGATGCACACACTGTAATATGAGTAAATACATTTGTCGCGAGTATTAAATTGTTGCTAATGCGCGAAGGCTTTGAACGGGATAAAAAAACAATGAAATTATAAATAAAACGTTTTTTTCAGACGTCTTTGGAGTTAGCAGTTAAGTACAATTCGTCTAAGGACATACTGAACGTGTTATTACAAGCAGGTGCGAAACCAACGTCGAATCAACTTATTCGTGAATCTGCAGTAATTTTGGCTAGTAAATTGTCTTCCCCTTCGTTGCCGTCTCTTGTAGAATACATTACAGATTCAAAACAGCTCGATCAAGTAGATTCTGAAGGTAACAATTCTACTTTCACAAATACAAACTTTGATTTTGTTCATCAGTTAGACAATGTGTTTAATACGTTTTATTTATAGGATTGGCACCGTTACATTATTGTGCATTGCATGGCTACTTAGAAGGAATCAGTGCTTTGATAGAAGCTGGGGCAGATGTAAATTTAAGGGATAAACGTTCAGGAAGAACTCCGTTTTTTCACGCTCTCGAACAGAATGAACTAGTAACTGCGCAAAAGTTATTGGAATACGGCGCTGTAGCGAATACACCAAATTTCTCTGGACAATCTGTTTTAAGTATAGTGGACGAAGCAAAAAGCGTTTCTTTGAAAGCTGCGTTGAAACAAGTTATAATTTAATTGTGTACGTATCTTTTTATTTTTAAGCTATTCTAAGTTTAATGAAAAGCTTCATTATAAAACATCACAATAACTAGTCTATAGTACAGTGGCAGCTAAAAGTATCAGGCCACAATACTTTTTTCTTCCAAGAAATAATAAGTATTTGTACACTTGTACTGTTAAAAATTTTTTATACAATGTCACAATTGGCGTGGTCGATTATTTTTCCACATCACTGTATATTAATGGGGAAAATCATTCCTGTATTTAAAATGAAGACATGAGAATGAATCATTGTCACAAACTAATAAAGAATTGTAAATATGACGAACCAGAGTATTCGTTTAAAGAGAAAACTCGATGATAAATACGAATTTATTTTGATTATTGACTTCATTTTTTTCATAGTCTTTACTGGGCTTGAACATATTTTTAGCAGTTTTGCTAATCTTCAATAATTGTTATTGTTATTTTATACTCATTTTTTGACTGTACAAGCAATTTGTAGAACTTGAAAGGATTGTAGAAACACTGCCACCAATCTGTTTCCTTATCGAATTTTTTACTGTACAATATTGTAGAAATTTATCTCGAATGATCATCGATCTCAATGTATAAAATATAAATTACAACTAATTGTACATTGCAATGCATAATTCTATGATTAAGTATATATACATAAGTTATATACATGATAGTTGGATAATGCTTTAGGTATGTTTTTCCGAGAATGAATAAAAATATTTTCTCTGGTTTGTTTCAAATGTATTTAAATAAATCTTATAAAGATCTGAAAGTTGTGTAATCAATAGTTTCTTGGTATCATGCTATATCCCTTGTCTATTGAGTAAAAGCATGTTACAAATAATCTAATGTAAATGAACAACATACGGGGTGTAACAAAAATGTTGCACGTCCTTGAAAGGGATGATTCCTGTGATGATTTTAAACAACTTTTTCCTTAGCGAAAATGTTAGGTAAGGCTTTGTTGGCGAGTTATTACCGAAAAACATCGACCAATCAGAGAGCGAGAATAATAGACGAACCTTGGCGCCGGGGATGGCGAACCAATGCTAGGCATAGCTATAGCCTGCGCCGAAATTCATACACTGTTCTCGCTCTCTGATTGACTAATGTTCTTCGTTAATAACTCGTTAACAAAGCCTCACTTAACATTTTCGCTAAGTAAAAAGTTGTTTAAAATCACCTCAGGAATCACCCCTATCAAGGACGTGCAACATTTTTGTTACACCCTGTATAAATACCATGTTTCTTCGAAATCGTTACTAAAAACAGAATTTCCTCTCTGCTAAAAACTATAGTGGACAAGTTTTTATAATAACGTAAATATTAGTAATAATTCTGCGAATTATTTGGCAGAGATTTTTAATTTTAACAACGTCGAGAAAGGGGAAGAAAATTAAGTAATGAAAACGTATATGGATCTTCATCACGTTTTCTATACATTTGAATTGTCGTTTAGATTAGCAATTGACCTTCATTTTCCCTTTCTCAGTTGTTTTTTGACAATTAATTTCTGAAAGTGGTAAATGACGACAAAAGTTTATAACGTGAAAATGATACTATTTTACGGAAATTCTCTACATACATACGCATTTCTTTTAATAAAAATTAGATATAGTAATATACTTTCGAGAATCACATGTGTTTCGCAGCCCTCTAGTGAGAGCTTGATGAACTATTATCACAGCGTTTTCATGGCATTTTAGAAGTAATGTATTTTAAAATAGTCTCAATAACTCATGTTATACTTGAACGATGTTTAGTTTTAATGTATTATGCAAATACATTGTCAATTTTATATTAGGAAAACAGCTTATGTCATTCGAAATTTAGCCATTGATGCATCTATGCAGTTTGCAGCTTCTGGTCATACACCTGTTACAAAATGTCCGCGAGTTCTATCAGCGAACGTTTATACTGTTGTAAAGGTTAAATTTTGGCAAATTATACCTTAGGAAAGCTTGACAACTACGATCGATTCCCATGGATCTGGGAAATAGACGGAAAAGTTCCGACAAAAGGTTAGTTTTCATGTAATGTTCATTAAAACGAATGAAACGTATTGTGCATTTTTATTCCAATAAGCAAAATACTGATAGTACTACTTTCGTTTTAATTTTAACCGTAATTTAACGAAAACTTTCTAAAACTGAAAAAAATAAAGACGAATCGCTCAGAAAATATTCTTCATAATAAAATCTGCACTAATTCATAATATCCAGTGAAGTTAACAACGTTTTGTTTACTTCCTGCAGCTTCGACACAGATTACGACTCCGATTATGCCATGATAAAGCGAATTAAAATGGAACCAGAGGCCATATTATCACAGGAAGATGATATAATGGCCCAGTTGCAACAGGAAAGCTCAGATCTAGAAGTAGAGCCAAGCTTCGCGCTAGAAGCAACTGCGAACGGGGATGACTGTAACGAAGGTGTTTTGATGCAGCATATGGACATACGAGAGCCTTTATCCACCCTAAGAAATTTATTAGAGCAAAGGCTCGGAGTTGAATTAACTGATTATTCGTTTTGGTTGCAAGATGCTCAAATGGTAAAGCAACGCAGTGATTCTACAATATAATAATGACATTGATATTATAAAACGATCTCAATAGCACATCTTTTCAGCTAGAGAGTCACAAAAATTTAGTTGATCAGTGTGTACAAGGAGAAGGATTGGTTCAAGTAAACGTTCAAATTAAAGCGACTCAGAGACGCATCAACATAGTGGATGTTTTGAAGCCTGCAGAAGATTACATAGAATTGGCAGAAAATAGTAATATGTTTTTCCATTCATTATGTTTAATCACAGATAGTTTCTAAGTGAATAAATGTGCTTTTCGTTTTTCAGCTTCTGCGCCGGCTAATGAAGATAACAAACGAAATGTTATAAGATGGATGGTTGATCCACAGTATAAAAAGGAACAGGTACAATTTTTGATAGCGCAATTCTAGAATTGAAATTGTGAATGTGACTGTATGCGCACGTCTATTTTACAGGAACGATTAAAAATACCAGCTGATCCTAAGGATTGGACACAGACTCATGTAAAACATTGGCTTCAGTGGGCCGTTCGACAGTTTAACCTGGCATCTGTAAGATTAGCTGATTGGAACATCACGGGTCAACAGTTATGCAATCTTACACTGGAAGAATTTCAAGCAAAAGTGCCTCTTGATCCTGGAGAAGTGTTCTGGACTCATTTAGAGTTGCTTCGAAAGTGTAAATTTGTTGGTACGGCCGCATTGGATGCAACGAACTTAAGCTTTCGTTTCGAAACAATTAAAATAAATTTCTTTCCATTTTTTTACAGCTGTTGTACAAAAGGATCCTCCAGCGTCGCCAACCGAGAACAACGCGGACAAGTCTATCAAAGTTCGAAGTCCGAAAACTATAAAATCCAGGCCAATCGTAAATCAGCAAGCGCGAGTAGTCAGTGTCCCTTTAGAGAATATCGATTCTTCGCCGATCACGATAGCGACGTCCAGCCGTTCGGTTAACAGCGGTCAGATACAATTGTGGCAATTTTTATTGGAGCTGTTAACTGATCGGGAGCACAGAGGCGCCATTCAGTGGGTGGGAACCGAAGGAGAGTTCAAGCTGAATCAGCCGGAAGCGGTGGCGCAACTCTGGGGAGCACGTAAGAACAAGCCGTCGATGAATTACGAGAAGCTGAGCCGGGCGTTGCGATATTACTACGACGGGGACATGATCTCCAAGGTTCATGGGAAACGGTTCGTGTACAAATTCGTGTGCGATCTGAAACAGGTTTTGGGCTACTCGGCCGCGGAATTGAGCCGGTTGGTGGAAGAGGGGAGACGGTATTTCTGATCCAGATCTATTTTTATATTGTTACAACGACTTTTACCGTACTTCTGGAGTATTTTGCATCGATTATTGTACATATGTAATGGAGATTCTACGATATTGGATAGGCGAGAGAAAAACGGAGTATGGATTATTGAGACAATCGAGTGGATATCGAAATATAAAGATTAATACAAAAGTCAGAATTTATTTTATTCACTAGCATAAATTCATTGTTATAGCCTGTTTAGGAAAAAACTACATGTTGCTTGGTTGATCCATTAGCAATTTATTCTTTTCATACAATTTCAGTTTCCTTAACAAGAAATTATTTTCGTAGTATTAGACAATTCGAATCTTACATACGTATGAAGGTGAATATATAATACACTGTAATGATCATTCGTCTTTTTAATGTATAATTTATACAATTTTGTTTTGGTAGAATTGTGAAGGCTTTATATATTCACGAGATGGCATAATTTTCCAAGGTGCAGTGGAATAGATTTTTTATAGTCTCTTTTGACCTCCTCGATTAAACAGAGCGTCGACGTTTCCGGCCGTTTCTCTATCTCTGATGCTAGGACTGACTTTTGATCGGCAAAAGGCAGCACTCATCGCCAATACCAGAGAATCTAGCCTGTGAGATATCGGTCGCGACGTCACAAGTTAGGGTCTCAGGGGACCGGCGACGCGGCAGGCTTTACAATCAGCCCGCCCGCCATTGCCCTTTTTCTCATTTCATTTTCTCCCTTTCATTCGTCCGATTACACATACACTCCCTCTTTCTCGCTCATTCTCTCTCACCATCTTTCCCTGCCTCTCGTTTTAAGAGGATCCACCACCGTGTACCCCTTGCGATCTAATATGTCTACAATTCTAGCCCTACCTTTATCTCTATATAATATCAAATCGTATCAGTAAAGACTTAAAGCCTACAACCACCTTTTCCCAGAACTATTGTCTAGATTTGAAAATGTTGCTTGGGCACAGGAAAAGTTTCGAACTGGTTGGAATATTTTAATTTCATTGAAAACGAGCTGGAGAGGGTTGGATGTAGGAAATAAATCAGACCGCAAAGGGTGTGTTTTGACATTAATCATTTTTACAACTGCTGTTTCGTAAAATAACTTCGTGCAACTTAAGGTAGTGGTAGTACAATGATCTGACGATAGATGAAAGTGAAGAACCAGAGAAGATTTATGGCGGTAGATCACCTTAATTCTTAGTCTCAGCTGCTTCCACACTGCACACGCATGGATTGATAATTCGCGGATTTAATCGTCGAGGCGGCTCGTGTTTTCCGTGTCTTCCTCGGGCCAACAAACTCCGGAGTATGAAACCGTTGCAGCGTCGACGACCGGGAAAGTTAGCAAGTTGTACAGTGGACTTCGTATCACGCGAATTTCCATTCCCTACTATACAACCTACTACCTCACCCAGGCGTCGTCGCTAAGGGCGCCTCCTCTTCTTCGGTCTCCTCCTCGTCCGTGCTTTATCAGGCAAGCAACATTTGATAACGATACTGATACACATACATCGTTTGTACAAAATAATTGATTCCCATAAATTCGGATCGAGTCGTGAACGGTATCGAAACGTTCGAATATCTATTAATATTTTTTTTTCCAACGGACAAATTTTGAATAGTGTCCGTGACTCGAACCACCGAATTCAGACGTAAGCGCATCGTCATCGCGGCGGGAGCAGGTCTCTCGTGATTAATCGGTCGCTGGACCGGAAGTGGGAGGTCGATTCACCTCCTAATTGCGGCGAGCTATAACTCTCTTTCCTCGAGACTTGCTCTCTGCCCGCTGCCCTTTTCCCCACTCGCGTCGCTTTGTCTCGCTCTCGTCCTCTCCCGCGTGGTCCGCTCGATCGAGAAAATTACTCGTCAAGAAGTCTACCCGTTGACAACCGGAAGTGCCGCGAGCATTCAGGAGGGCAGAGGGGTGTGAAGGAGGAGGAGTAGGTAGTTCCGTTGAAAAGCTTAAATGCTGGCCTGACTACATGTACCGGTAGATAGGAGCTTGCGGTATACATATAAAAAAGCCCACAAGTTCGGATCTACGGGTTAGTATCATCAAGTATAGCTGATAACGGCTCGGGTTTCTGGATCGGTCCGCGATGCCCTTCGCTTCCAACCCTCGGCCCGTGTATTGTGCCTCGAAAGCTGCTTCAGCTGCATCTGGAAACAGACAAAGGACCACTTGAGACATTGCTGAATTTTTAAAGACATACGGAGACTATTCTAAAGATCGTCTCTCCTCGCTTGCGCTTTCAACTAAACAAATATCGATTACTGTTAATATCAACGAAGCCGGTAGAATTATGCGTCGAGATAAAGTGGCGAGGAGACATCGTGAGGTGGTGGGGAGCTTGAGTGGCCTTGAACAGTCAATCGAACGCGTGCCGATTATACCGAAGTGACGTCGCGTCGTACGACGCAGAAACCAATTTTAAATCGCCCTACGCGAGATAAATTCCCTAATAAATTGTCAATCCCGCGATTAACGATAACCAACGATAAATCGAGAAAACGAACGCTTCGAGCGCGATAATTCGGGTGTCATCGTACCGCTTATGGTTGACGAGTTATCGGCCCGGTTATCAACGCAAAATTTCGCATGATTCGGAACGTGGTCAGCGCGAGTTTCTCACGCCGGATCCCCGGTTGGCCACGCCGTTGCGGAGATCAGAAGGGCATAGAAAAAGAAGACTGGGGGATCCTACAAGAAACAAGACGAAGAGAACGAAGAAGAGACGCGGAGAGAAGAAGAGCAAGAAGAATATAAGAGAGTAGGTAGACTACGGGCGTTGTAGAAATCCCCTGCCCGGCCGCTCATAGACAGTTGAATGGCCTCTGCACAGGCTCTACTCGCGCGGCCCTAAGGGATGTAAGGCGCCGTTTCCAACTGACCGATTACGCCTCGCGACTCGGACATTCCAATTATTTCACTTGGTTTCCGCGCGGGACGTCGCGGGACTAAACGGTGACGCGGACATCTGTGTCAAATGTTCTGTCATGAATATTTAACGTCAAACGAGCGATCTGTCTGTCCCCGCGGTCCGCAATAAGTGTTGAATTTCTGCTCTGAGTGATCAGTCGATGACTTCCATTCCGCGACGTTGTGCACGGATCTTAAGGTCCGAAAGGCAGCGAAGGGAGTCTGGACTCCCTCGATTAGCCCGGAGGATCGGTTCTCCCGGGTTTCGGTTCTATCGCAAGAAACGAAAATAACTCGAACGATCGTGGTGATCACGGAGAAAAACAAGAGATCGACAATGCGTACAGGACTTTCTGGACGCTCGACAGGCGACAAAGGGATTTTGTCCATCGACGGTCGGAGGCCGGTGCCACGATTGAAACAACCGTAAAAGTATAGCGGGAGAGATAAGAGGATCCGGGAGCCCTCTTCTCGCTCAGTTTTTTTTTTTTTTTTTTTTTTTCTTTCCAGCGAGGAGAATAGAAAGCTGCAACGAGGGGAGGGGGACAGAAACAGAGAGACGGACAGAGAAAAGAAAGGAAGTCGAGAGAGAGTGGAGTAAAGAGAAAGGAAGAGATGAGAATATAGAAGAGAGAAGTGTGGAAGGAAGGGAAATGGCCGGGAAGGACGCGGGGGCAGAGACGTAATCACAGGGGCGTTGAATTAGGAAAGCATCGAATGGAGGGGGGGAGGGATCGAGGGATGGGGAAGGGGAGTCGACTGTGGAGGACCCGGGGTCACCGCCATATTATATTTAGCGAGACACGGCCGTGTGAATGAACTGCATATCCCAGGGACGACCGTGCCTCGGGTATTTTCAAAATGTAATAGCAATCTCAAAAAAAATTTAGGAGGAAAATTCAGCTGATGACTTCTGTTCGATCATTTTTTCGATACGATGTCTACTTTTCCATAGTAGCCTCATCCTTCTACTATTGTTCTACTATTGTTCCTCTTTTCTTCGACTGCATACATCTGTGCATTAGATAATAAAAATACATCGTCGTGAATGCTGCGAACTTAAGATCGGTAATGTAGGATTCGCACGAAGGTATATGCTTCGCGAAGTTCGGGGAACCTAGGTGTCGTTAGTGGCGCCAAATAGTCGTAATCCAGACAGATCTAAATTTTTCGTCGCGCTGTTATCGTTGCTTGCGTCGATACTTATTAAATAGTAATTTACAACGGTTCAGGGCTTTCCACCGGCGTGTAACACAGATTGGCGGTTAGTTGACGCTGACAGAGCGGTTACAACGTCCGGTGGGCGCAAGCTGTGACACATGTTCTGATAAATGACCATTGTTCTCCGGTGTTGACGGTGTAGAAACAATGCAGGCGGTTCTGCGAGGAACTTACGTCCCGAGAGCTGCCGTCTGATTTTCAGACCAGCGTATCGCGGCGATCACTTGAAAATCATTTTACCGAACCAGAAGACGAACAGGTTGTTTCTGGCACGCAGCACAGATTATCGCCGGGGAATCTCTAAAAAGGATGAAGATAGAAATTTCGTTATCGACGAGAACCCAGTGCCATCTGTCCGCATCCCGGCGCAGAATGCACACAGTGAACGAACGGATTTGTTCCGGTGGAGTTGCAGTGACAAAGAAAAACGCTTGCAACGAGTTACGTATAAACTCCGAAAATCAATCACTTGACGCTCGATAAGCCGGATATGCGTGCGTCGGGACGCTCGTGTTCCCGGTGAACGTTCATTGTTCATCGGCTAGCGTTACATTCCGCGAACCGTGGCGACGCGAAATGTATCGACAGAGATAAAGGATCGCGTGCTGAAAAATGAACTGGCTGCGAACAAAAGGCAACCCGACATGCACAACGACGATAAAGCCGGGGTAGTTCGGATCACCGGTGCTCGTCCTCGAGGGGGAGAGGGCGACCGCGTAGGAAATTGCCTGAGATTTCTCGCGGAGTTCCGAGAAAGAGGCGCCTCTTCCTACGGGAGGCGATTAATTAATTCACGCGAGCCTCGAAATTCATGGCACGAACGCGAGCCGAACACTTGCGTCGGCTCTGCCCTCTCGGAACTTCGGAAGGAGGAAGAACTCGAGCACTTCGCAAACGCCTCTTTTGTGCGCCTTAATCGCCTCTGCTTTTCGTTGTATCTCACTGATTGTGAGAGAAAAAGCCGCGCGGGACACAAATTGCTTGTTCGGGACTGATTGAAGCGCATATACGCACCTTCGGTGAACAGATTAGAACCGATGACAATTTATGGAAAGAATGCATCGTGGCGCGTTTCATATTCACCGGATGTTACGGTTGGGGACGCGGGAAGATGAACTGCCGTGAAATTTCCCGTTTGATCTGCATGCGCGTCGATTGAATCATCGCGCTTTCGTTTTCTACAAGCTCTTCGTTATGAAAGAAGAGATTGCACCGATTTTCAAAGTATCTTAATTTTACTCGAGTCCACAGCTGATCTAGGCACAATCCAGACCCAACTCAAACCAGTTCCGTAGTTGCAGGCCATCGCATGTGTCTAACCCCGGGAACTAGCTCAGTAACTTCGCGTCAGATAATAATTTCTGGGGGTCTCGGGAAAGAAAAGGGACCGGGGAAGAAGAGGTTCGCGATAAATCGTCCCGGCGCGGTGCGTTCCACCGGTGGACACCATCGCCATGGTTACAAGAACGTCGGATGGAAGATGGATTTTCTCGAAGGATCCGCGGACGGAGGCAAGCCAGGGAAGAGAAGCGAAGAAGAATCGAGGCAAAGAGAAAGAATGAAGAGGAACGTCCCCATAGCAACACGACGCGATCGAGGCTCGCTCGCGCGTAGAGGACTACATGTGTACCGCTGCAATTCGCTCGCATGTGGCTACATAATGGGGCGCGTGTGAGCGTATGCACCTATACGCCGTTCGCACGGGCTCGAAACGATTCAATCACCTCGAACGGCCCTCGCGGTGGCGTTTTTCGGATTCGATCCTTACGCGGATGTTCGTCGATCGTCGTCGGGTCGAGGGATGTTACAATATCGTGGAGTGCGCGAGATTAGTATGCGAGACACGCTCCGGTAAACGTCCACAACAGGCTGCACTCGAGAAAATAAGGTCGCCGAGTGGGAAACTATAATCGATTTAGTTCATTGAGGCAGGTGGAATGTCTGACGACGAATCCGTTGCCCGTGAAAACGGCCCACGACCCTCCGACGAGAGATCACGGCGTCGGAGCCGTGCTCCAGCCTCCTGTTCTCAGCGACTCGCGCCGCGTGTACGCGCTATTTATTGCGAGATGTATCCGCGGGTCGTGCAAACAAACAAATGCAAAGAGAGACTACCCTCCGCCTCCCCCCTTCGCTCCGCAAAACCGTGGAAGAAACAAAGGGATCAGGCGGCGAAGGAAAGGCAGAAAGACATTGGCTCGGCGCATTTGAATATCCTGCGAGCTTGCGTCGGCAGAGAACTGGTCAATCCTGTCCTGCGGGAACGAGAGCCGCGGACGAAGGAAAAAGGACCTGCCCCGAAGGTGTATTCGACTTCGGTTGCAGCCCGAGAACCATCTAGCCGGTGGACCCGACGCCGATGCAACCGGCGAAGCGCCGCTGCATCTCGCCACGGCGGTCCCTCCTCTTCTCCTATGCACCATCTGCACATTGCACGCTCAAACAAGTTTACAACGCTTGTAGACTGGTTCATAGAAGATTCAGTTTCCCCGGCTCTAGGACCGCCTCGGCGGAGGGGGTTACTTGAACCTGTTGGGGGTTCGGGTTGAGTTTGGTTGAGTCCAGAAATGGGATCGGTTAAAGTTTGGTGTGCATGGATTCACTTGGTTGAATCGAAGGAAGAATTAAATGGGCCTAAATTTAAATTAAGTTTGGGTTAAGTCTGTCTATTATTCAGTCATCTTTCAACAAATATCAAAAATGAATGAAAGTTGAAGAATGCATTTTACGATTATTTGATTTGTATGAAGATTGTTATGTAGAAATACATTTAGTCGTTGACAATGTTGATCATTAAGTTTTATAATTATTCATCAATTTTTAAGCGGTATTTGAATTTTTTAAAGTAATTTCTGGTCCTTTGAGCTTAAATGTTTAAGTAATTGAAACCAGCATAGAGTTGGTGTGAATCTGAATTGTGCTTAAAATTCGATTAGTTACCCAATAGCAATTATATATTAGATGCATTTGGTAATCTAGAATATATTCGACGTCACATATGTCTAACATTAAGTTCAATTAAATCTTTGTCTGTTATTAACCCTGCTGTTCTCCTCTTAAAAATCTGATTTATTAAAATTTGAATTATTAACACATGATATAAATTTGTTCAATGAAATTTTTATAGAATTTCAAGGAACAATAAACGCAAATATTAACCAATAACTTGCTCATATTTTTTTTTAGAACTGGAACAGGTATTTAACTATCTAAAATGCAGGATTGGGTCAAATAGATCCGAGGAGAACAGCAGGGTTAAATCACTGAAATTTAAGAAAGGCTGTTAAACTTTATTACTCCAAAAATAAGTATAGAGATCTACGTATTAATATACAACGTACTTGCCTCAAAATAAATAAAAATAGGTATAATACATTTCCTTAACGAGACCTCAAACTGCAGCTCCTTAGGTTTATGTTAGATTTAAATTATGTTTGGAGTTAAATTTTTATTTAAAATATAACCTAAAATACGAAAATCTAGATTTTGGATTAAACCAGGATTAATTTTGTTATGTCTAGTTCCATCGGTAAAACCTAAAGAAAAATAAAATATATCGAAACTAAAATAAAATTTAGAGTCAAATGTAATATTTTTAAAAGCTCCGATTAAAAAAAAAATATGTATGCGCTGTTAATTTAACTGAACATTCCGGTTTGTCATGCATAATTAAATCACTGAAATTGAAGGAAAAATGTAAATCACGTCTCGTAGGTCTAGATCGAATTTGCATTTCAATATAAAATTTCACGCCATTTCAAGAAGATCATAGAAAGAGATCTACAGGGTCGTATTACATTAATCAGAGTCAAGATTAAGGGTTTTTAAGTCTACCTTATTCATGCATTACACCTAAAGTCAGATCAATCAAACTCCCTGGCAGATATGAATCAACAGAACGAAGCCTACCCCAGTTCATGGTGCGCGAGCGTAAGTTCATTATTGCAAAAACTTGGAAGGTATTCATGGTAATTAATCTAATTACATAGAGTATCAAGACCCGTTATACCTAACAATAAGCGATGCCTCGTATCAAGGCTCGGGTGAAATCAATCGAGTCTAAAGGCAGGTATAATCAAAGTCTGTTACAGTCGATTGATTTCGAGCATTGAATACCACTCTACCGGCAATCAAGAAGACAACTTCAGCATTTTGAGAATTTGTACTCCGGTGTACGAGCAAATTGCTCGAAAGTTCCAAACAGAGGGAATCGAATGACCACCGCTGAATGCAAGGGGGGGAAGTAGACGGAGAGAGCGAGAGAGAAAGAGGGAGCGAGGGAGAAGAAGAGAGAGAAAGATAGTCACCGAGAGAGGGAGAAGGATTGAATGAAACATTGATGGAGGGGAGTGTGCAGCGGAAGGGGGGCAGCAAGCGATGAAGGAGGGGGTGAGAAAAGGATAGAAAAAAGGGACACCATGGCTCGATTTAGTACTCCCATACGCCTATCTCCGCCCACCGCATAGAGCAAACCGGCCAATGACTGGCACGCGTTCTACTAGAGAGAGCTGTAGAGACTGGCTAGATCGAACGCACGCTGCGTGCACTCTCTCCCTCTCCTCTCTCGGCTCACGAATTGCAGGTCTGGTTGGATTTTACACGACCGTAGGTAGCTCTGGCCTCCTGCTGGCAAACGCAGGTCGGTTCGATACGTTGGTCACCAGAATTTTCAACGTTTACCAAAACATTCCCGCGTCTTTTCGACTGACTACAAAATCTCGATGACGAACCCTGCAGAGAACTCGATGATGAATCCATGACCACGAATTTCCTATTTACCTATACAGCAATTCGTCGTTCAAAACTGAGCAAAATTATTCATTTCCCATGCAAACATACAAGAGGCTCCAAGCTGAATCACGTTTGGTTCGATAAATCACTGGGTTAAATCGTTCGATACCCACTTAGACATCTTCTTGTCTGAATACTCATCTCAATCTCCTAATTAAACCCACCAGTATTGTCTAACCATTTCATCCTTCCGCCCAATGGACTCATGAGATAAGATTAGGGTTCATCGAAGGAAACCAAATACCGACACAGAAATGTGGAATATCTAGTGCAATTCGAACTCGACACTGAATCATTCGCAGCGAATCTGCACACAACGGAGTTGCAACGTTATCTTATTTATATCCTGTTGAACGGCCAAGGATTCAACAGCTTGGCGATACGAGTCGCAGCGTTGAGGGCAAGCACTGATAATCCTTGGACATTTTCCAAGTTTCCAGGTCGATCTGAGGCCACCACCGAAATCGTAGCCTCCAGTTGACAGGCGCAACAGAGTAACACAGCCTCGAGTAAGGAGAAAACAAGTCGCGTCGCAGCTCGATAGAAGCCGCTAATTACGACGAGTGGCGGTTAATCAGCGGCATCCTTGAACGCTATCGCGAATCAGTGTCGATTATCGCGCCGGTATCTCGACGTACCTGACGACTCGTTTTAATTACATCTGACCTAGACGCTACTTGGTCAGTAGGTGTAACACTACGCGGCGAGATCGGTGCTCACTGTCAATGTCAGGACATCACGATCAACACAACGGGAGGAAAGTGACCGTGAACTCGGGACGTATCGCGTTGTACGGGATTTTAATTCACGGTTGATGCGTGGCGGCTGCGATTGCAAATTGGAGCAAAATCTCGTTGCCTGTTTCCTTTATCTCTTTAACGAACACGATATAAACTTATTCTATCGTCATGATATTTCGAGTATTGAATATCCAACGGTAAACGCTGTGCATCGCGTTGCTGTAAGCAAAAAGTCCTCAAGCGATATCAACAATCATAAAAAAGGGGCATGTTGGATTTTACTGCGGCACGTAACAATTTTTACGGCTGAGTGATTCGCGAAGAGCAAAGATCTATCAGAGAAAACGATTTACAACCTCCGTGAAGAAATGTTTGGAAACTGGGACTGCGATCGATTCAGCCCCCCAAAAAGAAAAATCCAGGTACAAGCAAATCGTGATTCGTATTACGATGATTTCGAGTCAGTCCTCTTCGTTTTTAAGTCAAAGGACGCGTGCTCCAAGCCAAGGCCGAGTTTCCAACGGGGAAGCGTGCACCCGGATAGAAGCAAAGTTTTCTTTTTATGCAAATGACGAGCACGCGCATGCAACGTGCGCAAAACGTTTAATACCAATCGCACTGACCTAGCCAATAGAAGGCTAGACGAGGACGGCGGTTGTGCGTGTGTCCGTGACGCGAGCAAATCGTGGCATTGCACGTTGCACCGGTCGCGAAACGCGGCGTTGCACGCGCACGGAGCCGCACGCAAGGCACAAGGCTTGCGCCAGACTGTCTGTTGCACAACTTAGGTATTGATCTTGGCCGGAACTAGTTTCCGTTTCCGTGTTCTACCGTCTACCCGCGGTCTTTCCGCCTGTCCTCGTCGCCTTTGTTTTGCGACGCCCGCCAGCTGTCTGTCGCGCAAACGGCGCAATTGGGATCGACGAGAAGCGGAACGATCCGTCAAACAAACGAGAAACGGAAGGCGAAATGCTACGAAAGAGGCCTAGGAGAGAACGAATCGCGAAATTCGGGGGATTCGCGAAGTTCCTCGGGAAAAATTCGTATATACAGAGAGGATTTTGGACAGGTGATCGCAGCGCCACGCGAGAAACTATCTTAATCATGGCGAATTTCCTGTTTCTGGGCACTCGGGAGGCTTCCTTTGTTCATCTCTCCCAATTAATCTAATTAGAACGCTTCCGACACCTATAAAATAAATATGAACCTCGCTTTCGCTTCTCCTTTTTTTCGTTCCCCTTAATCTCTTCCGCTTTTACTTTTACCGAGAACCTGACCGTTCGTCCGGTTTTAACGCCCGCGATCCTAGCAACGCGCGGTTCTCGCGAACAATCGCGCTGCAACGAGGAGCGCGCGCGAGTGCATTGCACCGCTGAGGTATTGATCTCGGTCGCCGATGTTTTTTTCTTTTTTTCGGTTTTCCCCGTCCCTTTCTTAGGACCTTCCTTCCCGAAGTCTAGCTGCGTCTCAAGGCTCCCTCCACACTTCGCTGTCATCCAGCTAACACCGCGAAGACGTTTGCATATCCGTCACGACGAAACGTTCTCGATTTAACGGTTCGTTGAATGATTCGGAAGCCTGACGCGGCTTCGCATGTTGTTTTCTTGGACAACGATCGCAAGATGACAGCGAAGAAAGGCTCGACCGCTATTTCCTGGGATAAAAAACGCCTCACGGTGGCTGTACAATAGCCCGGTAGGAGAGACGAGCGTGCGACTCGTTCTTTTCCGCTGGAAACAATCACTGTCGATAAGTTATCGAAGCCAAACGACAGCGTGCTCTCGAGTGGCAAGAGCAGGGAGCATAAATCTCCAATTCTCGCGCGTTTATCAGTCTTCCAAGTCGTGTTTAACGTTCCCCTCCTCCGCCTTGTCCCTCTTTTTTTCACTTGCGTACCCTGTCAGGCGCGCGTCGATTCGATTCTATGCTCGCCACGTGACACGAGAGAGAGAGCAAGATAAAAAGGAAACAGCAAACGTAGCGAAGCAAAACGCGTGCACAAACACGCCAATGGTGCGTCGTAAAAGTAAATATGCTAAAAGTGAATCAAGCCGCAAACTGGCCGAGCCGTTTGTTTTACTTTTTATTGACGCTCGTAATACGCGATTCAAACCGAATTATACTTTTAAATCGACCACTCGAAATAGCTTAAGATTGCTGCAGCGTCGTAAAAGCTAATCAGAACGGTTTAGAACAGTTACGTTTCGAATTGCTCCGATTCGAACATCGGTAGAGGCGAAATTTACAATGCGACCGCGATCTGTTTAGCTCGAACCTAGCGTGACCCCGCGTTTAGGTGCAGCGCCATTAACATGGCGTCGTACCGAAGTGGAGGCACTGGGGTTCCGCCAATTTTGGGTCCGCAAATTTTTTTCGGATTTCCGGCTCTCGATCATTCCTCGATCACGCGCGATCGACGGCTACGTTAAGCCGAATGGTTATTCTTGGGGACAGATAAAGGGTGGATTCTAACTATGCCACGCGGCAATAAATTCCTCTACTCCCCATATCTGCAACGCACTCAACGGTACAATGTCTTCTTTGTTATCTCATTCACGATTCGCGACACACTGGTCGAAGAATGGCGCGCGTGTTGCTTCTAGAAAACAAAGCAATGCTAATGCCCCGCGCGATATGAAAAACACGCCGCGATGGAATATCACGGACACCTTTCTCCCTTTGAATGACGTTTCTTATAGGAAAGAAAAAAGGATAATAAAGCGCCTCGGGTAGACAACTAATCGAAACAATTCTAAAATCGTCGACTCTAAAAATAGTTGGATTAATTAAACTAATTAGGATCGCGTAGAAAATGGGAAAACCCGAGGAGACGATCTTTATTTTCAACTAATAGGGGAATCCTAGCCGTAGCAACGGTCGAGTCACCTTCTCGACCGTTACCAACGACCTTTGTTGCACGTAATTACGCGAAAGTCAGATCGCAATCGCGTTTCTTAATTAGAATCGCCGCGCAGAGAAGAGAATCAGAGACGACCTCGGATAGAGGGGGGACAAAGGATGTTGGCGTCGATGTACGCGTATTTCTCTTAGAAACATCTTTACTCGCCACGGACCTGTCAAATCGTGCGCATGCGCGAAAGGGGAAATGAAACAACAGGGAATGTCATTGACCCCAGCCGTATGCCGTACGTATGTATCCAGCGAGAGGTTAAGGTTAATTTTATCGCTCTATGGCGAAAAATACTTCCTTCCTCTCTCGCCAGGAATCTCGTTCGCGAGGAATTCTGCAGATCACTTAACCGATATGTACAAATATCGAACAGTTTTGGATGATTAGGCGAAACGAGTTCAGGGTTCCTTAATTATAGCACCACGGCGATTAAAATATAAAATGATTTCGTCGTTGCCGAATATTTCTCGCCTGTTCGTTCTAATATCGAAGCGATTTTAGAGCAACGAAGCAAAACCTCGAATCCCAACAGAGTCGGAGGGTCGGAAGGCAGAGCGTATCGATCTCCCTCCGCGAAAGAGGAACAACCAACGATCCATGCGTTCCAAACAAAACAGAGGCCACCGCGGAGACGATCTCCGAGGTGTGGCGCAAACGCGAGACGAGGTTCACGGTTCGTTGGGCCGTCAAAACGCGTCCGGAGAGGAAAAAGGAAAAATATTCACGGGGGCATCGGAGGGTACCACGTGCGACGAGCCAGCCGCGAGAAAAGGGGGGGACTTAATGCAATCGCCACCGTTTATTATCGACGGTGGGCCATCGCGGACCCCGCGGCGACCGCAGCCGATGAAAAACAATATCGCGATACGTCAACCGCATGGAGCCGCGACGGGGACGGCACACCTCGCGGAAAAGCGATATCGCGTTAATCCACCCCGTAATTCGTTTCAACTTCCCTCGCCTCCTCCGCCACTTACCCGTGGAAACCTGCCGTGCGCGATGGCCCTTCCCCGAAATGGTAATTCCCAAGAGACGCTGGCCGGGTTCACTCAGGGTTATCCGTGACGGCGGGCCACAAAAGGCACCGCTGGGCACTGCACGGCACTTGAAACCGATCACACAGAGATCGCAGCCACGATACGCAATCACAAAAGGAAGGATGCAACGAGGGAGACACTGGCACTCGCGACACTCGCGTCACTTTCAGGCCAACTTGGTTTCGCGCGTACACGAGGACGAGCTGGTTTTCGGGGGGAAAAGCTTTCCGGAGTCTAGAAAATTCTCTCTGCCGGCGAGGACCTCCCCTCCGAGGATCTCCGATAGGAACGACAGCGGCGACCAGGGAGGGGGGGCAGTTTTTCGGGGGAGAGAATGCAACTGGAAAGCACTTCGGCGAGCACCGATAGGCGAGCGGAGGTTGGTACCCTGCGATCGGGGCCGAAGGTGGTCGGGGGGAGGCTGGGGGCTCTCGAGAGGGCAAGGAACTCCGGGGCCGTCGAGCGACCGAAGGAGTTCGGGGGTCTTAAATAACCCCTCTAAAGACAGAGACAGAGAGACGGAGAGGAGAAACGGAACGGAAACAAGAATCACTTTGTGTTCGAAGGGACGCGCGACACCGGGAGCTCAAAAAACCGTAAACGAAGGGGAGGGGGGCCTCGATCGACGCGGGGACAGGGGGACACAACCGCCACACGTTTTACGATAATGGAGGTGGCACACCGGGGGCCGATGACGAGGGATTCGACGGTGGATACGTTGACCCCGAGGCTCGATGGAAAACGCGCTCCCGCAACCGTTTCCCCGAGGCCGGGTCTGCGCGAGACGCGAGCCTGCTCGGTGACAGCGACAGACTGCGTGCCGTGGGACGCCGGGTGAACGAGCGAGCCGAACCGACGGACGATGGAACGCGGACGGGAGGAACGGAGGAACGAGCGAAACGGCCGGAGCCGAGGCTCTTGCACCTCCGTGAAACGACAATGATCAGCCGCGGGGTTGCATTCGTGCTCCAGACGCGTTGGGGGTCGCATCATCCAGCCTCCGCGCCGAGTCTTTTCAGGGGGGAAAGGGCGGTCGAGTGTCGCTCACCCTCTACAGACGGATTTTATTGGCGCCTGCTGAGGGGCAATATCTCTGGGATGGTGGAGCAACGGCCTCGCACGCCGCGGATCAAGACTCTCCCCCGTCTTAATCGCTCCTGGGGACACTATGAACGTTCGAATCTAGAATTCCGCCGCGGAATGTAGACCGCCCCGAGGGCGCGTAGGCGAGGAGAATTTCACGTCCACGAGCGGCTTTGTGTCGTCGAGGCACGGAGTCGAGACACTTGGCCAATTGGGGTCTAGTGTCCTCCAGGGTTGTAGAGGCTCGGACTGATAAGTCTGACAATGAGCTGCGCGAGGAAACATGGCGGCTCCTCGAGGATCCTTAGATTCTTCTTCCATGCCGCGGGTATCGAGCGCGTCTCCGGAACCGGGCTCGCGACGATTGTCCAGCCGTGAAGAGGAGTCGCCTGATAGCGGAACCGTCGGAAGGGAGAAGCTGCTCATCCTACTTCCGGACGGGGTCGAAGTACCTCGTGCGGAAAAACCGAACGACGGGGTCAGACGGCCGGGTTCAGTGACACGGAGAGAATTTGCTTTTCCGCGGGGGTGGAAAGTTGAGGGGAGCGAGACAGAGCGCGAGGATCGCGGTAGGGATTGGTGTGGCTGAGAGCGGAGAGAGAGCCTGGACGGGAAGCGGGGCTGGAGGGTGGACGGAGGCCTCGACGGGGTAAACGTACTTACACGCTAGCGCGAATTCGGCGCGAAGGAGAGCCCCGAATGTTCCTATACAGTTGCGGAGAGGCCCGAGACTGTCTCGAGCGCACATGGCCGCTTCCTCTCTCTATCTTTCGCGCGTAGAGTCCATCCTCCCTTTTCCCCCAGCTGACTCTCTCTTTCTCTCCGTCTATCGCGCTGGTTTCGCCCTCTCCCACCCTCTTTCTAGTCTGTGGTCTGTCGCGCGCTCCGTCTCTGTTTCGCAGCTCCGGTTCGCCCGTGCGAAATTCAGTGCCAGTGGCGTAATCAGTGGGGGATCGTCGACCCTACTCCGCCTCGCTATAGTCGCGAGACTATAACGGCGAGGTTGCCCTCTCCTCTCCTTCTCTCTCGCTCTAGGGTCTCACGGCCAGCGTTGCCGCTTGCCAATGGCGTTGCCAGTTCGTCGCCGCGAGTGGGAGGGTTGCCCCCCCTTCTCCACCCCACGCCTAAGGTCGACTTAGAAAATCAGCTGGCATGCATCGAAAATCCCGCCCGCGACGTCATTGTGACCCTGCCTAATTTTCACTCGCCGCTTCTTGCTCCCAGCCACCCGCGCAACCCGTTATTCTCCGCGATTCGCTCGGTACGTCGCGTTACCTAGAAATACTGCGGTATCAAAGAACGAGGGGCTCGCTCCAAGTCGAGGACACAACTGGCTTGATAACCTTGGTCTTGGCAAACGTCGAGCCAGCATCGGGATTCGGATGCGCAGTCTTTCGTCGGATGTTATGAACGGTGATTCATGAATCGGTCCACGTTGTCTGATGTTCCGTCGCTCGGAATATTCATATGGTTGACATTCGGAACGAGCCAACTCTCTGGCGTGTAGTTTGAAGGTTGGAAACCTAGGTATTGTGTCCTTTGTGGCTGATGTTCGTTTGATGCAGATTTTGTTTTAATGAGCTATTGTTGTCATGTATTATGGTGCAATTGTCGAACTAACAGAAGTATTTAACAAAAATTTTGTGCATTTAATTTAGTATTGTAATACTTTTAAGTTAATCAACTTACAAGGGACATCACACAAGTGTGATACGCCTTTTTTTATGCGCTTTTGATATGATAACCTACTCGAAAAAATATTTGATATGTGTTTTTTCTTGTATTGTCAATCATTTATTCTGAAGAGGTTGAAACAGTCTCTAAAGTTAGGGTAGAAAACCTAATTTTTTAATTTTTTGAAATACCAATTAATATTGAGGATTTATCATTAAAATGTGAATAAATTTTAGTTTTCGAGATATAGTACAAAATAAGATATAGTACAAAATAAGATATAGTACAAAATAAGTTTTTCACCCCAACTTTAAGATCTGTTTAAAAAAAAACCGTGTCAAATATTTTTTCACATATTTTGTCACATCAAAACCGCAACAAAATCGACATGCTGCAATTGCGTGATGTTTCCTGTTAGTTTGATTTTTCTTCTAATCTGTAGAGTCTAATTTTTTTACTAATTTGCTGTACTTCAATTAGTTTGAAGAGATTTGCTTATTCCAATTTAAATGGCTCGAAGGAAAGCAAATCCTTGAAACGTTCAGACTGTTAAAGTCATTCGATGAGATGGAATTTTTTTCAAGCCTGCTCGAACAATCAAGGTGCTCCGATATTGAAGCACTTGTCTTGGTTTGAATGGTTCATACCGAGTTTAGCTACGCTCCTGTTTCCAAACTACTTGGACCGGGCTATTATTACTCCGACTGATTTATTCTAGCATTCTTTGAAGATTGAAATTGAATCGGAGTAATATAAAGACTCGTAAAACTCCTGTCTAAGGTTATTTTTTGCACAATATTCATGGGAATGAATTTCCAGATTCTTATTATCTGACAAAAAGGGTTCTTAAATTGATATTTATTGTTAGATTTATTTAATAAGACTGCTTGATAAAAGTTAAAGCTACACAGATGTTAAATTTATTAGAGATTTTTCTATAAAATTTCAATTTTTAATAGAACTGCGAGAAGAATTTTTAGGCTACTTATATTAAATAATTTTACCATCATTGTACTTGCCTTTAGTTATCTTTTACCTTAATTTTTTATATTTATAATATGGGAAGGAATTAAGTAACCGAAAGAATACTGTAACCTTAACAATTTTAATTTAAAAGATAATATGAGTTAAAATCAACCGACTGCTGTCAGAAAAATTTATCACCTCGAATTCAAAAAATATGGTTTCAATAAAATCGCTGCATGTCAGTGTTATATCTGTCCTGTCATCAATCCTGTTGCAAAATATTGATAACAAACAAACAGCAATTGCTCCAAAGCATAGCATTGTATAACTAATAGAAGTCTGTGTCTTCTGTACAGTCAACATGAAGTGGGGTGTCAAATTGGAGTGTCGAAAGAGTATTTGACCTTTCGGAGCCATTAAAATATCGAAAATGTTCATTAGAGAATAAAACGTGAATCTTGTAGAAGTCCTCGCAGATACTTTAATAGCTTGGAAAAAGTTTCGACAAAAATAGTTAAGTGAAGTTGTTCAAATAATATTTGCTTTCCGTTTGCAAAGATTTTCACTTGTAGATTTGAATATGAATACAAGTCCGGCTTAATAATTGGAGCATTTATAATATAGAAATTTTCAATTTATTTATTTATATACTATATTGAAAAATGATAGAAAAATAATTATTTTAGTTTCATTGTAGGTCGAACGATAACGATAAATGTATAAAATAAAACCACATTGGAATTTTCAATTTTATATGAACTAAAGGGCAGATTCATGTCAACCGCAATTTCGCGATGCGTTTAGTCCGCAATTGATTCCAACTGATTAAAATATTGATTTTCGAATAAATTCAGCCGAAAAAATTTGTTTTACTTAAAAAAAATATTTTAAAAATATAGATAATGTTTGAAATTGATTAAGTTTACAGTTTTGTTTATTTAAAAAATACCAAAAAATCAATATTTTCCATCAAGAAAAAAGAAACTCCTCCCTTAATTATTATCTTGGGAATTGATTAACTTTTGGCTAAGATTGATACTGAAGTTCATTCTTAATAGATCTTACATCGAATTAAAATAACTAAAGTAGGATTTCTTCCAATTTTAATAAATCGGTCCCTAAAAAGGTAAAACAAATGTTACTATCTTTTTGAACCCTTAAATTGAAACGTCTTCCAAAACTGTCGTTCCTAAAGTTCCCCACAAAGTTCATAAGGCTTGCGATGGGTCCGATTCCGCGGCGTAACAACAGGATGTCACTTAACGATTTTATTTTCCTGCACGCCACGCCGGACGGACCAGTCTCTCCTCTCACGGTCTCGAGGAGAGCGCGGCTATGCGTGCGGCTGGACGAACCCGCGCGCGAGCACGCCGTCCGTCGAACGGAGGCGAGCACGCGGAGCGTTCACACGAGAGCTTGAAAAGTGCAACGGACGATATCTCGTGGCTGGCTGCATTGTGTGCATGTGGTGGGGGCGGCGGAGGCCGACATGGCGGCCAGTTTTCTGGAACGTGCACAGGCCTGCCTCCAATTTTCTATCTCTCCCCGCCGCTCGCGTCCCCGCTCGATCTTTACCTCCGACCATCCCTTTCCTGCCTTTTTGCTCCGAGTGCCCGGGTGCCTCTCGGGTCCTCGGACATGGAAAAGGGAACCGGCCGAGACCCGAATGGGCGTATCGCGCCCGAATCGCTCCGAAGAACGCGAGATCCCCGAGACCGATTCCTCCGCGCCGCAGGAGCTCCGCGTCGGAGGGCCGACGGCTTTTTCCCCACCGGGTCGAAGATCGAGGAAAAATTAATCGGCCATGAGGACAGAAGAGTATCTCGGACGGAGGGGGCGAGGTCCGAGTGTGTTAAATATTTGTCGCCACAGGCTTCATTACTCTCGAAAGGTTGATCAAGGGGCTGCGTGAAGCAGCAGGAGTCAATGAGCACCGGGGAAAAGCAGGAGGAGCGTCGTTGAAGGTGCGCGCCGAGTGTGTGGGCTCGAACTTTGATTCGTATGAGTGGATATCGCTCAATCGAGCCGGGAACCGTTTCGGGGCGAGCCCCGACGAGAGCCGATCACGCTTCGCTGGCCCATTGTTCCGCGGCTCCGCTCCGAGCATCTCCGGGGTAATTATATGAAGCCCGCCAGTATCGCGGCGATCCTCGTCCGCGCGGATCCGATTGAGGATCAATCGACCGTGCGGCGAATCCCCCGGTTCAGAATATTATCAAATCCACGAGGCCCGGCCGGTGCCCAAACACGGACGAGCGTCGAGCACCCTCGTGCGCCTACTCACTTCGAAAGACGGTGCATAGTAAAAAGAAGAAGGGAAGAGTCGTGGCTCCCCGCATCGCGATGCTTGCCTGGACGGTTCGCTTCCTCGAGGAAAAGCCACGCTAAACGACGCCGTCAGTCCCGAACGAGAGGATGCGCTCGGAGGATCGGCGCGTAGTCGCGCGTCAGAGTCGCGGAAAAACAGAATTTCATATGTGCCTAATAATATTCATTCTTTTCCCTCCCTCCGCTCCGCGATCTCTGTTGCTTCGACACTGTCACGGATAATCGAGGGGTGAAAGAGCAAGCGAGCGAACCGAGCGAGGAGGGGAACGGGAGCGAGCTGGAGCGAAAGAGAGGGAAAGAGCGAGAGGGGGTGAGAGGGACGTGGGGAGGGGGCGAGTGCAGTTCTCGCGATCCAGCGTGCGTTGCACTCCGCACGAAAAAACACCGTCCGGGCGGGCCGAGGAAGGAGGAGGTGGGTCTTCGTGCATCTCCGGCCCGCGTCGGAGCTTATATTGATCACGAGAGAGTGCACGATATTCGAGAATACATTATACGCGGACTCTAGCCTAGCCAGATCGCCTATAGTCAAGCGGAGTATAGGCGGCCAGGCCGCTGCACTCTACTCCCCTCCTCCCCTCTCCTCTCCTCTCCTCTTCAACCACCTCCTCCTACTCCCCCTTGCCCCTCTTGCTAACCCGTCGACTCGACACGACGCCCTCCCTCCCTCTCTCCTATCCCCCTTTTCCTCGACCCCTCCTCGCGGTCGATCCCCTCTTCCTTGATTATCTACCTGTCCCTGTTCATTCCACTCGCCGCTTCTTGCTCCTTCTCCCTACACCGGAGGCAGTCTGTGCACCTTCGGCTAGCGATGGGCGCTGGGCTTCGCCTGTTGCGAGTTCTCGAGCAATGTCGAGCACGTTCGATCGGGCCTGTATTTTCGAGATGCGCGGAAGTGAATTTAGGTGGTGGCCTCGATGTAGGAGTTTGAGGATACTGAGAGTTTTAGAGCTTTACGGGAAAAGATTTGTGGTTGTTTCGAGTTGGCGTTTTAGTCTCTCATTATACGCGAATTGTTGATGAGAGCTTGTAGAGCGCAAAAGATAATTTTTTAGTAGCAAACTCGAAGGGCAATGGATGATTTTTGTCTTGTTGAGAAAAAGAATGAGAGGGGAGAAAGGGGTTTGAGAAATTGTCAGAACTACTGTGAGTTTATATCGAGAAGCTACTGTGGGTGTAGAAACACGTAAAACGCTTGTTGCTTGCGCTTTTTTTTTGTCTTTGTTCAACCATCTATATAAAGCCAGTATGTGCAATAGATTCAAGGTTGTTAACCTCGGTATAAATTTCTTAATGTTTTGTCTAATTTTCCTTTATAATTGACAACATATGAATTACTCTCAAAATTTTGTTTCTTAAACTTTATTAGCTTATTAAAAGATTATAACTAGACTGCTGACTTTTATGCAAAATAAAACCATCACAAAAGAAAATAAGGAATTAAAACTTGAATAGTATTGTGTCTCATTTTCTAAATTTCGTAACTTCTATTAAATAATTAACTTTTAGTATATTTTGCAATCTGTCAACAACCTCATAGATTTTCGGATATTGAAAATGATCATAAATGCATAAACATCCGCAGTCTAATTATATCAAATAGATACTACGCTTTCCCCAAAATTCAGCATACAGTAGAATGTCAATTAGTTAACTTAGTGATTGTAATATAAAATTCTAAAAATTAATAGAAAAATTAGTAAATTATAGTTTAAATTTTACGCAAAACCCATTTTATACCTGTAGCCAATGCATTAAATTAAATTTGCAGGTATTAATAAAAATATATAAAGTATTCAAAATAAAATACATTTTAGAATATTTAGAAGTAAAACATACATTTGTTTAAAATTCACTTGATGTTGTATGTTATTAAAAATATGAATTTGCATAAACGTCCACAGTCCAATCATAAATAATTCTGTTCTCTAATATAAAATGTGTTCTCCTCGTAAAATGTACTACAGTTGATTTTAATTTTAAAAAAGTGGACGTCTCAGGTTTAAGGTGTAAAACTTTATCCATTAATTTTATGAGTATAAATAAAAACATTTTATGTTTCACGTTTTATTAAAAAGTTATAAATAAAATCACGAAATGCAAAAGGAACTGTTAAACGATATTTACATGGTGTTTTATGCAAGCTTTGTTTACTATTTACAGTAATTACAGTAATTCAAATTTTTTTTAATACTACTAAAAATTGATAACAGTTTAAAATGGAATTTATTGCTGTACGTAGTTCATTTGTATTGTTTCACCTCGGTGAGTGAATTATTTTTATTCTGTAAACTTTCTCCTATAAAGTTCCCCACAAATAAAAGTAAAATATTTTTATTTTGGCGTTCTATTATCGTAACAGTAACCCAATAATTAAAACTTTATAAAAATTGGGAATAATTGAAAGTCAAATAATCGACGTTCCATTATAGTGAAACAAAAATAATCTTCAAAGTGATCGACAGAAAAATCGCTGAAAAACCCCCTATTTGCTATAATGTCATACTTCTCTCAAAATCTCTTTAACTTTCTTCATTCCTCACCGCTCAGAAAATACAATCCAAATCAATATCAAAACCTCGTACCTCACTCTCCACAAGAGTAACGTACTACCAAGTAACGAGATTACATCGAGTAAAGACTGGTCATCCCTCCACCATCAGCAGATCACGTTACTCCTCTTTTTAACCGAGGTCCGAGCAAGCCACGCCACGCCGCGCCGGGGAACGTCTTGAACCCATCGCTACCCATGTCTCACTCGATTCTCCCTTTGAAACCGCGCGCAGCTAGACCACTCGCTCTCTTTTCGTTCCACCTCTCGTCTCCTTCTTTTTCTCCATCCCGTATACTTGCACCACCGTCTGTTCCTCTCCCTCTCCCCCGCCCCTGACGCTGGTACATTACGCTCCTTCTCTCTTCCTCCTTTTTGTCATATACCCCCCTATCTCTCGCGTGTTTTCTGCCGTTCTTTTTCTCTCGCGCGAATCCTCCTGCTCTCTTCGCCCCGCCAACCCGCGACCGCGCGCCGGTCCGTCGAGTCCCTCTCCGTTCCTCAGTCAGTTCCTGCCCTCGCCGCCCCCGCCGAAGGGCCGATCGTCTCGACGAACCGATCTTCCTGCCACCGATGCCTCGACGCACGGGAGCCTGCGCTCGATCCGCTTTCTTCTGAATTTATCGCGGACCACCTCTTTTCGGCTTGCGTTATCCGCGCAGAGTGCATACTACGAGGAGATGCACTTTGCATTCGGTTGGACAAGAACGTCTCTAATCTATACTTCTCCCAAGAAAAGTTTCCCCGAAATAGTCTGGATGAATGATTTAGTTTAGTCGAGTGTTTCTTGGTCCGGAATCATTTAATCGAGGTATAACTAAGTTGTAGACGTTATAATCCCATGATGAGTGATTGCTAGTAGATTAATTCATAGTAGATTCGTTCATAAGATTGATTTTTGGATGACTGACGTCTTGCCAAAGTGAAGGCAAGGAAGAATAGCAGATCCAGAGGACAAGGATGATGACATCAAACTATTCAGTAGGATTTAGGAAATATGCTATGGCTATATTAAATCGTTCTGCTTAGAGTGATCTTCGAAGCTAATGTATAATATATCGAAATTAAGCGCTTTCCTTATTTTCTAGGACTATTTCTACAAAGCAGGAAAGGTCCAAAGACACTACAAAATATTTATTTCTGTCTATCAGACCAATTAGCTGCATCATCCAGATGCCGACAGTCTTTTAACCTACTCAACCCTCGGCCCTCTTTTCAAGCGATTACCGAAGCATCAACCTGGAAGCCTGAACCGAGGCGACCGCGTGGGTCAGGGGAAGAGGGTCAGGAAGTTATCAGATCAGAGGCTGCTTCCTGCAGAATCTTTCGGCCGATTCGAGAGGCAGACTCTCCCGAGGCGCAGGCATTAATCCAGAAGGTTCTTCGTAGCATCCCCCGGGAGTCTCCCCACTTGTCGACGAGACGTAGACGACGGGCCGATGGAGGGGAGGCCGTGGCGAGGGAAAAGGGGGAAACGGGCTGAGTGAGGGCAGGAGACTTGGGTATGCACGACGGTAGGGGCAGGAGAGGACCTTGGCCTTTTCGCGGGGCAAAAATAAAACCTG
Organism: Perdita meconis; assembly: GCA_030770465.2. Taxonomy (NCBI): domain Eukaryota; kingdom Metazoa; phylum Arthropoda; class Insecta; order Hymenoptera; family Andrenidae; genus Perdita; species Perdita meconis. The sequence continues at coordinate 3,917,944 of JASKOS020000006.1, read as the reverse complement.
TTGACACCGAAGCCCCGCGGACGCAAAGGAACCTCTCGTTCCCTCTCTCTTGATCGCCCCTCTCATCGCTCTCGCCGTCTCGCTCTTTCCACTAGCCTCTGTTTCCGATCTGCGAAACATCTCCCCGTCCTGCTCCGGACGGGGTGAGATTTCAAAATTTCTCTCCGTCTCAAAAAATCCACCAGACGCGAGGTCGAAGGGTTCTAGCAAGCGGCGCGTTAAGGGATCGCAAGCCAAAACAAACGAACGCCACCATAGAGCTGGATTTCGTCGCGGGACATCGTTCCGTCTGGATGGTTGTCAAGCGTTTAACTCGAGGATCCTACGAGTGCCACGAAACCAGACGTGTCTGCCGTGAGAGCAGAGGGAACTCCGCTCAAAGGAAACGAAAGTTCCTCCTTTCCCTTCGATATTTATGCACAAGTGCCACTCTCCTCGGTGCTATCCCAGGACCAAAACGCTTCACCGGGTCAGTCGTATTGTCGTCCGAGCCCAGGAAACTCGCGTCGCTCGCAGAGCAGCCCGATACCGGACGGTGCATACACGATGCACGGAGTGCACCAATGCCAGTCGAATGCACGCAGTTCCGTCTCGTTTCCCCCCTTGGATCCGCTCTCCCCTCTCGTCTCTCGTCCGTGGAGAACCGTCGGTGTTTGCGCGTGCACGGACGCTCGTTCACAGGCTCACCGGGGCTCGAGCATGCACCTTGGCGCGACTAGACGAGCCAGAGACGACGAGAAGCGGCCTCCGGCAACCTCAACCTAGCTCCAGGCGTTTATCTGTGCGTCTGTGTGCGCGGCGTGTGCACTCGTACGTGCACGAAGCGCGGGGAGAAAAAAAGCGATGCAGAAGGTATATGTATACGATCGTGCTTGCGAGCAGTCGGTTCCGTCGACTGTGGGATTGCCCTGTTTCTCTTTGTCTGGAGGAAGTTCGGTGTCGTTCAGAATGTGCTTGATTCGAGATTCTGGACCGTATGTCTAGAACAGTTACTGGTTATACTAGTTTCGTGCCCTGCCAGGTTTTGGCTCATTTGGTTCAAGGTTGGGCTTGGGTTAACATGTTGGAGTAATGGTAGACGGTATTGAGACAGTATTGTGGGTTGGGGGAGGATTCTTAAGTTTTTGAAGAGGTGAATTAAATGGGCATCTTAGATCGAGGGGGAAGATTCATTTTTAAGAATTGGTGGGGGTATACAAATGCTTGTAGAAATATTGTATTAACCTGACGTTAAATAAACAGCAGTAACTGAAAGAATACATTAAGAGTTTAATTGAGAGAATTCATTAAGTTCTGTGGTTTGCTCATTTTTAAGTCGTCTAGTCATTGGCAATAAAAAATGGATTCATTACTATAATTCTAAGTGTAACAAAGTTTAGTTAGATTCAAATTATTAGAAAGCATTTGAATTTATAGTAAATTTAAGTAATTGAATTTTTTAAAAATTGTAGTTTTGTAAGTTGAATACAAATTTAAAAGTTTCCTGGCTTCATTGCATGACTTTTCACGCAACAGAAATTTCGTTTCGTGTTCTTTTACTGTAAAGTTTTCAATTAAATCTCACGAATTTTTAGGGAAAAAAGATGAGTTAAAATTAAATATGGGTTACTTTTAGACACAAAATTTAAGAAAATTAGTTTTGAATTAGGTCTATGTTATGATTAGGGGTTTATAGTAACCCGATCTTCAATTCAAATGAAGTCCTTTTATGTCTGGATAAATTAGAATTAGAGCAATGCTGAATAGTGTATTAAATATATTGTAGATAGGAGAAGAATTTTCAAAAAGCCTAAATTAGATCTGAATGAAGTTTAACGAATTAAATTTAGATTAAATTTTAATTAGCTTGGAATGAAGTCTGCATTAATTCTAGATATTTCCATGTGATCTAAACTAACTTCGAGGTTAAACTGAAGTATTTTTTAACACATCAAATAGAAATATCACGATATACGAAATTTCTTCTGTTTTTGACATTTTTATATGTTTCAAGCGTGATGTTATGTTTACAAAGCTTGAAAAAGCACTGAAAGTCTTTGTTTGGGGCTTCTGTACGTAACCGCTACATAAGCATGATGTTTATAAACATCTAGCGCTCTGCCACGACATTGGAACCAAGTGTCCACTTATTTTTGTCTCTCGAAAAATAGATGACTATTTCGTTGAATACGAATTATGTATACAAAAATGTAAATATTATTTTCAATTATATACTAAATAATGTGTGTACTATAAAGATATATAATAAATAAAATTGTTGTATGTAACAATATTATTAGTTAGATTAAACTTCACCGACACCTAGACCCACTAACTGTCCACTTATTTTTGTCCTCGACTGTAATTAGTTCTATAGTGGAAGAGAGTTTCAATATATTCTGTTCAGGTTGAAATGTTCTTTAAAACTTCACTGAGCAAGCAAATTTTTTAAATTGGATTTCAATGAGGTCTCAGTTCAAATTACATGAATTAAGCTATTCCATAAGAAAATTTCTTTTTGACTAAAATTACCGAAAACTATCATTCTTTATAATTACTCTACTTACTTCTATAACTCTACTAAACTGCGGATGTTTATGCAAATTCACATTTTGTTATATCTGTACGCATTCTTTATATTTATTTTTTTTATATTTGTAGGCATTCTTATTGGTTTCCTAATTTAAAAATTACCAACACAAATATTCGCAGTCTACTAATTACGCATTCTTCTTTAATTATTCTTTCTCTAACTACGCTTTTCTAATTATTTCCCACCCTTTTTCATAAAAATACACAATTAATTGTCAATTTTTTAGGACTTTGAACATAAATCACTTATAGTATGATTTGTTTAATAATATTTCCTTTTATAACTGAATTAAGTTTGGGGTCAAGTTTACGTGAAATTTACATGCAACGAGGCTCTGTCTAAGTACCAATTTAGCTCCAAAACGAATCACAAATAATCTTCTGGGCAATAAGGCCATAAACACGTTCCGGTCTAATACACCTGTTCATTCTGCGGGAAACAAAGTTGAACAGAAGAACGCGATTCTTCCATGGAGTCGAGCGATTCTTGCCTAGGGGAGTACGCACACCTGCGCAACAACAATACAGGTGTGAACGTATGCATTACATACGCATAACTGCGCAGAAGAATCTTTAGAAAAAATTCCTATGTTCTATAATCACATATGCCATCCCAATTCCATAAATTTTGATCCTATAGTTAAATCAGCCTACCCTAATTTCTTTTATCACACTCTTACCTATAACTAAAAATTTTAATTCTTACCGTAGCATAATAGTTAACCAAATTCCAAATAGTTACCCACAATACTTAACCAAAGTAGGTACTCCAAATAAAAAAAAAGGTTTCTCAACATAGCCTTTTAATTACCTCCAAAATATAAAAAATTACCCCATTGATTATGCACGCCACGTCGAAAAACGCCAAGTTGAATGATCAATAAACGTCACTTTTAATCCGTTAGATGAAGAACTTAAGCTCAGTAACTACCCACAAGTGCGCATAAGTAGACTGCTCATAAATATACATAAGCCTGCCTCCACCTTCGGGTTTTATGGTTAACGAAAATTCTATTTGGTCAACGCAGCGTAACCCTCAAAACGGTGGCGACGAAAGGACTGCAACTGTCGGACTATCTCAGGGGGAAACGCACGAGGAAGAGGGTCGGGCTGAAAAGCCATATCGGAAAAATTCTCATTTAGGTTCCGGCCAATGGAACGCCAGGTGGGTCCTCATGAAAAACTCGAAGGAAACGGACACGCCTGTCAGCCTCGGCGGACCTTACAAGAGAGGCCGCGGTGGAAGGGGCACCGATGCATCTGCATCCGGGAATTAAGACGTATCGGACTAAACCAATTGAAAAAAAAACTAAAATACATCAGCGGTGCATGGGGTGGTCCCATCTGGCCGGGTTGTTACACCGGACGGTTTTACATTGACAACATAAAAATCAGTTGCAGATTTTTTGCGATTTTTCCTATGCGAATTTTTCGCGAAGGGCTTCTTTCCGTGTATGTATGTACATAATTCCGTCAGCATTCGACGGAGCGACGACGAAGGATCGGGGGATTCGGACCAAGGTGAAAGACTCCGCCCAAAGGAGGAAAACCGAAGAAAAGGGAATGATCGGAACAAGGGCCACAAAATGGTGTCCCAGGATTCTCCTCCGAGCGTCGGCCGAGGGAAAGCAGTAATGGCCACGTGAAGTGCCTCCCTCGGAAGCGAAAAGAAAGAAGAAAAAAAGGGAAAAAGAGGGAAAAGGAATATCGGGAGACTCGAAGCTCGCCTTCGGGTCTCGATTGAAGGATGAAAATGTGCCGTCTGTAAAAGTGGCCCGGGATAAAGGGAGCATCGAAGACAAAGAGGAGAGTGGAAAGGAACAGAAGGAAAGAGAGAAGGGGAGGAAGAAAAAGGGAGAGAGAACCTTGGCCCACAGGCCTACTGCAACGGTGGGCTGCAGCTTGCCTGCACCGTCGCTCTGCCACTCTGCCATTCATGTGGGAAACACCCTACGTATCCGTGGGGTTGGGCCAACAACCGCTGGAAAAATTTCTCTCTCGATGCACTGACGAAGGGCCCCGCCCCAAACACCGTCAGGGAGAGGGGGATGAAAAGTTCGACGATGACGATGAGGAAACCGCGATGTCTACCAATTTCGCCCCTTCGACGACGAACCCGTCGAAATTTCTCGGGAAATTCTTTTCCTCGGGACGAAATTCACCAAGCGGTTACTTTTCGCAATACGTTTGTGTTGAGATAAGATACGTAACTCTAAAAAATTTTTGTGACCTTGCGTAACTTTGAGAAAATTGCTATGAAAATTTAAGGAAATTGAATTGCCCTGTTGTAGGCGTTACGATGGTATAGTTAACACCAAACGCGAATTTTCGGCTTAAACAGTGCGCCCTCTAGCTGAAATATTTACGTTAATAATTTTTTACCTTTTGGAGTGTACTGAAATACTTTAGAGCCTTTAATGTGAACTAAAATATATCTTGTAAGACTAAGTTGTTAGTAAAACAAGAAAAATATAAAATGAACTTTGTTGCATATTCAAAATAAGGGAACAATTAAGTTGAGCAGTAGTGTAAAAAAATGCGCCGGCTACGACACTGCGCACGCTTGCAATTCAATTTAATAACCAATCGTGCGCAAGGAAGTAAATTACGCCAGAAGCCGTTGCGTGGGCTTTCGGTTGGAGTTCGTTATCATCTTCAAATAAAAAAGAAAACGTTCGAATTCGGCTGCTGCCGTCTGATAGCAAATGCTACCAGACTGTTTTAAATTCGATGAAAATAATCGACGACGTCGTTGTTGAGAATGGGATCAAACTAATTTCGAATTCATATGTATATACATCGAAATCTGCATTTACAAAATTCGAAGTTTCAAAAGGATTGAGATTTTTTAATTTACTTCTGAACTTGATCCCATTCTTGGTTAACAATACAAGTCGGAAGCGAGCGGAAGTGCGAATTCTGATCTTTACCTGGTCATCAGGAACGTCGCTGCATCCCGTGGACCCGTTCAACGCAGAAATCCATCAAGGGTAGGCGAAACAGTGGAAGGAGGGAACGAACCGACGTACAGATACACAGGGTGTCTAAAACCGATTAAAAAAACGTCGAGTACAGTTTACCGATCGATCGTTCATTTCCGAGGAAATCGATTTCAAAGTACGACGGACCACGGTCGATTACGGTTTCGCGCGAAACCTTCTCCGTATCGGGTTATTTATTTTACAAGATTACGATATCAGAAATGTTGCAACGCGCGATAATTTTTCAGTGCCGAAAGCCGGTCGGACCGTCGACGAACAATATCAATTAAGATAGAATTTCAGTGAATAACAAGAAGTCGAGTCTAAGAGCCCTTTGCGGCTAGGTGCTTCGATTATACTCCGCAGTCGCACGTCTAGGGGAGAAAACGTCAAAAGTGTCGCGGGTATTGATAGTCAAATGGATGCAAAGCAGGTTCGCGTGGAAAATAATGTTTCTCGAGACGGATCGCAGAACTGTCTGCCGTCTAATTTCGATCCTGAGTCACCCCTTCTCGCGCTATGATTTAATGGACGCCCTGTATATCCTGTATCTATCGAACACCGTTCGTTCGTTGGTTCGTACGTCAGGTCGCCGCTCCCTGAGAGATCACTGCCCTCACGCACACCCGGTGCCTTCTCTCGTTCCTTCGGCCAGCGACGTCGTGTGTCCCTCTGCCTCGACGACGGGGGCCAGGTACGTACCGCGAGAACGCCGGAGCCCGTGGCGAACAACACGCGCGAAACCGAGGCATCACGTTTCGCGACGTGTTCACACGTACTGGGGGAATTCTACGCTTAGAATGCGCACCGGACAGTCGCAGAAACCGGCCGGAAAAAACTAAAATCTCTGACAACAGCGGAATTGAAATCGCGACGAAATACTCGTCCGTCGCAACAAACGTCGCCGATCGACGGAGATCCCGGCTCGTTCCCATCACTACGAATCCGAAGTCTTCCCTCCTCCGGAGACCGAATCTGGAGACCGTCGAGTCGTCTCGACCGATCAGACGGTGAACGACCACCGGACGCAACAATCACTCGCGAATCCGAATCGTGTTTATTTATTCGAGGAATTTGACGGGTAGAACGTTTCGCGGATGGTCGATATCCGTGTTCCGCCGGCGCGCACTGAGCATTATCACGCAACTATCTTCCTCCGGCACTTGTCCCGCGTGTCTCCTTCGAATCCACGAGCACAGAGAGTATCACGGACTGTCGGAATCGCAGGAGCCACGTCCGTTCCGCGGGAGAACGAACGAGGGATTTAGAAACTGTACCCTCCGGGGGCACGTGTGCGTGTGTGTATGCGTGTTCGTACGTGCGTGTATGCACGTCGACGCACACCACCGACGACACACGTGTATACGTACGCAGGGGAGACGATGTGCACGAGCCGGCGACGAGACGACGATTCTCTGTCCTTTCAGTGGCACGCGTGGCAGCCGGGCGAACAAGCGCAAATATCGCCATCTGTATCGCGAATCGAACAACACGATTCGCGCGAGAATTGACCGACGAGTTGCAATGGTGAGTCTCGATGGAGGGGGACGCCATAGCGCTTGCGCAATCCGCGCCGCCGATTACGGTCGGTGCACGTTTAACGTCGCCGTTCGTTCCTAAAATTTTGTACGTTCGGAATTCGCGAATTCGGACGAGCTACCCTAACGGTACATGAAATAAAGATGTCGGTGGTTTGTTCAAGAATTGTATTCGAGCCAACTCGAATTTGATTGTTTAATGAGGACGGATGCGTCTCTATGCGCTATTATCGTGAATGCATTTATCTTGTTATTGACAATACATTTGGTGGGATTAATGAATCGCTCCACCGCAATTTATCGAACCAACCAATCGTGAGCATTGCGATGCTGGGATTGGTCGATTGAGGTATCGTTATGGTTGCCGTACTGAACAAACGTCTTTTGCGATGTAACGGAAATCGGATCGCTCCAGAAACTGGTAAGAAATTTTGCGTAGCTTTATTGATACCAATAGATTCGTTTTTGGTTGGTTTGAAATGTTTATTTGTTTGAACAGACTACTTAAAACCAATTTGAAATTTCGACGCATTCAAACGATACTTTCATCGAGTACGAAGTCGCATTGGAACAGTACGTTCGATAAGACAATAAAAAATATTTAGTAATCTTTTCGAGGTTCTCGAACTATAATCTTTTTACTGACTGTATGACACGATTAGTTTATTTAGTATCGGTTCTCGTTTTTTTCCATTAAATCAGGAGAGAAAGCGCACGTTAACGTGTAATTTCGTAGAATCTATGACAAAGAAAAACATTTGATTCGTTCAGTTTTTTTCCCTTAATCTTTGTTACTTTTATTGGTATGTAATACGTATAATAATATATTTATATATTTATATATATATATTATATTCGTCAATATCGAATATATTAATATTTTATCAGTTTTCTCTCTTTCCATAAATTAAATAAATAACTCTTGACTGTGATATATTATTAAACAAAATATTTTACAAAAGTAAATAGCTGTAGATTGCCAGGTGTTCAGTGAAGAGTGAGGATAGATGTTACTATTATCGTTCTATTCAAAAGTAACTAGACATCCGAAGCGCTTTATTCCGTATACGTGATCTTTGGCGAAGTCATGATTAACTCTTCGTTTTTCGTCAAATACCAAAGTATAATACATATCTTTCTCTTATCTGGCAAATCTCGTTTTTATAAAGCATGATTGGTGACATACATTTCCCTAGAAAAAAAGACAAAAACGAAGAAGAGGAAGAAGACAAAGAATGGAATAAGAAAAAAAAAAAAGTAAATTGAATCAAAAGAGAACGTGCGCGCAACGATCGATAGTCCTCATCGCCAGTTTCCCGTTTCATTTTGTACGATTCTTAAAAATTTGTTGCTCTCGTGGAACACACTTCGTACTTTTTTCATCTTTTCCAAACAAAAATGCACGCAACCGTCTGGGCACTAAAAGAGAAGCTGAAGCAGAGATGCGGCGTCTCCGACTACCGATGATAAAAGTCTACACCCGAAGAAAAATAAATCGGCTCGAGGATCGACATGATTATCGCCAATGTCACACAATACACACACACGCACACTCCCTGTTTTTGCTCGACGAAGACGAACCCGGCGGCTCCTGTCGTTCAGTGTTTAGTCGCTTTTCAATACCACACGATAAAGTAGTATTTCTTTTTCTTTTTCTCATTATACTATGCTGGACTGAGGTATCGAGAGGCAAAATGGTCGTTCAAACTCTAGGCATGGCGTAAGGTTACAAGTGAGAGCTGTGAGGCTGCTGTTCGTAAAACAGTACGTAGGCTTCGCTGGAAACGACCGATCGTGCAGGGACCACTGATACCCGGCTGTCATTGTACTCGTGCCACTCCCCCGAGTATGGGTGCTTGCAATACGCGGTGTAATGGCCGGAGTACGTGGTACCCGAGTGATTCGCGACACCGTACAAATTGTATGTACAGCCCGGAACTCTGGGGGCGGCAAAGGCACTGAGATCCAAACCCGTCAATGGGAAATCCACCATCACGTTCAGCTTGCCGCGGAATCGTTCCATAGGGGAGAACCGTTTTAAGTCTAAAACGTGATACGTTAAGGAAGATCTCGCCACGAATCTCTGCCATCAACTGTCGATAATTGCTAAGCCAAAAAGCGTGATATCACCTACACGCTAATCTATAAACAATACGTTTAAAAAGGATACGAATAACGAGAATTTTCGGGAACTTCTGTATGCTGAAACTTTTGGTACACTTTCTCCTCATCTGACACTTGGAACAGGTCGGTTTCTCGTCGCCGTCGAGAACCTCCTCTCGCGTGAAGTGCTCTAGACACTGGCTCAACTTGACCGTGCCACTTCTGGCCGGTATCGGCAGACTCAAGTCCCAGAAGGGGTCCAGGGTCACCGACACGTGGTCGCAGGCGGTGCAGTGCAACGACGAGCGTAATTGACCAACGAACACGTCGACTATCATACTGTCTTCGCTGCGGAGGTAACGTTTCCAGCTTTCTACAGCTTTCTGACTATCCCTGTAAGCAAGAAACAAACGTCAGTCTACTGCTAATGAGCACTATGCACAAAGGCATGCTAGAAACGTTTCCTTACGTGTACATCTCAGGAATATCTGTGTGTATCGGCTGTGGCTTCACCGTCACCCTGTTCACGTCCTCGTGCAATCCCTCGAGCAAATATCTAAGAAACTCTTGAGCGTCCTGCTGGCTGTATCCCATGAAGCGCGGCGCGAATCTCTGTATCTGAGACTTCAGCGCCGTCGTGTTCACCACGTGATCACCGCCCATCTCCCACAGCTCGTGGATCACCTGACTGAACGCTTTGATGAGTGCTCCCTTCATGCTCGACGTGGTGGTATTTATATCGGCCATGTGTTGCTCGTTCAGCAGATACTCCAGCAACGGTCTCGTGTTGCTCAAGCATTGAATCACGCTGTTCATGAAACACTGTAAGAAAAACGAACGATAAACACAATGATTCGCAAGATTTCTATTAAAAAAGAGGTTATACACGATGGTACTCACTGTATTTCCAATATTCCTCAATCCGTTTAGTCCACATCGTTCGTCGCGATGTGCTTGTAGCCGATTACGTGCCGATTTGTTTGTCGGGCTTCCTTCCTGTAACGCAATCCATTGTCATTTTTCTATCCATATAGCCGACACTATTGTGTTAAGTATTCTACGTCTCTACGGGGAGTAGGAACTGTCTGATACTGTCGCGTTTCTTTGCAAAAAGCACGACAAGTTAGATCTTTAGCGATGGCGATCTAGTTCGCTGGGTATAGCGCTAGTCACAACACAGGCACGAATATAAACACATCCCCACCGAGTCTAAGAAGGAGGGATAAGGAATTTAGTCCCGTTAATCGTGGGATTACAAGACACTGGATTATCATCGACGACACAACGAAACGTCACGCAAGACCACAAAAACTCACAACTCTGATTCACAGCACAGGGTTGAACGTTAATTCTGAATCTGGGATAAAGTAGGTTAACTGCGGTACAGATAGTCGCAACCAAAATGTGTTCGTATTGTACACACTCAAAGAAAGCAGTCAGCGATATATCAGATCAGGTCAAGAGAGTTAAGGCTTGGTTACAAAGTCGGAGTTAAGAGAAAAATTCACGCAGTACATACATTTCTCGTTGCGTTCGACCTCAGCGTGTAGATTGTTCCGAACAGAAAGTACGCCCAACACAATATATTCAGAAAGGGGAAGACAGTGTAAATATCTAAGGCATCGAACAGCCGAGAAAAAGAAGCGGTGCACAGTGTCGACGTCATCGCGCGCGCGCGCGCGCGCGTTGTGGACACGTTTCTCTTTGCAGGCTCTTGCGATACTCTGCTCGAACACTCACCTTCGTACGACTGGCTGGAGGCTGCAGAGGAGCGCGCGCGGTTACCGCCGAATCACGACGGATCTGTACCGAATATACGCCGGAAGGGACGCGTTGCTGCTTCCTTGGCGTCAGGGGTGTCGCAACGCCTAGCAGAAACGCGTAGATGAACAGCAGAGTGACCACCACCCACACGCACCACAACCCCCAACCTAATACTTGAGTGTAAGCCAGTTTACACGCGGTTACATTCAAGTCTGTATTCGGCTCCCATCGAACTTTGGTCCATTAGAAGATCCGTATATACAAGAAGGAACATAGTCGTATTAGAACGCTAGATTGGGTACAATCTATCGATTTCTCGTGGCGGAAGAAGAGTTTTTGCGGTGACAAGCAGTTACTCTCATGATTCACAGATACTCCACTCGAACCCCACTACGATTGTGCTCAGTTGGCACGCTGCTTTCTAGTTTCGTCAACGACAAGCACCGAATTAAATCGAAGAGGTTCATCTGGCGGAGAAGATCGCCGATCACGTGGGGCCAGGAAGAACGTTTCGCCACGGTGACGAGGATGGTGTCTCTGCACGAGGATTTGTAACGATCAACGGCAACGCGCACGCATTGCCACGAGGTACCGTTATGTTATGAGATCCGTTGACCGCGCTTCTCGCTCCCCCCGGTGAGAGAGCTGTGATCTATTAATAAATGGTAGCAGCGGCGACTAACCGTCGACCGGTCGAAGAAAATGCTCGTGGAACTGACTGTTTCGTAACGGACGAACCGAGCGTGAGGCTCGAAGAGAACCTTTCGACCTGTAACGTCTTTATCCCTACCACCGACTTTCTCGTCAGCCACTGAACTTTCTGTAGATCGCGAAGATGAGATAGAGCTCCCCGTACGTCGGTGATCCTCTGGCTTTTGGGCCACGAGGATACCCACGTAGCAACGATGAACGCATCTATTAATAATGAAACTCTCGAGAATGAATCCACTGTGAAGCGGTATTTCGTGTACCAAACACGACTCGTCTATTTCAAGGTACGTTTCATGAAACGTAGAGTGGAATAAATACGAGGAGCCATCGTTCGCGTGCGTCAAGACAGTCACCAAAGAACAACGGTGATAACGTTGACACAACAACCGCTCGACCACCAAAAACACTGAAAGGGGACACCAGGTTGAAATTCGATACACCTAACGTCGCGATATATATTGCTTCTTGGAACACGCGTCCGCGCTTATAGCGAACACGATATGTACCAAGCGCGCAACTGTGCCGAAGAACGGCTGCACTAGTTCCTCCCAGTTCTGGAATAATTCACGGTAATGTTAGGACACTCACGAACTGATCGGAGCCGCGGTAGAGGCTCTGGTGTGCGGTGGACGGTGCCGTGGGCGACGAGGAGGTCGGATTACTGCCAGCGGTCGTGTTTCCTGAGAAATGACCGTCGGATCTCCTCGAGGTGGAAGGCACGGACGGGTCGTCCCCGTAGGTACCAGATGGTCGTCCAGCCACGCCGTTCTGCAAAACGGGCGGCGCGCTGCCGCCCCCGAACCCACTCTGCTCGATATCGTACGAAGTGGACGCGTTCCGCTCCTCCTCCTCGCCGTCCTCCAGAATCTCGGAATCTTCCGCGCGACCGCCTTGGAGGTACGCGATCGCGCCGATGGTCGCCACACCGTCGATCCCGCCGCGGATTACCTCAGTCCCCGTATCGTCCTCGGTCTCGACGTTCACCGCCGGTCGCACAACCTTGTCCTGATCGTTGTTATTGATCAGCAGTTCCGTGTTATTCGAATTAGTTGCGGGGTTAGTAAGCAGATCGAGTTTAACACCAATCAAACAAGCACCGCCAGCACCACCGGGTACGGGCGAGAGGAGGTTACGCTTAGCGGGTGAGACCTCGTCGGTTCGATGAACACCGCGTTGCTGGTGGTGACGGCGGTTGTTCAGATTGTTGTCGTCGTTGTTGTCGTCGTCGTCGTCGTTCACGTCGTCGTTGTTATTAATGCTGTATCCGCAGGCGTCCTCGGCGCTGCTGCTATTCCCATTGCTGTTGTTGTTGTGCTGATCGTCGTCGGTGTTTTCGTCGTTTTCGTCGTCCGCGTCGTCGACGTCGTCTTCGTCATCGTCCCCGTCCTCGTCTAAGTCGTGGATCGTGCCGCGCTCGTCGATCGTTACCTCGCCAGGCGACGCGGCACTCTCCGCGCGTACATGCCCGCTGGTGAGCACCGTGCTGCTGGACCGCGGCTTTCGCTTTGACCTGGACCAGAGTGCACCGCCAACCGCAGCGGAAGACGACGAGGAGGACGAGGAGAACGGGGACTCGGGACGATCTCTGGTACGCTCGACCTCGCGCTCGTCCCCGCCAAACAGCTCCGTCAACGTGGAGCCGGTCGAATGGTGCTTCCACTGATGGGACCCCAAACTGTTGACCGGTGTGGTGCTATTGCTGCCGCTGGTGCCTCCCGTTTGACGAATGTTCGGCACGTAACCAGACGGCGAATACCTGCTGATTATGTCCGCTGTTGGGTTAGACGACACCACCTCGAGCTGCTTCGAAGACGACGACTCCTGGCCCCTGTCCCTCGATGACAAACCGTATTTCACGATGCGCGTACCGTTCGCTGTCACGCTCCCGGCGCTCGTGCTCGCATCACTGCCACCCGTGCTGCTGTACGTGGACGACGAAACTGACCTGCAAAGTTCGTCCAATGTGAATATTGCGTGAACACGCCATTTCATTCGCTTGGGCCCGCGGCCAAGGGCTACCCTCTCTTTCGCGGGTTATGCAATGGTCGCGGGCATACGCGAAATCTTCGTAAACATACGCACGCGCAAAACTAAAGGCGGATCGACAACAAGCGCGTCCGCGACGCTGCGCGACCGATGCTAAATCGCGCAGAAACTTCATTCATCTTCGTGACTTCAAAGGCATTCGCCATTTGCATTTGTGGAAGAGAAATCTTACGAACCCAGTGTTCTCTTTAATCTATCTCTCCGAATTAACTACGCGTTCTTGATCTGGATCCGCCTTAATACATCCGGACGAATAAAGAGCCCGTACATAAAGCGGTATCCACTGATATCCACTTCTCGCAGGAGGCGTTTTTTAGCGCGGCGGAAGAGAAGAGACTAATAGCATTGTGAACGAATACACCTGTCATTCAGGAACGTCTCTTGGACGCGAATTGTAGCAGAATGAAGGATCTATATTTGGAGATCAATGACTCGGGCGAGCACTTGCAAGAACCAGAACGAGATCGAAAGCCATCTGACGGCTGGCGTCGGAAACCGACAGCCGCGGAACGGAGTCTTTCACAAAATTGTTCGCGGTTCCAGACGGTTTCGGTTTCCTCGAATTCGGCCGCGTTAAAAAAAGCCTCAGACGGCCCTGGCCTAAGGTGAATTTCAAGACGGGGCACAGCTCGACGAGTTACCACTATTTTAGCCACGGAAAATGACACACTTCCCGGATCGACTGTGGTCGACCCAGTCCGAGAAGAGAAAACAGAGAAACACCAGGAGAAATGAATCATTTGGGCTCAGAAATCATTTCGATAGACCGGCGCCGGTTAGGCGATTAATAGACGACAAGCTGATTCGACAGAAGACGGAAAATATCGGTTTGGGAAGTTGCGACGGCGGTCAAGTCGATGTCGCTGGCCTACATGCCGGCCAGAACGATCCTCATGTTCGGGGTTTGGAGGTTACTAAATCAGACGCGCGGCACCGTTCGCATACGATGGATTTGGAAACGGTACTAGATATTTAAATACACACTGGGCCGCGGAGGGGAGTGTCGGGAGACTCGGTGCGATCGTCGCAGCAGCGCCGTGGATCGACATGGTTCCGGGAGAAAGTGATCTTTCGACCCACGGAGAATTCCCCGAGGTCAAGGTCTTCGGATGCGCGCATGGATCCGTTCTTTTCTCCTCGAGGATTAATTACTATCGCGCAACGACGAAAAAGTAACGTCGTGAAAGCGGGAACAGATCACGGATACCTGGAAACTGTATCCCAACTGTAGATTCACTTTACAGATCCAAACTTGGAGCCATTAATTCCCGGGGATATAAACTTTCCTGTGCATATTTAATGGAGTTTTCCAGTTAAACTGAGAAACGAGTAATAGATAAAGTTTGATAATCGATCGAGATGGGATTAATTGACAGCCGCTTTCGGCGGTATTACCTAAAAGTCATTAGGATTCTGTTCGACGACAGTTGATCGACGCTGAGGATTCTGTGTTTTCAGCAATTAGTTTCCAGTTTGGAGATAGACTTTAGACCTGCTTCGACTGTAGCAGTTTGATCTGATACTAGAAAAGGAACCCACTTTTTTTCTTACTAGAAAAAGTCATTAAACGTAACTGTGAGTGTTTGGTGAGACTTTATATGGGACCAGAGCTTGAGATACTGACGCTAAAAACAGCAGGTTTTGTTGTAGATAGTTAATAGTTTACGAGACAATTAATGCTGAAGTTGTGACCTCTTTTATCTTTGGATGTGTAGATTTGATTAATTAAGTATTAGGCTATTAGTACTTTACTGTTTTCGATAAAACAAATATAAAGTGTCCTGGGAAAATATATTTTGTTCAGATCTATTTTCATCAGTGTATCTTTCATAAATTGTTATGTAGAGAATACACAAACAAACGATAAACGTATTGTAATCTAGAAGTAATCTGAAATTTGAATATTTATACAGGAATTACAGATAAATGTACTTTTTGTTTAATTTTTCACGGAATTACTGTCTTATTAACATTCATGAAATGCTTGTTTTTCTACGACAGTTGTCAATCATATTAAACCTATTTAAATTTGAATGCAAGTTTTCTTACAATGATAAAATTATTAATTTCTATAATTTTACTCAATTTGTAAAATACTCCGTGCGTCATTACGGCAAATACGCAACTTATGCATCCATTACAACAGATTCATTGCAAGAAAATATTAATGAGACATTACTTGCAGAATGTTAAGTTCAAAGCATCGGTACAAAGAGTAGTAAATTAGTAGCCCGACGATTTGCCAACTATGCTACGTCACTTGTCAAACATCACACGACAAAAACGACAGGTCGTAACATTAGCACTAAATGTCTTCTAAATTCTAAACTATTAGCTATTCACTCCCAAAAACACGCTACCACTGTTTCATCTCAGTACTACAACCTCTGACATTGTGTATAACCCCGTCAAAGTGCCAGAGTCACGCCAAATGTTCTCTCCTCGCAAGTAAACGAGCAAAAAACCGAGAGAAGAGTGTTATCTTGACCCATCGAAGGCAAGTTCACGGGCGGGAATCTGGTATGACTAGTTTCTTGGGTTGCCAGTCCAGATCGCCATGCGTGGCCCATTTACCGTTGACCTCGACCTTAGCTGTCGGGTTAACGCCAGTCGACCGGACCATAGAAAACAGGGGCCTACAGATCACGCCCTGGTAATTGGATCATTGTGACGCGGACAAAAGTAATTGGCGCTAGGGTGTCGTTCGGGGTACAGGTACCTGTTGCCCGTGACCGGGTATTTATAACGCGCTGCACGACCAGGGAGAACCGTGCAAAAGTCTCGTGCCTAGGTCTCTTTCCTCGTGTCAACTTCGCGAATCTTACGGGGGACCAATTAGCAGAAGAACAGAGAAATCTGGAGGACAAAAGAGACGACGATTCGGGTGACACGTGTGTCACACCCGAAGCTACCGTGCGCCTTGGAATAACGATCAGTATCGTCTGAACACTTCGCCGACCGCAGGCGGCTATAATTAGCGGTTTTAGGAATCGACGGTGGAAGCGCTATTATTGGCCTTTCGGAAATTCTGCTCGCACCGTGGCGATAAAAGCCGACGACTGACGCTCGCCTCGAACAAGTGGACCATTGTGGCGCGAGGGAACACCGGATCGTGGTTTGTAGGTGATCAAACATAAAAAAAAAGTAGGCCAAGCGTTAGAAGTGTGACTGTTATTCGGTGCGGTGTTAAAAAGACACTGCGGTCAAACTGGTGGACACTTATCGGAGGGTATTGCGCGTCAACAACAAGCGTTGCTCTCGTAGCCGCTGACCCCGCGACCTTCTATCCCCTCGTCAGAGTGTGCTCTCACCTTGCGGGTGAGCAGCGAGATCGGCCGTACTCCGACACGTAGTTCCTGCGGATGCTCGAGCCCGTCGCTGTTGACGAGTAGAAACTGTAGGGCCGATCGAGTATGAGCAATTTAATATTCTATCGCATGTGGCTTTCGTGGAGCCTGGGATCGGCAGTGCGCTAACGACGGCTCTTATGGAATTCGGCAATAATTGGAGCCGCTGCTTGCCTCGATAGCAGCGTCACCGGAAAGATCGTCGTTATTTGCACCTTCGAGGTTCAAAGCCGTCACCCGGAGGGATACTTCGGGCGGACAGTTTAAATCCAGAAGCTTCAAATAACAGTCCGAATTCGATTACACCGGTATTAAAGCGGTCGGTCCGTATCTCGCAAAACTTGGCCTAGAGGCAAGATACTCTTGGAACCATCTACAACGGCGGCGAAAGCATTTATGTTTTGGATGGAGTATCGATGGTAGCCAGACGCCTTCTTCGTGATCGGCATTCTTCAGCTTTCGGGATTCCTGATCCTTTTTGATAAGAGGATACCAAGACTGTTGTGGACCAATTTCAATGTTTGGTGATGGTAGACCTATTGATATAGACATTTGAAGAAGCGTGATCGTACGTTGATGTCAGCAGTACAGGATGGAGTGGAAATCGCAGTATAAACAAACAGAAGATGAGAAAATGAGAAAAAAATTGGTGTAATATTTGTTTACCAAAGGTTTCGTTCTTGAGAAAGTCGATTTCAAAATGATAGATATAATCTGAATTATTTAGTCATTCTTGTCATATTATAATTACTTATCCAATTTAAACTATTCAAATCTCCATCTTCAACTTCAAATTTTTACCTTTACAGCTTCAAACCCTCAAATGGCTAATTTAAATGCTAAAAATCTCTAAACTGATAACTTTAAGGCATAATTACTGCAAAATGGAGGCAAATCGGAGACTATATTATAGGACATTTTTTGTTCTATCATTGTTTGAAATATTTAAACGTAGGGTAAAGCATACTGTTATTGACTCCGCTATACGTATAATGATTGAATGTTTTAAGAAAAGTAAAAAATATAGTATAATCCTTTTCTTTTATAGGTAGTAAAATATTAATTGTATTCGAAAGAAGAATATTTGGATCATTGAAATAAACACATATTTTATTATGTAAGAAAAGAATTATACTATATTTTTTACCTTTCTTTAAACGGTCAATCATTGTATAGGGGGATCAACAGCTGTATGCTTTACCCTATATTGTTTACACTTTACACCCTCTATGATTTGTGAATTAAAAGCCACAATGTCAAGCCTCTTACTCCAAAACCTCAAATTCGTGACTTAGGGTGACCACGGTTTCAGAAAGTTGAACTAAGGTTTTTTCTCAAACCTCAAAGCTGTGAACTCAGGAATCCCAAAGACCATACCTAACCCAAAGTTGACAAATTCTCAAACTTTACCTTTAGTCTTCCAAACGCAAGTACACAACCATCGGTGACTGAACCGACTATCGGAAGCCTATCATCAGAAGTCTACCACGCGGATCTAGTAATATAAGAACGGAATACGAAGTCACACTTTGGACGAGGAGGTCGATCCAGTCCATCGGAAAAGTGGAAATCGTGATGTAAGACTTGTGATTAGCCGAGTAATTTGTGTGGAACATATACAGATGTGTAACATACACCGATCTTCCACTAGTATCATGTTTCCCCCCTTACCTACACCAGCTTAGACCCCCAGACTTGTGTTTCATCCTTATATTACTAGGTCCATGGTCTACCATCTAAGCATGTACCAAAGTATCATTGAAATCGGCATAGGACAGTAATGGTCCTCTCCTTGCATGACCATCAGAGGCTTTTTTTTCATGCCAGAGGCACAATACTACATCGCCAAATAAGCGGACCCTCATGGCCCCACGTGTTCCGAGTCCTCCCGCGGCCTCGTTTCTAAACAGAGTCATACTAAAAAGGACAGCGGTTTGCCGATCCCTGGAATCCAATCAGAGTCCCGGAGAAACGCGACACAGGGAATTGACACAGAGAAACACACGCAACTCACCTGCCTGACGGGCAGTAGGATCGTCTATACTCGGACGTGTAGTTCGAACGAAAGCCCGCGCTGCTCGACGAGGACGAGTAGAAGTTCGTCGGTCGGTCGAGGATCGACGAGGAAGCGGTGGATCGGTAGGTGTTCAGCTTGGACGTGGAGCTGCCGATAGCGGAACTGCTGGTGCTGCTGCTACCGGTCGAGCATCGTCTGCTCGGAGAGTGCGGCGCCATCGGGCTGGTGCTGTACGACACTGCAACGGCGCCCGCCTGGCCCCCACGGTGGTATGACATTGCACCCGGGTCACCAGTCTCTCAATCTCTCTTTTTTGTCACTCTCTCGCCCCTGTCTTTCGCTAGGGACACCCTTGACTGTCAACAGTTTCGGAGAGCTTGGTGAAAGCTGGAGAATATCATCAAATCCGACGGATCGCGTTTCTATCTTTCATAATCCTATCTCCGGGGCGATCGATCGTTTAATTTTTATGCATGCTGGGTTTCCTCGATTCGGGGGATACGATTCGAACGCGTCGAGTGAAAGGAAACTCTAAGGAGATTTGGACCGAATTTGGGACAAGTGGAGCGAGTCTGGCCTTGTTGGTGGACTGAAGGACTTCGGCAAGGTCCAGTGGAAGCGAAGTTTGGCTGTGTTGGAAGACTTGGTCGAGCTTTTGGACATTATGGATTCGACGAAGGACTTTGATCTTGTTATGGAAAGGACCTCGATGAGTCGAACACGATGGAAGAGAATTTTGGTCGCGTTGGAGGATTCGTGACAGAATATGAGAGGACTTTGGTCTTGTTGAAGTAGTGAAGAGTATTCTGACAAGAATTCGGATAACTTCGCCGGGTCGAGAAATCTAATCTCGTCACAGGATCCTGTCTAAAGCGTTAGTTGTTGGAACTTCCTCTGGAGATGACTTGGACGCATTCTGGGGTCAATAATGGGAAATCGAATGTCCCGTTCCACACTAGATTAACCAGTGAACCGTTAACGCGATAATTCGATCAGGGGGATTCAATTTTGCAAATAGCTTTCAAGGTCTGCTGCAAGAACCTTGTCACCCCGGTGGTTGATCGTAAAACGTCAACCACTTAAAAACATTAGACAAGACCCGAAGACTTCGACATGAGAACGTCTCATCAGAGTTCCAGATGTATCGAACTGTAATAAATTTCCGTACTGCGGTAAGATACCACCGTCGTTACTATTCTCGCAATTATCAAGCGACAAAGTAATTACAGCAGGCAATTCCCTAATTGTTACTCGGATGATTTACGTTATCTGTACACCTGGGCTACCACGCGGTTCAATCGATAGCGCAGCACGGAAGGTTTTTCCGAACGGGTCGGCGCGAGCGAAGAGGGAGCAACGTGTCACGGGCTAAAGCTCCCGTTTCCAGCCCCCGCGTTGACCTTGCAACTCGAGCCTGCCACTTCACCTTGTCCTCTTTTTCCGCCTAAAAACCTGGCCGCGGTTGCTTCTAGCCCGGCCACGACCGCGGGAGAGGAAAAAAAAGGTGAATCTCCCCGTCTTACTGAGAACTGCATTGCGTTATGCGATCAACCGGATATCGATTCGCTCTTCCACTCTGTCTCTCTCTTTCTTCCCCTTTCTCTCTGTCCCTCTCGCGCGTGCAACTAGATTACCACGGTCGTTCTGGCGGAAAGGGAGAAAGAATCCTCGCGCGCTACCATCGATACTCCAGCTACCACCTATTCAGCCGACGCGTCGGAATTCCGTGGCGAGCGGGAATACAAAACGAAGAAATGCCAAAGGTTACTGGGTCGAGTTAAAAAAAGGAACGGGCTGACCTTGGGCCGGAAAAAGTGTTCTCGGGAACTGCGCGCACTGTTGCTAACACCTGACAAACGCTTGCCGACGCTTCGGAGCTGTCCTGGGGATCGCTGCGAGCATCGGGAATCTCAGAGTTCGTTGGGCTTTTTGACGTTCGAAGATGTGTTCAGCTGGACTTATGTCGCGTTAGTAAAAGATGGTGGACTAAAATTGGCTGACATTGATTTCAGTGAAATTTTTGAAGTAGGTTAGCTTTGTGCTAACGAAGATTCTAATCATGGGTGACTGATCATGTTTCAAAAAAGGAAAGTCAAAGTTATAAATCAGGTTGGAATAGAATCTGGACCAAAGAAAGAAGCTGGCACAGATATTTGAAGATCTGAACAACGAATATTTAACCTGAGGCGTGATTTTTTTTAAAACGAGTTTCTATCAGCTCATGATTTACTATTCTTCGAAGGAAGAATTAAATGGCATCGACATGGGACAATCACAATCTCGTCAATCGGTAAAATAGATAGCAATACATTTTGATCTTCAAATAAAATTTAAAATTAACAGGTGACGTGAGTTCAAAATTTTGAGAAAGAAGTTTATTATGAAAATAATAAAATTGAACAGTCTAATACTCAAACTCTAATAGATACATCTTACCAAAAGGAGATTACAAATACCTTCAACTTTCTAATACATCAAATCTTCTCCGAAGGCAACGAAAAATTAATACAAATATCTAGTTACTTACGCTTATCAAGCTCTAATAATTTAATACTTCAAACTAAAAGCAGCAATTACAAAAAGTTCTTCAGGTTTTCTAGATTCATAAAACAAACATTTCATCCAAATGCACAAAATCGAATTCTTTAGAAAAAATATAAAAATTAATTGAACTAACACTTAGAAACATTTTAAAAGCCTTATAAGACGAATAAATCTACACGAGGTTTTAATAAAACTTGCTAACACGGAGCTAAAGCGGAAACGCACGAAACGTGGAATCGTGTCGAAATGATATCAGATTAACATCTCCGAGTGTTCAAGAACGTTCAACCGTTATCTATCAAGATAAATCGGATCATATAAATATTCACTTTCCTTGCAACCTCCACGTATCACATTACGCAATAATATTATTTCCAAAGGAAAAGAAAGAAATTGGATTCGCCTAATTCTGTTTTCGGAATTAACGACGGCGTAAAAGTTTCAACCGCGCGCGTGCACCGTTCGAAGAGGAAAAGGGCCGACAGCTTGCCAAATACCTGGCGTCAAGAAAGCAGCCGCGCTTCGGATTTTTCCCCAAAAGCCTGGCAGCCGTCCCAGTTTTCACCGGAATCAGGCGCGCAGAAACAGCGTGGAACGCGACGTCTCGGATCGTGTAACAAATAAAACCGTCTCGAGTCGATAAATTTTCGGCCAAAACATGGTGGAGGGACCGTTTTTTTCTTCTCGCGATACCATTTATGCGAACACGATCGGCGTCGATTCTCCGCGCCGAGTTTTTTTCTCCTACGATTCGTCCAGCGATAGAGCGCGATAAACAATCGAGATTGCAATCGTGCGACGGGCGTTTTGTAACGAATTACGGGTCATCTCTTACGTTCCGCGTAAGGCAAAGTCAATAACGCGGCTTATGTAATAACGTAAAGAGCACAATTGAAATTATGTAACCGATCTCGCGAGTGAACCGACGTATTTTCAAGCACCTAGCCGAGTGGATCACCCTTTTTCCGAGCTGCGCGCTGCGATCCCTCGAAAAGTGTTATGTTTCTGCCCTTCGCTGATGGAGCGCGATGATTCTTGTCGCATTTTTTGTTTACTCAGCTGCTGAGACCCTTTTGCCGCGGTAGTGAATGCGAGGAAAACGATGGTTCTTGAAACGAGTCATTTTCCAAAGAAACTTTCCCGGTTTTTGTCCGACGCGTTGACTGTGCGAGGAAAATTTAAATTGCTGATGTATAAGGAAAATTCATCAACTCCAGCTTCACTGAAATTCATGTTTAATCATTAGACAGCTGATTTTATGCATTTATGGCAATGCTAAGTATGTCAAAAATCTACAATACTGTTGTCATATGGCAAAATATACAAAATATCAACAATACTATTCATGTTGGAATGTTTAGAATATTAAACATACTGTTTTTCAAATTCCAGTTCTTTATTTGTGCTTGTAAAAATTTTATTTTGCATAAAGATCAGCTGTCTATTAATCATTCTTTAGTACCGCAATTGTTGTCTATTTTTGACTGATAATTCTTCGAGGTCATAAACGCATTTACATTTCTGCAGACGGAACGCTATTATTTTGAAAATGCTATAATTCATCTCTGTCAGAGAAGATCAAGTTATTTCCTGATTGTTTTTGTGATTGGAGGATTTTCCATCTATGTAAATTCGTGTCTATATTAGTTCATAAGTCTGCGGATCATTATTATTTTTTATGAGTTATGGTAACATTGATGTTTTTTCTATCGAAATAATAGACCGCATCATGTATTATTCAAAGCTGTCGTACCGATATTTCTAAAAACGGTTTTGCCATTCTTATACCACTGCATAAAACTTGCTCCGGTTCACACAACCCAGACAGTCAACGTGTTAACGCTAAATATGTGGAGTTTAGAGATCGCTCCAATTACGCTAGGCTAAAAATAAACTAACATCTTGTTAACGTCCATAAAGATCTAATAAAAATAGTGTAACTTTAGCAGCGGATGACTCACTCCAACGAACCTGATTCATTATCTTGGACAACTCGGAAACTGAGACAATTGTAAAAGAATGCATTACCCTCGATTACTGATACTCGTCAAACTGGATTAAATTTCACTAATCCGGGGGATCGCTGGACGTCCTTAGTACTCCCACGAAAGTGAATCGGATATTCAAACCTACGCATTCGTAGAAATATCCTAACACAAAAGCATTGTCACTTTGAGTAATCGAATCCTTTATTACTGAAAGGTCACGAGGTTCTTTTGGCAAATACTAATTTTGGCAGAAATTCTTTGTGAATGAACTTGAGTTAATATTTAAATCAGTTTCTCAAAGCAGCTATAATAGAAGTATTACACAATGCTTTATAGTTTTAAAAGAAAAACTGTTTTTTATTTAATTGTAATTTTCACATTAATTAAAGATCTTGTAAAATTAATGCCAAACTGAGTAATCATTAACAATTCATTTTCGTGATAGAGCGCAAAGCATTTTCCAGCCGAATGTACCTAATTCGAAGTCGAAATTATTTATGAGCGCGATCCAGGTGACAAAGCATAAAAAAACTGTCGATCAATGGATCGTGCCGCACACGTGGATCCCCGGAGACCCCGATTGTGTGTTGACGTAACGAAAGCGAAACGAGCCGTCCCCCCTCTTCTTCCGTATCTGCCGTCATCCAGAACCTCAAAGCCTTTCTCAGCATTTCAAATGAATCTCGTCCACGTTGCTCGATGCTAATGTCCTGCTTCGTTGAGCACCGCACAAACGGACTATGCTAATACTTTTTGTTTTTTTCTACCTGAATTGCCCGACCTCGGAGAATCCCTCCGCCGTTTCTGCCATTCAATCATCGTTCGAGTTTTTACGCTCGACGGGGGAAACATTAATCAGAAATTCAGAATGCAATTTTGCTATGATGACCTACGAACTTCGAAACACGCGTGTAACGCTTTGACAATTTACTGTTCTTGGATACAAATTATAATAAACTGGGCACCTCGATCGACTACGGCTACAGCCTTCATATTTCGAGAAAGAGGATAAGGAAGCTATTAAGTAATTCTTGTAGCTGGTATTCTTTGAAATTACTGACAATGAGCATGGTAACACGCACTGAGGAAGAATTTTCTAAAGTAGAAACGACGTTGTAATGCAATTCAGAATTTTCTTTTGTCATCAGACAAATCGGAAGAAACGCGATGAGGATAAATCGTTAAAATGATTAATGAAAGAGATGGGAATTTTTAAAAAATTATGCCACCTTGGAAATTTAACAAATTCTTGAAATATTCTTTGAAACATTATTCTAAATAGCAAGTTTTATATGATTAAAATAAAATAGTATTTCAACTAAAAGCTGATTCCACTCATGTTTAGTAATTTAGTCAAGTAGCAAGTATTTTAGTAATTTACTATGTATGAACAATAAAATTTGGCCCTGTAATTTAATAAAACAATGTAGCTACTTGAATGAATCAGCCTTAAAACATGAGATTTTAACTAAAACAAAAAATAACATATTTTATTTCCATAAACTTTACTATAAAATAAAATATTTAAACATTTTATTATTAACAGTATTTAAAATACTTCTTTTAAAATAAATTAAGAAAAGTTAGTAGGTATAAGACTTCAGGAGTTTACAATATTTATGATGAATTAGTTTTGCTCTACGAAGTTGAATATATCAACACAATGTTTGTTTAACATCTAAAATATTACCTTTCAAATATAAATTTCAGTATTTTCAATAACCTCAAAATAATATACTACTTTAAATACTATTTTATGAAAATATTTTTACAAATAAAATATTCTATTTTCAAAAATAAATGTTTTCGTCTAAAATAAAATAGATTATTCACTATTTGAAATAATATTTCAACAGGTTTGACCAATTGTATCTTGTTTACAAGGTTTATAAAGTATTAATTAACTCACTCGAGGTCAGTGACTTTTCAAAGGTCGGTTCTCAGGAACAAACATCTTTTTTTCATATAAATTCACGATCATTGAACACACGATGTGTCATTGATCTTTCCATCTAGGAACAGCATTACAAACCAAGTGTGTGATTGGCTACAGCCTTCATGGGAATAGGTTAAGAGAAGAAAAAACTTCGATTTTTAAAATCTCCAAGATGGGTTAACGAAGAATATCTTTTAATAAACAAAACTGTAAACTTAATCTCAAACATTGTCTGTTTTGAATATACTTTTATTAAAGAACACAATTTTTTCGGTTGAATTCACTCGAAAATAAGTTGGAATCAATCACGGATTAAACACATCCTAAAATTGCGGTTAACATACCATCTACCCTTATATAAAATAAAAAATTCCAGTATAATTTTATTTTGTACACATATTGTTATCGTTTGAAGTACAATGAAACCAAAAGAATTATTTTTCAAAAAATGGTAACTGTTCAAATCCAAATGTTCGATTTTACTCCCGAAATTACCCAAACTTTTAAAATAAAAAGAAAATATACAACTATCGCCTTGTCTGTAGGTCGAACGATAAATAAACTCACATTGAAATTTTTAACTTTACATGAACTAAAGGACAGATATCATATCAACCGCAATTTTGCAATGCGTTTAGTTTGCAGTTGATTCGAACTGTATTTTCGAGTGAATTCAACCGAAAAAATTGTGTTACTTAATAACAGTATATTAAAGACATATTAAAGACTTAGTTTCGTTTATTAAAAAAAAAATACCAAAAAAAAGATCGATATTTTCGACCAAGAAAATAAAAAATTGCCCCCCCTAATTTTCTAAAGTAAAGGAGCTCGCGAATAAAAGCGCTACCGGAAAGAGAAAGGCTCCCCACGCGGCGCCGCGAATCAAATATGACCGCGTTTCCTTACAGATACATGACCGATATTCCTCTCTCGTAACAGCATCAAAGGACGATGGGCGTGCGAGCACGTGGATTCGCACGACGCTGATTGGCACGGTGCACCTCGCATGCGACTACACACGGCTACACCCGTAACACGATTAATGAGATCGATGGAATTTATCTTGTAATACCCGCGATTGACTTTCCGGAGTCACGTCGCGACCGTGTGTGTGCCCGTAGTATCGTATTACATAAGATAATGATACTAGTCGGCGCGAGTCGATTTTAAGGCGTCGATTCCATTTCGCTCCGCAAAAACTCGCCGAAAACGCCGTAATTCGATCCGGTCGCGTGACGCGTGGAGCTCCAATGCGGACGGTGGATTTCGGGTTCGCCGGATGCCAGCGCGAAAACATGCAAAAAGGAGGATCGGAGGGAAGGAAGCGACAACAGGAGCGGCGCGTGGGCATTTGGAACGCGATTTGTTTATTATTTTGACGTGCCGCGAGCACGTCGCGTTCGCGCGAACGAGTTTCGCGATGAATCCTTCGCGATAACGGTCGAAGAGTTAACGCAGCGTTAGAAACTTTCGGTCACGTGATCCCGGTGCATCTTCCGTCGTTACGTTCCATCTCTCTCCCTCTTGGAACGTGTCAGAGCATCAATTCCGTTGACAACGTGACCTGTGCGAGGCGTTCGACGCGTAAAAACGTCAATCGAAACACGAGACGCGGTTGTTTCTGGCGTAACGTTTTGAACCTGGGGAAACGTGCACCATGGAAATTCGAGTTCTAACGTTACGATTGCACGCTAAAGTTATCAACTCGCTCCAAAGACGAGGTCCGCGATGGTACTCGAATCGTTGACCCTCGCGGCGCGATTTTTTTTATCCCTGAACATTTAAAAAACCGTCGAACGACCAAACATGGGTCTAACGCTTCTCCTTCTCTACTCACCTGCTCGCGCTCGGAATCGATGCGTTACACCTCGCGCGGTTCCCTCCGGAGGGAGATGATAATTCCGACGCGAAAGCGTTTCTCGATACTTTGAATATTTTTATCGGGGGCCGTTCTGATTCGTAACCTAACCCCGTGCTCACGAGGCCAATGAGAAAGAGACGGAAACAGATCGGGCGTGCAGAGAAGCAGAGGACAGGAAAGGGAGGGATGGAGGGAGAGTAAGAGAAGGGGGCAGGAAAGAAAGAGAAAGAGACGCGTTGATTCGGACGGCCTTTGGCATTTCTCACGTTCCAAAGTTGAAACCCCGCTAGAGAATCCTGTATCTGGAGAATCGTAATTCATACAGAACCACACACGTCGTGAGAATCATTCACGTAGAGGGGAACGAGAAGAAAAAAAAAAAGATGGACAAATTGCGAGGATACTCACGTCCCGATGCCGTCTGAAAGAAGAGAGCGACTTCGGTTCTCACTTTAATATTCTCTCGCAGAGGACTTCGTTACGCGGCGTGTTTCAACCACCAAACTTCGACGTAACGAAGGCGGTTCGCGTACGCGAGAAATTCACGACGGTTGGTTACGAGGACGAGACAGGGAGAAGAGGCACTAGCCATCCCTCGGAACTGTCCGGTGACGTCACCGCGACGAATACTCGGGGGCTTTTTCGACGTGTCCGAGGCCGAGGAGACGGTCGCACGACGCGGGCTACGAGGGCACCGCGAGACCCGAGAATCGATCTCTGCTTTTGCACGTTCACGTCGATCACCGCCACCCGTCGAGCGAACCGACAGGACTGATCCTTATACGAGGGACGCGTCGTGATACATGGTCGCCGGATCGAGAGTATTTACCTTTCTCTTGACACTTCCTCTCTCACCCGTGGTCTAACCGCGAACACTTGTGACACCACGAGATTATCACCCACTGCTCCGACTTCGCTAACGCAACGTGCGTGCAAACAATATGGCGATTACAAGGTTGCCGATTTCCGCGTTGACAGTCATCGCTTCCGCGACTACCGCATTCTGCGCTAGCGCACACGAAAATGCCGTCGCGATTGTCTAGGGTGGAACGGCGCCGACAGTGTTGCCACCACCTCGCCACCATGCGTCCTTTTTCGAACTACCAATCGCTACGATCCCGCGAAAATCTTTCCGAATCAAATTTTGTGCAGCGATCGGTAAGTAATTTCTGTCGGCCGAATTCATTCGTGTCGCGATAATCGATGATCGATGCGATAACCGCACCAGCGATAATAATTATATTTCGATAGGTCATAATAGTGTAATGTTTTGTGTTCGATCAAAGTATAAATTCAATTATAAATGAAGTCAATAAATATAATTTTTTATTGAACGAAAAGCTTTTTGCAAACCTGTACTGCTGTTATTTACTGACATCAAAGTACTAAATAACTTTTGTGTAAATTTGATATTGATTGTCAGTAATTTGGATCCAAAGTTGTAGTAATCACAATAATAAAACGTAAATTACGAAACCAAAAATCTGGATGGTCGAATGTAATCAAAACAGTATTTTCATCATTGATAGCTTTTATGTGCAATTAGAGTACAGTTTCCCTTACCGATAGCTTATAAGCAATCGAATTGAATTTCCCTTATCAATAATGATCATCCAAAAGATTTTTTCGGCCACTTGTAATTATTACTTGTAATTAAAAATATTTTGGTCGGAAAAGTATTAGTTATCCCATCACTTTTTTCATTTTGGTTACTAGAAAGTAAATAATGTACACGATGTTTTCTTCAATTCTACCTTTTGAAATGTTCACTTCGCTTTTGATATCAAGAAAAATATTTAATGATGTAATATATATTTCAAAAAGATAAAATTATCAATATTTATTTTTAATCTGATTATCGCCAAAAACTTCAATCATATCTATATCGCAACATTTAGATAACCTTGACCCAAAAAATATATTTGCTTTAAAAAAATTAAAAAATTACAATTATTTTTTAGTTGACACACGATTTTCAAGCATGTTTCGTATTGTCAAAAGCAATGGACACAGTTTGAATAGCAGAATTAAATAAAACACTCCGTACATTAATCAATTGATCAATCCATGTTCGTTAAAATTGTTTTAGAAATTTCATTAATGAAAAAGACAAGTTTGTTAAAAGATTAATTTAATATGTGCAACAGAATAGAAAATTGGAAAGATGACGAGCTCTTAAACACTGTTCATGACATACTGTACATCCATGTAGAAAACATTAAACAACTTATTCTCAGTTCCTTGTTATTTAAACTGATTAATCAGTATTCCTTGTTGCACTGTTTTTCTACATACTCAGCAGCCATCTGCTGAATACGAGCAACGCCTTCCTGGGTACCGTATCGTTCTTCAAAATTGATAAACTTTTTAAACAAGGTCTTCATCTTTCTCGGTGGCATTGTTTGAACAACTGCTCGTTCCAATATTTTCCTGGAAACGTGACAGGCTTATGCAAATACTGTAAATATTTTACCGAATAGAAAGTCTTACCTTGCGATATCTATGTAATTCGATTTGATTAATGAGTCTATGTAACACGACCATATATCTACCCGCTTTGGGTAAGAAGTTAATATTTCCTCGAACAAAGTTTGCGCTCGCTCTTTGTTCCCCCATTTGTTCTCCAAAATTGCGAACCTCGTCATTAAATTCACGTCTGCAAAGAAAAATCCGTTTTACAATCATACTCCTAATTTCATCTTACTGTAGTAAGGTTTCGTGTACATACGCTCGGACGCTGGCAAAGATTGCAGAGCTCTTTGCATAATGTGCCTAGATTTATCCTTTAAACCCATATTTAATAACGCTGTACCACACTCGATCCATACTTGAGGATTCTGTTTAAACTTTCCGAGCATGGAATTGATTGTTTTTTCTAATTCTATCTGCCTGCCAGCCTCGGCATGTATGGTCAACATGTGAGTGTAAACTTTAAACGAATCGTTGGTTCTGACTGCCTCTTGGAAAACGTCGTTCAAAGATTCGGACGTGCCGAACTTCGATTCTAAATTCAGCCAGGCGTTCCACACGTTTAGTCTTTCATTCTCTTCTCGGAAGTTGATCGTTTTGATAGCTCTTCGCGCGACTGCTCTCGCCTTCTCGATTTCCGTCGTTTGCAAATGATACGCCATGTACTGTAACCAAATTATCGAGCTATCCGGACTCGCTAAAACCAATCTATCAAACTGATCAACGGAATTCGGTAACTGATTACTGGCCAATGCTTCTTCTCTTTGACGAATTTCCCGTTCCTTTTGTCTTTCTTGTTCGCGGCGTTCAGCAGCGCTTAACTTTTTCTTTTTCTGCTTTGGTTTCTGTTCTGCTTCGTCCTCGCTGTCACTAGACGATTGCTTATTTTTGAGGAGATTCAAATCGGGTTTGTCGTCCCAGAAGAACCCACATTCAGAGATCCTCGGTTTCTCTTCGTCCTCGCTGAGATCGCTGGTATCATTGTTCAAATTATTTATGAATGGTTTCACGTCGTCCTCTTCTTTAATCTTTTTCGATTTCTTTTCTTTCTTCTGCTTAGTATCTGCTTTATTATTTTTTCGTTTCGAATTTTTAACTTTTGGTTCAGTCTCTTCAACTTTTATTTTTTTAGTAGGTATCTCGTTTTGCGAATCTCTTTTCTTTCTTTTTTCTACGGTTTTGTTCGGCTTTGTTTCCTCGTTATATTTTGCTTCGAACGCAGACTTCACCATGCAGATAGGTACGATGTTCGACTCATTGGCATCCAAGATAATGTAACACCTAATCTTTGAATGAACAACATACGGCGACAAGTCTGGCTGCACGTCATTCATGTGACGTCGGACTGGCATTGCCGCCAGCGAGCCTTTCCCCTGACCTTTCAAGACGATTAAGACGAACCAATTTGTCACCATTAAGATTGTGCCTCGTATTACTTTCCCTACTGGAAGATTTAATTGCCGATTCTGCTTCGCGTTTATACTCTTCATTTCCAAAGGCAACATGGTCAACTCGACGACTTGGTGTAGATAATTCTTCCACATAATCGTTCCAGAAACTGTGTTCCCTACTTTCGGGCTTACAGTATAGTGGGATTTGTTTACTATACCTATCAAATCGTTTTCCAATCGAACTACGAGACCGGCGTCTGTAATTTTCTCGATCTTCCCGGTAACTCGTTGTCCTAGTGTCACCGAGGAAATCAACTTATTTTTGTAAAACGAAGTGTTAGCCAATTCATCTATTTTGTTGAAATGTAAGTTAAGTGTGTCCACTGCGGACATTATACGACTATTATTATCGGGCAGCCCATCGTATATTTTCTTTAACGATAACGTCAAACCTAATTGTTTATCTTTCTTGTTAATAGAGATGATTTGTGCGAAGAGAATTTGATGTCTATGCAACAGACTGAAATTAGTAACATTGCTATAAGAAACATATCCAAACGACGAACATCCTGTAACTGGCAGAATAACTCTCAAGCCATCTGGCTCGATGTCTCGAATTGAACACGGTATAGTGTCGCCTATTTTTAACTCGTCAAAATTCTTGTATCTTTCACTAGGTGAAAAGGTTCTTGTCAATATTAAGCTAGGTGCTGTGGCAAATACCAATGCAGAAAGAGTATCACCGGGAATGTATTTCGACGACAGTAAAGCACCTATTTCCACGCAAAGTGACATGTGTCCAGCTGGCAAATATCCTGTACTAACATTTTGCCCATCGTTTTTGCTGATTCTCAGATACACTCCTTGAGCGGATGATTCTGTGACTGTCCCTTCCACGAGTTCCCCAATTACAAATGTATTCTCTTCCGTCTTCCGAGTTTTGGTGGCTGTGCCCAGTATTATCTTTCTTGAATTTTCGTCTATTGATTCGATCCTCACCAAAATTGTTTGTCCCGCAGAATAATTCCAATGTACAGCAGATGCTTCTTTGTCTAAAGCAGTACGCGGAACCCAGCCTTTAACATCACCAAAAAATTTCACCAATAAACCATGCCTGTTTATCTTAACAATGGTACCATAATATTTCGATCCACATTTTGCCTGTTTTATATCGCTTAGAATAGGCAAATCGCTTGCCAGCAGTGATTTCTTTAAAGTAAAATATACTTTATTTCGTGCACTGTCGATGTCTAAAACTCTAGCTTCCACTTGGGCGTTGATTTTCAATTTCTTCAAAGCGCTCAAACCTGCATCAGACACATGTTCGGATGCAACGTGCCCTTTAATTTTACCAGCTTGTACGTAGACAAAACCTCTTTCTGTATTGATACTCGTAATTGTTACATTCATCAAATCGCCCGGCTTGAAGTCAGAAATCTTAAAATACTGTTGTTCCAGTAATGACTG
Source organism: Perdita meconis (assembly GCA_030770465.2). Lineage (NCBI taxonomy): Eukaryota > Metazoa > Arthropoda > Insecta > Hymenoptera > Andrenidae > Perdita > Perdita meconis. The sequence goes on along the minus strand of JASKOS020000006.1, from coordinate 3,885,210 downwards.
CTGCATTGTACAGACATAAATACAATCCATCCAGTTATAGGACAGTACTCGACATTTGTGTTTCGTGCCAGGTACAAACTTCTCAATAATTTTATCAAAATCTACATTTGTTCTTTTTAAAGGGAGAAATCCTCGTACTTTATTAGTCAACTGTAACACAATTCCACCAGACTCTCTGTACAAGACAGTAGCATCTTCTATCATTTCTCCTAGTTTAATAGTATTATCTTTAGGTTTACTTATTAGTAAACTGAAGTATGCAAATTTCACAGTTGGCATAATATATAGCAGAGTGCCAATAATTTCCATTCCCTTCGAATACGTGGATAAAGGTTCATCTAAATACAGTTGATTTATGTATCCAATATAGTTTTCGCCAAATGAAACGTACAATCCATTAGACAAAATCCCTTTTACAGTTAATTCGAATTTCGTTCCTGGCATGAAACTATCCAATGACTTCATGTCAGCATTATATTTTGCTTTAAGATGCTTTCGTTTTGCAGATAATGTTATGATCGATGTATTTTCACTTGTTTTTATTTCTTTCACATGGCACAAATGTTGTTTGCCTGGAACTAAAGAAATAGCTACTTGTAAATCCAGTTATTAACTTCACAATATGCATATAAATTTGAAAATTTACTCACACAAAGGAGCCTCACTGTTGTCCTTTATAGTGGGTATAAATGCTCTCACATTTGTTAAACCTGTGTCTACAACACAACCATGATCTTCTATACTACTAACAGTGCATACAATTTTTGATCCATTATCTAAATGACTGATGTTCAAATTTTGATTTATCAATCGAGGTTCTAAAGATAACAAAACTTGCCAATTCCCTTGCAATTGTATGCTCTTTACGTAGCACACAATGTAATCTCCAGGAGAATAAATTTCTGGCAACGGTTTAAAATCGCTTGGCTGATTCTCTTCCGACTTGAGTAAACCTTGTAACATATTTGTATAAGATTCACTTATATCTGTGATTTGGGCATGCCCTAACACACCACCTGGCAAAGAAATAATCAAATCATATTCTGTTACTTCGAAAACGCATCCCAGCACTATTAATCCTTCGCATATTGTTGAGTACTTTAATCGTTCTGCTGTATAAGCAACGAGATTAACGTCTTTATTGGTTTTCGTTTTCTCCTTCTCACGATCTCTTTTACTGGGTTTTTCATTCTTTTTTAACTGCTGAAATGAAAACGGTAGATTAACAAGCAATCGAAAGATATTAATATTTCATGCTGTTAGATAATTTATTGATAAATATACCGAATGTAACTTCTTTTCTGGAAGTTTCTTTCCACCTCTTGGAAAACTCTTCAGCGTCATCTAAAAATATATTTATTTCGTTACCTTGCACGATATATGTTTACTGAAACATTTCGATAATTAGTAAATAAGAAAATTCTAATATGAACTCAAGTTTAATGCTCGCAATTTACTATGTATTCAACTATAAAGTTCTTGATTCATTCAAAACTTACCTTTACTGCTTCCAGAAAATTGTTTCAGGAAAACGTGACAAACTCGCACATGGTCGTCGATGGACGCAATCATCAGCAATCACCGATCACCGTCACATTTCTTGAATGTAGGTTATGTTATGTTACTATCGTTTCAATACCATGTGTACTCAAAGTTTGTATGTTACCAGAAATACGGAATGCCTAAAAAAATGGTACACACAAACGAAAGAATGAGGAATTTAAGTGAAAAACTAAATCAAAAATATAAAATAATTTTGATTTTTTGCCTCGATATTTCCGTGTAAAATCCCAACTTTTCTGTTCTCTTTGGGACACCCTATATATGCATGTTTCTTCTAATATTACATCGGAGCTAAAACACTATTCAATAAAATTATTGATCTTTACATTCAGTTTATTATCGTATTTATATTATACAAGTTCTAATTTTATTTGTATTTCCTTATACAAAATATCTCTGAAAAGAGGATGTCTATTTTATCTATATATTTTACATGATTCTTATGAATTTCAATTGTGACCTAAGGGTTTCAATGAAAAGAAAATAACGATGCTTCTAATTCTAAACACTTTCACTACGTCATGTATATGTGACTCAAATTGAATGAAAACATGGAACATCCCCCATGAAAGTTTTAATTTGTTAATACTCCATTCCGAAACATAAGATTTATTATATTTAATAACAGTAGTTACATTTAATAATTAAGCCTTTATCATTTTTTCATTCCTGATTCTTGCCATTTTACTTTGTAACATTTTGTACCCTAGAGTTTCATTTTGCAAAGGAGGTATCAAAGCTGCTGCAGCGTATCTTCCATCTTCAAGTAGGAAATTGTAAACACCGCATGCTCGCTCTATAGGTTGTACTTCTACAGGGATATCTTTCTCTAATAAAGGTCTCTTCATTTCTTTAATTAATTGATAGTTATAACTAGTTTCAAGTCCTAAAACGACTATATCTGGCTTTGGTTCGAGAACAGTGAACAGAGACAAAGTTTTCTCATTTATATCCCTTCCAGATTTCACATTCCAACATAGAAATAATTTTGGAAATAATACAGCAGGTCCTAGTATCGTAGAACCATCTACAAGCTGAAATCCCATCTGAAAAGCCAAAGATCGTTGATAAAAACCATTGCAAAAATGTATGCATATTGAGTATGTAATTTTGCATACCGGAGTACATTGGTCTATAAAAATTGTTTCCCCAAATTCGAGGTTAAGGATGGTAGCTGTCGTTCGTCCAGTTCCTTCATACTTTGTGTTTTTCAATGAACAATGGAATTGCCTTAATAAATAAACGGCAATTAAACAATGTTGTCTTTGTTTTGTTATGTCATTGTCACAACATGCATCTTCGTTTATTTTTTAGAATGAATGATTTAATTCGCCCTTTACCGGCTAACCATGTACTCTTCATTTGTTTAATTCGAAATAATAGAATAACAATCAAGGAAAATCAAACTTTTTCCGTCAAATTACCTACCTAACATTTCGCAATAACCGTTTTATGGTTATTAATCTATTATTCAGAATCATTATACCGACGTTTGATTAACATTTAAATTGTGTACAAAAGTTAAATAAATATTTTCCTATAAATAAAACACATGTTCAATCACGCTGTCTTACACTGTAATTGTATCTAATGCAGTCTAATGTTCATTATGCGCTCACGCTATCGCGTAGTCTATGACTTGTGTTATCGATAACATTCGATTGGTGGACTCCGATGACTCCGATTCGAAAATTCTCAAAATTTCAAAAACCTATCGTTTACATAATGCATGACATAATGGTGGAACACAGAGAAATTCCGGCAATTTTCTGTCTCCAATTTATCAATTTTGAGTGCGCATCACAAACTTCTATCGTGGTAAGCATGGTATACGCATGCGTTACTCCACCGTTGATAAATTGGGTCTTATTGAAATCACCGAAACAGATTTTACCAACACTGTTTTCACTGTTTTAGGGGATTAGAAAAATACTTATTTTTCGCGATACAAGATAACAATATCACAGTTACTGTACTCATTGGATTAACAAGATTGCAATTTTTACCTTAGCAAAGAAATTGCTTACGAAAAACGTTCCTATCTTGAATTATAGGGGTTAGAAGCTTAGATGTTTATGACAGTTTTTTTCAAAAATGGTTGAGATTTGGACCCAAGTCATATTGAAGTTTTTTGTTTGTTTTTACATTTTACATGATCTATCACCTCTTCAAATCTTTACAATACCACCCCTAACACCCTGTACAGCCACCAGTCACCGAGGAGCGCCGAAAAATACCGAGGAGTGCCGAGGAGGCCGAATTTGCGAATCCTGCGAATCATGCGAATTTCGAAGACAGAAAGCAAAAGTTTACGCTTCTAAAAAAAGCGAAGATTTTGAATAAATGAATGATCTTATCAGCAATTACAACATTCTGGGAGATCATTCAGTGTAAATTGTTAACAATTATTGTTATTAATTAATGAAATATAATGAAATATTTCCTAATAATTAACTTTTATATATTTATGCAGTTTTTCGTTCGAAATAATTTCTACACTCTACACAATTCTTAACTTTTTATTTTCGGTAAATATGAATGTTAACAATTGTTACCGCTGTTTTTGTTTTCTATATATATGTTTTGGAAGGAGCAACAATACTGCTTGAGTGAGGTAGTATCTCAACAGATCTCAAATTCGGCGATAGGAACATCAAAGGCGCCGACAGGGAGTTTCGCCTCTGTATAACTACTCTGTGGGTGGAATAAGATCTAAGAATAATCCTATCGTGAGCTCCATCATGGAGATGTCCGTTCGGCTGAGATGGTCGCAACTGGTCGCAACGTCTCCCCTTCCTATTTTAGTGTATTTTTAGAAATATTGCATAGAAAATACTTTGTCACGGGCATACACTTATCGGATTTTGACAGGACATCGACAACATCTTAAGGCGAAAATGAGCCAAGGCTGTTGGAAATTCGACGAGGAAGACAGAGGTAAGAATCGGACTTGTTGTAGGTTATAGAGCAATAAATGTCAAAAAGCATGATAAAAAGAAGTAAATAAACGAAAGTCATCGTGAAAATCATTGATATAAATGTTAACGCCGACAGCCCTTTCGGTGTCACTGACTCTGTCATTAAACTTCATACGTAATTCGTGCATATCGGTCATAAAGTTTCCCGGTGTACGATTCGGCATTATACAATAGTTCGAATAAATGCGAATAAGTTTCTTATATTGTACTGTTAATAGCCATTCAGTTAAATTAACACATGTAATAAATTTAAAACATTATATTTATTACACAAAAGAGTTCGTAGCAGTAGATATAAATTAACTCAAGTTTAACACCAACGACGAATGATACTATACTGCATTAACATTTCTTTTCCGAAAAACCGATGGTGTGAGAAAACAACTATAAAACTATAATAATATCTCTGTCTATAATATATTATTAACATTAACTCTTTGCTGTTGGATATTAATGAGCTTTGGATAATTTGGGAAAAATTAATTATTTATAAAAATTTTACTTACACTTGGTTATCTTAGCTTCACTTTGTGCTTATTTATGTGTAATAATAACAGAGTTACCAGTTTTCAAACAGAATTACTCCAAATTTATTTTATCATCAATATTCAATTTACAGAATAACTTTGCATATTTTTATAGTTGAGAAAAAAGTGTGCCTTTTAAATTAATTGTAAGAAGGAAAATTAGATATTTCTTAATTTCGTAGCATTATATATAGATATCGAGGAAGATACGGAAGAGGATAAAGAAAGGAAAACATACAGCTGCTGGGATCGAACACCCGATCTACTCTTAGAGGAAATTTTTTCCTACCTAACTGTCCGCGAACGCTATTATGCGTCTTTAGTGTGCAAATCCTGGTATCGTGCTTTTAAATTACAAAATGTGTGGTCTACGTTTACGTTGGAAGACAGCACACTCACTCGAGGAAAGTTTAATTACTACAGTGGCTGGCAATATGTTTTGGATCACATGAGAACGTCCACTTGTTTGAACAAAGTTGGAAGAAACTTTCGGTCCCTTGTGTTCGAACCGATGTTGAATTTTTATAATCTCTACGAATTTATGAACATGATATCATGGTATACAGAGAGACAAGGGTCTGATAATACGTCGGTGGCAGGAGTCGGCACCCACATTCGACGACTCAAATTTACGTTTCCTTGTAACATGGCAAACAGAGACGATCCTGATCGCATTAGACTGTTTGGTACCGGTGGGAAACTACTCGAAGCATTGAAAAGGCTGATGTGCAATTTACAGAATTTAAGATGTTTAGAATTAATAGATCTTATGTTGGATAGCAAAGAAGCTATACATTTAATGGACGATATTTGCTCAAATTGTACTCAGACATTATCAAAATTAGTATTAATTAATACTACAAGGTACAATTGTCCCCTAATACACGTTGGAGTATTCCTTAATTTGAATGTGAGTGTCGTTCTATGAAAAATGAGTCCATCTACTTTACTGATCCGACGAACATAAATTTCTTAGTTTGAAATATTTGTTTCATTTGCAAAGGTGTTGGTCATTAGTCCTCAAAATCTTCATGAAGACGTTGTAGATTTAATTGGCTATACTAGACTGGAGCATCTTCATATTGTTCAGAATAGATACAGTCCAAAGGACACCACAATGAGATTGGTAATAAACGAATTAATATTAGTTTAGAATTTATTATTATGTAGATATGTTGTATTATTTCCGAGAATTTTCTGATTTAGCCTAAAAGAGCTTGTTGGGTAAAAATGAAAAAAAATAATCACCATCTCAAAGTGCATTTTGAAGTGGAGAGTTTCAAACCTACCGATATACTTTTACCGATCGATTTGTTGGAACACGGTGGTATTCCGTGTTATAGTATCGTGCTTGACAATCCGAATACACAGGTCAGTGTATGTCGAAATGAAATGATCGTTTTGTGTTCTGATGACCGATTACATATAATAAATATTACAGATCTCATCATCCACAATTCTCACTCATGGAACGTTTTTCAAATCAACAATACGGGTTTATGCGTTGAAAGGGCTGACGAGATACTTTATGCATAGAAATTTCGCGCAAAGATTGGACGAAGCGCTAGTGCAATTCTGCAGAATGTGTCCGAACCTTCATACACTGGTAGCATTTTGTATTTGAACGAACTCCCGATGTTGTATGATAGCTTTCCTAAAACACTATGACTCTAACAAAGTCTTTACGGTGTGATGGCATGCATTTCGATCCCCGTGGTACAAAAGGCTTTATTATTAATCGTGTAAGTTTGTCTAACTAAGCTTTATTTTCGTATATAACAGAAGCCCTGAAAACATACAAAACGAACATTTCTTGGGCCTTTTAGAAATCTATTTATGTATACATGTACATTGTGTGTCAATGTCTTTGGTATGTGAATAGTATGCAAGGCAACAGATTTAAATACAGATCAATTATTGTATCAATGACTTGGAAGCCAGTCAGTGGGAAGGGGGACAAACATTTTACCATGACACATTTGATAACTTGGCTAAGTGTGAATGGTTAATACTGATCTATAGTAAAGTCAAACGTTTCGATCGAAAGGTAGTACGATTATACTCCGTTTAATTTTTTTCGCACAGTTTTGTTTCTTACTATGTACTTCGTAGTCCCTTGTTCTGTGGCTAATATAATTTTCATGTAGGAATAACTAACAGGTTCATAACAGTAGCCTAATAATTTATGACAATAATAGCACAGGGTTTTACATTCGAGGATTGTTTCTCTGCAGATGATTCGAGATAAAATATCGACCGCCACGATTTTAGAAATCGTTACTACCGCCAAGGCGTTGCGTTGTTTGTATGTTCGACGAAACGCAGTTTTAAAGAGGTGCGATAGGGATTGGTTAAAACTAACGAATTGGTCGCCGGAACATTATCAGTGGATCAAGGCGAATAGCCGTAGCTATGAGAACACCGAGAGAGAAGTGTCTAAAATATTAAGATACAGATGGCATATGTTATCCGAAAAAGAATTTAAAAGTCAAACGTTGAAATTGCATATTTAAATGTTTGTATGGTATGTAACGAAGTTTTTATATGAATCAACTTTATGTGTTTTCGTACTTAAAACGATCAAGAAAATTACGAAACATTATTTCGTACAAAAATGTACCTCTACTAAGTAAATCGTACGCGAAGAGTGTTGTGTGTATAGTGCTTATCATAGACGTATATTATTTAATATTAGTGTATAATGTATTTACACTTAACGCGACCCAGCTGTGATGTAAACATAAATTGTATAAGAAATGAATTACCTAAAAGTATATATTGGATTGTTCTGTGCAAAGTACTTGTACCGTTATTAAGGGTATAATGCAATAAAGTCACAAGGACTGCAAGTATTTTGCTTTATTTTATCACGTGATATAATCAAGATTCCTATGCTATATCATAACTTATGTAATTATGTACAATTTCAGTATATATTTTTAATGAAATATCTTACTTAAATAGTTACATCTAATCAATAAACATGACCAAATATAGTATACAATTCCATGTATACTTTAAACAAGAGATTTTATTCGTGAAAGTTAAAATATCTCTAATAACTCGATTATTAAAAATAATAAACTTCATTCGCGTTATAAATAAATTTCATCTATTATTTTTAATCAATTTTCTCCTATCACTTTTCTTTTTTTACGAAATAGATTTATTTAAAAGTGGATAACCAAATGTCAATAATTGTATTACACAATGAGAACTGATCTTTATAGTACTAAGCATTTGTCGTATATCGTATATACATATTTCAATTTCGTATATACAAAGCGTAAGTAGCACTAAATAACATTGTACAACAATTCTTTCAATGATATTTTGAACGAAACAAAACTTAACTGTTCTGTATATGGATTCAAATATCTACAATTTAACCAAATGATTGTGAAAAAAACACAAACAATCTGACAATAATTTCAATAGTTGTAATAAATAAAAAAAAGTAATCGAGTTCGTATTTTCCTAAAACGAGTAATCTAATGTATAAAAGCGGAAAGTTGAAGAATTACGGTGCCAAGGCTGCTGATCGTTTATCTCTGTTTTTATTACGTTGTATAGTACGCGCTTTAAATGCAGCTGCATTCATCAATGTCTGTAAACGAAACATTTCCCCCTGAGTACACCAATTTCAATAAAATATTTTTAGTGATCGGACCGATACAATTATAATACACATATTAGTGATATTGAAACATCGAAATATGACAGTTTAGATACGTCGTATCAATATTCAGTATCAATAGCTAAATCCTAAAGCGATACCAAATCAGTAGTTTGACATTTCAGGAATTTATCAATACCTGTTTGATCCCTATGGCTCTCTTATTAAATCGATAACAACTAATTCCTTTAACTCTCAGAGACGATTTTTTACAATCTTGTCATACCTGAATCTAAATGGATACAGGCGCAGTTCCGTGTTTTTATTTTGTTCCACGAAATGAATATTGATACCACCTTGGAAGTCTAAAGCAAATATCACTTTTGACGTAGTACTTAACATGATGTAATATTCAGGCTGGAATCGGTTTAATTCGGCGTCGTTCCAATCACTATTGGTATTGTACTTTACACGTAGCTCAACTCAAACTTACCCGTTCCAATTTGGTCGTTTTTTGATTCGGCTGAATTGGCAAAACCTTATTACCAAGGTGGAAAATTTCGCGTAGAAGCTGATTTTCTGCAAGATGAATATTGATGCCTGGACCCAGTAGTCTACAGCATGCATTGTATTGAGTTCGTGCGCACCATCCCTCTAGATATAGAATTTCTTGGCCGAATTTAACATGCATCTCTGGTATAGTATCTTCCTGATAAATTACATTGAAAAGTTGTTAGTAAACACGGTATAAAATTTGTATACAATTTTGATATTATATCAAAGATATTTACTTCGATATAACGAAGTATGTCTCTGAAATTAGCTCTTTGTTGTTTACGATCCTTCTTCGCGCGGTATTTGTTAGAGTCCGTAGCTAATTCTTTTAATACTTCAATTAAATCTAACGACCAATTTTGTTCGTAATCGCAGGAGAATTCTCGACCGAGTTCAAATATCACGGCAAGAGCTTCGCCGGCAGATAACCGAACGTCTAAATGCGGTGATTCCAATAATTGGCGCAATCGATTTAAAGAGCTGAAATAAAACAATTTTTGTTATCATTTAATGCCGAAGTTTCCATGTTATATACATTGAGAAATATGAAAATGGTGAAACACTCACGGCATATAACTGTTGGGCTTATCGCTGGAAATTAAATTATATATATCAGCTGGAGTCATAACTGTTAAAAGAAGAGTCCACGATGAGATTGCTGCCGCGTGTAATGCTGCCGTTTCCGTTGAAATGGTAGCAATAGCTCCATTTCCTTTTAAATAGGAACCAGAAAAGATGCCAGACAATAATTGCACGATTTCGAGGGTATCCGTTGTATCGTTGCCTGATAAAAACTGATTCATACTTAGAGCCAAACAGCACTGTAAAAACAAAAACGTATTACTTACTCGTTCATTAACTTAATTTCATTAACAGTTTATTTATTTTACCTCGGAGCGAGTGTGCATCGAAGCCGATGTATCAGTAGCGATGAACGTTAAAGTGTTTTTCAGATCCCGACAAACTATTTCAGCACTTTCGAATGCTCCCAATTGAATGCAAAGTAAAGTACCCAATCTTGCGGCTGTTGACTGTTCTTCGCCACGCCCCTTCTTCAGGCCTCGCTCTATGGAATCCGTGATGGTCATCTTTCTATCTTCCACAAAGTCAGGAATATACTTAATTGCAAAGATCTTTTCAATTCCATTGAAGCAAATTATTCTGCCCTTTGCGCTTCTTTGCGATAAACCATCAATTGCCTCCTTTAACTTCTCCTCGAACGCCTCTTGTTGCGCCAACTCGTCTACTTCATTATCGTTCACTTCATCCAACATGCTGCGATTGTCGGATTGACTACTGGATACACTGCATGCATCATTATTAACTGAATCTTCATCGGATGTTACTTCAGCTCTTTTCCCACCGTGATGACCTGCAACAATAATTTGTCTTTTTAATACATCTTATAATGTCTTTTGTTTCAGCATAATTTAAAGTGTTTTTGTTTTGGTGGCTTTTTCTCATAGTTACATCACATATGGCATTGTTACTTTTATTTCACTGTAGCTCTTTCATTTATATTTCAAAAGGAAATTAAATTATGAATTGTAATTTAAGAAAAAGGAAGTAAAAATATTTTAAACTATGATTAACATGGTTAATATTTAAAAATGAATTGAGGACAAGTATACAATATTTATACTGTGTAAAAATGACTTCAGCTACAGTAAAAGGAAAAAGCAACAGCTGTTGAAAGTGAATGTCATGTTACATAATGTATACTTTAAAACAGCTGTTGTTTGCAACATCTATCATAAATGTACAATATGTGAAATGTTATAGAATATAATAATATATAATAAATAAAAATATTGGTATTATAATTGGTAAGAATGACTTAAAAGCTTTAATTTACGTATGAGGAAGAAAATATTATTCTATACTTCACGCATGATTAAACGTTTCTTAACATTAAACATTTAAAATTCCAGAAAGTTGCATTCCTTTAAACCAGTTTAATTTTGAAAAAAATTTATAAATAATCGCGACCATGTGTAGCAATCAAGCGCAATAGGTACAAAGAATACTTATATGAAATTGCATTGTATTAATCAATAGTTTAGATTGATACGATATTCTCGTCTAGTCATGATTATGAAATTTTATCATCGTATTAATAAAACGTAGAAACAGCGTCTACGTTTCACGACCTGTAATCGTGAAATTATTGCGATATTCGGAGTAGCTACCGATTAATGGTAAACATTCGATCGCGTGCTATACACGACGGTCTAAATTTAGTGCGAATGATTTGGAAGAAAAAGCATGGTCGATTGCTGCGATAGTACGATTCATCCACCACCTAACCCATATTGTCTCTGCAACGCGAGAGATGCATTCGAGCGAGACGACAACTTTATTCCGTTCGCGATTCAAGGATTGACAAAGCTGATAGTCGATGTACCTCGCGAAAAATATTCGAGACACAGAATTTTCTCCGTTTAGAAATATTTAAACAAGAAATTTTTTCGTTTGCGTTATACATAACCCAGACCCATGTGCGAAAAGCATGAAAGTCACATGGGGATAGGTGGTGGTACCACAATCTTCCCTCGCTTTACGATGTCGTTCGGAATTCCGTGAATCGATACGACCCTTTTTACGGACGCGAAAGGAACAAAAGCGAACGTGTCTGACATTATTAACGCGAAAACACGATAATTGAAGATGCAGCCGTGACGTAAGATGAAATAAATAAGATTTATACGCGGGACGATGAGTCATTCGACAAGGCCGATAATTTAATAAGTAACCAACAAACCACGTGTGTCCCATAAGAAATCGTTGGAGAAACAATCATGCGAATGAATAATACGCAGGAGGGACTGGATATGAAAAATAAAGAGATTCTTACCGGATTTTCCTCTTCTGCCCCCTTTGCCTGGCATCGTTCTTCACCTTTCTTATTGCACAATTTATACTAACAAAAATGCTCGATCAAGAGGGTAAATGTCTTGCACTATTAATTTTTTTTCGTATACTGAACTCGCTGCATGAATTTTGAATAAAAACTCGATAAAAACTCATTAACATGTTGCGAACTATTCAGAACATACACGTCGAGACAGCCTATGATGGGCTTTCTCAAGTGCACTGGCACCAGCTCGCGTACTGCGAACGTTCACGAACCTGTCCGAAAGTTCCCGAACCATCGATCGCGCACGTGCTATGCTTTTGTTAAACGTCACGCGTCGACCAATCAGATTCGTCGACTCGACGAGCCAGTGGAAAGTAGCTGGAGGTTAAGTATCGCGCATGCGCGATATCCGACGCTTCCAATACGCTTCGTAAATGATTCGTGCGCTCCTACCAACTCATAGCTGAGACAACCAATAGGATTCGTAGAACGAAAATTATGATTGGTCGTGCGCAATTGGACTCCTTGCTATTGGCGGTATCAGAGATTCCTTTGTGTGTAGTGAGGAACGTTATTCTTCATGATTCTTCATGTGCCCATCGAAAAAGAAATGCGGGTTCAAGTTCTTCGCGCGCGATAATCTGAAGAGGTAAGACGTAGTTAGAATAAGAATAAAAGAATAAATTAGTTATAAGTTGACAAGTATGACGAGGACAATAAAATATACGAATGCTTGCTTTTCAAAGAAAGTTTTGAAGTATAAAATTCCGTATTGGACGCAAAGGGTAGAGAATACAAGACACAGGTACTTAAACACGTGGTAGACACATTTTTAATTATATTTACAATTATTATTAATTACTAGGCTGCAAATTTTTATACAGTTATAACAAAGATATGCAAATGCACGTATGCAGTTAGAAAATAAGTTCGTTAATTTGACGAAAGAAGTTCAACTTCTATAAAATGTTCTGTGCTATTAATCCATTAACGCTCGTATTATTTAATTTTTTTTGTTTGTATCGAACTATTTAAAAGTACTGTAAGGCAAGATCAAGATATTAAGCGTTAATGAATCAATAATAAGTATCTATTACTTTTTCTTTTTAAACTACTTTACTTGGCAATAAATAACAGTGTAATTATCACATGAAAAAATAATGACTTAGCTAAACGTTGTGTAAAAGGAAAAATACAAGGTAATATAGGTTTAGTTAAAATGAACTAATGTGACGGTAGATATGCAAAAATTTGCAAAGTATATTCACTTAGTCGATACTTATTCAACTAAAATATGAAAAAGATATGTAAATTGCAAACACGTGTAAAATATTTGCACTTAAGCTGTGTATACACCAATAGTTCACAAGCACTGCTTGCATACAATGTTTGCAAGCAGTTTGGACAATGTATGAACACTGGTGGACATGCAGCTTTACATTTCTTAAGTCAGTGTATTTTGATTTTAACTCTATTCTTTTTTTGGTTTTCTTACATCTTATCAACGCATTTGTAAAAGCGTTCACATTCTAATGTTTTTGTTCTATCAAGATGCATGAGGGATATTCTGAAATAAACAGATTGTCAATTTATTTTTGTAAAAAAATAAAAACAAATGCAAGGGTTCTAAAAAAGTATTAGAATTCCTTTAACAATTATATGGTATTTTATATTCTTGAAATATAAAAACAATGTTAAAAAAATATAAACAATTTGTAATTTTTTTATGAGAACAACAATCTCATTGCGACGATAATATAAATTTACATACAATGGAATCGGTAAATTTGTTTGAATACACATTTGAAAACCAACAGTGCATCTTTAAATGTTCAACAAAAACTAACGTATCCATAATATGACGAAGTTATTTAAGTTTAATGAGAAATGCAATTACATGAATTATATTACTCCATATAATAGTAGTTCTATTATAATCTTTATATGAATTTCTTCAAATACACAATTATGGTACAAATATGTAACATATTCAAATTGTAGCAAAAGTTGAGAGCTCTGTCTTATTGCTATTGTAATTTTATACATAGATATAATTTATACAGACCAGCGGACACTTAAAAATATGTCAGTCTATTCCAGAGCGCCTGGATCTTTACAACAATGTTTGTTTTGGCCAAAGTCAATGATAAAAAAATGAAGATATAATTCGCTATGACTTGAATATGTTATTTTACTTTCTTCGTTGATCGTTTGAAAGTTTACATCGCATTTTATGCGATAAAGAAAAATATCACATGTCTTAATAAATCCTATTCAAGTAAACTGAGACTTGAAGAATTGTTTAATTGCTTATTAACATCATTTGATCGTGCACATTCCTTTACAACAAATCCTGTTTCGTATAATACACAAAATTCAGTAGAAATTCCCTCAAATTATTCTTAGCAATGAAAATACTACGCTCATTGTTATTAGTGAATGGATCGTAGATTGAGAGGCAGTAGAACTGTATTGCGCCATTAAATTTTTGCATGGCGTTACCCGCAAAATAAAGTTGAATATAGAATCGACAATGTTTGCAGGTGTTGGATCAGAACATTTCTCCAGTTCTCTGACGATGCAGGCTTGGACTGTAGAGACATCCCTGAACAGACACGATAAGGTACGCATTACATCTCTTTGTATTTATTTTATTATTGTTTATATTCGTTTATGAATTGAAAAGTGAGAAAAGAATCTTATTGAAAATTCTATGCTTGCACTTACAGGTGTTTATTTCAAACTTCGATATTAATAAAGAAAAATACGAGATTCTTTTCTCATTTATGGATTTGTATATTAGTGTAATACTTCGATATAAAACAATCTAAATTAATATGGCCAATTGAATGCCTACTTACGTGCATTCTTTAGTTCCAAGAATCAGACTTGGCAAACTATTCAGTCCTGGAACTGATCCACTGTTAGGATCTATTTGAGGTATCAAGTGTCCAAAAGTAACATTGACACAGTGCTGTATCTCTTGTTGCTTCGACTCCAAACATTCCGGGCCGTTAGCGGATATGAATACTATAAAGAATAATGAATTGATCGAATTCATAATTCTGTAAAATTTATTACATACAATTTGAACACCCGTAATATGCGTATACATACGAGCAATGCGATCTCCTTCCTTGTAACAGATAAACGTTAACAGAGAGTCTACAATATTCTGAATTACTTTCAGGCTTTCCTTTTCTTCTGGCTCAAAACAAACTTCCGCGGCTGCCGTGTAATTATTCGCGCACTGCTTAAGAGTAGGAGTCCTGCTGCAATAATTCTTGAATACAAGATCCAAGTCTCCTGTAGGCTTGTATCTTTCCATTTCTGCCTCGAGCTTGGTAATATTGATGAACGATTTAAAGCACTGTAGCAGGTTCTCTTCGGCACGATTTACATTATCGAATGCTCCTGGACCTCCGTTTTTATCACACTTTTGCTTGAAAAGCTGTTTCCCTTCTTGAAGGGCTGGTATCATGGACGCATTCAAGCTTCCTAAGTCTGTTATGTTAAGACTATTTAAATCCAGAGTGTTAGGGATTATTTTCAACACCTCGTTTACGTTTGGCTCGTCTCCTTGCGAATTGGTGTGTCCAAGGAAACCTAGAACAAGAATAACAAAATAGAAACTTTCTTTTTTAATGATTATTTAATTCAGTACATAGCTGTTCTTCTAATTTAGGGTACGTTTTGTATGGCAAGTTACAAACGGATTTTTATTCAATTAATTCGATATTAAAATACGTATTAGTCTTTAGCTTAAACTTTAAATATAGAGATCGAAAATTTTTTTGCTGCATTACGGAAATAATTATGTTATGTTGATAATTGTATTGGAACTTTAATTTCGTTTGTATGTAATTTTTGTTTTTAACTTCACGAATAGATTACAGAATGTATAGTTGCTGAAATTAGGTTTGACTAAGTGGATTCAGTGTGTTCACTGAACCCTAGGTTTTCTTAAAATATAAATGTTTTAGTTTTCGTAATTAATTTTGTGCATTTCGTAAAATTTTGAACAGATAGTAGGAAAGTTGAGTGAGAATCTTAAAAAAATGCAATTCACGTTTCCCCCCCCCCCCCCCCCCCCCCCGATAGGAAGTAGAAAAATCTTAGTTTCAGTTTGTATATCTCATCTGAAAGTAAAAACCAATCAATAATATAGATATTAAACAGTGACGAAATTGCTATTAACTTTCTTTTAAGGTGAGACGATACGTTATTTGTAAATGTAATATTAGCCTTTGTTAAGTTGCCAATTTTAGTCGTCGCGATTTAGAGCGGATAATAGTATTAATTTATTTAGTCCAAGTGTTTAAATATCATTGTTTCTTTTCCTGAAAAAGTCAAGTAAATTGAAACGTATGATAGTTACTAGGTACAAAGTACACAAGTTGAATCAGTATGCAATCTCGATGATTCGCCGCATGTGTGTAATGACGATAAAAATCCAAGCGCACACGATCTACGATCGGTGAACGACAACTTCATCACAAGGATGGAATAAGTTTGAAAGAGAGAAAAAAAATGTGGACTACATCTACTTATACTGCAAAGTTTTCATAATTCGACGATCCTCGAGTTAAACAGTTTAGGGGAAAGAAGCCACGCAAGGCTTGATCTATTTTGCTACACTTTGACAATAAATCCATTGTAATAATCCTTTATTGTTCAATACTTTGTTCATACAAATTGTTTACACGCGAAACGCTCGGTCCTTATCATACCTTGACTCGATACTTTTCGAATTCAATGTTTCATCAATGGACTTAATACCCTAGCATCAACGTGTTCTTATCGATTACAGGGCAGTGATCGAAGGTCGTTTTCAAATCACGGATCGAATACGCTCGTGTCCTTCCGACATTGACCGAACAATACCCCGGTTCTTTTGGAAAACGCACGAAAACAAACATAGGCTCGATGTGCACGCTACGGACACAAACTCTGACCTTTAACCCTGAACGGCTGATAAATAAAACGCGAGCAAACGATCGCAGGAAGTAAGATACTCGTAGCCTGGCGATTTGGTTGATAGGTCGCCGTTTCGCACGCATCAACTTCTCTCCTCTCTTTTTCTCCGTCTATCTCTCTATCATCGCTGTCTTTTGTTTTCACTAGGTTACTACGCACTTCGAATTTTCAATTTCGAACGTCGAAGCTCGGACTTACCACAAAGGAACGCCACGGCGACGACTATCGTCGAACGGTTGACCATTTTTTTTCTTCTTTCTCGCTCGCGTAACTCGAGTTGGACGACACGTTGTGGCTTCTCGACAGCAAGAATCCTTACGGAATATGTGTGTACACGACACCAAGTCAAGTGGAAATGCGTCTTTAGTTGCGCATCACACCCGTGCCCCGGTCACGCCGACTTTCTGCGCCCTGACCCCGCTGCTTACGAAGAAACGTGTGCAATGATGTGACAGCGTTCTGCTTGGGAATCGGAGTGCGAAAGGGAGATAGGAGAAACAAGAGCGCTCGAACGGTTAGAACGGCACTGCCGTGAAACGCGCACGAACAACACTTCGATACTGGTTTGTCAGGCGCGTGCGCCCGGCCTTATATAAACTCCACCGAACTCCTCCTCTTTGCGCTCCCTGTTCCCATGCTCCAATTTCTCACGTGGAGTGGCTTGAGAATCCCTAAGGTTCCAAGTTTCGCAGAGTTTTGTCGTACCGAACGATGCTACTCTAACGATTACTGCCTGCCTGCGTCGCTCCTTTCAGGCTAGAAGATGAAAGTAACTGAAAGTTGAGGTTACACAATTGCCCGTTACGTATGGCGTATTGCTGTTAAAACACAGTATTTACTTGACATAATAATACATACATCCATTAGTTTTCTTTGAATCACTTTGATTTTCGCTCTCGTTTCTGATGAGACATATGCTGAGTAGGCAAATATTAAATCTGCGACTGTGGGAGCGTGTCTCTTACAGTTTGTAAGATCGTTTTATTAACCTAAGAGATCATTATATGTAATAATTATATTTGTTTTTTTTTTAACAATACGTTTATTAAAGCATCTATCAGTTTAACAATATACAGAACAGTAGTCCTAAAAGTATGAAAAAATAGGAACTATAATTGACTTATTGATACGTACACAGCCTAAAGACTCGCACAATCGAGTACGCGTAGACTTATAATTTTATGTGTGCCGAGATACGCATTGCACTTATTGCTAATATATGACATAATGTAGTATCACAGATTTGAGAATAAATCCTTCTGCAGTTTATAAATTTTTATTTCAAAACAGTATAGAAAAGTTTGTAAAAAACTATACTTCAAAATTTTATTTTACGGTTACGTTAAAGGAGGGGGGATGGGTTTTCATGGGGAATTAAAAACTAAGAGTGATCTATGTATTATATTAACAGACATGCCGGAGAAAGGTTAACTGAGCCTACTCCAGTCAGTCAAGATGTGCTGACATAAGGACATACAATGAGTGTGTACTACTAATTCCTTATACAGAGTGTAACAAAAATGTTGCAGTTCCTTGAAATAGATGATTCCTTAGGTGATTTTAAATAACTTTTTTCTTAGCGAAAATGTTAGGTGGGGCTTTGTTAACGAGTTATTTTCGAAAAACACCGACCAATCACGGAGCGAGTACAACGGATTAATGATGACACGGACGATGGCGGGCCAATGCTACTCGCAGCTGGAGCCCGCGCTAAAATTCATCCACTGTATTCGTGCCTCTATTGGTCGATGTTTTTCGTTCACACCTAACATTTTCGCTAAGGAAAAAGTTATTTAAAATCACCTCAAGAATCACCTATTTCAAGGAACTGCAACATTTTTGTTACATCCTGTATATTAAACAACGAAACTTACAAGGACCTAGAGTTCAAATTTGTACTAAAGTTTGTACAATGTTGGACGTTATTAATAATTATTGTTTTATTGTTCCTAAATTTAAAGTAAAGCTAAGACTAGAGACTTCATTTTAAGTGTGAATTGCTAAATTAGAGATCTTGCGTCTTCTTGGAGCCACCAATATTTTTTCTTTTTATTTCTATGATTGACTTTTTTGTCGGCGGAAGATAATTCGTACTTGAATCTAATATTTGGATCGTTAGTGTCCGTGTTCCTTTCATATAGAATTTTTTTATTAAAGGTTTTTCTATTAATGTGATATAATGTTGGGAAATTTTCTTCATTTTGGATGTAATCGTTTGCGTCTAAATATACGAATGCTTTCGGGGGTATATATCCTGTACTTCTGGTATAGTTAATATATTGATGTATTATATAGTTGATATATTTAATATGTTACCCGCTTTATTGCCCCATGCTCTGTGTTTGGCGTTTAAGTCACCTGCAAAGACATAGTAGTTATTGTTGTTATTTAGTTTTAAGCTATCAAAAATCTCATCAAGATTCTTCAAAAATTCTTTCTTGCAATTGCTTGGTGCATATGCCGCAATAATGAACAATTTCTTATTGTTGGGTAGTTTTGTGACTATTATTGTTTCAAGGACATTATGAATGTTCTGTGAGGTGCTATGGTTTATTGTATGATATTTGAATTTTCGGTTTATTAAGATAGTGGTCCCTCCCCCACCTTTTGCTCCAGGTCTGTCAGATCTAATCATATTATAGTCAGCGAATGAAAGTTTATGTCTATAGTTTAATGTAGTTTCACATAGTAATACTATATCTGGATTATGAGCATCCAAGAATTCACATAAGTTTGTTCTCCTTTCATTTGATATGATGGAGTTGGTGTTTAAAGAGACAATTTTGAGATTGTCTAAAGTTATCTTCTCAGTATTGTTTCTGTTGAATTTTATTTACTGATAATTTATATCTAGAATGTCGATTATTAAGTTTTGGTTGATGTCTTATTATTGGTTCAATATTATTTGACTTACTTGGTAAAAGTGGAGATACTTTGTGACTGTATAGCGTGTCTGGCTTGGCAAAGTTATTAAAGCTTATAGGTTTCTTTTCTTTTTGAATAAGTTTAACTTTTTTTTTATGTTATCTATTCTATTTTTTATGTCTATTAACTTTGGACAGCCCCTGTATGATGCTGGGTGTCCATACTCTTTGCAGTGAATACAGAATGGCTGAATCGCATTACTGTCTCTGTCATTATGACTGATGGGCAAGGTTTTACAGTCACCGGGTTCATGATCCTCATTACACTTAACGCATTTATAATCTAGGTTGCAGTTAATCGAAGCGTGCCCTATGCGTTGACATCTTCTGCATTGCGTAGCAGTTTTGTTGTTCAATTTTTCCCATTTTATTACAGAGTGTAGTAGTATTTTTATTGAGTTGAGTTTTTCAATTTTGCTATGAGAAGCAAGTTTTACTAAAAATGATGAAGGTTTCTATTTTCTTTTATGGACCTTCTAGTGTTAAACTTAACTACATTTATGAAGGTTAAGCCTTCAATATTCTTATTTATTAGTTCTTGATGTACTGTTTGTGGATCAAAGTCACCATCTAAATTTTTTAACAGCATGTTAATTGTTTTTTCGTTCTTTGGTGTGAATGTAAAATATTGAATTTCATTTTCCTTTAGTATTTGACAAGCTGTTTTAAAGCTGCCTATATCTTCCATCTATATCTGTAGGTTATTGAATGGTTGTTTTTCCTGTTTGACCTGGGGTAATCTATCCTTTGCAGTGAGTGTCGTTGAACTTTTCTTCTCTTGATTTTTCTTCCTTCGCTGGGATGTCCATGGATTGCAGAGCTTTATATATATTGGAGGTAGATACGTTCACTTCCAATCTAGTTCAAAGTCCATTTTTGAGATACTTTTGCTTCTTCTTTCCTCTTCAAGTTGGTGTCTTAAGCTTATGATTGTTAGTTTCAGACTTTCGTTATCTGATACTAGTTGCTCGTATGGAGGCATTGCACCTTCTTTGCATAATGGTATGGATTTCATGCTATTTTTGTGTTTTATGCTATTTGCTGGCATTATGCCTTTGACTGTGTCAATTAGTATTTTAGCGCTGGCTTGCACTAACTTTGCTTTAGCTACGTTAGGGTTAAGCTTTTTGTTTTGCTTACCGTTTAATACTTGGTACAGAAATTTATCTGCCCTTGCATCGTCGCTATCGACGTAATTAGCTATGTGGATGTTACTTTTTATTGGAACGTCTTTTATAATAGTTGGTTTGGGATTAACTGTATTGTTAGAATTGTCTATATTCTCCTTGTTTTGTTGATCATTGTTTATTTCATTATTGGAAGGGGCTGATGCCCCCTCACCTAGTTCTTCCTCTTTGTCCTTTTCCAGGTTATAAATCCACATGTTCCGGAATTTAGGTTATGTATAGGTTATGTCGGCCTATAGGCCCAAATTACACAGTTTTCGCTGTTAATTTTTGGTATAAAATACCACTATTGATTTCAGTCTATTGTCTTATCACTACTTTGTATTTTTTTTTTTTTTTTTTTTTTTTTTTTTTTTTTTTTTTTTTTTTTTTTTTTTTACACAGCACTGTTATAAATTTTTGAATTACGCTTATCGGTTCGTAACGTGACTGTCCTGCCTGATAGACGCCACGCGACTGATAATTATATTTGTATATTACAGAGAAATGTGGATTGTTGATTGGTGTAGTTTACGATGCATGTTTAAAAACTACACTGTCAAGAATCCTCGGTAGTATAGTGGTCAGTATCCCCGCCTGTCACGCGGGAGACCGGGGTTCGATTCCCCGCCGGGGAGGATTCATTTTTGGATTTTTATTTGGGCTTAAAAATTACGGTATATTGGAGAGAAACATGTATTTTTTTGTTTTATCCTTGTGCTTGATCTTTCTGTCGGCGTCGGATAGACCGTATTTAAATTTGATGCTGGGGTCGTCATTAGCAGTGTTACTTTTGTATAGGATTTTTTTGTTGAAGGTTTTCCTATTTATATGATAAATTATTGGGAGATCGGTTTTGTTTTGGATATATCCGTTTGCGTCCAAATATGGAAAAGCTTCTGGAGGTAAGTAACCAGTACTTCTGGTGAAGTTGATATATTGGGTATTTGGGTAAAGCACATGGGCTATTAGTGGATTCGGGTGATTTACGTTGTTTTTTGCCCAAAAGTTCCTGACCAATTTTAAGACGAAGATAGTGCCTGCGCTTATATTGAACCATATTTGGCAACCATAGGTTAAAATGGGTCTAATTAATGTGTTGTAGCATAAAATTTTTACTTCTTTGTTTAATTCTTTTGTGTAGAAAATTCGTTTGTTAGCAAGGAAGGCTTTGGACGCTTTCTCAATTTGAATTTTGATATGGTCATTGTAATTGAGTTTGAAATCAAGGTGAACCCCTAGGTAGCGGACAACTTTATTGTTTGGGATTTTTGAGTGAGAGTTGTTTGGTTCGTGAAGGGCAAATTTTTTTGAATAGTTTGTAACGTCGTAGTTTGCGTCGGATATGTTTGAAATATATGGTCTAAATAGAATAGTTTCGCATTTTTGTTCGTTTATTTTTAATTTCCATGTGTCGCAGTAGTTTATAATTTTAGTAAATAAGGATTGTAGAATTTTATTTATTTGTGACGGTTTGTTGTTTTCGACACAAACTAATATGTCATCTGCGAACGCAATTGCATCTATCTTTTTGTTATCATTTATGTCAAACATGTTTAGTAAGTCGCTTATATAAATATTGAACAGGATGGGGGAGTTTACTGTTCCCTGTTGTAATCCGTTCCAGATATTAAAACTTTTGCTAGAGGAAAGACTCCCTTCTGTTACCGTAAATTTTTTATTGTGCAGCATGTTTCAGATCATCTTGACGAGATACTTAGGAAAACCCTTTTTCAATAGTTTATATGTTAAACCATCTAGCCAGATCGTGTCGAACGCTTTTTCGAGATCAATGAAGCAGGCTCCTACGCAATTACCCGCATTTCTGGCCCAACAGATGTCTGTGCAAAATTTATTGATGGCATTTATAGTGGAGTGTTTGTGTCTGAATCCGAATTGGTAGTCGGGTATTATGTTTTTGGTTGAGCAATGTAAATTTATTGCAGAATTTATTAATATTTCAAATACTTTGCTAATGTTGGGTAATAAGCTTATTGGCCTATAGCTAGCTGGATTGTCTCCTTGTTTGTCTTTTTTTAAAATTGTAATTAACTTAGCTGTTTTCCACGCAGGTGGAAAGTATGTTAAGTTTAGACAGTTGTTAAATAAAATTGTATACAGTCTTATATAGGATGGCGGGAGTTTTTTTATGGCAATGTTAGGGATTTCGTCAAAGCTTGAAGATTTTTTATTATTTAGTTTGTTTAAAATATCTGTTAGATTATTTTCATTGGTAAAGTATTCTGGGGGTATTAGGTTTGTGTTTGGGTTGTCTGCTTTATGATTTGACGAGAATATACATATATTATTATTGTTTACAAGGTCATTTTTTATTTCTAGCTCCAGTTCGTTGATTTTGTTTTTGATTTTGTTGTTTAATTGGGGTTTACCCATATTTAGGTTTTGTGTGTTAACTCTTTCGAAGTGTGCGCCTAGAATATCTAGTTTCTGTGTGGTGTCAAGGATTACGAAGTTGTCGTTTACATCTTTATATAGAGATGAGAAATCTACGTTAGATTCTTTGTATTTGGAAGAAGAGTTACTCGGGATTTTAAGCGTGTCTATTGTGCTGAGGGATTTGTTTCTGAATAATCTATTTATGCTTGGGATTTTGAATTGAGATTTTTTAATCTCTTTTTTAATTTTTCTACTGCTCTGTTTCTATTGCTTAATCTTTGTAGATTGTTTAATTGTGTTAAGATGTAGCTTTTTTGAGTTTGTAGTTTTTTAATCCATTTTGTTACGTATTTTTCGGAAGAGTTAATAATGAAGTTGTAATTTGGGACTGCATTATCTAAGGCTTTGTTTATATTCATGTTGATTTGAGTTAAAAATTAATCAATTTCGTCTCTAGATAAATTCCTATCATTTGGGATATTTATATGTGTATCTCTGTCATAAAGTGCCAAAGAGTATTTATCCCAGTTAGCTTTATTGTAATTTTTCTTATTATTTGGGTTGTCTAAACTTATTGATAGAGGTTGTTTGTCTATTGAGATAATCCAAGGTAGGGCTTTATGGTCGCTATCGAAATCTATACAGTCCAACCATATTATTTAGGGCATTTGTGATGTTTATTCTGACGTCAGCTATGCATATATCTATAAAAGCGTTGCTTGTTAGGAATGACGGGGTGGATGAACTGTATAGTTTACATTTAAATTTTATATTGTTCCTATTTATCCAGTGATACAAGGAGGTGCCCCTATGGTTACCCGATGCATTGCCCCAGGAGCCATGCTTGGCATTTAAGTCACCAGACAAGATAAAGTAGTTGTTGTTGTTATTGAGGTTTAAGTTCGTAAACATCTCGTCAAGATCCCGTAGGAATTCCTTCTTACAGTTGCTCGGTGCGTATGCTGCAATGAGGAAGAGTTTTTTGTTGTCCTGTAGTTTTATAAATATTGTTGTGGATTCTAAGACTTTGTTGTTGTTGTGAGATATGTTGTTAATTATGTTATAATATTTGTATTTTCTGTTTATTAGAATAGCAGTCCCTCCCCCGCCTTTGGCGCCGGGTCTGTCTGTTCTAATCATGTTGTAGTTTTCGAAAGAGAGTTTGTGTCTAAAATTTAGTTTGGTTTCGCACAATAGTGCTATGTCCGGTTTGTGTGTGTTTAAGAAACCACACAGATTAGTCCTTCTTTCATTAGAGATGATAGAATTTTTATTTAGTGAAACAATCCTAAGATTGTCTAAATTTATTTTTTCGGAGTTATTTTCGTTGAATTTTACTGATAGTTTATTTCAAGTATGTCATAGATCATATTTATTCTATTGGCGTTAGTTTGCACTTGTTCTGAGATTTTATTTAAATAAACATTCATAGTTTCGATCATGGTTTTTTTGATATTATCTACGATTGGAGTTGTGGTTGAGAATCTTTCTAAGTTTGGAAGGTTATAGTTAGGTTGGCGCCTTATTTCTGTTACGTTGTTTTTCTTTTCAATTGCAGAGTGCGAAACTTTTTGGCTATACGAGACACCAGATTTATAGAGGTTGCCGAAGCTTTTGGCTTTTTTTTTCTATTAGGATGAGTTTATTCTTTTTAAAATTGTCCATTTTATTTTTTATTTCGACTAACTTTGGGCAGCTTCTATATGAAGCTGGGTGTCTATATTCTTTACAGTGAATACAGAACGGCTGAATCGCATTACTGTCTCCTGTCATTATGACTGATGGGCAAGGTTTTACAGTCACCGGGTTCATGATCCTCATTACACTTAACGCATCTATAATCAAGGTTGCAGTTAATCGAAGCGTGCCCTATGCGTTGACATCTGCATTGCGTAGCAGTTTTGTTGTTCAATTTTTCCCATTTTATTACAGAGTGTAGTAGTATTTTTATTGAGTTGAGTTTTTCAATTTTGCTATGAGAAGCAAGTTTTACTAAAAATGATGATAGGTTTCTATTTTCTTTTATGGACCTTCTAGTGCTAAATTTGACAACGTCTATAAAGGTTAGGCCTTCAATATTTTTGTTTCTTAATTCTAGTAGAATAGTTCGCGGGTCGAAGTCGCCATCTAGATTTTTTAAAAGCATATTTATCACTTTTTAATTTTTCGGTGTGAAGGTAAAGTATTTAACCTTATAATCTTTTAATAATTGGCAAGCTTTTTTGAAGTTTTTTACGTTATTCATGTGTAGAGCGTGCTTAATGTCATTTATTTTTTTGACGAAGAAGCTTTCGTTTAAGCTTGAATTATTCATTAATTCTATAGTGTGTTTTGTGTTGCTGTTGAGTATGTTAATGGGCGGCGGTTTTACAATTTTTGTTGTGTTGATAAAGTTACTTTACATTTGATTCGATATTTTTGAGATTATTTGAATTCGTTTTATGTTTTTCACCTTTTGACGGTTGCCATCCTTGCGAGGTTGACGGATTGTTCCTTACTTCCTTCTTCTGTGTGTTCATGGATGTATATCCACAACAATTTATAAGTACAACTAAGTCTGTAAACATCTGTGATAGACGTACAAAGGATTATTTATCACCCCACTCACCTGATCCTTGGAATTTTATAAAATATCTTAGCCTACTCGTAGCATTAAGTCCCCTGTAAATACTCCCCCCCCCCCTAACCTTATCATAGCTATTAAGCAAAGACCCTCACGTATAGTTTTTGTATTAAGCGTTTCTATACGATTATTCAATTCATTACTCACTACTGCGGTGAATCCTTATTCATATGCCGTGATATTAAAATATTAGTCATATAATTAGCAATAAGTGTAATGAGTCTCGTTTAACGCAAATTAATTTAGTAGTCTACGCGTACTCAATTGCGTGAGTCTTTAGACTGTTCTCTTGCCTTGCTGCCTGCCAAATAATAGTGCCTATTTCCTTACGTTTAAGGTTCCCATTGTCTGTACCGTTATATAATTGTATAAAGCTTTATTAAACGTATTAATTGTAAAAAAAAAAAAAATGGTCAGTATCCCCGCCTGTCACGCGGGAGACCGGGGTTCGATTCCCCGCCGGGAAGGATTCATTTTTGGATTTTTATTTGGGCTTAAAAATTACAGTATATTGGAGAGAAACATGGATTGTTGATTGGTGTAGTTTACGATGCATGTTTAAAATCTACACTGTCAAGAATCCTCAATATTATAGTGTTCAGTGTTCAGTATTCCTTTGGAGGTATATAATCAGTTTTTCTTGTACGTTCTAAGTCTAAGTATTCGAAGTTTGGAAAAATAGCGTGAGCTACCAGTGAATTTTTTTCATTTAAGTTGGCTCGTGATTTCTTATTAATTTTAGGATAAAAATATCGAATCTTATAGTTTCTGCTATTTATAATAATAATAATAATAATAATAATAATAATGTCTTTATTGTATACTAGCTGGTTGATGTTGCTCGCTTCGCGAGCTCGCGAGTGGGGTTATTATTGTTGGCTCGCTTGCGTAGAAAACCTTATCAAAACCCATTGCGTAAAGCTGAGAAGCGATATGGTATTGATTTGCAACGGGCGTTATATACTAGAGTCTGAATAATAGGACTTGCGAGAAGGGAAGGAGTTCGGAGTCCCTCTGGCGGCAACTGATGGTGACACGTGGCCATTGCGGCCGCCGAGGCCATCGTTGTCGTCTACGTGTAAAAACTAACCCTGACCTAACCCTGCTATCATTTTATTTATATAGATAATAGATAATAAGAAAGAGAACATAGAAAAAATAATGGATGTGCAAAAGGCGAGGTTCAGTCAGGTGACTGTTTTGCAACCTATCGCTATTTCATATAATTTGTTGCTGTTATATCGGGTGTCTCACCCGATTTTGACATCCTGATTTTCTCATTATTATTACTAGTAGCGAAAAATGTTTCAGAGGAAATTTTAATGGTATCGAATGGGGCATATTTTGGTGGTATTGATTTTTTCGCTTATTCTTTATTTGTACTACCTTTGTGTTATACCGGTAAATAATTGGTGTTTAAATCTGAATTGTGCGTCAGGGATAATTTTATTGGTTGAGCAGAAATCATTATACAGGGTCATCCGATTATGTCGGAACAGCTAGAAACGGTAGATTTGGCAACAGCGTAAAAGTACACCTGCGCCCTCTGCGAACTGTCAGTGAAGTAAAAGCGTTTCATCATGGCCGTTGTCATTAAAAATGTCTAACCTAAAGCAGAGATCGTTACCGTTATAACCTAAAGTTGGAAATATAAAAATAAATATCTTTCTTTAAACGATTTCGGTTATAAATAATTGTAAATGATCAAAATTTATTGGTTATCGATGCCGGAAATTATGTTGTGTTACTAATAGCCATTAATGCCGATGAAAATTATTTTTGGTTAAGATGAACCATGATTAATCCATCCGCCGCGGATGATGCCAATTGTTAAAATATTTGCATTACAACGGAGGCATTTTATTTTCAATGCGCCACGAATGGATTAATAACGGAAATGGTCTTTGCTTGCAAATAATGATTATCAACAAGAAGAACTGTTCTTTTGGTTATCGCTAACCATTTTCGGTGACAGGAGTTTCGTGTAGGTTAACAAAACTTGTAAAATTTGTTCCTGCTATAGAGGTTAATTTGGAAAGAGCCTTTTCAGTTCTGGAACTGATGCTAGACGATCAACGCAGACGATGTAAATCATCGCCGCATAATTTGCAGAATCTAACCCTCTATCAACCGTGTTTGGGTTCGGCGCTTTGCACATGCTTGCACGGCGCTTTGTAGTATCATAAAAAATCGTCGGTTGTCTCGAGAGTTTTTATTTACTACAACACATAAATTTCTAATTCATTGCACATCGTTCATAAATATTAATAATATTAATAAAAATTCATGATTGTCGAAGGCAACCAAAACTCCTGTCTTCGATATTGGTTATGTCTTCTGCTTTAGGTTAGACATTCTTAATGACAACGGCCATGATGAAACGCTTTTACTTCACTGACAGTTCGCAGAGGGCGCAGGTGTACTTTTACGCTGTTGCCAAATCTACCGTTTCTAGCTGTTCCGACATAATCGGATGACCCTGTATATATAAATTATTCAGAAACCTCTAAAATACACTTAAACGAGGACAATCCTTTAGAGGTACACGTTATTTATCCAAATACTGAATACTTGGAACGTACAAAAAATACAGACTACATACTACCAGAAAAGGCCTTTGTACATATATTTGACAGTAATGGTTATATACAAAATGCAGAAAATTTGCCTATAATCTATCTCATAAATAGGAAAACATTTATCAAAAAAATTATGTATGTATAGTAGCACTAATATAGATTATAAAGACTTACTTTGTAAGATTCAACTATAAACTCTCGTCCAGCGATACCATAGTTAAACACCGAACAAAAAAAAAATACTGGTGGTTATAACCCCCTCTAGTTTAAGTTTAAATTTTGATCATGACAATCTAGACATAAGATTCCATTAATCGAAGTCTGACAAAACATGTTACCTGCGAATATATTGAAAAAAGTGATATAAATGTAACAGAAGAACAAAGAATATATATATCATGATACTTCTCATTAAGGTATAGAAACTAAGGTAAAATTAAGTAGTTATAAGTTTTTCTTATCCATTATAATAAAACCAATTATACCAATATATTTTCGTGTAGTTTTTCTAAGGAAACCTTTTTCCATTTAGTATAAGTTATGGATAAGACTACGAGTACTCACGCAGTTGAGTCTTTAGGTTAATTACAGAATTTAAAAAAACAAAGTTCCCGTTTATACATTAAGGATACATATTAGAAATATTAGAAACGATACTCGCGATGGTTCTGGGGTAAGTGCCGTAGGGTTCAGCATAGTCTTCTTACCAAAAGCCAAAGGCATTCCCTACTTCGTGGCCACATCCTTCAGAACAATATCTTTAATTTATAGCAATACGGCGTCGAGCCACTTGCCATTCCCAAACTATCTCTCTCTCTCTCTCTCTCTCTCTCTCTCTCTCTCTCTCCAAATACAAACAATCAATCCATCGACACTCAACAGTCGGGTGACCCAACGGCAATCCCATTTATGGCGCCTCGTAGCCTAAGTCCTGCTCATAAAATCCTTGAAAGTGGTACAACCCAAATCCGTTTCATCCCCGACATCGGCAAAAGGACACTGATGCTAATAAGGACGATCTATGGTTAAAAGTTATTGTTAATAATTTATTGGTTATTAAAATGTTATTGTTAATAACTTATTAAAATGTATTTAAAAAAAGAAAAAAGTGATCAGTATCCCCTCCTGTCACGCGGACGACCGTGGTTCGACTTCCCGCGGGGAAGAGTTATTTTTGGATTTTACTTCGGGTTTAGATTCCTCATGATGGGCGTTTAAAAATTGCAGTGTCAAGAATCCTCGGTAGTATAGTGGTCAGTATCCCCGCCTGTCACGCGGGAGACCGGGGTTCGATTCCCCGCCGGGGAGGATTCTTTTTTTTTTTATTTTTTTTTTTAAATGCAGATTTACAAGTTGATTCGTTAAATGCCAGTGGGCATCGTTTTTGGAGTCGAATTTCAAGTACCTGCAGAGGCTCATTAATAAAAGAAGGCAATATTAAAATATGATATTAAATATTGTAATTGCTCAATATTGATGCGTACGAAGTACAAAGTCAGGTAAATAGTGGACACTTTCAATGTGAAATGCTAAAATATAACAATAAAGGTGTTAAAATTGTTTAAAAGTAACCAATGTCCTGTTATTTTTACACAGCTCCAACGCCTTTGAATGTTATTTTATAGCATTTCAAATGCAAAATGTTCACTATTGGTGCATTCACCTTATGCGTAGCTTTTCTATTTCATTTTGGAGTAAACTGAGTATTGCATTCTTATTTTTGTGTCTTCGAGTAAAACATCTGCAAACATGTTTTGAGTTTTATATGAAAAGAGTTTTCAACTTCTTGAGTCTTTGAAGCGAACCTTGTGATAAATTTATATCTGGAAGAAAGGTCTTTGGTCGACGCTTAGGCATTTGAGTTATGTCGTTGGTTTTGAACGTGTATTGTGTTATATTGGGATTCTTTCGAATTTTTGGATAACCCTTTCTCAGAGCTGGAAAGTCGTTCGTGCAGCATCTGCAGCGACGTGGAGGAGTTAGAGCATGTAACGAACATCTCTGCATAGAATGAAATCATACCCATGTAATCTCGGTATCTCGGGAACCATCCCCACCAGTTTTTAGCCTAATTTTTGGGTATAATTTTTGGGCTCAGTTCAAGTCTAATACTTGTAAAGGCAACAGTGAGATCGAGCACTATTCCTTTGTTTATTTGTTTATGTCAACGCCAAACTGATGTTCGACATTTTACTGTTTCTAAAGGCTGATTCAGACACGTTTAAGGTCTGTTTCCTGTCCTACACTGGCTGCATTAGTTCAGAACTCTTCTTCTTCTTCTATTTCACAAAACGGAAGGAGATAGCAAGTGGTTGGTTCTGCATTAGTTCAGAAACTAAATAATTTTGTTTTACTAAATTACTCGACTAAAGTTTAAGTAAATTACTAACATACTTGCCACTCGACTAAATTACTAAACGTGTGTCAATCAGCTTTAATTTACATGTGCTGTATTATAAATTACACGGATTGAAGTCCA
Source organism: Perdita meconis (assembly GCA_030770465.2). Lineage (NCBI taxonomy): Eukaryota > Metazoa > Arthropoda > Insecta > Hymenoptera > Andrenidae > Perdita > Perdita meconis. The sequence continues at coordinate 3,853,969 of JASKOS020000006.1, read as the reverse complement.
TTGCGGTTTACTGTACATGAAATGGGGATCTCTAAATTGGAGTGGTCAGAATAGGCACCCTTGCGGTTTGACCCGCCGAAAGTGTTCTTCAACCCTTATTATGGGGGGTCTATTGTACTGTAATTGCAGTCCGAATCCTGCGAGTCTTGTTAGAAATTTTGTGGCCCCAGATAACTTGAAATCTTGTTACACTAATGTAGAGTAAACTTTATTACGTTGTTCGAAATTTAATAGTACTATTTCGCGGGTTTTATTACCTAGTTTTTTCCATATGCGGTAATAAACGTAGTTTCGAACATAGGAGCATTAATTAGGGATAATTGATTATCTACTTGAAAAAAGGAAATATATCTTAAGTATACATAATTACTTCTATTTGTAAAAAATTATTGCTTAATTTCAGTTGTTATAAGCAAGTTTGTTCATGATTCATGGTCATTATTTTGAATGGAAGGGTATCTGAGCGTGGATAAATTTGGTGGGACACCTTGCCTACTATTTGAAATATACATATAAATTAATAAGGCTTGCTCCATATTACTGTAATGAAATTTGGAGTTATTTGGGGTTCGCTTCTGTGATTGCATTAGATCATAAAATCCTTGGTAATTTGTATATAGCTTTATAGTGCAATGAACATCTAATTAGGGTGCAATAAATCCCTATAATCAGATATGAAAACCACAATGGGCTGAGTAACCGCCAAGAGTTTTTATGACCATATTCAAACGCCGACCAGATTTCCTTCCTTCTATATTTTACTGTGCTACTAGTTCTTTATGTTCTCATAATTGCTATCTTATAACTGATATTTCTGCGTACTTTATTGAGGTTGTAGTCCTTGTGGTTGAAAAAAGAATATCGAAAACACGTCTTTGTAAACTTTTCAGCGTTGCACCTATAAAAGTTAATCCACATTTTCGGAGCAAATATTACTTTACTACTTTCACTCTGTAATAAATCTGGGCGTGATTAATTAGAAATGTATCTAATTATATGTATAATCAATTAGTTGTTTGCTCATCACACGCATTACAACTCTAAAAGATATAATCACTTAATCATAATAAAAAATCAAGTATGACACATGCATCCCACTCATCACGAAAGTGATAATAATTTAGAGATATTAATTTCAATTAAAAAGTGCAGTTGACTGTAATTTGTAAATCCATTATAAATTACATTCTGTAATAATGACTAGTTGTTGACCTCGATTATAATTGTCATTGTCAAGTGCAATTGCGCAAGGCTATTATAATTACAATCGTATTTGTGCAGCGCAGTTACGATCACCTTATAGCTAATCCTAATTATGTGAGGTTATTGTAATTCTGTATATACTTGCTAATTGTAATTGGGAGAAAAGTCTTTTTCAAACATATTCACTTTATTAAAAACCTATCATACATACATATACAGGGTAAACGATTTCTAAAAATGATATTTAAAACTTTTTAATTGAATGCTAATTCGAGGAATGATTCCAAAACCTTGAAATTTTACATGCAAAGAATTGCTCTATTATTAGTACAAAGTTTTTACTAAAGTTGTCTAACTATACAGACATAAAGCTACAAACTGTGTAATTTTCTTGCAGAACTGCAATCGTATTGCAACAACAATGTAATTATAATTGCTTTATATTAACACGCGACACGTACTATCATAATTCTGGTCGCAAAGTAATTAATCATTGGATTTAATTTGATGTTAGTTAAAAGTAGGTTATTTTACTCTGTTATTTACGGATTCAGTAAAGTTTAACACCAAGCATCGGTGGTTCAGTGGTAGAATGCTCGCCTGCCACGCGGGCGACCCGGGTTCGATTCCCGGCCGATGCAGTGTTGATATTATTTTTTTTCTGAATTCTATCAAAACACAATTTATTTTGAGCTCAGTAAATTACAATAACAGATAAGCACGATATGAATAAGTGGGAAACATTTTACATAATTTATTTACTACTTGTATATTATTAAACACAACATCTCTATTCTTTTATAAGCGTTGGCGATGAAAAAAGAGCGATATTACGCAAATACGTCCAATGCTATAAAACACATAAGTATCACAAAAAGCACATTGTGCACGTAAAAGATGTAATTGAATGACATAAGAGTATTACTCGACCTTAAGAAATAAATCTTATCCTCAATTATTTCATCTACATAGTCGGTGTTATACAGTACGATGCAACGAACAAAACACAAAACATCGACATACGCGGATAGATAAACATAATAAAATAAAATTAACGACGACCTTATTAAATTTATAATAATTCGCGTGATTGCGTGTTCCAATGGGTAATGTGATTCATCGTGATACGAGTGAGAAGTTTGCTACAGGAAGGAATGTTATCTACGGAATGAGCAGGGAGTGACGAGGGATCGGCAAAGTTATCGTTTCGGTAGAAAAATTATCGGTCGTTATTTTAGAAAGCAGAAACGTTGATAAATGAAATATCTAAGGAATAACGGAAACTAAGTATCAAAAGAATGCGTAAACCACTCCTGTGTTGTCGTTCTTTATCGAATCGTCGATTCAAGTGGCTTCGATCCGTCTTTCCCGGGTCTTTGTTCTGTTACTTCGTCTGTTGTTCGAGCCAAGTTCGAACTCTTTTTATTTCTGTAGGTAATAATAACGGTGGGGGATAAAGATTATTCATTGTGCTGTATGACAATAATTCTTTCTAATGATTTCTATGTACAGAAATACAGGAGGAACTATACATTCGTTTTACAATATTATTACATTGAATGCTTTGAATTTCAATTTCGCGAGGTGCAGAATCTGTTTAGCCACTTTAGAAATACTGATAAGTATGTATGCATATTTAGTTTTTTACTTAAACTCGCATTATTAGCGACACAGCGAAGATATATTTTATGATAAACGTTGATCCAGTTTTTCAACAAGGAAACAAAAAATATTATTGCGCTACTGAGAAATGTTATCTTGAATAAGCATAATTAATCAAAAGTTCATTCTATCTCCGAGAAAGTGTCTCGTCCTTGAAGAGGCCAATTGCAAGACTTACTTGACAAGTAGGATATAATTATGCATTACAAAAAGCTACGATAACGACTATGAACGAGTCGAGTGTGTAACATAGAGGTGCAAAGATTAACAATTCTAGGATGAGACTAGTGGGAAGATTGGTCTGTAATTTTTGTACACACGGATGGGACTAGACATGCAATTTTATGTACACATGTGTGTCATTGTATAACTTGCATATACGCGTTTTCACCGCATTGGACCCTGTAACCAACTTCTGCTCCTTACGTGCTCAATTGTTATTGAACTTAATCGCGTAATCTTTTCACGCTTTGAATGCTGAAATTGAGGTTCCGCTCGCGGAAATCCTTTCACTGTATCCGTTAATTCTATTCAAAGACGCGAATGTGGAAAGAACGTGAAAATCAAGAACAATATAAAGAAATGAAATTTGTATTTGTAACAATAATGCAAATGTAGACAAATGACTGACAATACTAAGCAGATATAAATAAATCTTTTATTACTATTTACTATTGATAGAGGCAGCTTCTTGTCAAATACTGTTTTCAACAAATACTTGTATTCCTAACTGAAAAAGTCGCTGTTTGAGTATACATAATTTCTGAAAATTTTCAACGATAGTTACTTATCTGAGAGCCACTGCAATATTGAAACGGAACTTTTTTCATTCAATTCTTTCCTACTTCTATTTTACCCTAAACAACTTAGTCATCCATTAATGGATGTGAAAATCGAGTTTGACGTGAAATTACAATCTTGGCTCATTACATAAGGGGAAGCCATGCGACGGTACACTGTTTGCATACCAATTCATTAATACCGTCGGTCAGGCAGCGAGCCTCGCAAACGATGGACAATGCTGAACGACGGAAGCCATAGATAAACTGTTCGAACGTTGGCATTGACCTTGATAAACCGAACGTTCTAAGTCTGCGACGGAGAAATTCGCGATGCCACGATTGGATGCAAGAGGAAACGAGCGTTTCGTCGCAAGACAAAGTCCGGAGGGGCTTATAGTTTATATGCGTGGCGAATCATTAAGTCGAAGTAGGCATCGTGGTCGATGCTCGCACTGATGGCGCTGTAGTAGTTCATGAACTCCTCCTCGGTTACCTGGAATCGAACACGGGAAAACATTTTTTGAATAAGAGAATAAGATATACAGGTCATTCACGTATCTCGGAGCCCGTGAACATGAGCAAAAATTAGATCCAAGATCTGTGAATGACTCTATATAGCGTTTCCCTAACGTGGAGGACCAAATTTTGGGACTATTTAGATTAGACTTAGCAAGGATTAGTTTCATCTACAGGCTGAGTTGAAGGATTCTATTAATTCTTTTCGATGAACATTATCTTTCAGATTTCTTTAGAGGAAGATGCATATTTTATTGGAAATAATTAATAGAACCATTCAAAGTCTTATCCAACAATTAAATGCAAGTATCAATACTGAGGATTATCACCCTGAATGTCTAATTTGATTCAGATAATTTTGCCTGTTGATGATTCTATTAATCGAACCTATGTTTCTAAATGGAGTTACATCAAGGTCAAAGTAAGGTCACATCCAAAGACACGTGTCCAATATAGCTGCAAAGTTTTCTATCAACTATCAACTGGCTTGGAATCATATTTGCACGCAGACATTTGATTCAAATGTTTCCTCGAATAAGAAACTTTAAAATGCTGTATCATCTCGGAAATAAAGCATTTACCAATCTATTTATGTTTACATAAATACATTACATTACGTTGCATTTACCAATCTATTTATGTTTACATAAATACATTACATTATGTTTCGCACCGCGCGAAAAACAGAATATAGTTGAAAAGTTTGACCTCTTATTTTATGAACACTCTATAGATAAAATAAGCATTCCGTACCTTGCCATCCCTAGTGTTGCCCTGCTCAAAATTCCCCAAAAACTTGTTCAAGATGCTCTCCTCGCTCTCCTCTCCGCTTATGTAACGAGGATGATACTTGACATTATACACGCCTTTTAGATCGTCAATTGTTATCACAGAATCTCCAGTTTTGTCTAGTTTTTTGAATGCTTGGTCCACCACGTTTCTACGACTCTGTGACATTGGAGGCTGATCGACAAATTATCCGTTTAAAAATGAATTCGTTATAATTTTAAATAATATTTATGAACATAGTATAAAATATATACCCGTATGGCGACGATGAACTCGTCAACGCTGATGTTCCCGTCTTCGTCCGTATCGATCTTGTTGAAGATCTCCTCGATCTCATCGTCTGAGACGTCTAAGCCTGCTTGGTGCAAGCCTTCTAAAAATTCCTCAAGATTCAGCTTCTTGTTGCCGTCCTCATCCATTACACGAAACGCTCTGCAAGTGGGCCGTCGTTGTTAGTCAACTTTCACAAATTCTTTTCTTGAGTGATTTTAATTATGCAACGCGAAGGTGGTCAGAATTTAATGGAGTTGTTAATTCGTAATTATTACAATGTCATTGTTAATTCAATTAGGATTTACTTCTGTTATTGGTAATTGGTTTCGGAGATTAATTAAAGTTGTATTGCAGAGCCGTTACAGTAACGTAGTTATTAATTATTACTTGGGGTATTGGATGAAAAAAGGGCTCATAGGCTAAAATGCTGTGTCAAGAAAATCGTTTCCAAAGTTTTTAGTACAGTATTACTTAATGAAAAGTAATGTATTATTTTTTATTATTAAATAATACCGCAATGAAAACTCTGAAATCAATTTTCTTAAGATAGCATATTAGCCTACGTGTCCGTTTTCCATCCAATGCTTCAATTATAATGGTTTAACTATTAAATTTGAATCCAATAGAAAAGTTGCTCTAGTGATAACATATGTATATTTTTTATTTGATGCTTTTATAGGCGTGAACAATTTTCCTTTAATATTGCTATTCTTGTGATCATGAAGAAAATAAAAAATTGGAATTATTTGTAATGGTATTTATTTCAGAACTGTGTACTTTTAACTGTCCTGTAATTACATAATGTGCAATTTCACCCGAAGTTAATAATCGTTATTTAGTACAGAAATTGAGTTAATAGCGCAATTATTCACGACCATCTTTCACAATGACAATTCATCATCTGCGAAAACTGTCTCAAAGTTTTTGCAACGACTAAGGAAAAGTGAAACAGTTATGAAGAAGTTCAAGAACTCACCTTCCCAGGCCCAGGATGCCGCTGGCACCCCTGGCCAGGCAGAGCAAACGCAGTTTCTCTATGGAATCCGTGGTTGTGTGTATAGCCCTCTGGGCCTTACTGATCATTTCAGTCTCGTGCCTCGTTGCCGCGCTTTGTGGCCTGTTCCAGAACATCCCTGAAAGGAAAAGTTGACTCACGATTATGACTCAGAGAAAGAGACTCAACTCAAGGACTTTACTGTCTTTACAAACACCGGTCAGTCCAGCAACAGATCGAACGAAACGCGGCTCAAACTGTCACCGTGCAATTGGCAAAAGTTTTTTGATACGTTATCTTAATCGGAGACAGTGGCGGATAACAGAAGATAGTAAAGATAACACAGTTTCATTGCTTTCTATCATGAGCCACCTGGATTTGAAGCAATATGTTCACGCATAATATATATATGTTACGATATTTATACAAAGTTTCATATTACAATTTTTAAGATTGAAGTAATAGAGTGATGAAGTACAGTGGAATATAAGCTAAAGACATTTACGTTGCATTACTACTATTTGAACTATAGAAAAGAAAGTATAGCTCAAAAGAATGTAACAGAACAGCTGTTATCAAGGTTTGAAGGTTCAATCAAATGAATGTTTTACAATTTACTGCCTCAACTATCACAGCGATTGATAAAAGCTTAGGTAAAAACTTCACACAAAATGACAATACAAATCATTTTACGCAAAATTATTTCATTGGAAGAATTTCATTGATCGCCGATAATGAGAAGAAACTAATAAACAATAAAAAAATTGACACTGGTTATACAGTGAATCACAATAAATTTGTTCATAAAGATTATATGTATTTTTAAACATATTTAAACTGTGAAAATGGTATTTGTCTTTACGCAATAAAAGTCATGGGAATTGAGTGAATAATTAATCGTGGAAGCTGGAAATCTAAATTAAAGGAAAAAATTGATGCAGTAAATTTTACAGTTTATTAAGATTTTGTGTACATGTGAACAAATCTGTGAGTCATTGTATAATATTCTAAAGAGAATTAGCATATATGGAAATAATATAAACACTAGATAATTTAAATATGGCAAGTTGAAAAGAAAAGTAATTAATAATTGACAATGAGTGACGCATTACTGAAGATCTAAGAAACGGAGTACAGTGGAAAACCAACAGAGTCAGACTGAAGCAAAGGAAATATTTTCCCTAAGAAAAGCATAGAATCATACAATTTTTATGAAGTGTTTCAAGGTTTATTTTCTCTCGCAGAATTTCACTTTTTATCTCTGCTGGTTCATCATCCTCATTACATTTTGTGGTACAGCATCCCAAAAACGCTTTCCGGTGTCCTAAGCGCAGGTTCCCCTGAACTCGTAATCGCATTCAAGCGAATATTATTTTATGTGATTACTAGGTGCGGTGTGACCCACTTCATTAACGCCCTCCCCATTTAATCAATTAGACGAAGGCGAAGTTGAGGGGAAAACATTGAACGAGTCGGGTAAGTAATTTCTAATCGACCTTGCGCTTGGCCCATCGATCGTAAAGATCTGTTTTACGTGCTGGGGCACACTTGGATCGACTCGTTAATTATTTACGAGCCTAGGAATGCAGCAGATAGCAATCGCCGACAGTGAAACTCTTTTATTATTAACAAAACTCAATTATGCAAATCGGTGTGATATTCTGTTGGTTGGGAAACGTGGATCCTTGAAAACAAATGGTGTCACTAGTCAATCCTTTAGCTAAGTACTGGCACTAATGAATGGTTCATTTTCAAAAATGAACGATACAGTGCTCAAAAGCAAAGTACATTTTATTTAAAAAAACACTATTAATTTCATATTCTTTCCACTAAAAAGTCGTAAATTTCAATGGTGGATAAATTTGATCTTGAAGAGACCAATTAGCGCAATGTCAAGTTAAAAGACCTTTTCAAGGTCCCGCTAATAATTTCTCCTCGTTTTTTCCTTGTTTCGCGAAATCACACTTCCTGTACATGTAACTTACCTTGATATTCAAGAACAGAGCCTCCAACCGCGCGCACCGGTTTTCAAGATGATGCAGCAGTGACACGGGTCAGGAAAAAATAATTCGTGACTGCCTTGACGAGGACCGGAAGGCGAGTGACAATACAAAGTCCCTTTTACGCGGTTGGCCGCATTCTATAGGATAGCACACACGTGGACGAATACCGCACACAGTCACCGGGAATGAGGTGTGTTCAACGTGTACGGTGTTCGTATAATAGTCTGTATCCATAACGACCGACTAGTCACAACATGTGTGTATCGGCGAAAAAATTCACGCGTGATCAACTATCGATGCCGACTTCCTGCCTGGCAACCTTGAGGAACAGTATATCACCCACGGATGTAAAAAAAGAAACTGAAATTGCTGATTAATATCAAGACTATCGGTATTAATTATTTGACAGCATTAAAATAGAATTGCTGTGATCTTTAAAACAGATGACGTGAATACAACGTTTTTTACAACAATCAAAAAATGGCAGCGCGCCTCACTTTGTCCCGCGCGTGACATAACAATCACCACTAGGTAATATAAATTCTTTGATTCTTAAACTATCACGTGGTATATTTTGATTTTCGATATAAACGATAGTTTTTGAGCTGCAACACGAAACTGTATCCCCTGATTTCGTAATCATCGGATTTTCTGTTATGCTCCCAGTACAAGAGCAAATTTATAGACGTATTCGTGTCAAAAATGGTTTAATGTGTGAATAATAATTCTACAAGGTTTTCCCAAAATGTTATATTCAACATAAAAAAGTTATTTAATAACTATAGACACTATAATTAATTTCTTCATTATATATATATATATAATTAGTAGATATGGGTATTTATGCAAATTTATATTTTCAAGGGCATAGAAGAAGGTAAAAAACTTAAATAAAAGTGTCTTTTACCTTCTAAATATTAGAAAATTTCATGCTTTTCTTTTGCATTCATGCACATCCTTCTTCATTTTGGCACATTTTAAATTGCTATAAATGCATAAATATCCGCAGTCTAGTAATTAGCTTCCGAAACTTTAAACGCCTTTTTCTCAAAACAACGTTTTCAAAGCCTGTGAGCAAGATACCTTAAAAACTATTGCACCAATCTTTTTCGAATTTAGTAGGCTTATTTTAGATGTAAAAATTTAGTAGCTGATCAAAGGACTTTTTCCAATGTATAGTTTTAATTTTATGAACAAAAAATTACCGTTTATTTCGAAAATGAAAGCTTTTACTTTAAACAGTTACCATTTTGTTTCAACATAATATTGATAAACTAATAAATTAACGAAATCTTTTGAGTTTTTTGATTTTACAAACCTGATTCCGAACGACAGTGCCTGTTTTTTAAAAACGTGTTTGTCTAATACTGCTAATAACTTTCATATAAATTAACATTTTTACGCAAAAAAATTAGCCAATATTTTTCAAAAGATTACTCTTTCAAATACAAAAAGTATTGTACCAATGTATGCTTATACTTCTCAAAAAAAATTGTTAAATATTCACTTTATTTCACTCTCTTGACTGTGTATAATATGAAAAACTAATGTCTCTTTACATTGCTAAATTTTTGTTTTCGTCTATTAGATTATTTAGGCTCATCTATTAAATTTAATCGTTTGATTCTCATCGACGCATAGATGTATTTATTTAAACAATTAATTAGTTGTGACATGTTAAACGCTCATGGGCGTTGGATGACCTGAATAAATCGATGGGGTCAGTCGATTTCTGCATGCAGCGCAGTCCAAGCGTTTAAATCTCTGAAAGGTTCACCCATCATCTATGCATTATTAAAGTTGTTAAGTTGTCCAACGATGCTCCCCTTTGGTGTTTTCGAGGTCGTACCAGAACGCAACTACAGTGGACCAGTAATGATACAATCTTCCGGTCTTTGTTCCAAGTGACCTTATTGCACGATCTTCGACTATTATTGACGGTGACCTTAAAGCCTGAAAGATAGATGCACCCAAAGTGCACGTTTCGCACCTATAAATCTGACGGATTTGAAATACGGATAGCGCTAATAGCATTAATCTGGATCGAGTAATACGGTTTTTATTTCACAGTTTATAGTCCACTGTTATTATTGCATAATTGCGAGTTAAAAACATTCTGCTGAGATCATAAAGAGCTATAAAACCGTATAAAAGACGTAGAATAGTTTTATTGATTTGAGAAGTTTTATTGTGAAGAAAGTTTTCAAATGTAAAGGTCAGCAACAGAAATTTGAAGTCAAACATTAATAGTTTGCAATCGTATTAGCCGGCACTTATATTCCCGGGACGTTCATAAATCCGGAATGTATGAGAATACTATACGTCTATTTCATGACGCTGATGAGGTATAACAGTAGTTATCTATCATCCAATTCATTTTCGCAATATGATTTTTTTAATGCTTTAAAATTTTATTATCATTTTTATTATCATTATTATTCAGAACATCAGTAGAAACCGATACATAATTCATTAATAAAGTATGATAAATGCTGCGTATTTGTCTTGTAAACATGTTTACTTAAAAAAAAAGTCATTATAATTTAAAAATCAGTATGTCATGACATGAATAAAATATAGAATAGATCAATCACCTAATGAAATTTTGTGTTGGACAATCTGCAATACCTACTTGAAAAATTACAGGGTCGTTTACGCCCTCTATGTCAAAGAATGTCAACTTTAAAAGTCATGAGAACCACCTACTCGATCACTAAAGTTGTTTCAAAATTTGAAATCTGAAAACTTGAATCTCTTGAAAAGTATTCGATGATAAACTGGTAACAATCCGTATTGAAGTGAGCCCAGAATTGTAGAATGCTTATCCTAACCTAGAGAATGTAAACTATTTGTAATATTGTAAGACAGACTGCAAATAATTTACTGTGTCCACAAGTTCTCGGTATAAAACAGGATGGCAGATTGCATAGGAAAACCTGCTTTCGTAGTTGGTGAAATCGATGAAAATATTAACCTTTCTTTGCCGCCTGCCTCTGGAGAGGAATATATTAAAAGAGTGGTGTAAGTAAATACGTCGGAATTTGTTACGGTGTGAAAATAAATATTTTTTATTTACGAAAGAATGAAAGTTAATTTATTGAGCTAAAAATCGCAGACTCCTAGAAAGTTAAGAATAGCAATTGCCTCACTGAATTATTAAGAAACTTTTTAACAAACAATAACACTGTAAATTATTTATTTGTGCACCAGATAATATTCAATCAAATGATTTTCTACCATTTTATTACAGAATAGAAGCACAACAATGTGCTGATATCGTGATAGCCGATGTCGATCGAAATCGTTTTAAAAGGCCAACGATCGATGTTGAACCCGTAAGTTTATACATTATACAATCTGCATTTACAAATAAAGAAATATGATCCATAATGTTCCTAGAATGTTTAACCTATTCGTTGATACCTCCGCCGATCGGAGTTAACCACGAGCGTATCCGTTACTTCGATCAGTGGATGCGGCAGCAAATGGGTTAATAGAACTTTGACAATTGTATTCTACTAATTCGGACACAGATTTAGACCAATGATTGGTAGAATGCATTGATCAAGTTTAAATCGAACATTTTAGGAATATCCTGCATAATAATGATGGAAACACACCAAGTTGTCAGGATGCGTGGAGGCACCGCCGTGGCTTGGACCTACTCTTGATTGGCAGTTGTATCAAGTATCAAATTTCTCCAATGTCAGACTGTACATAAGTCAACTGAAAAGTGAAATTCAGTCAGAGAAGCGTAAATGGAAACCTCCGCAGATCAGTCTGGTACAAATCGCATTTTTTCCATACTCTACGACCAGCAAACTTTCTACTGAGCTAATAAATTTTCAATTTTACAGCCTGATATCCACGATGAAAAGGGTTGGATTAAATTTTGCTTGGGCAAAGAAAAGGTCCTTCCAACATTGAATACCATATTTTGTTTGAATCAACCAATGCTTGAACAAGTGCTAGAATATTTAGTGGAACATGTTGAAACACAGAAAAAGATGGAATATGAATTGGGTCAATGGATTTACGCATTGTTAGTTATTTTAGAGATGCCTTTAACTCCAGATGCATGTTCCTGTTTGCGTACCTTAGCGAGAACGTGTTCAGTCATTCGAGCGAATTCGGTAATGCTTACTGTTGGATTATTAAAGAAAACGATTGCGTGTTATTCATTTTTTAACAAATCAATTTTATTGCATAAGTGCGTTTAATTTGCTATTAATACAAATCAGAGAATAATTTTGTAATAGTCTAGAAGGAAGATAAATAAGACTATAATATTAGGACATACAAAACTTGTTTGCTCAACTTTTCTTTCTCTTAAGAAATCTCTCAGCTAAACGTTAATTTTCCATATTTCTTTTTTCTTTTCAGAAGGAATCGGAAGTACGTGAAATAAGATCATTAAATTTATTTATATGCCTCGTTGCAAGATACTTCCGACAGCTGGATTTAGCTGATCCTTAGGAGCGAGCTTTTCTAAGGCTGCGCTCACGGTGGTTGCGTTTCCCGACGAATATGTCCGAACTATTTCATCGTTTAACGAAAAACGGCGCGGACATATTCGCGAGAACGCGGCTCGTTAAAAAACGCATCCACAGTAACTGCAGCCTAAGGAATAATACAATTTGTATATTTGTTTGTTTTAATAAAATTGAGCTTTTGATATATTCATTTCCTCCTTGTATTCCATGCCCTTGCGACAGTTTTACAAAGTATATTGTTGGTTATGGGAGTATATTAACGAGGCAACGGTTCAATAAAATAGAAACGTATTACAATAATCAAATAATAAGTGAAATTGGAAATTTGAAGTACTCTTAAGCTATATTTTCTTGGTCTTGGAGTAGTGCTGTTGCTAATCGTTCTAAGTCGTCGTAATTAAGGTTGTTCACTTTGTTTGTTAGGTCTTTTATCAACTCATTTACTATCGACTCTGTCTCCGACTCTGTGTAATAATGCCTCAGAACTCTAGAAATCTCATCTCGTAGTAGATGCGTGCCCGATTTACGATGTGGAGATTTTCCTTCGCTAGATCCTTCCTCTACCTTTTTAATGACCAGCAGGTTCAACTTGCTTCCATCCTTGATTCCAGGATAGAAGCTTAGGGGATTTTCATCTGAAATGTTACATTTATATTGGAGAATACTATAAATATGTAAAGGCTATGTGATTTTTATTGAGGTAACTTTATACTTCTTCAATACACAGTGACTTACAAATTTGTTCACAAAGATTATAATAAATGCATTTAAATTGTGAATATGGTATTTGCCTTTACGCGATGGAAATCATGGGAATTGAGCAACAATTAAGCGAAGCTGGAAACATCGCAAATTAAGAGAAAAAATTGATACTGTGTATTTTATAGTTCGTTAACATTTGGCATATATGTGAATAAATCTGAGTTGCTGTATGTACCATAATCATAGCAAGATTGTGGCATAATGAATCCTTACCAGCTAATGTTTTGCCCGTAAGCAACAGTCTCTGTTGTGGAACATCTACGCCCAAGAGGTCGCTGACTTTGTGCTTCAATTGCAGGACTGTGTCCGAGGGCATAATCTATCATGAAAGCAATAAGAAAAGAGCAAATCCAGAATACTATGAAGTATGTCACAACGTTGGAAGTAAGGATACAAAAGGAAGGAGAAGATATATGGATTATATACGAACGAAAAGTATTTTTGGAAAAGTCATTGATGAAAGTCAACTCAGCAGCATTCGCAAACGGAACAATTTGCGTACAACGATTGTCACATGTAACCAACCCGCGAAATATTTCGCGATTTTCTCCGCTTTGTAATTTCTCTGGTTTCCGAAGTTTGTTGCGTATTTAGAATTGCGATGCAAATGGGTTAATCACGCCACATCCGTTTGTTGGATGGAAAGCAGAAAAAAAGAGACACGGAGAAGGTGCTTTGTACTCACGTCAACAACGCATTCCTTTCCTTGAAGCTTCTTCACGATTACTTTCATGTTGCGACGTGCTCGGGGGAGTGGTTTGTAAATCGACACGCGAACGTGAAAATTAAACTTCTCGCGAGAACGGGGACTCAAATGATCCCGATAAGAATTGAAGCATCTTATTGTGAGGTTATGTTATATTTTGCTACGACACACAGATATCGGTACAAGGCGGCGTCACCAACTATTTCCACCGAGGACACGCGTATACATGCACACAGGTAGTCAGGACTCTTTGGACCTTGGACTTGCAATATAGAGGTCGATACCGCACGTTGCCTTATCGATAGACGTGCATCGTTTACATCGAGATTTGTTTCTATCTTAGAAATAATTAATCGCGTAATCACGGAAATTTTTCAGCCTTTGTAAACCGATAATGCGTTGTCGGCGGTGCTCTTGCAAAATTTAAACAAAATCGTTCATTTTTTAAAAGAAATTGCTACGTCGTTTCGATACGACCTATCGATATCGATATACGCACCCTTGGTTTTGGCGGTTTGTCCGAACGTTGACATTTCTTTAGAGGTTAGGCCTCAACACTCTCTCGAACGAGAAAATACGTGAATATCATGGGAAACGAGAAGGATATTGAGGATGACGTTGAAGAAACAAAATCAGGGAATAATTGTATTTATTCGGAAGAAGATATTCAAATTACCAGTAGGAAAGACTTGACCCCGTACTTCGAAGCATGGGATCACAGTTTTAATAAAGTTCATTTATCAAAGGTACAAAAAAAAAACGAATATGGTTTTTTCGTTGTCACCGCGAAATTCTATTTTCTTATGTGTCATTCACTTCGATTACGTTCTTGAAACTTAGTGGCATGACGTGAGGTTATTTAATGTTAATAAACTGTCGCGCGCAACATTGATTTGGCCTTCTGTTAATAACTGAAAAAGTATGTCGTAAATGTGTTTCGAAACAGCACGCAATTGTTTAATAGTTATATAACTTCTAATTATTTTTATACAGGAATTTTGCTTTAGAAGCATCGCACGTTTTCTTATAAAATATCAATAAGACAATAATAATAAATAATTAAGGCATTAAGCTCTACATACTTTAAAGGCACACAGTGAAATGAATCTTCTAATGCTCCACAGGAGACAAATTATAAAAGAACAATACGTAACACCTGTTTTACGGAAGAAACTTATTATAAATAAACGTCATTTTATTTAATAATTGATTTCTTTAACAAATCATGTTCTAATCTGTCTTTGAAGTTTTAAATAATTTTAATTTCATGTAGGTGCCGCAACTGTGCAAAGATGAGCCGTGCCAGCTTGGTATCGACGAGGCTGGACGAGGTCCAGTATTGGGACCCATGGTTTACGGAGTTTCTTATGCTCCATTGTCTGACGAACAGCTTTTAAAGGATCTCGGCTGTGCAGACTCCAAGAGTTTGACCGAAGAGAAGCGAGACGTGATTTTTGATGAGATTTGCGATAATAAAGATAAAATGGGTTGGGCTGTAGACACGATATCACCTAACGTAATTTCGAACAGCATGTATCATCGCAGTAAAACGAGTTTGAACGAGGTGTCTATGATTTCCGCGATTGAGCTGACCAAAAAGGTGATCGAGGCCGGCGCATGGATCACGGAGATTTACGTGGACACTGTAGGCAAACCGGACAAGTACCAAGCCAGGTTGCAGCAGGTTTTCCCTGGCTTGAAGATAACCGTTGCGGCCAAAGCTGACTCCTTGTATCCTATCGTTAGCGCGGCCAGTATTTGCGCCAAAGTGTCCCGCGATCACGCGATACGCGCTTGGCAGTTTCGCGAGGGTTCGATCAAGACGGAATACGGAAGCGGATATCCAAACGATCCGGAGACGAAAAGGTGGTTGTCGGAGAACGTGGACCCCGTCTTTGGATTTCCACGCCTCGTTAGATTCAGTTGGTCCACTGCTGAGAAGATCCTGGAGTCGCATGCGTTGCCAGTCGAATGGGAGGACGTCGAAAGCGAAATGAATCCTGGGGAACAAAAGATTTCAAACTTCTTCATGAAGTCGCCCGCTAAGAGTTGTCAGTCCCAGAGTAAGCGGCACGCTTTTTTCGCCGAAAGATGCCTCTTCAGCACGTCCGCATTATGATGCTTATGATCGCGTGAATAAACTGAAATCCCCGCAAATGGTATATTTTCCGAAGAGTTACAGACACTCGTCTCAACCTCCATCGCTTTATTATCAGAACGTTAAGTTAAAGATAAAAGTCTGATCGATTTATGTACATATGTACAGAGTGCTCTTACAATTATACCGTACACAAAAAACTGGCAGTACACGATGATGCCTCTACACACTCTACGCCTCGTCTGTAATTTAACAATTAGGAATGTTATAGCGCGAAATGTTCTTTGGTAAAACACACGCTGCACTCACACGCACGCGCACAACTCACGATAAATCTAAATGTTTAACATATTTTTCTTTGCAGCTGATTAATAGCGACTAGATTGATAAAAGCTACGATGAAAGGAAACGTTTCTCCCACTTCGGACTTTGAATCCTTTCCTTCTTCCATTGGTTTGGATGATAGAAACACTCTTGTACAATTAGGTATAAATATGCTAGGCATTCGCTTTCTGTCATACAATCGTTCACACGATGATCGATCATTCGCGCGTACACGAAATATTCCCTTAACGATTAAAGATGAAGCAGAGGAAAAGAATGTATGGCAGAGTGAATGTGATTCTCGAATGCCTGGAGATGTTTCGACGATGATAGATTTATACATTTCAGCTGTCTTTTAAACTTTGTCCACGGAATTGCGTCAACGATTGAATAAAAACTTTGAAACAACCACGATATCGATAATTTTCTGTTCAAGTTAATCCATAAATCTGTGCGCAAATACGCTCGAAAACTTGCTTTCAAAAAATTAGAGAAATAACATTGGTATCATCCGTTCTTCCGACGGGCTTCGACGTTACTGAAGCCGTCATAAATTTGGTAAAGGAAGATTATACGCGTATAGCTGATCGATACCTTGATGCGGCATCTGGAAATGTAATTAACGATGCACGCAAGCTTATGGATTAACCCAATAATTAAGAATTTACACGTCCCTCCACCTCTAACGCTCTAACATACTGACATATGTACTCTGTTTAAGTATACTCTTCCCGTCTATATCTTCGCTAACTCCACTAACTGCGATTATAAAAAATAGAAACAACATGGTTAATTTAGTACACAGTGATCTCTCCTCCGCGCGACGCTCGATTCGGAGGTCAGAAAAGGATGAGCATGAAGGACAGAACATCATCCGCGTTGCGTCCTTTTCTTATCGCAGAATCAATAGGCTCGCGATCGCTGGTAAGACGATGCAAGGTGTGAGCGTGCTGCTTCCGCTTCCTGGAACCGAGAAAAGGTTTCCTCTCAATAATGTTAGTCGATACGGGCGAAGAAAGTTGGAACCGGGATGTAACGGGTAAGGGAATTCGAGGGAAAAATCAGGACGTATCGCGACTCGAATCGGATCGATATCGGAGAGGGAATTGCATCAGCAACCGTGCGGTTTGCTCGACATTTGTTGGTTTATGCGACGTAAGTCGGCGAACCGTCGAAAAAAACGAACGACGACGATGCGTGTCAGCGTCCTCGGTACGTGCTTCTGACGTGCCTCCGATATCGTCAGAGTTTTTCCAACGATATTTCGCTGATTCCACACACCTGGACTCTGGCGGTTTTTCTCCTTGGCGTCGTCCTCGATGATTAATCTTTCAGGGCTGGGAGGTTATTCAAACGATGGGAAGGAAAAAGAGGTCTTCGGAGAAAATGAGAGTCGGGGACTTAAGAATTAAGATATTCTATATAGAGTGATTCAAAATCGCAGGCGATTCGAGCGAAAATCGAGGGAAAAATTTGTCTTATTTTTTAATTATAGTGGAACCTCGATTATTCGATTTAATATTTCTAATTATAAAATCTGGATAATTAGATGAAAATTATTAAACTCTTACGCTAATTCATTTAATAATTGGAACCTTCGCTAATGAAAATTGAGGGTGATTGAGAGTCGGATAATGGATTCTCCCTGATAGCCATTTGTCGCCAAATTGGCAGCAAATTGACAACAGATTTAATAGATCTTGTCACCAAAACCGTAGCCATCTGTTTCCACATTAGGCTGCCATTGGCATCAGAAAAGGAGCAAATCCTGCTAACAGAACCTGTTGCAAAATTGGCAGCAGTATCTGTTTGAATTCTGCTGCCAATCTGCCGCCAGGCCGATAGGTCTGCCGACAGTTTCTGTCAACAGGATTTCTGTCTTTATTACAGATACTGCATCCACTTTGCTGTCAATCTAACAACAAATGCTGTAATGGCAGATTCTGTACAAATCTGCTCGACAAAATTGGCTATCTGGACTACTGTATAGGATTCTTAAAGTCCAAACTAGGGTATATAAAAAAACCGTATTTTGAGAAAACCGGTTTTCGCATTTAAATAAAAAAATATTGAAAGATTTTTTTTAGTTTCTTTAATATTTGTTGGACTATAAAAGTATAACAAAGCGAAATGTACTTTAAAAAACTGAAGTAACTAAAATTCTTCAAAATTTTCAGATTCTGTATATGGTGGATGATTAAATTATTATGGACACGGCAAAATTATCACCTGTTTAAAGCTTTAACAAATATTGAAAATTTGTACTTTACTGTCTTCAGATTTTATATTATTTTTTCAAGTTCTAAACAAAAAATAAAATTTATATAAATTTATTTCTTCGTGGCTAATTCATGAAGATTAATTTTTCTATAATTCAATTCCATTATTATAATTGGGTACAATTAAATAACTAATTAATTTTTAATACCGATTTTTAAAACTTAAAACCGAGTTTCAAACTCGGTTGTTGAAAACCGATAAACCGTAGTCCGAACGTTATTAATAAAGATACAGTGAATACATATGTGCTATGATTCATCGAAAAACTCTTCAACGAGAAAACGATAAATTTCCTCCTCCAATTGACAGATGTCATATTAAATATACCACCCAAAGAAAAGTAATTAAACTTCGTTCTTAATTTTAATAAATTCATTTCTGAAAAAGTTAAATATGCAGATTTCGTGCGCCTGCTAATGAATAAGCAGCTATACGCAAGTCAGACAAAAACGAATCTCACCTTTCAAATAAAACTGTCAAGAGTCAAGAGTTAAACTGATTAACTACGCTTATTATTCTTCCGTTTCTATGCTAGATTAAGAAAAAACAATGCCCGCTAGGCCATGATTTTTTAATATATTTTATTTCCTGGAGTTAATCAGTTTGACTTTTAAGAGATTTAAATTTCGTTTAGAATTTCAAGGAAGCAGTGAGTAACGAGTACCGCGCATATTTTTAAAGTCGAACAATGCTACTATTATATGGGAGGAAATCATACTTCAAAGTATTTTATAATTTAATTAGATATGAGAATTCTACTTTAGTTATTCCCTGTTACTTTTTACTCTACTGATCTATAATTTTGAATCACTCTGTATGTTGCAATTTATACAATAGAAAGGATATTTTATCGCAAAGGAATTCGAGAGATCGTCTCTGTGTTAACGAGTGAAGTGTCCATACTCCAAAATTCAGATTGTAATAAAACTTTGTGCAAGTGTGGTACATGTAAAAAAAACAAGAGGTAAAAATTTTCGACAATTTTAAGAGCTGATTTCATCTCCATGGAATGAATTTTTGACGAGAAAGAAAATTACTTTTAGTACATCTCTCCGCTCTTTGCGTTCATTAAAATCAGAATTTTCGGTTTTAGATATTTCTCTCATAAATGAGTTTCAAATGAAAGATATTTGAAAAAAGTCATTTTTTAATAAAAAAAACAGTTTTGTCATTAAATTTTTTTTCCACAGTGGCTGATAGAAATATAAGAAATAAGCAGAATATCGATAGGAAATATATACTGACAAATTTCTATGAGTTCTATAAAAAACATATTTTTCAAAGTTTTCCAGCATATAAAATTTAAAAAAAAAAATTGGAAAGCAGAAATTCCGAATATAATTAATTTCAACCCTTTGCTTCATGATTTATTAAAGACTGTATCAGATTCAAGTTCAATAACTTCAGAAGATTAGGCTTCAATATATTAATCCCTATTAAAGGTTACTTTAATTTCATCTCTTTTCTATTAAGCTTAATAATGCAACATGTCTGCTCCACTATCTGAAACTTAGAGAACCTTTTAAATAAAGTGACGCTGTCTATTTCAATTGTAAAGGTAAGAAAAATATTTTACATACAATTTGAATGATATCAAGAGCCGAATATGCTGAAAGAATATTTTATATGCAGTCCGGGGTAAAAGTATTAGACACTCAAAGGAAAAATCCATAGTCGCGAAGTAGAAAAAGACGTACAAGTACAGACGTAAGAAAAGCGATAAGGGGATATTCTGATCTTGCGCACGAGATTCATTACCTACCTTTCAGAATGTTTTATAGTCAATAAAAATAAGGGGAGCGCATAGAATTCTGTCCAACAACTGGATTGTTCTTTTAAAAACGTTCATTAGCTTTTTTATTAGCAAAAGGAAGACGTTTGTACGAAGACATGAAAATTGTCAGACTTTCGCAACGTACGCGACCACTTCGGCTCTTTTCTGATTCATAGTTCTTCTGCTCCGCTTCTTTTTAATAGTGGCTAACACTTTCTTACCGGTCTACAGCGAGCCCGAAGAATAAATCAAAGAGTTAATTAGAGTTTCCGGGTTCTCTGTCAGTAACTGAGGTTTCGGTCGAAATGATCGTCAGTAAGGAACGTCGAATGAAAGTATCGCGAGTGTCTGGACTGTAAAATAGGTCACCTAGTAAGACTTTCTGATATTTCAACCAGCCGCCGCGAATCTCTCTTTTCCATTTTTTAACTTTACCTCCTAAGATATGTTCCGCGTGCGTGTGGCCTTGCGCCCTTGTCTCCCTGCTCTCCATTACAGGCATCTTTAGGGGCCTTTCACCCTCTATGCTGAGCTCGTTCGATTTCAAATATACGGTCGCTATCGTGGCCAGGCATTTGATCTTCAAGTCTCCCCTCTTGAAGTGCTTCGTACGCAGACGGAACTCCAGACCGAGCACGGCCGTCTCCAGACCCTCGCGATCCACCTCGGTGATGTGAGGCCCCCTCAGGTATTGTGTGTCGACCTGATAGCCAACCAAAAAAGTGTTGCTTCTCACGTAGGGTGCACGCGCCGCGTCGCCCGAGACGCGCCTTCCTCCTTTACTTTTTTTTTCTTTCTTCTTTTTTTTCTACGTTTCACGACGGCGGGGCACGAAATTTGCAATTCGACGCGGACGGGCGGGGCGTTGCGGACAAGTTACGACGCTTTGACCCTTTTCTACGGTCCCCGAGAGGGTCTGGGGCTTAAAAGGCTGACGAGGGACCCGCGTGCACAGGGAAATGTTAAGCCGTTATTAAACTGTTAACCGGGTCGTTTCTTGGCTAACGCTCTCGGTGTGTTTAAAATGCAGGGGTTCCGAGATTTTTCTTTGTTATTAATGAAAACAGGGCACTACTAATTTCATGTCCTTCAGCAATTTCATTATTTAGTAACACGCTCCGGAAAAATTTATTAAGAAGGTTTCACGCTATTTATGAGGACCTCTTTCTTTTACTTTTTTCACGAAACATTTTTAGCCTAATTTTAAGAACGAGTTTTGTTTTCTTTTCTGGTTAAAAGAATATTTATTAGCAGACAGCGGATTTTATGCATTTATGACAATGCTAAGTATGTAAAAAACTATGAGACTGTTATTATATGCTAACATATGCAAAATATCAATATTATTCGAGTTAGAACGTTTAGAACATTGAACATACTGTTTTTCAAGTTCCACTTGTTTATTTGTGCTTTGTAAACATTTTATTTTGCATGAATATTCACTGTCTATCTATTAGGTACTTATATACAGGGTGAGTCAATAAATAGTGCTATCTAAAATAACTTAAATAACTCGTTACCTATTAGTTGTATCAAAAAACGTTTTATTGAATTATGTAATATTTTCAGACACACATAAGATGGATACAATTTTATTTTTTATATCTGATTCTGTTTTTAAATATTAAGGTGACCTTTAATTTTTTCAAGAACAATACAAGGTCATCATATTATAGGTTGCTGAATTCGTCCTTCCATCAGCAACAAGGTGGTATTAAAAAAAGGCATTGATTTTAAAAAACTCAAGGTCAGCTTGATATCTCAAAAACAATAAGATATAAAAAACGAATTGCATCTATCTAATGCGTTTCTTAAAATACTACGAAATTCATTAAAACGTTTTTTCAAACAACCAATAGGTTACGAGTTATTTTAGATAATAGTACTTAAGTACTTATTGACTCACCCAGATATTAAATTCGTGCTGAAATTAATAATCTCACAGACATGAAATTGCAAGTCTACCTTTTTTTTTTTTAAATAAAACTCTATGTAAGTTGAATTATACATAGAACTGCACAAATTTTTTAAGCTACACTTCACTGCAATTGAATCAAATTTTCAAATTATATATTTCTTCATTTTACGTTATCGGCTGACCATGTATTCGTGATAAATGATTTCAACCTCGGTCAACAAATCAAAATACCAATGCAACAGTAAAGAAGCGACTTCTAAAAATTGTTTGCTTCGAATAGCTCGGCCCTTCGTCCACGCGAACGCAGTGCAGAGTCGCGGACGGCGAAGTTGATCAAAAGGAAGAGTTTAATCATAGGAAACAAGGAGGAGAAACGTGACTCGGTTTTCCCACGGAATCTCATGGCTGCGACAAGTTTAAGTGTCACCATGAACAGGCTCGTTCCACGTAAGTCACTTACAGAGTCCCCGTTGATGAACCAGCTGAGCATGGCAGCCGGCTTCGACTTCGCCGAAGTGCAATTGAACCGTACCACGTCACCGACCTGATAACGATGCCTCCCCGTCCTGCCGGTGATAACGGGACCGTCTTCCGGTAGGGCTGAAAATTTTCACGATTTTTGCGACGACTCGTCGATTTTACAATCGTTCGAAACTGGGAAAGATAAGCGTCGCACTCGGTCGAGAGAACGAAGCGAGTCTTTTTTCGCAGTTTCGTAACGAGGAAACTTTTGCAAGCCTTGTGAAGGATTGATAGAGGCCTGCGAAATATACAGAGCGGCTCGATGATCATAGTGCGATTGAAAGAAAAGTGTTTTTGAAGGAGTAAGTCGAAGATAAGTAGTGAACATTTTTTATACGGAGTTTCATTTTCCGGAAAATAGGCTTTCAATATTCCCTGGATACACGTGTACTTAACTGCGTACGGTCGAACGGATCTTGCTTAGAAATAGCATTAATATCATACGGGATATTGATTGCGTATCAGTCTTTGTGTACTGCTATTCCCAACGTCGGCTCAATAAATGGAAAGTAAGTAGCGTTTTGCGTAAAAAATTCCTTTAAATACGCAGCTAAATATAGATTTCTCCAGAGAATATTCAAAAATGATTTTCTTTTAAACAAAGATTTATGTGAAACTTCATGTGAAAGAATTTTATTGTATACTTTTGATATGGGATAAACTTTTTTCTGTTGTACTATGATTACTGGCACACTCTGTGTATGTATCTTGGGTGTTTTATTACAAATTGTTATGGACTTATGTTTCTGAAACGATGGTGAATAAAATGTACAAATATTTTCATTTTATTTGATATGAAAAAGTTTTTTTATTTCCTGCGAGTATAAAGAGATTTAAAAAATGACAGCACAGTTCAGAAACAAAGGGCATATGCAATAGTTTTAATGAGAGTAAATAGCATAACATGAAAATGATTTCGTATCTCTTATTGAATATTTTTTATTTTAAATATTACAATATAATGGAGCATTACCATCGGCCTCTGTTGAAGGAATTTGTAATATTTTACGAGTGATTCAAAAAGAAATTAAAAAAATGTAGATATACCAGTTTTAATTTTTAAAAACTTTGATATGTTTGAAAAGTGAAATCTATTTTCAGCCAAACAAAAATTTTAAAATATCCCTCATTTCAGCTAATAAAATTAAACAGCTTATCAGTTTTCCAAATGATTTATTCAACACGATCACAGTTCCATGACTATATATTAGGTGTAGAAATGATTTCTTTTCGATATTTGAGTAAAATAAATATTCTATCAAGAAAAAAATAGAATTATAGCGTTGAAATACTTGTTATTATTATGATCTTATGCAATTTTTCTGGAAATCAATGTTTGATTTTATCTAGAATTAAATTACTATTCTAATTGTGTGAAGAAATTCGTCGGAAAGTAAATAATATATGTATATTATTGTTGATGTTATCATCAATAGATTCTCTTCGCTCTCTTTTATAAAACATTTTTAATAATTTACTTGGAATGTGTATTGCTTTTCAAATTTTCTATCTATGAATTAAATACATTTTTAGTGAACCGTGAACGTGTTAATCTGATCTAAAATATTAAAAAAAATCCTCGTCAAAGTCTAATTTTTACTTTTCATCCTAAATTATCTCCCCTTAAATCTGCCGAAAGTTTTTATAAGAACTCAGAGATTATCAGCCAGCATGCCCCTTCATCGAAAGTACAAATCCCTTCTCGAAGAAGCACGATCGACTGCAGTCATTTGTACACTTTTTCTTACCTACTACCAGCATGTCAGAGTGTTCGGACACCGTTTGGAAGGACGGCGCCTCGGCCGACACCTCGCATCTGTATCTCCCGGTGCTCATTAGGTTCACGGAATAGAGGACGACCGATTTCTCAGTCGAATTGTGAATCTGGAAAAAGTAGCGGATCTCTCTGAAGCATCCTCAATTAACCCCGCGCAATTAAGTCGCCCGTCCGACGTTCCCCGAATCCAGTTGGCCACCGACCACTGTTCCTAGCAGGGAACAGTCGTTGAACAGCTTTGTCGCGAGAATTCAGGGAACTGTGTCGCCCAGATGGGGGATAAACGCGGTAACAAATCGGCCGTGCGAGTTTCTTATCGCGGTCGGGATTTGTTTCTCGTCGGCGATGTTCGGGAAATAAAGAAGCGCGTATTAAGGGAAGGATTCTCAAGTACCCAGCTCTGAAAGTATTTAACTGATACCTAGGAGTATTTCTTGAAAAAGCTACTGTTGATATTGGACTAAACATTTTAAGAGACCATGAAGAGACTTTTTTGATTGCAGAAAAAATTTTTTTTATGTCGATTCTTTTAATTATCATTATTGTGGAAGTTTCGTAGTCTTTTAGACAATGTAACTTTTGGTGACATAGCACTAATTATATTATAGTAAATTTATAATTTCTTCAAGTTAGATAGTTTACGTTGAAATTTATTCTAATTGAAAGAAAAAAAAAATGTTTCATTTACTTAGAAAAATTAAGTATATACCTATGTTATAAATACATATTAACTAAAATTTGCAATGTTTTTCTTTCAAATATACCTATGTTATAATTACATATTAACTAAAATTTGCAATGTTTTTCTTTAAAATAAATGTATGATCTTATAATAAATTCATGGAATACCAAAAATATTCGACAAGCACATTTTTATTTACAATCGTCCATTTTTTAGGGGGTCAAACCACCTTCAAAGTTGAGGATCAAAACATATAAATTGTAATAATATAGATAAGTTCTACTTGTAAATCTGATTTTAATAGTGAATTTACATACATAAAGAGCTTCAATTTGTTAAAAAAAAAAAATGCGACTACCAAATTTAAGCACTGTTATTATTTTTTAAGGGGTAAAGCCACTCTAGTGCCAGAAAGAAGCAGTACAATTTTGAGAACTTTTTGACGAATATAGTGAATGGAATATAAAATCTGTTTCATTGCTTTTATTGTACATACTTTGAAATATGATTACAAATTTTAACGTAAACCTATGTAAATGACGAGGAAGAAATTTCCACGGTCGGAAAAATTTCTCCTCCAATTTTTTACTTGGAAGAAAAAGCAATAAAATTTTTAATTCTACATGAGATTAGCTCGAAAAGTACAAAACTGGGTTGCTTTTTCCGGGCGCTAGAATGGCATTACCCCTGAAATACGGATGACTGTGAATAAATAAATACAATAAAAACCAGTTTAATATTGTTAAAATAAAAATTGAAACGTTTCCTTAGTGCAGAATTTTATTATTTCCAGTAGGTATATCATACTTCAATTAAAGGTCAAGCTTCATTCCAAATTTCACTGTACTCTTATCGCCAGTGTATAAAATAATTAAATAGACAACAGAAACCAAGATAATAGAAGCAAAAAATAATTAAGAGTTGGTTAATCGAGGTGAAATATTTCTGGTTCTCTATGACCATGTGAAGTTCAGTTTAAATAAATATCTTAAACTTAAAAACCGTAGATAGCAACTTTCCAGTCCAAATTTAGAAAGCTAAGCTCAAGTTTTTATATCTCCTAGCTCTACAATTTTTATCTTTTCTTCGTTTCATCCTGCCATACAGCTTTCGGCAATAAAATTCGCTGTTACGACCGAAAAAAAAGGGGTCGTAGAACGCGTTATCCTTCCCCCCTGCGCGTTGCCGACGAAAGAAGCCGTCGTTCTCCGCACCGGAAGTAACCGGAGTCGCGGCCGCGACGATGTAGGGGCCTCGGTAAAAATGAAAAGTCAATGCGCTTGAAATAGCAACCGGCTGACCGAGAGCGGGGTGGCAGAGCAAAAAATAAAATCGATAGAAAGCAATTCTTACGTTCGCCGTGACACCTGGCAGCTGGAAGACGAGCACCGGCGGCCTGTCTTGCGGCACGTAGCGGTAGAACTCGTTGCCGTCTTTGTACCATTTCACCGAGTACAGTGTCTCGCCGTCCAGGTTGAAGTTGCACTCGAGCCGAATATTCTGACCGCGAACCGCGTGTTGGGGAACCACCAGGTCCATCATCCTCAGGGCGTCCGCGTCTGTAATAGCGAGGAACCAATTAACACGAGGGACCGAGAAGTTAGTCGACTTGAAAATTCGACTGTGGTCGAGTGAGGAAGTGACTCTGCGATTCCATTGTTTGTGGATATTTGTTGATATACTTGATATCAACGCGTGGATTTATTGACATCGCTTTGATTAATTTGATGATATGCATTACCGTTCAGAAATATGTGCGAAAACGAAATTATGATATCATGAATGAATTCTAGGTGAATTTTATGTAGGTTTATTTTGTACGTTGAAGAGTATATTTTACTAATAATGTATTTAATATTTTACCAATAATGATAAAAATGCTGTTAATTTTTTTGTCTGTTTTTATTTCATGTATGGTTTTATAATTAGACTGAGGATGTTTATGCATTTATAATGATTTTCAATGTGTGAAAATGTGTAAAAGTGTGCATAGATCTAAAAATGAATGAGAGATTGAAAATAAAATACATTTTATATGTATATTTAGGTACCTTTCTTTTTCTATACCTCTGGAAATATTAGGTACCTTTCTTTTCTATACCTCTGAATTTGCATAAACATTCGCAGTCTATTTATAACTGTTTTTATTGGATAGTTCTGGTATCCTGAATTTTAATTTACATAATTTTATAGCTAATAATTATTTTTACTAAAGTTTCTAAAGGTTTTAATAAACATTTTTTCTGATTTTGACTTTTGCTTTTGGACTTGTCTGTATTTTTGTATAAATGATCCCATTGTTTTTTTATAGACTCTCCATAAGTTAGATTAATGTATTATTTTACACCCATTAAATGCATATTCATAATAGAATATAACAACAAATGTAGTTTAAAAACGATAATAATTTACATTGTATATTAGTCTTTCATTAAAAGAAGCTTTATTTGAAGAAGTCCACAAACTTACGAGTGGGAGAGTATATAAAATTCCAGTTTCTGCAAGATTAAAATTTAGTTCCATTTTTTAAGATAAAATTATGTTCAGTTACAAGGAGATTTTGCACTGTGTTTCCTTGAGTTTGTAATTAAATTTTAGGGATTGAATCTAAAAGTGACATGATAATATATTGTAAAATACTTTGTGTTAATGTACATTTGTATGGATAATTAAATTGCACACTTTAAGGAACCCTCAATTTTTAGGTGTGGTCTTTTTAATGTCCGGCAGGTGAATGCGTTTGGTTCGTAAGCTGGAGGTCCCGTATCCTCGACACCTGCGTGTTTTTTTAGAACTTCTATTTTGAATAATTTTTATTTCTTTTCTTTTTCAAGGGGAACACAGGGTCTTCGTATTAGCTACACAAGAAACACCTGAGCTGAATGTATGCCTCCCAATTTCTCAGTGGCAAATCGAGAGGGATTATATGTTATTATTGAAGAAGTTTCATTTTAAAAAACGAGGAAGGTTTCAATACTAATTTATAGTAATTAAACAACGGATGCTTACGTAAATTCATAGTTTTGACAGACACAAATACAAAAATAAAGATGCAGCACATACATCCAGTAATATTTCACTTTTGTCTTATCTTTCAGTCCCTAAAGCTCATTATCACTTTTCTTATTTTTACCACAGCACCTTCATACTCAATAAACAATTTCACTAAAAAAAAAAAAATCGATGAATACTACTTTTCCACTACTTTCACATTTTTTTGTCAACAAAGATGAAGCTTCTGTGTTGTCTTCTCTGTGTTGTGCAAAGTGTCATCTTCTCACTCGACTGCAGGGAGACTTTCCCGTGCAGCGGAACAAAGAGGGTAACTCGTGGTTGAAGAGATCGATCTTAAAAGTTAACAAAGTCCCGAAAGGGCGGCAGGGGCAACGAGCAATCGGAGCGTGACAGCGATAATCGAGACGACCGATGAATCGTTCGACGACTGCGAATACGAAACCATTCTCACGCGTGTTTGTACACTGTTCTCGTAACGAGGGAACAATTCCATCGGATTGCCTTTTAACCTTTCATTGATCCAATGTACCGCCGTCGCGCGCTTTTTTTCCACGGCTTCGTTCGTTTTCCGCGCGAATCGCTTCCCGCTAACGTGCGAGCGCACGCGACGCGATTGTCCGCGAGCGAGCGTTGTAAGTATCTTTGATCTGGGTAGGATTGTGGAGGTTGCTCTTCTTTTGTGGACGAAGGGATTTAGAATTTTATCCCCCTGCGCTGCCAGTATCTTCCACAAAGGACACGCTTCTTGAATAACTTTCAATCCCTTGGGGATGAAGGGCGGACGCTTTTGATATTTTTTTTTTTACTCCATAGTTGAAACGTTGCTTTGAGTTTTTCACTGTTTTAGTATTATCATTTTCTCTTTATTGAATCGCGGATCGCGGGATGTACGGTGTGATTGTGAGCTGCTGATGGATTAAGGTAGCTAGATCATCCTTAGGCGATAGAACTTTAGAGCCTTTAAACACGAGCGACAAGTTGCTGGGCGGCCTAAAATCGATTTGGCGATTTGCAACCGATTGGCGACCAACAGTGGTGTGAAGATCGTCGATATAGCATTATATTTTACTGTCTACTTATTCAATCAAGCCGGGAATCCACCAGAAAGCTAAGCTAAGCTATGCTATGGTATATTTAAAAAAAATTAGTTTCAATACATTTTTATGGATCCGTTTCCACCAAGAGCTAAGCTAAATTAATAAAAATGTATTGTTTAAACATAGCATAGCATAGCATAGCTTAGCTTAGCTTTCTGGTGGATTCCCGGCTTAAGGCACAAGAGGCACTGGCCTAGGGGCCACGGTGTATTATAGAGGTTTTCTGACAAAGCATCTCTGTCTGTTCGATTTTTTGCGATCAACAGATGGAAAATCCTCTGGTCGCCGCTAGGGGCGTCATAGTCAGAACTCCGCGTATGGTATGCATGTGTGCGAATGAAGTACGTCACAGACCTTTATTCACGCTCGGTCTCCTCACCACTTGAGCTCGCTGAACCAATAGGAGCGCTCCTCATGGCTGCTTCTACTCAGACGCACTCTAGCGGTCGCTAGAAGAGCTTCCATCTAATGATCACGCATTTCTGAGGGAACTTGCAACACCTGTATAATATACCGTGCTAGGGGCGCAATAGCTTTGGGGCTCAACATCGCGAATAAAAAAAAGATAATACTAAAGAGGACCAGAATTTTAAAGCGTTGGTGATATGGGCAGTGCCGCCCAAAAGTTATTCATTACAATCGTAGAGCCAATTAGCTTCTCTTAGTTCTCCAGGTGCGTGGCGACTTCATCCTCGCATCCAGCGATAAGAGCTGCCACGAGCATTCGTCTCCACGTCTTTCGCCTCGAATTTGACAATCACCATCGTCCACTTAAGCTCAACGAAAGCAGAGTGAGACCTCGAGGCGTCGGGTAATGAGGAGGACGCGCGACACGGGGCAAAAGGGAAAAAACGACGAGGCGCGCATTAGAGAACCCGCCGGTTTGTGCCAGCAAACACAACGGCAACGACAACGGACAACAACAAAAGAAAAAGAGGGAAGTGGCACTCCTCGAAGATAAGGGAGCGGAACGAAGCGGGGGTCGCGGTAATATCTGGCCCGGAAAAGCCGCGAGGGAGAAGAAAAAAGTCTCGTCCCTCCGATTGTCGCGGCCCGCGTGTGACTCACGGCTGCAAAAACCGATCCAATTATTCCGCGAACGCCCCGGGGCGGGCCGCGCTTTTATCGACGCGATTTCGCTGCTGCCGCATCGACGGACGAGGTGCACCGCGTCGTTTCTCCGTTGGGCCCGGTTTGCATCTGTACGCGGTCGTCGACAAGGGGAATTTTTCTGCTCCAACCCCCGATGCAATTCGCGCGGAATCGCGTGGCTTTGTCTCCGCGGCTGACGCGTCGCACCGGCTTCTCTCTGTTCGGTGTCCCCGTTTTTCCCGGCTACGAATCGTCCGAATCGTATTCGCGGCGAGAGGAGAGCGGTGTTCGCGAGCATTCGCGAAGCTGGAGTCGTTGAAAAAGTGGGGATACAAAAAGATCTTTTTTTTTCGATTAAATGTTTAAAGGAAAATAAATTGTTCGAGGATGGAATAATGTAACTATCACGTAATAACGAAAAGTGATAGAAAGAAATGGGCAATGCAAGATTAGTGTAATAATACAGTCGGATTATAATTCTGTTCCTTTTGCGGATACAAACAAAGTTGTAGACGAAAATTTTGTATTTTTTTTATGTATGATTTTTTGTAAGTATGCATTAGTGCAGTTGCCAAGTGCAATTAAAAGGGTTGATAAATGGAAAAAGTATGGTAGAGTTTCATTAAAAAAGAAGTGCAATTGTATCTTATTATTGTTGCACTGATGCACTTTTGTAAAAAAATCGCATTAGATGGAAATAATGTGAAATTTCCTGCATAATTTCTTTGTATCTCCATTAGAAACAGGCAATTAGTTTAGTTGTTAGACTCACCCTGTATTATTTAATACAATATTACTTTAATACATAAGATGTAGAGATGTATTTTGATCAACGGATACTTTTGTATAGATTATAAAAAGGTGAACACAGACATTATTTTATACATATTCAGTTTCTAAATTATTATGGATGATTCATTTGATGAAGCAAACAATTTTTAAGAAATATTTCATGAAGTACTGTATTTATAGACAAACATATTTGCATTCGTTATATAAGCTGCAAGCGGTTTGAACCAATAAATAGATAAGTAAAATATTTCATGAAGTTGTTATGAAAATGAATATTTTCACTGTAACTCATGATAATTCATCACTGATTAATAAACTACTAATTTTTCTACTTTTATGAGAAATGTTAATATAAAAAAATCTATAAGGATTTTCGCGCGTTTTGAAGTATAAAAAATATAAAATTTAAAAAAACAAAAATTCACAGTCTAGTGATGAATAAAAATCCAATAGAAAAAAAGACTTTTAATGACACAACCGTTCTAAATGAAGCTTACAATTACACTGCGGATGTTTATGCATTTATAGCGATTTTAAATTTGCTAAAGTGGATAAAAATGTACGATAATAAATGTATATAAAAAATATATGATATATAAATGAAATATCGAAAATAAAATACATTTTATGATATTTAAAAGGTAAAATACATTTTTATTTAAGTTTGTTTTGTCTTTTTATACCCTTGAAAATGTGAATTTGCATAAACATCCGCAGTCTACTTATTATTGTTTTGAACTCTGGGTAAAACGCATGAAGAAAAATTCCGATTAAAAGGTAACACGTTCATAATTGCCCTTTTCTTTCCATAAAATCGTCAATTACAAACATACGCCGCTTCTCAATTGAAGCACTCAAAAGTGGAGGATAAGTGGAGTCAAAACGCGACACTAGCCAGAGGTCAAGTCTGCCTCCAGCATTTCCCATTCCACTGCGACCCTCTGCACTATCACCGGCGTAAAATAATCACTCCTAGAATTGTCCAACGGAGTTCGAGGAACAACATTCGCGAGGTGCTCGGACCTGTCCCGAACATCGGTTCGATCGTACTCCTCCGTTATCCCGCGACGTTCTTCTATCCGTGGAGTATTTAAAACCCCCAAGGATGTTTCTCGAGCAAATATTTTCCCCCATCGGGCCGGAAGTCGCTTGTTACTTTGCACCAGGGTTGCTTCGCGTCGACAAAGGGTTGCTTTTCGTTGAGTCCACCCAGGGGCCCCGGTGGACGGAGAAAAGGAATCGCGGCGGGTGCGAGGGGGTGTTGTCCAAAGAAGATAGCGAACGGGGCGGTTATTAAAGGAGACAGAAAGGGAGGGAACGATAAGAAAGAGGGGCGCGTGAGACGTGAATGGCAATGTAAATGGTGTGGCCGAGGAGCGTGAAAGAGGAAAAGGGGAAGAGAACCGTGATAAGTGTGAAGACGACGGACGTAGAGAATGAAAGAGAGATAAGAAGGCTCGATAACGAGAGCGTTGGAAGTGAAAAGGGCGCGAGGGCAAAGGGAGGGGGTTGGGCGAGGGCGAGAGTGGAAGATTAGAAAAGAATATCAGGTCCTCGGTTTAGAGGGAAAATCTAAAAACGAACACATTTTTCTTCCGTCTGCGGATTCGCTTGACTTTTTTTCCCTCCATGCCATCGGCCCGGGAAAAAAGGCTTTTCGAAGGTTTTTCTAAATTCGTTTATCATTCTCTGCGTTTTTCTTTCGCCAACCGTTCGGCAAAGTGTAATTTTTTCGATTCGATCGACGCACAGTAGTGCACAGATCCTAAAAATATTGGTACTAGCTTCAATATTGACTTTAAAGGACTTTTACGCTTTTCCTGGGACATATGAAAGACTTCCGTAAAGGAGCTCTTAACCCGTATCTGATGGGGTGACGGTCCACACATCAGAAACCTACTTTTTTCGGATTACAGAGTCATATCATAGTGCATTCTCCTTCAGTGGTGATTATTAAATATGATTGTAATGAATAGACAGCGGATCTTTATGCAAAATGAAATTTTGACAAGTATAAATAAAGAATGGGAACTTGAAAAACAGAGTATGTTTAATGTTTTAAACACCCTAACTTGAATCATGTTGATATTTTGTATATTTTGAGATACAGTTAAAAATCTCGAAGATTCTTTGCATATCTAGTATTGCCAAAAATGCATAAAATTCGCTGTCTATTTAGTAAGGAACAATTAGTTGCGCAAAGTTTGAATAAATTGCAAGATATCGAGATTTTTTTTTAGTATGACCATCAGCAATGAGTTATAGTTACTTGTTGATTTATGTGTTATAAGGGGTCGAGCAAGTTTATTTGTTTAAAAAATTCTAACGCATTATTGATGCTATTGAGATCGTTCAAGTTTGATTTCATTCTAGTCTTAATGTTGCGGCTATTTCTTTGCGATGAAAATCGTGGACAGTCTAGTAGGATGTGTTTTATAGTAAAAGGTAATTCGTAGAATTGTCATTCAGGAGAGATAACGAGATTTCGTATAGCATTAAAAATGCAGAAAGAGAAAATCTGATGTTCTTTAAATTATGCTTTTATACATAAAGGAAGATCAATTTTTCTTTGTGAAGTACAAAGAGCTTGTGCATTTATGGGTTAATCGCCTGTCCGTGAAAACTTAATATCCTTAATAAACTATGTATTAATTTGTAATATACTTAACTAACATTATCATGAAAAGTCTGTTTAAAATATGGATAGAAGTGGATGAACTTTCCACGATAATGGAAAAGTAATCTACAGAATTTGATAAAAAAGTTTTTAATTAAATGTGGTATTTTTTTCCGTATCGATTACCAGCGTTAAACTAATGAAAAAGCTTATCGCAGTATTTTAATTAAAAAGTAATCATTATTTTAAGATTTAAGGGTAGACAGTTTAAACTTTTGCTACACATTACACATATTGTTACGATTGTATGAACCAGAAGGCATGCTTTTAATGAACTGTACAACAATTATGAGCTGAACTGAATGAATTTGGTTGACGCTATTAATACCGCTATTTTGTCTCTTGTTCGAGTATAATTGCAATTTGCATAATTAACTTCGTTCCAGTCCTATTTGGACAAAGTTAAACGAGTATTTTGTAGTATTCGTGAGAATATCAACTGCCACTGCCAGCGGCTACTTTTGCGTAGGAGTTATGGAATAATATTTTAATAAATACAAAGGGGCGTGTAATGAAAAAATAAATATTGTTTTATTAATTAAGTGTCAAACGCTTTTGTAATGGAACCATTTTTATGGTGCTTTTAGTCGTATATATCGTTATGGATATAAACTTTTTTTAGAATAACATAAGTAGAATTGATGCTTATTGTTTTTTAATTGTACTATCCTAAATTTTCATTAGGTAAAACTATTCACTTAGCAAGATAGATTTAATATGAAGATATTTTCTAGTCTAAGGATACATTTAAAAAGAAAAAGTAGACTAAATTGCAAAACTCAAATTCAGAATTATCTGACAGTTTGCGACATTTCACACTTTAGTTTATCTCAAAATGATAGTCTTTTAAAGTTAAAATAAGGAATATTGACTGAAATAATTTTATTTTTAAGTTTGATTAAAAACAGATGTTAGAATTCCAAATGCAAGATTGACAGATAGGTAAGAAAATTTCCCCGAATATCTTCTGCAAATGTAAACTAAATCGATCGAATGGTTCGTGGAATACGTATAATAACAACCACCGTTTCACAAAATCATATTTTAAATAATACTTTGAATTTTTCAGTAGTTTAAAAAGAGGAAAACTTTTATAGTAGAATCATGGAATTTTAAAATAAAATAAAATAAAGTTAAGCAATTCTGATAGAAATATCCTCATATTGAGAAATCGCTTTTATTATCATTTGCGAAATAGATTTTTATAAATGTGAATAGTTTTAATTTATTACAATTTTGTAATAATGTCTTATTAGCTAACATTTTTTCTTCTTTTTTTGTATATACAAAACGCTGACAGCGTTTGTCTGGAAAAACTCCAGACACCCTGTACATTACCATTAGACTGTGGACTTCATGCATTTATGGCAATTATAAGTACCTATACAAAAAATCTACAGGACTGTTAACAAATGTAAAATATCAAAAATCTGATTCAAATTACTGTTGTTCAAGTCGTAAAAATTTGATTTTGCATAAAAATCCGCAGTCTAATTATCGTTAATGTTATGACAGACGTAAAAACGACAGAACTGCCTCGGTTACCCAACAAATCCATCCCCTCAAACAAGAATAAGAAAGAATTGATTGT
Organism: Perdita meconis; assembly: GCA_030770465.2. NCBI lineage: Eukaryota > Metazoa > Arthropoda > Insecta > Hymenoptera > Andrenidae > Perdita > Perdita meconis. The sequence goes on along the minus strand of JASKOS020000006.1, from coordinate 3,818,147 downwards.
ACTCCCCCGATTTACCACCCGATTCTCCCCTTTCTTCAACTCGATCTTTAAGTCGAGTTTTTCTTCCCTAATGCCTTTCACGATCCGTCCCACAATATCCCGCTAACAAGAAGACTCGCGGGAGGAAACGAAACGGCAGAAGTAACAAGAGAAATAGTTCTCGCAGTCGGGCGCGAGATCCGGCCAAGTCGACGCTTTCTAGGATGGAGCCTCGGTCCCGGACAAAAGGTGGCTCTCTCGGTCGGAGAACCAACCCCCATCGAGGCTTGTCCTCGCGCGCGCGAGAAGAAGTCGTGGCGGGAAGTCGTCGAGTGAATGGCCCGCAGCCGTGCGAAGGGCGGGAGAGGGGTTCGCGGCCCCCGCAGGATGCAAGGAGGGACGGGAATAACGAGCGCGCGAGGGCTGTGAACACCGCGAATATGATTCATTCCCGGCGCGTTACGAATGATAACTCATGCATATTGAACGGCGGGGGGTCTGATTTGTTCTGTGAGTCAGTACCGTTGCACGCGCCCCCGCCCCGTCGCGGCGCGGCGCCTGCACCGTGTCACGTCGACGCCAGATCGACCGGGGGTGCTGTGTTGGTGTCTCCTCGGCGATGAATAAGCGCGCACACGGCCGCTTTTATCGGCCAGGATCGGCGGCGGGTACTTTAACTTCCAAAGAGAATCGGCGCTGGCTTCCCAAGTACACGTCGCAGCGGCGTTAATTAGGTCGACGACGTTCGCCCTTCCTCTCGCTCGCTCGCTCGGTTCCCCTCCTTCTGTCACGGCTCTCCGCCCTCTTGCTCCGACGTTTCCCCCGATAATGAACGCGAAGCAATTTCGATTTGCCTGATATACCGTGAACCGCGCCGAAATTCTCCTAATTAAGCCTTTAATGGCACGTATTGTGCGCGCTAGTGTGTCGTCGCGGACCAGATTTTTCCTTTCTTCGGTTGTCGCGAGCGTGCGATACCGTGTCGTGCGCTCGACGACGAAGTAAATTCTCGAGAGGGTGAATTATTCGAGCCGCTGCCAAGGGGGCTCGCTTTTTCCGGACTGCGGAGCGAACGTTGCACGATCGGTGATACTGAGTCGGTAGTACGCTGCGTACCTTTGTTTCGGAGACTTTATCGAGTGAAGGCTCTGCTTCCGGGATCTCAAACGGCTTTAGATTGTTGCTGTCTGCGATTTTCTTTTCTTTTCTTCGGATTCAAATTCTCATTTTCTTTTCTACTTCTTTCTTTTATCACGCAAGATATTATATACAGTATACCATTCAAGATATCACTTAAATATTATAAGAAATTTTTATACTCTGTTTATAGTATCTAGGTTATTGTGAAATATTATAGAGAAACTTAAAACAATATACACTATGAAGCATATACATTTATTCCAGGTTATTCGCTCACCAAACTTTCATACATTTTTATTGAATAAATATTTTATAATTTAATCAAAAATTGTAGTTCATCTAATTTGCATAATGTGATACAACTTTATGGCATCTGTCAAGTGATTTATGAATTCAATTTTGGAAAAGATGATCTGGATTTTGATAAGATTGAACAATTTTTCTTAAAATTTAATTCAGGAAACACTTAATTTTTTAAATAAAATATTAAGTTCATAATTAGAAATAAAGATCTGCTGAAATTATTTCTTAAACACATTGTGTTAAACTTTAACAATTCTTAATAAAATGACGCCAAAGAATCCAACTCTCAGATTTTTAGAGGGTCTGATGTATGAAATCACCATTGAAAATATTAATAAGCTGGTAGCAACCTGCTAAAACATCATAAAATGTAATAAAATTTTATTTGAACCTATCTTTCAGCATAGAGAATAAAATTGTAAGTTGACGCAGTAATATTTTATAAGTTGAATTTTAAGCATCACCCTAATCCTTATGTTCTTATATAATTTAAAATTGCCATAAATACATAAGGATCCATTATCTAATTATGATTGTTTTTATGTAAAATATCATTCCACTGTGATTATCCAATATAATTCCTCAATATACTATGAGATCCTTTTTTTCTGCTGCTACCACAATTAGGATAGCTGAGTGTATAAGAAAGGAAAGGAAATCCTGGAATCCTTCAGCGAGGAATCCTTTGGTGTGCTGACCAGCAGTTGGCCTGATTTCCTCGTAAACGCATTCGTCAGGGTTGCTCTCGCTGCTCGGGTTCGTTTGTTCGAGGGTTAATGAAACGTGGAATCTCTTGTTAATCGAGCCGGATTAATCTGAGCGGGTTAATTCTGAGGAACGGGAGTGCTTGGATTCGCAAAGGCGATCTTTGCCTTTGATGGCGACGTCAGAGATGGAACTAGCGTCTGAATTAATTGCGATAATAATTGCATTCGAGGTTCGAGCCTCATGGATATCTGTATAGCAGTTGCGAATCTTCGTTTCTAAGGCTGCGCCCAGATAAAGCAAATCGAATGCGCAATCGAACGCGAACGCTTAGGGTAAGCAAGCCAATAGATGGACGGTTTAGTTAATTCCAACATTGTTTTGGTTAATTATGTTTGTTTTATAAACAAAACTCAAACGCTTTGCATAAAAAAATATATACATTTTAAGAAAAAATTAGTTGTGTACAGTAGAATTAATGTATTCAATTGTAAAATGATAACAATTCTACTCATAGTTGGTATCACCAGTAAATGGACAGTAGGTACTATGAAATATTTTTTCGTACAGAAAAAACACTTTTATTGAAAATGTTAGATTTCAAACATAACAAACGATTTCTCTATAAAATGAAGAAACAATAATGCAAATTAAAAATCTAGTTTTTTCATAATTATCGGTTAATCTAAAATCTGACCATCTACACAAACGAACGCGAACGAACACAAGGGAAGGCGAACGAGCGTGGACGAACGTGAACGACACAGAAGATGCTGATTCGCTTCTTTGACCTAAGTAGGAGGGGCCTGGCATTCGTTCGGGTGCGTTCGCCTTTGTTCGCGTGCGTTAGCTATATGTAGGCGTGCCTTTACGCTCGTCTGGATGCACCCTAAGTCTTGTGCAGCATTTTCTAAATAAGTAGGGAAACATTAATCGTGGAAAAATTAATTGTATGTAGTTTCCATAATTTTAGTTCTTTTTTTTCTTATACTGCAAATGATCCAACTTTATTATAAATTCGTTACAGCCATTAAATCTCTTTGGTGCAATTATGAAGGCTTTCAAGTGGTCCAATTTCAAGATGTTTCTTAACAAATTTGATAGTATGAAATTTTAATTGTTCTAATTGTCAAGTTTAAGAAATCGTCATGATTTTAAATTTTCTTTCAACTCTCCGCCAAGCTCTACTTTTCAACTCTATGAAGTATCGATTTTTGCTATTTCCTGATCAAAGAATAATAAATTACTTATCTGTATTCTGCATGCATAGTACAGAGTCAGCTATAAGTTCAGTTCCTTGGACTTTTAGTTTCCAAGAGAATTACTTCAACTGCTGCTCTGCTTTTTTAATGAATTTGATTAAATGGTAGATGTTGAAATTAAAACTGTAGGTAAATATTCGACTATTTGAAGTAACGAAGTATTCGAATAATTTGAATGATTAAAAGCATTCGAATAATTAGGAGTATTCTAATTATTCAGCGTGATCGATTTTTTGTACTAATAGCACATTATTGCATATTTATAACAGTTCGAATAATGTTCAAAGATTTGAATAGCCCTAATTGTTCGACTAATGTTCGAAAATTTGAATTATTCGAATATCAAATTCGAACTCTACTGGTATTCGAACATTCAAACATTCGAATATTCGTAACAGTCCTAGTTGAAATATAGTTAATTATGTAGAAAATTTCTGAAGGTTTGTAGACTTATAGCTTACGAAATATTTAACACTGAAATTTCAAAGCATTGGTACATCCGTTTTTGGAGATATCTTCAAGGTTTATTCCAAACCGTTTACTTCAAAAATGATAAAATGTTAGAATGGTAGAATCATATATACTTCCTTTCCATCATCTATTTAAGCTCCGCTTACAGTCAGCTAAAGATACTTATGGAACATCATTATAATCCGCACTCCAAGCTCTACCATCCCATCGAAGCTTAAGAGGAGCATAACACTCGAAGGAATCACCTAGATAGACTATTTCCACCGATCCATGTACTGACTAATAAATAATCCCACTTCACGCATACGCGAAACAACAGCGCGTCCCGACGCAAAACACATCGCAGACGAAACCGAGAGCCGAGTCCCTCTTCCAAGCTGATCTGCTTCGAACCGCAACACCGAAATCTCCACTTCGGTGCCCCTTCAGTCGCGTCTGGTTAGGCCAACTGGTCTAAACTCTCCGGCGATGATGCTTCGCGACTCGGATTCCCCGGGAAAACCCATTACGCTGTCCAGGAGTTCGCCAGACACCCCAAGCTCGGCGAACCTAATCCGCGGGAGGCCTTAAAGCGATCAGACGACAACGGTATCAAAACGAACGGGAGTAGCAGAAAAAGGAAGAGTACGAGAAATCTATGGGCCTCGGAGGGTCGACAATTGGATCTCTCTCGCGTAGGAAGCCCTTTCCATCGAAGGGTCGGGGCGGAACGGGAAATGGAAAGGGCGTCGGAAGAGGAGGGCGACGGAGGAGGGTGGGCTGAAGCTGCGAACAGAAGCGAAGGAAAGGGAATCTCGCAGGTGTCATCGCGATGACCCCTACCCCTCTTGGTGTCTGGACAGTCGCTTAATTTCGCCTCCGGTATTGCTTTACGGGGGAAATCGTACACCGTCCCATAAACGAAGCCAGCTAGCTGCTGCCCGCTCGTTGCCCATTGTGGAAAGGGCAAACGGTGTCATGTGTCGAGGCCAGTTCTGGGGTCGCGGCATTGCCGACCCCGATGACAAAGAGAGACACGCGTGCTGCCACCCCCTTCTTCGAGTGCGCCGCTCTTCAACTCCGTCAGCCACGGTCGGGCTTTCGACCTGGACACGCGATGGCCATCGACATTCAGCGATAGGGCAAAAAGTATATTGCACTTCGGATGCGTTGCCAATTGCGTTCGTTCAGGTACTAGCGATGTACAATTACATTTTGGTGAGAGGCGTACGGTTATTTTGGATCATGTTACAATCAATGATTTTGTGGCTGTAAGGCTAAACTACGCATGTAACATTTCCTACCAATTTGAATTTATGCCCTAATTCTGGTCTAGAGAGCAGAATTTGTATTATTATTAGAGAGGAAGTGTATTAAACCAATATTTCCCTTTAGAAATCGGGATTTAATCAAATTTGAGATCAAAGTAGAGTAAGCAAGCCAGTAGATGGACGGCTTAGCTGATTCCAACATTTGCATTAAGGTTTTACTTAGAACTATTTGTTTTATGAAGTAGTTGTATGTAATAGAATTAATTTATTTAATCATAAAATGATGAAAATTCTACTCGTAGCCTGTATTATTAGTAGATGGACAGTATTATGAAATACTTTTTTCCAAATACCAAAAACACTTATTGAAAATTTTAGATCTGTAACATAACAAACGATTTCTCTACAAAATGAAGAAACTGTAATATGAACCTAGTTCTTTCATAATTATCGGTTAATCTAAAATATGTCCATCTATTGGCGTGTTAATTTCATAGATAATGAAATTCTTCAAATTATGTACCTATACTTTTGAAATATTTAAATAGTTTTAATATTTTAATAGTACAGTAATTAATTAAAATGTTGAAAAATAATGCAAACATCTTCCTTTTATCCGAAGACCGTAACAGGGTTAATGTAATATTCGTTACTAATAAATTGAACATGTTTTTTAAATCGTACCATCATATGGTTTACTACTTTATATAAAATTAAAAAATTCTAACATGTACATGACATTATACGTAGTATTATATTATACATATGTTGTATTTATTCCTAATATGTATAAATAAATATTAATTAAAACAAGTTCTTTTACTCGTTCATATTTTTCTTATTTTCTTAAAAAAGTTTACTTAAAATAGTTTAAGTTGTACGTTTTCAGCAATTCTCCTTTACCTCAGCCTGCGCTGCAGGGTGGAATTTAATTTGACCTATACTACTGATCAAAGGATAAAATCTGAGAAAATTAAATTAGTTTTTACTGATCTGCTTTTTTGAAAGGACTTTTATTGCATTCATTTAAAAAAAGGACGCTTCAAGAACTACGTTTTATTTCCCATTTGTTAACATTTTTTTAATAAATTTGGGTAAGTTGTTAGATATGGAAACGCATATTATAGTAACTATTAGTGTTCTGCTTAGTATAATCTCTCAAACATTGCTTCTATCCACCATATCAATGGACATGACAGATGATTTACAACTTCAATTTGTTCATATTGTACAACATTTAGCTATTTTTTGAGAAGATTGATTGAAATCTAATATCTATGATCAGCAAGTTGTTATAGTCTTTCTAAACACGTCCGAATACCTCGGTTGTAAAAAAAAAATATTCATACATTTTCAGTCTACAATATGTATCTTAATAATCCTTTGGTTACTTCAGTGAATCCATAATTGTAATAATTAATTAAAAGCATACAGAAGTGTTAAACTTCTAGAATACCAAAATTAAAAAAGTATTTCAATCTCGATTGCAAATCTCGATAAACTTGATTCCATATAACATTAATTTCAAAATCATTTCAAGCAATAAATAGCAAATAATCTAGTTCAGATAAGTACTGTGTACAATTTGGAAACAAATATATTTTATTCGTGAGAAAAAGCATTCTAAATAGTAATTAAAATAGTATATTTGTTAAGGATACTGAAAATTTTGCTAAGCTTATATTTTAAATGTCCTATTTATTCTAATTTATTTTTCTTTATCTCTAATAATATAATATTATTACTTTTAAAATATTAATCTGCTATGTTAAAGTAGGACATACCTACTAATTGTAATACAAAGTTGAAATATTTTATTTTGTACCTTAAGTTGTGAACATAAAAATACTCTATTTTCTGAAATTTCACATTCTATTTGAAGTATTATTTTATTTGATCTATACACAATTTATTATTATTCTTATCACATTATTTGAAACATTTTTTCTCTCAGTTTTGTTCAACATTGCTAGATTGTTACTTACCACCTAGCTTCTTCAAATTCAAATAAGCCAGCAACAAAACACGACAAAATCGTTTAGAAAAAACATGTAAAAAAACAGCAAATTACATTATTTACACAGAAAAGTTTTACATTTACACAGAAAAACACCTTCAACATCCTATATCCAGGAAATTTTAAGAACCAACGCCTGCCGCACTACGCAGCAATGAACATCGCCGACGAATCATCCCCGAGTTCCACGAAGCGCCAATTAGCAGCTTCCTCGAAGAAGTCACATTGGGGGTTTGGACGGTTCCGGAGGGTGGCTCGACAACCGCGCGAGAAAAACACCCACGGATTTATGAAGCAATTAGCGGCCTCTGATTGTCACGAAACACATCCGAGGGCGGATCCTCGACAGGTTCCAGTTGGGAGTCCCTGAACGTCGAACGAGGGGGCCGCGTCGATGGGGTAAACCGTGAGTCGAGAGAGAACGAGAAGCACCTCCGGGACCTTTTCACCCTCCGTGGATTCGTCTCGCGCCGCCCTTCGGTCACGCGTGCCCACGGAGACGTTTTAATAATAGTAATAAACGACGGAGGCGGAGGTGCGACCGAGGGAATGGGTGGATGTTGGCTTTTCTTTCCTCGCAGGATCGATGCCCGCCGCTTCAATGGGACGTCCTGATTTATGGTTGTCCGCGAGGACAACCACCGCCGTCCACAGGAATCGCGGAGTGAGTGCGCACTTTCCGGGGCCGTGGTTAAATAAACAGGTACGATGGGGTGTAAATGAATGGCTTGCTTTGAGCTGGTGTTTTCGGGGCGTGGGTTTCGGTACGAGGATTACGCTAATCTTCACCCCCTCTGGTATCGTTTCTTGTTTACCCTCTCGCGTATGAGACTGTAACGTGATAAGGTTTAATATGCGTCGGAAGTAGCATTAAGGGGAGGTTCCGGTACAGAGAGTCGAGGAAAAACGACACTTTTTGGGGTGCGTAGAATGTGCGCGCGTATGGAAATTTTAGCATTCGAGAAAGTTGGATAAGTTAGAAGTCTTTTAATGAAACATCGCGTGTAAAATAATAATATTAACATAAAATTTTGACTTCGAGTTTTCTTTGGAATCATATTTTACGAATTAGTGTTCAGGATAATTAAAAACTAATTAATTGAATAATTTTCAACCTTCATAAAATTAAAATTTAAATTATTATTCATAATTTTATTTTCGTTCACATAAAGTTTGAGTTAAAGTTTTTCTTTCAAACGCTGTAAATTCTGCAATTTTTCATCTCTTTGCTTTAAACTTTAAATTAAGTCTAACCCTAACAGAAATTTTATATCAGATTGTAATTTAAAAAAATATGATAATTTTTTCTAAAAAAGTGAATAAATATTATAACAGACACTTTTAAATCTGGTTCATTATAATGATGTTTTAAATAGTTAATTCCAACTCCAATTTTTTGAATAAATATTTTTTTAAGTAAGAGGGTAGTATTCATTTAACCTAAAATTTATTCGTTTTGTTACGGCATTCGATTTCAGATTTTCTACGGTTTAATTTTGTATCCGGAAAGGTTTACATAAAAAAGAATACGAGAATAAATCGATTTCATTTATGGAACACCAACAAGAGGTAGCGGGTCCGAGGGTGAAAGGGAATCATCTTTTTAGTTTGCAAATGGGACTCCGATAAGATCTTACAAATAAAAAGGTCTAGCATAGATATATAAATTACTGCTGGGTTTTAATTAAATAATACCCGGGGGATTTATAGTGGGCGTGAGTCGATATCGATCCTCTCCAAATGGGGATGCGAAATCCGCGAAAAAGTGGATGTAGAAAAAAGGTCGACGTCGATCGCGCTGGCGAATGGGCGACCGGCTTTCCTGGACTTAAGTCTACTTTCCATATTTATTCATATTCAAACACGCGACAACCGTACAATATGCCATATAAATTTCCGCCTTTTTTTCTACTCTTTCTTTTTGGGAGACCTAGTGGGCAAGCTACTAAAATAAAACTCCTTCATGATGGTAACGAACTGATTCATGGTAATATGTTTTTTTTAGAGATAAAGATCTGAAGTAGTAACACCGCCCAACTCTGTTTTTTTTATTAAATATGTCCTTTCTTTTTGTTCTCAACATACATATACATATTATACATATGTATACATATAATTATATGGTGGAATCTTAATTAATTATAGAAAAAATAATGAAATTAAAATATAAATAAAAAGATATGTATATTTATTTTTTAATTTGTAAATAATTTGTAGATCCTTTAAAATCCTTGTTATACAATTAAAAATATAATAATATACATGCTTCGAATCCCATTCTTGTTAAAACTTCAAATAAATGACAATTTCGAAATAATCATAGTCAGTCGCTATACAGAAATAAAGTATCTAAACATACTTGATATGCATTTTCTCATAATGGTTGAAATTCATTTATTAACATTGACTTTGCTGTGCTAATTACACCAAAGGTATAAATTGCGAATGATAAATGTACAAAGTAAACTCGTAAAGGGCGAAGTAGAACTGCAAAGCTGCTGTTAGACCTAATTCCAAATAAATTTATGTTCGTGAGGTCAAAATAAGCCTCGAAGTTGGGTTGAAAAATTTATTTCGCAACATTGCTTCGAGTCCAATGGAAATTTCTCTTTCTTAAAAAATACATTACAATATTATTCTTCTCCCAAAAATTTATTATTAAAAGCAAAACTACATTAATAATATTGCAGACAAAAAATACTGCATACACAAAAACTCGACTTTAGAGTTTCATGGAGGTATCTAAAATTAAACCAGCTAAACCTGGATAATTTTTAAAAGAGAAACAACCCCTTCAAGCAAACTTTTTACAGTCTGAAGTTACTGTTTTTTATTTAAATTCAGGAAACTCAACTTTCCGGAAACGCAATCTCCTTTTTACCCACACAATTTTATATTTCCTCCAACTTGGAGGATCAATTTTCCCTCACAGACATGACCCGCAACCTGATATTTTTGGATATTCTTGAATACTCTGCTTGTCCGCGAAATTCAATCAGGATTAAACATGCGAATAATCTACATACAACTGCATCAGCTCACGAAGCATAGAATATGTTAATAAAATTGTATTTTGTTAAGAACTTTTCTCATGACATCACGGATTGTATATACATACCAGGCATGCAAGCTGAACAATTTTAATATGGAATTTAATGCACAATCTAGCCGATTTCGTTAATACACAATTCAACGCAATTTGAATAAATTTTCTAGCGTGTCACACGTCACACATGACCCACTAGGCCAAGATCACAGGGAACAGCGAACCGAGCCGAGCAGCAAAAAAGCTGAGCGCATTTTTCGAGCAACCAGTTGATATCATTTGCTTCCAAATAGCTAATCCGCCGATACGGTGTGTTGGAATTGCCGCTTTTTACTCGACATTATCGTGGAATGCCGGAGGGTCGGCCGAATTGCCGGGGCGGGGAAACCGAGGTATCGGCTGAGTCACGTTTTTTCCTTTCCATGCGGGAAGTATCGAGTGAGTCATTTATACTCCGATAAAAATCGCGGAATAATAAATGTTCCGGGAGAGCTGCCGCCTAATATCGTGCTCGATCGATAGAAATCGACGTTCCCAAGGCTCCCGTGTAGCCTCTCGATGTTAGACCAGTGCTTTACGTCCCTCCCCTGGTACAAGCTTGCAGCTTAGAATCGGTGACAAGCTTACAGCGTGTAAAGAGGGCATTTATGAGACTAATCGATGTGTTAGCGAGTTGCTTCTGTCTCTTTGAGAGCAACCAGCGAGATCAAACGATAGTAAAACTTGTTTACTCGAAAATTATTTCTGGAAATAGGAAATGTTGTTGTGTCTTCGTTTTTGAAAAAATGTAATGAGTTCGGGGAAGATTTATAACAATTTTTAGGTAAGGTATTTTTGGAAAACCCTCTAATCCTCGATGTTGTATGCACTGGTGCAACATTTACTTTAACCTGGTGCAACACTAATTTTATTTTATACTTTCTATTTACTCAATGTTGGCCGTATGCAACATGCGTTGAAACAACGAATAACTTATAGTGCAACTTAATATGATACTGTTGATTTTGAAATTGTAAAATATAATATATGTATTAGTTAAACACTTTTGAAATTACGATTTAAAGTTCTGGGCGTTAAAGTGTTAAGATCGGAATAATTATGATATAGAATTCAATGAGAGTTTCGGAATTTTATCAGGGATGTATTAAGCATGACATCCTTTTTTGCTTTTGTGACTCGTGTTACGGTGGAATTGACGAGTCATTGAATCCGAGGCTTTGAAAAATCCATCAAAAAGGTGGGACGTCTAGCTCTCAAAACCGTTGATAGAAAATGAAAAATAGCGTGGGATTATTAAATTTTGAAGCTTCTAGCTTTTTAAAATTGAAGAGAAAAACGATTCTGGACGAAATAATGACGCTTTAAATTTGAAATCATTTCTTTCCTTTTAAAAGGTACAAATTTTTGAAAATTTTAGTGTCAGAGGTTAACCTTACTGCAAAGTATACTCATTAAATTACAGAGCGTGACAAATAAAGCGATTAATAAAATTTCGGGACTTCAGTTTGAAAAATGGGGAAATATGTACAATAATTATTATAATTCTTTAGAATTTTTTTCGACTTTCTGAGAAGAAATAAATTTCTGCTTGATGGAATCATTAATTTTTGCGATTATCTATTTGTATACCAAGTATATTTATACATTGATGTCACAAAATATGCACGTGTTGCGTATCTACTGCAACCTGCCTGCACTTTACACTTTCACAATTGTCATGACAAACGAAAAAATTGATAAATTTCCGCGATGTTGTTTACGAAAAGAAAAGATCGCAAGATACGTTCGGTTGCTGTTTCGTTCTTTTCACGAAAACTGTTCACGATTTCTATACTCGAGTATTTTCCGAAACCCATAAGTCTGTACTTGTATCTACATTATTGCTTTCAGCTCTGCTGACGCAACTGCTGCAGTCCTACCTTTCAACAAATTTTCGATATCGCGGTATTGTTACAGTCGAGAGTTGTTGCTTGACGACCTAAAAAGAGTTTACTTTTAACCATCCATAGGTAAGCATATTTTTTTACAATCCATAAACAATTTAATTAAAAACAAATGAGTCCTAAACTTTCAGGAAATACGTAAAACATTCTGAACAAACTTATGGAAGCCTCTATTAATTATATTATCAAAACACAGATTCGGAAGACTTTAAAATTACTCATATTTCCTAAGATGACTTCGCAAATTCTGACACATTTTCATTTCCTCCAAACTACCAATAAATAATTATTTAAAATTAAATACTAATTATCCTTATGTTATAGTAGAGTGAAATATGTTATAGTAGATTAAAAAGTAAGAGATACTTTTTTTTTTTATCGGCGGAATAGCACTCTGAGGGGGTGAAACAACCCTTCAAAGGTAAGGGCAATTTTTTCGGATCAAATCACCGGAGAAAGTTGTACCACAATGAGGAATAAAAAATACAAGTCAATTAATTTTATTGAACAACTTTACAAGGGTAAACTACCCCTTAACTTTGTAATAAATATATGAAAATTTGTAAATCAAGTCAAAATAGTTACCCCTTTACACGTCATTTTTCGAAAAAATCCAAAAACACGTGAATTGAGTTCTTTTGTGTTATAGAACACATTATATTTTTTCTAGATTTTTCAGCTTGAATTTTGACTTGATTTACAAATTTTCATATATTTATTACAAAGTTAAGGGGTAGTTTACCCTCATAAAGTTGTTCAATAAAATTAATTGATTTGTATTTTTTATTCCTCATTGTGGCACAACTTTCTCCCTTGATTTGATCCGAAAAGATTGCGTTTAAGTATGTGAAACGATTAAGTCCACGTCTGACGCCCTTACCTTTCAAGGGTTGTTTCACCGCCTCAAAGTGTTTTTCCGCCGATAAAAAAAAAACAATACATATCTCTTATTTTTTAATTTACTATAACATATTTCAAAATGAACAAAAACGGAGAGGGACACTTGGGATACCTTCCTTGTCAGTATTCCCAGCGTTCCCAGCGCATTCCTAGAGCAACCCAGTCATCGCGGCAGCACCAGGAGGATAATTTTTCCCGCAGACCAGGCGTCGACGGCGACCTAGACGCGTCGCGATACAATTTCTCATCCGTCGCACGTCCCGAAGTTTCCAGAGACGTCTTGCGGTAATAACGGCGGTGACGTCGCGTGCTTCCCGGCGTTTAAGCACCGGTGACGAGTAATAAAGGGTGCTTTGGGGGTAACATGTCGAGGGTCGTCGACGCGCGGGACGTGTCTGCCGTCTGCCGCGGGATTCCGAAATTTCCGGGATCCTCCCCGCGTCCAGGTGCGTTTCGCGATCGTTGCGATCTACGCGGATTTCGTCAATCCCCGATTTTTGCTGACGTTTTATCGGGGAAACAGTGGAGCAACGGCGCCGTTCGAAAAGACGGGGAGGAAACGCCCCCTCGAAGCAGGGAGGGTGAGACCGTGTCCTCGGGGCGCGTAGATCGTGCTACAGCGATTTCGCATTCTGCGGCCCCATTCGCTCGCGATAATTAACTCTTTAACCGTGCAATTAGTCGCCGGGGAGAAAACGCGATACTCGAGGCTGCGAGTTACGCTCTCGTGAACTTGGCGTGTCTATTAAAATGATATTTCTCCGGGAAACGACGATAAGAACCCGGATTGTGCCGTTTCTGGGAGGCATTCAACGTTGATGGGTTAAATAAATGAAGAGAGGAGGTGCATTTTGTCGATGGGGGGATGAAAAGACAGGGAAGGGTTGAAGAAGGAAGGAAAGTGGGGAGATCTGTTTAAGTTCGGTGGAGACTGTTTTTTTGCAATTATTAGGATATAGCGTAAATGCACCACTAGATGAACACGTACCAGCGAATGAACATTATACACGGAAATAAATGAAAGAAGTTATTAAAATTAGTACATACATGACTTGATATTGAATTTTTTCAGATCTTTATTTTATATTTAAGCCACTTTCGTGCCATATGATTTTTAATTACTTATTTTGTTTGTTTTTGTGTATAATGTTCATTACACTGGTAACGTGTTCATGTATGTATTCGTGCATCTATTCTAGTGGTTCGTCGTTTTGGTTGATTTAGAACGTTTCTAATTGAGTTTATCGATTATGCGGAAACTATGTCAGAGTTGAGCAAAATGTAATCATTAATATGATTACTGACTAACAACTAATGATTAAATAAATGTTTGAGTTAATGACTAAATGACAACTAATGACTAAATTTTTATTAAACATGAATAATAAATACTGACTAGTGAGTAACTGTAATTGTAATTAATGACTATATGAGTAATCAAAATTTAAATATGACTAATAACTAAAAATGATAAACTAAAAAAGCCACGGAATGATAACAAAAAATATATTTCAATGCTTTATAAACTTTTAATATGAAATTGTAAATATTTAGACTCCGATTTTGATGATCTTGAAATATGTTGTTATATTTCTAATGAATGAATGTAGAAAAGCATACTATTAACATTAACTAATGATTAATCAAATGTAATAACTAATGATTAATCATAACTAATAACGAACAACTAATGATTAAATAGTCATGACTAACCAATCAAAAATTTGTAACTAATGATTATTAATTATGATTAACGATTAATCAGATGATTAGTCAATTTTAATTATCAGTTGATTTGTGCCCTACTTTGTAACTATGTATTAGTTTTGAGTATAGAAATTAGGCGTGGTTTAGAAAGAGGATATTAAGTAAAGAGGTAAGAGGAATTGTAGAGAGAATCTTGTTGGGGAGAAAGGAATGCCATTTTTTTTCAAAAAAATTCTTGCAAAATTTTTTATAGGTCGTAAAGTATGTAGAATAAGGGTTTTAAAAAAGTTTTTTCATTTACTTAATAATTTTGTATAAAAGGATTCTGGAACTCCTATACGATTTTGGGATCTTTCAGATAACTTAATCCCTTAATTCGACCTTTTTTTTATCTTATGAGAGGAGATTGCGAAGTGTCTTCTGAATTTTCCAACCAATTTTTGTTCTGAGATATTGAAGAGGGTATGTAAAATAACTCTAAAAAGTTTGAAGAAGAATTTTGCCCCGTTTTTTAAGAAACAAATCATTGTGATGATTTGGTTGATGAATGTTATCCAAGCAAACTGAATTTTTCTCATAAAAAATAGTAATATATTAAAAAGAGTACTTTCATGATAAAAAGTGATAAAAGGGGAATTAAATGGAGGAGTAAAAGTAAGTTCCTGCTGCAGACTTGGAACTCGGACGGTGATAAAAGACAAGTTGCGTTTATCGACAGAAATTTCTGCATCTTTAAGAATTTATTTCTCGGAAATGATGAAGAGGTGTTCCTTGCAAAATTCTGGGATTACTTGAGGATAACTTCGGAAGAAATGGACCAGTTAAATATTTTCATAACTATTTTTTACATGAACAATGGTAGCAATAAAGTATAATTATCAATTTAAGATTTTAATTTTATGAGATTATGAAAAGAATCAGTATTTTAGGTTTTAGAAGATGCAAAAATTCTTTTACGTGGTTGCAAGAAATTAAATTATTTGAGCAATTGTTTACTCCATTCTCAATAGTTAAATATCAGTACTATTTAGATGTAATTTGGCTTTAGAGTTTAACGATGATTTAGATCATTTTAATGGTTCACTTAAACAGTTTCTACATATTATGCAAATGGTTGCGAAGTTTTAACTCTCTCACCTTCATTTTAAATTTTAATACTCCTTTACGGACGATTTTTGTATGCTTTTTTCTACGAACTAGATTTTTTTAAAAATACACAATTCAAGAAAATAATGTTAATTTCTTTATCTCTATTCAATGTTAGTTAAAAATATACATACCGTTTGCCAAAGATTAAATTACGTAAAAAAAAATATGCGAGTCCCGTAAATCCAGAGTCGAGAGAATTCGCGAGACAGTTCGCAATTTCCGCTCGTCAGTCAGAGCACTAAAACAATCATCATCTGCGCCCCTAGATAATCGAGTCGCAGCGTCCTCTTACTCAATTCGACGATTCGGATCACCTGCCTCGGTTAATTAGTCCTCCGACGGTACCGCGGCTAACATTTTCAAGCATCGGAACTACTAACTCGATAAGAGGGTATTGATCGGCATCGCGGCATATTTCATCGTAAATCAGATCCCACCAATTCCAGCGATCCCTCTTTCGCGTCTCAGACAGAAGAATAGGCGATGCGAAGTGCTCCGGTGAGTTTCTTCAAGCCGCATTTCCATGCGATCACGCTCCAATTAATTCAGCAAGATCGACGGGGGGCGGGAGGATTGTTTCAAGTTCGCGCAACAGCCCGAAGTCGGTGCGCGCTGCACGCTGAAGATTTTCCGTCGATGCCGCCGACGCCGCCCTCTTCAGGAAACTACGGAGCCACTTAAGATCAGACGAGACCGGGGAGGAGGGTTCGATTTAAATGTCAAATTAAACTCGACTGCGAAACCGTCTTATCGGCTGATCCCCTTAAGCGGACATTTAAATCTCCTGCAACGTTCGCGTATCGGAGCAGCTGGCTGGGCTCGAGTTGTTCGGCTGGTCGTTCGTTGTTAGCTCTTAATCGCGCAGTTCGATGGGCGGCATGACTCTAAATCCCTCGATCAGGAGAATTAAACCGCGACGTTTCCTTCCTCCGATCGATCCGAACCGTTTTCAGTGGAACTTTTATTGTGGATAATGATTGGCGAATGAAAGTTTCGTGATGGGTCCCCGAGTCGATGGCTCGGCTCCGTTGTTCAACGTCGGGTTATCAATCCCCGCCTCCCCCCTTTCGCCGAACCCCGTGATTTCGAGTTTCTGACCATTTAGGGAAGTCGAGTGGAAGTTGATGGCTGAAGGTTCGAAGACTGCAGGAGATTAGATTCCGGATTTGATCTTTTAATTGGGCTGCTTCAGCTAGACTACGCTGGCGAAATCCTACCACTTTTCAGATTATTCTCTTGTTCTACGTTCGCCTCTGATGGGACAAAAACGGATTATCCACGTTTAAACTGATTGAAGAAAGATGCCTTCTGTCTTCCGGAAGTTTTCTATTACGTGCACCGATTCGTATATTTAAGTGCTATTATGGAAGATAATGTAATACAAAAGAGTTTCAAGCAGGGCAATTTGTTGAGGGACTACTTCTACCTAGATGGTTACGAAAAAAACCCACTCTTTATGTATTTATTTCCATATTTCAAATGGTAACAAAGATGTACAGTTTTGAACGAATCAAGACTTTGTGTTTTTAGTAGTATGCTTGAAACTTTAAACGAGCTGGTTTTTGAAATATGATTTTCAAAGATGCTGCATGTTGTATTGCAAGTACCATTTAATCGATTCACTACAAATTTGCAACGAGGTGGTTTGAAAAATTTTAGGCTGTGCCTGACGATTTCACATTTTTCAGTTTCAATTTTTATTTTTTAATCTTTACAAAAAGGCAGTTTTTCCATCGAACTTGAATACTTCGAGTTTAAATGTCTGGTATTTTGTGATGAAATGAAATATTAGAATTTGGATATTGTCAGGTAATTCTGAATTTTATTGATTTGTACAATACAATCGATCTTTAATTTTAGATGCATTGTTTAGGTTGGAAAACTCGAAAATTGGACAACAATTAAGAAAATTCAATAAGAAAATAAGAAATTCTGTTATAAGATTGTAGATATTTATACAAACTGACCTTTTTTATAAACACAAAAAGCTGCAATAAGAACTGAAACTTGAACAAAAATTTGTCTTGCATATTTATGAGTTGTATCATAAAGATGTGTATTATATTTACAAAAGTTTACATACTTTTGCAGTTTTATGTATTAAACCTTAAGCTTTACAAATTTTTAAGTATCTGTAACGAGAACATAAAAATTGGCAGTATAGTGAAAAGATTACAAAATACCATAAAGAATGAATATAATTAAGTAAAAACCAAGGGGCTTAATATTTTCAATTTCAACAAATTCACCCCCACATAAATAGCCATTATTCACGGGGTCTTTTGTTTTCCAGTTACTGTCAGCCTTTGCTGAATTGTGCTAGATAAATCATACATGAAACTATTAATTTTAAGCACGGACAGATACACATTAGAGAGACATCAATTATAACTCACTAAAATCCACCAGTACTCCATCAATAATAAAATATCTCAAACTCTACCTTTGGTTAGTTCATACAAATGAAAACTGACTTGCATTACACTGTACATAATTTACCTCTGACAGATATTTCAAATTTGAAGATTCAAATAATGCATTTACACACATGTATTATATATACTCTGCCAGTCAAAAATATTAAAACACTTATTATACTTTTACAAGATGTAATATTTATTACATAAACATCTTATTTCGTTTAATTCAGTGGCCAAAAATTTGTAATACTTTTCTTATGATTATTCCATACAGTGGGTTCTACTATTTATTTTAATTGATAGTGTAATTAATTCAGTTACTACGTCAGGTACAGAAAAAAAATGAATGCTCAACTCACATGCCAAAATCACATCAAACATCATCCTCCTTCGCATTTCCCCAGTTCGCCCTAAAGCCTACAAAAGAAGCGAAAAGCTTGCACAACTTACTGCCAAACATAACCACATTGAGCTCAAAAGAATCGACAGCCCCCGCCGCAGATCCCAAAAGAATCCAAAGCCCCGGCGGCAAACCTCAAAAGTCGATCACCCGCTAAATCAATTGTCCCCTAAATCCGGACCACCAGGATCGCTCAACCACCCCATCTAATATTCACCAAATACCCACCGCGAGGCCCGGATAGCCCCCCAAACAGTAGACAAAAGGACCGATTCATCGGTTACCCAGTCGACGCGACGTCCCGCCGTCGTCTCACCTAGCCGGCGAAAAAGGAAAACCCGTAACAACTCCGTCGAACGAGTTCCTCTTCGAGCGAGCAAACACGGGACCGCCATCCTGGCCACGAGCGGGTGGAGAAGTTCGCCTGGAAACGAGATTCAAACGATCTCGATGGTCTCCCTCCCGGTGCAGGACCAAGGAACCAGTATGGATCGATATAGCGCGGACGGGAGGGTGGCCAGGATCAAACAGACGGTGTAATGGAATAGCCCTTCTCTCTCACTCTCTCTCCTTTTGTTTTTCCTCGCTCCGTCCGCGGGGCGTCGAGGCGGAAAAGCTTTGGAGTTGCCGGGAACCACCGGGTCCGTCGGTTTAATTACCGATCCGATTGCGGGACTACGGTTGGATCTCCTCTGGGCGCTGTTCCGACGTGCCAACGTCGCTGTTGGATCCTCCGACCAACGAGGCCACCGTTGGGACGGGATGAAGAGGAGGAGGGAGACCGAAAGAGGGGGGGATGAAAAAAGTCGATAGAGCGCCGGGGTAGCGGATTAAACGAGGCTGAGAGGGAAAGGTAGAGAAGGAGTCCACTGTAAATAGATACGCGATGCCAACGACTAGGAAGAGCGGGCGCGAGGTGCGGTATTCTGTTCCATCGACGAGGGAATCGAGTCTCGATCGAGCCACGGGGGAGAGCCATCAGCCTGCCGTCCTCTTCGTCGAGGAGGTGGGAGGGCGGCGCGTTCGTGCGGAGGAGTTTTTACAGGTTTCAAGCAAATTTGATTCGCGTCCCACCGGCCACGGCGACGTATTATCGACACTCCGCCTTTGGGTACTTAGGGAACAGAGGCGCGTCGGTCGGTCTGCTAGGTTTCGCCTGGGTTGAGGTGAATTAATCCCGGAGAGGCTAAAAGAGAGATTTGTCCGACACACCGGTCAGTACATTTTAATCCTCCCCTCGGGCTGCCGTGGTGTTAGTGTTTTAATGGAAGTCCTGTAGCCGGATCCCGGTGATCCTATTTTAAAAAATGATTCGGTGTAATACGCGGCGCTACAGTTTATTGATTCCCCGGGGGGTTTGCTTCCCTGTATCGGTGGTTCGATTGTTTAATAGCTGGTATCGGAGGTTCTATGGACCTGACGCACACATATCTTGTGGATAATAGACTTTACGCCGCTTCTTCCCTTTAATTTAGGTGGGTTAATTGCGCGGGAGAATCGCGATTAATCCTAGATTTATGTTTAGTTTGGGATATGTAATGTATAGACTGCGGATGTTTATGCAAATTTACATTTTCAAGTGCATAGAAAAAGAAAATCAATTTAAATAAAAGTGTCCTTTACGTTTTAAATATTATACCTACAACGTATTTTATTTTCGATATTTTATGTATTTTTATTCATTTTAGATTGTTTAAAATCGCCATAAGTGCATAAACATCCGCTGTCTAGTAATGTACAATGCATTGGACTTTAGGTATAATTAAAGTTTGACTGGAATTTAAGCACATAGAATTATGACTTCAATTATGCAGGGTGTCTTACTAATGTCTGATTCTCTTAAAGGGCGTGAATTGAAACAACTTTTTATTTAACAAAAATGTTTTTTGGAGGCTTCGTTATTTTTTCATCACGTTTTTTGGAGGTTTCACTATTCTTCTTTCTTGAATTTTCAGAGTTAAACTAAATCTCTCCCTTCCCTTTTGCCCCTTTCTTTTCCAATCAAACTCACAATAATTTTTCTTTCAGGATTACACACCGCCCACTTTCACATTCCACAGTTTATTTCATTTTCATTGCAGTAGAACCTCGACTCTGCGACTTAATATTTCTAATGAAAAATACTAATAATGAGTTGAAAATGATTGAAATGTGGTTTAACTTTTATTCAAAGTCTTGTATACTTAATGTATTTAATAATTGGAATTTCGGTCATCAAAAATTTAGGATAATTAGGATTCGAACAATCGAGGTTCTACTGTATTTTAAATCTTTTTTGGTTTCAAAGTGTGTGTCATATTCATATAAAAAAATTAACCTAACACTTGCAAATAATTGAAGTTCTAAATCGCTTCTTAATTACACGCAAAAGAAACTGTTCGTTATAATCATCTAGCACCTTTGTACCCTTTTAAGATTCGGGATTATATTTCAGCTCCTTATGCAAACTCCTCCTTTCGCAAACCCAAGTGAAAAAATTGAAACTAATCTAAAAGTCCTATCTCATAAATATTGCATCAAGTATCCTACTTTCAATATTCCCATACAATTTTGCATTTGTGCAGATCTCCGCATACATCTGCATACATACGCCCGTCATAAATGCATGAACATCCACGACCAATACATGCCTGTCTTTTTATACGATTAAATCCCGCTTCGACTAAATAATTGATCTAACCTTTCCGCGCGGCGAGGCCAACATTCATCAACCCGCGCGGAATCCCCCCCCCCCCCGCTTCCTAATTCGATTGGACGCTCACGTACCAGGAATATGGAGGCGCAGGGGGCCGAACAGCGGGGGAAGGAAATTCCGGTCGACGAGCGATAAGTTTTGCGGATGCAACGTATCCGGTGATTTGGCATTGTTGTCCGCGGTGTCTCGTCAATGGGTGCACGCAGGTAGAACGACAGTAACGACACATAACGCGGTCCTTCCGTCGTTGTCTTCATCGATTTCCGATCGATCCTCATTGTCCAGAACACTCTGCTTTTTTCCTTCGACAGTCGGACTTCACCTGTTTTTTCTTCTCTCCCGTTCAGCACCAGCGGCACTGTCAACGACGATTGAGCGTTTAATGCGACGTTTGACTCGGGAAACTGGTAACGGAGTATCGAACCGATCGAGCGTAAGCGACGTTAAGGATTCAATGAGACGGACTTGCGGATACCTCCGGTCGAAGTGCATTAAACGCTCTCTTTCACCGGTATCTGAAGCTCCAGACTGCTTTGGATGGGAAGGGTTTGTTGATAACGCTGGGGAAACGGGTTGAAAACGATTCGAAGCCGCCCCGAGGAATTAAGGGGATTTTTGCGAGGCAAAATCCGCGACTGATTCGAACTCTTTTACCCGGCGATTTTTCTCCTCCCCCTGACGGCAAAAGATGCACGGGCGCATTTCTTGAGGATATCCAAAGCCGCTGCCAATAATACGCCTCGAGGCGTATTAGTTAAAGCCGCGGAGGAATTGCGGAGCTTCGCCGTCGTCCTTTTGTCGCGTAATCTTCGGATGTCTTAAGATATTCCGAGCGTCGTTCGAAGCCTGAATGCGTAATACCCGTGGAAAGCGCAATTAGAGGAGAAACGTCGTGAATAAATAAAAACGGTCGTTGAATCTTATCGAGAAACTTTTGTCGTGATGAGTGGGAAGGAGGTGGTGGCGAGCAGGGAGGAGATGAAGAAGAGGTACTTTACCTCGGGAAAGGAGGAGATGGGATCGGACAACTGTCCACCCAATAATGAAAGGTATGAAACAATGGATGAACTTTTCTGGCTCGGAATAGGTCGGCAAGAGGCGTCGAAAAATTTATTGTTCGGTTTTCTTTTTTCTCTCTCTCTCTCTCTCTTTCTTTTTTTTATAAACAATCGAAGCTAATAAAATTCAATTTAAAGCATGAAGCGCCGGTGAAAAATTCCCCTGCAGCGAGCATGATTAATAGCCGTCGCCTTTTCGTTAATAAAATTTCAATGACGAAAAAGAACGAGGGAAGCTTTCGGATTCACGAGAACGATATTTCATAGCTTCGTTTTACTTCGCCTCCATTGTTGCAACGTGTACAACCGCTTCGCCGTTAAAAATATGCAGGAAAACGGCGAAGGAGGCGCTAGAGGAGGGACAGTTAGGTTTGCAGCGCTGCTCGCGACGCGGTAGGCCCGCGTTCAATTCCCCGCACCTGCTGTCTCATTTTTCATCAGTATCATTACACGCTTCGACTATAGTTCAGGGTGCAATTTGGTTTCCATTGACAAGTAATGGGCTGCTAGTCGCACATGTGTCGTTCGTTTGAACGCCGACCTTGCGGCTGTACGTACTTGCTACTTTGTTCCGTTTGGCGGGAACAGCGCTCCCTGGCAGTGGAGAATCGGTCGAGTCACGGACAACGTTGATTTCCCTAGATAATAGTAATCGGGAAGCCTAGGGTCTACCGGGATCTGCGCATGATATCATTTTGGTAACCAGTGTTTTGTTGCAGCGCTATAAGTGGAAGAAAATTGTACTTTCAAGGTGTGGTTTTCGCGGAAATATTAGATACTAGGTAGATCTAAACATGGGGAATACTAAATCCATAAATATCATTATTGTCACTTTCGTAAAAAGCGTTGTAGTCCTCAAATACGAGCACTAACGGAAAAAGGAGAATATAATCGAGATACCATGTAAGGTAACGCTTCCCAACAATTTTCCAAATGTATGAAGCTCATGCTTATTTTTTTTTTTTTTTCAGTTAAGTCTGCTTCATTTTGATTGAATAAACTACCAACCAGCCGGCGCACGTGGATTTCAGGCTCAAACGAAGCAAAAAAACTGCGCTACAACTCGTTGTTCGAAGCGAAAACTAGGTCTGTGCGTTGGAGTGGTTCACGGAACAAACCCCGCGCAAACTTTTAACGACGATGGTTATTTCGTTGAATTTTTTTTCCGCCCATCGCGATCGCAATTTCCGCATAAAAATTTGTTCTTCTCTCGGAGGAGGTAAAAAACGGATCGATACCGTGCATGTTTATTTGTCGGTCGAGGCAAACTCGATGAAAAAGCCATCAGCCGTCGAACTCCGGGGCTTTAAATACTCGAAAGACGACGAGAGTCGTTTCACCCTCTCGCGCGCCTCAACCCCTTGTCGCGACGCGCCTCGAGCGATCGATTCCCCTCGCTCACCTCCCCGTCGACAGTTGCCCTCAAAATCGAACCTCGATCTCTCTTGCTCCGCTCATATCGTCGCCGCTTGCGAAAATCCCGAAACTTCATAAGCCGGGGGAGGCTGTTTACCGGGGGGAATATTTCGCACGATAATCGAGACATGTTCCGTGATTCTGATCGAAATGTGGCCGGGAAGATCGCCGATACGATGGCGTTTCGGAATTTATTACCAGCCACGGATAATCCCTTCAAATGAAGCTGCCGCGGGCACAATATGGCTGCGGGGTCTATTTATTCCGACGGCTTCGGTCCGCCGCGCCGGCAAAAACTAAAGAATTTGGGACACCGACGCCCTGGACTGTCGCCGAGATATTGTATACATATTTGAATGAGCCTCGGAGTTCTTGGACTTCTGGGGCAACAGAAGACTCGAGGATACTGGAATCGAACCAGGCAACTTCACACTTTTCAAACCAGCAAATTGATTTCTACTCTCTCAGATAACTTTCCTTCTTTTGTCGTCGTCCACCGCCCTCTCACTTCTCTCTCGCCGCTGCCGTCTACTTCATTTCAAACGGGAAATCAGCCTTGGAGGACCTTTGTGACGACTCCGATAGTTCGCGAACTCTGGACCCTCCCGCGGACTTTGGCTTCTAGGGTCATTAGAGAAAGGCATCAAACGCCCTTCTGATCTAATTACTCGATGCTTTTAGCGACTCGAGGTTCACCCTAAAACAAGACTCTCCGAAATGCAACTTTCGCCATCTCGCTTGTTGATAAGCATCGTTCGGGATTCCTGTTCTTGAGGATCAGAATATGAGGGTGTGTTTTAAAGAGGCGCCTTGCGTTCGAGAAAAGTTTTAGTTTTATCAAGCAATATAAGTGTACTTTTAGCTTTATTCCCTAATTTTTAAAAAGTAAAGATATCGTCCAGCGACGCAGTTTGCTAATTTTAAAAGCTCTTCTGTTAGAATATTGTTTGGCGGAAGTATGGAAGAATAAAGTTGGAACATATATTCATATGAAGCACATTGCTCCTTAAAAATGTGCTAAATATACAATTATATACAATAATGTTACTGAGCAAAAAAAAACACTATCTATGTTTCTAGTATCGTGGAATTTCTCGCATAAATCAGCATTGCCGACACGACTGCCAAAATGCTGCCATAAAATCTGCCATAAAATCTGCTTTGCACGCATTAAACAGTTTCAACGTTAAACTTTCTTGTGACTACATAATTTGAAATTTGTTTGATCAACAATGTTATACACACCACCCTAAAGAAACATCACTAATTTCCAGAATAAATAACTCCCCATTAAATAACCCAGGGCTGGTAACAGACTAGAGAATAATTACGTAATCATCCGAAGAGTGACTTATTCTGAAGTCTTTGTTATTCTCGATCCACCAGTCCATTGTCTTTGTTAAGTTCACATTAAGAATACATCGTCGAAACAGTTATATTCCTGGCAACGACAACGTGATAATCGCAAAAACGAAGAAATTATTACCACGTTTATATCAAGCTCAGACGAATGACGTTACAAAGCACGAAAGTCGTTCGTCCAAATTTAAGCTCGTCAAGCATCGATCCTGCCGCCGTTACAGCCCGGACAATGAATCTCGATCTTTTAAGAACGGTAACGGGGTTGGCGCAGCGATCGAGCGCGAAATTGCCGGGTCGATGAATCGACGAATGTATCTTTTTCAGCTATCTCCGCTTTATTTGTCCGGATCAAGTAGTTCAGCTCTGATACAAACACCGAACTTCCGGGATCGACGTTCGTTTGCACGATAAATACGACATGCCGCGTCGAGTGGTCTGACCAAAGGAAACTGATGCCAACTCCGTCGTGCAAATATTGGCTCCCGTATAAATGTGCGTGCCAGCCGCCGTCGACGACGACGACGAACCTCTTCCTCCCTGTTTTCGATTTGTCTGTTCGGGGCGCATGAGACAATGGGGGAACGACGGTCCGAAGGCGAGTGGAGAGAGGGGAAGCAGATCCAGAGAGGATTTATTTGTGGGAAGCGGGTTTGTCAACTGCTGGTTAGACCTTAATTAGTTCTGACGTAGATTTAGGATGGGCTCGAGTTAAAATTATTGTTAGAATTTCTTCAGGTTCGAGCAATACTCGACTTTCGAGTTCAAGAGGAGAGCATAATTTCGCTCGCGAGGCAACGTGTCCTAAACCCCGTGACGTTGACGTATGTACATTCGCGGAATGGTGGATACCCGAGTTTCATTATTCATATGCTTCTGATGCTATACTCTTTTCGTTGGAGCAACTGTGGACTGCGTCGTTTGAGAGAGAAATCGGAGGGCTACTGATGTATTACACTTTCGGAAATTATGAAGTATGAGTAGTTGTAATTATTAATGTTTCTGGCGTTGTCTGCCTTGTTGACGCATTCGTTGTAAAGCTATGTCTCTAGTTTATTTTATTGAACATGATTTTAGGTGATACGAAAGGGTTGTATTCGTAACTCCGTAGGGTTCTAGAATTTTAGGTATATCATTTGGTAAAACTAAACAAAGTTTAGTAGTATTCTACGAACTGCAATATGATATTCCCTGTTTATGTGCTCTTGAATGAAAGCAAAGTGGACTTTCTGTAATTGTTAAGTACACTTGGGTATGCAAAACGGGTCCACGTGTACTCGGATGTTGGTCACATGTTGCAACAGTTGTGCTACGTACTACAGGTTTGGTCAACATTAAACTTCCATACGTTTGCTTAACAACTTCCTTGACCAAAGGTTTATTAAACAAATGTCATCCCAAGAAGGGAAATTACAATTAGATTGCGGATGCTAATTCAATTACTTTATAGATATAGGGAATTGAGACCTTATAAAAAAATTGTTTACCTTTTAAATGTTATTTGTAGTTTACAGTTTATGTACAACTGCAATTGTGCATATCCTTGTACATTCTTGCATATTTAGGTATAGATACTTGTCATGATTAGGATTTTTATGCACTTATGACTTATGATATGTCAATATTCAAAAAGCTATAAGAATAAAAAATAGTACATACTACATTACATAAAAAAATAATTCAAAGTGTTACTCAAGCTTCTTTTCTTTACTGTCGTCCGTAAAAATAAGAATTTGTATGAAAATCCGCAGTCTAGTCATAATTATACATATGAATATTTATAGTCCAGTAAGAATTAGAAATATATTTCATGAAATATATGCATTTTAGTACATTAATATATAAGAATATGTGTCAAAAAAATTTTACTCCAAGTCTTGTATTCTTATACTTAGTGTATTAAAGAATTCAAACCCTTAAAAATAAAAATTAGAGATCATTGAGACATCTAATACCAAAGAGATGCAAGTAAAATTTTTCTGATATCGAGGAAATCGACATTATTTCAATTATTTATTTAGTAATCAATTTTTGTAACCTTTAAACTTTAAATTACACTTTTACACTATGAATTTAATACTTTTATAGTACAAACATTGCTAAGCAAGTAATTAAAATAAGTCCAAGGTTGTCGAAATCAGAAAAATGTCATTTATATCTTAGATCCTTTTGTATTTATGTATCGATTTTTCTGTACGAAATAGTAATAAAATTTCTATATTTCATATATAAATTCTGAAGTTATGGTTATTTTAAATCACCAAGTTTCAAATTGTTTCTCAGTACCAACATCATTAACCTCGTCTACATTTTCACAGCTGTCTCATTGTATTTGGCAATTTTTTATGCTACTTTACATGACGCTTCGTTAAAATGTTAAGTATTTAAATAACTATTTTGGCTCCTTTTGATGAACCTCCTTGACCCCAGAATTCAAAGTACTAATCCTCAAGTTTAGGTTTACCAGTTTCCTACAATATAGTCACTCCGTTAAAAAATAATATACTTCACAACTGAAGGCAAACGTATTTTGCCTTGAAAGGTCTCATAAAATAAAGCAAGTTCCCACAAGCTTCTCAATCTTCCATAAAATGTTACTACATAACACATTCAGCGAGCACGAAAGCAGATAATGTCTTCGCCAGCAGACGATACAGTTTCTCACAATTTCGCACCCTAATCGATAGACCCATGTTAAAACTCAGCTGCTCTCCATGCATACAACTTGAACCATTCGCATTTCTGGAATTATTAAGCGGCAACATGTAACATTTCACGGACAACAACGGAGGAGTTTCCGCGTTACCATGCTCGGCGAAAGTTCGTCAAAATCGGAGGAGGGACAAGTTGGCCGGACTCCCTTGTTAGAGTTGCAAGGTTTGAAAAATAAGTTGCACGGGCACTAGCAGCAAAGTTGTACCGAAGTGTTAGCGCGAGCGACGAGAGCATTCCCGCGTAAATAAGTAAAGGAATGAGCAGGAGTCACGACAGATAACCCAGTCAGCCCCTCCGGTTCGTCTTAAATAATCTCCAAGTGGCTCCGAGCCTCCCCGTTACTCCGTCTCCGTAGAAGTTGCTCGCGCCCCACCCGAAACTTCTCCGAAAGTTCGTTAATTCAAGGAACTAGAATATCTCAAAAATTTTCCGGACAATTTAATTCAATAGCGATCGCCGGACGCGATCCCCGCGTCGGAGCGTTCAACGTTCGAGCCGAGACACATCTACCACTTTTCGCGCGAAAATGGCTTCCTTTCAGGCCAGTCGGGAAAAGTTTCCACCGGACGATGACTGATACGTCTTCCAAGTTCTATGGCTTGTCAGACTTTTCGAGCTTTTAAGACGCTTTCTTTGCCGAGTATCGGATTTTATTGGCTGCCAAATCGAGTCGGGTTACTTTTCACTTCTTCGTCCACTTGACGCCGAGAATATGACACGCCTTTTCGAAAGCTGCGACTGGAAATCTATGGCTTGCGATATCGATGGTCTCGTGAACTCGATTGGGAACGTAGAAAATTTATCAGCAGGATTCATAGGACAGGTGAGGACAAAAACAATCTTTGCTGGAATTGCAGTTCGGCGAAAAGATTATGCTAGGACAGGACTCTAACAAGATTAAATTATTGTTAGGCTATCTTTCACAGATTGTTTTAGAACATTCAAAATTTGTTTTTTTGAACTATGTAACCTCGAATTTTATAAATGTTCCTCTGCACCAAGGAATAAGCAATTCACCAAAGCAATGATTCACCTGCTGGTTGAGGTTGATCAATTATGGTTGGATAAAAAAATATATTAAGAAACTACTTTATCAAAATTCAAATATCATTAGGCTATCTTTCACAGATCTTAAGACACTCAAAATTCATTTCTTGAATTATGAAGCTTGCGAATTCTCAGATATTTTTCTGGACCAAGAATCCATCACAGAAATTCTGCAGGGTTTGCTAGCAAATTCTGCTGGTTGAGATTGATTAAAGTCCAGATTACAGTTAGGATTGGATAAAAAATAATAGGATACTCTTTTATCAAAATTTAATTATTGTTAGACTAAATTCCACAGTTTGCTGTTCTAGAATACAAAAAATTCGTCCTTTGAATTACGCAACTTGGAATTTCATAAATATTCCTTCGGGCCAAAAATCCATCACTTCAATCCTTTAGGATTTACTAGCAAATCCTATTGGTTAAGACTGATCAAAGTCCAAGCGTGGATATAGGTACTGAAGATCCCTTTGAAGAGCTAAACATTCAAGAAGCTGTGCTTTTCTTTGATTAAAAATGGATTTCACATGGGTAACCCACATTTATTTTGAATTCCCTTCTCGTTCTGGAATGCAGCAAGCAGCAACTTTTGAGCGTAACAACGTCACAGAATCAAGAACTCATTAAGAGACAGAAATGCGACTAGTTGCGTCGACAGTTGCGAAATTGTTAATCTGTGTCTGACTGCCAGACAGCTTTATACACCTCTGTTGAATTGATGAGTTTGGTAGAGCAAACGGAATATTTTTAAAATTAAGTGGGTGTCCTAGACAATTTGGAGAAATAAGATGTGTCAAAGGAATCTAAAGATTTAGTTTCCAGGCGAGCTAAAAATAACATTAAGAGGCTATTTTCTGGAAAGCTGTTTTTTCACGAAGGTCAGAGATTTCACTAAAAGTCTGCATAAAAAATTGCATTTGCAAGAAGGTTAAAGGTTACGCTGCATGGTTGTTGTATGAAAGATTAACGTGGACTATTCGGGTCAGAATATCTGCCTTAGACTATACACCTTGAATTATCTACCCCACACTAGACCTTAGATTATCTACCCTAGAACACTTAAATACCTTCTTCCTTAATTCATAAACTTTGCAATTCAGAATGTAGGTACTGCAGACTAACAACTGGCTACAGAAATGACTTAATATTGATGAAGGACTGACCAAAAAAAGATTTATGTTCCTTCAGCTAGATCTAAAGACCCCTGCACCCTCTTTTCTTAAAGAAGTAAAGTAGAAATCCTCCGACTTCAGGATTCAAGGACACTTTTTTCCCGCGAACAAAGCTCTTCGGTACCGCGTAAATTTCTTCATTACGAATTCCCCGGACGCGCCGTTATTAGAGGAATTTATTAGTCGGCGGTTTCCGTAAACGCGTTATCGGGGCCGGTCGATCTGTAATTAGAGGCATTTGCATCGTAGAAGCAGCTGCTCGCAAGGAGATATATCGCGGACGAATGCTCACGCACAGCGGCGTTCAAGAATTCACGGCGGGCATCGACGTCTCCTCGCGAGAGAATTTTTTATCTCTCGACTCTGCGAATAGCCGAGCGTCACGCACACGATGTCCGGTTGTCGTTTCGAAGGTGTACCGGGAACGACACCGGAAACGGCGATTGAGTGGGCGTCGATAAGCCAGGCTGTTTTGCCCGTAACCGGTCCCCGACACCGTGGAAAACGTTTCCACGTCGCGTGTCGCTCCATCGCGTTCACACGTTGAATAAAACAGAGAGACCGTGGAGAAGTGGAAGGCATCTCCGTCGCTTCGCCGTGAGAGATCTCCGCCGAGACTACCGTCGACCGTCTTTTTAAGCGAAACTGAACCGACGGGGGGGAGGGGGGGGGGGGGTGGCGTCGACGGTAATTTCGTCTGACGGAGGAGCCGGGGAAAGCCGTCGAGAAGGTCCGCGACGCGACGGCGGTGGGAAGCGTGTCGTGTTATTTGCACCGATTCGACGAAACTGGTTGTTATTACTTGTTCTACGGTGTTATTGTAGGATCCGGCGGAGGCGAAAAGGAAGGGAGGCTTCTCTCGAATCCTCCGCCCCTAGGCGAGGCGCAGTGATTTCTCCAGCTGGAGAACCGCCACCGCCGCCCCCAATATCCTTTGTTATTCCAGTTATTTCACTCGGGATTCTTCTCGGAGAAGCGCCCTCTAACCAGTCGTGTTATTACAGCGACTGCGAACGGAGGCCTTGATGCATTCGCTAAATTCAATTTCCTTTTGTTATTAATACCGATGTTAAATTATGTTCCGCGGGTTATTAGTCGGAACGGGATGAGATTTGCGCCGAGAGTCTCAGAATAAATTACACGCGGAAGCAAACGCGCACTTCTCGCGTTTGTTTGCGCGAACGGATCCGCGGCTGTAAGGCGAGACGATGTATCATAACCTCGGAAAGCCGGGGCTTATGTCTCGGTTAAGACGCGACTGATTGGATTTGCATCTCTGGCAGAAAGAGAAGGCATTGGACATTTGTTCTCTTTGAAAATAGAAATATTCATTGATGATTTATTTACGTAATCATAAGGAAATTGAAGTGAACGCTAATAAAACGGTGGTAGTGCAAGTGGGAGAATCGATTGCAGCTGTATTTTTGAGAAAAAATTATACAGCGAATTTGTATTGTATGAAACAAAGAATTAGATAGTACAAAACAAATACGGTCGGGTTTCAAAAGGTTAAGAAAGCTACACTAATTTCATGTTTTAATTAAGAGAAACATGTTTGAACAACAGTATTATTTGTTAATATTACTAATATTTCAATTTTCTAGTATCCCAATTATCGAATCGTGTTATACCAAGGTGGCCTGTAATTACACTCATGTTTAATTGAGTTCATGTTTAACTCGAGTTCACAGATTCAAACTGAGAAGTTGATGGGTTTTGTATAATTTGCATGTCATACATTGAATCATCAAAATATTGGGACATTGATATAATTGTAGCTTCAATGCTCTGTACCTGAAAAAAATGTGAATAGTGTAACAACAATTATTCTCAGTACAATAAAGTATAGTACAATCAAAAAGTAAAAAATGTATTACTTGTTAGTTCATACTGCTGTTTGAATATTAAATGAAATATCGAAAGAAAGTGAATTTTCATATCACAAAAATATTGGGATAGTTTATAAAAGAAAACTGGACTGTAAAATCAACAAAAATAACAACAAACACTATAGAAACTTGATAAGTTCGTCTATCAAAGTAGTAAAACACAGTGTCAATTAAATTACTAAATTGTTAAGTTAATTTTTTTACTTAAATTTGTAAAATGTAAAGTGTATGAATATTTTTGTGACACGGAAATTCAGTTTTTTTGGACATTTGTTTTAACAAAAATTTGTATTATATAGTAACTTTTTTGCTTTCTGATGTTTGTACACTATATTTTAATATACTGCAGAAAATGATGGCTTCTTTATTTATATTTATTTCAGATTTAGAACACAGAAGCTAAAATAATAGCAGTGTCTAAATGTTTTTGGGATTCACCGTAAATCGGATTGAATTTGGTAACTATCAATGATTACTCGGATTATTATCTAGGGTAATGTATTCCTCTTCATTACTGTTAAAATTAGTCCGATTCATGTCATGTGTTGGTTTTCTTTCATAAAAAAATCTCACTAATTTCTTGGTACAATTTTCACGAAGATGAGATGAGAATTATGGAAATTGAAATCTTCATTCTTGGATAAGACACTGTTAACACAATAAATCTGCGGATCTTTATGCAAATTTATATTTTTATAGACTTGCAACAGCAACTGAATTTTAAATATATACTTTACTCTCTGAATACTATACAACGTATTTTACTTTTGATATTTTATATATTTGTAGATCTGTGGCCATCGTTACAGGTTTTTGCAATTTTAAAATTGCCATAAATGCATAAACATTTGCAATCTAATCATAACATCTCTCCCATTCATTCTCATCACAGCATGCTCAGTTTTTTTATGAAACTTTTTCATGTAACTAAAATGTAACCAAATAAATCTCTACCTAACGATTTTATCCTTCGCTTATAATTTCTGTCAAGCTCTCCGACTTGTGTAACGTGAAACTCTCCCGGTTAGAAACGTGCCCGTTTCGTTTTAATTCAGGAATCTTAAAAAAATGATAAAAATAAGAATATTGCTCGCTGGCGTGAACACGGCTTAAGACAGACGAGGAGAAACGTCGGCGTCACCGTGAACGAGGCATAACGCTCGAAACGAGCGAAGGAAACTCCGATATCTTGGGACGCCGGAGGAAATTAAGGGATAAAGAGACGA
Source organism: Perdita meconis (assembly GCA_030770465.2). Lineage (NCBI taxonomy): Eukaryota > Metazoa > Arthropoda > Insecta > Hymenoptera > Andrenidae > Perdita > Perdita meconis. The sequence goes on along the minus strand of JASKOS020000006.1, from coordinate 3,784,878 downwards.
TCTCCGCGTTCACCTTTTGTCGCGTAATATTTTCCGATAGGTAGCGGAAGTATTGAAAGTAAATGTTCGGGAAATATAGAGGCGGGGCGTGGCGATAAGCGCGCGAAAGGGGATATACAGACCGCGTCTAAATCTCCTGGCCAAACTTTCGTAATATTTTCCCCGTTAACAGCAACAGGGGGATACGCCAATAAGAAGCTGGCTTCTCGAGCAAAAAAGGAATCGAGGAATTCATGTGTCATTCTGTTAAGGCACTCGTTGGCAATAGAAATTGACGCCTCGAGACGCTATCTTTCGAATATAGTCTTCCCCCGTATCTTCGGGACGATTATTTTCCGGAGCGTTTAGTGAGACAATGGTTTGCCTTTTTGCTGGGTTACTCGATCAGTAACATTATTTACAGGCGAATAAATTCTTTCGTTTCGAAAAACGAAGTTCAATTCCATTTTACTGGAAGCAAAAGGAATTTCATTTTTACGGAATGGAATACCATGAGGTCGGTTTTAAAGACTTCGTGAATAATTCCATGAATTTTATTACGAAAAGGAAAGTGCAGAAGATGTACCCTCTGCAAGCAATTTTTTTTTCTGTTTCTCAATTTTTCAGTAGCTTTAATTTGCATTCTAAAAGTATTGCCAGTGGCAGTGGATAAAATTAACAAATGTATTTTTACTGATAATATATGGCCAAACATGATTAAAACAGTTTCCATTAAATACACAAAATGGAATATAAAATGTATGCACAGTGGTCGAAAAAGGAAATTAATATTGACGTACATTACGCATTATCCATATAAAATACCTGTAATGTTCAATTTGATTTATTATGCCAGCGTTACTGATTTATTTCAGGGAAGTTTTTAATTTTATGTGACAGTGAATGAAGGATATTGTTCCTCTGTTCATGTTACGATATTTTTGGCACAGTTTAGCTTTCTATTGATTTATTAACTGCTCTGCACCCGATCCACGAAATTTAACGAGTTTCGAATGAAAAAAAAAAAAAAGAAGAACGTAAAGCACGTAAGAGCTTCCGAAACGACCCAACAACTTTTTGCGATCAAGACCACCGCCGCGGATAAATTATTTCTATGATGGACACGTGCCAAGAGTCGGTTCCTCGCGTGATATCAACGCAGCGCAAGCTCTTTGATTAGTGTCGCAAAAAGAGAAACAAAAGAAAGTCTCTTTTGGTACAAGGTTAATAGGAGGGTGTGGCGTCCCGAGGGCGCAGGAAAAAAAAATGATGGACGAAACAAAGGAGAGGAAATGTTCCTTCAAGTTTGAATTTGGGTCCTGGTAAGCAATGTCCAACCCCTTGACAACAAATCGCTGCTCGCCACGCGAGACCACTATTGAGACGACGAAAGCCGCGACCTTTCATTAGCATCGACGCCAAGACATTTCTGGAGTTCTCAAGTGGAGCATGTGCTACGTGTAGCTCAAGTTTCCCTTAATGTCTGCACTCTGGTCTGTGTAATGATAGTCATAATCGAGCAATTTCAGGAAGAAGATCTTTAGCGTTTTTTTTGCTCACTTTGGTATCGGATATTTTTATGAGCAGAGAGAATCATGATTTTATATACTTATGTTCAGAAATGTATGAGAAGCATTGTATTAGGTTTGTTTCTTTGTTTAGTTTATAATAGAGATTTGAGAACATGAAATTAATGAAAAGAAATGTTTAGAATTAACATTAGAGTTTTGAAAGTTTGAAATTGGAGATTCAAGATTTCAAATTCGAGACTTGAAACTTTTATGTTGGAAATTTGAAGAGTTAAGATTAAAGGTTTGGACATTTCATGTTGAAGGTATGACAATTTCAATTTGGAGATTTCAATATTTCAATCTGCAGATTTAAAGATTTTCAGATTTCAATTTTGGAGATTTGAGGATTTCGAGGTGGAGATTTTAAAAAATTCGAAAATACGAAATGAAAAATTGAAACACTTAAAATTAGAAATTTTCGGAGTTAAGTTAAAGATTCGAAAGTTTGAAAAGAAAATTTCCAATGTTAAAATGGAAGATTTTGCAAATTTAGAGATTTTTAGAGTTGCAGATGGAAAATTAAATAGAAAATACTATTTCGAGTGGAAAAGCAATTTTCAATGGCTCCTAATGTTTATATAATCAATTAATACTTATCACTGTGTATTTTAATTCCTTATATCTATTCGTTAATATTGTTAAGTGCTCATGAAGAAATTTCGGTGACTTGAAGATTTCGATTTTTAGCGTGAAAACTCCTCATGAAAAATTTTCCTTTTACCATTTCTTCTTCTTATTTTCTCAAACAACTCGGAAGTATAATAAGTTTATTTTATACAGAGAAAATCTTTGATATCCTCAAACAATTATTTTATTCTGTACCCAGACTAATTAGCGCATCTCGCAGACAAGAGAAAATCCAGTTTCTTAGAAACCTTGTAGTATTGTAGAAGATTTCAATACAACCACCAAGCAAAGAGAAATATTTCTGTTGCTTTTTGATTTCCCTGGAGTGAATTTTCAACCCCAAAAGTGTCAAAGAAATCGGAATATTCAGGTCACCGAAGTTCCCTCGCAAGACGTGAACTCCAATTTTTATAGATTATGTTCTCCCTCGTTGCAACACTTCTAAACCCATCAGCGTACTCAATAAAGATCATCTGCTCTTCCAAGAAAAACAGAACTCATACCGCAACCCCACCCACTACCGTTTCACAAGCCGTTGTTTCCCATTTGTTGTCATTAAGAGCACTCGGTTAATACACAGGCTAAGTATGTGTTATCGAGCATCTATGGATAATGGACAGTGTTGATGGACCGTTCTAACGAACTGGTAATAAACGCCTAAACATCGGACCTCCTTTCTCCGATTATCAACGATATCTTTCGGTCGGTGGTTGTCGCACGATTGCAACTCACGGGTGTAGAAGAACGTTCGATGCATTCAGGCGGTACGACGAAGAAAAGATCGCAGGGGTTGCGAGAGGGTCGTCGTTAGATGGATGTGGGGGTGGAGGAAAAAGGAGAATCGGCAGCGATATTGCGATCCTGACAAAGAAAGAAAGCCATTTCTAAAGGTTTCCAATGGTCGCGAAAAAAAAAACGGGAGGGGAGGTGGTGGAGGTAGGGGCGTGCGACGTTTAGAGAGGAGGTCGTTGTCGGTATTTCGATATTTGTAGAAAACGAGACAAAAAGCGGAAGCGTATTTAAAAGCGGGGGCGCCCGCTTGAATAAATCGCTTCGGGACAAAGGGCTGGTCGAATCGAGTGCTGCCAATGGTACACGGTAAAAACACGGCCTCGCGCGTCGACGATGATAATCGATTGTAATGCACGCGATATGATCAACGATGAGTCCCGATTGCGTTAATTGAAAGCGATTGAAAGGCGGCGCACACCGTTCGAGCGGTGTCCAGCGGGGAAAATCATGGAACTCTGGAGTTGGCTATTTATTGGCCGGGGAGAATTATCGAAATCGTGCTACTTGAATTGCTTTGTGCTGCGGGTGATCATTTCGCGTGGATTTGTACGCGAGTTGATATTGAAAATCGTTATCTGACGCTTCGGCCATCCGTCACGCGTTTAACTCTTTTGCGCTCTTCAAATAATTACTCCAACTCATCCTTAACGAATTCTATTTGTATCGCATAAAGTTAGATTATATGTTTTTTTTATATGCAGATGTATTTTTCGAATATATTGTTTGAGGTCATAACGATTTATTCGTAAAAAGATTATTTGAACTACGTTAGTGTCGCTAGTCGAATAGTGAAAGAGAGTTAGCGTTTCGTAAAGGATAAAATCGATGTGGATATGTTTCAAACTTATTTTCTTTTGACGTGCTAAAACAATTTTGAGCAATTTTTAACTGTATAACCTTTGGATAGTGTCACAATAAAATGAATCCATGGTTTTTTATAAACCCTCAAATAAAAACAGTTATATGGAGCGTAGAGATGCGTTGGAAAAATTTGTGAGAAAACATTTTTTTCTCAATGTAGTTCAATATGTTCAATAATTAGTGAGAAATCGCTATGAAAAGTTTTATTGAATTTGTTTTCATAGACCCTACAATAATGGGTTAAAATAAACTAAAAGCACAATGCAATTTATGAACCTATAATATTTAAAATAATTAAATTATACCATATTATTTGGAAGGTATATTTTCAGAATATTTTTAGACTTCGTTGAAAATATAAAATTTGCGAGTTGGGCTTATGAAATTTTATCCAAGTAAAATGATTATTCATAACTATTAGATTATTTCATAAGTAAGGTCGTTAATTCTATCATTTTCTCCAAGGAACAAAAAATTGGTCAAGAATTAAAAAAAAATGTTCTGAAAAATAGAAGTGTCGGAATAAACAAACAATAAATTAAGGATTAAATGCAAGTATAAACTCAAGCTTGTTTACCAATAATACAAAATTCAAAAACAAAAATAATATACGATATGACCCCAAATTTATTTCATTAATAAATCGAAAGTATTGTATTCAACGAGATTAAATGAAATAGCTGCCTCTTATAGCGTTTAGTATTTCTACAATGGTTCTACAAATTGTTGTTTGGAATTTAAGAATGTAATAAAAGTTAAATTTGACGAAGGCGGAAGATGGACGGCCGAAGACGGATGAAAAGAAGGAAGAACGCGATTTTTCGCTGTCTGTTGTTCCGCGCCTGTGAGCGCGCGTGTTCCTTCGTTATCATCCACGCCACTATTTCGTGATTCCACATTTTATTTCCGCGAGTTTCCGAGCGCAGAGATGTAAATTTGCATTATCCCCCTTCCAGCGGGCGTGCCACGCTAAATATTAAATTAAAAACGGACAAATTTCCCGTGGCCATTCGCCGTGAGAAACTGTTGATTTATTTTAATACGTTTCCACCGGGATCACGGTAATACGTTTCGCAATAATGCTTGAATAATGCGCGACGTTATCGCGAGGAGCAACGACAATGCATCGCGATGATGTACTTTTTCTCATTAACGTTAAAAAACACACGACCGTTTTATACATTCGTTCGGCTTTTGTCGACCATCTGACATCGTGATCTTTCGATTTTCTGATTGTAATCATGACGCTTTATCGATGAACGGTACCGATACTGGCGACACAATAGGATCTTGATAGATGTAACCTTGATAGCGACGAGTTTCATAGTCGACGGTTTCGATAGCTGCATTTTATCGAGAAGTGAATTGTAATAACTCCATAGCCGGATTGAATAAACAGAAATTATAGGAAAAGTGATAATAGAAGGGATAGGAAACGTTTCAGTTTTAAAACTTTAAAATTTCCAAATGATTGATAAGCAATATATCGTAACTCAAAAATGCTGACTTTAATGAAAACCTATGGAATACTGTGGATGCGAATGTAGGATACGAAGTACAGCAAATAATATTTCCTTTGTGCAAATTAATTGAAGAACCGAAATGAATTCTAAAGGACCGAACACATTGCTTGCAGTCATCCAACTTTTTCGCTTTTTAGATAATAATTTTATGACGGTATAAGACATAACAGAATTTCAAATATTTGTTATTCATAAATACAATAATAAAATAAACAGAAAGTCATAATTATGCGGGACAGGATTAATTTGACATGTAAAATTTGTTAGTCTGCGCTGTTTCATTTGCAGAAATACGAAAAAATATATGGATTTGTTTAAATGTTTTATTTGCAAGCATGTATTTTTGATTTTCATGTTTGTTAGAGATTTCAGCAATGTTTCTTCCAATAGTTAGGTATTAAAGGATTAAAGAAAATGATTATCGTTCATAAAAATTGAAATGGTTAACTTTGGAAGTGGGAAATAAAATGAAAAAATAAGTAAGGAGATTACTAAATGGAGTTGAGAAAATAAATAAAAAAAAAAGAAGCACAGTTGATAGATTTACATTTCTGGGATTTATAACAGGTATCTAGTAGAATTCCATATTATAAACATCTTGAAATAAGCACACGCTTTTAGTACTTCTTTCTCCAATGATCAAGGTTTTACTCTCATTTCTATTCCAGTGAGTAATTCCAGAAGACAATGAGTTGAACAGTATTAAAGACAATGGACCAATTCCACTTTACGATTGCATTAGCCCTGATTTGCACGCATTATCAGTGTCTTCCTTTCACAATGATCGAGGTTCTACCATAACTTGTATCTCTGGTTCTACCTTAATATTGTTATATATGTATAATTCCAAAAGATCAAGAAAGGATTGAATTCATGAGAAGTCCACACCAATATGTTTCCCATATCAAAGGACTCCATATGACGAACGGAAACGTCCAGTATTATTAGTTAATCTCTCGAAACCGTGTGCTGCCTCTCCTCTCGGTAAACGGGGCTGCAATTATCCGGTGCGATATTACTTTTACGATTATAAATTCCAATAATATATCAGGAGCGATATAATACCGTTAAAATCGCGCTAATAAATTGCCCTGCTAAGCCGGTCATTAGCATGTTGCTGGTTTTATCGACGTTTGTCGTCTCGCGGTGAACTCGCCCAGTCGAATAGTCGAAATTCCGCGACTCTTTTACGGCGGGATTCCACTTCGACATGAGGATCCCATAGAAACGCTACATCCCTATGATGAATATCGAGGCACGCTCAGCTTATTCCCTCGAAATTTCGATAAATACGTAGCCGCGTGTTTGTCGCTTAAAAAGAGACTCCATCGCCGTTCGGAAATTTTCCAAGGTTTTTCCGGCGACCGTTCGCGAAATTTCGCGCTACTTCCAGAGCGATCGACGGAAATAAACGCGAACGGATCGGCGAGTTTTGTTGTTATGCGCCGGCTAATGGACCCCGTTATTCCTCCTCTCTTTCTCTCCTTTACACCCTACTCTCCCTCTCTCTTTTTTCCTTTTTTAATGAAAATTCATACGCGTCTAACAGCGGCGCTCCAGCAATTTGTCCGCCGGTTTCTGCGGATCAATAACCTACTTTTGTGATTAATATATGTGTATGTGTGTACGCCCACATACGGGCGCACACCGTGCACCGTCGACAATTATTCGAACGGTTCACTTGATGAAAAGTTAGAACCGCGGTTTTTAATAACTTTAATGTTGGAAAAATGAGTGCGCGGCAGGATAAATGTATCGCTAACGTATGATGCATCATCCTCTGGGCTTGAGTATGAATATTTTTCTGGGAAATCGAAAAAAGGGGATGGAAAGTAGGGAATTGGTTCACAGGCAGTTTGAGGTGGGAATGACCCGGAATTTCTTTACAGCGAAATGTACGTGTAGGTATTCATTAATCAGATAACCTCAAGACTTCTTCAAGAAGTAGCGATAACAGAAAAAGATTTTAAATCCCATTTTTGGGGATGCAAGGATTGAAGGTTTTCCAAAATTCAGTGATAATTAAGGTCAAGAAATTGTTTTTCGTCGATTCTGTTGGATTGGAAAGTTAAATCGTAACAAAAATTCTGGGGATAAGAATTAAATAAATTTTTTATCTTGGGTAATTTAAGTTTGTGGTGGAAAATTTATGTTTCAAATTTTGGAAGGACAAAATTGTTGGTTTCTTTATTAAAGATATTTTAGTAAGTAATATAGTACAAATAATTTCAGCTTTTTCGATTCCGATTGTACTGAGTTTAAAAATGAGGAAAGTGATAATGTAAAATGGAAGCTTTATATTTATATTTCTCGTGTTTGACACTTTAATAATGAGTGAAGAAGCTTTAATAATGAGTGAAAAAAAAATTCGTTACGACTCGTTCTTTTAAAATATCTTTGAATTTTATTCATCCTGTTACAAAAAATACTACCTCCTTCTACAAACAATATTTCACAACATTTAACAATTTTTGAGACACAGGAAAAGACAAAACTTTAATAAATCAACTGTTTCATTGTAAATGGCTTTAAATTTAATATTCTGTCACATTAATTTCCAAAATGACATTCTAATTTTCTTCGAAATCCATCCTACGTATCTCTAAGAAAATCTAACCCCCGGTTTCGTCGCTCCAAAAAAGATCACACTCCTTCGCCGCTTAGCACTTTCTTCTTCTTTTGTGCTCCAAACCCCCGGAGATCAAACGCAATATTTCTAAGTACTTTCTGCTGAAAATTACTCTTCGACGACAGCAAATTTACTAACGAACTCGTCCCGAATCGCCGACCATCTCCCGACTTAATCACGGAATATTACTTCCCCGCCAGTGAACCACAGTATCATCGAACCCACCCTCGACTCCCCTCCGAACTTCGTTTTCCTTGGCCATCGAGTTCCCGAGCGAGCAAGGGGGACGGCCGCAGTCTCCGTCAAAACACAAGCCGGTTAATTCTTTCACGGGAGAACAGATGCAATCAAACTTTCAAGCGATCCTTTCCCCGCCCCGATCCCACCCCCGGGTTTCCCGGCCGTCGCTCCTCGAGGCGCGCAAGAAAAACTGGTAGTAAGTGGGTCGAGGTTCTTTTCAGCAGGTTCGTGCGCACGATGTTTATCCGCGGTCCCGCCCGTCCGCGGGGCCCGCGCCGCGACGCGTCTGCGTTTCCTCCGGGGTTCGAATTTCATGGGATACCAACCACCCTCGAGTCACTTCCGCGTTCAGAAAATAAATCGGAAAGGGGGCGGAAAACGCCGCGCGTGCCGCGCGCGCACGTGCCCGCCGGATCGCTGTAAATATTTTCCTGAACGCCGCGAACCCCTTTCGGACGCTTTGCTTGGAGGTGGGGATTTATAGCCGGAGTTATTTGTTTTTGTAATTAAAGTGTACCGTGCCGAGTCCTTGGATGAAGGGAAGGGCGAGCTGGCAAGGGAATGAATGATGATTGTGGGAGTACAGGGCGATTCAGAATGGGATACGCCTGGGAGAATGAGTTAGGGATTGCTTTTTCGAGTGGGTTGCGCTATTGTGGGGTATTGATGTACTCGTTATAATCTCCGGACTCGTTATCATTAACGAGGTTATACGTGGGGTGTAAGGGACTGGTTTTGGGGTCAATTGACGGGTTGACAAATTTGTCTGAGGTGAAACTTGGAGACGTTGTGGGAGGTTATTAAAGGTATAGTGGAGGGAGAAGCTTATATCGAGACAATTTTGTGGTTGAGTAATGCGTTAATGACTTGCAAAGTTTTTGCTAGATGAAAGTAGGGCTGAGAGGAAATGAGACAATAATTTCAAGACATGGCGGATGCCACGAAGAGCTTATATCACGTTGATACTGTACTGCTTACTTTTTGCATAAATTTGGAGATTTTAAGTCTTGTTTAAAATTTTATGCACAGTAGAATGTGGATTATCTGATTCGAAATTGTTCTTTATTTTTATTACTAGACAGTGGATGTTTATGCACAATGCACATTTATATAGGGTGTAACAAAAATGTTCCAGTTCCTTTAAAGGAGTGATTCCTGAGTTGATTTTAAACAACTTTTTCCTGAGCGAAAATGTTAGGTGTGGCTTTGTTGACGAGTAATTAACGAAAAACATTGACCAATAGGAGAGCGAGTACAGCGGAATAATGATGGCGTGAACGATGGCGGACCAATACTACTCTTGGTTAGAGCGCGCGCTGAAATTCGTCCACTGTATTCGTGCTCTGATTGGTCAGAGGTTTTTGTTAATATTTCGTTAATAAAGCTCTATTTAACATTTTCGCCAAGGAAAAAGTTGTTTGAAATTAACTCAGGAATCACCGCTTTCGAGGAACTGCAACATTTTTGTTGCACCCTATATTTTAGGCTCAGTTCAGACGAATGGTTTGCGGCGATTTGCCGCTGTGTTCCTTGTGTCAAATTTATTTTGCAGTTCACACGAGCGATTTGCCGCCGAACGATCGCAAACACGCCGCCTAGTTGCCGTTAGAATTTGCGGCTCGTGTGAATTGTTTTGTACAAATCCGTGTTCTGCTAAAACGCAGCGGCAAATTGACGCGACGGCGCGGTGAATCGCCGCAAACTACTCGTCTGAACCAGCCTGAGCCTGGTCTGTGTATATTATGCGGTGCAGACCATAGAGATTCTCTACGGTGCAGACACGGAACTGTTACGGAAAATCCAAATTAGTGTCGTGTTTTTATATGTAGTGGTTTACACATGAAGGAAACAAATGACGATTTTTCGTAACCGTTTCGTGTCTGAACGGGTAATATAACCAGGAGCCAGGTGTATAGGAAAAGAAATGAAACTTGAATAAGAATGAGTTTTATTTTTCAAATATTATAAAGTGCATTTTATTTTTGATACATATTTTTGCATTTATGCAGATTCTCACACGTTTTCATGTATATTTAATATTGCTATATATGCAGGAACATCCACTGTTTATTTATTCCACGGGATGTCACTTATTTAAGTATAGTTTTGCTTTGAATCAAACTTGCACCATGATTTAGTAATTTTCTACTGATTGTTAGCATTTTATAATATAAATATTGAATTATTTAGTTACTGCGTACAGTAACATATTATAATTTTTTTCGTGTGCTACAAAATTTAAGGTATTGTTAAATTATGGAAACCATCCAAAATAACACAACGCAAAATTTGATTGTGTTATTAATCCTGGTACAGTTCTCTCGAAAATCCTCAACGCAATTGTCATTGTTATCACGTTATTCAGAACATACATAATGAATTTTCAATATACCTTCAACGAATAAAAAAACCTAAATATTAATATTGAACATCTCCCATTTATTTCCAAATATAAAACCACATTGTTAAAGAAATTAAAATATCCTAATAACAAAAAAAAAAGGACCTAAGCACCGTAACAAGATTAAAATATACCTAAACGTATATGCAAATTATGAAGTACTTAGGTCTGTAACGATTTAATAATTTTTTATTTCAAAGAGCGTCCTAAAAGAGTAGAATATCTCCCTAAGCACGCCTTTATGTCGTCGTGCGCACGATTCACACGAATTGTAAACCCGACCGAACGGGAATCGGCGTCCGTGCGTGGAAAAAATTCATTCCTGGAATAAACGACACCCATCATCGTCGGGACCGGATGTTAGGATTGTCCTCTCAAGGACGACGAAATGTTTCGGTGGCGCGAGCGAACGCGCGTCGACGGCCGTACGATGCGACGTCACCCAGCCGCGTCCGTGTCTCGTGTTACGCGTAAATTGACTCATTTTCAATTAACGACGATTCCGTGCGATTAAAACGACCCGCCGCGGCACGCCCATGTATGACGAGTACCATCTGCCAGTGCATTTCAGGCGCACGCGGTGTACCGTGACGCTGGAAAAATTTCACGTGTGTGTCCTCCGCGGCAGTGGTTCCCAAATTGCTCGTCGACGGCGCACTCGAAACGAGTCCCATTCAATAGCAGCGGACGATTCGCCGTGAAAAAATGCATACGTGGGAAATGTCGAGGGAAATTGTCTCGTCCGACGCTTTGTTGCAGCGGAGAGCGGGCACGATGGTCCTTCCCCGCAAATTTTCGGACGGGATTACAGTATTTTCTCGTTATAAACTCGTCGCTGTCCCCTTATTTCTTGAAATTGTTCTCGCATTTTCTCGGTTTCCAGTTGTTGCCAGAAAGTTCGAGCTTTTTATGTATAAATTGGCCACGGGAAGATGTTTTATATTTTTTATGTATTATTTACACAATTTACACATTTCGTATTTTGTGGTTTAGGTGTTGACTATTTGCAGAAGTATTGTGATTTTGTAGGAAGGTATAGTTTCTGTCATTCTGCGTTATTTTTATATTTCTTGAAATAGGTCAGTGATGTCAACGTAACAAACAAAATGTAATATAACAATTTTACAGTCCATCAGTAACATAGTAGTTTACTAGCACACTTGCAAAATGATATAACATTTGAGAATAAAATTGTTGGAAATGTTAAACGGAAATGAATAGAGACAACATATTGTCAATGTCACTAACGGAGGTCTGCATAGTGTTTTGTTCAAAATTCTACAAAATTTGATGGAAATCATTATTAGAAATCATCGTTCAGATTATCCTGTCCTACGTATGGGTCATAGGACTATGGATATACATATTGAAATGATTATATTTGAATAAAACCTTTATCAATGTGAAACATATATTTGCCAATCACTATACAATTTAACATCAGATCTAGTGAAATTATAACTATTTAAATAGTGATATTAGTATTATTCTAATTTAACGTTGAATTAGAAGTAAAGTAATATATAAACTAATGCAGAGGCTCTGTAAAGCATGTGAATTTTTTCTTGAAAAATTTCTTTTATCTATTCCGATAGAAATAAATATATATTAATGGTTAATATTTTTAGTATTAAACAAAGGAAAACATTTCATATAAACATTAGGTAACGAAAACTTATAGTAGGACTCATATTTCAAAACGCTAAAATGTTACATTTCTAATGCGAGTTTAACATCGTCCAGAGGTTGAGTTTAACATTTAACATTCTACAGAGGGTATTTAACATCCCTACAAATTAGAGAACAATTGTTGGTATTCTCTCACGCGGTTCAAGCATTCCTATCATAGAAATGGTTCTACTGCAATCTCCCACGGTACGAATATGTGCAGATTTGTTAACAAGAGAGTATCGTACATGTTCACTTTAAAAAGGAAACTTCTTTGTATTCTGTGTTTCTATCATATAATTTTAATAATTTTAGTTTCCTCTTCAATATTTATATAATTTTTCTCTATTTTTATTCATAGAATAAATTACTCATAGAGTAACATACTTTACTTGTCTAATGTTTTTTAATAAACAGTATACAACTTTTTATTAGTTAAGTTTCAAGGTAATATTTTTATTTTACAATCATAACTTTGATTTTAACATTAGAAATTAAATATATAAAAATGTGTCTTATATTTATATGAAATGAAAGAATACTTTTTTTTTTTTTTTAGTAACCTTTCACCAAAAGTGTATTTAATTGTTTAATGCAAAGACTATATGTATTGAAAAATCATAATAAATTTATAAATTTCTGTTTTAAAACAAGAAGTACCAACTTCAACTGTTAATCTTTATTAAATGCTTACTGTCAGGAAGCCTAATTCCGTTCCGGACAGTTTTGGGAGTCACTGGATCGTACAAATTCGTCTGTCATTCAACGGCACACGACTCGCGTGTGGGTGTACCGGTTAAGCGTCATCGAATGTGTTTAGACATGCTCGCTTGGACCAGGTGAGGGCCGGAGGTGTCGCCATATGGGAAAAATCCTGACGGTTTATTAATAATGGAAGCGTCGTCAGTTCGAGCTGGCTTCGAAATCTTCCATTAGGTCACGTTCATTTGTCAGGCATTAAAAATTGATTTGAAATTTCGGTGACTTTCTGACACACGAAACTCCAACACTCACCACCACAAAATTTTGAAACAATTGGTTGACTAATATTTCAAATTTCACCTGCACTTGGTGAAAAATAATCAGAAACTTGCGCTGAATCTTGAGTAATTATCTCTCAAAAAACCCTGACGAGTACTTAATTATTTTAATACGAGTATATTAATATGGAAACATTGTAACTTGAATGAATATGAACATTGTAACTTGAATGATATTTTTCATGTTTTCTATTTTACACGTAAAGAGTCTCACAGATTTTTTGTATATTTATTGTTAATATTTCCATAAATGCATAAAATCCTCTATCTATTGATTAATTATAAACTGATTGGGGATCTCAGTTTCACATGAGGTGTCTTCAGCCCTCTTATAGCGATCGTGCGCTTTCAAAATTTATCCCAAGAAGAAAATCGAATTTCCGAAGGCGACACCGGAACGACCCACTAAGATCCGAAGTGCCGAACGATTCTCGGAAAAGCAAAACCCTCCAATCCGCCAATAATCTTCCCGGTCGAACGCAGGAGTTTCCAGCGACCGTTTAAACTGATTTCCATTCCCCTCCAATCTCCACCCCCGCGCATACTTCGCTCAGTGAAAAGCCACAACTGCAGAATAGCCGAGAGCCGTGGCGGGGGTGTTCAGCGCCGATTTTCGGCTATCAACCCCCAAGGGTTGCTTTCAACGTACACGAGGGGGTCGCGTTGCGTGTAGGGGGATATCTCGCGGAACGGCTCGATGCGTGTGTAACGGCGGCCGTAAACAACCGTGAAACTTTCACGAGGACTTCACGTAGCCGTCGCACAGCGACCCATTTCCTCACGCGGTTCACGAGCACCTACACCCTCTTGCACGCCCAAGCCTCGTAAGATAATTGTTCATCCGGAGGTCGAGTGTCAGCTCCCGCGGTCGCGTTAATGCCGTTGCACGCGAAACGCCACGCCGCTTCCGGTTTATCGTGCCGGGGATCAATCCGCAATACGAGTATACGAGTACCGCGTCCCGAATTCCCAATCCGCCGATTCCGATTCGCTCGTTTCGAGGCTCGACCGTGGATCGCCCTCCCTGCCGTTCCCTTCGCCATCCGGCTGCCGCGTCGGAGTCGCTTAGGCTCTTTAGTATAGTGTCTCCTTGAAATATAGCGACTCAGGTGAGACCTGCTTAAGTGGCGCGCTGCGCGATACTCCTGGATGTGTACGAGCTGCCAAATGGGTCCTTTGATATTTGATTTACTGCTGTACTGCTTTGGTTAGATTTACTTTCTTTGTTTTTGGGATTTCTAAAGCCGCGTTTTCATGGTTTGTGATTAGAAAATTTCTCGTATTCATTTATTATCTGTTTTTTAAATATTTAAATATGCGGGGTAAATACAATTACAATTTAACAATGCTGTAAATCTCAGACTTATTTAACCTTGTCATTAAAAAAAAAATATGAAACTCTAATTCAAAGTCTTTTTTATTCAAATGATATATTTATGTATGAATAATATTTAGGACGCAATAATTAGTTTCTCAAGCTTTAGGATGTTTTCTCATTCAAGTAGATCGCGGAAGGTTAAAACTTTCAACAATTATTTAATTTCCTGAATGAAAGTAAAGAACCTCGCACACATTTCCTTTCACCTGAAGCAAAAGAATTTCTGTGGTGCGAAGTTTTTGAACTATTAATGTAATTTTCCAGGGTGATTTTAAAAAATAAAAAGAGCGAAATTATTCAGTAAATTAGTGTATCTATAAATACTTATCCGAGGAAGCAAGGAGTTAGTGCTCGAAATTATTATATGTTGATCGTTCCCGAGATGAAGCAGATACTTTTTAACTATTTTTTTTTTTTAATATCGGGCGATGGTGTACAAAATAAGCCGAAAAAGTTGCAAAAAGAACTTCTTTCCCGTCTTGGAGAAATAAACTTTTAAAGATGTGAAAGTTCCTGCTGATGAATGTTTCTTAGGATGAGTTCAATTTGCTTGGTTGACACTCGTCAACAGGAATTTTCACATTTCTGATCATTTATTTCTCGGAGATGGGAGAGGTGCTTCTAGGAAACTTCTGAGGTTATTTTATACACCCTTTTCTATATAAAAATAAATTGATTCAAAAATTCCTAACACACTTCGCTGTGTCCCCTCAATGTTACTATATCGAAGAGGTCTCATAAATGGCGTACGAAGAGTGAACTATGTCTCGAGAATAGAATTTCCAGGACCTTTTTAGGTAGTAACGCCTCAGTCTATTTGCTTCGAAGGACATGTACAGGGTGATATAATGGAGTGAAAAATTTTTGGAGCACAAAATCTGTATACAAAAATAATGACATGAACGAAACGAATGAATATACAACAAATGTTGAGTTTCTTTTAATTTTTGCTACAAGCTGTTTTACATTTTACAACGTAGCTGTCCTAAACTGTACTTTTCACGCCTAAACTACTATAGTGTAATTTTATATACTTAAAAAATACTTCTTTTTTAATTTACAGAGTTGCATCAGGTCTTCTATCGTTTGCAACGAATATTAAGAATATTAGCAACTAAAACCTGAAATTCAACTATTTTTTAAATATTGTAACAAGTATAACTAGACAGCGAATTTTTATGCAAAATAAAATTTTTATAAGCACCAATAAAAAATTGAAACTTAAAAAACAGTATGTACAATATGCTGAACATTCTAATTTGAATAATATTGTTGATGTTTTGTATATTTTGACATATGTTAGCAATCTCGTAGATTTTTGGCATACATGCTTAGCATTGCCATAAATGCTTAAAATCCGCTGCCTAATTATAAAAATTCTAAATTGTGGTTAATAATTATGTCATAAAATGCAATATTAACAATGATAATGTATGTATTAACACATAAAAATGAAAGTATAACAAATTTTTACGTTAATAATGGTTTCATGATTTTAGGTGCCCAAACTCCTTGATATTTTTTTTGTGTATCTTGAAACCTATCTAGATCAAACACGACGTATCTATAATTTTTTAAATCCGCAACAACGTAAATACACCTTAAACTGTGGAACGAGCTTTCGGGCGGTGCTAGATGTATAAAAATTACGCAACATAACATAATCGACCTTGCAATAATTGCGTGGAGCTTTGTATTTTTCATTAAAATAATTCTCGTTGCTCGAGTTGCTCCCACGTTCTACGATGACTTTGAAACGTGAAACAAAATGCTCCCGCGTTGAAGGGTAAATTCATTTTTGCCTCGAAAGAAGGAGATGGAAGAGAAGAATCACGCGGGGAAACCGAATTTTCGGTGACAATCATTTCGCAACGGCGATTACAAACGATTCGTAGGCGCGAGTCGTGTGTGTAGGGATTCGGAACGGAATCGATAGTGGCACTCGTTTTTCGCTATTATCGTTAATGCGATGTCGCGCGGGAGGAACATCGGCTAGCGACCGATGATGATGGTGCGCTTAATAACCAGCCGGACGGTTTCATGGATTTTAATGGAATTGCTGCGGAGAATGGGATATACATCGGTCGAATGAATTTTCACCCCCGCCTCCGCTGTCCCTCCGCTTCGTCCCCGTCCCACCCCTCGGCGACGCTTTAACGGTTTGTATTCGAAAGGAAGCCGTGTTGAAAAGCGAAACACACGTGTCGACAATCGTATGCGTCATTAAGCCATTCGGGCTAAGTGGCTTTCTTCGCTTTTTTATTTTAATCGGAACGTGTTCTTCGTGCGATTCTTTTTTTATTTCTCGATAATGGTATTGAGTGGGCAGCTTGCGGCTTTTTAATCGGTGAATTCTTGTTCCATCGGGGATTCAATTTCGCGTTGCTTTTTTGGGGGACTGCTATGATTATTTGAATAATTAGGGGAATTAGGAACTTGATTCTGAGAAATTAGGGGACAGTAATAGAGGCAGTAATATGAAACAAAATGTGTAATGAATTCAAAGAATCTTTAGATGTATCTTTTTCCTCGAATTTTTCTGTATTTTAGGGATAGTATATTATACAATTATGAACTGTCCGTATTAAATTTTGTTATATGGCGTATTGTATAAGTAAGTATATTATTAAATTATTATTTATGCAAGTACAAAATTTTTAATGATGCGATTAGAGAGATAATGAATATTGAGTTTGATTTATTAATTCAGGAAGCTATTAATCGTAGTTTTTAAATATTTATTAGGCACTCTGTTCCATTTTGAGGAATCTCAATAGAAGGTCATAATTATAAATCTGTTTGACATGTATTTAATTATTTATTTATTTAATGTATGTTTAGATGTAGCTAGTGATGAAAATTATTTTGAATACAATATAATTTTAAGGTCTTTTCAAAATAAACAAGTTTTTTTTACAAAAAGTATGCTTTGTAATATTATTTTCTGAGTTGTTTTATTCCAATTTATAAAATACCTGTTATTCAGCGAATTAAAATAATCTACATTAACATTGTCAGTCTGTTAATAAATAAAAACTGGAAGTTCAAGTATGCTATTCATTTCCCGCAATGGTAAATTAGAAATTGTGAAACGAAGTTAATTCTTTTGTTCTTAATAAACCGATGAAATAAAGCTAAAGCAAATACCCAGGTTGTCTGGTTCTAATTATCTTGATTAAGTTAAAACTGCTCACTGAAGCTTACTGAAACAAAGATTGAAGTTTCGTAAAAATATATTTCCCTTCTATTATGCAAGATCATTTGCAGAAGCAACTCGAGTTGTATGAAAACTTGTAGTAAAAACGAAGCTGCTTTTCAATAGAAAATTATTGTTAAACATGAAAAGTGGATGCTCTACGATAATACAAAAAGACAAGGAAAACTTGTATCAAACAGGTCAATCATTCCATCATTCTGGGATCAATTTTTTCTGTGCAAAATCCACTTTAAAAAAAATAAAAGTCATATAAAACCTAATTACTAGTTAAAAGTTTGAAATATATCAAATGATAAATACTAGCAAGAAGTGTTTTATCTAATATATTATATTAAGCATATAACTCACTTTAATGAACAAATTTAACTCTGTGAAACATAATGACTTAAACACCGATATAATATGTACGTGTACATATATTATAAAAACATAGAAAATAGAATGAGTGAAGACTACTCAAATAAAAAATTTCAAATGTTGTCATCAATGTTTTTTTAATATAAAAGATGGAATATAAAATAACTTTAGACGACTACAAAGAGCATCTCTGTTCCGTTTAAAAAAAGTAAATTTTTAAAAACGTGGAAATTGATGCTAGGAAAACTGATTCTTTTCTAGGACACACTCATCATTAGAATGCAACTTTCTGAAATTGTTTTATAAACCCTGACCCAGATCTGGAAAAAATTTGGTTACAAAATTCTGGAGAGACTATGCAACATTCCCTCATCAGATACAAACATTACAAGTTAAACGCGTCCACAGAAACATGCACCCAAGCTTAATCGCAAAAATCGTCGCCAGACTCAACGCATCGCAGCATCGACAGACGACTCACTCTTTTCCGGGTTAACAACGCTAATCCCCGGCTAGACAGAACTATACTTGCGTCTAATGCGAACCGAGCCTGAATTAGGTCTCTCAGATATTAAACAGGATCGCGGTTGGCTCTTATCGAAGCCAAGTTAAACATAAACCGTGCGACCGCGACTAAGCCGTCATTTCGCCCAGTTCAAATTTACCAGGTCCAACTTCCCGGCCCCTCGAAGAACAGCGAGACATCCGAAGGGCGGATGTTCCGCGCCAAACCGCGTCGTCAAACCCTTCGCAACCGCGCCCGACGTCGTCCTCGCTCTTCCCCCCTTCTTCAAGTGTTGATCGCGACGGCCAGAAAGGCGGCAATTCAAGACGCGTCGCGGCGCGATAAAAGCGGTAATTGAACATTATTACGAGGCGCCTGCTGGCTGGGGCAGACTTCATAATTCTTCGCCGGGGGAGGGCGTGAATGCTCGGGAAAACTGCGACCGGCGCGGCGGTGAGGAAAATAACGCGCGGAGAGTCGCGGCGCGGCGCGGCAGAACGAAGGGAGAGAGGACAATCGCGTTTCTCGTTTGCGTTTCTCATAAGTGGTCGGCCTTGTTTCCCTCGAGATGGACGGCGAAGAAAAGCGGCGAGGCGAGCGGGACGGGAGAGGGACGCGAGGACGAGCCAGATGGGCGATTCGCGGGGGTTGGTTTCGGGGGCGCGGGTCACGGGCGGAGGGTGCTTCTTTAATATTTGCTCGTCGCATCTCGCGGCATTCGCCAGGGGAAGATCGATGCGGGACTGTGACCTCCTTCTCCCGCCGAGCGTTAAATTAAATCATTATGATCGTTATCGTTAAACAGCCGAGATATCGTGGGATCGCGCGTGCCGACACCCTGGCAAGACGGAGGAGAGCCCCGGCCGAGGGCTGCGAATCGAGCGTTGTATTGAGCCTCTCTGAGAAACGGTGACTCAAGAGAGATTCGCTCGAGTGGTGTGGTAACGTGATGCCCCTGAGGGTAAAAGTGAAGGCTTCGAATGCGGTCTTTCGGTACTTGATTCGGGGCTGCAATTATTCGTTTCATTTTGTGTACTTCCTCAGTTTTATCTCTTTTACATTTAGATTTGTTTTTATTACTTTCAACGCGTTTTAAACGTTATTCCAATTTAGGTGAAACTTTCGTATTTCTGGATTAGCCGAAATGTATTTTATTTTGTTTATAGCAGTTCGTATCTATAGAGTGAAAACATTGAAAACAGTTCTCGGAGTTGGTGCAATATTTCAGAAAATATGGAAAATTCTTTGGCAGTATTGGCCTTCATGTTTATTAATGTGTTGTTATGAGACGTGGGATGTTTATGCATTTATGGCAATTTTAAATATGCGAAAAGATGCAAGGATGAGAATGAATACAAAGATATATAAAACGTCAAGAGATAAATACAGTTTATAGCATTTAGAATTTGCATAAATATCTCCAGTTTTTCTGAATGACTGATGTGATGTTATTTTTGTCAAGTATTTTTAATCTTGATTGTAAAATAAGTTAAGGACTTGAAGCCTATTTTCTCGCCATAGATAAGTATACTATTGTCGATTAAAAAATTTTTGTCCAATATGTTTGAGTGTTCTATGAATCAATATATCAACAATAACGTCCCTCCAATAATTTCCCTTATGAAGATTATAATTCTTGAGTAGCTTTTAGGATCCCAAAATATTATTTGACAGATATTTTGCGTTTGCTGACTTAATCTGAATAATTAAAAGCAACTTTTTAACATTATTGAGAAATAATCAAGCAACTTCGACACGAAGTCGCTGCAATCCATCTATGATCATGAATTCATGTCAGTGACGTTGCCCGATTTGTTTGTATTTGTGAAAAACATAGGAGTATGCAGAATCCCAGCGACTTTCGGTCGCTGGTGTGCATCGGGGCTAACAGGAAAAGTGACGTGTAGAGATTCCAACTGTGATCTGCTATCCCTAGAAAGGATACAGAAATTCTCCTTACATTCAAGAAATTTCAAAAGTAAATAAAAATTGCTATTTATAAAACAAAAGAGACGTTCGAGTTCACTTAATTCTAGCACAATGCATCTAACTTTCCTTTCCCATGAGTTTTTGATCCCGCATACAGACTGCATAGTCGAGTACAGCGCAGCATGTTCGGCGCTTCGAACGATACAGCAGAGAGCCTCTGTTCTTTCAAAACTTTATGCAATATACTTAACAAACTTGAAAGGGTATGGGAACCAGTGTTTGTTAGGGAAGATGAAAATTCTGGAGTTACAAGTACATAGTGTGGGTCGAATCGGTATGCCAGATTCCTTTGCTATGAATTTTTAAGACTTTGTTCTGCAGAACGAAGCTTGTACCACGTTTTCGACAGAGTAGATCAAGCTGTGGTAGATTCTTTCTTTAGAACTTTGTATTAGGTGAGTGCAAAAGTTTGTGCACAATTTTTAGTAGGAGTTTCAATCATAAATTGTGTACGAACTTTTGCACTCACCTAGTATAATATAATCTAATCTCAAACCACAGAACCTTTAAAATGTATTAAAACTACTGTTTGCAATATGTATATCGTAAAAGTCTAGAGTTATCGTTAATTCTAAAGTGAATTTTCAAAATTCTTTCACTTTTACTTTTAAATATGCATTTTGCAAAATTTGTTAATGTATATTTTATAAAATTGCAGTGAATATATTTTTAATACTGTGTATAGTCTATGTATAGTGAAAAAAAGTGCTGTCAGATTTTCTGTAATTTTTTTCCGATAAACAACAAACTATGTTTTCTTCTCCGCGACAAAATATAGAAAAATGATTACACTAAAACAACAAATTCTTTAAGAGCTAAAGAGTGAACATGTCCTTCAGATATAAAAGGTATTTTGTAGCATGTGAAATCCACTTCATGAGCTGATTTTACAGTTCCCAAGAGCAACGAAAAAAATTCATGTAAACATATGTCCTATTTATTCTTATTCAGGAAATAGGACGTCTTTGGTAAACAGACTAGAAGTCTCTTCCAGGAAACCGTAGTGAATCGTTGCTGGTATTTCATAAGCCAGAAATCGCTATGTTTACAAATACTATTTAACGTCGTTCATATGACTATCTGAACACCAAGAACTATCGAAAGAATATCTAAATCATTTACAAAATGACCTAGACTGAACATTTTCTGTAAAATTAATTAAATAACATAAATTATTATATTTTATAGATGAAAACAATATAGATTTACTGTCACTGTTATTTTGACTGTTTTTCTCATATTATAGAAAAATTAATTATATTCTCAGAAAATCCTAAGAAAGTTCCTTCTTTTCTCTAAGCAAAAGAATTAAACAAAATGCACTTTGTTAATTCTTTATGATTCTTGTTACACTTACTGATAATATTATTCTATGATGGTACATATTAAAACAATACAACGTCTGGGGTACTGAACTCTGATGCTCTCCTCTTGAAAATCTGATTTATTACAACTTGAATTATTAACACATTCATTATAAATGTACTCAATGATCATCGTGCAATATTCTACTTTATAAACCGACAATAGCTATATCTAATTTTATATTTTCGTTTCTTAATAATTATAATCTAATGGTTTAGTAAAAAGAAAAAAGAAAATAATAACAGTAATACTGTATCAATTGATGTAAACGTATTTCAGAATAATCTCCTTATGAAGACTGAAACTGTAAAACAAAACAAAATGTAGTCGATGAGATTTTTACAGAATGTCAAGGAATAACAAACATAAATTTTACAACTAACTTCCTCATACTTCTTTTACAATTGAAGCAGTTACTTACCAAAATAAAATGCAGGATTGGGTTCAATAGACCCCAAGAGAACAGCACGGTTAATAGAATATAAAAAAAGCCATGAAATCAAAAGAGAGAAAAAACAATAAAGTCGAAAATTAAATTTTTGTTTAATCCACTGTTTAAAAATACTCATTCCACTGAGGACGGAGATTTCAACGTTCAGTTTTAGATAACCGCCATCACCGCCCTTTCCCAAATCCTTTCCATAGACCCGCGCACAATCGAGTCTAGGTCTGACTTAATATTCACGATCCTTCAAACATACCCAGCGAAATGCTCCGCGCTTCAAGCGGATATACGAAAACACAGTAACCAATTTCTGCTCCTCGGGAATCCAAACACCCAGAAATTCGCATCGTCGACGATTCCCAGGCATCGACGTCGCTACTCGAGTCCATCGCTAGCGGCGGTAGGTTCGCAGGAAGATCGCGCTACGAGATGCACGATTCCCCCGCGGAGCGCCATCAAATTATATTAATCCACTTCCATCAGGAAATTGGAGCTCGCTGCGAACGCGTGCTGCTCGCCCGCGACCGCGTCCTCTCTCTCTCTCTCTTTCTCTTTCCCTCTCCCCCCCCTCGAATCGCTGATCGATCTGGTCCCGCGCTCTTCCTATCGCCATCGATCGATTCGTCTCGCGATCTCTCCGCGATCCCAAACGCTATTCCGTCGCCGTCGCGCACGTTTCCGCCGATGACGGCGCGAAAGCAGCCGGAAAAACCGAATGGCACCCGGTAATTGGGTCAAACACTCTCCAGCTCCGACGCTGTACCATAAGTCTTTCCTCTCGTGTTGCTGTTTATCCCCAGTATCGTGAAACGAGTTTCGTACCGTGGAATGAGCAACGTGGGAGCCGAGGGAATCGAGAGCAGACTCCGGGTTTGGGGGATGTCGCGGTATGGGGCCAGACACCCGGCGAATCGCCAGACGGAGTCTGTTATCTCTGATAAACTCGTCGGGGATCTGAGTGGGACACCTTCCGTAGGATCTCTTTTCTCCACTTTCCTCGGGACGAGGTTATTGGGGATTGGTTAAGGTTAAAGCACGAGACTCGCGGTGGGTTACTTCATTTCGGTTATTGTGGCGCATGTAACGAGTAAGGAGATAGGGAAACCAGAAGTGGAGACAATGGTTGGACGGGAAGAGGTGGGTGGAGTGGATGGTGTTCCTTGGTGAGTTCATTTGTGAGATTTTCCTATGGTCTCCAGTCGGTGTGCATGCGGTTTGTAACAATTCTGTGGCTAAAGTCAAGCGAAATTATCTAAAGGAACGTGATATGACAAGAGTTTTTAAATGTCATTACTTCTTTGCTGGGAAATATTGTTTTGATTTCGTTTCTTAACCCATTAAGGCCCAACGTTGCGTTAACGCAACATTTTTAGTGTGTTAAGCAAATTTGCTTCGATCTTTAATAAGTCAGAAGAGTTTTTCGAGTATGTAGCATCTAAATAGTTAATTTAACTAGAATTGTTAGCCTGATTTTTCACGCAAAGAAATGTAAAAAGCAACAGGAGATCAAAGATGTTTGAGAAGTGTTATAAATTCATCTTACAAACATTCCTTGACCCGAGGCATTCGCAAGGACAAGTTAAACACCTAGAGAAGAAAGATTCCCGACTCTGCACTTCCTCCGAAAACCAAGACTACCAACGGCTCTCCCCACCCTCTCAAAACAGACCCCACGCACTTGGCTCCCTTATTCCACCCCAATTCGCAACACCACCCTGCCAAGTTTCGCGAGTCTCATCCGCGATTCCGTCAGAAGTCCGCAAGAAAATCTCGCGAACCGTTCCCCCGTGGGGTTATCGAACAAACGCCGTTCAGAACAGTTCCCAAGAGAATTGCAAGCCCGTCCGAGCGCCACGACTGCCGCATAGTCAACGAAGAAAGCCGCGGCACGCGACCCCTTCGATGAAGATCGCATCGTCGCCCCCGACGCAGCCATATCGCGACGGTGGAAGGGTTAGAGGACACTCACCGTAGACGACGAGGAAGACGAGCAGCAGCCCGTGCCTCCAGTCCATGGTCCGAGGGTGGTTTGGGTCAACGGTGGTTCACGGAGAACAGTCCAGAGGTCTACAGAGTCACCAACCACTGATCGGTCACGAAACCCGGAGTCCAGAGCACCGACGAACACTCAAGTCACAAACGATGCACCGGGGGGGTGCGACGGCTCCTCCGACGGCGTTCGGTCGCGTCTGTCGACGGGAGGATACCGGTGAAACTGGGGTCAGGGTGTCCGCTGGGCTCCCCTTGACCTCCCTCACGAGGAGTCGCACGCGTGAGGATCGCGCGAGAGGCACGCGTCGCGAGGGAACAGCCGCATTTGGCGGAAACGTGTGCGCCGCGCGGCGATCGCGTGTCCAAGTGCAGGCCTGCCGCAGCCGAAGCCGCCCTCGCGCTCTCCCCCGCCCGCCACAGGCTTCCCCGTCGGGCTGAGAGCCGAGGAGAGCCGACCGCGCACGAGGAGAACCGAACGACGCCTGTGCGGGTGTTGCACCCCTCGCTGGTACCCCCTCCGCGTCGACTGGCCAGGAAGAGGGAGGAGAGACTCTCAGGGGCGGTTGCTTGGGGTGTCTTTTAAAATTCGCGCGAAAATTGGAGAATTGAAGCAATTTCGTCGACAGAATTTTCTTGAAGCGATCTCGATTCGAATATTGGTATCTAATTAAAGTCTAATTGCAGGAGATTTGATAGTTATTTGCTTTCGTATTGCTGTTTTTGGCGGAGAAAGGGAGAAGTGTCCAGGAGAGGGTGATAACGATGGCGAGAGTGGCACTGATTAAAGGGTGCAGCAATCACTGGGTCTTTCTAATGACTTCATAGTCCGCCTTGTCGGGATTATTCTTTTTCGAGTGTGCATGCAGTGTACCGTTCTTAAAGATTGCGTTTTCCTCTTTTTCTTCTCCTCCTTCTTAATGTTTTCCTTCCTTTTTGATTTCAGTGGAGGAGTCTTGTAAGAGCGGACGGAATGAATGTTGAAATGATTACTTCGGTCCGTATTTAAAACACCGGCGTCCCCGTTTATGGCGGGAAGAGGGAAAATTCCGCAGCCAGAAGGGGAAATCTGCTCCCTCGGCCCTTTGGACCGGTCTCTTTTATTTATCCTCAAACAAGTGGGCGCTGTTCTTGATGAGTTAATTAGATTTTTGTTGCTGGGAAAGATTAAAAAGGAGGTACCGCTAAGCGCGGCTATGAAACTCGGACATTTTTATTCTACAATTCCTTCCCTTGCTAAAAACTTGGCGTTTTCATTTCGAGGCAATTTCTGCGGAGGAATTTGGCTCCTGAATTCCGTTTTCAATTTTATAAATGTTTGAACAATTTTGATTATTTATGTTATTCATCTACTCGGTTTTAAGCGTTTTTAATTCTCTTTTGGATGTAAAGATGGAAAAGAAACTTTCATCTATAAATATTTCTCGATCATAGTATCTTCCTAGACCATTTAATTAAAATAAATGAGAAAGGTGTTGAATAAGTACGTCACTTTTTCGCATTCGGAAAATCAAAAAATTCTATTGTACTTTTTGTAATTCTGCTGTATGTTTTATACGTGTAGAATATTGTGGTAAAAGAATTTTTTGAAATCCGACTAATTGGCGAAGGTACAACGCTGAAAATGACTGCATGTCATGTCGGTGTTAAAATTTTAAACATGTTTTCCTCGAACTTATATTTTTTAACGTGCTAAACAGTGGATTTCTGAAATTACTTATCCGATTAACTTCAAATTTCCAAACAATGTCTATTATAAAATTATTTATAATGCAGTGCACAAGTTTCGAAATATTGTAATTCGTTAAATTTTCATACATTTTGTAAGTTCATTTCGGACGGAAAATCTGTGTTTTAATGGACATAAAAGATTTTCGTTTTTTATGTTACTTCATTATATATATTTAGTATTTCAGTAACTCTGTGTACTAGCTGATAAATTCTTGTTAAATCTGACGATAGACAATGTTGTATATCTCATCCATTTTTTAATTTAGAATAATTCATATATGACATGAAAGTAAACATAAAATATTGTTTAACAGTTTCTAAAAAAATCCTTTTATTTTATTCCAGAATCTAAACACAAAAGTTGATAAATTTACTTAAATAAAGTTTTAGAATCTGAATCAGAACTGAGTTAACCTCCACATTCAACTCTTGATATACATATAAAATACTCATACAATAATCAGTAATACATATGGTATGGTTCGAAATGGTCACGAATGTTTTCCCATCGCAGGGCAAAAAGTGATGGCACCAGGAATCGATTAATCATCAACAGTTTCTCTTTCGGCAATTTTGCTCGTATTACTTTCTTTTCACTATTCATACGTTACTATCAGATTACCTTTCTTCAAAGTATGAGCTGAATTTGAATGGCAATACGTATTATTTACCTCGCGTCATTAATATTACCAACTATGCCTTTGCATAAAAACGAAGCAAAGAAACGAGATAAAAATATTATTATCAGATTAGCGTTTTCCAATTTGCACATAGTAATATTTTCCTTCTACTCTCAATTACATTACACCTTCACATAAAAACAAAGAAAAATGAAATCGTAGAACGATTCAAGCGCGGAGTTGATTCGCCTTGGGCGTCGAGGGGGATGAACCAACCGTAGTATTCAATAAAATTTCACCGTGAAATGAATCACCGTCACGCAAAAAGTATTCTGCAGAATTCTCCGCGATTCGTTCATGGATGGCGAACGATTGGCAATAACTCGCCGGACGTTGAGCGTAAGAAATGTCGCGTGAGAATGGCGGCAGGAAACGTTCCCTTGGCATTTAATCGAGGGTTTCCACGACGGCGGATCGCGGAAGGAAGAATGGCCAGATAAACGCGTAAACAAACGGAACCGCGTTAAACCGTAGAACCGCAATAACAAGCTGTCGCAGTTATCGTCGCGTGTGCATGCAATTATGAGCGCAACGGGGGTTGCGCTCACTGCGCCCCGTTTCGCGATTGCACTATCGGCCCGCGGTTGGCTGAATGCACGCGACGTTGTTCTCGTACGGAGTTCAAGGAGGGGAAAAAAAAACCGGGGAAACCCTTTACCCGGCCCTCTGACTCACAAATTCTTTAGGCCTGTGACGATTATACTGCATCCTAGTGACACGAGGCAGGAGAGTACAGTTCTTTTGAAATTCCGCGCCCTGTGTCGACCCTCGAGGAATCTCGATTCTCTCTCTTTTTGCATTTACGTTCTGAATGATTTGCAACGTTGATCCTTTCCTTTGCGATGATGAGTTGTACTCGTGGTATGAGCTCTGTTTTACTATTTATGAGAACGTTGTTGAATTGTTAATGAGTGAGAAGAAAGGCAAAATTGAATTGGTAATTGATTCTTATTGCGTAAACGTTGTTACAGTTACCTCAAACAGTTAGGGAACATTGATGTGTGACACATTTTTCGGTAAGCAAATACCTTGGAAAAAATTTGGAAAAATTCATATAATATTTTTACAGCTTCTAAATTGAGAGTAGAATAAAAAATTTATGCAATAATTTGTTTAATTACAATATTATTACTAGGCAACGGATTTTTATGCATTATGACAATTCTGAATATGCAAAAATCTGTTCATAGATGTCCAAAAATACAAATTATTAAAAATATTACCCGAGTTGCAATAGTTAGGAAATAAAACACTTTACTTCTTGATCTGTGTTTGTAAAAATTTCATTTTGCATAAAAGCCTGCAGTCTAATTATTACGAATGGAGAAAGTGGAGAAACACTTTTTAAATTTGCTCAGATAGGAAAGACTTCAGGCCTCAGTGTACGAATTAAGCAATTACTAATAAAAAACATATGCATAAGCTTTTTTTTTAACGCAATGTTAATATATCAAATTCTTAAAAAATACTAGATCCAAGAAAATAATAAATAATTTATTTATATATTTATTTATTTCTATTCAACGTTATTAAGCGTATGAATCATTTTCATCTTTTTGGTAGTTCTAG
The DNA here is from genome assembly GCA_030770465.2 of Perdita meconis. NCBI lineage: Eukaryota > Metazoa > Arthropoda > Insecta > Hymenoptera > Andrenidae > Perdita > Perdita meconis. The sequence continues at coordinate 3,756,322 of JASKOS020000006.1, read as the reverse complement.
TGCTGAGAATTTTTAATATTTTCTTCTGAAGGTATAGATATATTTAAAAACCACCTACTTTACAGTTTTCTATATTGTTAATGTTGATTTATATGTCCACAATTGAAACAACACTGGAAGGCAAATGTTATGATAAAAATTACTATCTGACAACTAGAAACATTAACAACTTATTTTATATTGCTGAATATAAACGAAACACAGAAGTTAAAATATGAAATAAAAAAAAATATAAAGAATGATATATTAAAAATGTATCAACGTAGTTATTAAGTAAATTGCGGACTTTTATACAAAATGAAATTTTAGCATTTATAAATAAAAGATTGAAACTTAAATAATAGTACGTATTATGTGCTAAATACAGCAATTTGTATTAGATTTTTTATATTTCGTATATTTTGGAATGGGTGAATATCCTCGTAGACTTTTGCATATTTAGAATTCTCATGAATGAATAAAAATCTGCAGTCTATTAATAAGCTATAATCCAAAGTGCAAAATTCGTTACTTGTCTCTCAAAAATTAATTGCTATAGACAATTAAAATGAGTGTAGAATACTCATATACGTTTCTAATAAAGAATACTCGTTTCTTTTTCTGACCACCTGATGTCCCTTTTAACAATATTTATAAATTCCTTTAATAGCGGAAAAGCAAAAAATGTAACAGGTTTGTGTGTACGAAGATCTGGAAATTGAACTTTTTTGTAAGTACTTCCCATAATCCTAACTTTTAGATGTAAACATCTGAAACAAGTAAATAACAATTCTGATAAATAGGTAACATAGGTAACTGTTATCTGAATCAAAATTATAGATTAAATATAAATTCCATAATAAACCTATTAGTTTACCTCCCAACAAAAGAATGAAACAAATAGTAGTAATAAACAAATAATAGTAATAAACAAATAATAGTAACAGAGCTCATATACATCAAGTTACAGTTTTGCATGCTAATCAGTACCAAATGAAAGATCTAACCCACATATCCGTGCACATGATTAATGACTTACAATGATTTTGCGGTGGATTTGATTAATTCCGCGGTAAATTATAATGAAACGCGGAGATGGTTGACAGGAGGCAGGCTTTCCCGGGATTGTATGTCGAATTGTCTCTAATAAAGAGGAGCAACGCGTAATTGATACACTCGCGCGAGTAATTGCATGGTAATGAACGCGCTGGCTGGCTCGTTTGCATTTGAAAAGTCGCGTTGCGTCAGTAGCTAGCGAACGATGGGATCAAAACGCGAAAACGAGCACGTTCGAGCTTAGCTTGAGAGGATTCGAACAGGCGAGGGCGGCTAAAAATATGGCGGGGAAAAAGGAAATAGGGTCTCCGTTCCTCGTGAAAGGAAGAAATATCGTTCAACGCGTGCATAACTATATTCGACTATGGAGTAATCGAAGTCGGCGCGAATGGGGTCAAGAGACCGCGTACGCCTGATTAATGAGGTCATTAAGACAAATAAGATAGGGAAGCTTGACGTCGAACGGAATCCAACTGAAAAGGGTGTCGCCTCGCGCGACAGTACGTATCGCCACTCCCTTAACGCTCTCGAAAAATGTAACTTTCGAAACTTTCCATATACCGAAACTTTCGAAACAACGGAAGAAAGAAAAACGAATAGGAAGTATCCTACTGAATCTCGCTCGCGATGCATCCTCCTGACCGAAAGCAAAAGAAGAAAGAAGAAGCGGGCAAACGAAAAAAAGAGTAGCGAAACGGAGGGTTGCATGGCACCTGAGCCCCTGCGAGCGCTTCGAGTCTTTGAGAAATCGCGTTTTTCCGTTGGTATCGCGACGACGCGATTCAAAAGGGGCTGTGGAGCGAATGGATTAAAGCTCGGGACAGGGATCGAGGAGGGTCGCGATTCCTCGGCGCGGGGACAATGTGTCGCTATTTCGACTGAAAACCGACGAAGGAATCGACGCGATAAATCTCGAGACGGATGTTCCCGTGGGGGCGAAGCGGAAGCCCCTCGGCCGGCAAAAGGATACGCGCCTGCGCCCAGGACACGACCTGCATTTCTCTACACGTAAAAAACGTCCCTGCTTCCATTAGCGCCGCGTGAATATTATTTAACCGCTCGATAGCCGCCCCCGCAGCCCCTCCTTTCCGATACGCTTCTTCTTTTTTTTTTCTTTTCTTTTTGCTTCATCTTTCTCTCTCTCTCTCTCTCTCTCTCTACATTCCGAGTAAACAACACTGCGCTGGGAATTCGATCTTCGAGCGCGTTGCTCTTTCTCCTGCTTTATTTTCGGCCCAAGATAGGATTCGCCCGGAAAAAGAGTCGTCGATGAATGTGTTCCTCGGTTTTTGCCTATGAAAATTTAAAACAGAATATTGAACGTTGTCGGTGCGATGGAATCTCGATACCTGCAGGGTATTTGCCACCCTGGACAAGAACTTTTCGATCAAACTCTGTGATATGGAGCTAACTGCAACGATAAGGTTTCCGAAACATGAAACGCGGTTGTATAAATAATATCACACATATGGAGAAAATTAAATTGATATGAAATAAATAAAAGGACAATGCATAGCATGAATTTTTGTTTATTATTGGAAGGAAAATGGCTGGGAATGGATGTGACATGAAAAATGGTGTTTTATTGATTGAAAATTTGGAAAAAGGTAGTTTTATAAAGATGTTTTATAAGATAAATTTATAAACAAATAAAAAATGTTTTACTCAATGTTTTTTGAGTAATGTTTCTGCTCTATTTTTATTTAGGTGAATAGCACCTTCAACTTTTCTGTGTATTGTGGTTAGTCAAATATTATATGTGGTTATATGTGGTTAGTCAAATATTATTTTGGTTGATTGAAATTTTTTTTATAAAGGTAGTAGCAATTTCACGATGGTCCTTTTATTTAGTGCAATAGTCAATATTGTTTTTTTTTATCTACATATAGTATCAACTTGTTCCAACACAATCTTTTTTGCATTTTGATTTTCTAGTTGTAATGTGCTACAAAAACTGTACTTTCAAAAATTGCTTTATTTTTTCCAATCGATATGCAGAGGGTAACAAAAATGTTGCAAATCCTTGTCAGCGGTGATTCTGGGAGGCTTTATTAACAAAATATTGACAAAAATCCTCGATTGATCAGAATGCGAGTGCAGTGGAAGAATTTCAGCGTGGGCTTCAATAGTAAGTAGTATTGGCCAGCCATCGTCTGCACCGGAATCAGTCCGCTGTACTCGCTCTTTGATTAATCAGTGTTTTTCGGTAATAACTTGTTAACAAAGTCCCAAAAATTGTCGTCACGATCAGAATCACAGTACAATCCTTTGAAAAACGTATCTTACATCGACTTCGCAATAAAAACATCTTAAAAGTAAATGTATTTACAGTTTAACTTATTTTTAATCTCGCAGATTAATACTGTAAAGTAGCAGAACAAAACAATTTCAATACAGTAGTAGTCTCAATGTATTTTATTCCAACTTCTACAAGTTAACTTTCCCCGAACTTCAAGACTCGGAAACGTTCAACAGAAACAGCGTAGCTGATGCACGCTACTATTAGGTCAAGAACTCAAATCTAGTCCCTTAAATTTTAAATGTATTCATTCCTCTTCACCCTAATACCGAAACATTAACGCATCATTACTGTCAAACGAAGGCAAACCCACCGCGCCGTATTAGGACGTCTTTCACTCCACTTGATCCCCCACCCGTTCCTCCCATACGGATACTTTTAATCCTATATCAAATGAGGCAGTCTGAATGGGAACAGGAATTAATAGGTTCTCCATATAACGCGGCGCTTCGCCCCGAAATTACCGAAGAGCGCAGCCGGCGAATCACCACAGAGTCGACCGTCAAAACGGCCCGAGAAAGGTTAATTGCTCGCGGGAAGCTCGTTCGAGGCGGACCGGCAGAAAGGCGGTAATTGCGAAACACAAACAGTTATCTCGTTGAACGCGAGAGGGGGATGAAGGGGAGGGCGTCGGCCCGCGCGGCGACTCTTTCGAGGTAATTACATTTTTTTGTAATTCAACCGCACGCTCCCCCATTGTGCGTCTGCGTCTGTGTGCATGCGGGCATAAATAAGATAACTGCATACAATGCACTTTACGCGTCGCTTAATCTTCCAAAAGGGAGGGGGACATTAAACGGCCATTGCTGGTGCTCTATTGAGAAGCTAGCCGAGCTAATTTCTCTCAGCCCCGCCGCGTGCCCGGGATAACTCGGCTCCTTCCGAGGCGAGGATCCTCCCCGGACTTTCCCTGACCTCGGCCAATCGTTTTGGATCCACTCGAAAGGGGGTTGATGTTTCTTTTCGGATTTTTGTATCGATTCGACCGGATCTATCGCTCCGTGTAGTTTGACCCCCTTTGGCCGCCACCCACGACACCCGGAGGACACCCGGAGGGAGAGGGATGTGCTCTCAACCCCTACCCACAGAGGGTGATCTCGGGGAAGTGCAGTGTCGAGCAACTTGTCCAACCAATTAATCAGAATTAACGAGATACCCGGGGTAACTGCGTCCAGAGAATCTCCGTTGTAATTCAGAATATTTTCGCCCTTTCCCAAGGAACGAGCCACATTATTCAACCCCCTTCACGCGACGCTTCATTCCTAGGCGATCGTACAGAAGCGTTTAACAAGGTTTCTAGTCGATTAATCCTAATTGAGGCGTTGCTGGACGTGGACGGACTTCTCGGAAGGAGTTTACGTTCTGTCGCATTCGATTAAAATGATGTAAAATATTCGGATGAAGATGGACGGATGGTTAATGTAAGCATCTTGAGGTTACTTAAGGGAAAAAGAATTCACCGAACTCTTCGCTAACCCTTTTTCCTGGTCTCGTTTATTCGTCACGGTGACTAGTGCGAAATAAATGAAGATACCGTATTTTTTAAAAAAAAGGGAACTAACTTGAAATTAGGTGATCACGGTTATTTTTCTAGTTCTTAACTCCTTTGAGTAGGAATTTATTGTCCTTTCAAGCTTATTTTCTAGCGTTTCTACTAGGATTTTTTGTTCTAAGCAATTACTAATGCAATAAAATGTAATGCAGCTCCTAACGTCTATTGTAACTTACACTTTAATCATTTACAGCGAAGTCTGAAATTGCGAAAGATTGTGGAATAATAATTATTTTGTCAACTTGAATTTCATTGATTGCGATCAACCATTACAAAAAATTGTATTCACCTAAGATTGAACTGTGGATTTTTATACAAATTCATACTCTTACAGATATACATAAAGAACTAAAGCTTGAATAACAATGTGTTTGATTTTTTAAATAATGATACATACTTTTTTTTTTATTATTATTTTGTATATTTTAGGATTTTCAAGTATTCTTCTAGATTTTTACATTTTGATGTTTGTCATAAATGCATATGAATTCGCAATCTGCCTAGAATAGTGTGCAGATATTCAGGTCTTTGATAAGAAAATATTTAATTTTCTACATATTCCAACATTTCATGTATTTTTGATGTTTTGTATATTTTAACATCTATGAATAACCTTATAGATTTTTGCAAATTTAGATTTGTTATAAATGTATCAAAATTTACAGTCTAGTACTCAGCAACCAAAAGAAATTTAATTCACTTAGAATGCTTAGTTATAACTCAAGATCACAATTAGAAATTAATAGTTTTCTTACCAGAACGTTGGGAAATAATTTTCCAAAATTTTTCGATCAACAGATTCAACCTAAACCTGAAGTGATTTTGACAGAATAATTTCTACAGTAAAAAGTTTGTAATTTTTTGTTAATTTTAGTCTTTAGTTGGTGTAAACATAATCCTAAGGACTAAAAGATATTCTAGCTCCATTCACAGAATTTTTCTCGTGAAACAATTGAATTCGAATTAATCACAATTAAGGTTCCACCCTTTTCCTTCGACCCCCAAATGGTTTCAGTCAGGAAACAAATATTCAAGGGGTTCTCTTTCCATGGGCAGGTTCTAAGAGGTCCCATAAACCTCTCCGGGGAAGATCGAGAGGCCGATTCAGCCGGTTCTTCGGGAGGAACGGACAAATAACGGGGTTGGAATCGCTGGGAATAATATACGATAAATTTCGCGCGATACTCCTGCGGAGACGTTCAGGACGCGGTTTATCCTTGGACGAGAGGACGCGTGCGCGCAAAGGCGAGCCACCCTTACACGCGTCGCGACCCCGCGACCCGTGCACAGGGCAGGCTGCGAAGTTCCACGGCCCCGGGGCTGGAAAAAAAAGGAGGAAGGAGCAACCGTTCGTCTCGACAAGAACAGAACTGCCGAGCATTAATCCTTTTATCACGAAACCATGGATGTTTGTAATGGTGATAAACGCTCGCGGA